>OV656704.1:15501463-16876829 GCA_927399405.1 Agonopterix arenella | reverse complement strand
TATTTGATCCGTGTCATCTAATTATAAACCTAGAAGAGAGATGAGCTAGCATGCTACGCACGATAAAGATACAAAACGAGAAAATCTTCATGTGCGCACATTTTTTTTTTGGCATGCGTAAAAGCCCACTGGCAGGATTCATTTGCACAACGATGAGTAAAAAGCCGAGAGCGTCGGTGGCGCGTTGCGGAGAGGTATAGACACCCAATTATGGGAGTCCGGGTTCGAATCCGCACGGACAACATGCCATGTACCAATGAGTTTTTCTAACTTATGTACGTAATACCGACTGCTCTCAAACGGTGAAGGAAAACATCGTGAGGAAACCTGCATACACTGAAGAAGAAATTCTGATGTGTATGTGAAGTCTACCAATCCGCATTGGGCACGCGTGGTGGACTAATGCCCATACACCCTCATGCTTTGAGGGTAGGCCTGTGCCCTGCAGTGGGACCTTTATAGGCTGATGATGATGAGCAAAAACTAAGTAGGTTGATACAAGACTGGAAATTATCTTACATCATAAATTTAGCTTTTAAGGCAGCGGATTTTAATGAAAAGCCTGAAAACGAATTTGTTTGGTAATTGTTTAAGAGTTTTACCAAATGTCGGACAAATGGCTTGCTACGAGCGAAGCATTTCTTCCTCACCGCTCGAATGATTGGTTTCTCGGCTAAGATGTTTTTATTTTCTCGGCGTTTTAGGACTAGAAGCGATTACCATGAAAATAATTAATGTTCATACATTCAGTCTCCTTTTACAAAAAAGAAACTACAAAACTTTTCTAAGAGCCTGGCAACTAATTCCCATCCTTATCTACTTGCAATAAAGTACAAATTACTTCACAAGTTAGGAGTTGAATAAAACTCATTTTCAAAGTAGTGCTGTGGTTAAGGAGGCCTAAGTGAAAAGTTTGAGATGTTCTCAACACTTGTGCGCCATTTGCCGCCTCCCACTAATGCTTTGTGACCACAACTTTACTGGAGCAAGGTGGGTCTAACGCAGGGACGTACTCAGGGAAATGAGCAAGAAGTCGGGCCCAAAAAAGAATGACATAGAAAAATTATACGAAGATCGTGACAGAGAAATTATAGGAACATCTGATTATGGAAAAATAAAATAAAATAAATAATTAACGCTCACAGGCACATACATTGTAATGATCCCAAGTTAAGCACTAAAGGCTTTTTAATATAAAGAAAGAAACCATACAACAACGGGACGAACATATGACATCCATGATGGAACGGGGATTCGAACCCAGGACCCAGGTTTGGCAGTCCGGCGTGGAAACCGTTACACCAACCGGGTCGTCATATTATCAGCTGATTCTTTTCATGATTTCGATGTTAGTTCTAAACAGAATGTTTTTTTATTTTATGGTCTGACCATACCCTTGAAAACCATCAGAGTCAGCATATTGAGAAGGACTCATTCAGGTCAAGAATTTTGTACTTATTATTTGTTTCTTGTGTAGGCAGTAACATTTTTGCTGCAACTACTTGGAAAATCGTAGCAAGATTAACTTCTATTAGGTATTTTAGTTTCATAATGGAAGGATTTTTCAATTTATTGTCTAGTCTGTCACCTACAAAAAGCAACGCAAGAACTTTTATTCCTATTTCCAAAATTAGCTCTTATAAATGTTTAAGTACGTAGAACTTTATATGATATTCAAATATCTGCAGAATGATTGGTCCATTGATCGAAGGGCACTTGTATCGATTAACTAGGCAGATCGATAACGCGGACGTGATACTTGAATAACTTCATTTATACTCAATATCCCTAGCTCGTGAGTGTTTATTTTGTAAGCGGAACAACAGGATATATAATATTGGCGGACCGGTATTCTAATATAATAGCGTGTGTGTCATATAACGATTTGACTGTCTGTGCGATTTTTTTTGCCATTTTGTTAAAACGAGTGCTGAGTAATCAAATAATAATTACTCGAACATTCTAAGCGCAGATTGGCGTAGGTACTTCAAGGATATTCAATCAAGTAGTTACCTGCTTACCTATTTTTATGTTCTGACATAATGCCTCAAACCTTACATCGACTGCATAACATAATGCCTTGTAGTTCTAATGACACACATCAAGCTACGCAAAACTAAAATGAGCTGGCCGCGCGTAGGTATACTGGTATAGTAATTCATAGCGTCGCTCGGCCATTATCAAATAATATTAAAAGAAGACTGCCTACCTGAGTATACAGGCAACATAGCAGTGGACTTTACCAGGTTCACATGGCGTAGGCAGGCCAAAACTAAGATGGTCTGATGTTTTGAAGAAGGACGTGGATAGCTGTGAGCTATCCACCGACAATGTTCAAGATAGAGCAAAGTGGAGGAAACAGACACGGAAAGCCAATCCCGCTACCCAGCGGGACAGTAACTTGGAAGGTGATGATGATGAATTATTTAATACTCTTCATAGCATGTAATGAAGTAAAAATCTAAGTAAGGCTCGTCGTGGTCAATAAAATACAGAAACACAGTCGTAGAACAACTGACACGAAAAGAAGAAGACTTACAAGGCGCAATGTAGGTAGAGTAATAAATGTTGTTGAGTTTATAAACATCTTTACCTACCAATAATTGTAAATTCTGCCTTCATTTTCATGATCTAGATAATAAAGATAATTATAATGACGACAAAAAACTAAACAATTGATGCGTGCACAGCGCAATTAGCTAGGTATCATTAATGAATTCTACAAACCAATGCTGTATCACTGTCTAACTCATCACAAGATCAAAGATGGAAAGAAAAAAGAATAGTATTGAATGCAAAGGCAAGAAACACAGGGTCAGTGTTATAGAAGTAAAGGACATTTGCTATGATAATATTTAAAAAAGGCTAGATATAATAAAAAAATTAATCTCGTCACTATTTTACTTTTGAAAAGTGGTTGTTTGTTTTGAAACAATCTGTTGTTTCATACAAATCTGCAAAACCTACTTACTCGACTCATATGAAATAGCAAAATTTTTGTCGATGTTGGGTCCATAGTGAATGTTGTCCAATTTGATGGTCTGATTTAGACCGTCTGAAGCACCTCTTAAAATATGACCACACCCGTAACACCTGTAGGTGTATACGTACCATTGCAGGGCACAAGTCTTCTCCCACGAATAAGTATAGGAGAACCATATTCCATCACGTGGGGCTAATGCAATTGGTGGAAAATCGGTTATCAACTCGCTGTAAGCAAGCTTGCGTGTCGGTGTGTTTTTTGTAGCCGAAGCCGACAGTCCTCTGACCTGGCTTAACCATACTATCCGGGACAAACTCCAAACACTTGCACCAGCCAGGGTAGCTTAACTTCAGCGATGGTTCTGATAAGCTAACAAGCGCCTCCGGCAAATCAAGACGATCCTGAGTTTATGTATTTTATTATTTATTGTAAAAATAAAAATCTTTTTTCCCTCCAGACGATTTTTCCAAGCTTCAAACTAATAATAGAAAGTAAAATCTAATTTCCACAATGGCATTAGTGGAAGCCGATCGAGCCTTGAGGCCACTAATGCGATTAGGTCGGAAAACAACGAAGCCCTGCATTTTTACGTAACGTTTCACCTATGAAGCCTCGCGAATCAAGCAATTTTATACTTATTACAAAGTTATAAGAGTTATGTTTAGAGACTTGTTCCGTGGGACAGGCTAATTGTCTTTCTATAAAGATGTATGGTCAAACAAGGTCGAAGATCGCGTGTTTGAAACCTATTTATTTGTGTTTTAATATTGTGATATCTTTTAGTACGATTCGGCTTTGCTGAAGCAACGTTTTTATCAAACGAATCGAGGGTTCGGCATGTTTAGTAAGATTGGTAATGTTAAGTGAAGGAGCGAGCACTGATATTATGGGGTAATGGGATAAAGTAAGTAAGTATAATAAGTGTTATAAGTCAAGGAACGAAAACCTAAGAACCGTTTGTATAGAACTCTGTGTGATTAACTTACAGTTACAGTTTACTGTATAGTATCAATTATTTAATTAAAAAGATTATGTCTTACTATTTACTGTATACATAACCTTAGCTTAAGAATTTTTATTGTAATATAGTTAATAAGTCGTGTTATGTTGTTGAGTTTCTGGCCGCATCTTCTATACAGCAACAACACATTCCGACGCGGTGGTAGCTTCAAAAAAAGCTACGTCCTTAAGATTTGACGTTTAAAAAATCTTTTTCAGCTTCGGCTTTCTTTCGGCTTCCTCTTTCTTCTTCGGCTTCAAGGTCCTATTATTGAATAAATTATTTTGAGTTTGAGAATCGATAATTAGGCGCTAGGCATACGATGGACTTTCTGTCCGGACAGGAATTACCCTTAGGCCTCGGTATGAAAATAAAGACAAACTTTTCGACCGCCATCGCCATGAGCACCAGAGTTCATGGATAATTGGGCCCGACGACGGACAAAATACCTTATTAGAAGTTGGTTGAGTTGCGTAAATAAATGTGTATACAGGGTGTATAATTTAATGGGACAGTTACTTAAAGGGGTGCTTCAGATCATCAAACTGAACCACTTTCTCTATGGGACCAATATCGGAATCGCGAAAAACAAATCTGCTGTCCCATAAATTTCAGTCGAGTTATGTTTGCAGTTTTGTATAGGACAGTGGATTTTTTTTCACGATTTCAATGTTGGTCCCGCCATAGTAAAAGTTGTTCAGGTCGACGGTCTGAAGCACCCATTTAAGTAACTGTCCCATTTAATTTTACACCCTGTATACATAAACTCACGACCGATACACCTCTCAGGGTGGCCAGAAACATTACTACAACTACTGTTTAAGAATGTAGTTGTAGCAATTTTCACATTTAGCAATATAAGTCTGTTTATATTGGTTATTATGTAACTGACAGCCAATAACGTCTGAGCGATCAGTCAAAACGGCTCTAACGGCTTTCAAGAGCAGTACCGCGATTAGCGCAATACCAAATGTGTCAAAAGTTATGATTCGTACGTAGTCCAATAACAGTTCAATCACCGAATATTTACCGCGATTGCAGCCCTGTCTCTTTTCGAATTATTGATGAAACACGACATCAATCTTTTCCTTCGCGTGGGCTAGATAACTCTGTTTAGGTCTGCTAGTTTTTTTATGGTAGCACCATAATATGCCAGACCCTTGATACGTCTCTGCCCGCCCTTTTGAAAGGGCTTTAGTAAATGCGCCATAAGATGTACTATTCAACGGCAGTCCGGTATCTTGTCTCTTACAAAGCTAAGTATACCCTATACAGAACTAGCTTTTATATCTTTGTAAATATCCTGACCTAGATCTGAGTGACCTGAAAATCAGATGCGAACTGCAATAAATGCAACCTGGTTTTATGTAAAAAGACTCCTGCTGATAATCAATAAGGTTTTATTTAGCCTATGGTCTATGCTTTATATTCTTTGACTATTTATTTAAGGACTAGCCTTGCGGTAGCATTTCCCCTCTGCCACGGTGTAAGAACAATTGATCATGTGCATTTACATTCAATTTTATACCTTATCACTTAACGAGACAGCCTATAATTGCAAAATAATAAGTACGAACTTATGACGTTTGGGGTTCACACGAGACTACTTTTCATGATTTTTAACATTCAAAATTAGAATCTAAAGTTATGGGGAATAAAATCCAAAGTTGCGGATTTCATGTTAACATGTTTCGCCCCCGCAAAAAGCGGCAGAAATGATTGTTAGTAGAATTACACGCGTAACTAGTCCCTGTATAAGTAGTCTAAGTTTATATTAGATACGAGCGTTAACCCGCGACTTCGTCCGCACAAATTATATACCAGATTTTAAGTCAGATCATAAGCTATCAAACAAAAAAAGTTTCATCAAAATCGGTTCAGTAGTTTTTGCATGATACTCGTTCAAACAAACAAACAAACACACAAACAAACAGACAGACAAAAAATCCAAAAATTGGTGAAATGGAATCAGGGACACCTAAAAACCATATCGTAACTTTTTTTTGTTAATATCTTCAATGTACAGACAAACTTCCTGTTACAGTTTTATAATAGTATAGATATCTGCGTATACGCAAAGACTGATCTAGATGCCGAATCTAATATTAACTCAAAACCCGAACACTGGACCCTTTTAGCGTGGACGCCCACATATTATACAGAATATGAGAGTCACACCTAGTTCCGCGACACGGGACCGCACCACGGAACTCTTGGGAATAAACTCAAGAGTTCGAAGTTTTTTGTTTACATCTTGAGAATTTTCTATCGAAATAGAACAAACGCTATGCGCGAACGCGATTTTCTATTATGCCGTTTTCATGTATATTTCCGTGTATACAATAAAGTGTTAAAATAAATAAATAAATACAGGCTCAACAATCGTTACAAACCTAATAGTGGGGTAAACGCGCCGGTGATGTACCTACTCAATCAAAAGCGATCTAAAATGAATTTAATTGGATACGATGACTGGGTTTCAATGTTTGATTGAATATTGTTTAATCAAACATTCGTTACATAACTAAAGGTAATGAACTGTATTATGTTTATAAAGGAGCACAAACATTGTTTCCGGGATATTGTGGAAACGCAATTATTGCGATGCCATCTCAGTTCTAAGCACAAACCAAAATCAAAATGTTTTATTTAAAATAATATCAGATAGCTTTCTGACGTCATTTTTTGACTCTACCACACAGACACAGACGGTGTTCCGTTGTAGATAAGATGCGTCCAGAAACTCTACAACACCTAGTACCTAAAGAAATGTTGACCACTCATAACAGAATTTTTACTTCGATGGAAGAAGATATTACATAATAATAATATGTCGCCGAACCCGAATGCTAAAAGGCAATAAGGGTAAGAAATGATGATTTTGTCGTCACGGTCAGTAAAATTATGTTCCTATTAAAATAATAGACAGCTTTAGAGTTAAGAAATATGGAGATTACACAGGGAAAGAATACACTAAAACGGTGTGATAGTTATCGAGCAATGTTATTATACCAAAAAGAAGCAGATAGGTATTTCACTAGAGCGCGCAAAGTGAAGACTCGAAAACGACCCAATTGGGACGACTTTCAATAGTCCGCTTCAAGCAATGCTACGAGCGATACAGCACAATTTTACGCGCCATTTTCTATAAAGGTTATCGAGCAAATCGCGAAAATACTTAAAAAGGTTAGGTTAGAAAAAGTAGAGTCGGTTAAAAATAAGTTGTACTGTGCACGCACGCACGATTGCGTTTCCAGACACAAACAGCTTTAATTTACAAAAGCTACCATTTGTTACGCCCAGAAATCACTTTAAAAACTGTTTTATAGTCCAATACACAAATGTGGCCACAACCGGCACGTGGATTCTGAATATAAAACGTGAGAATATTTTAATATTTACATAATTAGCGTCAGACGAACATGTTAAAATATACGGCCGCGCTCAAGGCAGCTGTTCTGTTTTGATGGACCGACCGATCTTGACTTTACCTTCAAGATTGCTTTCGAGGAAGAGTAAGAGCATAAAGGTTGAATGCTTATGCTTATGTTCAGATTCTTACTTTGAATCGAATACTTTAGTGTTAGTATGTGTAACTCTACTCTACCTTACCTACCCCACCCAGTGGCGGATCCAGAATTTATTTTTGGGAGGGGCTAAGTATCGGGTCAGGTTACATTTTATGTTAATAATAAAGTTCAATCAATCTAGATGAATCGAAGTGAAAAAACAAACCGCTATAAAACTGATATTGGCTACAATTTATTTCGTAGTTTGTACTAAATGGAATGATTTTGGTCATAATTCCGTTCCAGTAGAATTAACCATAAAATTGACTTTGTATGTTCATCCCGAAAGGCAATAGAGTCGTTAATGCTGATCGGAACTATGTTATTACTTTTACATATACATAAGGAAACTATTATATAGACCGGAATAAAATGCTGTTTTTATCAGCAGTGACCTTGTATGGCGGTACATTGCATAGCAACTAAATTAACCATGGTACAGTTGATCAACAATACATTATGACTGTACGTTTTGTTAGTCAATCTGTCATGGATCTTCTTTTAGAACGAAACCAATTGAACGTGAAGTGTGAGTTTAGAATAATCAGCATGAAGAATATAAAAATAATCAATCAATCAAATATACTTTATCTTTATCTTTTACTTTTTTTTTTTTTTAATAATGTTATTCTTCTTTAAATATAATACTTAGTACTTAAGCGAATGAATGAATTAATATGATAGCAGATTCCGACTACATCGACTGTTTTATAGCAAAGCAATAAGGTACAGAAGTGTGTGCTATAGCAAAACTCAATCTTGAGGTCCAAGTTTCGAATCGTCGTCAATAACATAATATACCATACCATAATATACCAATGAGTTTTACTTACTTATGAACGTGATACCGACTGCTCTCAAACGGTGAAGAAACACATCGTGAGGAAACCTGCATACGCTGAAGAAGAAATTACGATGCGTATGTGAAGTCTACCAATCCGCATTTTTTACCAAAGAATCTATGTTACCTCTGCTATGTTTTGCTTTTTTGCATTATTTAATTACTGTAGGAACTAGTAGCGACCTTCGAAAATAACAAATTCTACCGCCCGTTTTCAGACATCCAGCCAAAGAGTAATCAATCAATCAATCAATCAATCAAATATACTTTATTTTACACCAAAAACATAAACAGTAAAATACAGAAATAAAATACAAGAGGCACAAAATAAGGCGGTCTTATCGCTAAGAAGCGATTTCTTCCAGACAACCTTAGGGTAGAGGAAACGGTGAAAAGAAGAAAGGTAGGCGGTGTTTCCAGAAAAAAATATCAAAAATCAGCAGTTATTAGTAAAAACAAAAAGTAAATATACAAAATAAACCTATTATAAATACATATATTATTATATACATACTCATATAAATATATATATATATATATATATATACACATACATCATACATAAATACGCGTACTACACAACAAAATACTATAGGAAAACATGAACCACAGACATAGGAAAAGATGTACCTATGAAAACAGATCGAGGGTCAGTTCAGTTTTCAAGGAAATGAGACTTAACTTTCGACTTAAAAACATTCAAGGAAGGTGCACGTCTGATCGACTCTGGCAATAAGTTCCAAAGCCGAACGGCATGCACGGAGAAGGAATAGGTGTAGAAATTAGTGGAGTGGATGGGCATATTGAGGGAGAGGTTTTCAGAGGAACGCAGATGACGGCCAGTGGTGGAGGAAGAGAAAACAAAGCGTTCCTTGAGGTAATTAGGGGTCATGGGATTGAAGAGGATGGAATAGAGAAGGTTAAGGATGTGAGCTTCCCTACGACGTTTGATCGGGAGCCACTTAAGTCGGGCGCGGAATTCCGACACATGGTCGTACTTACGCAGGCCAAAAATAAACCTAATGCACAGGTTTTGGAGTCGCTCGAGTTTATTAAGTAGCTCCACAGTCAGGTCAAGGTAGCAGGAGTCAGCGTAGTCTAGGATGGGTAATAGGAGGGATTGCGCAAGCGCAATCTTGGTGCTAGTGGGTAGAAAATTGCGTAGTCGTTTTAAAGAGATATAAGCAGCAAACATCTTCCTACTGACTTCAGCGACCTGAGGGCCCCAAGAAAGCGTGTTATCGAAGATAATGCCCAAGTTTTTAACAGTAGTACTGTAGGGTATGCATATACCATCGAATACTACAGGTGGTAACTGGTCAAGAGGAATCCTCGAAGTAAACCATGGACTCCCTATGACGATAACTTGGGTCTTGTTGGGATTTACCTTAAGGCCATAAGACAAGCTCCAGTCACGAATGCGGTTTAGGTCGTCATTGGTGGTATTGATGGCTTGAGAGAAATTATCCATACACGACTGTGAATATATCTGAAGATCGTCTGCATACAAGTGGTAGGAGGAAGTGAGTTGAGAGGTGATTGAATTAATGAAAAGAGCGAACAGGAGGGGAGATAGCACGCCACCCTGCGGCACGCCTGCAGAGGTATCACACCATGAAGAAAAGGTGTCTTCAACCTTTATACGCTGCCGGCGCCCAAACAGGTAACTATGAAACCAGTCAACTACCGTTGGAGATATGTTAAGAGTACGTAAAAGTCCTAATAAGATATCAAAGTCAACATTATTAAAAGCGTTGCTGAAATCCAGCAATGTTAGAACGGTAAGTTGTTTGTTTTCTATTCCGAAACGAATGTCGTCGGAGATTTTAACTAGAGCTGTAACCGTACTATGACCAGGTCGGAAACCGGACTGATAAGGATTAAGGAGTTGGTTTTTTGAGTAATATAAGTATATTAGAAAAGAGAACCCACTCGTGGCAACATTATGCATCCACCTTATGTCAAATTGAAGGCTAGCTAGCGCCATCTATGTTTCACCGACAATAATTCAACCTATACTATACATACCTACTTATATCTACTCACACCAATGGATATTATTGTTTTGAATGCTAGTTTTCGTTCAATCCCGCACAGATCGAGTGAAATTCCAGTATCCTTACTATTCCTGTAATCTAAACATTGGTGCGAGATCAACATAAACTCTAGAACATCACTAGATCGGCACGAAATTGTACGAAAACTACAAACAACCCGTACATTACGCAAGATAGGTAGCCATTTTGTGATTTTGTCAATTTGACATTGACATAGACAATAAAATCTTTTTTTTCATAGTTCTGCGAAATATTTAATAGATGGCAGCACATTCTATGCAAACTGAATCGGAAAAAGCCACCAAAAGGGGACTGTCCTCCGCCTGCATCCAGCGAATAAATTTGGAGAATATAAACAAAAAAAGCAAAACGTACAAACGTAGCCAGTCTTTCTCATATTATTCTTGAAAGAATTATTAAAATCGGTTTAGTTTTGGAGGAGGAACAGGGGAATACGAAATGCTGATTTCGTAGATTTTATGTAGATAAAATCTGTCCGAGCTCCGGTTGTGTCTTTCGTTCTCTAGTTGGCGGGGTGTATGGCTGAGGCGGATCGGACAATTATGTATACAGTCCCAAGAGTTACCTATTCTCCAAATTTCCATTTTAGCCCGCCTATCCTCTTAAGCCGCTTGTGCTGCCTAATGCTTTAATAAACCCTTTACCTGAAGAAGGACAGAAATATTATCACGTCTATAGATCTGCTAATTACATTTATATTTTGTCCTTGTGTCATCTAGCTGTCTATTGTGTACAGGCACGTTGATTGTGTACTCTCTCTTGACACAAAACAAGCACAATACAAAACGACGGCTGCTTGCAGTTGACAGCAGTTCCGTTGACAGGCTCGTAGCGACGGGAAAATGGCGGGAAACTGACGACTAACTGCGTGGGATGTTCTGCGGATGGCATCCTTATCGTTTATGCTATGGACACAGGGCCGTTTTAAAAGCGGGTGGTTGTGACGTTAATGAGCACTTTATTATAATTAATGGAAGAGCTGACAGCGAGTTGCGAGTTTTTCACAGAAAGGGCAACTGATTTAAGGGACCATTACGTAAAGAAGCGTTCAAACTTATCTGATTCGTCTCACTATAAGAATTATATTTTTTACATATTAAAACTACCTAGTCTATTTTTTACTTGTCCTATAAATTCGACAAAAGATACGGCCATAATTTTTTTTACTACGAATTTTGTTATAAAAAAAAATAGGACACACATTACACCAATAACATGCCAAACTTTACCATTTAAAAGAAGCCCCAATAATCCCCATGGTAACTACTGTAAGGGGCCACACTTTCTTCCCTAAGTCCGGCCCCGAGTTAATCGAGATGCTCTACAGAAAATGATTTCTTCCGTAGTCTGAACGAAATGGCTCTCATTATACTCCCTGTGGAATATTTAAGTATACATAGGTACGATGGAAAATTCTCCGAAAACACCTGCTAAGATAATTCGTCCTGCTAAAATATTTATGGGTACTTAATTACCTACAAGATTAGAGTAAGTATAAGAGAATTAAGCTGATGCTTTGATCAGAATCATTAAATGAACAAGTATTGAATACGTAACTTTATAGGGGCTGGCAAGCCAGCAACACTTCGACCTAATGAGATCTTTTGTGTTATTTCTTCGCCCTTAAAAGAGGCAAATACCGTTCAGAGGAAGAAACCCTCCAAGTTTTGGATAACCATCTCCCAGGAGGCACATGCGTATGCTAATGTTCATGCCGGGATTCCCATACTTTATTCTAATCCAGCTCTCGCCAGCTCGCAGCATTCTCATTACCCTGAACAACAGTATGCCCCGGAGCCCAAACTAATTTTACCCTATTGAGAAGACCAAGTTTGTTTAGGGTCTTCACTCCGATCAAAATTTGTTTAGAATTGCATTGTAACTTTATAAATCTCTCATTTTTAGATAACTACGCGAAGTGAGCAATCCGCATTACACAGGCGTGGTGGACTAACGCTTATACGCCCTCATAAGGGTAGGCCTGGGCCCCTGAGTCCCAAGTCAGTAGTGGGGAGAGGGGACTACCTATACAGAGGCGGATGCTGACGAAGATAATCATTATCTTCCTATTCTTATCCCATTAATTGGGGTAGGCGCGATATATCGTCTTCCTCCATTCATCTCTTTTAGCCGTCATTTCAGCGGTCACTCGTTTCCTACACATGTCATCTTTCCCACAATCTATCCATCTTTTCTTTGGTCCTCTCTTCATGCAGCTATCCACATTCATATTTAACACTCGTCTTGTAATATGACAGTCATCTCTTCTCATCACATGCCCATACCACGATAATAGATTACCTACCACTACCACGCAGTCTCAGGTGCTAGTGCTACGGTAGTAGAACTACTTTAGTAGAACTAAAGGGAGATGTGAAAAGGGGGCGGGGCCAGTGTTGCAGCAATATGCGCAAAAACGGAACACATTGCTCGCGACAATAAGGATTCAATATATTATGACGCTGAAAGCCAGTCGAGATATTATGTGTAAATAGTTTACAATGCTTGCGTAGTACTAAAGATTATTCGAACGTTGAGTTCTGATACCGCAATGGATAATGAGCACATTCAAGCTAACAAAATAGTTTCTATCGCGTGGTACTGGTGGTAATGCGACACACGGTTTCGTACTCGGCGCGTTGGTTGGCATCTTTCTAGATCTCTATGGTAGTAGCTATTAAATAATCTGTGGTGCCACTTTCAAAACTGATGACGACGCAATAATGTCCTATTGAAATAGAATACATATTTAGGCGCCTAGTAACTTTATAATCACTGCCAAAACCACCTGCTTTAGTACCTAAATATAAACAAACGTTAGATATTGAACAGACTAGCTTACAAACTGTGTAGGCACAGATTAGGAACGATTAGGAACTATAGTTTGTTAAATTTAGCTTGATACCTGTAACAGCAGGACGGGGCGATGCGTAAGAAATAAGAGCGACAGAGACTTACTTGAAAAATGTATGTATGTGACAGATGTCACAGGTATCATGCTATATTTTACTAAGTAACAGAAACATAACTCCCTTGGAAACAGCTTGGAAAACGATAAATTCTCACGCTGTTACTTTTCTTTTTATTCAACTTATACAATGGCTACGGAACCCTGTTATGGGCGAGTTCGACACGCTCTTGGCCGGTTTTTGTATTATTAAAGGTTAGGTTCTCGAGGCCCCTTTAGGCCGGGACATTCGAACTTCGCAATTGCTTGAACGTTTTCAGGCACGTATCCAGGGG
The DNA here is from genome assembly GCA_927399405.1 of Agonopterix arenella. NCBI lineage: Eukaryota > Metazoa > Arthropoda > Insecta > Lepidoptera > Depressariidae > Agonopterix > Agonopterix arenella. The sequence continues at coordinate 16,863,115 of OV656704.1, read as the reverse complement.
GTGGAATGGTGGGTTTTATCCCCCAGAGAAAATCCGAATATTTTTATGGAAAAGTGATTACAGCACTTACATTTTCATTGTTTTTCTATGAATAACCCAGATTCCTGCCTGCCAGATTTTTGCCAGCCAGTAGTAGGTACCTACCTAAATAGCTTCTAAACTACACCTACTTTACAAAAGTATTTACCTGAAGAGTACCTACATGAATTATTATTAAAGTTTCGGACGCTAAAAGCTTTAGCTACATCAACGTGTACCTACATGCTATTTACTTTAAACTTGGCGGCTTTAGAACGTAAACAAACATGTGTGTTTGCGAGAGATAAATAATTCGCATAATCTGAGCGTGTACAAACTTACTGCGGGGCGTTATAACTTGTACGGTATGATGACTCAATCAGTGTTGTTCCTGTGGCTCCCTTGGGATCGCTGGATGCCGCTACATACGTACGGTCTACGCGAGTGAAGTTTAAAATTTCAAATAACAACAAATTTAAACCGCCTTCAAAAAAACTAAAAAGTTTAAAAATAATATTGCAGCCGATGAATTTTTCGTACGCATCATAAGAACATTAATTTGTTTTATCGAAGTCGAACGAAAAAGTCATCTTAATTTTTTGTTAAAATTTTGTTTATTTCACAATTTTCAGTGGTGAATTCATTAGTTCAATTTAATTGTAGTGCTTTAAATTAACAAACGCACTAGCCAGCACTACGATTTTCAAAGGTTCCCCTCGATTTCTCTGGGATGTCACCATCAGATCCTGGTTTCCTTATCATGATACCACCCTTGGAATATCTTCTTTCCAACAAAAAAAGAATCATCAAAATCGGTTCATAAACGACGAAGTTATCCGCGAACACACATAAAAAAAAAAAAAAAAATATATATATATATACCTACGGTGGAATTGAGAGACCTCCTCCTTTTTTGAAGTCGGTTAATATAATAAAGAATAATAAAGAAGGAAAAGATGATCGAAAAAGATGCCAACGCAGCTTCAAATGGTGAAATTCATCATTTACTAATTACCTATTGTCTGACACGGCTGTATGGGCTCGATCTCTGGACTTTATAAAAAAGGCAGGCACCGTCTTGACATGATCTGGCACACCTCTTTCTGGAGCGATGAACATGCCACCTATTGATATTTTTAGGAAGTAAAGAAAAAGAAAAGAAAAACACTCATTACTAGTTATTTTACCATTGAGTTATCATCACCAGCCACGCCTCGTCCCCACAGCCACAGCCCAATGCTGGGGCACAGGTCTACCCACATGACGATTTAGAATTTCTCCTTTAGCGTATGCACGTTTTCCTTTGCGTAGGTACACGAGTTAGAAATACTTATGTACGTACCTACATAAGTGCAGATTCAAACCTGGACCAGGCTTATTATTATTATTATTTGGGGGTATTTTGGGCCTTGACAGGCTTATCAAGCCTGTGCCACGTAGACCATCGCTGGTCCTTTGAGAACGCCCTTTTTAAAGTTCTCTACCAATCCTCACTGCGGCCAGAAAACGCAGTAGATTTTTGATAGGGATGGTTTGTATCTCATCTGGTGTCAGAACCTGCCTACCTAGATGAGTACTACGTTTGTACATCAGGGGGCCACAGTCACATAGGAGGTGTATAGGAGTTTCCATCTCCTCCTTGCAGAATCTGCAGCCGGTGGTATCACTTAAATTCAGTGTGTGCATGTGTTTCTTTAATTTGCAGTGGCCTTTGAGTGACCTTGCTATTGCACAAATTTGATTCCTGCTGAGGGCAAGGAGACCGTTCGCAAGTTTGCGATTGTAGCCTTTGATAAGTGCTTTGGAGTGGCCCATGCCTGGGGGTGTTGCACCAAAGCTATTGCCTCTCCAAAGCTGACCCTATTCAAAGAATCTCGCGTTAGACTGCCAGGTATTCCCAGAAAGGGTTCGGGGCCTATGAAGTGGTTTTCTGTGCCCCTTCTGGCCAACTCATCCGCCCTTTCGTTCCCTTCTATGTCTGAGTGTCCTGGCACCCATTGTAGCACAAGCTGATTGGTATTGCCTAGTACCAGGCTTAGTTTGGGCTTCAGAATCATGAGGACATGATTCTGAAGCCTAAGCTAAGCCTTTCCACAACGCACCAATGATGCTCAACCGGTTTCATCATATCATATCTTCATATCGTCCCGCGCAATGGGAAAAGCTTGCATCCCAACGCCAGGAGTGGAGGTTACTTCTCACAAAGTTTTTGACTTTGAGGCACTCCGACGTTCTGAGCTTGATGCCAAGCGCGATCAATTGAAGGCTCGACCATCAATTATAACTATGAGAATGGTGTCTTGACGTGCACTCATTTTGCACGTACTTTCGCGAAAAAAATCGGCTATACAAGCCACATTAGGGCGCACGAGCGCCAACAACGAAGGTATTAGAGGCAGTCGCCGTAGCCGAAATCGGCTGGGAGTAGCATTATCATCGTCATATTAAAGAGCCATAAGGATCGCCACAAAGCGGTCCTGCGCTACCCGCCACCTTCACCAGGCTGTCGGACCATCTGGTCCCAAACATGATTGTATTGGAGGGCCTATGTGCCTTTCGGTACGCAATCGCCATTCAAGAACTTTTTGGCCACATTGTCCATCCTTTCTACGAGCAATATGCCCCGCTCATTGCCACATAGGTAAGTTAAGCAATTCTTCGGGCTATGTCGGTTACCTTATTGGTTCTTCGGAAAATCTTTTTAATTCAGATTAGTCTCTCAGGGAAACTCCAAAAATAGCCCTCTCCATTGCTCTTTGAGATACTCTAATTACTTGGGTGGATATCACCTGGTTGATTGTGTCCTATGATCACAGAGTTATTCAGGCGATTATATTCGTCTCGACCCAACGCCTGTAACTAACACTGACCTATGGATGCTGTCGCTACTGTTTGACTAAAGTACCGAGCCCCTTAGTTTCCTATAAATAAATTATAGGGAAAAGTCAGCCAGCATAAAACCAGGCTCAGTTAATCACCGGGTCAGTACTCATGTAGTTTATTTGCATCTACCCCTACGCCCGAAGGGGTAAATAAATAATACCTGACCCGAGTAGTGGGGTGGAATTTACCCCTTTATTTACCTCTCGCTTAAAAATGTCAGGTGAAAAATTGCTTTTGCAAAAAGGATTGCCTATTTTATTTTTACATCGAGCCAATTTAGAGGAACATGGAAAGATATATTGTACGGTTTTTTTAAAACCATAACTTTTTTTCCTATTAATTTTTAGATATGATTTAATGTGTGTGATATACAAGGTGTGGTTCGTTTAGCATGAAAAAATGTCGCTGTCTCGAGTGGTGGTGGTATTGCAACCTATTAGCTAACGGGCTACACAGAAATCCGCTATTGAACAACTAATTTTCTATGGAACTCAATTTTTTTTAGGTAGTACCTAATATAAGTTCGTCAGTTTGATGGTCTGAAGTATGAATTCGCTAAAAAATGTAGCTGTAACACGTTTACCTACCTATATTAACATTACGTATTATTTTAAATATTACTGATTATAAACATGTTACAGCCATGTTGTGCTATTTCAAATCGAATTATAGATTGAAAAATTACATCTCAGGCGGGACTTGAACCGGCAAGGACCCGCTTGATTACGGGTTCAAGGCCTGAGACATAATTCAATATTTAATTTGATTATGTATTATATATACCTAATTATTATAAAGCCACAGTTGAAAGATGTATTTTTTCCATGTTGCTTTACGAAATTAACAACAACAAAAAGAAAGGAAGATTTTGCGTCTTTTGTTACTTTACTGCCCCTGTAATAAAGGTCCAAGATCATGCCAATGTAAACTTTATTACAAAAGAACAAGCCCCGGTTTAACTTAATGAAAGATTAGCTATATTAGAGTCAAAAACATTTTAATTAAAAACCGTTTTTATGAAAACATCAAACGTGAATTTCAGCGTGATCATTTTTTGTGTTTATTGTACGAATCTGTGTTTTATACTTTAAAGATGCATTGTTGTAGAATGTATTTACATTAGAGCTTACATCCATACTTTATGTAACGTAAAGTACTGATTTGAATTAAAGATTTTGAATTAATTATTTTATGTGTTCCCCGCTATCCGCTGGAAAAACCTACGAGTACCTATAGGTCCTACAATTTGGAGGCTTCTATTGTGTCCCCCTGTCCATTAAAGTCGCGATGAACTCATATACCTGTTACGCTGGACAAAGTGTTTAGTAGGTAAGTATTCTGAATAGGCATGCGTAAACATTATGCTATGCTGTGAAAGCAATAGTACTGTTTCAGAGCCCCAACTAGAGCCCACTCAGCACAGGAGTAATACTGAGAAAAGTTGCAGGTGGTCTTGGTTCTTCTCACATTAAGAGTTGTAAAATAACTGTCCTTTTCTGTTAGTCTCGGCCAGCTAAGCTACTGGGCTCGTTTCTCTCTCTCTCTCTCTCTCTATGTTGGTGGGGTCCGCCTTCCGCGTCTGTACTCTCCACCTTGCCCTTCTGACGTCGTCTTCGGAGACACTATATTCAAGGCACTTGTGAAAATGTCTCCTTTTTGCGAATGCTCCACCGACAAGAGCATAGATCTTAAAAATAATATGCTGTTAATCTTGCTGTTGAGTCATAATTTTTTTTCGTGTAACACTGTCAGAATTACAATTTTACCAACTATATTTACTGTTTTGTATCTAATACTAACACGTAGGAAAAAACAAGCTAATTTTATAAACGGTACATCAATCAGTCACGAAGAATGTTCAGTGCCGGATTAAGATTCATAGAGGGCCCCTAGTCAATTATTAATCGAGGCCCTGGAGGCTTTGTACGTACTTTGCTTCAAAACGGCGAGAGGCCCCAAATCTTGAAGAAAGATTTGAACTTCTGCAATGCAAAAGATATGGGCACAATATCGTAGCCTATATCCGTCCCACTTCGAGGTGGCCAAGTGGCGAGTAACTATGCCTCCCGAGCAGGAGGAGATGGTTCGATTCCCGTCCGGGTTTCCGAATTTTATCTACGATTTGTAGAACCATTGGCATTTCGGTGAAGGAAAACCTGCAAGCTTCAATTTTAAGGCATGTATTGTACCCACTGTCCATTATAAGTGGCGACGCGACGGGCTCACTCCTCTTCAAACTGGATTGTTTGAAATTTTTAGAAAACGCTGTTAAATAATGTGCTACTGGGAATGTTCCTCCATTGAAAAGGGAAGATTTTTCACCAGGCTAGGTGTGAAGCCTGGGAACCGGCCGTGGTCCAACAGTTCTTAGTTGGATATCGAATGTCTGTGTTTATTTCTCTTGCGCGATTTATGTCTTGCATTCGATTGTGAACCTTTATTTGTAGTAGGTTCAGAGTTACGTATTCACGGCGAACGTTGTCTTTTGTATGGAGCTGTTGGTTTCTTTGCTACAACTAGTGGGTTGACATCTATTCTGTGGCAAGTCCCCACAAATAAATAAATAGCTTGGTCAGGCATAGTAATTGTCAGTCACACAGATAATCCAGTTCTAATCCATCCGAGTACCTGAATTTAGTCTAGACTCTAGACTGACTTAACACTTGGCTTAACGAATACCGCCATCTAATGGCTGTATCCGGGACCAAGTCGTTAACGTGCCTTCCGAATACAGACCAATATTTATTAGGTTTCTTTCACCTGTGCTAGATAACGTTGTCTAAGTCTCCTCTGCCTCTCTTCCCCTTTATTTACTGCTTAAATATTGTAAATTAAAGTAGATTTTAATTCAATGAAATATTGGTACACTTTTGAATACTTAGATTGTCTAGTTTCTAGGTTTTCCCTTGTGTAGTTGTATAAGTTCATGACGGCGATTATTACAGAACAGCTGTCTTTCAATTTCATGTAAATATACCTAGCTATGTATAATAACAAGTTGGCTATTATATTAGTACATGTAAGTACGTAGTGTCATTATACCCATTAAAAGAATGACACACCCTATCATTGTTTCTTCAGCAATTAGCTGTCGCCTTTAAAAGCTTTCATACGATTTCAGACGTCCTGCACTATAGCTAGAGTTGCTATATACATGTCAATTCCGATTTAATAGCCAACAGAGGTAAACAACCTTTGGTTCGATGTTTGCGAGCAAGACAAATATTTTTCGCAATCGACAGTATAATTCAGACCTTGATTTAAAGACTTTAAAGCAGTAAACAATGTAAAGACAAAGAAATCATTCGTTTTTCAATGGAATTCGTATGGTGTACATGTTAGTACAATTCCATTACAGATGACTATAAAAACTAACGATGCCCAGCTAAACAACTGACTGGCGAACATAAAAACAAACCGTGTATGGATTCAAGCTATTACCAGTGGATTGAATTGTTGAAACGTGACAGATAAGAAGCGATTGGCATGAAATACTAACCTTACTTTTGCTAATCCGTTTTTATTTCCCACCAACACTTTTGTCTGTTTTTGTTTTAATATTTCAAACACTGGTTTATCTGTGGGTTTTTTTTAATGTTTCTTTCGCGCCTATTTTTTTTTTCACGTGTATTTTTTTGTAGCACGACGCAGCCAGATGGCCTGCCGACACGCCCGGTGGGTCGGACAGAACTGAGGCGGTGAAAAGTGGAAATTCAATGTGTGGCCGGATACGTACTATGTTTATGTTTGTGTTACCGCGCGTGCGCGGTGCGCTCGCATGGCAACACTGACTTTCAGCTTCAGTTTTTATAGTACATTGCGTTGAGAGATTTTAAGCGTAGTTTTTTAAAGACGCAATGGAAAGTTTTCCTGACTTTGATCTGTAAATAATTTCTTAGGATTGATATTTCATATTACAATCCTACACTATCTTACAGTCTGAAATGAAAAGTAAGCACATGAAAAGTATTTATTAATATCACTTACCATATTAACTTGTTAATCTTGTTAATTATGATTCACCTATAAATAGAAAAACAACAGATAAATATAAACTTTTTTAATAGAAAAAAAAAACTAAATCAATTAAGAACAAGAACAACGTTTACAATAATAAATTAGTTTAAAATAATCAACAAAAGAGAAAAACAAAGTTCAACAATAATAAAGGTTTCATCATCATCATCAGCCTTTCATCAGCGTTTACATACAGGGTGAAATTGATATTAGCATCCTTTTAAACTAAGAGTCTACCCATCAAACTGAACTACTTTCAATATGGGGGCAAATCGATCGAAGCAAAAAAAAAACTGCTGTTGCATACATTTGAGTCGAGTTGGCATTGCAGTTTAGTATGGAACAGCTGATTATTTTTTTACTCCGATCCGTTTGCTCTTCTATCGATATCGATTTCACCCTGTAGAGATAACTACAGCTCGGACCGACCAGACCAGACGGACCGAACAGATCGGAGCAAAAAAAAAGGATGCTAATGATATCAATTTCACCCGAAGATCATTCAAACGCACTGCGCGAAGATCATTGTTTTGATTTGAGCTTAGCAGCAAAAGTGTTAAAGTCAATGAATGTTTTAAGACACGTTCTAGACACCAATATCTGTGCTTTACATTTGTCAGATTTCCGTCAAAATATATAGTATCAATGCAAGGATTAACTTAAGAATAGTACGGAAAACCTTGAGCCACGATAACTTTGAAACTATACAGGGTGAAATCGATATCATTAGCATTTTTTTAAATTAAGAGTCTACCCATCAAACTGAACAACTTTTATTGTGGGAGCAAACCGATCGGAGTAAAAAAAATCTTATGTTCCAAACTAAACTACAGTGCAGTGCCGTGTCTACTCGACTCAAATGTATGCAACAGCAGATATTTTGTTTGCTCCAATCGGTTTGTTCCCATAGTAAAAGTTGTTCAGTTTGATGGGTAGACTCTTAGTTTAAAAGGATGCTAATGATATCAACTTCACTCTGTATATCTAACGGAAATCCGACAAACGCGTTGCTACATAAGTCACCTATCCTATTAGCACGACACGTCATTCCAACATTAATTAATCTTCAATATGCTAAATATCACAGCCGATGGACGTCCCCTGCTGGACATAGGCCTCATCCAAAAGGATCGCACATGATAAATATAGTGGGTAGTTATAGCAATGTTTCCGACTACTCCAAAAGGGTTTATGCTCGTAACTTTACGTATGTAGGCAGTGTTGCCAGATCGGCACTTAAGAATTATCCCAGATTGACAGCAAAATTATCGCATCAAAAATTCCAAAATTTCTCGTATCTTGGAACCTAAAAGAGTGTCAAATGATGCGTGATATTCAATCATTCTTACCTATATTGCATGCCACTATTTAATGTTTGAATGTTACCTTTAGGCAAGGCAGGCAAGGCAAGGCAAGGTGTAGGCAAGTACGAGGTATTTAGGGAATTTTAGTAAAAACTCTTGAATGAAACGACACAGTGAGGAAACATTCTTTCTCAATTTTTCTCATTAGAACTTAAATTTTAGTAATAGGTATTTAAAAACTGTTTGAAGCGATACTTAACGCCAAAATTATGTATATTATTCGAATTAGACCGATAATATAGTTGAAAATAGTGATTTGATACACAGATTTCATTGAATTACAAAATTATCGTGGATTATCCTGGAATTTTTGTGAATTATCGTGCGATACCCGACTTTTATTTGCTATCGCATGCCCCTCTAAAATATCGTGGATCTAGGATAATTATCGCACGTCTGGCAACACTGTATGTAGGTATAACCACTGCAGGGTATTAGGCCCTCTCTTAAACTTTAACTATTTAAATTCCACTTTGTATGAATAGTCGTAAAGCCAGAGTCCCGTTTAATTATTCTTAGCATAACTTATGTACATAGGAAGTTTAATTGTAATTACATGCTCGCTTAATTTTGGGCCAACACAAACGACTGATCTTTCGCGGCGGACTTCGAAGTTCATGGAAAGTCGAGGCGTGAAAAATGTATCTATGCACAAAATATGTTTCTACTTACAAAATGCTCACGCAAAAGAAAAATGTTTTTGTGTGACATATATTCGAATAAAAACATTTAAAATTCAAAAATATCACTTAATATTGTAAATATAGATATCTATGTATCTCAAAATGTTTAAGACTTAATTTAGGCCCGTTTCACCACTTCAGCGCCCGCGACATGGCGCCTCGACAAACGTTTTATAGCGCCTGCTGGCTCGTTCGTTCGCGCGCAAAAAGAAAGAGAGGTAGGGTGCGATAGATATTGTATCGCGCCGTCATGCCGCGGGTGTTGGATAAGTTCTTACTAGTTTATTCTTATCTGACAGATCATATTTATTTCGTAGAAAAGATATATCAAACGATCCGTCAAATAAGCTAATACGAACTTATGCATAATTGGTGAAATAGGCCCTTAATGTAAACATTTGTGTTAGGCAAAGGCACGGGGTATCAGACAATGCCACAGCTAGAGATAAAACGCGTATATCCGCAAAATGTCAACACCCTAGCGACCTTTCTGATAACAAATTAAATATTCTACTTTTATACATATAATATCAGTTATTAAATAGTTTCATAATTTAGCAGATTTATGACCTATGGCAGGAACTAATATAACATTTTCTTGAATTCTATTGTACTGAGATAATAATCAAAGATACTGAGATGTTGTATATTTTAATATTAACGAAAGAAATTGCATAAGCATATGCTCACGACCATATTCCCCGAGGAGGTAGTAAAAGAAATTCTAAAATATAATATACATAAAGCAATTTTTGCCAAATAATATTATATACTGACATACATGTCAATGGAAACTAGTTTAAAAAAAGAAAGACAAGTTTTTTTAAATATCATATGGATGGATGACATTAATGATTGCAAAACTCACATAATTTACATGTCAACTCGTTTTTTTTATGAGCTTGTACTTGTTCAATTTTCCATGAATGTGTAAAGTGTAACCAAGGAACATTTACTGGTACTATTGTCACAGATTACTTGTTACTTTGTAACAGATACATCACTTCCTTAGAAAACAATAAGTTTTCACGCTTTAATCATTTACTGCCAGACGGTACGCGCGAAAATGTATCTAATGGCGCTTGAGTCAGCGTTGTTCTTACTTCATACAGCGCACGACGTTGCCGTCTGGAGCGACTGGCAGAATTCATACAAGCGCATCGCTTACGATGCGCAAAAGTGTAGTACTTATCTCGGTTCCTACGGCCGAGTACGGAGGCCTGCTATAACCCCCCGGTACATAATATCAAAGTAAATAATCAACAGGCACAAGGACTATAAATTCCATTCCTCATTCGAGTTTACCTACAGGTGAAATTTAAATAGTTTAGTTGATTTAAATTCTTTTGTAAAACATCGTTAGCAAATTTTGTTCTGATTACAAAATGTGTTGATGTTTGCTACATACAGTGCCAGATTATTAATTAACCTTCGCCAGTGTTAGTGACTTGAGAATTGGTTGATGTCAGTCCGCGTAGTTTTCTTCTAAGGAAATAGAACGCATTGAAGTCCGTGACTCTTTAAAAGTACTGGGTTTAAGACTCCCTCTATCCCTGTTTCATTTCACTTGGGCATCCTGTATACAGGGAGTTAGGGTAAACAGTTGCATTACTTTATATGTCTATACAGGGTGTAAGTGACAGCCTAGCAGATACTGAAACGGTGAACTCAGACCATCAAACAGAACAACTTTCACTATGGAGCCTACCTCAGGGAACGCGAAAAAAAAATCAGCTGTCCCATACAAAGCTGTTGTACCTACCCGACTAAAATGTATGAGACAGCTGTTTTTTTTTTCGCGTTTTCTGAGGTAGGCTCCATAGTGAAAGTTGTTCAGTTTGATGGTCTGAGTTCACCGTTTCAGTATTTGCTAGGCTGTCACCAATAACAAAGTACTATGTGGCTGTCACTACACCCTGTATGTGATCCTACCCATAATACTGAACAACTTTCCCTAAAAAAGCATATAAGGAAATTCGCCATAAAAATTTTGGACTCTCCATACTAAATGCAATCAGATTTCTATGAAATGTCGATTTTTTTTTGCTAATTTCCTATAGATTTCTTGAGGAAATTTGTTCAGTATCATGGGTACAATAACCCCTTAACCCCTTGTCGGTCGGAACGCAAATCTCGTCCAGAAACAATGCATTTTCTATTGAGTCTGAAATCTCTACAGACGACGAGTTAAAGTAAAGCAATTGTTAACCCTAACACCCTGTAATACAGGGCAAAGAATTCACGAAATAAAAGTAAGTGGAAACGTGCCATACCGCCACCATGCAATGCATTTGGTGGAGCCAAGTTACAAAGTGTGGTATTTTTGAGAAAAGTTAGAGTAGGAATATAAATGAAAATGTGTAGTGTGAGTTGCAGAATCGCCTAGAACAGTCAAAAATGTATTTTGTACACTATCTTATACCGGCAAGGTACACATTCGAAAAACTGTATTTTAATTAATAAACTTCTCCGAAAAGGATAAGTGTATGCACCCTAAACTGACGCGAGGTAAATGCATAGATGTATGAATGGAGACGAAGCGAAAGAAGTGTCAGAATCGAATACTTCGCCATATACAGGTTGAAATTGATATCATTAGCATCCTTTTAAACTAAAAGTCTACCAATCAAACTGAACAACTTTCACTATGGGAGCAAACCGATCGGAGCAAAAAAATAATTAACTGTTCCATACTAAACTGCAATGCCTACTCGACTCAAATGTATGCAACAGCTGATTATTTTTTTGCTCCGATCTGTTTGCTCACATAGTGAAAGTTGTTCAGTTTAATGGGTAGACTCTTAATTTAAAAGGATGCTAATGATATCAATTTGACCCTGTATTATTTAATAGTTACGACCTAATACCCAAAACTCAAAGTATAACAGTATTTTTAAAATACATATACTTTATCATGGGGTTTAGGGCTTCATTACCACTTTCTGTAGTTTTTTCTGTTCAATAAACATTTTTTTTATACCCCAATGGGAAAGAGGCAACTATGTTTTTAAGCCAAAGCTAACACTGAACTATAGGATTTAAGTAACAAAACATTGTTTAAACGATGTTAAATGTTTATTTAGATATTCGCGCCATGTTTAATAATCATAAAATGTAGGAACCTAATTGTAATGCGATAGTAAACAGTAGGTAAAGCAAGGTAAACCGGTTCAAACACATGTAAATCTTGTGTACATAATAATACGAGTCTTATGTAATGCTCGGATTGTGTTTGATATTATAATCGTTTTTAACACAAATATTTATAAATCATCATCTCTCTCTCAGGGTGTAAAATGAAGTGCGTTACATATCAAAGCTTCAGACCATCATAGTGAGCAACTTTCACAATGGAGCCAAAACCAAAATCGCGATAAAAAAAATTGGTTGTTCCATAGAAAACGATAATGGCTGGCTATTCTACCCAAAATCTATATGACAGCTGTTTTTTTTGCGATATCGATGTTGGCTCCATATTGAAAGTTATTTAGTTTGATGGTCTGAAACTCCCTGTTTAATATACATATAACGCATTTAAGTTCACACCCTGTATACGTCCTACTTAAGGGCGGAGGCCTACCCTCAAAGAGTGTATGGGCGTCAGTCCAACACTCGTGCCCAATGCGGATTGGTAGACTTCACATACACGTCAGAATTTCTTCTTTAGCGTATGCATCTTTCCTCACGATGTTTTCCTTCACATTTTGAGAGCAGTCGGTATTAAGTACATAATTTAAAAAATTCATTGGTATAATATGGTAAGTCGTCCGTGCAGATTCGAACCCGGACCCTCATCAAGATTGAGTGTCCAGTCCATGTCTCTCCGCAACGCTGCGCCACCGGCACTCTCCGGCGCTTATACTTATATATATTAACTTATCTATCCACCACCACCAAAAAATATAAATAACAAAAAAAAATCAACATAATTTAGCAAAAGAAAAAAACAATCTAAAAACTATACTACACTAACTAATAAATAAACTTTGAAAAGGTAACATTTAGAAACATGTTATTAATAAACTAGATAGTATACTAAGAATCAGTCTATTTTGTTTTACAGATCAAAAAATCAGTCTTATTAAATAGGAACAATTGTAAAAAATATACTGATTTGTTTTAAGTACATAATTAAATAATTAACTTTTCTTAAATCTATCTACAACATAAATTTGTAATAATATTGACTTTCTTAATCACATATTGCGTTACCACATACTACAGTTGCCTGCAGCTAAGAGAAAAATGTAATATACCTACGCCTAGAATTGCGACTAAAGCAAACCAACTGTAAAATCGGATTGTTTACCTTTTTTGTGGTAGAAACTATAAATGAGCTAAACCTCTTCGATGGTGGTTGCAGAGGGGTCAATTTTATACATAACTTTATATATACATAACGAAGATATAAAGCTTTAAAAATTTTGTATGAAAAATGTCAAGCTTTATATCTTCGTAATTATTTTATAAATTGCAAATGTTATTTGTGACGCGGCATCTAGATTTTCTAAACAATTTTTCCATATATAAAATATTACTTTTATTAATTCCGTCTACGCGTATTGTGCGTCAAAATTTTTGTATGGACTGAAACCACCTTAAGTACCTGCATGATTTTGAGCTTCAAAAGCTCCTTTTTGAGATCATAATTAAGATGTTACGGTGCCATACGTTCCGGAATTACCTGGGAAGGGGACTCTTATTTTTCGTTTTACCGAAACGAAAAAAATATACAGTATTCTTGGATAGTTTATATAGTGAAATCATAAATTGAATACACTATTGAATTTCTTTTCGAAGAGTTAAAAAAATAACGCATTTTTAGCATTACTTTCTTGAACTAGAATAACTTGCAACCGTTTATAATTAATGGAATTTTACTCACATATTCGCCATTAGTTTATCTAGTGAAATCATAAAAAAAAATCTAGTCGAAAATACGGCACACGCACGCACCTTTCGAACGGCTGGGCAATCGCGTTTCTCATAGAAATTATTCGCCTGAACCTATGGCCCCTTAACTACTCAACAGAGATAAGATAAATACTAAACAAACTAAACATAATGTACTAAGCTACAGATGCAGAAGAACGAATTTTATATAAGGTCTAACAAAATTAGGTGAAACTATTTTAAGGGGATGATCAGACCATCAAACTGAACAACTTTCTCTATGGGACCAATATTGAAATCGCGAAAAAAAAAATCAGCTGTTCCATACTAACCTACTCAACCTAAATGTATGGGGCGGCAGATTTTTTTTTCGCGATTTCAATATTGGTCCCATAGAGAAAGTTGTTCAGTTTAATGGTCTGATCATCCCCTTAAAATAGTTTCAGTTAGTTTTGTTAGACCTTATATATTATCATCATCGCATCGAAGGGATTAAAGCAATCATCATCATCACCAGCCCGATAGATCTAGTAGGGTATCCCGCCCCTTGCTTATTCTTGCCACTAGACATATATTTATGAAATTTTTTGTTCCATTGTTAGGACGAATTTGTTGATTACTTAGGAAAATTAAAACATTATGATAAAAAACTCGGCCTCTAAAGATGGCTAAAATCTACTAGAACCAGCCTAAGATTTCTTTTTCAGCAACTTCTTAGCTGGCGGAATATCCATATTATGATCCTCACTACAGTGGCGTTTTAACTCCGCGTATTTCCTAAACTTTGAACCGCAAATCAGACAATCTACAATCATCTTTCTAATGTTATGAACCAACCATTCGTGGTCCCATTTATCTTTTAAACTATTGAAGTATTTATGACAGAATTTGCAACGAAATCTACTGCTCAGCTCTCTAGTATGAACGCCTTTTATATGCTTATTCAGCATCGATTCAAAATGGAAGACCTTATCGCAATACCTACAAGTAAGCGGAATGTTTTTACTATGGTATTCCATGTGCTGTGTTAACATTTTCTTAGAGTTGAATTTTCTCTGACACAAATCGCATTGGAAATATGTGTCGCCGTGTATTTTTTTGTGTTTTGAAAAGTTGCTGGAGTCGCTGAAGGATTTGTTGCAGAAAGTGCATTGGTAGAGTGTCAATTTGGCGTGTTCTCTGAGGTGTGCTTTGTACCTGTCTATTTTGGTGAAGGTCTCCGCTTGGCAGACCTCGCACTGTATGTTGAGGGTGCCGTTCTTGTTGACTGGAGTCTTGGCGAGGGTGCTGCGGACCACGTGCTCGATCAGATGGCGTTTTAGGTCGCTGACACGGTCGAAGGTTTTGTAGCAGACGTCGCAAGCCTGGAAACGAAATTGTTTGTGTAGATAAATAAGTCATAATTTACCCTACCTACTATGCTGGCTCAGGGACCCGAAGTGGGTCTTGGCCTCCGACAACAAAGCACGCCATTCATCTCTTTTCTGTGCCATCTCAGTCCAGGTGGTCACCTCCAGTTCCTCGAGATCTTTGGTAACCTGGTCTATCCAGCGATGCCTGGGCCTGCCCACTGGGCGACGCCCGGAGGGTCGCCCCAGATACGCTCTCTTCACCGCGCGATCTTCCCCCATCCGTTCCGTTCGTCCGTCCGTCCGTTCGAGGTTTGAAGATAATGTTACATATTTTTCAAAGTAAAGTTCTAGCATTTGGCCACACCCTGGACACTGTCAGCTTATAGCTGTTATTTTATACAAACAGGAAATTAAAAAAAAAAGACAAGCATACGCTGTGCAATACTGAGTACCAAGGAGACAGGATAGGAGGACAGGACAGCGAGAGAGAATACGCATTTCAGGAGGAACCACGACTCAACCAGAGGGGGTAAGGTAAAAAGTCGGTGGGAGGCAGGGAGTGTCCGTACTGACCTTTGACTACTTATATAGGGACTAGTTACGCGTGATATTCTACTAACAAACATTTCTGCCACTTTTTGCGGGGGCGAAGTAACATGAAATCTGCAACTTTGGATTTTATTCCCCATAACTTTAGATTCTAATTTTAAATGTTAAAAAACATGAAAATTCACTTGTGTCTCTCGTGAAGTCTCGTGTGAACACCAAACATCATAAGTTCGTAGTTATTGTTTCGCAAGGCTGTCTCGGCTGATTATAGGCTGACTCGTTTAGTGATAATGTATAAAATTGAATGTAAATGCACATGATCAATTGTTCTTATACCGTGGCAGAGGGGAAATGCTACCGCAAGGCCAGTCCTTATAATAAATAGTCAACGGTACTGAAAGTACATACGGTACTGTATGTAGTACTAGATACTGTGATTTGGCTCTACTACCGACATCTGCCGGCGCGTTTTTTAGTACTAAACAGCCTTCTTTGAAAGGGCCAATTAAAAATGTACGTACTCGAAACCATTTAGTGTTTATGCAGCGGCATACTTATTGTCATGTACCAATGGGTGTCAACTGCTCTCAAACGGTCAAGGAAAATATCGTGAGGAAACCTGGATACGCTAAAGAAGACATTCTGATAAGTATTTGTAGTTCACCAATCCGCATTGGGCACGCGTGGTGTACTAACGCCTCTACATCCTCCCTGAGGGTAGGCCTGAAGTGGGACGTATAAAGGCTGATGATGATGATAATTATTATGACTGTTAAGAGGCAAGACGTAGGTCAGGATTGTAGCAGGTGGCGATCAATTGTTTCTGCCTACTCCAACGGGACATAAGCTTGAATGTATGTATAAGATTTACCTTATTATATCTTCGATGTCTCTTAGGCTTCTTGGCCAAGAACATCTTATTGGACATCACTTTGGCCAACACCGAATCAGCTTTCTGAATCTCTTCATAAGCACTGGTATATACCCCTACATCTTCATCCTGTTTCTCGCTATTGTCCTGCTCTAGCTTCCAGTCGTGCCCCTCAGGCGACGGCGTGATTATATCGCTCTCGCTCATCACTTCATCTAGGAATGAATCCGCAAAATCAGTTTCGCTGGAATCCTTCACGTAAAAGTTTTCGTGGACAACCTCATGGGCAGTCAGATCTGCAAATTTGTTTGCAACATAATCACAGGAGTTACACATGAAAGTGAAGTGTATTTTTGCAACATGAGCTCTCATATCTTCTACTTTAGAGTAGGTTTTTGAACAATACCTACATGGGTATTTTCTGGTATGGATTTTGCGGTGAGCGCGCAAGGTGAATTTTGAAGCGAATACTTTGTGGCATTTGTTACATTCTAGTTCTGGGTCGCCGTGGCCGAGGCAGTGCAACTCAAATTTTTCTCTCGTCTTCAAGTTTTTCCCGCATTCAATACATAAAAATTTGACTTCGCTGGTAGGACGGGAATTTAGTCCAAACTTGGAATATTTGGTGGTTCTGTGGTTAACCATGTGGTCTCTGAATTCCGATATTTGATCAAATATTTGCTGGCATTTGGCGCATTGGTATTTCTTTTGTTTTGGATTGAGGTCGTTGTCCTCTATAAAATAAAAATACATTTATCAGTTGTTGCAGCAAGTTTTTTATCATTTATACCGTTATGTAAATAATAATTGGCAATTAGTTTCATTTTAAGTGCCAACTCTAATTGAAGTTATAAAATATTAGATAACATTTATTAAGTTTAAATTGTAATAATATTGTCTTAAATTGTATTAATATTGTCTAGTCATCAGTCATCAAAATACAAGTCTGCGGCCGTAGTATGTGATAAGGCTATGTCACGCTTTTTATCTCGTTCGTTTGCGCACAAATAGAAAGAGAGCACAGGCGCGATAGCGATATGTCACGCTGCCATGCTACGGCCGCTGGACTAGATTATGAGAATCGCACATCAACACATTTTCGAACCCAAACTCTCGCGATTGAGTGTCCATATCTCTTCACAACGCGCCATCTACGCTTATTACGAAGATATAAAGCTTCTAAAATTTTATATGAAAAATTTCAAAGCTTTTATATCTTCGTAATTATTTTATTAATTGCAAATTTTATATTTATAACGCGGCATCTAGATTTTCTAAACTATTTTTCCATATATACAAAGTTACTTATATTAATACCGTCTACGCGTATTGTGCGTCAAAGTTTTGTATAAAATTGACCTCTCTGCAACCACCTTAAATTGTTACACACACTTTTTTTTTTTGAGATGACTATTACAGCTCTGCTCAGGGAGCAACTACTGCTTTTTACTGCGGGCTATTGGAGGGACCACGAAGGTCACCGAGCCAATTGAATGAACTTAAGCAACCGACCTAGGGGCACCCAGAGGGGTACGGACCTCGGCCTAGGACGTTGCTGGGGCTACGCGGCGGATTGTGTAGCTGGGATAGGTGAGAAGCGGCACACACACAATCACAACCACAATTCGGTTGTCTCCAGGAGCTTTACTTCAACTACTATCTTATCAATCATGTTGTAGCTGCACCACATCTTGGACACTTCATACAAACGAGCTCGCACTTACAAGAGGTAAGCATGAGCAATACTGGATGGGAGAAAACTACACCACTGCGTAATATTGACTACCTCTTGAACAACCGAGGGGTGAGGTCAAATCCTTTGGGGAGCAGGGAGTGTCCATATACAGGGTGAAATTGATATCTTATCATCCTTTTAAACTTAGAGTCAACCCATCAAACTGAACCACTTTTACTATGGGAGCAACCGAAAAAAGCAAAAAAAAAATTTGCTATTCCATAATAAACTTCAACACTTACTTGACTCAAATGTATGCAACAGCTGTTTTTTTTTGTTGCTCTGATCGGTTTGCTCTTTTAGTAAAAGTTGTTCAGTTTTACGGGTAGTCTCTTAGTTTAAAAGGACGCTAATGATATCATACTGTATGTAATACTTTTCTCCACAAAACACTGCGAAGAAACCATATCCGTCAGTCGCCTCATAGACACCCAGCTAAATAAACACTATTATATAAGCTCTTAATCAGACATCCGAGATGTTTTTAGTCTAGTAGTTGTGCTTTGTAAGTAGAAATTTAAAAAAAAAGATTGAGGAAAGTATCAGACAGGATCCATTTTTGGTCAGGAGTTGATTCTATTAGTCAAAAGAGGTCAAACTGAAAAACACTTTCACTATGGAGATAACTTTAAAATCACAAAAAAAGAACCTTTGACTACTTATATAGGGACTAGTTACGCGTGTCATTCTACTAAAAAACATTTCTACCGCTTTTTGCGGGGGGCGAGGTGACATGAAATCCGCAACTTTGGAACTTATTTCCCATAACTTTAGATTCTAATTCTGAATGTTCAAAATAGTAAAAAGTTGTCCCTTGTGAACCCCAAACGTCATAAGTTCGTACTTATTGTTTCGCAATTATAGGCTGTCTCGTTTAGTGATAGGGTATAAAATTGAATGTAAATGCACATGATCAATTTTTCTTATACCGTAGCAGAGGGGAAATGCTACCGCAAGGCCAGTCCTTATAATAAATAGTCAAAGAAAAGAACAGATTCCAGTAGGTTTCGGTGCAGTTTTGTTTGGAACAGCTAATTATTTTACAGGATATTTGTTATCTTGAACATCTCTGACTACCCCCTCGGGGAATATAGTCGTGAGCATATGCTTATGCATTATGAGTCGACATCTAGGTGGATACGTAGTAACACCTCCTGACATTAGGGACCTCCCCTCCAAAAGCATAACACGGTTCATGAAGTCCGTGGGCCTAGGAAATGACCTTTATGTCTAGAGTGACAGCTACAATAGATCTATTCAGGTCGCAGTACCTATTGGTTCATTAACCAAGCCCTTATAACCAAAATAATAATAATGGTTATGCTTTTTTGAAGGGATTTGTAAATCTGCCATTTTCGGCACCAAACCAATTGTTCTGCCTCAAACATATTTTCTTTTTCTAAGCAATTAAACAACATTTACGAAAACAAGAATGTCACATTGTAGTCACTGCAGATTTTTATCGGGTCACTGCGGATTTGATTTTATGCTTGTAGTTATTATCTTTAAAACCGCCACAAAGTAGCCACTTTGTGGCGGTTTTAACGATAATAACTTCTAGCATAAAACATAATAATCTGTAATGTTTCGATAAATTGAAAGCCAATCAGGACTACAATGTATGTGTTCTTGTTTTTTGGAAATGTTCAATTGTTTAGGAATAAAAAAATACGGTCGAGGGCAGCACAATAGACTCGGTACCCTCTTAATTGTGAATCCAGTTTAATGATAAGTCATATAAAATGAAATTCAACTCACCGATCACAACCTCGTGGTCCACTTCAGGTCTCGGACACTGCATCATAGGATCCGTAATAGCTATCTTCTGCACCGTCTGACCGCAGTGCGAGTCATGGCCCAGGAACAGTATAGTCTTCCTCTGTTTAGACACTGACTGGATATCCGACGACATGAGCTGCTTCAACGCCCCGTTCTCACTCTGAAGCCCCACAAACTTCTTCTCCGCCCTCGACTTTACCTCATTCTCATTAATTATCTCCTCCGGCAAATGAGAAAGAAATACCCCGCATTCATTCTCCTCGTTACTTTGCGTTTCTGGATACTTTCTGAACTTTTTATGATCAAATTCTTCCGGCGATGAATAGTGGACAGCCTCTTTGTAATTATAAACGTTTTTAGTTATATAAGTGTTATGTTGTTCAACCGTTATGTGGCTGGTATGAGTTTGATGGCATATCGAGTAGCGTTCCTGCGATTCTGATGCGTTGTAATTGTTATACACAAACGGGCTTCTAGAAGGGTCTATCCAAACTTCTGACTGGTTGTAAGGCAACGCTTGGGATGAATCGGCTATGATCACGGGGATCTGATCACCGTACTCCGGGACAACATCCTGGGTATTGTTCATCTGTTGTACTTTCACATCGTAGTTGTCTACGAGCTTGATATTGCAGAAGCCAGAGTAGATACATGTTTCATTGCCTTCGGTGTCCGGAGACGTGATGTTCAAGTCAATGAAAACATTATCTGATACATCGCAGTTGGTCTCCAATGTTGTACACTTTTTTGGTATGAACAGGATAGGATAAAGTATCTCCGAGTCCGTAATGAAATTTTCTTGATCCATTTTTGATGGATTTTATTTCTATTTGAAAGCAAAATATTATACATTTTTGAGCAAGTGATGGTGGTTTTCAAATGGAGGTAAATTTATAAAAATTATGATATTTTTTAAAGATTAAAATGCAGGGAAATTGAACTTACCACGTGCTGGGATGTCGAGATGGTTGGGAGGAAAAAAGTCGGAGGTAGCATGGAAACAACAGTAGCTGCGATTTATACTTCTACCTCCATTATTTACATTTTGCAGTATTTGTATGTAGGTATCAGATTTAAAAAAATATCGGTTGAATTTGCCTATACCAAATATAATTTTTAATTTTAAACAAAAAAAGTAACCGTTTCCACTTTGCAACATTTTCAAAACTTTTCAGAAAATTTTCCATTCATTCTGTCATTCCAATTCCATTCATTCAAAAACCTTCACTCGAAGTAGAATGGTGTTGACTGATGTAAAAAATTCAACCTTATTGCTTTCCGATAAAGTTAAAATTTGATTGACCGGTTTTTATCTTTTCGTCCCAATAACATTCGTTCACTCAATGAAATGCGCGTAAATTCAAATTGAGAATCTTTTCACTTTGTTTTGATTGGCATGTATAAGTAGTATTATTTTTTGGTTCAAAGGAATTATAACGATTAACATCAATTTATAACTTATCTTTGTAAGTATCAATCAAAAACATTGCCAACAAATAAAATAGGTCATTTACACCGAGACTAGACTACACTGAAGTCAATGTACCATTATCATTATCAGTGAATTTATTAATCAACGATTGGTACCTAATTTAACTTACCTAGTCATTCGTATTTTACTAAAGGGCTACTTATTACGTACTTAATCCTACTTTGGTACCCAATAAGTTATATTCAAAACAGATACTTTATTTTTATACAAGGTGAAATTGATATCAATAGCATCCTTTTAAACTAAGAGTCTACCCATCAAACTGAACAACTTTTACTATGAGACCAAACCAATCGAAGCACAAAGAAAATCTGCTGTTGATACATTTGAGTCAAGTCGGCACGGCACGGCACTGTAGTTTAGTATGGAACATTTTTTTTTGCTCCGATCGGTTTGCTCCCATAGTAAAAGTTATTTAGTTTGATGGGTAGACTCTTAGTTTAAAAGGATGCTAATGATATCAATTTCACCCTGTATATTACCTACTAGATTTAGTTAGTTAGTGTTCAATAAAGTAGGCCCCTACGTCCTCTAGCTAACGTCAGGAAAAGTCTACCAATCGGATAGCTGAGCTTAGAGGCAAGTGCTTACGGGGCGCCCGAGCACGCTGCATACAAACGAAGTTCGATCCTATTTTCAAGTCAATACATTTTTTTAAACAGCCTGTGGTTCGTCTGATTTCCGTTAAAATATACAGACCTACAGTTTCAATTTCAATAAGTACCTACTAATTAATATAAATTAAGATTTGTAGGTATAAATCTTTTAGCCACTGCAAGTTGCAACTTTGAAACTATTCATTTTAACGAAGATATGACAAACGAGCGTTAACCCGCGACTTCGTCCGCACAAATTATATACCAGATTTTAAGTCAGATTATAAGCTATCAAACAAAAAAAGTTTCATCAAAATCGGTTCAGTAGTTTTTGCGTGATACTCGTTCAAACAAACAAACAAACAAACAGACAGACAAAAAATCCAAAAATTGGTGAAATGGAATCAGGGACACCTAAAAACCATATCGTAACTTTTTTTTTGTTAATATCTTCAATGTACAGACAAACTTCCTGTTACAGTTTTATAATAGTATAGATGTAATAAGGAACCGTACCTTATTGAAATACAAATAAAATACTTATATCTGCGTTTCATAATTTTATATTAGCCTTTTCTGTATTCCCATGATGAGTTCATACAAAACATAACTAAGTAAATATTAAATAAACGTAATTTCTACGAAGCCTAATAATAATAAATATATACAGGTTAACAACTTTCAAGGGGCAGCAATAAACAAATCTCAACTTCTTGCAAACAACACAGTCCTGAGGAAGTCTGCGATATCGCTGTCGCTGATGCGTGTGTGCACATCTGGAGCCCCCAGGGCGCAAGGGAAGCCCCACGACACGACGCCGATCAGCTCACGAGTGCTCTTCAATATTAAGGCGCTGCCCGAGTCACCCTGCAATGAAAATAATTATATTAAAAGTAGAGTTTACCCGCGACTTCGTCCGCACAATGTTTCCGCAATCGTAGCGAAATAAATGTTGTACCTACCAGATTTTAAGTCATAAGCAAAGCAAAAAGCAAAGTATATAAGGTCTAACAAAATTAGGTGAAACTATTTTAAGGGGATGATCAGACCATCAAACTGAACAACTTTCTCTATGGGACCAAAATCGAAATCGCGAAAAAAAATCAGCTGTCCCATACATTTAGGTCGAGTACGTTTGTATGGAACAGCTGATTTTATTTTCGCGATTTCGATATTGATCCCATAGAGAAAGTTGTGCAGTTTGTTGGTTTGATCATCCCCTTAAAATAGTTTCAGCTAGTTTTGTTAGACCTTATATATTACAATTACGGTATGTCTTTCAAACGCGAAAAGATTCTTCAAAATCGGTCCAGTTAGTTTTCGCGTGATGCTCGAACAAAATAAAAAGTTGATTTGGAGTCATTGAGATCTAAAAACCACAATATCTTCAAATGTAGGTACAGACACACTTCTGTTACAGTTTTTCAAATAGTTCATCAAGTTCGTCTGGCGCACCCTGTGCAGTCAGCCTCGATGCAAAGAGCCGGATTACGCTATCTAGAGGCCCCTGGGCAATGCATAAGTCTCGAGACTCCTTTTCCCATGGGCGTAGCAATGATTTTTATCCGAGTTGGGGCCTGGAAGAAGCTAGGTGATTGTCAAGTTTTGACTTATTTTTCACACGGGCCGCGGGACCCCTGGACGGCACCTGGCCCATAGGCAGCTGCCTAAATGTGCCTAAATTGCCTCTATGCATAATGCGATCCTATCGATATGACCATTGCTGACATATAGCCAATGTCTCCACTACAGCATATCATGCAATGCGATATAGATCATGCTGACACGAAAGAAGAAGAATACAAAGTACATATATTCTTCTGTCAAATCAAATTATAATGTGCAATTCAATTTAATTCTAAGGTAACATCCAAATCCAAAACAAACAACTGTACAACAATGCGCTCAGCCTAGCTAGCATGCCACCCACGACAAAGCGTTTAAACGAGAAAAACGTCATGCGCGCTCTTTCTGGCCTACGTAAAATAATAAAGATGGAGGCACATCTCGATTTTTGTCGTTTTCTCCGGGGTGGCATGCTAGCTAGGCAGGATGCTGCTGGGGCTACCGCGGTTTTGCAGCGCATCGACAATGTTCGCGCGGGCGCATATAGATGACTTCTACGCCATCGCCAGATCCCGAGATCGCAACGGGTCTCGACCCGTGTCTATAGCATGTAGGGGTAACGGGAAGAGAAGAAGAAAAAGAAGAAGCTATATGAATACTTACATGGCACATCCCATGGCCGCAGGAGTGGAAGGTGCATATCTCGACCTTTGTGTTTAGATCCAGAGATTGGCCCCAGATCTTCGTGATCTTGTCGATGTCGTACAGACACTGTTCCGGTGATAGTGTTATCATGTACAAGAGTTGTAGGATGTACGGTACAGTGTATGAGACGAGCTGGAAGAAGATTTGAAGAGTAAGGAAACATGCTCGAATGTTATCAAAAATGTATAATTTAGGTACTAAGATCTGGACAACATTAGGGTCAGCATAATGTAAGTGACAACGTATTATATATGTGGACCTTAACAGACTTGCACCTGTGCCACGCACTGCGACCATCGCTGATCTTTTGTGATCGCCCCTTCTTCCCATTAATCCCAATAGCAGTTAGAAATCGCAGTAGGTTTTAACGGGGAGGTTTTGTATTTGCTGCCAAGATGAATACCTACTTAGGTACCTACTTAGTTTTTACATTAGTGCACCACATTCGCAGGTAATGGGCAGGGGATTTCCATTTCCATTTCCTCTCTGCAACGACAAGCATGTATCCCATAGAATATTATAAGAGGGGTTAGAAGTGGCGAAGTGGGTGGTGAAGTAGGCGTGGAACGTGTCGCCATAGGTTATGCAATGATTTGCATAACACCATAAGGCACGCGGCGTGGTGTGAGCGAAAGGGCATGAGTAATAGTAGCAGTGTGAGCGGGGAGACAAATGGTGACAGCCGTCTCCGAAGCAAAAGCGCTACTTATAATGTTCTGTGATGTATCCAGACTTTGAGAACGGTGGGCCGTTCCAAAAGTCGTAATACGTGCTTGTCGTAAACACCACTATTTGGAACTCCTAACAAAAACAAAGTATTATCAAAATTATTAGTTTAAAAGTGAGTTACCCCGACTCGTCCCCAGCCGGCCACGGCGACCTCCTCGCCTCCCCCCACGTGCGCGAAGCGTACCGGGATCGCAGCCACTCGTTCCGTCATCACAACATCCTGCGCCGCAATCAGCACCCCGATGTCGTACTTAACGCCGAACGGATCCCACAGCGGGTGGATTATTTGACCAGAGAAGTGGATGAACGTGGAAGCCTCGTTCCAGAGGTTAGACCCTGTTGCGCCGTGGAGCGAACTGGGAACAAAGGGATAGTTAATACAAACTTGTGGTGATATCTACTCTTCTACAGGCTGTAAGGGTTCGTGTAAGGGTGCTTACTTTAATGGTTGATTTTACTGATGATACAGAACCACTTATTTAGATTTTGGTCCCATCGATATAGTTGTTTAGTAAAGTTGTTCAGTATCAACGTTTCACACATTATAGTTTTATAATACATTTATAATACAGGCATCAACCAGCTAGTGGGAAGATCTTCCCTCCACTCGTATTCCATCACTTGAAAAAGGAAGCTGTCGTCCTTTAAAAAAAGAAGAAATTCCACACAACGCTTCTTTATTAACGGAATAAAAAAAATGGTGGCACTTCACATGGTGTATTTGGCAAATATCTCACATATCAAATACGCGTTTCCCGGCGTCTGTCGGTTTTCAACGTACATAAAACGAGTGACATATGCAACCAAAACATCCCCTGGGATCCACGTTTCTATAGTTTTATTGTCTTTTTTCACGTAGAAACAGTCATGCTTAATATTTGCCAAATACGCCATGTGACGTGCCACCATAATTCAAATAACTCACGTTGAAATTACACCCTGCCAATCCGTAACGGAGTCAATACAATGTGCCGCGGTGACTACATGCCTGGAGGATACCAGGGAGCCGCCGCAAAGCATGATGGTAAACATGCGTCCATAGAGCAGCGCGACCATGTGCGGTGCGTAGCCTTCCGGCGCGTCGTGCCCGCCCACTATACGAGACTCTGAGGTTAGCTGGAGGAGCTGGCGAGGGTCGTGCTGCTGGGCCTTGTCTTGAGGTAGACCTGCGTAGGAGAATGGATGAAAGAAAACCGTGAGTTACAACTATCGAAAGTTTAAAAAAACACCCTTGTAATATTTAAAGTGGTGGTATATTCATCGTATAGATCCCACTGAGTCGAAATGTTGCTGGCTTGGCAGCCCCCTCAACAAGATAAGATAGGGTCCTTCTTAATATGCTTACACTTTTTTAAGGGAATGACCGGACCATCAAACTAAACAACTTTCCCTTTGCTGAAATCTAATTTTTAACGTAAACCAATTAAAGTCAATGAAATTTTTGAGAAATAATCTAAAAACTAATCCACCCCTATGCTTGTATTGTGTCATATTTTCGTAAAAATATACAGTTTATTTTTAAGGGGATGCTTATGATCAATGCCAGAGTTAAATTAAGTTTTGTATGGAAATCTTTGAGGCAATGTAACTTTAAAACTATACATTTTAACGAAAATCTGACACAATACAAGCATAGTACTTAGTTGTCGTTTGGTTTCTAGAGAATAGTTTCTACATTGTTTCTGAAAATTTAATTAACTTATTGGTTAGTATTGAAAATATACTCAACCGGTCTTCGTTTGTTAGTATGGAGCGCGCTCCGAATTATATCCCCATAAGCTTTACTTACCATTGCTTAGATGCCGGAGGGCCAACAAGATGGTGAACAAAATGTAAGACATGCTTAAACTCTTGAGTTTCAAATAAAACTGTATGCTTCTATCAAAGCAAACACAGTATTTATACTAAAAAGAAATTTTTAATCGGTCCTTGTATGATGAACTGATAAATTAAATATTTTATTATTGTCTGCAAGATCAATAAGTAGGTACCTAAATTAAATACCTATCTAAGGTGACCGACCTATCATTGTTTAAAATTGTTTTTCATCGATTCAACCTTACGCTAATCAATGCAAAGCGACTAATAATATTAATTAGGTACACCTAATACCAGACAGCGCGCGCTATATCCAGCAGTGGACGTCAATCGGCTGAGATGATGATGATGACCAAATAATAATTTTGGATACAAAACGTAATATTACACCTTCGTAAACTCACGACAATATCCTGTTTGGGGTAATAAGAAAAGACAATGCCCAAAACCAGGCTAAAGATGCGTCATCATCATATTTTTTCATTTGGTCTGAATTATGAATACCTTTATATGTATTTTTGCCCTGTGGGAATGGTAAATGCTTTTGTTTTTATATCCTATCTATTTTTTATTTCCCATCAAATATTGCTTATTAGATTTCCTATATTTAAGTGACAATTTGGCCCGGAGTGCGATTTTTGAAACTCATTCTTTGAACTCACCAGTTGAAAATGTCAATATTACTATGGAAACATGCATCTTTCTACTCCTGATTTGACATTCAAAAATCATACTCCAGGGGTGCGATTTTTGAAAGTCAAATCAGCAGTAGAAAGATGCGTATCTCCATACATTTTCAACTGCTGAGTTCAACGTATGAGATTCAAAAATCGCACTCCAGATGCAAGTTCAGCCTAACTTTCATCGAATTTTGGGCATGATCTTTTGCATACCAACCATGCAGCAAGCAGTTGTAGGAATGCGCATTTTCAGCATATTGAAGGTTTCAAGTCAGAATGAAGTAGTGTCAAGTGGTGATGGAGGGCTAGGCTTACGCTTACAGAAACACTGCATACTTATATGAAATCCTGTCCCTTAGTCGCCTCATACGACAACCACGGTAAGAAGACGGCGGACGTCTAATCTAAGCTGAAGCGGAATGCAATTTTTTTTTTATTTTTGCCTGTTTGTTTGTGCAGGCATCACTAAAAAACTACTAAACCGATTTGGATGGGGTTTTCACAAAAGGGTCCCTGACTCCCAACAACCAACTCTGTATTAAAATTTAGGTTTTGTTTAATCGCAATCGGTTCATACAATCAAAAGTTATTATCAAAAGTATTAAAAGTCAGTGGTCTGCACGTACGAAGTCGCGAGCGCACCTAGTAATGAATATTATGCATTTAGTGGCACTTGACGCTGAAATATGAATTGAGAATATATCAGATTAGTTATCCCCTCATCATCATCATTTCGCATCAGGTTGAGCGTCGGTAGCGCGTTGCGGAGAGATATGGAAACCCAATCTTAAGGTCCGGGTTTGAATTCGCTCGGACGACATGATAATATACTAATGACTTTTTCTAACTTATGTACGTAATACCGACTGCTCTCAAACGGTGAAGGAAAACATCGTGAGGAAACCTGCATACGCTATAGAAAATTCTGATGCGTATGTGAAGTCTACCAAGCAGCATTGGGCACGCATGGTGGACCCTACCCTCAGGATACCTATCCACCAGGGCACAGGCCCTGCAGTGGGACGTTTATAATATTGGTTTATGATGATAATACTCTCCGAGAACAAAGTTGTGAGCGTACAAAATTATGCACTCTCTTTTGTTTAAAATAATCAGATGTGAACACAGATTATGAAGCTAATCTTTTTTATAAAAACAGGAGTATGACATGATATACATCATACAAACCTATGAGATAACTTCGATAAATAAAATAAATGATTTCTATTGCATTAGATACCTAATGCAATATAAATAATTTATTTTATTTGCAGGCAGGCATCGAGTATGACATGATATACATGATACAAACCTATGAGATAACTTCGATGCCTGCCTGCAAATAAAATAAATGATTTCTATTGCATTAGGTATCTAATGCAATAGAAATCATTTATTTTATTTATCGAAGTTATCTCATAGGTTTGTATCATGTATATCATGTCATACTCCTGTTTTTATAAAGAAGATTAGCTTCAGATTCAAAATTATGATCGAATGATGCAAAATGTCTATATTAATTTATACATTTTCTACTGCTAATTTGAACGTGCGACTGTCAAAAATACCACTGCGGGGGGTTGGTCATGGTTTCGCCGTTTCTCGTGGACCTGTTCTGTCCTATTAGTAGGACCACCAGGGAAACCTATTTCTGCTGGTCTTATTGATGTGCTGAATCCTGGCCCCATAGTGAAAGAAGTTCAGTTTGTCTAAAGCACCATATTATGTAACGCATTATTTACACTTGTATAATTCCACGCCAACGAATTTTAGACCAAAGCTAGAAGGAGGATCTTCCCTTTCCGATGGTGGAGCTCCACTCCTCGCTTCTCCACGCTGTTCTTTAGAAGTCTAGATTAAATAAAAGACAATGAAATAAATTGAAAACAAATAATTTTATTTAAAGAGCATTCTGTTGTATCCAGGTTGTGAACGCGCTGACCCTAACGAACATGTCAGGGGCCCCCAAGGCGCAGGGGATACCCCAAGACACGATACCGATCTGCTCCCCGCGGTCCACTCGCACGAGGGCGCTGCCAGAGTCTCCCTGTAAGAGAAAATCACATTTCAATCAACCAAATATTCTTTATTTTACACCAAAACATAAATAGTAAAATACAGAAAAAAAAATACAAGAGGCATAAAATAAGGCGGCGGTTCAAGTCACTCGTTTTGGTGAGGACTTACTACACTCGTCTTCAAGGACGTATTCAGGGGGGATAGGTGAGATTTATCTTCCCTACAATATCTAGGTAGGTAATCTAATCTAAACTGTTATAAAACTGTAACAGAAGTTTGTCTGTGCATTTAAGATATTTACAAGAACAACACAGGCTTGGCGCTTCGATGTCCGCGTCGCTTGGGTATAATTCACGACACGCCGCTTCAATACATTTTGTAAGAAAAAGTTTTGAAGCGGCACCATGCCTGCGCCGCGCATGTGATGTACACACGGCGACACATCAAGCTATACAAAACCAAAATAAGCTGGCCGCGCGTAGGTCGCGTAACGCATAAGATCGCGCGGCCAGCTTATATTGGTTTTGTATAGCTTGCTAACTTTAACTTCTAACTCTAACTTTGTAACTTCGCTTTATGCCTTTTCTGTAGGCGTAATAGACCAGTAATTTTACGAAGTTTTGTTAGGCGGAGTAATTATTAATTGGACTTTTAAACTGTAACCGGCACCATCTAGTGACAAAAAGATTATCTTAAAACATATTTTTTTAAAATCGCTACGCAACATAGAAATCGAAATTGTGTGTCCCAGAAGGCTTTTAAATTAATAATATTAAAAGCAATGCACTCATTTGACTTAGATTTAACAATATAAATTATTTTTGAGCAATAAAATAGGCATTGAAATTTAAAAAATGAGGTAAATATTAGAAAATTTTAACGTATTTTTCAAAACCTTCTAAGTAGACAAAAATATTTACACTGTGAAGTATTATGTATAATGGTATGTACATGGGTAAAAAAAAATTTACCTTTGGGTTTTTTAGAACGAGATAATAGCTAAATTTTAAAATTGGAACTGTTGCTGACGAGATTTTTTTTTAATTTTGGTACATTTCTAGGCTGGGAAATGGGCAAGACAATCATGATGATGATGGTACATTTCTAGGCTCAAATTGGTTCTTCAATATTATACCGAAAAAAATATCAATTATTAATTAGTCCCGGCTCAAACCGTAAAATGACTGGGCTATAAGGCGGTCTGATAAAACTCTGACACCAGGGCTCTGCCCACACGATAAGAAGAAGATGGGAGTCACGTTGCAGGTTCTGACCCGAGCACTCGTCTCGCGTGGATTTCGCGCGTCGCGTTTTTGCCTGCCACGAGGCTCCGCAATCCTCAATCTCTTCTTGTTCTTGACAAAAACAATCCCTGAGATTGGGATAGATTCTCCCATAAACACTTGACACTGCCGGAAATGCATTGCTTACGCACAAGCAAGAGTCCATTAATTATAAATAAAAAAAAAAGAAGAAGATGCCTTTTCTGTATAATTTGCGCCAAAGAGGGAGCGGACCACACCTACTACCTACGCAAGGCGAGCCCAGTTCAAGTTAGTGGCCAACTTGGTCTTTGCATATTTTCAAATCTTTGTCAAACATATTTCTATTATTTAATGTATATGATCTCTACGACGCCGACGTGTCGTCGTTCTTATTAATTACGAGCGTTAACCCGCGACTTTGTCCGCACAAATTATATACCAGATTTTAAGTCAGATCATTAGCTATCAAACAAAAAAAGTTTCATCAAAATCGGTTCAGCAGTTTTTGCGTGATACTCGTTCAAACAAACACACAAGCAAACAAACAGACAGACCAAAAATCCAAAAATTAGTGATATGGAATCTTTCTGCTACAGTTTTATAATAGTTTAGATTTTGATGCACCTATAACCACATACTTTTTACGGATTAGAATGCGTGTGACTTGGACGTGGGGACTTGGCTCAGATGTCAACCAACACTCACAAGTTATAGCAAAGAAGGCAACAGATGCCGATTCCGACGTTCTCAAAAATATGCGCCATACAAAGACAACGTTCGCCATGAATCATAGGCCTTTACATCTGTTGCAGATGATTTAAGCAGTGTTTTTGGAGAAGCACTTTTTCTCATGGCTGTACAGTCCTATACGAGAGCCGCATACACGTCCACAGCCTCTACAACAGAGCTGTACGCTGGTGGATGACGACGGGATTGTGATAGCATTATTCCTTTTGTCACGTTTCTCTGCCAGGTGTGCGAACCAGGCTTCGTCGTGAGTAGTCCGACCCTCTCTTATTTTCCCTCTTAACTCCTCTCCTCTAACTCGTAACCTACTACAAATAAGGTTCACCATCGAATGCAAGACATTATTCACGCAAGAGAAATAATCACAGAGATTCGATTTATACACAAGGTCCAACTAAGAATTGTTGCACCACGGCCAGTCCCCAGACTTAACACCTAGCGTGGTGGAAGGCTTTTCACTGGAGGAACCTTCCACAGTAGATCCTCCACACGTGTTTGATATATACGAATATACACTTACATTGCACGTGCCGTGTCCAGTAGAGTGGAAGGTGCACAGTTCGATGTGGGGCTCAACTGCGGGAGGACGGACGTTGTTAGCGGCGGCTACGATGGGCACCTCGCGGACACAGCGGTCACCGTCGATCGTCGTCTTCACCAGCTCGCGGAGTTCAGCTGAAAGCGAACCTCCAGCCTGAAAGCGAAAAATAATTAGTCAGAAATTACCAAGTAGAGCAGAATTTCAGGTTCAATTTTTAATATTCATAGAAATAAATATTTTAATGCCTGTGCCAAAATAATCTTGAGGCTGTCTGAAGTGGCAGCCGTGGCTCGTGGCTAGAACGACATTCTTGCTGACCGCTTTAAGCTCGATCATTATTTTGGTTTGCACGAACCCAGGTTCTGCTTCAGCCAGGTTCTTGCAAGCCCTGACCAATCAAGTAAGTAGTTGCTGCTATCATTGTTTGTACCACAGAACAAATCATCAGCGAAGCGCACTGTTGAGGATAGTCAAAATACTATACAATGCCTCAAAAATCAGTTTAAAATAATTGACAATAAAGTACTAATTTATTGTGGTATTGATTAAATTCTTGAAAGATTTGGGAAGAAAAATGACACTGGTTTCGTACTAATCCACTGCTGATTAGTTGGAGTCTAACTAATGTACAGTCAGCAGCAATAAGTTGTATACACTTTAGTACTACGACGTAGTAAAATATTACATGTATAGACGTATAACAATGTATACAACTTATAGCTGCACATCAAAATGTAAATAAGTAGAGAAGGTATAACTGTTAGACCACCTCTACTTCTAATAACAGCACTTACCCTGATTCTTCCCCAACCAGCAACCCTAGCGCTGACACCGTTTCCGACGAAATTACTGCTGAGCGGGACAGGTCGCACATTGTTGTTCAACACAACGTTGGAGGAGGTGATGAGGAGACCGATGTCGTTCTTGATGATGGAAGACAAGTAGTTGGGGTGGGTCACGTTCCGAGCGAGATTGTAGGTCTGACCGCCCGAGTTCCAGCGGTTTGTTCCAACTGTCACGCGGAGGGAGCTGCGGAGATGGTTAATAACCAAAATTAATTGATTAGGTTCTCAAGGATGGTGGCCTTAGACCTGAGCATTTGACGGTGACTTCCTTGTGGAAACAGTAGATAATTATTTTTCCAGACTGCTTAGGCACGTATCCAGGAGGGGGATGGATGGATATTTGATTACAGCACTAACTTTTTCATTGTTTTTCTATGAATATCCCCCCCGAAACTAAAGTCTGGATACGTGCTTGGGACTGCTCAATTGAGAAGCAAGAGTTTTTTTCAATTGGAGCGTGGCAGAATCAATCTCCAATACTTTTAAAAAGTGAGCTTTTGTTCCGGCTCTAGCCTTTAGGTACATCGCTTACTTGCTAAGCGAGCCGAAGCTGAAGACAGCGGCGATGCAATGAGCGGCAGTCAGCACAGTCCTCTGTGAGATCAGAGAGCCGCCACAGAGGAAGCTCCTGACGAGAACGCCGTTCGTCATGGCCACCATGTAGGGGACACTGCCAGTCGGTGCGACCGTTCCTCCGACGATGCGCGCGGAGGGGTCCGT
Source organism: Agonopterix arenella (assembly GCA_927399405.1). Taxonomy (NCBI): domain Eukaryota; kingdom Metazoa; phylum Arthropoda; class Insecta; order Lepidoptera; family Depressariidae; genus Agonopterix; species Agonopterix arenella. The sequence continues at coordinate 16,829,248 of OV656704.1, read as the reverse complement.
GTGGTAGAAGAACTCATTTTCAGGTTCGGGTGCTGGGATAGCTGGAATTGGGATTAATCATTTTGACTGGCGAATCTCTTAGCGATGATGGTAAATACAACTTCAATGACATGCCAGATTCTGCCAACTCATAATGACAGTGAACAGTTGAAAAGCATAGCGGGAACACAACTTTAGGTAATTTCTGGGTTGTTGGTTGGATCCCGCAAAAAATGTGATATACATTAAGAAATGGAATTAAATCTTTATGAAGTACTAGCGTTAACCCGCGACTTCGCCCGCACAAATTATATACCAAATTTGAAGTCAGATCATAAGCTATCAAACAAAAAAAGTTTCATTTATTTATTTATTTTAACACTTTATTGTACACACGGAAATATAAATGAAAACAGCATAATAGACAATTACAAAGGGCGAGCTTATCTCTAAAGAGAATAGCTCTCTCTTTCATCAAAATCGGTTCAGTAGTTTTTGCGTGATACTCGATCAAACAAACAAACAAACGTCTTTTTTTAAATGTACAGTTTTATAATAGTACTAGGGTTAACCCGCGACTTCGTCGGCACAAATTATTTAACAGATTTTAAGTCAGATAATAAATCAAACGAAAAAAGTTTCATCAAAATCGGTTCAGTAGTTTTTGCGTGATGCTCGATCAAACAAACAAACAAATACACAAACAAACAAATAAACAGACAGACAAAAAATCCAAAAATTGGTGATATGGAATCAGGGATATCTAAAAACCATATCGTAACTTTTTTTTGTTAATATCTTCAATGTACAGACAAACTTCCTGTTACAGTTTTATAATAGTTTAGACTAGGGTTAACCCGCGACTTCGTTCGCACAAATTATTTAACAGATTTTAAGTCAGATAATAAATCAAACAAAAAAGTTTCATCAAAACCGGTTCAGTAGTGTTTACGTGATGCTCGATCAAAAAAACAAAAAAACAGACAGAAAACATCCAAAAATTGGGATATGGAATCAGGGACACCGAAAAACCATATCGTAACTTTTTTTTGTTAATATCTTCAATGTACAGACACACTTTCTGTTACAGTTTTATAATAGTTTAGATAGATTTTAATAACAAGCTGTTTTGGGTGAGGTGGCTATTAGGTGCAACGGTGCAAGTATGATAATAATTAGTTACATTTTGAATAATGATAATAATAAGAAAGATATTTATTAATCCACAAAAAGCCATTTTATAGACGGATTTCTAATAAAATAATGAAGCACTAAATGTTAGAATAGTAGGCTAGGAGTATTGGTAGGTACAACTGAAGCCATGAAAGGTAGGAATTACCTGCCGGAGCTATTGAAATCAGTTACAACGGTAAAACTTATTGCAAATTAAAACACACGGCGACACATCAAGCTATACAAAACCAACATAAGCTGGCCGCGCGATGCTATACGTTACTCGACCTACGCGCGAACCTAGCTTATGTTGGTTTTGTATAGCTTGATGTGTCGCCGTGTGTACTTGTAAGATGTGTGGTTTGTATGATGTGTGAATAAGTAGGGGTGTGTTTATGTAGGGGCGTGTGTTTATGTGGAGGTGTGTGTGCGTGTGTGAAAGAGAGGGAGAGAGAGAGAGAGAGAGAGAGAGAGAGAGAGAGAGAGAGAGAGAGAGAGAGGGGGAAAGGGAGAGAGATTATTCGGGGGGGAGATGAAGAGTTTCTGTTTCGTTGTAGAATAGATATTGTAACCACGTTTTTACGGAAGTTTTGCATAGTCTATTGTTAAGAGTGTGTAAGACAAAGAGTAATATAAGTATATTAGAAAAGAGAACCCACTCGTGGCAACATTATGCATCCACCTTATGTCAAATTGAAGGCTAGCTAGCGTCATCTATGTTTCACCGACAATAATTCAACCTATACTATACATACATACTTATATCTACTCATACCGATGGATATTATTGTTTTGAATGCTAGTTTTCGTTCAATCCCGCACCGATCGAGTGAAATTCCAGTATCCTTACTATTCCTGTAATCTAAACATTGGTAAGAGAACAACAGAAACTCCAGAACATCATTAAATCGGCACGAAATTGAACGAAAACTACAAACCTATCAACCCGCACATTACGCAAGATAGGTAGCCATTTTGTGAATTTGTCAATTTGACATTGATATAGACAGTAAAATCTTTTTTTTCATAGTTCTGCGAAATATTTAATAGATGGCAGCACATTCTATGCAAACTGAATCGGAAAAAGCCACCAAAAGGCGAATGTCCTCCGCCTGGTGTAAGATTAATATGCGATGTATGCTGTTATATAGGAATGGGCCAAGAAAACATTAATAATTAATTAGGTGGTTGTTTATGTGTGCATGTAAATATTTATGCAGGTAAAAATAAAATTATCACGAGTTTAATGGTTTAATATCTTATCAATTGATGAGTTGGTAATAATTCTTTTTAATCTGCCGTTATCTATCGATTGGGTAAATTTCATTGATTCTTTCGTAATTAATTAGATTATGCTCAAAAATTGCTAAAATGTGAATGAGGGATTTTCCTGAAGAAAAAAAAAGTTAGTTCCTAATTTCTCAATAGATGGCGTTGACCAGAGAGGGGTCCAATAGGTGTGAGCAAATATATTAATTAATATTAATAGTAAAAATACACAGTACAATTCCTTTCTTATTGTGGTTGGTTTTTTATTTAGCAATCTCGGTGTTATTGTCCGTCAACATCGAATCGAGTTTCGGACGTGGCTGTATGGGCTACGTATCCGTTTTGAATATACACCGAGATTGCTAAATAATAAACCAACAACAATAAGAAAGGGTTTGTACTTTATTTTTACTATTAATATTAATTAATATAATATAATATGTAACAAAAGTAGCTGAAACTATTTTAAGGGTATACTTAGACCATCAAACTGAACAACTTTCTCTATGGGACCAATATCGAAACCGCGAAAAAAAATCTGCTGTCCCATACAAAACTGCAAACATAACTCGAACTAAAATGTATGGGACAGCAGATTTTTTTTTCGCGATTTCGATATTGGTCCCATAGAGAAAGTTGTTCAGTTTGATGGTCTGAGCATACTCTTAAAATAGTTTCAGCTAATTTTGTTAGACCTTATATTTGCTCATACCTAATGGACCCCTCTCTGGTCAACGCCATCTATCGAGAAATTAGGAACTAACTTTTTTATTTTTTTTGCTTTTGGAAAATCCCTCATTTGTATCATCGTTTGATTACTTTAACAAAAAATTTTCAAGGGAAGATTTCCCATTAAATTAGATGTGGTGCCTGGGGGTTGGCATTTACATTATAGAATAAACTCTTCCCTTGAATAAGGGAAGATCTTCCATCTACCTGGATGAGATGCCTGGAGATTGGCATTTACATGATAAGGAGTAAACTCCTCTTTTGAAAAGGGAAGATCTACCATGAAACTAGTGATGCCTTGAGATTAGCATTTACATTATGGAGTAAACTCCTTTGAAAAGGGAAGATCTTCCATTAAGCTAGATGTGATGCCTGAAGATTGGCATTTACATTATAAAGTTAACTACTCCTTTGAGCGCACGGCTAGCATGCCACCCACGACAAAGCGTTTAAACAAGAAAAACGTCATGCGCGCTCTTTCTGGCATACGTAAAATAATAAAGATGGAGGCACATCTCGATTTTTATCGTTTTCGGGGGTGGCATGCTAGGCCTACAGGAAAGACATTTAAATTATGGAAAAAGAAAGGCGACGCAAACGATTTCCCATCAAGCTAGCTGTGATACAAGAGGATTGACATTTATTCCATTTACATTATAGAGGAGCGAGATGTGATCACCTCTATTGAAAAGGGAAGATCTTCCGTCAAGCTAAACGTGATGCCTGGGGATTGGCATTTACATTATGACGTAAACTCCTCTCCTCCTTCAAAAAAGGAAAATTTTCCGTCCAGGTATAGATGTAAAGCCTGGGACAGCATGTGAAAGGTCTAGGCTGAAAATATGGGTCGCTTCGTTACTAAAATCTAGGTATAGGCAGGCCTGTCTCACTCCACAGCTCAAGTACGTTTGACAGCCGGACCCCACCGTGGGGTGCTTCGTCGCCTTTGACTATTATAACATTATAAGTAGTCAAAGATCGTCGCTCATTGACATAAGGCGCATTTTAATTTTCGTTCCTGAAGCGCGCGTTCGAAATTCGAAAAATTGGGTTGAGTGGACTATCTGCAACAGTAGTAACTATTTAATAATCTGTGGTATAGGTCTTAGGTTCTAGATGAGTTCTAGATATGAGGCATATAGAATCAAAGGCAGCTAAGTGCCATATATTCCAAAAATGAACTAAGTATGGAGCCATCTAGTGAAGTTTTGGTTGCAACTCATCATTTTATTCTTGTTAGGAACAAATACAGCTAAGGCCGTTTGTATTTAAATGTCGTTTAAAAATTGATGTTGGGATCAAATACATAATTATCAGCTATTTTGCTCACGTTCACTTCAAGCTATTATCACGGCGTAGATATAACCTTGGGGCAGGTTGCCCTAAAATCGGAAGTCGGAACATTTGGCAATTCCTAACTCTGAGACTAGAAAAACGTTTTTTTCGTTTCCTGCAAATTTGACATGACGGCACTTAGCTGTTTCTGATTTTATACGCCTCATATACAAAGTGATGTACTTACCAATGCTCCCCGCGAGGAGGGCTATAAAAAGAATCCCAGTTGTCTTGACACCCATTTTTTTCTAACCTGATGACGATTGTGTTTAAAATTATTAGGACACACACTTTTATAAATTATTACAAAAGGTTATCGCAGCTAATTAGTGAGATAACTGTATTATATCTATCATTATTTAGGATAATCGATTATTTATACATTTGTATCACAAAATATAATAGGATAATAAGTAAGTATAGGTAAGTACCTAAGTAATATTAATGTTTTGAAAAAAAAAACTATTTTTACCTACACTCTTGGCCTACATTATTATAAAAATAAACGTGTTGAAGATATTTACAAAACAAGGCCAGCTGATTCAAGGGTCGCAGGTTCGAGTCCCGCAAGAGGCAAATATAATTAATATTAATATTTGTACGAGGAGTGCGATTTTTGAATCTCACACGTTGAACTCAGCAGTTGAAAATGTATGGAGATACGCATCTTTCAGCTGCTGATTTGACTTTCAAAAATCGCACTCCTGGAGTATGATTTTTAAGATAAATCAGCAGTAGAAAGATGCATATCTTCTCCATAGTAATTTCGATATTTTCAACTGCTGAGCTCAGCGAATGAGTTTCAAAAATCGCACTCCTGAGTCATGGATGTTTGTATCTATAGGGTGAAATTGAAATCATTGGCTGGCATCCTAATAAACTAAAAGTTGTTCAGTGTGATGGGTACTCTTAGTTTAAAGGATGCCAATGATATATATATATATTTCACCCTGTATAGATAAGTACATGTCTATGAGGTATACCTATATCGTTGTCTAGTCATAGAAGTGTGTTTGTAACTTTGACTATTTATTATAAGTACGCCTTGCCTTGCGGTACCATTTCCTCTCTGCCACGGTATAAGATCAATTAATCATGTGCATTTACATTCAATTTTATACTATCACTAAACAAGACAGCCTATAATTGCGAAACAATAATTTCGAACTTAGAACGTTTGGGGTTCACGCGAGACTACTTTTCATGATTTTTAACGTTCAAAATTAGAATCTAAAGTTATAGGAATAAAATCCAAAGTTGCGGATTTCTTGTAACCTCGCCCCCCGCAAAAAGTGGTAGAAATGTTCGTTGTAAGTAGGTACATTTATTTTTAGGTGTCCCTGATGACATAAATTAAAAAAAAAATTGGTTTGGACCACACATTTTTGGACTTTTTGCCTGTCTGTTTCTTCGGAGCGCGTTAATTTCTCTATGGTTTCTTCCCACATTAATCGGTAGCTACTGGACCGATTTTGATGAAACTTTTTGAGTTTGAAAGCGTATGATTTAAATTAAAATCATGTACATCTAGCTAATGATATTATTTTACTACCGTAACCATTGAGCTACGATAACCCTTGCGGACGAAGTCGCGGGTAAACTCTAATATATTCACACTTCTATTATTTAATTAGTTTTATATTAATGTAACAACATAGGTACCTACCTAATTCAAAATATACATTACACGCGACGTGATTAGTTATTGCTTGATTAGATTATTATCATATTAAAACGATAATGATTTCTTTTGTAATCAAAAGTCAAAACAAACATTTTAGGGAGTCAAGGTAAGACCAAGTATATTTACGTTCGTGCAGACAGGGAAAAATATAACCAGATGATACCCTATATGAAACCTCGCAGAGAACATACCTACTATAATATACAGGCTCAGATAAATTAACAGGTATACAGGGTGTCCCGTAAACCGACGTCAACCCGGTGGATGCTGTTAGGTTAGTTCATGCCAAACCAGAATATATAAAAAAAAATAAAAAAAAAACTGTCAATCAACCTGTCAATATTTTACTTTAGGGAAAGGTTCTTGGTTTTCGAGATAAGGACAGTTTTATGAAATTCGTGAAACTCTTTACCTTAGTCCCTATTTTGAGTGCCACAGCTACAAATGTTCTATGCAGTATCTGTGTTCAAATAAGACACTCGAAAACTAAGACACTTTTACTAACGTCAAATTTTGATATTCTACTTAGTCGTGACCTAACCTATCAGCATCCGCCGGGTTGACGTCGGTTTACGGGACACCCTGTATAATGTATTGTAGTATAGTAATTATAGTACTCTGTGATATAATTTCCTAAAGTATGAAATTGATTGCTGTGCCGTCTTGTGACCGACTGTCAATTAATTAGATGCGAAATCAATCGACCAATAGAAGCAGGTCATTTTTCCGCGGAACCGTAGAGCACCCTGATTGGTTAGCGCGTTCGCGTTGATTAAGTTAGTGATAGTTTGTCGAAGCTTGTAGCGGATATAGATATATGTGATTAATATTTGACGAAGCCTGCGTTGCGGATTCGATTATTTTTTGGTATATAAATAAATTCCTTTTTCATTTTTCTTAATGAAATTATGTTTTTGTTTAAAATCGGCAGGAACCCCCAGAAGAAAAAGCATGTATGCGACAATACCGTGTGTCAGTTTAAAATGGTATTCATTTATTTATTTTAACACTTTATTGTACACACGGAAATATAAATGAAAACAGCATAATAGACAATTACAAAGGGCGAGCTTATCTCTAAAGAGATTTCTTCCAGCAAACCCGTGAAAGAGAGAGAGCATATTAAGTAAGGCAGGCATAGTGTGCACATTTAACAAATAAAACAGTATTTAACACTAATAAATAGATATGATTATATAAAGATACAGGTATATACATACATACATACATACACATATATATATATATTTATAAAGAATGATAAACAAATAAATATACTAGTTTATTGAATGAAGAGAGAGATAGTGATCTTTGACTTGTTTTTTAAATGAAGCAATTGTTTCACAGTCTCTTATATTATTTGGGAGAGAGTTCCAGAGCCGGACTGCATGGACAGTGAAGGAATAGGAATAGAAGTCAGTAGTGTGGGATGGGATATTAAGGAGGGTACGGATGTGGGATCATTTCATTTCATTTATCTTATCATTTCATTTCATTTCATTTATACTTACATAGCTTTTTTAGAAACCTTTTAATCTCCACAACATAAAGCAAATAGCGAATACTTTTGCTCAATGTAAAACTCTCAAATTATAAAGTACTATTTCGAAGGAATATGGCTAGGTACTTTTTTCAGTATTATGACCATTGACATACCTACTAAATAATAGACACAGGCCGGGTCTAATACAAAATTATCGAAAAAAGTGTTCCAGACTAACCTACAAAACCAACTAAAAACATCGAAACTGTTGAAATACTTTATCATTTTGCTTGCGTGGTTTTTCTACCAATTCTTCAGCACCAAGGCACGGTATTATAGACGTGCGCGTAGTCGAGCTATCGAGCAAAGACTGGCGCGTAATTGTTACTCTTTATGCGTTTTGTCACTCTTTTGGTTCGGACGTTTTTGAGCGCGGACCCCATGTCCAGTACTTTACTTGGGTAAGTCAATGATTGCGTCAAAACATTTAAAAGATACTTCACATTCACATTAGACTTTATTAAATTGATCACTTATAAACAAGCAGGTGGTTCATGTCCATGACAGTCGCCGAGGCACCTCGAGCGCCATCATCTCAACAACACCTCCAATCTCCTCCTTGTCAACCGCCTTCACACTGTCTGAACCCTCCGTATAACTTATAATTACTCATTCAGGCAGGTCGTGGTATATCAGGATCTTCACAACTTAAAAAGAATTGCGAATACTTTGACACTCAATGTAAAACTCTAACTCCCTCCGTGGCCTAATGGTTAAGAGCATTGGGCTCTCGGCACGGAGGTCGTGGATTCGATTCCCATGGGGGACACCTAGTGATATGTCACGTTTCTCCCCAGTTGGTTAGGACAGTAGAGGCTGAATCACCAGATTGTCTGAAAAGAAAAATGATTCCGTGCTTCGGATGGCACGTTAAGCCGTTGGTCCCGGCTACTATCTCTGGTGGTAGTAGTCGTTACATAAAAACCACGTCAGAGGCCGTAAGGCGGTCTGAAAAAACTCTGACACCAGGGCTCTGCCCACACGATAAAAAAGAATGTAAAACTAGATACTGTCAAATTATAAATCAGAAAACACTTATCACGGCGGCTGAAGGTATATACAATAATGTGTATCTATAGAGCAAGACCTTCTACGTTCATTCTTTTAACGTGCGGGATTGTTGTCGCTACCTTTTCCAGCAGGGCTAGCATCCCACACACGACAAATCGAGAAAAACGTAGTGTGGCCTTATGTTGCCAAGCGTAAAGTAACGACAGGGGCGAAATTTTTCTCCTTTTCACGGGGGTGCTAGGCCCATTGCATTGCGTCAGAAAAACATTTGAATAAGACTTACAAACAAGACTTTATTAAAAATGATCACTTATAAATAAGCAGGTGGTTCATGTCCATCAACACAGAACACATCACTGGTGCCGCCTGCACCAGTCCGCGCAGTCACCGAGGCACCTCGAGCGGGTCCTGTACCCGCCGCGCGACTCCCTCCATCATCTCAACAACACCTCCACCTGGAATACAAAATGAAAACGAACTCACATTATTACGAATACACATATAAACACGCGTACGCACTCATTTACACACAAGCTCATACTCACATACATTTTAACTTATTTTGCACAAAAAGTAATGAATTACAATAAACCAAGATCTAATTTTGCAGTAGGTACTTTCTGCGTGAATTTTTTTGTGGCATTGCAATTTGGCTCTCTTTTTAACCGAGTTCAAAAAAGGAGGCGGTTTTTATGTTCGCTTGTATTGTATTTTCAACCGACTTCAAAAAGGAGGAGGTTCGATCTTATATATACATGTTTTTATGTGTGTTCGCGCATAACTTCGTCGTTTATGAACCGATATTGATGATTATTTATTGTGGGAAAGGAGATATCCCAGGGGTGGTACCATGATAAGAAAACCAGGATCTGATGATGGCATCCTAGAGAAATCGAAGGAAACCTTCGAAAATCGTAGTGCCGACTAGTGCGTTTGTTAATTTAAAGCACTATTACATTGAACTAATGAATTCACCACTGAAAATTGTGAAATAAACAAAATTTTTAACAAAAAATTAAAACCGCCTTCAAAAAAAATCTTCTTACGGAAAAGTCATCGGCTGCAATTTTATTTTTAACTTTTTAGTTTTTTTTAAGGCGTTTTTAATTTTTTGTTAACATTTTTTATGTATGTTCTCCGATATTTTCGTCAATTGTAGATCAGTTTAAAAAAACCTTTGTTTGAAAGGGTATACTTCCGAATCGAGTCATCACAACATCACAAAATTTTAACCATTATTAAAATAAAATAGTCCCATAATTTTCTTTTTTTTTTGTGTTTTGTGTGTGATGACGCAATTCGGAGCTACAGAATAGAACTCTTCAAATGTTTACAAGAAAATTACCGGCAATAGAATTTTTTCTGTAGGATAAGCAATTTTTATTATTTATTTTAATACCTTGTCTACTGCCTCCACACTGTATGAACCCTCCACTCCCACCAGCATCATCAATTCCGTATCACTCTCAATTACTCCTTTAGGCAGGTCGTGGTATACCAGGAATGAGCTTAAGTGCTTTTTTATTTCATCGTCTGCGGTTGAGATCTTTCTACTAGAAGGTAGGCCAATGTATTTGCGTAGGTATGGTGATATTTTGTTTTCTATTGAGTCGAATAGGGTGGCGACTTTTTGTTTTATGGCGAGAGTGAATTCGCTTGATATGAGTGGTTCGTGAACATCTTGATCGTCGACTGTCATTTCTGTTAGGGAGTGCTTATTGTGATTTTCTATTTGTGAGAGAAGCAGCTTGATTTGCCACGTGTGGTGCGATGATGGGTCAGTCTTCATTGTTTTTACTATCTGTAATTGAAGAGATTGTTTTCCATTAGAGCTTTGTCAATCGGATTTCATTTAATAAACGTTGAAACGATAAATGTGGCTCGCGTCGTGGGTCACCTGTGCAGACGTAAGGTTTTTGGTGACTCGTGCGGTAGGTCTCATGACCTACATTTCTACCTATAGGCGAATTTACTTTCAACTATTTTGAACCGGCTCGTTACGTGGGTTCGTCAGCACTGCGGCCCATTTGTCGCCGACCTACGGCATAGGTCGTCAGCGGCGAAAGTTTTAAGAATGTAGTTGTAGCAATGCTTATGCAATTTAAGTTTCAGGATGGAATGCCAATCTAACTTATGTACGTAATAAATTACTTTGACTTTGACTAATACCGATACTCTCAAACAGTGAAGGAAAACATCGAGAGGAAACCTGCATACGCCGAAGAAGAAATTCTGATGTGTATGTGAAGTCTACCAATCCGCATTAGGGACGTGTGGTGGACTAACGCCCATACACCCCCCGAGCGTAGTTCTGTGCCCTGCAGTAGGCCGTATACAGAGTGAAATCGATATCATTGGCATCCTTTTAAACTAAGAGTCTACCCAACCCAACAAACTGAACAACTTTTACTATGGGAACAAACCGATCATAACAAAAAAAAAATCATCTGTTCCATACTAAACTGCAGTGCCTACTCCACTCAAATGTAAGCAACAGCTGTTTTTTTTGTACAATAGTTTGATAGATAGACTCTTAGTTTAAAAGAATGCCAATGATATCAATTTCACGAATTGAATGTGTTTTTTTTTTTTTTTTTTTTACATTGTGACAAAAGGAGGACAATCCATCATGGACATCTGGGAAGGGAGACCCAGATAGTGCCGGACTCCTACCGGCCAAAAACCTCAGTTTGTCATTCCTCTTTGTCTCCGATAAAATTGTTCGGAGAATATTTTAATTCAAAAGAATTTATAATCAGTCTCAAAATTTTGAAGAAAAGTATACATATTAATTCATATTATTATTATTTCTTATGAAAATTCAATTTTGAAAAGTGAGGATCATTATTTATAGATAAAATTTTTCTTACCCTATTTCTTATTTTATACAAAATTAAAGCATAGCAAGGTACATCGAAAATTTTGTACTCTGTTTCTTAAATAAACTTATAAAAGAACACATGGCAGAAGATAATAATTATAATTATTATTATATATATATATATATTTTTTTTTTTTTTTGACACTTTTAGGTTGCGGTTTTTTCTTGTCACATTCCTTAGTACAAACTTAGTATATTATCATAATATATTAATTTGTACTCCATCTTTTGTAGCAAAATTATTGGTAACACCAGAGATATACTCATTTTTCATCCTCAAAATGTTAATGGCATTTGCTGTCCGCCAATAATTCTACTACCATTTCTTGGCTTTTCTGGCCTTATAACTTCTTCCGCAAACCTAAACAATAGCTTAATACTGTGTCGTTCAACTGCAGTGTCTAATCTATTCTGAATGAGTGTTAAGTGGTGAGAGGTGACTAGCCTCTCGCTATAAAAACTACATAAGAAACCATTATTCCCTTAGTGGCGTTCGACATCCACGGGCAGAATTGGCGCGCTCCATAGCCAAGCCAGAATCACACTTGGATAAAATAAATAGAAACCAAATCTCACCTTCAAAAACGTAGTCCAAATAGGCAGCGCGCACAACACATCCTTAACCACACACTCGTACGTAACAAGACTAAGTCCCTGCACGTGTCTCTCCTCGTCCTCACTGTACCGCCGGCACTGACACTGCCTACTCATAAACGTCTCATTCTTAACCCGCCGCTTCTTGCAAATAAGTAAACAGTCCGCACATATCTGGTTGTTCTCACTTTTAACCTCACTTAGGTAATGTTTGACGAAGTTGCGTATGTTGTCGTCGTTGGTGAATAGCTCGATGTTGGATGGTGTTATGGACCAGATGTTGGAGCGGTCGAGGGTGAGGGTCTGGGCGAGGATGGTGAGGAAGCCGTGCGGGTCGGCCGAGTGCGGCAAACAGCCGGCTCGCTGCTTTATGTCTACACACCATGTGTATTTTAGGAAGGTTCTGGAAAAGAAAATGGTTAAATTAGCAAATACAATTATTAAATATGTTAAAAGATATAGCCCGTAGGATTCCACTGTAGGGCAAAGGCCTCCTCTCACGAATACGAATGGAAGGGAGTGTGCATAACTCTACTACGCTCGTGCACAGCAGGGGTAAATTTAAATGTTTTACATATTAACGGCAATTTCAAATCATTTAACTGAACAAATTCCGCTATGGAGGTAACAAGGAAAAAAAAAGTTGTTTCGTAAGTTTGAGTCGCCAGAGTAGCCAGCCGCTGTAAAAAAGTTTTGGAGTGTTTCCATCCATACCCAGATAATGAACTGAACAACTTTCCCAAAGAAACATAGGTCGAAAAACAATTGGCTGATCGGCACCTTTGTATGGAAGATAAAAAAAATTGTAGATTACACACCGAGGGCAGGAAAGTAAGAGAAGGTATCATATCTCATGTAATGTGATCTGAGGCTTTCTTATTTACTGTCTGAGGTTAGTATACTATTTTTCTCCTCGACGGAGGCGGAAAGCGGCAATTTCGTTTAGTGCAGCGGGAAAAAAGTTGACGCTTTCCGCCCGGAGAGGTGAAAAAATCGTTTTTGATCTATGCTCTTTTTCATTACCCAAACTGTTGAAAAGTTGTTCAGTTTCATAACCTGGAGACGCTTTTTAGTTGTGTGTGAATGTACTCACTCGAGCTGGTCCCAGTTCCTGTCGCGCTGGAAGGCGATGGGCCAGTAGCGCGGGTCATCGACCCGCACCTCCCGCAGCGTGTCCAGCTCCGGCACTATGCACGGCGCTCGCATCTCCTTCACAGCGCCCTCTAGATCTATAACCTGCCGAGAAACTTGTATATTGGTCAAAAAGAAGACATATTAATCGTTAAAAAGGCAGAGCCAGTGTTAGTTCAGTACTACGTAGTATCTTCTCGTCCTACATACCGCAGTGTCTCAAGATGAAAGACTCTGACCTGACGAGTGTGTATTGCCTCTGATGACATACTGCGAGATCAAATCAATAATGAAGAGATTCACAGAAGAACCAGAGTATCCGACATAGCTCAAAGAATTGATAAACTAAAGTGGCAATGTTAATAGTACACTATAGACACGGAACTCCCGCATTAAATGTCAAGACAGTCCTACAAAATGTCAAGATACGCCTACCAATCTCGTGGTACCTGTACAGCATTACCTGTAAGTTCGCGTAGCACAGCTTGCCGGTGTGTATGTCCCGAGGTAGCAACAAGCGAGGCTCCGCCGCCAACACGTAGAGGTGACGAAACGCTTGAAGGTGGTACCTGACAACATTACATTTAAATCAAATTAATAGTACATTATGGTACAAGTGTGTAATGTTGGTGATTACCGCTGAGGCGCCATTGATCATCTTTAGAGAGCCGAGGACGGTAATCATCAATACACACGTGTATCATACGACGTTTTTCAACACACTTGTGAAGAAAATAATAATAAAAAATCATTTTATTTAGTAAATAAAAAGTTTATTTAGAGAATTTATTTGTACTATTGAATATGATCTTTTTTAAATCGAAACTTTTTTAAGAACAAAGCAACTCAAGAACTCAACCATGAAGTTTAGATACCTACTATAAAAAACCTATAACTCCCTTGTGAATAATAGTAATGAAAAAGTCACAGTTTGATTATAGGTGTCATTATGTGCCTAATTGCGGTGAAATAAGGGCCATTTTATAAGAAAGTGTGTTGAAAAAACATTTCTTACTCTTAGACAACATAACCTATAGATGCATTAAATTACCTTTTATATACAAATTTTCAACAATTTATTAATATGACTAACTCCCCACACGTGTGGTCAATTCCATAATTTAGTTCTGTTGTTTACGACAGAACCTCGCGTCAAACGCGCGCGTTAGACGCATCGGCCGCTGGCAGCGGAGGTCCACCTTAAATTGTTATAAGTACCTGTTATCCTCACTATGTGTCGGGAATTTAGGGAAGAAAGCAGCTAGCAAGGCGGCCACCGCCGTTGGAGAGGTGCCGAGAGTGGCCCGCCCTCCGCCCAGCGAGAGTAGACCTATCGTGCAGTGCACGGCCATCTGTGGGAAGGGGTATTGGTAAATTGGTTTATTTCAATAATTTAAACCGAGAAACTTACGAGAAATTATGTATTGGATCGATTCAGAATAAATGATTTAAGAAGTACTAAATCACACAATTTAAATAATGTCGCCGAATTTTGCATAAATACAAGGTTTAAGCTATGGTGTAAGTGTAGAATGTTTCATAAGGGGTTGTACTTATGGTATTGAACAACTTTCCTTGAGGAAAGTACCTATAGGAAAATAGAAAAATGGAAAGCTAGATCGCATTTAGAATCATATACCAAATATATATAATTACTATTTTTTAACTTTTGTACGTAAAATAGAATATAATATATTGGCGAATTTCTTTTAGGTTTTTAAGGGGAAAATTTGTCAGCCTCGATACGACCATTGTTGACTGGCTAATCTTTACACTACAGCATGAGTGATTATCATACGATATAGCTCATGCTGACACGAAAGAAGATGTCCTCAGAAGGTGGTGACTAAATAATAATTAATGATGGTTGCCGTGTGGTGTCGGCTAGGAATATCACCATTCCATTTCTTCCCGTGGGTGTCGTAAAAGGCGACTAAGGGATCTACAGGAGGATGGGCAGCAGCATCCTCTGAGTACACACATTCAATCCAACTGCGATCGCCAACCCGCCTGCCAAGCGTGGCGATTATGGCAAATCCCCCCATTTAGGGGGAGGCTTATGTCCAGCAGTGGACGTCTGTCGGCTGATATGATGATGATGATGATGATGGTAACCTGTCCGCCGTGTGTAAGGGCGCCGCAGCAGCCGCCCGAGCCTCCCGCGCCGGCGCCGAGCGACACGCGCGCGCGCACGCGCCTGCACAGCCGCAGCACCGCCACGTCGCTTCGGCCACACATTATCTGCAATGTAAGGACCACGGGGTTAGGACTCGTAATGCGGCCACTACATTTTCGCCGAGAACTATTGACTACTTATATAGGGACTAATTACGCGTGTAATTCTACTAACAAACATTTCTGCCACTTTTTGCGGTGGGCGAGGTAACATGAAATGCGTAACTTTAGATTTTATTACCATAACTTTAGATTCTAATTTTGAACGTTAAAAATAATGAAAAGTAGTCTCGCGTGAACCCTAAACATTCTAAGTTCGAAATTATTGTTTCGCAATTATACGCTGTCTCGTTTAGTGATAAGGTATAACATTTAATGTAAATGCACATGATTTATTGATCTTATACCGTGGCAGAGGGGAAATGCTACCGCAAGGCTAGTCCTTATAATAAATAGTCAAAGCCGAGAACATCCGAGCACGAGGGTTTGGATGCCCTTCATAGTTCCCGTGGCGTCATAAACAGTAGTAATTTCCTTGAAATTTCTAGCCAAGAAGTTCTCACTTGAGTGAAGTGCCTGCTTAAAAACTTCCTGAAGTATGTCCACCCAATTCTATGTGAGACAGACAGTGTGACAGGTAGACAGACAGACAGACTGACAGACAGAATGAACGAAAGTATATGGGTTCCTTATTTAGAAGAAGCCTATTCACTCGTACTTAAACAACATTCAACTCGTGGTCTGAATAACAAGCAAAAGTTGATGCATGTCCTTAGGAACACGGTGTATCTACATAGTACATACCATGCCGGCGGACAACAGACAGACGCACAGACAGGCCTCGAGCGTGGAGCGGCCGGCCAGCTCGGCGACGCTCTTGCCGGACAGGGCTAGCAGCAGCCGCGCGTAGTGCAGGGCGGCGTCCCGCGCGTCCGTACACCCGGAACCAGCGAAGCGCAGCCCTACTGCGAAGCACGCGCCCGCCACTATGTTGCAGTACGCCTGGCTAGGGGGGAAACATTTGTGTTAATGACATCCTACATTCGTAATAGCAGTGAAAATGGACACTTGTGCAAATGTATTAGAATGTAAATTGTCCTCTATGCAGGGTGAAATTATATCATTAGCATCCTTTTAAACTAAGAGTCTACCCATCAAACTGAACAACTTTTACTATGGGAGCAAACCGATCGAAGCAAAAAAAAATCTGCTATTCCGTACTAAACTGCACCCGCCGCAATTTCACCATGTAAAGAGTCCCTCTTTTCTACTGAACAACCAATGTACAAAAAAACAGCTGACCCATACATTTGGGTCGAAGAGTTTTGCAGTTTAGTATGAAACAGCTGATTTGTACTTAATAATAATAATTCAATCTTACTTCATTGCCTCGTAGTCTATATTGTCTTCGGTTGGTTTGACGAAGCAGTAAGGTCTAATATTGTCTGGCACCTGCGCCTCGATCCATTCTTCATCCGGCTCTATGCTGTCCCATAGCACTAGACCTAGGATTCAGAGATTTCATGTAATTAATATTGTAGTCTGAACAATTTAAATGGAAAGCCACCTTCACAATAATTAGTACACTATAGTGCATTACATATAGTGCATTGCCGTGTGGTGGCTATGAATAGCACCATCCCATTTCCACCCGTGGGTGTCGTAAAAGGCGACTAAGGGATCTACTGAAGGATGGGCAGCAGCATCCTCTGAGTACACACATTGATTCGATCCAACTGCGATCGCCAACCCATGCCAGGCGTAGCGATTATGGCAAATCCCCCCCATTTTGGGGGGAGGCTTATGTCCAGCAGTGGACGTTTAATGGCTGATATGATGATGATGAGTGCATTACAGCATTTAAACATATGCTCACGTTTATATATTAGCCGAAGGGGTAGTCAGAGATATTGTGAAAACTCAGAACATTCACCGTCGGGGATTGGGCCCGTCGCCACTTATATTGGACGGTGGTTACAATAAGTGCCGTGAAATTGAAGCATGCAGGTTTCCTCACGATGTGTTCCTTCACCGAAAAGCCAATGGTGTTACAAATCGTACAGACCACCACGACTTTTCTTTCTTCTGTCCATAACATGATTACTTTTTAATTTTTTGTTTTTTAAATGATGTCTCAATGCCGTAATTCTATATTCCGGTATATTGCTATAATACAATTTTATTAATGTATTTATTATTAAATTGATTATCCTAAATTATTGTATAATTATTGATTCCATATTCGCTTATTTTTGTAGTTTGTATTTACAATTTCATTATTGTATAATTAATTAATTTTCTAGGTGTTTACATAAAATTTGTTTTGTGCCATATTGGAAAATTGATATTTATATTATGCTTACCCTACCTTTAATCTGCTATGCCCACAATGGATATCATGTGCTAGTTTACCATGTTAATACTAAAGACCTACATAGTAGCATATGATTTTTAATGAATAAATGAATATGAATACAGTACCTCTGGCTATAACTCTTAGCATGAGCAGGTCTGGTCGCACGTAGTCGAGCAGGTAGGGGGTGGCGGGGGGGAGGAGCCAGCGCGCGAGGGCACTGTTGTTGGAGCGCTGGTAGATGAGGCCCAGGGCCACTGTGGCTCCCGGCGACGTCACGTCCAGGTTGACGGCTGTGGGACGCTCCTGGCGACCTCCTGCGGACAGTGACGTCAACATTGTAAAGCTGCGTCTTCATTACGCACAGCTGTGAATTCGCACTTATAATTTTTGACACAATATTTCAGAAAGCGCGGCGGTCAGGCGCGGTAGACGATTCAACTACGATCAGTCCTACGAGCTGACATACGACAAAGTATACGTCCCTATACGCTAGTGGACAAATAGTCAAATTAGCAACTCTTCTTCGACTTCAAATCGCGCGTTGTATGACAAATTTTACTAAACAAGTGACGTCATCAAAATTTCATTACTTTTTGTCTTCATCATCCAAACTATTATAAAACTGTAACAGAAAGTGTGTCTGTACATTGAAAATATTAACAAAAAAACAGTTACGGTCTGGTTTTTAGGTGTCCCTGATTCCATATCACCAATTTTTGGATTTTTTGTCTGTCTGTTTGTTTGTTTGTTTGATCGAGAACCACGCAAAAACTACTGAACCGATTTTGATGAAACTTTTTTTGTTTGATAGCTTATTATCTGACTTAAAATCTGGTATATAATTTGTGCGGACGAAGTCGCTGGTTAACCCTAGTACTGTTATAAAAATAGTATTCAAGCTAAAGAATAATTGAAAATGGGAGTTAAGCGTTTTTTTTTACTACATCAAACTAAGATATATTTTATGCCATACAGTACACATGACAGAGATCTGCTCGTCCCGCGGAAAGTACGAGCGAGAATTCAGTCTCCATTGCGCGCTGCTGCCGCGCGTATCAATGTTCAAGGGTATTCTGCGAGTCATGAAGACGCTTGTTTAATGGTTCCCCTCCCGCTCTACACAGTTTCAACCACAGATCACAAAAACTAAAGGGAGATGTAAAAAGGGGGCGGGGCCAGTGTCGCAGCAATATGCGCAAAAACGGAACTCGCGACAGTAATGATTCAATATATTATGAGGCTGAAAGCCAGTCGAGATATTATGTGTAAATAGTTTACAATGCTTGCGTAGTACTAAAGATTATTCGAACATTGAGTTCTGATACCGCAATGGATAATGAGCATATTCAAGCTAACAAAATACTTTCTATCGCGTGGTACTGGTGGTGATGTTGACACTAGGTTTCGTACTCAGCGCGTTGGTGGGTATCTCTCTAGATCTCTATAGTTTCAACCAAAAACTTAATATACTATCGTTATAGACCAACCATTTCCTCATGATCGCATCACCGAAACCGAAATGTCAATATATGCGAAATTGATACGTGTGTGAGTTTTAGTGATAGATTTTGGAAATCAATCTCTATGCGAAACGGTTTCCTTTTCACGTATACAATATTTTTTGATTTTACACATAATGAATTGAAATAATATATTATCTAGAAAATAGGACGTTTACTGCATGTAATCAATGTATTACGAAATAATTTCAAGAACAACATATATGAAAAAAAGTATCATGAAAGTTGCACTGTACTAATGGTATTTAGCTTTGAAACTTCTCTGAATTTGATTTGCTGGTACAAGTGTGGGATTTGGCTCCCACATCCCAAGGCCACACAAGTAACACTGCATTCCAACACAGAATATGATACTGTTAGGAATCTCCGAGAAAAACAAGTGACGTCACCCCACTCTACCTTGACTGCGCACTGCCCGCGCGCAGGCACTTTTGCTCAGGCGGCGTGCGTGGCGGACGTACATCTTTCTTTCTGTGGTTCAGTTACGGTTTTGTGGTTTCGTGGTCAAGTGATTGTGCGTTTTGTTTGTGTATTAGGTTCGTCATCTATTTTCGGTGTGTAAACGTGTTAATTAAATGAAAACTACCTGTAACGTTAGAGATTGAGTAATTAAATAATTTGTAATTTTGACCGTTTTCTTAACATCCACCGCTCCTGGTCACTAAAAATACTGTAATGATTTTTTATATTTGTCTGATAAAACACAAAATGAATTATAAATCATAAAATAATAAGCGATAATTTTTGACAGGTTACCAACCGAGACTTCATTGTTTAAAAGTGGTTAAACGGCTATTATATTAGAATCTCTTTCGCACGCGTAGGTTTTTCGGTAAGGTTGGAATCTCATTCGCACACTGTGTTGGTCTAGTTACGATGATAATATTATTTATTTATTTTCATTTATTGAGAAAACCAACAGCCATATTTAAACATAGTACTTAAAATTAACATAAGCCAATTATAGGTTTCCCTAGAGTACTAGTACATAATTAGTTGAAAAACATCACATCATAAGGATGTGAGCAATTAAGAAGATAGATTTAAGGTATATAACATAGATGTATATTATATAGAAATGAACAAAAGTGCCTATATAATAACAACACAAGCAAGCACAACCACTCCAACACAATTAATCATCAATCTAAATAATATGTATTAACTTACTTAATGTACGGGGTGCGTGTGCATGTGTGTGTGTATGTGTGTGTGTGTGATGTGTGAGTGTGTGCGATTATAATATTATAAGACAAAGTGGAATGAACACACAACCCCAATGGTATGTTATGTTTATGGTTCCAACACAACACTCACCGGTGTTGTAATGTTTCTGTTTCTCCCCTCCCAGCATGTATGTCCTGAGCCGCTGCGCGAGGTGCGCGAGGTGCGCGAGGGGCGGAGTGTGAGAGCTCGCTCGCACACAGACGAGCCCGAGTGCTAGTCCGGCCGCCAGCGAGTACCCCTCCCGCTCCACACAGTTCTCCATCTCCGGCCCGGGCGGCTTGCCTGTTAAATATTTTATTATTATTATTTGGGGGTATTCTGGGCCTAGACAGGCTTATCAAACCTGTGCCACGTAGACCATCGCTGGTCCTTTGTGAACGCCCTTTTTAAAGTTCTCTACCAATCCCCACTGCGGCCAGAAAACGCAGTAGATTTTTGATAGGGATAGTTTGTATCTCATCTGGTGTCAGAACCTGCCTACCTAGATGAGTACTACGTTTGTACATCAGGGAGCCACAGTCACATAGGAGGTGTATAGGAGTTTCCATCTCCTCCTTACAGAATCTGCAGCCGGTGGTATCACTTAAATTCAGTGTGTGCATGTGTTTATTTAATTTGCAGTGGCCTGTGAGTGACCAAAAGTGTACTGTACAAATTTGATCCTTGCTGAGGGCAAGGAGACCGTTCGCAAGTTTGCGATTGTAGCCTTTGATAAGTGCCTGTTACATAAGACAGTTGATATCTAAATCTGCGAGGAACAGTCGGGGATCGAGCCGCATTCTTAAGCGTGAAAACGTCAATCAAATCTCACGATAAATTAACTCTGCGTGAATATGAAACGAAGAAAGTTTCAGATTGACCTGTGATGGAAACAAAATCTGAAACTTTTATCCCACATCACAGTTTGAGAGGTGGCTAATACATTCCGAAAGTAATCAAGTTATCACGTTCAGCGTCAAACCGTAAAGCTAAGGTAAGAGGGACCTAGGGAGGAAACAAGGTTTTAAGCATGCACTGACAAACATATCCATCCACACCTTACGAAAGTTACGAATGGGGTACCCTATGGCCCCGGGCCTGGTGGGCCCCGAAATTCAAGACCATAATCATTTTCAATTTCTTAAATTGTCAGAAGTCTGGCCACAATCAACTCACAGACATTTGCAAGACTATAAAAATCTCGAGCTCGCTTTGCTTGCTCCAGCTTTTTATTTTATTACAGTCGTGTAGAACTAATTGTCTATGAATTTAGCGGATATTCAAAAATGGCAATAAAACCCGAACAGTGAACACGGCTATAACTCAAAAAGCTTGAAAAGCTCGAGCAAGACCGATTCACTCAAGATTTCGTAGCCTTGTAAGATTTCGTAGCCCTGACTGCCGTGAACAATCGTTTTGAATTTTGGCGTTCATAATAATCCTACAGCAAAATTCATAAACCATTAGATCAACAGAGAGTTAAATTTCTATCTCTGTTCCGCTTATTGATTTTATAGATTTTGTTACACATATAGACTGAGCAGTGGCCGTAATCGAGTTATAATGCTGTAAAATGTTGAGCTCTCTTAGCTCGCTCCAACTCTCAGTTTTGTCGCAATGCTGACAAACTTTAAGCTCTTCGCTTGCTGGCTAATGATTATTTTTCGTTCTCGAAAAGAGCCTCCAAATCCGAAATAGCTTAAGAGGGCCCTAAAATATATCTGTAGTAGAATAGAATGAAATAAGAATAGAATTTCTTTATTTGTCTTAGAGGGCGCCCTCGTAGGACGTATGTTGATCAAATCAGTTGCGTCCTACAAAGAGGGGAGGTGCGGAGTACTCGAAACCAACGGGCATGTATGAAGAGATGTATGGATGTGCATGAGGCAAAAGAAGTATGTAAGGATCGTAGTAAGTGGCGCGCCCTGGCCTCTGCCTACCCCACTGTGAAAGAGGCGTGATGTTATAGATAGATAGAGATATTTGTCTTACAAAACGCATTACAAAAACAATATATTACCATACAGTAGTCGTAATGCAGCAGCAATAGTAGTACAGACCTATCTCATCGAGCAGTACCCTCGCGTAGTGTGTATGCATAGTGCCTTGGTACAGTAGCCCCACGCCCATCAGGGCTGCCACCAGGATGTTCTGCTGGATGTCCAGCTCGATGGACGTCGGTGGCAGGAGGGGCTCTAGGTGGATGCTCATCATTTTTGTTGCTTGGACGTCCATGGTTCCTTTGGGAGAATAAAATTTTAAGAAACTATAAATAATGGTTTAAATAAGGCAAGGCAATGCAAAACCTGTTAATATTTTGCAGTTTAAAATCACTGTAATCAAAATCATCTATAGAAATAGAAACTTTATTTGCTGAGAAAAAAAATAAAGAAAAGAGAAATATATGTTTCTGAGAAATCAATCAGCGTGACGGTGCTTAATATCTCGTACCAGCTAGTCACAGCAGTATCCCAACGCTGGTCATCTCATTGGACTTGACGAAGAACCTCTGTAAGTAGCTGCTAGTCCCAGCAGTAGTCCAACGCTGGTCATTTCGTTGAACTTGACGAGGTACTCGTATATGTTCATGAAGGTCATATCTCTAAAGGCCAGCGCTAGGCAAACGTGTATTACAACAAAACATCTGTTAATAGCTGCTAGTCCCAGCAGTAGCCCAACGCTGGTCATCTCGTTGAAGTTGGCGAATTAATAGAAGGGCAAATATGTCTAAAGGCCAACACTGGGCATACGCGTACTACAATAAATACCTCTGTAAGTAGCTGCTAGACCCAGCAGCAGCCCAACGCTGGTCATCTCGTTGCACTTGACAAGGTACTCGTATATGTTCATGAAGGGCATGTCTCGGAGGTGACCGTTGAGTCCCAGAGCCATTAGGAACCCAGCGTGCTCCGTTGACATTTCTGTTGTACCCTGAAAGAGATATACAGGATGTAAACTTAAATTAGTCACATACTTTATTGGGTGCTTCAAACCTTTATGGGACCATCTTTAGGACCAACATTTACATTTAAATAAAAATCTGCTGTTCCATACATTTGGGTCGAGTTGCTGTTGAAGTTTCCTATGGAACAGCTGTATTTTTATCGCGATTTCAATTTAAAGAAAGATGTTTAGTTTGTTGGTCTGATCAGCATCTACCATCAGTATATTAAGAAAGTCCTAAAGAGAAGTAAAATGTTACTAGGCATTAGTAGTCTAGGCCTTTCAAGCTGTCCTAGTAGGTTTCTGACTTCGAACATCTCTCATCTATCAACAATATAGTCAAAACGTATTTCAAAAAGCCGTGGTGGTCCAGTGGCGAGTAACCTTGCCTGCCATGCAGGAGGCGATGGTTCGATCCCCGTCCAGGCCGACTCGTACTAATGAGTTTTTCGGAATTTATGTACGAATCGTACAACACCAGCCCTTTTGGTGAAAAAATACATCGTAAAGAAACCTGCATACTTCAATTTTGAGGCATGTATTGTAGCCACTGTTCATTATAAGTGGCGACGGGCTCACTACAAGTGACAGAGTTTCGTTACTAATAGTTACACGTTGTGAGTTTTCAGAATATCTCCGACTCGGGGAATATAGTCGTGAGCATATGTTCATGCTATGCAATTTCACCAAGGGTGACTTATGCGGATTGTTAACTAAGGACTTACCCTCGGCTTGTTATAAATAACCCAACTGGAGTCTATACTGGCCCCGGCCATCGGAACAAGAGCCAGCCCGGCGGCCACTCCGTTGTGGAAGGTGGGCCACAGTAGGCTGGCCGCGGTGTCGCCGGACGACATGGAGATGGTGTTGCAGCGCGGGGGGGGACCTCGCCCTGTCACGTTCAGTTTCGGGAGGGTGAGGGGCTCCGTGGGGGAGCAGGGGAGTGTGCGGAGGGTTAACATGCCTCTGGAAGAGAGACAATTAGAAATTACTAGAAATTTTCCGCGCAGGTGCTAGATAATTGATATACCAGATTTTAAGTCCAATCATAAGCTTTCAGACTCAACAAATTTCATCAAATCACTAGTGGGTGGGATAGCAAGCCCTGGTGTCAGAACATTTTCAGACCGCCTTACCGCCTCCAACGTAGTTTTTATGTCGCGACTACTACCACCAGAGATAGTAGCTGGGACCAACGGCGTAACGTGCCATTCGAAGCACGGAATCATTTATCTTTTCAGACAATCAGGTGATTCAGCCTGCTATGTCCTAACCAACTGGGGAAAAACGCACAAAGTGATATATCACTAGGTGCCCCCCGTGGGAGTCGAACCCACGACCTCCTTGTCGAGAGTTAATGCTTTTAACCATTAGACCACGGAGGCAGTTCGCGTTGATGCGCGAACAAACAAATACAAAACAGAGTTTAAGCGCGACTTCGTATGCACAAATTATATGCCAGAATTTAAGTCAGACCATAAGCTATCAAAACAACAAAAAAATTTATTAAAATCGGATCAGTAGTTTTAGCGTTTGTCACGACAAGTTCTTCTAGATCAAGTTGCGCATGCCAGGAGTAATGTCGGGAGACCACATCTACGTTTTAAGGACTGTCTGGTGGGAAAATCTGTCTGGAAATCATGATTCGTGGAGCTGTTAAAGCTGTTAACGGAAGGAATAGCCGCGCACGATCGCGTGTGGTTTACTTCCTAGATTTAAGTTTTGCAGTGCCCTAGCAGGGTCCATGTGTACTGGAATAAATATTGTGTAACATCTTTTAAACCCATGGTTGCAAAAAATGATATGACTATGACTATTCCTAAGCTGATAGGCGATAAAGGAGACACATTATACTTGCCGTAAGTGCGGCCGTGCCGGTCGCTCCCGTACAGGACTCTATAGCCACGAGCGCAAGTGCCACCAAGGCGCTGGTTGAATCATCTGTTAAAGATGAAAAGGTCTATGATGAGGAGTGTAAACTTACCTAGCCACGGGCAGTGCCATGGTCCTGGTGCTCAGAGCGAAGAGATGCTTCTCCTGCTCCTCTATGAAGTCGTGGTCTGATACCTCTGGTCTTTGCGTCAGGTTGATGGTCACGGGGATCGAGGATTGTAGCAGGTTCACTATTTCTGACATCCTGCGACAACAATGTTAAATATAAAACGTGATGTATACCGCCAACCCTTTGATATGCTGGCAGGGTCACTTTGATTGCATTTGAGAACAAGAGTTATCTCAAAGAACAGGTGTATCTGGTTAAAGAATGAATCAAGTTTCGTCAACAGCTCATATGCTCGTATCGTGTGGTTGCCCGTTAAAGTCACCATCACCATTGTATAGGTTTTGGTTGGAAAGGCAAGTCACCTATCACTACTCGAGATATCATTCCATTTTAAAACCTTTAATAATGCTAGTGAGCCTTGCTATAACTGGAAACTTCAGAAGACAGTTGCTAGTTAGTTTCTGACCACCCCGAAAGGGATAATGCATAAGGACAAGCATATTCTCACGACTATATTCTCTGAGGTGGCTAACCCCCAGAGATATTCTGAAACCTCAGAACATCCACGTTTCACTAGAAATACCGAAACACTGTCTAGTGTGAGTGAGGTGCGCCCGACGCCACTTATAATGGACAGTGGTTACAATATGTGCCTTGAAATTTAAGCATGCAGGTTTCCTCACGACGTTTTCCTTCACCGAAAAGCCAGTGGTGTTACAAATCGTACATAAATTCTGAAAAACGAGTCGTTCTGGACGGGGATCGAACCATCGCCTCCTGCACGGCAGGCAAGGTTACTCGCTACTGGACCACTACGGCTTTCAAGGGATAATGCTCGTTAGTTTATTTTTATTTTATTCGGGAAACTAACAGCTTGTAATCACAATAATAGACAATATTTAAAGTATAATCTGAGTAAATTAAATTTTCTCCAATCTTACAAAAACAGAAGATCAAAAGATACAAACTAATTAAAATATTTCATGAAGAACAAGGTAACAAGGAAATATAAGATACATCAATGGAAACGAGAACATGATAGGTAGGTACTTATTATTGTACCATTGTGTCTGTTATATTCGTATGTATGTATTACACTTACCTATGATCCCGTGGATACAAAAGAGACAATAGTTTAGTGCTGAGGTGCTCCATGCCGGTTGCCTCAGCATCTTCCGTCTTGTTCTGCAGCTCGTCTACTGGGTTGTTGAGCGTGTAGGCTGTCTCTTTCTCTAACACTTCTAGTGCTAAGGCTGTTTGTGGGAAAAAAAATATTAGTTACATACAGTTATAAGTCTCCATAGGTATTTTTATTTGGATTAAGGAGTGCGATTTTTTTATCTCAACAGTGACGAAATCCATCGATGAAAATTAGATTTTTATTATTTCGAGAGTAGTTACGTTTTTCTGTATTTTTGAGATGGTCGTGAAACGCTTCGTTTTACACTGAAAAGTTTTAATTGAAAGAATGAACGAATGAATGATTTCATAGTGACAGTTAAAACCAGAGTTTACCGCCAAAATAATTTGGTAACGTAACATACAAAAAAGTTCTATGACATTACAGCTTGACAAAAAGTCCTGATAAAAATGAGAGCGCTGCTTCCACTCAAGAAAGTTGAAATCACGCATAATCCGGCAACACCACCATATTAAGAGCGAGAAAGGTCGCACTGCCGGTATTTCTCTCGCTCTAGCAAATGACGTTCCTAAATGACAGAAAAGGATAAAGAGTGAAAAAATGCAATTCCGTGCTGCAAGATGAGATTCAATCCTTATGTGGGCCTTCTCGTCAAGAACAGCCGAGAACGAGGTAGTGGATGCCATTCATTGTTATCGTGGGGCCGAGAAGTTTTCGCGAGAATGAAGTGCCTGCTTTATGTAAACTTACTTTCTACACAGGGCTGGGCGGGGGAGAGTGAGGCTGAGGGTGTCCTGGCGGCGTGCAACGCTAGGTCGTCGCGGAGGGCGAGCGCGTAGGCGGCGGGGGGCCAGCCGGCGGGGGGCGCGGCGCGGCTGCGCGAGAACACCGTCAGCAGCAGCAGGTGCAGCGCGGGCGGCAGGCTGTCCAGCCGTCGCCGCGTTATACCTGGTGGTGAGACGACCAATATTAAGTGTGACGATGCTGTAATGCTGTTAGAAACACCGCGCCACAGGGCACCAACGAGATGCGCATGGTATGAGGGTCAGTGGCGACCGCAGGAGGAGGGGACGACGACGATGTATACATCACTGAGCGCGAGGCGGCCGGCTGATCGAAATATTATAAAAATAATCTCCTTTTTTGAAGTCCGGTAAAAAGATGGTCTGCAACGGTTTAGAGGTGACTAGCGGCTTGGGGTCCAGAGAAGTCTATCACTAGCCAATTGGCAGATGAGCGAAGAGTCGGCTTACCTCCTCCTGCCTTATCATTTCCCGCCCCTTGAAACTTTGCTGTGTGGTGGTTCGAGGTACAGAGAAGCCCAGTAAGTTTTCAGCACCTGAGAATCCCTTGAAAACCTATCGGTTAGCGGCTCGGGGTACTGAGAAGCCGGGTAAGATTTCAGCCGGAATCACCGTCGTGCACCTCCTGAAACCTTATCAACCGGCGGCTCGGGCATATCGAGCAGTCGGGTAGGATTTCAGGACACCCTCTGCCTGAAGACTTATAGTCTGGCGGCTTGAGGTCTCCGACTGTACGGGCAGTCGGATAGGGCTTCACGCGAGAAAATGCCCAGATCCTCACCTTTATTTGAGCTCACCAATGTAATAAAATTAAAAAAATCCTGTCTGTTATCTCGGTATAAAAAACCTGATGGTAATTTTTTTTCCACATATTTAAGGCCTTACCATTATACATACTTCAATCGTGGTGTAAATATTTTTGACTACTTAGAAGGTTTTGAAAAATAAATTCGTATTTTCTAATAAAAATCTCATTTTTGAAATTGCAATGCCTATTTTATTGCTCAAAAATAATTTATATTGTAAAATCTAATTCAAATGAGTGCATTGGTATTAATAGTAAATAATTTAAAAGTCTTCTGGGACTCACAATTTTGATTTCTATGTTTCGTAACGAATTTTTTTAAATATTTTTTCAGATAGTGTTTTTGTCATGAAATGGTGCCGCTTACAGTTTATAAGTCCAATTAATAATTACTTCCCACCTCTCTTAACAAAACTCCGTAAAATGACTGGGCTATCTTCTAAATATGGATTCTACTTGTAACACAACTAGCTATAAACGCAGATGTATTGTAATGTAGGCTTTGACTATTTATTATAAGGACTAGCCTCTCGGTAGCATTTCCCCTCTGCCACGGTATAAGATCAATTAATCATGTGCATTTACATTCAATTTTATACCTTATCACTAAACGAGGCAGCCTATAATTGCGAAACACGAATTTCGAACTTAGAACGTTTGGGGTTCACACGAGACTACTGTGCACGATTTTTGACGTTCAAAATTAGAATTTAAAGTTATGGGAATAAAATCCAAGGTTGCAGATTTCATGCTACCTCGCCCCCCGCAAAAAGTGGCAGAAATGTTTGTTAGTAGAGTTACACGCGTAACTAGTCCCTATATAAGTAGTCAAAGAATGTAGGGCATAGGTCATACCCCTCTCGCAGGCGGTGAGCAGCGCGCGGTGGTGCGGCGCGGGGTGGGCGGGGTGGGCGGGGTGGGCGGGGTGGGCGGGGTCGCGGCGCCCGCGCGGCGTGCTGCTCGCCGCCACGGTGTCGCGCCACGACACTGTGCTCACGCCCGCGCCACGACCCACCCCCACTGTACTCACGATCTGTTACATAGAGACAACACATACATACTTTCAAATATTATTGATTTTAAACGTGTTACAGCCATGTTGTGCTATTTCGAATCAAATTAAAGATTGAAAAATATGTCTCGGGCGGGACTTGAACCCGCACGTCCCCTTAAGACGCAACAGGTGGCGAAATTGGATAACGCAGTTTTGAAAAGTTTAGTTTGGAAAAGTGCGGGTTCAATTCCCGCCCGAGAAAATTTTTTCAATCTTTAATTTGATTACATCCATACTTATTAAAGAGTTCCATGACTGACTGACTGACTAACAACGCACAGCACAACCTAAACCGCTGAAGATAGAAACATGATATTTGGAATATAAACCGTGTTCCTGAGGTTATGCATAAACTCGCCACGCTTGGCAGGCGGGTTGGCGATCGCAGTTGGATTAAATGTTTGTACTCAAAGGATGCTGCTGCCCATCCTCCGGTAGATCCCTTAGTCGCCTTTTACGACACCCACGGAATGAAATGGGATGGTGCTATTCTTAGGCATCTTGGTGTGGCATTCAAAGGTGTATTCAGACAATGAAACTAAACAACTTTCCCTAAGGAACATGGGTCGAAAAACGAGATTCTTTTTAGACCTTCCATACAAAAGTGCGGAATAACCAATCGATTTTCGATGAGAGGTCCAACAATTTTTCGTTATTCGACTCATATTCCTTAGGAAAAGTTGTTTAGTTTCATTGTCTGAATACACCCTTAAAGTTATATATACAGGGTGGAAAAAAAAGCCGTGGTTGGAGGGAAAGTACCCTTAATATTTATGATGGCAAATTTTACTGAAAGGAAACATTCCTTTATTTTCAAATTTAATTAAAACTGCATTTAAAGATTTTTGAAAAATCATCTGCTTGAGCCGGGAATCGAACCGGTGAAACGTGAAAAAAAACATCCACATGTATTTTATAATACCAACCGAAAGAGGAAGGATCAATTTCTTTTAAACAACATAGTATCTGAAATTAAAGAAAGACCAAGAAAAAAATGATTTTTTTATTGTAAACTTACTATCTAAAGAAAATTCTTTACTTAACTTATAAATTGCTCAAAATGAAACCCATTTTCACGTATGCACAGACGTATTCTTCGAATAAATTCGCTACGTGTCGCCTTTTGTATTGAATTATGGTGAATATTTGAAATAATATTTTGTACTTCCGTTTTTAATTCCTCTACTGACCTGTAGTTTCTTTTATACACCAGATTTTTTACATGACCCCACAAAAAAAAAATACTTTAAAGTATTTTCTTTAGATAGTGAGTAAGTTTAACAATGAAAAAATATTTTTTTCTTGGTCTTTCTTTAATTTAGGATACTATGTTGTTTAAAAGAAATTGATCCTTATGAATGACTCTTTCGGTTGGTATCATAAAATACAGGATGTTTTTTTTCACATTTCACCGGTTCGATTCCCGGCTCAAGCAGATGATTTTTCAAAAATCTTTAAATGCAGTTTTAATTATTTTTGAAAATAAAGGAATGTTTCCTTTCAGTAAAATTTACCATCAGAAATATTAAGGGTACTTTCCCTCCAACCACGGCCTTTTTTTTTCCACTCTGTATATACAGGGTGACTGGTAATTCGACCTATTCCTTGAAAGGGGTTATACTAGAGTTCATTTGCAACAATTTTTCCCCAGTTAACTGGGGGTCGAAAATCGCTTGTTTTCGAGTTCTCTCATTTTTAAGAATTTTTTGAATATTTCCGTTTTTCGACCTAAAAATGACAATTGTGAAAAAAATACTCCACTCTCTGCACTCTGTAAGCATTTTTCTAGTAGCTGATGAATGAGCGACTACTTTAAACTAAAATACATGTGAAAAATACCCAAAACCACCGAAATAAAAGGTTATAAACCGCAAGACAACAATTTTTTATTTGGATTTTGTTTCAATCCAAAGATGATTACTCAAAAAAAATTTATGACACTTGGCGTACAAATTGCGGAAATAACTTCCTCAATTCCTAAGCTTTCCAAAAAGATGCAAAAGTTGTGTACTTTAGTTCAAGTTTGGAAAATAAACCTTATTAAACACGCAGATGTGAATTTTATTCAAAAAGTTATTGGTTTGGTGAAAATAAAAAAAAGAGTAAAATAATAATGTTTAGTACCTAATCATATGAAATTACAAATTTTGTTTTAAAGTTTTACATTTAAAAATCACAAGTCTTGCTCAAATTGTCTTCCTCCGTTACGTATGCAAGCACGAAGCCTGCGACGTACTTCGCTTACTGTCACTCGAGTTGAAAGCGTGTCTTTAATTTGTTGGGCAGCTGCCAAAATCCTCTCTCTTAATTCTTCTTGAGAAGAGATAGGTGTACGATACACCAATGTCTTCATATGACCCCAAATGTAGAAGTCGCATGGGGTTAGATCGGGACTCCTAGCCGGCCAAGGGATCGGGCCGCCTCGACCAATCCATCTCAGTGGATAGTTCTCATCCATCCACTGTCGCACGCCCCGGTAATAGTGGGCTGGGCAGCCATCATGTTGATACACCAAAGCTGTTCTTGTGGTAAGCGGCACATCCTCCAGCAGCGGACGTAACTCTTCTCTTAAAAAGTTTTCATAGGCGATGCCGGTTAGGCGTGCCGGCAGAAAGAATGGCCCGATTAAATTATTGTGCACGATTCCCATCCACACATTAAGTGAGAATCTGTGCTGGTGAGCTCCTTCGTTAGATTTTCTCGGATTCTGACCTTTAGGGGCCCAAAAATGCAGATTATGATAGTTTGTAATACCATCACGGTCGAAGTTCGATTCATCTGTCCACAAGATTGTTTTTAGATACTCAGGGTCTTCAATGTCTGCATTTATTAGAAATCTGCAGAAATCCATCCTTCTGACAGGATCTCCCTCCTCGATAGCTTGTACTGGCGTGTAATGGAATGGATACTGCCGTGCTGTGTGCTGAGTGAACCAGACTTTCCACTGAGACATACCAAGCTGCCTAGCCACAATTCTTGTTGAAGTAGTGCCGTCTGCTTGAAAACACTGCAAAATTTGCTCCTCTTCGATTGGATCACTAACGCTAGGTCTACCAGCGTCGGTTTGGCGACGTCGAACCGATCCCGTTTCTCGAATGCGCCGATATGTCGTACCAAACACGCTGACATCAGGTAAACGGCGGGTAGGAAAACGTCTTTGATAGTCTCTTCGAGCAGCAGCAGCGTCACCATCACAAAACCCGTAACAATACATGATATCCGCGTATTCTTCATTTTGGTAAGCAGCCATTTGAAAAGGAAGCTGTTTTAGCGCAGAATTTAAGTTAGTTAACAACGACACGTCCGAACTCCAAGATGGTTGAAACTAACTGATTACTTAATGAATTGAGCGAATGAGTGGGCCTCGATTGTGAACCTTAGTACAAACATTCCCGAATACTTACAAAAGAGAAACAATGTAAGCAATAAAATGAAAGAGACAAAAGCAAATCGGCATCTTGTAAGGTTCGCTTCTAGGAAATCCGCTACCTGCTCTGCCATTGTTAACAATTTTTTTCAAACTCTTGTCAAAGTAGACAACATTTGCACCTTTTTGGAAAGTTTAGGAATTGAGGAAGTTATTTCCGTAATTTGTACGCCAAGTGTGATACATTTTTTTTAAGTAATCCTCTTTGGATTGAAACGAAATCCAAATAAAAAAATTTAGTCGTGCGGTTTATAACCTTTTATTTCAGTGGTTTCGGGTATTTTACACATGTATTTTAGTTTAATGTAGTCGCTCATTCATCAGCTATTAGAAAAATGCTTACTTAGTGCAGAGAGTGGAGTATTTTTTTCACAATTGTCAGTTTTAGGTGGAAAAATGGATTTTTTCAAAAAAATCTTAAAAATGAGATAACTCGAAAACAAGCGATTTTCGACCCCCAGTTAACTGGGGCAAAATTGTTGCAAATGAACTCTAGTATAACCCCTTTCAAGGAATAGGTCGAATTACCAGTCACCCTGTATATAAAACAAAAAAAAAAAACTTTTTTTTACGCGATTTAAATGTTTGTCGCACAGTGAAATATGATCAAATTAATGGTCTCAATAACAGGTCAAAGTTTATGCATAACCTCAGGAACACGGTATATATTCTACAGTGGATGTAGGGGTGCACTAAAAAAGGAATTTTCGAAAATCAACCCCTAATGTGGTAATCCACGCGGACGAAGTCGTGGGTCAAAAGCTTGTACATACATACAGGGTAACCACGTTTATAAGGCTTAGTGATGTACCTGCGTAGTTGACTATTTCAAAACAGCGCGGAAGAATCAGGGTACTATACGGCGGAAAGATTAGGGTTCCGTAGTAAATAAAAAACCGGGCAAGTGCGAGTAGAACTCGCATACCGAAGGTTCTTTACCACCACAAATATATTACCCAAAAATATTTTTTTTTCTGAGATCCATAGTGCGACCCTGACTCGCGCTTGGCCGGTTGTTATTATTTGTTGTTTCACTTTAAAGTATGCTCTATAACTACATTAAGTTTGTGTGTATTGCTGTTTTCAGGATGAAGCAAAAACATAAAACCTTGAAAAAAACATGTTTCTTGTATACTTACCTCTCTAGATATTTTATTTCTTTATTATTTTTTCGGAAATCCACCATAATAACACATAACAGGGAAAATTTCAACCGTCTACTTATTACGAAAAGAAAACAGATACAAACCCTTTAAGGACAGACATACAAACGGACGGCATTATAACAGGTAGATAGGGATACATAACCTTAAAAATAATTTCCTCAAGAATAACACTTCATGTAAAATCAACGAATAACCTAAAAATACAAACAGCACTCACCTCAATAAGATCCCTGGACATATCATTAACATCTGCCAAATACGGGTAATACCCAACATCAACATCCTTCAGCATTCCATTCAAATAGCTATAAATATTCGGAGGGTCCTTGCTGAAATAATTAGGCTCACTCATCTTCTTCAACACATCCCCGCACATCTGAGAATCATTCTCATCGTATTCAAGACTCAATTCCGTCGGAAAATCTATCCAATAATGATTTACATAGTTATCTTGCTTCAAATCCTTTGAAATCTGATACAAGAACGTTGAAAGAGGCTTCAGGTCGCTCCATAGAAGGGTATTTAGTTTGATTTCTTCATAAACAAGATGAAAAGCGAATAAGACTTGGACAGTATAAGGAAAAAGCAATCCATTGGTATTGAACTGAGTCTGCTTATCCATATCAACGCTATTCGGTTTTCTAGGAGCATTCTGTCTAACTTCCGTGCTAGATATTTGCTTCAAATTCAGCATTGTTGCTAGAGAATTTCCAATGGTTTTATGCATTTTGGAGTTGAGCAAGTACTCCCAATCGTCGTGGGTTCCGTCACTGGATGTTCTCTGTTTCTTCGAGGCTACTTCGACGGGTTCGGTCTGGTCTTCCTGTTTCGGCTGGGAG
The DNA here is from genome assembly GCA_927399405.1 of Agonopterix arenella. NCBI lineage: Eukaryota > Metazoa > Arthropoda > Insecta > Lepidoptera > Depressariidae > Agonopterix > Agonopterix arenella. The sequence continues at coordinate 16,794,482 of OV656704.1, read as the reverse complement.
AGTTTTTCCACATCGTAGCCGATGAGGGAGAGCAGAAGGTTGGAGAACATTACCCATTCTTGTTCGGGAGTAATGTCTTGCGTGCCTGGCGCGTTTCGGACTCCGTACCATTTTATTATGACCTGTGAAAGAAGAACGGTCAATGTTTAAATAAGCAAACACTTACGACTTTATTCCTCGAGGGGAAGGATACATTACATGCATTTAAGTCGTATGACTTTAAAATTAAAATTAAATGCGTTACATTTTAAACAGTGTTCAAACAACAATTTTAACTATGGACCAACAATGAAATCGCATTTGCATTTAGCAATTCGCTAAAGGAAGTTTCTGTGGACGTTTTACGATCGGTATACTTCGCGGCACGAAACTCTAGCGCTCGAATGAGTGAATTTAGACGAAAATAGTGCTTAGTGCCTTGTACATACGTTCAGCGCATTCAAGGTCAGCGCTAGAGATTCGTGCCGCGACTTGCCTATATATTTGTTGAAAAGGACGTTTTGTACATGAATCTACGATTAGTACACATTTTCTATAAAGATTTCGTATGAAAACATTATCTTAAAACATACGTGCTTCCTGACGCATATGCACGTTTTGTGAACTTCCCAGCGGTGCTCGGACTGCATATATGCGTCCATCTATGTAATTATGTGCATCGCTAATGAGTTTTTAGAATTTATGTACGATTTGGAACATCACTGGATTTTCACCTGCGTGCTTCAATTTCGAGGCATGTCGATTATAAGTGGCGAAGGGATCACTCCTCGTCACACTGGAGTTTCGGTACTACAAACGAAACGTAGATTTTCGGGATTTTAGGGAATATAGTCGTGAGCATATGCATGTCAACGAATTGAGACTGGGCAATGAGTGACAAAAATAAACTGGATGGCTTATACAGGGTGAAATTGATAACAATAGCATCTTAATCAAACTGATCAACTTTTACTATGGAAGCAAACCGATCGGAGCAAAAAAAAAAATTCCATTCCATATTAAACTGCAATGCCTAGTCGACTCACATGTATGCAATAGCTGTTTTTCTTTGTTCCATTCGATTTGCTCCCATAGTAAAAGTTATTCAGTTTGATGGGTAGACTCTTAGTTTAAAAGGATGCTAATGATATCAATTCCACCCTGTAGAGCTACACTTCGGCTAATGAATGTTACAAGCAGACCTGCATGGCGATGTGGTTGGGCAGCAGACACTTGAGAGCGGAGCAGCACTGTGAGATCAGCGCGGAGCAGGTGAGGGTGGGCAGGGAGATGCGGTACATTGCGCCTCCTTCGAATGTTAGCGTCACTCGGGAGCCTGCCGCGTCTCGGAGTCCCCGGATACCTGAGTTGTAACAAGAACACAGACTAACAAATAACAATAAAAATCAGCAGTCCATCTTTATACAACGGCACAGAACGCAAACACACAACGGTAGCATCTTAAACGACAAACAAATCTGGCAGCCTGAGATTTTGCGTCAGGTCGGGTCAGTCTTTTGGATCAGTGTCCGTTTCAGTGGTATTTCGTCTAGCACTCCTGCGTTTTTCGGGAGCGGAGGCGCGCTTAGCGATAGTTCCCAATACCGTTATTCGTTTGAGGTCTGCCCTGCAGCACAGATTTTAGTTACGTCGTAACAGATATATCACTTCGTTAGAAAACGATAAGTTTATACGCTTTAATCATTTACTGCCAGACGGTACGCACGAAAATGTATCTAATGGCGCTTGACTCAGCGTTATTACTTCGTACAGCACGTATGCGACGTTGCCGTCTGGAGCGAGTGGCAAAATTTATACAAGCGCATCGCATACGTTGCGACAAAGTGTATATATAATATAGGTACCTCTTATCTCGGTTCCTACAGCCTGCCTGCAGAGATCCCACATGTTATAACTACGCGGGAGCGGAGACTGCAACTTTATTACTAACTTACCTAGAGAGTGCCTGGTGGGCCTGGTGTGTGTGTGCGGGTGGGTGTGTGTGTGAGGCACGGGGGAGAGCAGGTGGAGCGCGGGGTCGTCCGCGGGCGCCACGTCGGAGCGCTGCGGCAGCAGGCTGCTGCGCCGCGGGAACGGCGACTGGAACGAGCTGCGCGAGTATGGCGAGTCTATCAGACGGGCTAGCACGCCACCTACGTGCACCTGTAGGAGGTCATTCGTTGCTTTTAGGGTCATTATTTTATTCCAGGTACAATTTGTATACAATTCTATTTTCTTTTAGTAGTTAGTTTTTTTTTTTTGTTAATTATTGTTTATAGTAATCATTAAAGACATTTGCAGTGATGTTTTCTTGCTACTTTTTACATTTATTGATGTTTATTTAACAAAATAACCACTGTGTTAATGTCCTTCAAAATAATATTGCGTTGCTTAACCAAACAACGTAATTACCGTAATTTGCTAATAAGTTTTTTTAAGACTGGCTTCTTATTCGGTAGCTACCGATAACAGTTTTACTTTGGAATTTACCTATTTTACTAACAATATCGCCATTGTTTCGTTGCGTTTGAAGGGGACCGGATTATGGTACCCTAAATAAAATAATGACCCTTTAACCGATTTCAACAAAAGGAAGTCTCAAAAGTTAGAATCTAGTTAACGAAGTTACTATGTAACAGATACACCACTTCTTTTGAAAACAACAAATTTTCCTTTTCTGTTAAAGATAATTGTGTGACCGAATTGTGTGAATGAAGCTTTGACTATTTATTATAAGGACTAGCCTTGCCGTACCATTTCCCTTCTGCCACGGTATAAGATCAATTAATCGTGTGCATTTACATTAAATTTTATACCTTATCACTAAACGAGACAGACTATAATCGCGAAACAATAATTTCGAACTTAGAACGTTTGGGGTTTACACGAGACTCCTTTTTATGATTTTTAACGTTCAACATTAGAATCTAAAGTTATGGGAATAAAATCCAAAGTTGCGGTTTTCATATTACCTCGCCCCTCGCAAAAAGTGGCAGAAATGTTTGTTAGTAGAATTACACGCGTCACTAGTCCCTATATAAGTAGTCAAAGGAATGAAGTGACCTCCTGGTCAACAAAAGTAAATGTCACATATTACGAAGTTACGTAACAGACACTTCACTTCTTTAGAAAACGATAAATTCCTGCGTTTTAATGAGCGTTTTTCTTTTGGTTTTCTAGTGGATAGATGGCGCTACGGTCTGTGCCAATAACGGTCAAAATTTCAAAAAGGGTTTCTTTAAAATAATAAAAAGGGAAAAGATGATCAAAAAGAGACCAACGCATCTCTTGATGGAATAATTCATTATTTGCGAATCATTTTGATCGAAAATTTTAAACTGTTTTTTCTGGCATGGTTATATGGGCTCAATCCCTTGGCCTTAAAAAAAGTACGGCCTGCAGCCGGTCTGCACCCGTTCTGCAGCAGCACTCTGTGTGGCCCAGCCTTAATGTAAAGGATTTTCTACGTACCTTCCCCACAATGCTGTTCCCAGACTGCAATATAATATTCCCCGATTCATCAATCAAAGCAATCATTTTCAAATGCTCCAGCACGACTGCATCCTTCGCTTGCACCGTAGAAACTGTACCAACTATCAAATTCGTCTTAGAACTCTGCCCATGCATATGAGAATGCTGCAACCGTAAAATCTGTAGATTATTTGCACCGTTAACTTTCACCATGAAACATAAATATTCGTGCCCAACCAAATCTGTATGCAGAAATGTTTTTGTATCGTTTGAATCCTCTATCGGATCTCGTTTAATGCTTTGGTTATCCGTCCAAATGTGGTCTAAGCATACATCAGGGTACAAAGGCAGCGATGGTAATGATTGTATCATTGTATTAGCCAACATGGATGTAGAGGAAGCTTGTCCGATAGAAGCATGAGGTGACATCCCTTGCTGATGGAAAACGTTAGCCAGCGGACTGTTTACTCTCGACCGTGACATCGTTGGGGTACCAGGGCCCTTTCTAGAGTGATGCGGACTCCCTGTAACCCAGTTCGTGTTGCTTTTACCAAGGTTACTTTGCATCGGGCTGCCGATGAAGTCGCAGGATTGACTGAAGACCGTTGTAGTCGAATTTATGTTTGGACACATTGATAAGCATTCATCGCGTAATGCTCTTCGGATCTTCCATAAGGAATGCGTTCCATATTTCCAGTCGTACAACAATATTATGCTTGGATTTATGCTAACGAATATAACTCGGACGTCACCGTCGTTGTAATATTGTAATCCATGAGTCGGTGATTTCATTAATATCGGTGTGACCTCATCTAGTGGATGTGACAGTGAGAAACATGTAGGTAAAGGAATGTCTTGGTCATACCCCGATACAGATTCCTGTCTTAATTTCGCACTCATATTGAATTGATAATTCCTCGATCTAGAAAAAGTGCTGTTCTGTGAATCATTTAGCTTCATAAACGATGCTGGTAGCATAGAATTGTGCAGTAACGGAGTAGCATCTTTCTCTAATAGGACTCCGTATTTCATTGGCCAAACTTTTTTAACTTGAAATGGTATGTTTGCGATATATTCCCTGCCATCTGTAGCATAAACCCTCATGCATTTGCTGTCGACGAGTAGAATTGAGGGCATAATTTTAGTTTCAAGGTGTTCCGTAGTATCTTCAACTTTGATATTTTTCTTAGCGTCTCCAATTTGTGAGTTTAGAGCGTCTATGAGCATGGTGTTGTTTATAGAGACATGGAAGTTGGCGAAAGCGGCGTGTTTGATAGGGTTGTCTACAGTGTAACAAGTTATGGTCTCACGATGCTCCGGACCGGACAGTTTTGTTGCTGGTGTTGATATTAGTCCTGGAAATTGTTAAAATGGTTGCTTTCTATTTTATTCTATTTAAAAAAAATAACTGACATCTTGGTTGTGATGATTTTGCCAATGTCTACTTTATTTAGCAAGAGTGCTTGACGTTGTTCGCTAGTTTATGTATTTTGGTGACTTCTAGGATTGTTTTTCGAAAAGAACACTATCTTGAGCCACCACTGGAGCTTCGTTGTAGGCCCGGCAGGGGGCAACCAACAATCGACGAGCGACACGTGACTACCCAATAGCAGACGTACAACGCGACTTCAATCGTTGCTTTAAAAAATTATATGCCATGTAAAAAATTAAATAAACACATCTGCAGTTGTGGAAAGCCTCAACTTTAGTATATTGAAGGTTTGAGGATGGGAAGACTTGGAGAGAGGTGGCCTTTTGCCCATAAAAACAAGGCATAAGAAACCTTATAACAACACCAAAAAGGGACGTAATTAGTTGTCCAATACTCTAAATGTACCAAATGAAATGGCGATCATACATCTTCCCCGAGGGTAGGCCTAGCCCTGCAGTGGTGTATTCATCGTTCACTCCCTCAGTATACAATTGTTAGCCTCATTGTCAGTGCGAGCTCGTTTGTATGAAGTGAAAGGTGTGTTAATGTGTTGTATTACCTTTAGACCAGACAGCAGTGCACCCCTTAACATACAGCTCCTCCTCGTAGGAGCAGTCAGTCCTCGGGTCCAGTGGCTTCTCCTTCTCGTAGACCTTGCCATCGCTCAGATTGAACTTCTTGGACATGTTGCTTGAACTGTTTGCGCTGCCACCTCGCGATGTTCCTGTAAGGGAGAACTGTTAGTTATATTACATAACTAATACTACTACTGTCACTGACTTTGTCTGCGTTGCGGTTAAAAAAGAATCTGGTGTTAAACGATAATCTGTGTGCCAAATTTCAACCCAAGTATAGGGTGGAAAGTTGAGATGGGCCAAAAAGGGCAGCTACAGCAGAAATGACCCCATAAAGACTTATCAATCAATTAAATATTCTTTATTATACACCAAAACACTGGTGTACTAGCAGATATTATGTTCTTTGTTGTATGTGTTGTGAAAATTGCAGCTTTCTCGATGACCGTACATATTTAAAATACTCCAAAAGTTAGGGTTAGTCTCCTAAGAACGTATGCTTGTAGCTATAATGCTTCTGGTAGCTGCCCTTTGTGCCCCATCTCACCACTCAACTTTTCACTCTGTTTTCAGTTGTTTAGGTGTAATTGAGTCACAAACATCCAAACATTGATTTCATCATGCTGATGATTATGTCATCAGCTTTTGTCCACCCACTGCAGGGTATAAGCCTTCACTTTCATGTCCTGTGCTAGTCACTACCAAGTCTTTACACCGCCTTTACAATAACATCAGCCGACCTAGCCACTGGGCGACCCAGCCCCATGCCTAATCTCGGCCACCACTCAGTAAATTTTGCCCATCTCCACTTTAATCCAGCAATTCGATCTCTGATGTTACGACGTCCTGAACCTTAGTACGGCGTCAGATCTCGACGTTTGTGATACGGTCTAGAAGTGTTATACTTCATTGCTCTCTGTTTTTTCTTTTGTGCATAGCATTGAGTTCTTGCAAATACCAACTAAGGGTTGAACATCACCTGCCAGCCTGGCATCCCATTTTTCCGTCAGTCCATCATTTTCTGTGACTCAGGAACATCATTTGCTAGGGCTAGATAGCGACAAAGCGATCGCATGCGGCAGCACCGACAGTGCTGTGACCTTTCTCGCTCTAACCCCAGTCGTTCCTAAGCGACAGAAAAGGATAGAGCATGAAAAAACGCGATGCGGTGCTGCCAGATGAGGCTCAACCCTAATCCAACTAATAAAATAAATAAATAAGAAACCTGCAGATGCACAGTCAGTGTCCATCTTGCGGACTCCAGTCATCAGTTCAGACTTGATGGAGATGTTGAAGTCATTCTTGAGCCGGCTCGGAGGCCTGAATGAGTCCGATATGTAGTCTGATTTAGGGTCCTTTGGTGGTGGATCATCGTGGAAGTCTGGAATCAATGAGTATTGACACATTATCTGATATCTCCATAAGGTGTTAATAATTTTAAAGGAACCATGGCAATACAGACTTAACAGCAGATAAGACACAAACCCGCCAAGAGAGGCGAAATCGAAATTGTATAAGGCGGGATGACCCATGGACGGAAATGCGAAAAAAACTGGCGAAGAGCGTGTCGGACTCGCCCAAGATATGGTTCCGTAGTCATTACATGAATAGCTTCTAGCAAACCTTAAATAACTTAAGAAATCTTCAAAAGTTAATGTTTTTCTTCTTCGGGTTCCTCTCCATTACTGGAGGTTGGCAGTCAGCTCTGCATATCCCTGTCTATCTCTCGCCAAACGAAACAGCTCTTCGATGCTGGCGATGCCTGTCCACTCTTTAAGGTTCACGAGCCATGACATTTGTGACCTACCGACGCTTTAAGTGAATGTTAGTGCGATTTAATTTAGTTCAGCACCATCTATTGACAGGCGGCAATGTTGCAGGTTTTTATTTGATTTCTCCGACACTGATTGTGCTACAGAGTTCTTTCGAGCTAAATCATCTTCATTATCTTTTCGTTCATGGTCTTAAGCATCTCCTAAAGTATGTAACGCATTTATATTTCCACCCTGTATTTTACCATCTCTTGTTCTTTATTATGTAGTTCTTTGTTATATAATATTTCCTCTACCCTAAGGTTGCCTGGAAGAAATCTCTTTTCAGCGATAAGACCGCCTTATTTGTACCATGATCAGTTTTGTTTCCAAAACAAAAATTTTATTCTGTTTTTGCTGTAAATAAAGTATATTTCATTCATTCATTCATTCAGTCTACACAGCACTATCAAAATAACACCAACCTTCATTACTCCGATAGTAAACCTCCCTGATAGTCCACCACTCCTGCTCCTCTTCCTTGGCCTCTAGCAAGCTCTCGTCCTTGATGGCGAAGTTTGTTAACTTGTAGAGCAACGAGTTCTCCGACACAGAGGTGTTGTGGCCCTTGCTGTAGATATGAGTGGGGTGCTTCGCGAGAACCGTCCTGCCATGTGGCACAAACTCCTGTTAACATTATACATATACATTGGAATCAAGGTCGTTTTGAAGCCGGAGAAAGAGATGGCATTACGTACAACAAACTACATGTTGTTTAAAAGGGTGATTGTACCCATGATACTGATCAACATTCTCTGACCTGAAAACTTGGAAACCCAAAAAAAAATTGTGACTTTCTATATTAAATGCAATCAGCTGATCGAATGTTCTTGTGAATGGTTGTTGAAAAGTTTTTTTTTTTAGAATTTGATACTCCTTTCTTAGGGAAAGTTCTAAGAAAGGAGTATCAAAGAGATGTCCGTTTCGAGGTTCAGTTCAGGCTCGCGCAACTCATTAACAAAAAAATTTCCATGAAATGTGCACCACCGCCATTAAATTTCTTTGAACGGTTGCACATGTTTCATACATTCTGGATCATCGGTCACAACCAGTTTTCAGTATGGAAGTCCAGACTCTTATAACGTAGTGAGTTACATTCTCTTTGGTTCAGTTCATAATGCCATAAAATGCATGTGGATGGAATGTACAATAGAATCAATTCAATTTCACCCAAGGGAGTTAGCAAATTTATAAAAACTATTAGCAAATTGATATTAAAACATACAGATTTTAATTAAAATACTAATATAATGAGAAAATGAAGCTGTACACAACGAATTTATACTTGAATATTCAAAACATATCATAACCATTCGAAAACCGGCAATTATTGGTTATTATTTCTTACAAAACAAACAAAACATTGTTCGCTTACCAAAGGTTCCGAGGCGGCAATCATTGTAATCTCATCCAGATTTGAAGCAATATCAATTAACACGCGGACACGAACATAAATATTGTTTCTTGGTAATTAAATTATGTAGATAAATACGTAAAGTTTTTGTGAAAAATCCCGAATTGAAATAGTAACGAAAATCGCGAAAAATTCAATTTCGCGATTTTGACAGTGACAGTTTTTTTTTCAACTTTTCCCTACGGAATGGCGAAGGGTACATGGCCCATGCTGCCAAATTGTTTTTTTTTTCTTTTCGGAATGCTGTTGTCTTTAGCAGTTTTTCTTTATATTGTAGTCAAAAAATATAAAAATGAATTGACCAATACGTAATCAATACCAATGCCAGCTTCCTGTAAAATTTTTAACTTGGATCCTTTGATGTACGCACGGCGACACATCAAGCTATACAAAACAAACATAAGCTGGGCACGCGTAGGTCGAGTAACGTATACCGTCGCGCGGCCAGCTTATGTTGGTTTTGTATAGCTTGATGTGTCGCCGGGTGTACAAAAGATCACAGACTTCTGTAACAGAAGTCAAAAAAGAAGGAAAAATATCGATTGACTGAACTGAGCTCTGTCTATAACCAATACGTCGAGCTCTCTGTTTTTATTTTTGCATGGGTAACCACAACCCGAATAAATGTGCATAAAATCAGTCTACCACGATAGCAGAAACCCGCGCTACGCCACTGCGTGGTCCACAAATTTAGTTCACCTGGTGCTGGAGGACCATGGGCAGACATTTTTTCCCGTTGTCTGCAGGTAGGCCAAGGTGAACATAGGAAGTATTTTCTACCCGTAGTCCACCATGGACCAATGTGTACTAGCAGTGGCGGATACAGAAAAAACAGGGCGCAGTGGTGGCACAACGTGGGTTTCTAACGCCCGGGGCATAGACCGATTTTGCCGCCCACTTATCTTTAAAAGAAGACCTACACAAAAAATAACGGAGCAAGCGAAGCGAGCTCGACTATTAGGGTAGTGACAGACATTTTTTGGTTTCTAAATGTAAAAATAGAAACTTAGAGCGAGCGAAACGAGTTCGACTTTTTCTTCTAAATAAGAGTCAGTTGGAGCCAGAGCTTGTTATGTACAAAGTAACTTATGAAAGCTGATATGAATCGAGCGAAGCAAACTGCAAATTTTTTACATCACGTATTAGCTGTCTGTGGTTAGAACACTTTAGGATTATTTGTGTAGGTTCTCAATTAATACAAGTGTAGGTTGGTACAATAATTAAAACAGAAACTTACAGCGAGCAGGAGCGAGCGAAGCGGGCTCGACTTTTCTGTTCTACGAATTGCTTATAGACAGAGCTCAGTAAAGTGCCGCCCGGGGCATTTGTCCGTCCCCAAATAGAGTGCGGTTTGACTGGCGCGGGGGGAAATTCGGACTCCCCCATATGTATCCGCCCCTGTGCACTATTATAAATAGTATTTTCTAGCGACGAAGCGTTTCTCTCTGTGCGGGGCTAGTACGCCAACCCGCGATAACGACATCCGTCAAATTGTCTTCTATCTCGTTCACACGTACGAGAACTTACGGCGCGGCGCCGGCAGCAGGTTTTCTTTCTATGCTTATAACAATGTTCTGGGTGAAATAATGAAAACACATGGACTTGTTAATATCAATAAACTTTATTTCTACAATAAAAGGTAATAGATAATCGCGTTCGCATAACAAAACTTTCAACAACATACTTTGGAACCAAACAAACTTTGGGTGCCGGTTTATTATGCCCTAACTAATGGTAAAACCAAGACCAGTGTTTCTCAAACTAAAATCGTAATACCTTACAACAGGGAAATAAATAGGTAGTTATAGAAAAAATTATCGTTAGCAACCTCATAAAAAATGTTCTGTAAATTTTTTTAAATCAAGAATCCCGATTATACGATGATAAACTCAACTGATTTGAAATAGGTACCAATGTATTTATATTAAAAACTACCTATCCGATCCCTGCACATTATAACACGATACTTTGACTATCACTTCTTACTCTCCCATAACAAAATGATCCTTAAAAATAAAAAAAATACAGATCTTCCAGCACCATTTTTTCTAAATCAGATTGTAATAAAAAAAGCTTTACTAAGCTCTCAGTAAAATTGTGATTTTTATATTATCATTTTAATTTTAATGATAATTTTGTAATAAATCTTCTTTTCCCAACATGTACGTACTGGCCCCTCGAGTTTTATTACATTTGCCTTAAATCTAGTTCCGATAAAATAAGGCTCTATTAAGGATAAGGCAAAACAATTTTTTCATAAGAACATCGGTATTTTTTACGATAGTTTGTTTTTCTCTAAAGCTCATTTCAAACAATTTCGTTAGGAACCATCAAAAGCTTATCGGTTTTATACGAAAAAACAAAAAACGATAGTTAAACTTTTAAGCATAAATCAACAAAATAATAAACAAGCGATGTTAACTAAAACAATTTTAGGTATGATTACAATTAATAAAACATGTAGGGTTGTCCCAAAAATGCTTTGGATGCAACCAGCGTACACTATCAACGCAGCTAACATTCCAGCGCGTAAAACGCTCGTTAGCATGCAAGAATACCGCAGCCATTTTGGCATTAGACATTTTATTAGAATGCCACTAATATGTTACCAGTAAATACATATATACTATACATAATTATGGTATATAATAACACTTATATGATGTACATAATAATAATAATTACACAATATCTACATCCTAGCTTTCTATTCCTCTAAATATAAATATTTGGTCTTTGGATGAGCATGTCACATTATGGCTTGTGTCATCGTTTGTTTCATTTAAAAAATATAAGTGCACTTTTCGAATTTATTAAATCGATAAAGTATTTTTTTCAATAGGTATTACTACTAGACTAGACCTGTAAGCAAACGCTTTCTCCGACCCTTTAAGATTAAAAGATAGCGACATAATTTTTCGTATAATATCGAAAATGCTTATTAAAATATAGCTTCTAAAATTAAATCAACTATGAATAGAAGAAGTCCCAGTCTTGCACTAACAACTAATATTGACATTTAAGATTAGAGTTTTTTGAAAAAATGCTTTAAGATACATTTAATTTAAATAAAAAAGACGAAAAAAAAACTGTTGGTGAATTGGATATTTGGATTTGAACCCACGTCCTGCCAAACCAAATAAACTTTACCAAACAACACTCATCTCATAAGTAAATCTATTTACAAAATTAATGGCGCTATCTCTTACTCTACTACTCTCTAAAATAGACAGGTAGAAATAAAATCACAGAATCTTTACCATCCAACAAAAAAATGAGAAAACATTTGAGAAACACTGTTCCGCATTAGAACTAGTGATAACAATGTGTTAAGCTTAGGGTGACCAGAATTCTATGAAAATGTATCGAAACAAAATTGGCGCTTCTTTAATGTTTTGACAGATGTCAAATATCATCGTGTCACCTGTTATAAATCCCACTGGGCTGCGTTCAGAACCTACGCCCCAGGTGCACCCCGAGTGCAACTTTTCGCACTAACGCCGTTCCGAGGCTCGGTAAAAACGTTCTACAATAGAGCGAGTAGAAAAAACAACCGCACCCAAAGGTCGTGAACGCACCCCTGAATATAGGTCTTTTCTAAATAATTAATATTGCTCTAGATTATTTTCAAACAATTCTGGTCGACGTAATATTAAAAATAAAACTTAGGAGTACCTAAACAATGATTGTAAACGATTTATAGTGAAATTCATGAATTGTTTTTCGATAAATTTCAGGTACCTACTAGGGACAAATTTATTTTGTACGTTACTTCTAAACCATGAATCAGGAAATGGTTTTTGACATTTTTTTAAAACATTTTTAATAAATAATTTTTTTAAATATAAATTAACGAAAGTGATAGTTTTTCAACAGATGAAAGGTTAAAATAAACAAAAAATAACGCTTAGGTTTATTACTTAGATCGAACCGAAAGAGGAGGCGGCACTTACTGCGCATTTCTTGTGAGTCCATTGGACTTGGTTTAGGGTAGCATGTTTTAATAAACATAATGTGAAAAGTATTCGCTTTTAAGCTAACTTTCAGGTATTTCAGAGTGAAATCAACAAAAACATGCCGCATTCCTTATTTTGGTTTTATCAAAAGTTTATCACAAAAATATTTTGCAAGTTTGACTCGCAATAGTTTTAGTATTTTCAGGTTTTAAGACCTTTTTAACTAGCTAACTAATGATATTATCAAGGTAGACGATTAGGTATTTCTTTAGAACAGGAAGCTGGCAATATGTATTGTATACCTGGAAAGTACAGAGTGCCTTACAAGCGGTGAAACATGAAAATACTCCTTGACGGTCGGTAATGTTCGTCCGTCTTTCGTAAATTCCCGACGTGTCAACTTTGTCCCTTTCTAATCCGACGACAAAAATTATGTCATTGGATAGAAAGGGACAAAGTAAACACGTTAGATACATCGATGACGAAAGAAGGACGAACATTACTCCTTACAAAACAGATTTATACAGAACCAATCTGTAAAAAGTCTATAATCAATCTGTATTTTGAATAGATTGGTACACATTGAATTTTGTTTTTTGCGTTCAATACATTTAGGCAACTAGTGCAACTGTCAAAGCCAGCCATCCCTTCCGCTCTAACTTGCAATGCACATGAGCGAAAGAGACCGCTTGCTTTGTCATGTGCCAACTTTTGTTGGGTAATTGAAACGAGTTCAAAATTTTTGCTCAAACTTGTTTTAAATTCTAAAAAAACCCTAATCGTATATTACCACCCATATATTTAGTTTTCGAAATAAATATTATTTAGTTAATTTACGACGTTTCAAACGCCTTGTAGGTTCTTTTATTTTAATAAAGAGTGACTGGTGTGGACATTTGAAAATAACGAAGGAGATATTCCTAAATTTCCCGATCAGTGGAGAAGACATTTAAGCCGAATTTAAATTTTAGTTCTTCCTTGACTCGCCTTGGACTTTGACTTTTTATTATAAGGACTGGCCTTGTGGTAGCATTTCCCCTTTGCCACGGTATAAGAACAATTGATCATGTGCATTTACATTCAATTTTATACTTTATAACTAAACGAGAACTATGACGTATGGGCTAATTATTCTGTGGTATGGGGTTCATAAGAGACTACTTTTCATGATATTTAACATTCAAAATTAGAATCTAAAGTTATGGGGAATAAAATCCAAAGTTACGGATTTCATGTTACGTCGTCCCCCGCAAAAAGTGGCAGAAATGTTTGTTAGTAGAATATCACGCGTAACTAGTCCCTATATAGTAGTCAAAAGTCTTGGAATACGAATAAACTGATTGTTTCATTCTTTTATTTGACTTAGCATAGAAACAGCACATCATAGCTAGTGTAAAAAATAATATTCGGAAATTTAAGGCCTACGGTTTAGGAAACGCTGATCTGGAGATATGGTTTCCTCAAGAAGAGGTTTTTGAAAGAAAATTGACTTGTTTTTACTACTAAACAGTCGTTCTAAATGTTGATTTGGAATGTCACATTTCTAAATCGATTAGCCCGATCGTAATCGATTAACCAGTCATTCTACATTAAAACGACTTACAATACCAATTAATTTGTTTTATAAAACAAGTGATGTCTACCACTCGAGTATAAAAATTGTATACGTATTTTTAAAATGATAAATTGCAAAATTTGCAACATTCTTTATTATTCGCGCAAATATAAAGGATCGGGTTTTCTGAAAACAAGGAAGACACAATAGAAACCTGCTGAGAAAAGAAACAACGTTATTCAATTGCTAACTCTTTGCTCTCATGTGTCTTCCGATGCTATAGATAAAGATAGATATATGATTGTCGCTTTCCTACTTGGGTAAAGGCTGTTGTAACCATAATTTATTGAATTTGGTAGACGTAAGTTCGATGCCAAATGGTTGCTACTTTAGATGATTTACATTAGAAAATCCTTGAAAATTGAGTAAGGTGGAGTCTTGTAATTGCAACTATCTGGTAATTGCAACTATGGAGCAATTGCAATCATAAGAATCACAATTCAGTTCTTCTCTTTATACCAACACCTGCCTTCTAGATAACTAGATATAAGTCTATTTAAAGAAGAACTGAATCGTTATTCTTATAAGTGCAATTGCTCCATAGTTGCAATAACCCAGATAGTTGCAATTACAAGACTAAACCTTACATCCATCTAAAGAACATTGAGCTATTAAGTATTACGAACAAGATATGACACATCAAACAATCGTCATGAGCCACATGCAAGGAGGACTACGGGCAGGCGAAAGAGATTCTAGCGATTTTCTGACTGCAATATCGACTCACTTGAATGTGATATCGTAATGAAGTAGAGTTTATTCTAGCACGTAGTACATATTACTCTTAATAGAATGAACACTTTTCAAAGTGATCAAGCCAGTCAAAGTTTTCTTTATTTCCGATCTCATTATTTGGGCGTATAATAATGAATAACAAAAGAATAATAATCACTGTAAAAATGCAATGCAGTCTACGCATGTGGTGTCTTAGTGTAGATTATTAATCTAAAATATTAAGGCGATACAAGTAATCTAGGTTTATAAAAAAATGAGGTTACACGACGACGATGTTCAACTTCTAACACCGCGTAAAACAAAATAATCCACTTTACAAATGCCGGATCGACGACATGAGACAAGTAGCGGGAGCGACTGGATGAGGAAGGCCGAAGATAGTTTGTGGCGCGCCTTAAAAGAGGCTTTGTTCAGCAGTGGACGACGATAGGCTGACGATGATGACAAAAACCGCAATTTGTTACTTGCTTAGAAACACACTATACTTTCACCTATATCGGGGTAGACCTTGGACCTTCAATCCTCACACAAACTTGCCTTTTCAACATCCATAGGCCGCTTCTAACATACCTACTCGTTTGTATCGAGTATATTTTATTTGGCTTCAGTACACCCTGATTTTGATCAGCGTACGTAAGTTCAGGGCGGTCCCATTGAACTATTACACTCTCATTTCACATGTCCATCGACTCATCGAATATCTTTATACTAAACACTTTTAGAGTGTGTAAATTCTTGTTTATGATTATCTCTAACGAATGACGTCAAAAATCTCAGTTTTATATTATTTTGTCTTACGTGGTGTTATCATTTAAGCGATGATAAAGACTTACGTTTGGCATACATTAAATTGTGATGAATAGGCTCAAATATATCATATTCCGGATAGTATTATTAATACTTTAAGAACATGAAATATTCGAAGTTGTGTTAATCTATCACAAGAATACATTATGCCTTGTTTTATGTGTGATATTTTATATATAACTATCTATCACCCTTATTTTTAAACCTAGAAGCAGAATGTAGGTAGCAGCCTAACAAAGAAATCAACTAAAATAAGGCATATATAATTATATAATAGTTATATCTCAATATAAATAAAATCTATTTCTATATTATAAAAACTAAAATGTACAATAATATTATATTTATGCGTAAAAGTACATCTATGTATATGTAAATATTATTTGATTCTAAAGTAAATAAATTTTTGGAATTTTCTTTTTAAGGCTAGTTGTGTTGGTATTTCATACCTTGGAAGCGTTTTCGTCGCTCGCTTTGGCGGTTATACGGTCCGATGCGTCGTCGAGTTTGGAGGTGTGTGAAGCGACCTCGGCCAGTGTGGCCAGAGCTAGAAGGTCCCCGCTGTGCTGGGACTGCCTACACAGCTCCATGCTTTGGACGATCGTGCACGGCGCTTCCGTCGCTAGTTTTATTTCAGGGCTAACTTTAAGCTCGTTGACAGCGATGTTGGAGACCAAGCTGTTGATCTCGAGTCTCGTTATGCTAATCTTCCTCGGCTTGCGCTTCTGGCTGCCGATGACGGTATCCCTCCAACTCTCTACCATCTCTCGCCGGTCGAATACGGGGCTAGGAACTGAGTTGACTATGTGCGATGAGCCGAGGATTTTCGGTTTCAAATTGATAGTTTTCTTCTTGCGTTTGTTTTCTCGTTTCCTCTGCTGGAACTTTTCTAGGCTAAGTGACGGTAGGGCAGCTATTTTTGCATCTAGATCGAAGTCTGCTGCTTTGAAAGTTTTGATTGCGTTATTGTCTGGTTCGGATGCGTCTGTCGTGTCGATTTTGTCGGTTTCGCATTTGATAAGAGGCTCGGGGCTTTTGGAGTCGTCGATGGCTTCCTCGCGGGAGCTACCAGGGTCCCAGCTACAGGAAGCGTTGTAGCCCTCGTCTGGCATCTTGTCGTGGTAATCTCTCCTCTGTCTCTTATTAACTATCAGTCCCCCGACGGCCATGAACTCCTGGTACCTCTTCCCTTTGCAAGACCTTCCGGATTTTGTATTCTTTTCGTCGTCCGACCAATTCCTCTGATAAATATCCTCGTGAGAATATCTCTTATCAACTATTTGGTCAATCACATCTTGGTTGGTGAATTGATCGTTTGGGCCGTAGCGATATATCCTGCCTTGCTCATCAAAATCTTCTTCAAAAACTTTGGTTGTTTCGGTCAGAGCGTTCTGCAGTTCGCGTATAGTGTCTTCTCTGGTTGGAGCATTTTGGGTTCTGTTTATAACGTTATGAGATCTGTATTCGGTTGAGATCGTTTTGAACTTGAGAGGTGTGGGTGAGTAGTAGGGGTTCGGGGTCTGGGTTTCAGTCTTGGTAGCGAGGAGGCGACTGATGCCTCCCATCTGGGCTTCATCTGCCAACTTGCCTGGTGTGAACATGGACAGTTTAGGTTCACTTTCGAAAGTATTTTCGTGGAACTTTTTGTTGAAATCAACTTTAGTTGAGTTGTTGTTGGTTTTCTCGAGTTCTACTTCTTGGTATAGTTCCGTAGGGGGTGTGAGTTCGTTCGTTTTGTCGTTTGGCTCTCGGGGGCGAGAGGAGAGAGTGCGGAGAGGAGGGGCTGGTAACTTGTACCATTTGAAGTCAGGGTTGGCACTGAAGAACGCGTCTTTGTACTGGAAACATTAAACTCAATAAGTAAGTTCCAAACTAAATGAGGATAACATTAAAATCAATCAGGAAGTCACAGAACTAAATAATTATTATTTTTAGACATGGTCACAACGTCGAACTCCCAAACCAGAGGCCCTGGGTTCGAACCCCGGATTGGTCATGGATGTTATTTTATGTTTGTGTCGTTTTTGTCTGCTTTCCATAATAAAGAGCCTAGTACCTAGCTTCAGTTTGGGATCTGAACAATATAATTGATGTGATGTGAATGTTATGTGACGAGCTCACTACCTGTCACATGAAAAGAGTTACGAAACTTCATGGACAATGTGCTATTTAGAATGTCTCCGTCAAACTCTGTCCAGTCTAGGGAGTCAGTTAAAGAGACCAGCACCACATTCTTTGCCTTGAAATTGATGCATTGAAAAACCCTACAATGTATTTCTGCACAGCAGAGTTACTTGAAAAACTTGGCTCTGGATTGAACCCTCGACTTCACTGCCTCTCGAAGGCAGGCCTTCCACCATCTGAGCCACAGCTGACCTAAAGCACAGAATAAGAAAGAGTATCTAGTACTACACACAGTACGGACACTCCCTGCCTCCCACCGACTTTTTACCTCACCTGGCTGGATTGTGGCGTGAAATGTAAGAAATGCGTATTCCTGTCTCAATCGCAGTATCTCACATGTTTAACTCTTTTTTTTAATTTTCCCTATTTGTATGAAATGACAGCTATCAGCTGACAATATCCACGGCGTGCCTAAAGCTAAGAATGTATAATGTAATCTAGTTTAAAGTTTTAAATCTAAAATGTTAATTACCTACCTGTTTAGCAAGACCTGTGTAGCAGGCTTTCTCTTCTTTGTCCAAATTGGCCCACCACTCGCCGAGG
The DNA here is from genome assembly GCA_927399405.1 of Agonopterix arenella. NCBI lineage: Eukaryota > Metazoa > Arthropoda > Insecta > Lepidoptera > Depressariidae > Agonopterix > Agonopterix arenella. The sequence goes on along the minus strand of OV656704.1, from coordinate 16,775,960 downwards.
ATTTTGGTTATAGATCTGTAATTTCAAAATGATATTGTGTTAAAACTTGTATCTCCTTTAGAACCCTCCTTCGTAATGCATACATAAAACTCACGCCGTTTTACGGTAGGCAAAGACTGTAAAACTCCAATTGGGTATTTGACTACATACAATGCATTTTATTTTTATCTTCTCATTAAAAAAATGTTAGAAAATAACGCTAAACTCCCATTTTCATTGAGTTTTTAGCTTGAATACAATTTTTTTTTTAATTCTATCATCATCAGCCTTAAAACGTCCTAATGCAACACAGTGGGGTAGGCCTGGGCCTAAGGGAGGGTGTAAAACATTGTGAGGAAACCTGCATACACTGAAGAAGAAATTCTGATGTTTTATTAATTTCCTTTTTGGACAACTAACAGTTTTATTTCTACAAAAACGAATTGATGGTCAGATGCTGACAACAAGTTCCCAGCAGTTAATAAAAAGTTAAACTTTAAAAAGTAATGATATGTTGATGATGTCACAACTCATTATCTAGTACAAATGTTCAAGCGCTCGTTTTGACGTCCGGTAAAGAGTAGCTGATTTGACTCATATAGCCTATTTGGGTGGCTCTGTTCTTGACATAATCCAAGCATGTATCCAGGGGGGATAGATTACTATAATATCTAGAGTGATTACAGAGATTACTTTTACATTGTGTTTGCAATATTATGTCTCCCGCCCCAAAACTAAAGTCTGGATACGTGCTTGTCTAGATCCATACATGTTGTCATCAGCGTTCATTAACGATTTCGGTTCGTACCAGGCATTTTTAAATGGCGTCTCTCCAATCTGGTGTTCGTTAAACACATAATATCCACTCTCTTGTCCTTACCTTTATGTGATACGGCTACTATCTCTGATCCCTCTTCTTATCGTGTGGGCAAGCCCTGGTGTCAGAGTTTTTTCAGACCGCCGTACGGCCTCTGATGCTAGTAGTAGTTTAAAAAAACCACGTCAGATGACGTCAGGCGGTTTGAAAAATCGGACACCAGGGTTTGCTGCCCATACGATAAGAAGAAAGACCCTTATGTGATGGAACGGGGAACTCATACTATCAGAGGTGGTGTCGGATGCAGTGGATATAAACGGTTGCCACAGAGCGAGAGGTGTTAAATCTGAATATGTCGCGTTGTATAAGTCGACATTTATGGGTTTAATATCTAAACTATTATAAAACTGTAACAGGAAGTTTGTCTGTACATTGAAGATATTAACAAAAAAAAAAGTTACGATATGGTTTTCAGGTATCCCTAATTCCATATCAGCAATTTTTGGATTTTTTGTCAGTCTGTTTGTTTGTGTGTTTGTTTGTTTGAACGAGCATCACGCAAAAACTACTGAACCGATTTTGATGAAACTTTTTTTGTTTGATAGCTAATGATCTGACTTAAAATCTGGTGTATAATTTGTGCGGACAAAGTCGCGGGTTAACGCTCGTTATAAATATGTCTGAATTGAAGGAATCAGGGTCCTCTTACGACTCTCGTCTGGGTGGTAGTGAGTTGGACCACACGTCAAATCAGTCTCCGTAGAAAAAAACCATTCCAACATGTGTAACTTTAGATAAAGTATATATCTAGATAGAGCCTCACGCTTCTACCGTATAAAACAAAAGTGGCCAACTTTTTTAGGTTGGTGAGCGTGAGGCGTCGAACTTATCTTTGTGTGTGTGTACACCGAATTACCGACACAGTTTATCACCCCAGTGTTCGGTGATATTGTTTTTCGACGCGTTCGTAGCTTCGACTGTCTATCTTGACATATAACTTATCAAAGTGTGTTGTGTAACATACCTGTTCTCAAGGTTGGGATATTTGTCGCGCACGACACTGCGGTGCCTCTTGCAGAATATGAGGAAGGCGTTCATGGGTCGGCGCGCGTGGTGCGCCGGCTCCCCGTCTCCGTCCCGCTCCTGCTCGTGCATCATTACTATCTGCAACGTGAGATGGAACATTGCGTTAGTAACATTATACGCTTTAAATACTCTACTTGCTGTAAGTTATACTTCATTTACGGAAACAGTCATTAACCAAAATATGTTATACATAAACGGACGAACATTAAATACGAACTACGAATAAGAATGTATAGAAATGTAAATCAAGCTCAAAAAGTGGCACCAAAATAAATATACCGTGTTCTAAATTTGTTCATTAAAAACTCTACCTTGCCGCCAAAACTCATACAAAATGTAATTTTTCAAGAAGGTCCAAAAATTATGTTGATTTTGTTTAGAGTTATTCTTCTATAGTTATTCTTATTCGTAGGCTTCGAACCATCAAACAGAACAACTTTTACTGTGGAACACACATTGAAATCGTGAAAAAAATCTGCTGTTCCATACATTTGAGTGGAAGTAGCTGACGTTTTCTATGGAGAAGCGGATTTTTTTTGCGAATTCGACTTTAGTCCCATAATGAAAAGTTCAGTTTGATTGTCTGCAGTAATTCAATTTTAAATCCTATATAAGGTCTAACAAAATTAGGTAAAACTATTTTAAGAGGGTGATCAGACCATCAAACTGAACAACTTTCTCTATGGGACCAATATCGAAATCGCGAAAAAAAATCAGCTGTTCCATACAAACCTACTCGACCTAAATGTATGGGACAGAGCAGATTTTTTTTCGCAATTTCAATATCGGTCCCATAGAGAAAGTTGTTCAGTTTGATGGTCTGATCATCCCCTTAAAATAGTTTCACCTAATTATGTTAGACCTTATATAGTCGCCTATAGGTACAAGAAAAAATTCAGTTTTTGTAATTTATTCATTAAAGTTCAAGCTTTGGAATCGCAATTATTCGGGTTTTGTTCTTATCCGAAATATCCCGAATTAAAATTCCAAGTAATCTTTTTATGCTTTAGAAAAACAACGTTGTTGGATTCTGACAAAATAGGTATGTAGAAAAACAAAGAATTTTGCTGATATAGTCACAAAGAAAAACATTTTCCCGAAGCTTGAATCTCGAAGAACAGAAATGAAATCGAATGTTCACTTACAAAGTCAGATGATGGATGCTTTTTTTTTTATTAAATGGCGTTTCCTTAAAGATTTCGCCAGTATCAAGTGTTGAAGATATTATTATAATTCAAGTTAACGTTCATTGTACGGTAATTGATATGGCGATCTCAAAGCCCTGTTTTTATACAAAAACACACACCCGAAACCGCCATAAAATGGCGGAGCCGCGTGGCTACCTAAATCGCGAGCCGAACGAAAGACGTCTACTCGAGAGACCTCCAGCCACGCGACTCCTGATGGATGCTTACACAAAAAACAAACTAAATAAACAATGACATTTACAAAATGTTAGTCAACAAAACATTTATCAGTATCTGAACCTATCACTGGTATCAGTAAACTTTCTTTGCCAAGTGCAACGATGTTTCGTCACGTGATAACGAGTGATAAGTTGATAACAGACGGGTCGACGACTCGTCGGAACAACTATCACTTTTTATCGATCTTTTTTCGATGTCTGTATGCTGATATAAGAGCTGGTTGGGACTGCAAATCAGTGCTGAGCAGCAGATCTTATTAGGTCCTGCCAGCGGACACTGAGTCCTAACCCATTGCCACAATGTGTGTTTTTATATATAAGGTCTAACAAAATTAGCCACCTAATTCACCTAATTTTGTTAGACCTTATTGGTCTGGACCTTATACATAATTTTTCTATTCGATTAATCTGTCTATTGTTTCTGTACCTTTTTTTTTGTATTTTGAATAAAGTGCATTTTTATTTTCTTTTTATTTTATTTTTATTTAATTCTATAGGGTCCGGCACCTATGAATCTAGTAAGGCGCACTTCATCAAACGACCCAAACGTGTTTTTGTTCATATGCGAAAAGCCAAACCGAATATTATAATTTGTGTATACAGGGTGTCCCGTAAACCGACGTCAACCCGGCGGATGCTGATAGGTTAGGTCATGACATGACTAAGCAGAATATAAAAATTTGACTTTTTTTTTATTTTATTTAATATGGCACACCAACAGTATACATATTTAAACATTTACAATAACATAGGAACGCTAAAAATCTATTTCTAATACATATACATCTAACAGGCGCACACAGCATTGGCCAGTTACACAAGTAGTCTATAAATAAATAAATAAATCAATCTATACTATTATAAAACTGTAACAGGAAGTTTGTCTGTACATTGAAGATATTAACAAAAAAAAGTTACGATATGGTTTTTAGGTGTCCCTGATTCCATTTCACTAATTTTTGGATTTTTTGTCTGTCTGTTTGTTTGTGTGTTTGTTTGTTTGTTTGAACGAGTATCACGCAAAAACAACTGAACCGATTTTGATGAAACTTTTTTTGTTTGATAGCTTATGATCTGACTTAAAATCTGGTATATAATCTGTGCGGACGAAGTCGCGGGTTAACGCTCGTATCTTATAAAATAGAAAATTTCAACATTTTAACAATTTAAGTAATTTAAGTATAGCAATTTAGGTAACAATCGACAAACAAACAGGAAAATAACAATAATAAGTACAATAGAGAGAAGAGGACTGATGGTTGCGACTGCTCCCATGACACTATTCCCTTTATTAAAACTAAATAATTATTGACTTTAGTAAAAGTGTCTTAGTTTTCGAGATACTGACAGTTTTAACACAGATACTGTATAGAACATTGTAGCAGTCGCACTAAAAACGACTAAGGTAAAGAGTTTCACGAATTTCATAAAACTGTCCTTATCTCGAAAACTAAGAAGCTTTTCCCAAAAGTAAAATGTTGACAGATTGATTGATTGACAGATTTTTTCTGGTTAGTCATGAACTAACCTATCAGCATCAACCAGGTTGACGTCGGTTTACGGGACACCCTGTATAGCATACCCCCTGTCCGATATGTAGCACATTTCAGTTTACACCCTGTATATTTCTATATGGTTTTAGTGGGGTAAAATAAAAACGTTTCCGCTTTTTGTATGGGGACTGCTAGGTTCACAACTTCACAGTCCTTTTAAATTGTAGCATGCAGCCCGATAGCTCAGTTGGTACTGAACCTGCCTGCTGATCGCAGCATGTATGAGGGTCGCAGGTTCGAATCCCGTAAGGGGCAAATATTTGATGAAATGTCTAGTCATCATAATAGAAGTCCGGACTAGATTCTGGTACTTTTAATGGGATTCGATAATAAGAATGTCCAAGACAAATAGAAAATAAAAAAACATATCCAGACTTTTGGTTAAATCGCCAAAATAATTGTACTGTAGTAACATTAATCTGTGACTGTACTATGCATACCCTACATATTTGGATTTGGCGAGGGGGAAGATGGGTAAATCCCACCTATCCCCCCTGGATACGTAATTGGAAGCTAGTCAACATGCCAATAACTGTAAATAAATCTCCCAACCAAAAGAACCCGAAAACATTGTGATTCAAACGAGAGATATAGAAGGTCGCTGGTCGCCCCGGCAACCTTGACCAAGTGTCGAAGTGTGCCGAGGCTGGCAAGCGGGGCAACGGCCCGCGAAAGTGAAAACTTGCGGCAGTGGGCCATGCGCGGGCGCACTTGTAAAGCTTTCCAAGTTTTTGGTTTAGAAAGACGCGCGCTTGGAATTGAGGAATGTCAGCGGTTTGTTTGTCGTGATTTTAATTAAATTACCTACCACCAGGCGTAAACATGAGTGTTCAACTTATACAGTTACACCCTGTATAAGTTGAACTCTGAGCGTTACATATTTTAGGGGGTGCTACTGTATCTACTATGGAATTAACATGGAAATAGTGATAAAAATCACAATTAAATGTGAAAGTTTGTGACAATGTCTGTATGTTTGTGACACAATCACGGATTTAACAATGGCATATAAAAAAAACAATATGTTGATATTGGAGAGGGGTATATGTTTGTTCCTTTGGGAGTGGAGACCCTGGGACCATGGGGACCCGATGCAAAACAGCTTGTTAAAGAGATTTCAGCGCGCCTTATAGATACCACTGGTGATAAGAGGGCTGGCAGTTACCTTCGTCAGCGCATAAGCTTGGCGATACAGAGGGGGAATGCCCCCCATTGTAGCCCCCCCCCTTTTTAACATTTTTATATGGAAGTTGACGAAGCTTGTTGCTGATATTCAGGATGTATTTATTGACGAAAAGTGTTGTGGATCTGAGTGATGTATTTTCTTTGACGAAGCCTGTTGTGGATATGAGGCATATAAAATGTATTTAAATTTTTATTTTATTTTATTTAACATGGCACACCAATAGTATACATATTTAAACATTTACAGTAACATAAGAACGCTAAAAATCTATTTCTAATACATAAACATATAACAGGCGCACACAGCATTGGCCTGTTACACAAGTAGTCTGAATGTTCTGAATTAACAAGGAATTAACACAGGATATTTTTTTAATTTCAACGCAGGCGAAGTCGCCGGCAAAAGCTAGTAAGTATGGTATATGTATAATCATCATTCTCTTGCCCTTCTCCATTTATGGTGGTTCTAAATATACCTATAGGATATATGTATTTAGAATGCCTCTTACTATCCCCTCAGGGAATATAGTCGTGAGCATTATGCGTATCCTACCTTTACTTTACAGTTAGGTGTAGCAATGGTATTGGTAACATACCGTAATGTCAAACGGCACTAACCATATCGTTTAGTTACTGTTACGTTGCCTACAATACTAAATTACGTTTTCACTTATCCATGACGGCATAAGACGCCATAGTTCACTGCTGATTGAATGAAGTAGGGTAAGTGTGCCCGTGTGGTGGGTTGAGATCGGGTTCTTAAAATTTAAAATTTTACACATAAATTATTTAATATTTTGAAAAATTACCCATGCTGAAACCATGATAATTCGATTCTGCTCTCGATCCTAAACAAACTACTTTCTAGTTTTGCGTTAATTCATTAACACATTGTATAATTCCTTTTCTTTTGTGGATGGTTTGAAGTACCAGCAAACTTGGAGCTTTTTGTAATGTAACTTTTTATTACTTTATTGATTCAAATTTGTATTTTTTTTTTACACACAAACGTGTGTAAAACGAATGAAATTTATCTGTGGAAACTTTTAGTTGGCAATGTTGTTTTATAAAAATGTTGATACCCTACTATCCTGTAATTAGTCCGTAAGTTTTCCTAAAATGAATAAAATAAAATAAAATAAATAATAAGCAGTACAGAAAATATCGTAAAACCCCGCCATGTTGCGGGAAAAAATGAACTAAGTAAGGTTTCAATTTCAAGCTGGTGCTGTTCATTGAAATGGTCGCCTATCAATACTTGACATGACATCATTCTATTTAACTGCACGCATAGAAAGTAGCTTTCCCATTACTTCCAGAGGGTGTCGTACGAGGACTGAGGGATAAAGGTTTCTTCAAATGCAGTGAAGTATTTGTGGGCGAAAAAAAAAACCACCTATCACCGCTCGTCATCCAATCATGCCACTTTGTTAAATGAGGAAAGATGATCTGCAAGAAATTTGAAGAATAGGTTTTCAACAGATCTATTGCTGTCGCGCTGTTCCCGAGCAACCGAGCTACAAGTGTGAAAGTGACAGCTGCAGCTCGGTGATTTTACCTACATAAAATGGACGAAATCACGATTTCGTATTCCCCTGTATCCTAATACAAAACTAATCCGATTTTAATGTCTATACAACGTGTTAATGAATAAGCGCAAAACCTCATACATCCCAACTGATTTATAACGAAATAATTAGAATAAAACAATAATTTCATTATTTTGATAGTAAAAATATGAAGTTATTTGCTATGTTGAAACCATGATAATTCGATTCTGTTCTCGATTCTAAACAAAGTACTTTCTAGTTTTGCGTTAATTCATTAACACGTTGTATAAGGTCTAACAAAATTAGGTGAAACTATTTTAAGGGGATGATCAGAACATCAAACTGAACAACTTTCTCTATGGGACCAATATTGAAATCGAGAAAAAAAAAACTGCTGGCCCATACATTTAGGTCGAGTAGGTTTGTATGGAACAGCTGATTTTTTTTTGCGATTTCGATATTGGTCCCATAGAGAAAGTTGTTCAGTTTGATGGGCTGATCACCGCCTTAAAATAGTTTCACCTAATTTTGTTAGACCTTATATATTCTATATGTTTACTTTTTATTGTTTATATTCGTCAAATTTGCATGCTGGATGTCAGAACACAGCGGTAAATAAAATAGAGCTATTTTTCGTCATTTTCGAAGGCTCCTAGTTCTTATTAATTAGTTTATGGAAAAAAATAAAACATAGGGACATGGCAGAGGTAACATAGATTGTAAAAAAAATAATTGCTCTTGTGTTATTATCAAGGGAGGAAACAGGGGAATAAGTTTGTATTTGTATGGACTATACGGAACCCGCCATTCAAGCCTTGCTACGGACTGTACAATGGGCGATTAAGTTTAAACTAGTTTAAGCATAGTTCAAAAGCAAGGTTAAATGTTTATCTCTCATTAACGCCATCTATCGAGTGATTTGGAACTTCTTTTTTTTTTATTTCCTTCCATAAAATACCCCACTGAAAGGATATAGTTGGGTAGTTTTGACAATGTTTTGCTTCTGATCGACTAAAGGTGTCATTGGCTTGTTTGTGTATATATACCGACCAAAGAATTAGGCGTGATATGCCCGGCATATGCCTGGGAATTTGATATTTGGCCATCTGACACCCGGCATACATTTACAAAAACATTTTTTTCAGTGTATCGTTCACGAATCATGATTGGGCAAAAATCTTGTCTGGGCAGCAAAAAGAGTTAAGACTCTTTAATAATGTAGTTATCAGCTCTATTTAATAATTATTGGTTTTAATAAAACTAACCTGAGGACCTATGGCCAAAGAATATTGACAATTACTCAATTGCTAAGGAAAACTTATATATATTTTTATCCGACTGCTGTTGTTACCTGCCTAAAACAATTGTCTATATTCTGCATCACCTAAGGATCCTGGTTCATCCAAGGCCAAAAATTAAAATGATAAAAATCCAACATGGCGACCAAGGTCGCGATCGGAACCGGAAGTTATCTTCAGTAATATCGGCGAGCGTGCGAAATATTACATCAGAAGGTCAACCAGGTTGTTTTCATTTAATACTGTTTTTATTTTATTGCATATTCTCTCGACTATATTCCCCGAAAAGGTCGTTAGAGATATTCTGAAAACTCTGAACATCAAGGTTTCACTATAGTTATAGTACCGACACACTCTGTCCAGTGTGACGGGGAGGAAGCCCGTCCGTCGCCACTTATAATGGACAGTAATAAACAATAAATAAATAAATATCTTGGATGAACATCCAGGTTTCACTATAGTTATAGTACCGACACACTCTGTCCAGTGTGACGGGGAGGGAGCCCGTCCGTTGCTACTTATAATGTACAATAATAAACAATAAATAAATAAATATCTTGGATGAACATCCAGGTTTCACTATAGTTATAGTACCGACACACTCTGTCCAGTGTGACGGGGAGGGAGCCCGTCCGTTGCTACTTATAATGGACAGTAATAAACAATAAATAAATAAATATCTTGGATGAACATCCAGGTTTCACTATAGTTATAGTACCGACACACTCTGTCCAGTGTGACGGGGAGGGAGCCCGTCCGTCGCCACTTATAATGGACAGTAATAAACAATAAATAAATAAATATCTCGGATGAACATCCAGGTTTCACTATAGTTATATTACCGACACACTCTGTACAGTGTGACGGGGAGGGAGCCCGTCCGTTGCTACTTATAATGGACAGTAATAAACAATAAATAAATAAATATCTTGGATGAACATCCAGGTTTCACTATAGTTATAGTACCGACACACTCTGTCCAGTGTGACGGGGAGGGAGCCCGTCCGCTGCTACTTATAATGTACAGTAATAAACAATAAATAAATAAATATCTTGGATGAACATCCAGGTTTCACTATAGTTATAGTACCGACACACTCTGTCCAGTGTGACGGGGAGGAAGCCCGTCCGTCGCCACTTATAATGGACAGTAATAAACAATAAATAAATAAATATCTTGGACACTGTCTCATAAATTATCTAGAAATCTAGTGGACAGTGGGTATACAAACAAATACAATACATGCCTTGAAATTGAAGCATGCATGTTTTTTTAATTATTGTTATAAAATCCTTGGGTTCGACTTAAGTATCGTTATGCGTCATCATCATCATCCTATATAAGACCCACTGCAGAGCATAGGGTGGCATAGGTCTACCCTCAAGGATGTATGGGTGTTTTAGTCTACCACGCGGTCCAAGTGTACCCAATATGGATTAGTAGACTTCACATACACATCAGAATTTCTTCTCCAGCGTTTGCAGGTTTCCCCACAATGTTATCCTTCTTCTTTTTGAGAGTAGTTACTTATGGAAGTAGGTATAATTTCTAGACTCCAAACTTTTCTCGAAGAATTAAAGAAATTGGGAGTTTTTAAGGCCCTAGCCCACTACAATTTAGAAGTACCTATTATTTTTATTATTTGGTTTTAAGGGCTTGGTCAATGACCAATGTGTCTGTCACCCTAGACTTCAAGGTCATTTCCTAAGCCCACGGACTTCATGAACCGTGTCATGCTTTTGGAGGGGAGGTCCCTAATGTCAGTAGGTGTTATTATGTATCCACCTAGATGGCGACTCCTGAAGTACCTAACAGCCCACTGTAATGGGGGTGTGGTGATAGGAGTAGCAAGGTTTCTAAAAACCTTTATAGAGTAAAGAGTCGTGAGTTTATGTTTGTAATATGTGATACAAAAATAATCTCTATCTATCTATAACGTCACGCCTCTTTCCCAGTGGGGTAGGCCGCAACCAGAGCGCGCCATTTACTACGATCCTTACATACCTCTTTTGCCTCCTGCACATCCATACATCTCTTCATACATGCCCGTCGGTTTCGAGTACTCCGCACCTCCCCTTTTTGTAGGACGCAACTGATTTGATCAGCATATGTCCTACGAGGGCGCCCTCTGCCGACACTTCCACTCATATTAGCAACATATATCTCTTTCGTACATCTGCTGTCAGTCATCCTCTCCACATGACCAAACCAACGAAGCATACCTTTCTCAAATCAATGATAAAACAATTTGTTTTAATTTTGTGTTTGTGGCGATAAAAATAAAGAATTTGTATTCGCAAAACAATAATAGATTGCGACTATAAATAAAATAACACTATATTTAAGTATGCAATAGTGTTACAAGCGTACGTAACGATAACCGACCAGTTTCCGCCCGCGCCGCTGATAAGGCTGAACGGAAGGAAAGTTTGTATTCGGTAGGTATTATTAATGACGGAAATAATTAGTCTAAATATTTTGTTGTTGAGGGTATCGGTGGCGTGTTCCGGAGAGGTATGCAAACTGAATCATGAGGGTCTACGTTCTAATCCGCAAGCACTAATTGTCATGTATAATCAAAAACCAACGTTGCATATCGAACAGGGTGCAGAGAAACAGCTTTAGAACTATACTATCAAACCGATCAATTTTCACCATGAATTTCCAAAATTTTAATCCCGAAAAAAATAACTGCTCTTTTATAGAAAATGTCACTAGCTTCTCGACCAAAATGAATGAGACGGTCCATTTTTTACAAAACTTTGACGCACAATACGCGTAGACGGTATTAATATAAGTAACTTTGTATAGATGGAAAAATAGTTTAGAAAATCTAGATGCCGCGTAACAAATAACATTTGCAATTTTACGAAGATATAAAGCTTAGAAATTTTTCATACAAAATTTTAAAAGCTTTATGTCTTCGTAATTATAGAATAAATTGCGAATGTTATTTGTGACGTGGCAACAAGATTTTTTATGCTATTTTTCCAAATATAAAATATTACTTTTATTAATTCCGTCTACGCGTATTGTGCGTCAATCTTTTGTATGGACTGAAACCACCTTAAATCTTCTTCTTCTTCCTTAAATTCAGAAGGCGATAGAGGGGGTGAGGTAAAAAGTTGGTGGGAGGAAGGAAGTGTCCGTACTGCATCTAGTAAAGATACTCTTTCTTATACTGTGCCTACACTACCCATATACATAACACACACGTAATGTCGACTGCTCTCAAACAAGGTGAAGTAAAACATCATGAGAAAACCTGCATACGCCGAAGAGATTCTGATGTGTATGTGAAGTCTTCCAATCAGCTTTGGGCACGCGTGGCAAAGAGTATTCTATTGTAGCCTGGAGTCTGATCAACCCGGACGGGATAATGTAAAGTAGATGACAAATCGTGAGTGTCACTGCTATCATAGTCTATGACAAAGTTCCATCGATTAGTCACATTTAAAACGTAATGTTATTGTTAAGTTATGCAATATAATTGCACAAGACAACAGAAGTAACAAAAACAATAGCTAATTGTCACAAAACCTGTTAAGAGTAGGAGCGTACAGTGGCGTGCTGTGGAGCAAGACCGAATGAATGAATGGTTTAGCTTAGTTAACACTAAAAAGGGAATGTTCAAGGCGTAGGCGCCAACAGTAGGCATCTACCCTTCTATCTAAATACAGGTATCAAGGACCAACTTCTTCCGAAGTAAGGAAGCGCTTGAGTTGAAATACAACTAAAACTGTGACCCAAGCGAAGAAAAAACGAGCTATTTACCCTGAATTGTCATTGTCCATTATAATATAGGGCCCAGGTGGCATAACTTAGGTGATCGCTTCAAATACCGTTGTTCTAAGCCGAGGGCCAAGGAGATATTGATTGTGTCTAAGCTCATGGCCATAAGTATATAATATGAACTAACATAATTATGTATGTCTGTATTGTATCAGGCGACAATAACAACCGTGAACAATCTCAATTTAGCAGCCAGGCAGTAAAGCAGACAACTTCAAAGTGTTTACGATGTAATGACTCGCCATCTATTGTGCGATACGACGAGAATTTACAAGAGAATTTACAAACACTTGGCTCCGATATGGCAAAGTTTTATTTTTGGTCGAGCGTCAAATTAATGTGGGTTTTGGTTACGTCGATGCACGAGTCTTTTTTTGTGAAGAAAATTGGTTACAGCTTTTTTTGGACCATCTTTTAAGCAAACAAGTGAAATTGTCTTCTATTTGGCAACAATGAACATCAACCTTTGCACCACTCACTGCAGAGCATAGGGTTCCTTTCACGAATAAGCGAGAGGGACGGGAGAGAAGTTAGAGTGGTCAACTCGCTGTCAAAGTATTTTAAGCTGCCTCGATCCTGACCTGATAAATAAGATTGTGACCTGGCTCGGCAAATAAGTAAACCCCTGTCTCTAGGCACTATCTAGGACCCGCTGTTTAACATGCCTTTTGAATTTTATCACTCAGTCTTTTAATTATGTTATTTTGAGTAAAAGTTACCTAAGGGTATATTAGAAATTGTGGTACCTACCTCTCAAATGGTGAAGGAAACCTGCATACGCTGATGAAAAAGGTTTACCGATCCACATTTGGCACGCGTGGTAGACCAGCGCCCATACATCATCACAATGTAAGTAGGCATAATAACCCTGGACGGCCCTGCTGGCAGTGTGGGACCTATTTCTTTCATGCTCCTACTAATACTGGTTACTGCGGATAAGGGAAATCTAATTCGGACAGAGAAGCTTCAGCCGAACCAGAATACGGTATTTCGCAAGAACAAAAGATGTTCCGATTACTGGGGATTACCAATACGACCATACCATAGACATCGCAGACGCTCGAGGTCACTTTTTACGTGCAAGGTCTTATAATTCGCTTCGTATTCGCATGCCAATTGAAAACAAATTATAAAAGCAAACAGCGATGACATGTGGGCGTGACCAGCGCGCCATTACCAATAGTAGATTTGTGACTCAATCTATGTTCTATTAAAAGAAAATTCAAAATTTTCAATCGGGACAAAAAATTCGACTGATTACAGCGACAATCGGAACTGACATACTAGATCAGGAAGACATGGATTTTCATCATCATACTTCTGTGGGGCAAGTTTGGCAGTGCGACAAAGCACAACCTCTCTTTCACTTGGCGCGTAACAGAGTAAGAAATGACGTGGGATAACGTTGTCACACGCATCATGCTTAACCCTCTGCAGGACTCAGGCCTCCTCGCACGAATAACCGGGCCATACTTCCACCACGCAGAACCAGTGCAAATTAATAGAGGCAAGATAGTGGTCAACTTACTTCAATAGATCTTCGACCTATCGTATAGTTAGGAGATTGAGGCAGATTTGAATATCACCAATTAATATTCATAGTTCACATGCAGGAGGAGTCAATTGATTAAATCTACATCTATCTCTCTCTCTTTTATATCCATCTCAATTAATTACATATATACGTCCGGTGTACTGAGTGTCATATCATTGTTACAAGTGTTATTACTTATTAAGGACCTGTGAATGTGGATGCCAATTTAAGGAGAGCGAGTACAAAGCAAAAGGGGAAAGGGAGGATTTGGGGAGCATTGAGGGAAAGATGAAAATGATTGTGTAAGAAAGGAGTTAACCACAAATGTTTTTTTTATTTATTTTATTCATAATGGGTTTGCGCTTGGCTTTATCTCACCGGATGGGAAGTATAGATGAAGCCCAGGATGTAGCGCGCTCACCCAGAAAGAGCCTGTTAACTCTTCTTTTAAAAATATCCTGATATTATATGATGGTTAATAGAAATGAATGGAAGGACTAATATAAGTGCAACGACTTGAAAAAATGGGATACGGAATTAGGAATCCTTCATAACCAAGGTTCATGGACATTCTCAGAGCCAAAGGAAATCTCAATGCGAAAGAAATGCACCTCGTTTTCTGGTCGAAACAATCTTTACAAAATTGACAAATGTTAACCGGTATAGTCCTACCATTGTAAGACTTGCATTCCACCACAGCTACGCGAGGTAGCGTGGCGGTGAGCAAGGAAAGAATCATCCAATAGAATAGCTTCAACTTCCTTACGGAAGCGGGATCTCCAGCCTTACTCCTGTAAAACAGAATCTTTGTATAGCATCGACCACTTCCAACACTACATAATACTTCTAGATTCCAAGAGATGAATAATCTTTCTTGGAACCCGCAACGAATTCAATCACAGAAAATAGAAGGAGTAAAAAAAACGTTTTATATACTCTTGTTTCTTCATGAGGCTTTTGCCATCCAAGTTAACAACAATTTTTAGTTTTTTTTTACAAAAGGAAAACGATTGATTATAAAGTGTATTTATTTGGCAACACAGAACAAAGACAGAGCAGCTGTGTAACCAATCACCAGTTGTACCTGGTTTTTGTTGTTTTAGTATTTATTCAAAACAAGGTCGAATCGATTATCGACGTTCAGTCGATAATGTATTCTATGTAACGCTGTTAGCAGATAATTCTGTATGTTTTTGACTCTAAGTGTCAGTACACTTTGTGCATGCGAGTGATCTGCAATGTGACTGTGACTTTTATGCTGTTTTTGAGGATTTTCTATTTGTGTTTAAGAGTCAGCTTGTTTGATTACCATTCTTTTGTAGAAGCTATTTTACAAGATCTTTAATCTAAGGTGCATGTGAATATGAAGAGATATGAAAGCTTCGAACAATCGCGCTAGTTGACAATTTGTAAGAGACATTGGGCAAACGTGTCACGTGATGATTTTAAGTACTCCTGCGGCCGTAGTATAGCAGCGGGATAGCGCAATCTTTCTATTTAAGCAGCGATTACATTACCAAAACACAAAACATTACAAAATTAGATTTTAATGTATCCTCCAAAAATTTTGACATATCAAGTCAGATTGATGATCTTCGCTTCCAACGATGTTCAACAAATAACACTGTAATTGCTTCGTCGTCAAAATCAGAACCGGACTCTGATAACGGCAGTATGGACAAACCAGCAAAATCAGTTATCGGGATGTCAGGAGAAACCTTCGCATCGGAGCAGCCAAAACAGACGGTAATAAACCAAAAACCTGTACTAGATGGCGCCACAGGTACTAACTTTCAATCGAAAATACCAACTCAGAAAAAGTCCGCAGACTACGCCAGGCACATATTTTAAAATTTGATAAAAGTCCTCAAAACGTCAGGCGCACCCCGGGCAATCAGCAAGTCTCTAACGATGGCCGGCAATAATTCACCAGGTTGGTAATTTTATTTTTTATTTTTATTTTATTGTTTTTGGAAGACCAACTGCACAAAGCAATACATTAAACAGTATTATATATATATAAGTAACAGAAGGCCAATTAAAGGTCCTCGCTAATATACATCGAACTAAAAAGAAATAAAGATCTAGTTACAGCACCAAACATGCGTATCGGTTAATATAACATATATAGTTGTTAATATATTGCAATAATAGAAACTATAAGAAACACTACAGTACCTTTGACTATTTATTATAAGGACTAGCCTTGCGGTAGCATTTCCCCTCTGCCACTGTATAAGATTAATTGATCATGTGAATTTACATTAAATTTTATACATTATCACTAAACGAGACGGCCTATAACTGCGAAACAATAATTTCGAACTTAGAACGTTTGGTGTTCACACGAGACTTCTTTTTTCATGATTTTTAACGTTCAAAATTAGAATCTATAGTTCATCATCATCATCATTATATCAGCCATTAAACGTCCACTGCTGGACATAAGCCTCCCCGAAAATGGGGGGGGGGGGGATTTGCCATAATCACCACGCTTGGCAGGCGGGTTGGCGATCGCAGTGTGTACTCAGAGGATGCTGCTGCCCATCCTTCAGTAGATCCCTTAGTCGCCTTTTACGACACCCACGGGAGGAAATGATATGGTACTATTCATAGCCGACACCACAAGGCAAAATCTAATATCTATCGAATCTAAAGTTATGGGGAATAAAATCCAAAGTTGCGGATTTCGTGTTACCTCGCCCCCCGCAAAAAATGGCAGAAATGTTTGTTCGTAGAATTACACGCGTAACTAGTCCCTATATAAGTAGTCAAAGTACAGTACCTACTTAGGTTAAATAGAGATATAGCTTCGGTACTTTAATAGTACAGATAACCAAACGGATCACAATTAGATAACTAAGGGAAAAAAAATCGAAATATTATCTATACTATTATAAAACTGTAACAGGAAGTTTGTCTGTACATTGAAGATATTAACAAAAAAAAAGTTACGATATGGTTTTTAGGTGTCCCTGATTCCATTTTACTTTTGTCTGTACATTGAAGATATTAACAAAAAAAAGTTACGATATGGTTTTTAGGTGTCCCTGATTCCATTTTACTAATTTTCTGATTTTTTGTCTGTCTGTTTGTTTGTTTGTTTTTTTGAACGAGTATCACGCAAAACTACTGAACGGATTTTGATGAAACTTATGATCTGACTTAAAATCTGGTATATAATTTGTGCGGACGAAGTCGCGGGTTAACGCTCGTAGGTATATAAAACAAAAAGAAAATAAAGATAATACCTACCTATTTCAAAACTGTTTGATTCTAACCTGCTGTGAAAAAACTCTGCGGTAGTTGACGCCTCGCCGACATGATGCTAGTAGTCAACCTCATGACGTGCCATGCATTGTAGCGACAGAAGATTAACAATGCAAATTCTATCTAGCATATACCTACGTCCCTCTCATGATTAAAAGTGATAGGTAAGTCAATCGGAAGTTACATCCATGTTATATGACAAGTACTTGTTGTTTTAGGTTGAGGTGGTTTCAGTCTATACAAAAGTTTGACGCACAATACGCGTAGACGGAATTAATAAAAGTAATATTTTATATCTGGAAAAATAGTTTAGAAAATCTGGTTGCCGCGTCACAAATAACATTTGCAATTTATAATATAATTTAAAATATTATACGAAGATATAAGGCATTTAAAAATTTGTATAAAAATTTCAAAGTTTTATATCTTCGTAATCATTTTATAAATTGCAAATGTTATTTGTGACGCGGCATCTAGATTTTCTAAACTATTTTTCCATATATACAAAGTTACATATATTAATACCGTCTACGTGTATTGTGCGTCAAAGTTTTGTATAAAATGAACTCCTCAAATTTAATTAGGTTAGGCATACGTTTGAGCATTTTATGTGGGACAGCAATGCTCGCATTTTGCATGGCAACTATTTTAATGTCAAAGGGATTGAACGCTGTAGTTTATCGACTGTCAAATATATCGATGTTATTGCATACAGTAAATTTATAATATTACTGCAATTACTCTGTAACATGTAATATTGTAAGGACTGGTGTCGACTGACAATAATCCGGACGACTATGTTTTTTTTTATAGGAGATTATAATTTTATGGCTTTAACAATATTCCTGCGATAAATACAAACATATTATTGCACTACTATATTCGGGTAATAGGAAGATTTTACAGAATTTTCTTATGTTGATATTCCTAAAAAAAGCGCTCAATTAAAAACAAAGTTCCGTCCTCGTTTGAACATTTAGTAGGTACATAATTTAAGTAAAAAAAAAAATTTAAACACAATCTACAAACCAATATCTATGTCGATATCGGTACCTTGTCAGATTTACGTATAAATATTTAATTCCAAACTGTGGTTCCAAAGCTACCGTAGTTCAAAGATTTTCATACACATTTTAAATTAATCCTAGCATTTAAACCAAATTTTTAAAAGGAAAGATAGGTATTGGTTTATAGATTGTTTAGATTTTTTTTACTTAATTATTAAATGCCCAAACTAGGACGGAACTTCATTTGTATGCAGCGCGCTCGAGCGCCCTGACGAGTATATTCTCTTAGTGCACATTTCTAAATGCTATCCTTTAGATTTTGTGTTCATTCACTCATGTACGCAATACTTTTGTAATTGTTTACTAACACATTGAATCTAAAGTTTTTATTTTTATTTATTTATTTAATACTTATACAACCCTTTCAAAACTTACACACTAGAGATTAGAGTGAACTCTTGTGGTTATAAGTATATGCATCAACTTCTGTTCTGTGAAATAATTATATTTTATAAACATCTACATTATAAGTTATAACTTATATTATAAGTTTATAACCTGTTAATATTTATCTAGGTACATTCAATTCAATAACACTGTCAATGTTATTTAAGGAAAATTTTAATACGTTCATTCTTGACATCCTCATAGACGATAAGAGGAAAACTGGGTTCACTAGTTCGATAGTCTAGGAATTTCAATAGTATCGATTTATCGATACCACATGCCTAACCCTAGCCTTATCACAAGCAAGCAGCAAACTGAACTTGAAGGTGTGTATATATTGACCTTTTAGCAACTTGGACAAATGAGAATGAAAGTTGCACGAAAGTTTACACATTCTGGTGACAAATATAACATTTTATGGGATCATCTCGTACAATATGTAACACATTTAAGTTCAAACCCTTTATACAAATCAAAATGTCAAATAAAAAGAAAAAATCTGCATAAATAAGCAACTGGGATATCAAAAACTGTTGTTCTTGTGTTTAATCACAAAAAATAAACATAATACCAATACGATATAAATAAAGAAGACACGAGATAAAATATAATGTTGCGTTATAATTATGACACATCATATTCCAGAACATTATAAGATTTATGGGTGATCAGAAACATTGCTACAACAAAGTATATTTTACGACAGTTTGGCCCCACACATAACCAAGTGTGTGATCTATCTTCTATCATCATTGGCAGTTTGTACCTACCTAACCAAGTATCTTTTATGACAGTTTGTACTTACACAAGTAACACAACTAACTATCAGTTGCAGAAACGCTCATTAAAGTTAATCCTCCATTAAATCTCTTGCTGTCACTTTTTGTCTCATTGACGTAGTATAAGCTAGCAAGAGATTTAATGCAAGATTAAGAGGCTATGTGAAAAAAATAGGATTCTTCAAAGAGTCATATATCATGAAGTACTAACAGTAGGAGTATGATTAGCGGATATGTGTAAATTGAACATATAATTGAAGTTTTGACAAGAGCCAAAACACGATTAAGACACATTTTCTCGATAGAATAACAAGACAAAGTAGCCTCCGTTTATATTTATAAACGCTTGGAACTGCTAAACGGTGAATAATAGAAACACGAGACTTGATGTAAAAAAAAGAGATTGATATTTTACAAATTTTGATAAGTGCAGAATTGAACTTACATAAATAGTACAATCACAATTAAATAAAGTTTGTTTTATGCTTGCGTCGTTTCAGGCGCGCGCGCCGCCCCATCTCTTTCTCTCGCACCAGGCAGTAAATATAAGCTATCACACGCCCGTTTCGCTTCAATTATTTTTCGACATAGGCCCTTAACTCTAATGAGCGTTTCTGCAACTGAGTGTAAGTATCTTTTATGAACTTCATACCCACATTACCAAGTATATATTACGACAGTTGGGTACAATATATCACTTAACCTGTGATTACGAACAATATGCGAATCTTCGTCCATCACTCGAGGTTTAGACAAGTCTACATAAGGAAATCCAAACGTTTAAATTATGGTTGACAACATTATTTTCAAGTGGTGACACGCGAATTTTCTTAGCCGATTTCGTACATCAAAGTCTAGTAAGTACGCAGGATATTTTTAAGTATATAAGGTCTAACAAAATTAGGTGAAACTATTTTAAGGGGATGTTCAGACCATCAAACTGAACAACTTTCTCTATGGGACCAACATCGAAAAAAACACGATTAAAAATCTGCTGTCCCATACATTTAGGTCGAGTAGGTTTGTATGGAACAGCTGATTTTTTTTCGCGATTTCGATATTGGTCCCATAGAGAAAGTTTATCAGTTTGATGGTCTGATCATCCCCTTAAAATAGTTTCACCTAATTTTGTTAGACCTTATATAAGCTTTGTCTTCGTGGAGTATTTACTCGTGTGCTTTTGGCGTGAAGGTTTCAGGATAGAATGACGTGTCTATATCTAGTGGTTATAGGCTTATAGGCTAGTCTTTCTCCCACAAAACTGCATAAAAAACCTTGCTTCTTTTACTAACACCGTTGGTTCGATATGGTGAGAAATGGTCTGAAGGTACTTAAAATAGTTAGTGGTCTGAAGGACGATTTTTCAAAGTCACACCACAGATTAATAATAAGTTACGTCACACGTTCAAATGAGCAGTAAAAAATTACAAGATTACTATGAAGATTATACATAATTCGATCATTATTTTGAACGTGTAAATCAGTCAAGTCAGTGCAAATCAATCAGCGTAGCAAGGGGGCAAATGCCCCGGGCGGCGCTTCACCAGGGGCGGCAAATTCGGGAAAAATAAAGATTGATTGAGCTCTGTCTATATCCTATTCGTAGAACAGGGAAAAGTCGAGCTCACTTCGCTCGCTCTAAGTTTCTGTTTTAATTATTGTACCTACACATAATCCAAAAGAGTCCTGACCACAGCCATGACGTGGCCGTGGTGCTAAAAATTTCCGAGTTTGCTTCGCTCGATCCATAGCTTTTACCTAAGATACTTTGCACATGTTTTGTACGTTAAAAGCTCTGGCTCCAACTGATTTGTATTTAGAAGAAAAGTCGAGGTCGCTTCGCTCGCTCTAAGTTAAGATTTTTACAAGCATTTACTAACCAAAAGATGTCTGACCAATAGGTATCTAAATAGTTGTACTAAAAAATTTCGAGCTCGCTCCGTTATTTTTTGTGTAGTAGCCCAGTCATTTTACGGTTTGAGCCGGGATTAATTAATAATTGTAATTTTTTTTCGGTATTATATTGAAGAGCCAATTTTAGCCTAGAAATGTACCAACATTAAAAAAAATCACGTCAGCGACAGTTCCAATTTTAAAATTTAATTATTATCTCGTTCTAAAAAACCAGATGGTAAATTTTTTTGCACATATTTAAGGCTTTACCACTACAAACATGGTGTGAATATTTTTGTCTACTTAGCAGGTTTTGAAAAATACATTCGTATTTTCTAATAAATAACGAATTTTTTAAATTTCAATGCTCAAAAATAACTTATATTGTTAAATCTAAGTCAAATGAGTGCATTGGTATTAATATTATTAATTTAATATCCTTCAGGGAAACACAATTTTGATTTCTAGGTTGCGTAGCAAATTTTTTTTTAATATGTTTTAAGAGAGTATTTTTATCACGGAATAGTGCCGGTTACAGTTTAAAAGTCCAATTAATGATTACTCCCTACCTCGCCTAACAAAACTCCGTAAAATGACTGGTATATAGGTCTTCTTATAAAGATAAGGGGGCGGCAAAAACCGACGCTACGCCACTGGTGTATCACACAGATGTACGTGTATATGTGTAATTTTAATATTGACGCGAAAAGTAAGAGACGCGTTGATGAGTCAATTAACGTTTTCAAACGTCCATGTACATTACAAAGTACTTACCTACAATATTACCTAGTATTAATATTAACTTTAAACAATAGATCATCGATCCATCATATTAAACTTAATTGGACTATGGTATTCAATGCCACTGACGAGCAACCACGAGGATACTTAAGACTCATCGATTTTATTTCAATATTTTTATCAACATACAGAGTGAAATTAATATCATTAGCATTCTTTTAAACTCAGAGTCCATCCATAAAACTGAACCACTTTTACTATGGCAGCAAAAAATCATCTGTTCCACACTAAACTGCAATCTCGGCGCGCGAGTTCGGGGCTCCAATGTATGCAACAGGGGTGCGTTCACGACCTTTAGGTGCGGTTGTTTTTCAACTCGCTCTAAGGTACGGAACGACCGCGCCAATTTTTAACTCGCTATGAGGTACGGAACGATCACGGTTGTTTTATAACCTCAAATTTTGACATTTAAAGTAATATGGGCTTCCAGGGCTTCCATCATTTCCAAATACAATAAAAAAACTCATTTTCCATGTTAGCAAATCAAAAAGTGAATAAAAATAGTTTGAAAAACAAACTTTTGTTCAAAACGCGCGAAAAGTCAAGTAACCACAGATAATTAAAACGTCAGAGTGTTTTTTAACCATCGAATTTGATGGTTAAAAGTTGCAACCCGTCAGAGGTTCGGAACGGTTGAGTTTGACAACCGAGTTGCAAAGAGCGTTTTTCACCGAGCCTCGGAACGGCGTTAGTGCGAAAAGTTGCACTCGGGGTGCACCTGGGGTGTAGGTTCTGAACGCAGCCCAGCTGTTTTTTTTGCTACGATCGGTTCGCTACCATAGTAAAAGTTGTTCGATGGTTAGACTCTTAGTTTAAAAGGATGCTAATGATATCAATTTCACCCTGTAGATGAAAACATAACATAGGTAATTTTTAAATACCTAGGTATACTCTGAAATTGAATCTGAGATCAAAAACGTAAACAAACAAAATGTCATAGTCAAAGTGACATGCCAGGGGTATTGAGCATTTTCATGAGGAGTCTTAACTATTAATTCGATATAATTTAAAAAAAAAAAAGTGATATGATGTTTCAAGTTTTGCAGATTTTTGAAATAGTGATAATCCATCGACTATCGATGTCATTATCGCACTATCAAAAATTGTATTAAGTAAAATACCTATTAACATTATCTTTTATGGTAAACCGACTGGTAGATCTTTTAGCAAATTTTACCCACACAAATCTGTAAGTTACGCGTAATAGTACATTATGGTACAAGTGTGTAATGTTGGTGATTACCGCTGAGGCGCCATTGAGACCCGAGCCGTAGGCGAGGCGTCTTAAGAGAGCCGAGGACGGTAATCATCAATACACACGTGTATCATACGACGTTTTTCAACACACTTGTGAAGAAAATAATAATAAAAAATCATTTTATTTAGTAAATAAAAAGTTTATTTAGAGAATTTATTTGTACTATTGAATATGATCTTTTTTGTATCGAAACTTTTTTAAGAACAAAGCAACTCAAGAACTCAACCAAGAAGTTTAGATACCTACTATAAAAAAACCTATAACTCACTTGTGAATAATAGTAATGAAAAAGTCACAGTTTGATTATAGGTGTCATTATGTGCCTAATTGCGGTGAAATAAGGGCCATTTTATGAGCAAGTGTGTTGAAAAATATATTATAGTATTGTATGTTTAGTTTTATTAGTCTCCTCCCACATATATACCCAGTTCCGCTAGGTCCGGTCAAGTTACGCAGCAGATGATTTATCTTAATTTATCTTTACCGGAAGGACATTAATTCCTTTTACTCACATTATTAATAAGTTAAAAGTAAAGTAATGTCTATTGTACGAAATCACACCACGTTCCCGTACCATCAAATAGACCGGTCGTCTGCTGCGCAATTTGATCGTAGGCAGCGCTCTTTTTAATGGCGACTGTACTCTCTCGTCTCGCGTGAGACAGGCAGAGGCCGCTATACATCGATTCGTCTCTATAGTAATTGTTACTAGTTCTGTTTACAAATACATCAATGTATACATTGATGAAGGAAAACATCGTAAGGAAACCTACATGCTTCAATTTCTAGGCATGTATCATGTATTGTAGCCCGTCGCACTGGACAGTTTCAGTAATAGTAGTGAAACGTGTATGTTCCGAGTTTTCAGACCATCTCTGATTGACCCCCACGGGGAATATAGTCGTGAGCATATGCTTATGCATGCATTGCAATGTACATCGATTCTGTACAGCCACTATTACGTGATAAGTAGTCCAAAATAATCGATATTCCAACACAATCGTATCGATACTATCGATGGCATTATTCTTCAGAACTTCGATAGTATTGCTCTCCGTCAAATAGTATTGTCACGATCCAAGCTATCGATAGTACGGATAGTATCGATATGAATATCGATAGTGAGGCAGTTTTAGATTAAACTATTGGTTATAAAACTATCGTTTAATCGGCAACACTAATACAGTTCGTTGTAGGTTAAATTCGTAGCCAACCGCACGCAGCACAGCAGCAGACGATGTGTCGCTCGACGACACGTCGCAGCGACACGTCGTTGCGCTGTGATTTGGAACCCAACTGCAGACCGCAGCAGTAGATGGCAGCGCCGTATTCCTTTGTCAACTCTATCGGTACTGAAATAGGTATTATTTTACATTGCACCTTCCGCATCCGCCCGTCGTAATGTGAATAGAGCATGAGACTACTGATCTGCGGTCGGGCGGCAATGTCGTTGGACCGCAGTGTCGCTAGCATCGCAGGGTTTTCCATAGAAATACATACAAATCACAGCCTTTACCTGTTAAGGTACAAGTTGGTAGCCGACCGCACGCAGCAGTAGCATGCTGCAGCTGCGACACTACTGATTTGTATCTATTTCTATGAAATACCCTGCGTAGCTTGCAACGACGACACTGATGTGCGGTGGAACGTCACAGTCGCTCGACCGCAGACCAGTAGTATCATTAACTCTATTCACATTACGACGGGCGGGCGGGCACGGAGGTTGCAATGTGAAATAATATCTATTTCAGTACCGATAAAGTTGACAGTGGAATACGGCGCTGCAATCTGCTGCTGCGGTCGGGTTTGAAATCATGACTCCAGCGATAAGACGCAACGATGTGTCGTAGCGACACGTCGTCTGTTGCTGCTGCATGCGGTCGGCTACGAATTTGTACCTTTATAAAGATCATGATCACCCTGAAGAACTGAAAGGGGGTTGTGGTCGTGATTTTAGAGTCTTTCGATGCACTTGCATGATAGGTGGTCTCCAGGTTTTAGATCGTATTATTGTGATCTACCGGGACCTCACTAGATTGCGGTCGGACTGCCTCTTAAATGTCTGGGCTGTTATCAGGTTCCAGTCCGGCCCTGGGTTGGTACACAAAAGCTTCAAACTTGGTGAGGTGGATGCTAGAAATACGCCTAAATATTGGCATACTTTTATGGAGCATTGCTATGTGGGCTTACGGCATTTACGGACACCACAAGTCTTGCCAGTTCTACCATAGAAGTAGACTGTTTTCTAAAAAAGGTGGATTAGCGGCGATTGTCAGCATATTCAATGCAAAACTGTAAAATAGATATGTTTTGCATGCATGGCTTCATAAAAAAACATAACCCTCCTTCTGGCGCAATCGGGTAAACAGAATAATGTTTACTTTTATGTTATTAACAGTTCAGCGCCATCTATCGATCTATTAGCGAAATACTGGATAGCTTTCCCCAATTTCCTTTCCCATATTTTTTCGGTTGTGTAATGTAGGTAGGTGACTTGCCTACCAACTTTTTTCTTTTTATGCTAACCAATTTCACTATAACTAAACAAATCTTTGATTAAATAGACACGTATAACTAATTCAAACGGAAATGTAAAGAGAGCTTATAGTTTGAAAATTGCGATGTCTACTTATTGGGGAATTACCCACACGAGATAATATGCAATGCAGATAAAAACAAGTGGAGAAATATTCATAAGCACTTACACGTCATATTGAATGTATACATGTATATTATAGCTATGAATAGATAGGTAGGTGGCCAAGTACCTAATTAATAAGTTCGAATACCTACATACATGAAGTAGGCTACATTTTTATCGTGCAAACTTCAACTTTATCACAAAGCAATATGGGTTATTTACGCGAGCATTTATGTGCATCGGCGTTGCGTTATAGCCTTACTAATGCTAGGCAATTAATAGTAATAGATATTGAAGTCAAATAGGTGCGTACAATCAACATTTGGAATTTGTCGAAACGACTGTACCTGCATCGAAATTTTGTCGAGATAGGAAAAAAAATCGAACGCTAATCGGTCGGCCATTTTTATTTTACACAAATTAATAGCATGTAGGTATGTATGTCCACAGTACTCAATGTTTTATACAATACATAAACACTTTCTACCGTGTACCGAGTCCGCCGTGTTCCTATTTTAGTAAACTGCGCGATGATGTTGCTAAGCGCTTATAAAATGAATAAAACTACACGTTCTTTTACTTATTGTGGATGGAATAAACACAAATGCATTCCGCCTAGGCAACAAAGTCGGATAGTTCAAGAAAGACGTGATTTCTGCTGCATAATTTTCAAGGGCAATCGTAAAATGCCAACTTTTAGTTCGCGTATGGGCAAGCGAAGAGGCCCCTTGCAATACGTTTTATAACGATTGATGAATGAAACAAGCATCCACCAACAATAGAAAACTACTCGATAAGAACACTAAATTAATACGATTAACAAAGAAATAGAAGAAAATACTTACAAACTCGCCTGCGATACGTGTAGAATAATCACATACATGACGTCATTTGACGCAACACAAAACCCGAATTATTGAGCAAAATGTATAATGAACGCGTCGAAAACAACACCAGGATAAACTATACACTGTACTTTAGTAAATACAAAGCAAGAGTTATGTCATTACGAGCAATTTAGGACATTTTACAATATTTATTTGTTAGTTGTCACCGACTCCAGTTTTGACAAGATGGTCGCGCACCGACTGTTTTGCTTTGCTTGTCAGCTGATACGAAAGCCTGTTATGCTCTGAACGCAAATTCAACATTCGTTGTTTCACTCTAACACACCGCATTTTAATTAGTAAGCGTGTGAAACAGATAGAGGTCTCCTCTGTTAGAAAATACTTGAAACACAACAAACGTCATTTTCTTTTTGCATTTAATAACTGCACAGGAAAAGAAGCAATTATAGTTATTTGTTGCATCTGATGAATTGAAAACCGTCGTAGCATGATTAGGGAATAGTTTCTATTTCACAATAACACGTAATCATGCATCAATATGTTATATTTGGGCGTGACATACATTTTCTCATTTTCACCGTGTAGCGCCATCTATGGACGAGTAGCAACTCTAATTGGGATGGTACCAAGACTGATGATGTCGCGATTGAGATTTGACTACTGGTCAATAGGTGGCGGTACTAGTATAAATTTTAATCTTCCTTCGTTATATATTTTTATTTTATGCTTTCTTACCTCTTTTTTAAAAATTTTAATTTATTATTTTTATTTAAGTCCAACCAGCACCTTTTAAAAATTTAGCAATTTAGCAATTTAGCAAGCAACCGAAAGTTTGTGCCTAAAGCATAAAGTTAATGGTCTAAAGTGTGTTTTTACTTTTTTTTTATTCTAATTTTTTATATGTAATCTATTTAGTAAGTTCAGTGTGAGTTAAGTAATCTTCCATTAAATCTCTTGCTAGCTTTTACTACGTCAACAAGACAAAAAGTGACAGCAAGAGATTTAATGGAGGATTAACTTTTTGATGAGCGTTTCTGAAACTGACTGTTAGAGTGTTGCTTAGTTGCGTGTAATACATGTGTTATACCTATAAAACTCCAGCGAAACTTTTGTTTTTCGTCAACTCATTTCCGTTTATTGCCTACTTATAGGTACGTACCAATTTATTTTCTGCGACTTCTATACAGGGTGTAAGTGACAGTCTAGCAAATATTGAAACGGTGAATTCAGACCATCAAACTGAACTTTCACTATGGAGCCTACCGCAGGAAAAGCGAAAAAAATCAGCTGTCCCATACATTTTAGTCGGGTAGGCACAGCAGTTTTGTATGGGACAGCTGATTTTTTTCGCGTTTCCTGAGGTAGGCTCCATAGTGAAAGTTGTTCAGTTTGATGGTCTGAGTTCACCTTTTAAGTATTTGCTAGGCTGACTTACACCCTGTATACCTATCAAAGTTACCTAAAT
Organism: Agonopterix arenella; assembly: GCA_927399405.1. Taxonomy (NCBI): domain Eukaryota; kingdom Metazoa; phylum Arthropoda; class Insecta; order Lepidoptera; family Depressariidae; genus Agonopterix; species Agonopterix arenella. Next base: position 16,747,330 of record OV656704.1, on the reverse strand, counting down.
GTTTCCCAGTTAGGTATACCTATAAATAAATAAGGAGTTACGGTAATGTACTTTGTACTTACGAGTACTTTGTTTACATCCTTACCAACTATTTTTTGTATAATTTTAGCAAGGGTCTCACTAAAACACATCAAAATGTTCACGGTAAGTTTTCGTGGGGGAAACATTACTTTAGGAATAGGTAATAACTTTTGCTTCAATAGAGGTAAGTACAATACGTAGTTAAAACATTAGGTACCTATCCTTTAACGGTAGGTACCTAACTAACTAGGGTTCATGTTGTTCATTTGTACACATTCGCTCTCTGAAAACCCTTTTTTAGATGCAAAGAGGCGAACAAAATGTTGTAAAAAAATCAAATAATAATGTGCCATAATTAGTCCATAAAAAGCTATTCCCCTGAAAAAGAAATACTATAATCTATAATCTATAATCTATACCACCTGTGCTATATTCCTATGTTTTGTTATTTTAAATAAATTATGTATTAATATAAGTACTAGGAACCTTCTAAATTGACTAAAATTGCTCAATTTTACCGTTTTCATACATAGCCAAAGTATTTCTCATAGAGATTTCTATCAGGAGTGCGATTTTTGAATCTCATACGTTGAACTCAGCAGTTGAAAATGAATGGAGATACACATCTTTCTACTGCTGATTTGACTTTCAAAAATCGCACTCCTGGGGTATGATTTTTGAATGCCAAATCAGCGGTAGAAAGATGCACATCTAATAACACCCTCCCACCCTAAGAGATAAATAACACCCACCCACCCTAGATACGTGTCTGGATCCGCACCACACATACACCCCGCCATATATAGAGTTCGAAAGAGGCAACGGCAGGTCGGACCGATTTTATCTACATAAAATCGACGAAATTAGTATTTCGTATTCCCCTGCTTCTAGGCACGTATCCAGGGGGGGGGGGGGGGGGGGGGATAGGTGTGTTTTATCCCCCCCCCCCCCAATCCGAATATTTGTATGGAAAAGCCCCCTAATTAAATGTCCCCCCCCCCCCCCCCCGAAGCTAAAGTCTGGATACGTGCTTGCCTGCTTCCACCTCCTAAACTAAACCGATTTTAATAAATCTGTCAAGAATAGTATGAAAAATACTTTGGCTATGGCTGTATGTTTTGCTTTTTTTGTTTATATTCGTCAAATTTATTTGCTGGATGTCTGAAAATTGGTAATTTTCGAAGGTCCCTAGTTCTTACAGTAATTAATTAATGTAAAAAAGCAAAACATAGGGACATAGCAGAGGTAACATAGATTGTAAGGTAAAAAAAATTACTCTAGTATCATTATTCAGAGAGGAAACAGGGGAATACGTTTGTATGGAAAAAACGGTACCCACCTATCCTATTAAATGCATTCATACCGGAATGGACTGGCATGGAAATGTGAGAAAAACAACTAAGTAGACATATTTACCAATTTAATTCAACATCGATGTATTACAACATTCTTTTCTAACATTTTACAATCTAATATTTACAAATAAAATAATCTAATTATTTTCAATTATCTTTGGCATTTTATACATTCAGAATCATAATAGTGAAAGCTTAAAAAAAATTGTGACGTTTTCGAATTTATATAAGGTCTTACAAAAGTTAGGTGAAACTATTTTAAGGGGATGATTAGACCATCAAACTGGACAACTTTCTGTATGAGACCAATATCGAAATAACGAAAAAAAAAAATCTGCTGCCATACATTTAGGTCGAGTAGGTTTGTATGGAACAGCTGATTTTTTTTCGCGATTTCGATATTGGTCCCATAGAGAAAGTTGTTCAGTTTCATAGTCTGATCATCCCCTTAAAATAGTTTCACCTAATTTTGTTACACCTTATATATTTTTTGTTTGTGTGTTATAACACACAAACAAAAAATATTTTTATTTCTCTAAAAAAACATCATAAAAGTGAGGTCGTTTTTAACTATTTTTATTTTACCGTAAAATGGAGTGAATAGAGATGCCGCAGTGCATTTTTAAATCAAAAATATGAATGCATAATATATGTTTTGCCAGCAACTGTACCTCAGTCGCACGTCCGACTGAGGTACAGTTGCCTGAAGCTTATGAGAAGGGAAAGTAATAATATCTAATGAGAAACGTTTGTTACTTAAGGTGGTTGCAGAGGGGTCAATTTTATACAAAACTTTGACGCACAATACGCGTAGACGGTATTAATATAAGTATTTTTGTATATATGGAAAAATAGTTTAGAAAATCTAGATGCCACGTAAAAAATAACATTTTCAATTTATGAAATAATTACGAAGATATAAAGCTTTGAAATTTTTCATACTAAATTTTAAAAGCTTTATATCTTCGTAATTATATTATAAATTGCAAATGTTATTTGTTACGCGACAACCAGATTTTCTAAACTATTTTTCCATATATAAAATATTACTTTTATCAATTCAGTCTACGCGTATTGTGCGTCATACTTTTGTATGGACTTAAACCACCTTAAGAGCTTACCGGGCCTATTGTGCTGCCCTCAATCGTATTTTTTTATTTCTAAACAATTTAACAATATTTCCAAAAACAAGAATGTGACATTGTAGTCCTGATTGGCTTTCAATTTATCGAAACATTACGGATTATTATGTTTTATGCTTGAAGTTATTATCGTTAAAACCGCCAAAAGTGGCCACTTTTGGCGGTTTTAAAGACAATAACTACAAACATTATAAAAATAAATCCGCAGTGACCTGATAAATTGAAAATCAGCAATGACTATAATGTGTTTTTCTTGTTTTTTGGAAATATTGTTTAATTGTTAAGAAATAAGAAAAATACGATTGGGTGCAGCACTATAGGCTCGGTGCAGCCTTAAACATGCAAGCGACTGTACCTTACTTGTACGAGAGTACCTTTTGCCACTATATTTTATTTTTTGTATGAATTAACATTATTTTCTTACTCTCAAAATTTATTAAAGAATTGAACGTAAAACACGAAAAACAGTTATAATTTTACGAAATTTTGCATTCACATTCGCAATTAGCAAATACACAAATAAACATAAATAAAAAAAAATCCAAATAGCACAGATACGATGCGTTTTCTGTGTCATTTGGATTTTAAGATAAAATTTAATATGAAAAAATTACAATATTCTAGTATTAATGTAACGATTGCATGTTTTATAAATTATTATGGCAACCCTGAAGCGCTGAATTATTGAGACAAATATCCACCCAGTTAATGGACATAAAATTCAAATGAAAAAAACCAAATAAAAACTTTCTTAGCATCTCTATTCACCCCAAATATTATTAACTATTAGGGCCACCACACACATCCGGAATTGCAATCCGGAATTCCGAATCAGTATTGTGAATTCCGAACGGAATTATGGAAGGGGAAAAGACACAAGAAATCGTAATTCTGATTCAGGATTCCGGATTGCAATTCCGGATGTGTGTGGTGATATGATACTCTTATTTAATAGTGTTAAAAATGCTTTTTCGTTTTGCTCCTAAAAGGTTAAGTTACTTTAGGGTTGGCCACGAAATATAAAAAAGAATAAAGAGCGGATCGCAATGTTTCGATAAAAACCAAAAATGACTACAATGTGATATTCTTGTTTTTTTGGAAATATTGTTTGATAGTTTAGAAATAAATAAAATACGATCGAGGGCAGCACTATAGCACAGTATAAAAAAGAGTCAAGTACTACATACAGTATGGATGTATACACTTTTACTTTTATTCTACTAGCCCAGTCATTTTACGGAGTTTTGTTAGGAGGGGTGGGAAGTATTTAAGAACTGAACTTTTAAACTGTAACCGGCACCATTTAGTGACAAAAAGACTGCCTGAAAATATATTTAAAAAATATTTCTATGCAACATAGAAACCAAATTGTATCTCCCAGAAGGCTTTTAATTATCTCGTTTTAATAAGATTTAACAATATAAATTATTTTTAGCAATAAAATAGGCATTAAAATTTCAAAAATGAGGTATTCCTTAGAAAACACTAATTTATTTTTCAAAGCCTTCTAAGTAGAGAAAAATATTAAAACCATGTTTGAAGTATGTTTAATGGTAAAGCCTTCAAAATGTATTTAAAAAAAAATTACCATCAGGTTTTTAGGAACGAGATAAATGCTAAATTTTAAATTTGGAGCTGTTGCTGACGTGATTTTTTTTAATTTTGGTATAATGCTATACCGAAAAAAAAAACATAAATTATTAATTAGTCCCGGCTCAAACTGTAAAATGACTGGGCTATACGTCGTAGTACTAAAGTGTATACATCTTTTTGCTGCTGACTGCACCAGAGTACCAAGTTTTACGCTCTGTAAGTTAAGTTCTTAAAATGTCATGAAACCACCTCTTGCACGAAAGGCTAGGCCTCTAGCCGCTAGACCACAAATAAAATTTACCACAGATAATTACATGAGTCACTGGATGAACTAAACAACGTACCAAGTCTAGCAGAAACTAAAGGCTGAAAGCCCTTGGAACAATGGAATTAAAAAAAATATTCTAGATAAAAAAAGGTGTTTTTTATTTATTTATAAGAAGCTCGAAGAGTAATGATTTTATTTCGTAACATTACACTATTAACAATCTAATTTACACTGATTTATTTTAAAATACGGATAAAAGATTTAACATTAATTTTAATTTACACAATTACTTAAAAATTAATTTACAATTCAATTTTTTAGAAAATATTATTAAATTCACAACCACAGGGGAAATGCCTACATATGATTCTACTAGATACATACTGAATGGATATTGATATACCTGATTCAACTGAAGGAATATAGATATACTTCACATTGCCCTCACAGTGTTACGATACAGGGTGTACTGTGAACTCGGACCATCAAACTGAGCAACTTTTACTATGGAGCCTACCCCAGGAAACGCAAAAAAAATCAGCCGTCCGATACAAAATTGCTGTACCCATCCGACTAAAATGTATGGGACAGCCGATTTTTTTTCGCATTTCCTGAGGTAGGCTCCATAGTGAAAGTTGTTCAGTTTGATGGTCTGAGTTCAGCGTTTCAGTATTTGCTAGGCTGTCACTTACGATGATATAATCGGAAAGTTATCTACAGAGTGAAATTGATATAATTAGCATCCTTTTAAACTAAGAGTCTACCCATCAAACTGAACAACTTTTACTATGGCAGCAAACCGACCGGAGCGAAAAAAAAACTGGTGTTGCATACATTTGAGTCGAGTAGGCATTGCAGTTTAGTATGGAACAGATGATTTTTTTTTGCTCCGATCGGTTTGCTCCCATAGTAAAAGTTGTTCAGTTTGATGGGTAAACTCCTAATTTAAAAGGATCCTAATGATATCAATTTCACCATGTATAGCACTACAGATCCCTGTTTATAAAACACTGTCTGTTAGTATGAATTGAATTAAATTGAAATATCGACAGTATATTCTAAGCTTTATAACGAACCTTCACGACTACGCTACGCTACGTGTTAACGTAAAAGTAATTTGAGTGCATCTTAAGTGCTACGGCGTAGCACGTTACTACGCTCGTAGCACTGATTGATATAGATAAGTTTCTCGAGACATTTTTTTATTTGAAACTAACTTTTTCCTGAGATTCTCGATCAGGGTTCCTATTCTACAGGGTGAAATTGATATCATTAGCATCCTTTTAAACTAAAAGTATACCCATCAAACTGAACAACTTTTACTATGGGAGCAAATAGATCGGAGCAACAAAAAAAATCTGCTGTTGCATACATTTGAGTCGAGGAGGCGTTGCAGTTTAGTATGGAACAGCAGATTTTTTTTTGCTCCGATCTGTTTGCTCCCATACTAAAAGTTGTTCAGTTCATGGGTAGACCCTTAGTTTAAAAGGATGCTAATGATAACAATTTCACCCTGTATACACATACAATAAATAAATACATAGCTGTACAGTGTCTGTAAATTAGAAATAAGGCAGGGAGAGTCCGTACTGAACGTAGTACTCATTCTTATACACTGTGGCACACCCCTCGCACTTCATATACGAAACTCACGAAGCTTGAATACTAGAGTCCGCGCCACGTAAGATAAAACAAGAAGAGATAAGACAAGAAGTCATACTAGTTACTACAGGGTGAAATTGATATCATTAGCATCCTTTTAAACTAAGAATCTACCCATCAAACTGAACAACTTTTACTATGGGAGCAAACCGATCGGAGCAACAACAAAATCTGCTGTTCCATACAAAACTGTAGTGCCTACTCGTCTCAAATGTATGCAACAGCTGATTTTTTTGTTGCTCCGATCGATTTGCTCCCATAGTAAAAGTTGTCCAGTTTGATGGGTAAACTCTTAGTTTAAAAGGATGCTACTGATATAAATTTCACCCTGTATATTCTGTGACTGCGGTATGTTTTTTTTTTGTTGACGTTTTAATATCCACAGAGCGGAATGAGCGAAGCCTGGCATATGTAGCAAAATAAAGAGCTTTCACACTGCCTCACTGTTAAGGTGGTAGCAGAGGGGTCAATGTTATTCAAAACTTTGACGCACAATACGCGTAGACGGTATTAATATAAGTAACTTTAAATATATGGAAAAATAGTTTATAAAATCTAGATGCCGCGTCACAAATAACATTTGCAATTTATAAAATAATTACGAAGATGCAAAGCTTTGAAATTTTTCATACAAAATTTTAAAAGCTTTATATATTCGTAATTATATTATAAATTGCAAATGTTATTTGTGACGCGGCAACTAGATTTTCTAAACTATTTTTCCATATATAAAATATTACTTTTATTAATTGCGTCTACGCGTATTGTGCGTCAAACTTTTATATGGCCTGAAACCACCTTAAACAAAGGTTTTGTGAACAAGTAGCCTAAATAGACAACGCTTTAGTCTCTCACTAAACATTTATTTGCATTTCGTTTGGCGTAAATGTTTAACTTAATTAAATGATAACAATTTGATAATCATCGCTATAACTTCTGATTGCATACACAGTGTTAACTTCTACTTTAAATACACTTTGAAGCTGCCAATCTTCACAGAAAAAGTGAAAACGGGTTAACCTGTAGCATAGGTATGTAGAATAAGGACACGACTATATTCCTCGAGGAGGTAGTCAGAGATATAAGACATAACCCCTAGACATTAACGTATTAAATTGATTGTCTTTATTGTTAGGCCCAATTAACAATTTGGTCTTATAGGTGTCGTATAGTCAAACATCAGACGCATAAAGCACCAGTATATGATGAAATTACCGTAATATAGCTTTTATAAGTCAAAATAGTCCTATAAATGTGGGCCTTATACGACCAAATTGTTTGCTGGGGGGCCAACCGACAAACGTCACCCCAACTTATAGCTCAGTCATTTTACAGAGTTTTGTTAGGAGAGGTGGGAAGTTATTATTAATTGGACTTTTAAACTGTAACCGGCACCATTTAGTGACATAAAGACTATCTGAAAACTAATTAAAAAAAAATTCGCTACGCAACATAGAAATCAGAATTGTGAGTCCCAGAAGACTTTTAAATTATTAATAATTATACCAATGCACTCATTTTAATTAGATTTAACAATACAAATTAATTTTGAGCAATAAAATAGGCATTGAAATTAAAAAAAAATGGTTTTTATTACAAAATACGATTTTCAAAACCTTCTAAGTGGATGAAAATATTTTCACAATTTAAAGTATGTATTATGGTAATGCCTTAAATATGTGCAAAAACAATTTACCATCAGGTTTTTTAGAACGAGATAATAGCTAAATTTTAATATTGGAACTATTACTGACGTGATTTTTTTTTAATTTTGGTTAATTTCGAAGCTCAAATTGGCTCTTCAATATTATACGGAAAAAAAAATTTCAATTACTAATTAGTCCCGGGTCAAACCGTAAAATGACTGGGCTAGTATATCTATTAGTACGAGTGTGTATTTAGCCCTACGCGGAATATCCATACATTTTTTTCGTTTTTCGACCTATGATATTTAGGAAAATTTGTTTAGTTTTCTTAGCTCATATTCTCTCATGTACTTATTCGTTATTGGAAATAAAATTGTGTGTTTACAATTTCAATTTCCAAGGCCAAAAATATTTGCGCTTTTTATGTATGAAGATTGCCATTTCACACTTGACTCATATTCCACTCAAGTGAAATCGGGATAAATTTATAAAAAAGGTCCTAAAAAGACGAACCTACTCGTAAACAACATAAAAATCTAAAGGCTAGGTGCACTTGAGTATCTTCCTGAAGGCCTTCCTGAACTCAGGGTTGAAGATGGTGTATATGACGGGGTTGAGGAAGGAGTTGATGTAGCCCAGCCAGGTGGTGAGGATGAAGACGGTGACGCCGGGCGAGTACGGCAGGCCCAGCTTGCCGCACACCGCGTCCAGCACGTTACAAGTGAAGAACGGCGCCCAGCAAAACAGAAATACACCTGCGGACAAATTATAACAATATAAACCAATGTTGTTGTTTCCGTCGGGGAATATATAGGGTCCTTCTTTATATACTGACACTTTTTTAAAAGGATGATGAGACCGTCAAACTGAACAACTTTATCAATGGCACCAACATCGAAATCGCGAAAGAAAATCTGCTCTTTCATACAAAACTGCAAATCTACTCAAGCCAATGCATGGGACAGTATTTTTTTTGTGCGTTTTAGATGTTGGCCCCATAGAGAAAGTTGTTCAGTTTGATGGTTTGATCATCCATTTGAAAAAATGTTATAAAGAAGGACCCTGTAGCCGTGAGCATCTGCATAAGCTAAACCAATGTTTTTAAAAAAACAAGACACAATTTAAAAGTAACATTTTTCTTCAAATACCGACAAAGAGAACGTTTTTTTCGACCTCCGATAGAAAATGGATCCGATGATCATCAGATTATCAAAATCAGCTGGACAACTTTACTTAGGGACAAATAGAAAAAAAAATCTGCTGTCATATATATAACGAGCGTTAACCCGCGACTTCGTCCGCACAAATTATATACCAGATTTTAAGTCAGATCATAAGCTATCAAACAAAAAAAGTTTCATCAAAATCGGTTCAGTAGTTTTCGCGTGATACTCGTTCAAACAAACAAACAAACAAACAAACAGACAGACAAACAGACAGACAAAAAATCCAAAAATTGGTGAAATGGAATCAGGGACACCTAAAAACCATATCGTAACTTTTTTTTTGTTAATATCTTCAATGTACAGACAAACTTCCTGTTACAGTTTTATAATAGTATAGATTATTTGGGTACTCTAGGTTTGCAGTTAAATATGGAACTGATTTCTGCTTCCTGATTTGGATTTTAGTCCAATAGAAAAAGTTGTTCAGTTCGATGGTTTTGATCATCTCCTTAATTAACCATCAGCATATTAAAAAAGACTCTCTAAACTAACAGGCGATGCTGGGAGTTCTATTAATTTGTAGTTTGAAAACGACAAAGTGTGTGCCCAAGAGCTACATGAGCTCATCCCGCCTTCCCCTTTCTAGTATCGGACTACCAGACGCACCGCGGGATATCACCCCTTTTTGGTTGACATACCACATATCCGCACCAAGCGCCTTTCTAAATCTTTTATAATGCGCACAGCCAAGGAGTGGAATGCCCTGCCTGCGTCAGTATTTCCGAGTGCTTACAAACGGAGAAGTGGGGAACAAACTGGATGAGGAGAGCTGAGTATAGAGTTTTGTGGTGTGTCTTGGGAGAGGCTTTCGTTCAGCATCGGGCGATGACGGGCTGGTGATCTAGTTTAGAAACCAAATGGAACAAACAATTAGGAGCTAAGATTAAATGGTATGAAACGCTTCTAATTCTACATAAAGACATTATGAAAAGAATGAGCAATTTCCCAGGGGATATTATTTGGGGTTAGGCTTTTATTTGGTTACGGAACCCTAAAAGTTACTTTAAAAAAGATTGTCGCAGACAATATCTCAAATTTGACCCCAGAGGCTTGTAAATTCAATTCAAAGTCGGAGTGAACTTTGATACTAAAAAGGTCCCTCTTGATTCGATCACTCAAGTTTTACTGTCTAAGGTCATTGAGGAGAAATCGTGCAATATCACCAGTAAATAAGTTGAGCCGAACATTACGATGCTTGCATTCGATCCCGAATATACAGTAGCGATACAGGGTGAAATTGATATCATTAGCATCCTTTTAAACTAAGAGTCTACCCGTCAAACTAAACTACTTTTACTATGGGAGCAAACCGATCGGAGCAAATAAAAAAATCTGCTGTTCTATACTAAACTGCAGTGCCTACTCGACTCAAATGTATGCGACAGCAGATTTTTTTTTGCTCCGATCGGTTTGCTCCCATAGTAAAAGTTGTTCAGTTCGATGGGTAGACTCTTAGTTTAAAAGAATGCTATATCAATTTCACCCTGTATACAGGGTGTTACAAAAGTATAAATAAACATTTAAAACTTTTAAGGGGGTTGTTGAGACCATCAAACTGAACAACTTTATGACGGCCCGGTAGCACAGTCTGTAGTGAACCTGCCTGCTGTGCCGAGAGTCGCGGGTTCGAATCCCGCAAGGGACAAATATTTATATGATGAATATGTATATTTGTACCCGAGTCATGGATGTTTGTATCTATATATGTATTCTATATCGTTGTCTAGTCATCATAATACAAGTCCAGGTACTTTAAATGTGACTAGATAATTTGTGTGACAATGTCCAAGATATTTATTTATTTAAATTATTATATTAACTTTCACTATGGGACCAACATCGAAATCGCGAAAAAAAATCTTTTGTCCCATACATCTAGCTCTAGTAGATCTGTAGTTTATTATGGAACATCGCAAACGCATCGCATCATGGTGATTATGGCAAATCTCCTCATTTTGGGGGAGGCCTATGTCCAGCAGTGGACGTCTATCGGCTGATATGATTAATGATGATGATGAAGCATCAGACTTTTTTTCGCGATTTCGATATTGGTCCCATAGTGAAAGTTGTTCAGTTTGATAAACGTTTATTTGTATTTTTGTAAGGCGAGCCTGGGTGATTTTGTTGGGATATAGGTTTAAAAACTTAAAGCAGGCTCTACACTTTCGCGAGAACAATGAAGCATGAACACAATCTCGTTCTCAGCCGTTCTCGTATCTTCTCGGTGAGAATGTAGTCTCTGTTTTAGTTTTACATACTAAAACGAGCATTCCACTCGTCCCCCTCACATCCAATGAGCTATGCGCTATGCTCGTTTTCGAGCAACCAATACCCTCAAACGAATGCTTCCAATTAATTTGTTTTAATAAAATTCCGACACGTAGTTGCGAGTTTCGATCTTAATTAAAAAATTCACTGGTGCAAAGAGCAATAAAAATATTGCGCCGTATCGTAAAAACATAATTAACATATTTAAAGTTTATAATAAACGAGCGTTAACCCGCGACTTCGTCCGCACAAATTATATACCAGATTTTAAGTCAGATCATAAGCTATCAAACAAAAAAAGTTTCATCAAAATAGGTTCAGTAGTTTTTGCGTGATACTCGTTCAAACAAACAAACACCCAAACAAACAAACAGACAGACAAAAATCCAAAAATTGGTGAAATCGAATCAGGGACACCTAAAAACCATATCGTAACTTATTTTTTGTTAATATCTTCAATGTACAGACAAACTTCTGTTACAGCTTTATAATAGTACTAGCTTTTGCCCGCGACTTCGTCTGCGTGGACATGGAATTTTGTCTTATGTCTCGTCTAAGGTAATGAAGGTCATGGTCCGAACCAAGTCTAGGAATCCTGGCATGTAACATTAGAATGGCGATTAAGGAATGGGCTAATAAAAGTCACAGGCTAGAATGCTCTGGCCTCTCGGGTCTGCAACACTGCAGGAAATTCATCAGCAATCTTCTTATTATTATGTGGGCAAAGCCCTGGTGTCAGAGTATAACAGCAATATAACACCACGAATCCCACAGTTCATACTGAACAACAGCAGCAGCAAAGCTCGTGCCATCGTTGGAGCCCTCACCGGGCACTACGCAACAGGCACGATAAAGTTCACTCTAGATCCCGGTTGCCGAGCGTGTGGAGAGGAGGAGGAAACCATGGAACATTTGTACTGTGTGACTGCGATGTCTTGGTGGGTAAACGTATGTGATTCCTGAGAGATGGTTATTCATTACACGTTTCTTACCCTGAACGCTATTGCCTCCCTCATTTTCCAAGTTTTTCAAGGATGAAGAAAATAATATGTAGGGGTCAATACAAAAGATACCATTGGGTCGAAGTGTTGCTGGCTTGCCATTTCCCATAATAAGATAAGAAAGTCATGAACTTAAGCTAAATCAAAATCAGAAAGTACCCCAAGTAATTCTGTAGGTATCAGATTTAAAAGTCATTCACTGGATCCATCACTTTAATTTTTCTACTGTTCGTCGTTTATTAGTTTTTCATTTATGTCGAGCAGCATAATAATCATCTTACGACCCACTGCGGGTCACAGACCTCCACTCACGTATAAACGTTAGAGGATACTCTACCACGCGGGCTAGTGTAAAATGGTGAAGGCAAGAGCTAAAATAATAATATTCTAGCAAGCTAATGGTCAATTTGCTAAAAAAGATTTTCAATTATATAAGTAGCTACATTACCGACCTGTGGTGTTATAGTATAAGAAGGACCTTTTAGATACGTAGGTACCTTTTTATACGTTGTGGTAGAATGATGTTCTATAGTTAAGTTGCACAAACCCTCAAAAAATCATAATTGAGACCGAAAATCAAACAAAACAAAAATTTGGCAAGACTTACTGCAACAAAATTCATCCTTTCTGTAAAATAAGGTTATCATTCCGTAGCATTGGCTCAGATTGGACTCAAACAATCAATATACTTACAACGATGTATTACAACGATAATATAAGGTCTAACAAAATTAGCTGAAACTATTTTAAGGGTATGCTCAGACCATCAAACTGAAAAACTTTCTCTATGGGACTAATATGGAAATCGCGAAAAAAAAATTGATGTCCAATACAAAACTGCAAACACAAATGTATGGGGCAGAAGATTTTTTTTCGAGATTTCGATATTGGTCCCGTAGAGAAAGTTGTTCAGTTTAATGGTATGAGCATACCCTTAAAACAGTTTCACCTAATTTTTTTTTAGACCTTATATAATCAACTAAATTTGTAAGCTCCTGCTATAGCTAAGTTTTTGAATTAATAATTGTAGCATACTTGCTTTAAAAAAACTCCCAACGCCATCTATTAAGATGAAAATAATACTACGATTAAATTACTACGATAAAATTTTTGAAAACTTGATTTTTGATAGTTGACGACCCGGTTGGTGTAATGGTTACCTCGCCGGACTGCCAAACCAGGGTCCTGGGTTCGAAACCCGGTTCGGTCATGGATGTTATAAATGTTTGTGCCGTTGTTGTATGGTTTCTATAATAAAAAGCCTATAGTGCTTGCTTGGAATCATAACAATGTTCCTGTAAGCGTTATTTATTTATTTAATTATTTTTTGAATTCAGCCGGTAAGTAACTATACAATCAAATCTGTAAGACCGAATATCTGAGATGTCTTGAGCATGAATTAAGTATGGTACTTGCTTCAAAAAAACACCCAACGCCATCTATTAAGATGAAAACAATACTACGATAAAATTATGAACACTAACTTTAGAAAAGGTTAAAAGAAAGAGGATTTTTAGTATTTGCCGACTGCCAAACCAGAGTCCTGGGTTCGAGTCCCGGTTCGGTCTTGGATGTTATATGTTTATGCCGTTGTTGTATGGTTTCCACAATAAAAAGCCTTTATTGCTTGTTTGGGATAATTAAAATAATGTTTGTGCCTGTGAGCGTTATTTATTCATTTGTTTAATTATTTTTCTCGCGTTCTCCGCTGGAGAATACGCGTGCCCAGTGTGGGGCCGATCTGCCCACGCCAAGCTGGTGGATACCGGCACTAAACGAAACGTGTCGGATTATAACTGGTTGCTTGAAACCGACTCCGGTACAGTTGCTTTACCCACTGGCTGGCATAGCGCCCCCAGATGTAAGTAGGGCTGTGGCAGGTTCCTCAGAGAGAGCCCAAATGGTGGACGACACACGACATCCCATGCATGGCTTTATTTCTGCGCCGCAAAGGCTGCCAAGCCGACGCAGCTTTATGAAGTGTGTCGACCCCCTGAATACTGGCCCAGCGCAAGCAAGGTGTACTCTATGGCGACAAAAAGTGTCCCTCCCAACTCCATTTGTGTCGCCGTCTGAGAGCCATTTGTGTCCCGCCTAGACATGACTTGCCTTGGGCGACCTGGAAGTCTTTAAACCGACTTCGAACCCAGGTCGGTCGCAGTAAGGACAACATGGTCAGGTGGGGATACTCGGATGCGCAAAATGTGACTTGCTTGTGTGGAACTCCACAAACGATGGCCCATCTCACATCGTGCCCTGCGTGCCCTTACATCTGCACGCAGGAGGAGCTCATGACCGCTAGCGACGGTGCAGTATCGGTTGCCCGATTCTGGCAAGCTACTATTTAGCGACTTCAGAATTTGAAGTCGACACGATAACGTTTATGCGTGATTGCGCCACAAACATACAACATTACAACCTTACAAACATCGTCACAAACGTTCACGTTTATAATATTAGTGAGATTATTAGTTCTTCTTCGTGATGACATTTTTCATTACTGAAAACAATCAAGTGTACTGGCAGATACAAAATTATTTTTTAAGTATTTTTATCACTGAACGGAACGCGTCGGGGTGCATATATATTATATTACTTTATTTTTTATTTATTTAACTTAATATGAGGACACTTTTTTAAGAGGATGATCAGACCATCAAACAGCTTTTTCTATGGGACTAACATCGAAATCGCGAAAAAAAATCTTCTGCCCCATACATTTTTGTAGAGTAGGATTGCAGTTTTGTATGGAACAGTTGATTTTTTTTCGTGATTTCGACTTTGGTCCCATACAGAAAGTTGTTCAGTATGATGGTCTGATCATACCCTTAAAAACTGTCTGCATATAAGAAGGACCATATACATCTTGCAATCCGGTCAGATGCGCGCGAAATCGGTGACGGCCGCATTCCACTGCAACGTCGCCTGGTCAGCACTCGCTGTCAATTTGCGTGCATTTGAAACAACGGCAACACGTATGCGCCTGGATTCCAGCGAATAATTTCGTCCGGAAGAACGCAGTCGGCTATTGCCGAATGTTACATTAATTTATGTAAAGCTCATATCAAGCGACAGTCCGTAGGGCTGTGGCAGGTTCCTCAGAGAGAGCCCAAATGGTGGACGACATACGACACGGACGGACCGCAGCACGGACTACAAACTTTGAGTCAAGATAACTTTAGAACTAAACATTTAAAAGGAAATCACAGATATTGGCTTCTAGATTGTTTTAAAACCATTAATTTTTTACTTTAATTACTAAATGTTCAAACTAAGCTTCGTTTTGTATGGAGCCCGTAGAAAAATAAATTATCCTCTTAATCGAATCGGGCGCAAAATGCACGGCGGCACATCGCATCGGCGGCATAAAAAACCGATTCTTATTAATTTGTTAGAGTTCGTTCGTTTGTATTTTAGTAATAATTTACGGTATTTCAAAATAGTTCCTTACCTGTCTTATAATTGCTTTAAAATATTAGGTATTATCCAGTCTTGCGTAACTGTGTGATTACAACGTAAATAAAAACATTCCGAATTAAAAATCGAGTTTTAGACATCTTTCGGCTGCTGATTTGAAATCATGATTATATTCTCTTTGTTTAAAATTTGCGTGCAGTTTTTTTTTAAATAATTACTCCTGCTTTGGTTGCACTGTAATTCTACAAAATGTCAAGAAATTTGTAGTTCGAATCTTTTTTTCTTGTGGCCAGTACTAAGGTTTTTTTTGTTATGCAAAGGTTTTCTCCATGGAGTTTGAAAGATTTTATCGCCAAAAAGAAGAAGAATGTTACACTAACAACCGGTGAGGTCATCAGCACTGGACAATGATAAAATTTATAATTATTGGTATTTATTTTGTAATTTGTTGTTATTTTCGCTATTTATAAATCAAACAGTCTTCAGAATCAGCTTACTTTATTACAAGTCTTTTAATTTTAATTAGTGTTACTTACTTGAAATTGAAATGGCACCGTACATTGGTTGCACTTGCGGTTATATGTTTATATCTCCGGCTCCCGTCAATGTAGCGAGATAAATTATATACCAGATTTTAAGTCAGATCATAAGCAATCAAACAAAAAAAGTTTCATCAAAATCGGTTCAGTAGTTTTTGCGTGATACTCGTTCAAACAAACAAACAAACAAACAAATAAACAAACAAACAAACACACAAACAAACAGACAGACAAAAAATCCAAAAATTGGTGAAATGGAATCAGGGACACCTAAAAACCATATCGTAACTTTTTTTTTGTTAATATCTTCAATGTACAGACAAACTTCCCGCTACAGTTTTATAATAGTTTAGATAGATAGACTACGTCGCAAGCATGAGTTTATTATTCTACCGTCATTGCTATTTAATGTGACAGCTTTTATATTGAAATGCCGTGACAATTGGTGTCATACCTTTTTTGCATGTAAGGCGTATAACAAACAGAAGGAGTCAAGGCGGTACAATGGAGCCGCGAGATAGCGAATGACTCATTAAGCTGTTTTTGAATCAAGAAGTATAGTATTTAAGAGCCAATTTGAGCTCAGAAATGTACCAAAATTAAAAAAATATCACGTCAGCAACAGCCCCAAATTTAAAATTAAGCATTTATCTCGTTCTAAAAAACAAATGGTAATTTATTTTGCAAGCTTTTAAGGCTTCACTTACTGCATACTTCAAACATGGTGTTAATATTTTTGTCTACTTAGAAGGCTTTGAAAAATACGTTAGTATATTCTATTAAATATATAATTTTTTTTAAATTCAGTGCCTATTTTATTGCTCAAAAATAATTTATATTATTAAATCTAATCAAAATAAGTGCCTTGGTATTAATATTATTAATGTAAAAACTTTCTGTTAGATACAATTCTGATTTCTATGTTGCGTAGCGATTTTTTTTAATATGTTTTAAAATAGTCTTTTTGTCACTAAATGATGCTGGTTACAGTTTAAAACTCCAATTATAATAATTACTCCCACCCTAACAAAACTCTGTAAAATGACTGGGCTATGGAGAATATGTATTAAATGAACTATCTTGTATCTTTCCTGATTGTTTGCTCTCTGTATACTCTGTTTTTTTTTGGTGTCAAATAAAGTATAATTGATTGATTGTATGACAACTCAAGGTATTGCCTTTGTATGGGAAGCTCAAGTCCAGCAGTGAACTTGTCGATGACAAAGTCATTATCATCGTTAATTATGAATACCGCCAGGCGATATGATGAATGATGACGTTGACGATAATAATGAATTTTTTTTTAGATGAGATTTAAATCATTTACATAAACATAGCCTTAGATAAGAAGCAATATATTTTGTAATAAAATTTGTTCGCGTTGTTTAGAGTTTCTGGCTGCATCTTCTCTACAGCTATAACACTTTACGACGGGACGTGGCGGTACCTTGATTATGACATCAAAAATATAAAAAGTCAATTTTTTTTTTGTTAGCCTAGTTGATCCCACTGCTGGGCAAAGGCATCACCCCTGCTCTTCCACTCGTTCCTGTTGTTGGCCATTGGTCGTCAAATTCCATGTCATCACGCTACCTCTTCCTCGGTCGACCTGGACGCCGCCGACCGTTTTCGGGGATCCAGGGCATAATGATTTTTGCCCCTCTCTCAGGATGCATCCGACAGACATGACTAGCCCACTCCCATTTAAGTTTGGCACTTTTCTCTCCGACGTCGGCTATTTGAGTTTTGGAGCGCAACATGGTGTTTCTGACCCGGTCGGTTCGTTTAACACCTAGAATGCTGCGCTCCATCCATGCTATATTATTTTGCATAAACTATTTCGAGTTTTAAGTGACGGTTATTACGATGATAATAATTATGTTGATAATGATAATAATGAAGAACTAAACTCACCAAGAACTATAGCCAGAGTCTGAGTGGCCTTCTTCTCCTTCTTGGCGAAGGACTTGGCCCTGAGCTTGCCTGCCCTGTTGGCTCGGAAGATGGTGAACCTGGCAGCGGTGGCTGCACTCCTGAACCGCTTCCGAGGAGTCGAGATCGCTGAGCTGCTGCTTATGCGACTCAGCTTCTTTCTGTTCGGGGGAAAAGGTTTGATTTAGGAACTCCGATGACAAAACAATTCAATTACGTAAGGGGGTTCCCAAATTTTTAGTTCGTAAGTGTGCGTTCGTACGCTTTCGTCCTCATCCTCATGAATATGCTAGAAGAGGAAGCCTCTTCGATCAGAGAAGGTTGTCGTTAGAATAGTCGAAGCAAAAGTGTGTTGTACTTTCGTACTAATTTGACGTGAATTTACGCATTCTGATAAATTTGCACTCAGTCAAATATTGAGCTATATATCTATGATTATTTTTATTATACTCTTTAGTACTAAAACCATAGAACCTAAGATTAAATGATTGGTCTTCGCTGCGCTGCTCCTACCAAACATTAATCTAAGCATAGAATATAATCACACTTGATTCGGGCCTATATTCACTGCACTAAACACTAACTTCATTGTGTGTTACGAAAAAATGATACGCAGACTTACGGGAGTATACTTTATTGTGGGTCTGAGATCGTCCGCCAAGAGTAAATCCTAGGTTAATAAAGCTTATATACTAATTAGAAACTGCCTTAATATTTACTAAGTATCGGACCCAGTAGGCCTCGCATGCCACCCCCGAGAAAACGATAAAAATCGAGATGTGCCTCCATCTTTATTATTTTACGTAGGTATGCCAGAAAGAGCGCGCATGACGTTTTTAAACGCTTTGTCGTGGGTGGCATGCTAGCCGTGCTGGCCCAGATTAATCGACAAAGGTGCAAAGTGCGTCGTGTGCATCAGCAGTTCCGAAGTGATATTGGTTACGTCAACTAAATGTCGGATGCTGGGTCAGCATTATGTGGTCAGCTTTGACTACTTATATAGGGACTGGTTACGCGTGTAATTCTACTGTTTGTTACAATTCTGCCACTTTTTGCGGGGGGCGAGGTAACATTTAATCCGCAACTTTGGATTTTATTGCCCATAACTTTAGATTCTAACTTTGAACGTTAAAAATCATGAAAAGTAGTCTCGTGTGAACCCCAAACGTTCTAAGTTCGAAATTATTGTTTCGCAATTATAGGCTGTCTCATTTAGTGATAACGTATAAAATTGAGTGTAAATGCACATGATCAATTGATCTTACACCGTGGCAGAGGGAAAATGCAAGGCTAGTCCTTCTAATAAATAGTCAAAGGTGGTCAGCATCCATAACTTCCGCGCAAGTTCTGTCTTGTGCTGAAAATATAATCTGCTTCTCCTAACGCGCAATTTTGTACAAATTCAAAAACTGTTTCTAGTATCTAGTAATAGATGACTGATGATGATCTAAGTGAAACAGTTATGGACATAAAAAATCGTTTGGTTATAAATAGTATAACTTTTTGCTATTTATATACAAACGTTTGGTTATGTGCTACAAAACAGTTTGGAAGTCACTAAAGTTCGGTTATATTTAATAATAGTATATTATGGTACAAGTGTGTAATGTTGGTGATTACCGCTGAGGCGCCATTGAGACCCGAGGACGGTAATCATCAATACACACGTGTATCATACGACGTTTTTCAACACACTTGTGAAGAAAATAATAATAAAAAATCATTTTATTTAGTAAATAAAAAGTTTATTTAGATAATTTATTTGTACTATTGAATATGATCTTTTTTGTATCGAAACTTTTTTAAGAACAAAGCAACTCAAGAACTCAACCAAGAAGTTTAGATACCTACTATAAAAAACCTATAACTCCCTTGTGAATAATAGTAATGAAAAAGTCATAGTTTGATTATATTAATTGCGGTGAAATAAGGACCATTTTATGAGCAAGTGTGTTGAAAAACTTTTTTTTCAGTGTACTTTTTCTGCAAATAACATTGGCAAATAACTAATACTTAAAGCCTTAACCCCTTTTCCAATAGTGATTAAAAAGTACTGCGGCTTCCCTCAGTAGGCAATAAATTATTTTAGATTTTAATATCGTAAATTCCAATATTTAAGTCTAAATAATTGCTTGATGGTTTAAATAAAAACCGGCCAAGTGTGAATGGAACTGAGTGCACGCTGGGATCCGTATCTACTGATATGCATGGTGAATAATGGCGTTTTCTGGGTTCCGTAGTCAAACTAGGAACCCTCAAATCTAAACTAGGAACTATCAAACTTATACTTTCGTCCATTCTGTCTGTCTGTGTGCCCTGCCTCAATTACTCCCTAATTTTTGAACTTATTGAATTGAAATTTGGCATTTAGACATGGACAAACAAATGGTAATGAAGAAACACACTTTTTTCGACACCCCCATACCACGAAAAGGGTGTTGACGGACAACGAAGACTCAAGGGTGTTAGCATTTAAGGTGGTTGCAGAGGGGTAAATTTTATACAAAACTTTGACGCACAATACGCGTAGATGGTATTAATATAAGTAACTTTGTATAGATGGAAAAATAGTTTAGAAAATCTAGATACCGCGTCACAAATAACATTTGCAATTTATAAAATAATTACGAAGATGCAAAGCTTTGAAATTTTTCATACAAAATTTTAAAAGCTTTATATCTTCGTAATTATATTGTAAATTGCAAATGTTAATTGTGACGCGGCAAATAGATTTTCTAAACTATTTTTCCATATATAAAATATTACTTTTATTAATTCCGTCTACGCGTATTGTGCGTCAAACTTTTGTATGGACTGAAACCACCTTAAATACAGAACCCTAAATGGTAAAATGAATATAGCTGACAACGTTAATATAATTTGAGGGTTAATTTATATGTAAATCGTTTGGTTATGAATAATAATTAGCATGATAACTACTCGTCGACTTCCACAAGTAATTTATTGCGCTTGTAGGAGGTACAGTCTTGTTCAGTGAGGGATGTGTTTAAGTGTTTCAGTCTTAAGGTGGTTTCAGTCCATACAAACGTTTGACGCACAATACGCGTAGACGAAATTAATAAAAGTAATATTTTATATGTGGAAAAATAGTTTAGAAAATCTAGTTGCCGCGTAACAAATAACATTCGCAATTTATTATATAATTACGAAGACATGAAGCTTTTAATATTTTGTATGAAAAATTTCAAAGCTTTATATCTTCGTAATTATTTTATAAATTACAAATGTTATTTGTTACGCGGCAACTAGATTTTCCAAACTATTTTTCAATATATACAAAGTTACTAATATTAATACCGTCTTTGCGTATTGTGCGACAAAGTTTTGTGTAAAATTGACCCCTCTGCAACCGCCTTAATATAATAATACTTATAAATTAAAATGAGTTAACCTTTTCAGCGCCAAAGTCTGATATATCAGACGTATAAGTTTCGTGCCCTCGCCGCCAAAGTCTGATATATCAGACAAAAAAAATTGTTGAAAAAAACATTTATTTTTATCACAAATAAACTTATCAACGTACGTATAAGTTTTCCAGATAGTGCCAATTTTTTGGTTTGTGGCGTGTGATGAGCGTTTTCTAAATAAATCCGTGGCATGGAAAGGGTTAAATGAGTTTCAGTTAAAAAAATATCGTTTTACGGCACTAATCAGATGGCTTTGTTGGAAAAAGTTACTTATCAATTTTCCAGTTTTAGGTAGGGACAGGGTTCCTTGGGGGAGGCCTATGTCCAGCAGTGGACGTCCATCGGCTGAGATGATGATGATGAGGTAGGGACAGATCTATCTATACCTACATATATTAATTTATAAGTATATATAATAAAATTATAATCTTGGCGTTGTGCATTAAAAATATTTCCAAAAATATAATTGGAGGCCGTCCAGGCCGACTCGTAATAACGAGTTTTTCGGAATTTATGTACGATTTTGTAACACCACTGGCTTTTCGGTGAAGGAAAACATTGTGAGGAAACCTGCATGCTTCAATTTCGAGGCATGTATTGTACCTACTGTCCATTACAAGTGGCGACGGGCTCACTCTCCGTCACAATGGACAGAGTTTCGGTACTAGTGAAACGTGGATGTTCTGAAGTTTCAGAATATCTCTGACTACCCCCTCGGGATATATAGTCGTGAGCATATGCTTAATCGATATTGTGTCGAAAGCTAGTTTTTGCGAGCACCTTTGTTTGGTAATATTTGGTCTTCCTTCTTTCAAGATTATCTGCTTAAATCAATGCCTCATCTCATCTACGATATGCATTTATTCTTATCAAAGAAGTTAATTGATTTAGGTAGGTACCAGTGCGTTAGAATATAAACAATCATATTTTTAATATGAGTAGTTATATTTATTTATTAAGGTACACCGACAGCAACATTACATTAACAGAATTATAATATTGGCATGCGGTATTTTATCTAATTTACATGCCTATAATAGATGTACACAACATTCATCAGTTTAAGGTTACGAAAATACATCAGTCATACATACATAATAGATAATAATAATTAACTAGAATTTGACATTAATAGAGCGAGTGTCCAATCCTGAGGCACTGGACTAAGATTCTGGTGGGGTGATCTCTTGCTCACACGAGAAAACTGTGTGGAAATGTAAATTGACATTGTGTATGTACCTGGAGAAATTGGACTTATAATAATAAATGTAATTTAATGTAATGTAATTAACAACATGCGTCGTCAAAATTCCTAAAAAAAAACAATTTCCTTCAGCAACATGCCTCGTCAAAAACTTAATCGAAAAGTCCGCCCCTAGCCGTACCTGGCCCAAACGTGCCCATAACGCTTGCTGCGTTTCCGCGTTGTATAGCTAAAGACACGTGGAAATCATTTCCCCTTTCTCTTATACGTTTGCCCAGATCCCTCACAAAAGCCTTTGCCTCATGTCCCCATGGGCCTGCCGTCTCCACTGCGAATGGCACAAAAAAATAGTTTCGCTTTAAAACGGCGTATTTATTGTGTTTCAGCACCGCCGCTGCCTCCGCCCCCGACCCTGCTATTCTCACCGTTCCACTCATATGGGACGCTGCATAGGTACTAACGCACGTTGCGTCCCACAGCAGACATTGTCCCTTTCGCCACGGCACAAGAGTCAACCCGTCTGGTCTCTTCCCATCCTTACGGCTCAAACCAGGCGGTTCCACCACGCAGGGCACATTGGCGGACACGAGCGCCCGACGAATAATATCATTTATTGCATGGTGCCGCGTGGTTAATGTATGTAATTTAATTTAATATAACATACTTCACATAACTACATACTTAACATTCGTCACTTAACATCAGGTGAGATCGGGGTCAAATGTTTACCTATCAAACATAAAAAAAAAAATAATAACTTGATTTTCTGACAAACTAACTATGTAATTGGGAATGATGCAGACCAAAGAGTCTGGCTATGACGGACCGGCCGCTTACGACAGTATGACTTAATATTTATGGCAGACGACGTGGAAGGGACTTTGACGTAGACGAATTCAGAGGAAAATCCTGAGGAAAATAAATTAATTAATTCCGACGACGAAGATATTTTCTTTCAGTCGTGCTTTTTGTATGGGACCTGGTTTCCTGAAATAAATGATTTTTTTAAAATAATAATTTAATTTTATCTAATTGTATTTATATTGTAATTTGCATTTTATAACGTAATTTGCAAAATTATAAATTACGAGCAATAACCCGCAACTTCGTCCACACAAATTATATACCAGATTTTAAGTCAGATCATAAGCTATCAAACAAAAAAAGTTTCATCAAAATCGGTTCAGTAGTTTTTGCGTGATACTACCACTCGTTCAAACAAACAAACAAACAGACAAAAAATCCAAAAATTGGTGAAATGGAATCAGGGACACCTAAAAACAATATCGTAACTTTTTTTTTGTTAATATCTTCAATGTACAGACAAACTTCCTGTTACAGTTTTATAATAGTATAGATATAGATTTATAACCATTCATAGTTTAAAATCAATTTATAATTAAAACAGATAATTAACAAAGGAATTAATGATACTAACAACTATGGATATATATTCCATAGATATAATATTATAAAGAACTGTATAGGTACTCCAATTATGGTAAGAAAATATTACCTACTCTTCTGCGTCATAATGTCTTATTTGATCGTAATATTTATCTCACATTTTACTGTTTGCTTTTATCGGAAGCTCTCCATCGAATTTGTTTGTTTTATATTCATTTTATATTTAGTAGACAGGTATTCTGAGTGTTGTTATTCTTTTATACGATTCAGTGAGTCAAATCAATTGAGTTATTCAATAAGGCAGTTTTCTTCTTTCGTGTCCGCATGAGCTGAACATGACAAATAAATAAATAAATAAAAATAAATAAATCACTCATGCTGTAGTGTAAAGATTAGCCAGTCAGCAATGGTCGCATCGAGGCTGACTGTCAAGGACGCCCCAGACGAACTCAGGTTTCTTCACTCAGGGAGGCTCAATAAGGCAGTTTGGAAGCAACCTTAACTTGTGTAGCCTTAACTTGTAAAAGTTGTTCAGTACCATGGATACAATCAACCCTAAAGAGGATAGGCGGGTACCGTTTTTTCCATACAAACTTTGTTCCCTGTTTCCTCCCTGGATAATGTCACTAGAGCAAAAAAAAATATTATCATACAATCTATGTTACCTCATTGCGGGGTACATAGCAGTATGTGCCAATGTTTTGGTTTATTGCATTTATTAATCACGGTAAGAACTAGAGGCCTTCGAAAATGACAAATTTTATCGCCCGTTTTCAGACTTTGACGAATATTAACAAAAAAAGCAAAACATATAGCCAAAATCTTTCTCATATTATTCTTGAAAGAGTTATTAAAATCGGTGTAGTTTTGGAGGAGGAAACAGGGAATACGAAAGGCCGATTTCTTCGATTTTATGTAGATAAAATCAGTACGAGCTGCAGTTGTCTCTTTCGCATTCTAGTCGGTGGGGTGTACGGGTGGCGCGGATCGGACAAATACGTATACAGTCAGAAAAGTGACCTATTTTCCAAATTTCCATTTCAGCCCGCCTATCCTCTTAAGGTAATACAATTGTTTACCCTAACTCCGTGTTTCGTTGCACCTTGTATATAAGGTCTAACAAAATTAGGTGAAACTATTTTAAGGGGTATGATCAGACCATCAAACTGAACAACTTTCTCTATGAGACCAATATTGAAATCGCGAAAAAAAAATCTGCTGTCCCATACATTTAGGTTGAGTACGTTTGTATGGAACAGCTGATTTTTTTTTCGCTATTTCAATATTGGTCCCGTAGAGAAAGTTGTTCAGTTTGATGGTCTGAACATCCTCTTAAAATAGTTTCAGTTAGTTTTGTTAGACCTTATATAACACCTGCCACGAATTCCGAATCAGAATTACGATTTCGTGTGGATTTTCCATTTCCAAATATCTACATACGAAATCGTAATTCCGTCTGGACTAATATATATAGTCCGTATGTTTGTGGTAGGAGTAAGTCAGTATTTTATCCCGGCCTACCTCGCGACATGCACCCTACCTACACAAAATGAAATTACCTATCATCCTTTTAATTAACACGTGTCATGCTTAAAGCGAATTATTTTTAAACAAAAGAGAACACAGCCCACGAAGGCAGCTGTATAACAAATTTAATTACGCCCCGTGCACTGCTATGCCGTGAATTCCATCAAACTTTCAGATTGAACTGCCAAATTGAAAGGTCACCAAAATAATTGCGTTATAACATGCTTATAAAAGATACTGAAAAGGGTATACTTATTAGGGTCTTTGACTACTTATGTAGATACTAGTTACGCGTGTAATTCTATTAACAAACATTTCTGCCACTTTTTGTAGGGCGAGGTAACATGAATTCCGCAACTTTGGATTTTATTCCCATAACTTTAGATTCTAATTTTGAACGTTAAAAATCATGAAAAGTATTCTTGTAGTCTCGTGTGAACCCCAAACGTTCTAAGTTCGAAATTATTGATTCGCAATTATAGGCTGTCTCGTTTAGTGATAAGGTATAAAATTGAATGTAAATGCTCATGATTAATTGATCTTATACCGTGTCAGAGAGGAAATGATACCGCAAGGCTCCTTATAATAAATAGTCAAAGATTTGGGTTCAACACTTCTGTATTCAATTCCAATTATCTATGGTTATTTTATAATGTCTTGTGTTTTGTACAACAATTAAGAAAGAGCGAATTTAGTATGCCTTTTTATTATTTATTTTATTTTAACACTTTATTGTCCACACGGAAATATACATGAAAACAACATAATAGACAATTACAAAGAGCGAGCTTACCTCTAAAGAGATTTCTTCCAGTAAACCCGAGTAAGTGTTACAAAGTGTTGAGAGTAAGTGTTATAAAAAAATTTCAGAAATTGTTGTACCCTACGTCAATACTGTCTATTTATACAGGGTATTAAGGTAAACAGTTGCACTACTTTAATGGGTTATTGTACCCATGATACTGAACAACTTTCCCTACGAAACCTATAGGGAATTTGCTGGTTGCATTTAATATGGAAGGTCAAACATTTTTTTTTTGAATTTCCTATATGATTCTTAGGGAAAGTTGTTAAGTATCATGGGTACAATCACCCTTTAAAGTAATGCAACTGTTTACCCCAACACCCTGTAGATGTGTTAAGCGCCTGTTTAAATATTGTCCACCATACTTGCTCCACATTTAAGACATCATTAAATATTTCATTTCACTAAGTACCTACAAACACAATAAAAGATTAATGAATTGGCATTTTAAACTATTGTTTTGTGTTAAGTTAAGTTTTGTAATAAGCTTTCATCCCTTCAAGCTTCGTCAAAATAATCTATACTATTATAAAACTGTAACAGGAAGTTTGTCTGTACATTGAAGATATTAACAAAAAAAAAGTTACGATATGGTTTTTAGGTGTCCCTGATTCCATTTCACCAATTTTTGGATTTTTTTTGTCTGTCTGTTTGTTTGTTTGAACGAGTATCACGCAAAAACTACTGAACCGATTTTGATGAAACTTTTTTTGTTTGATAGCTTATGATCAGACTTAAAATCTGGTATATAATTTGTGCGGACGAAGTCGCGGGTTAACACTCGTATAGTATAATTATCTGATGCCCAAACCGTGTGGCTACCTACCTACACCCTTTTTTTAATCGTAGTGGGTTCCCGTTCCATCTGATTAGGGTTATACAAGTTAGTAAAGCGAAAGAGTGAGATGTTTTCGAAGAACACGTCAGAAAGGAAGAAGTAGAAGTAGAGAGAACAAACGCGGAAGGCTGTCCCCATCACTTTAAGGGATAAGAGACGGAAGAAAAGAGAGAGTTAGAGAAATTTCTCAGCAGATTTTCTAGAAGGATATCTCCCAAGCTTAGATTAAAACACTTTTCGCTTACGCTGAAAGATGTAGCCAAGAAATGAGAGAACCCGTTATGAAAACTCACGTCCCTGTGAAAACTTCATAGTACTTCCTATCTCTATGGAAAACTTATGTAAACAAAAAAGAAACAGAAATATTAGTTTTTATAAGATGTCAAACCTACGGAATGGTGATGACATCTTGCCAAACAAATCATCTTTTAGTATGCAAAAGTCACACTCAAAGACATTATACCTTAAAATAAAGAGATCCTTCCGCTGGGCTGCGTTCAGAACCTACGCCCCAGGTGCACCCCGAGTGCAACTTTTCGCACTAACGCCGTTCCGAGGCTCGGTGAAAAACGCTCTTTGCAACTCTGTTGTCACAACTCAACCGTTCCGAACCTCTGACGGGTTGCAACTTTTAACCATCAAATTCGATGGTTAAAAAACACTCTGATGTTTTAATTATCTGTGGTTACTTGACTTTTCGCGCGTTTTGAATAAAAGTTTGTTTTTCAAACAATTTTTATTCACTTTTTGATTTGCTAACATGGAAAATGAGTTTTTTTATTGTATTTGGAAATGATGGAAGCCCTGGACGCCTGGAAGGAAAAGATATTACTTTAAATGTCAAAATTTGAGGTTATAAAACAACCGGGATCGTTCCGTACCTCATAGCGAGTTAAAAATTGGCGCGGTCGTTCCGTACCTTAGAGCGAGTTGAAAAACAACCGCACCTAAAGGTCGTGAACGCACCCCGGAGCTCACACTATTGCTGTTTCATGTGCGGCCACGTTATGGTTTTATCTAGCTAGTTACTATATCTATGCTCCCAAGGGACATTAAAACAACAATGCAATTCTCTATGCGCAAACATCGTCACAACCGTGTCACAACCTTAAATTCGTCGTTGAGACATCGGCGAGCTCAAAGAGAATGTAACTCACTACGTTATAAGAGTCGGGACTTCCATACTAAAAACTGGTCGTTCATGTGTCAAACTCATATTAAAAAAATTTACGATCTGAAGGATGTAAGAAGGATGTTAAATTTGTGAGCTAGTCGATGTTTTTGACAGCGATGTGATGCTCAGAGAATTGCACTCCTGTTTCACTGGAACAATGGTATTCTAAAAGTGAGCGCACAAAGTAGCACAATAAGTTTAAAACCTAGACTTTCTGAAACAAAATTAGTCCTTTGTGAAGTTAAATAATTTATTGTTAACAAACGCAAAATATAATTACTAACAGTATTAGTTTATAATTGTATTTAGCGTATGTGTTGTGAGTTGTGACTTGAATAAAATGGTATAATAAAGTGTAATTCAATTACATTAGTTTTATGAAGGACCAAATGTTATTACAACAATACAGTCTGCAGAGAATTGAATTGGCCTTTGGAGTTACCACGTTTATGTAATTAAATTAGGTATATAGTGACAGCCTAGCAAATACTGAAACGGTGAACTCAGACCATCAAACTGTGATAACACTAAGGTTCAAATAGCCCGGCGACTTACCCTGGATACATCCTGGCAGCGGAGCGGCGCAGGACAGTCCGCAGATATGAGTAACGAGGAGCACTGAAATCCTTAAGGCATCAACCTTCACCATAGGTCGCTGATCCAACCCCGGGGTATATTGTCTTTTGGAAACGAATAACACACACAATCACTGGTAAAATAGTTAGAAAAATTCCTTTTAGCACGGAGCTCGTACATCGACCGCCGCGTCGTTTTGTTCGAAAACGGAAGTGTCCACCATGTTTTGCGTTGGCCAATCAGCGCACGCGCAAGGGTTTTATTGTCACCAGGCGAATAAAAATAATAACAAATAAACTAAAATACGCTTCCAAATTGTGTTGTCTTCAAATACAAAACTATCACTTGAATTTAGAAGCCTAAATACTAAAAAACAATAATCTTAAGCGCGGAATGATCTAAAGAAATTAACCTACTTCCGCTACGGAACAAACTGAAATTCCATGAAACGCAAAAAAAATTTGCTGTCCCATACAAAACTGCTGTACCTACCTGACTAAAGCGTATGGGACAGCTGATTTTTTTTCGCGTTTCCTGAGGTAGGCTCCATAGTGAAAGTTGTTCATTTTGATGGTCTGAGTTCACCGTTTCAGTATTTGTTAGGCTGTCGCTTACACCCTGTATTGTATCAATGACATTTTTACTAATTTCATAGTATTGTATAGGTCTTCAAGTTGAGTCAAGTTTCAAAAATCTTGACAGACATTATTTATTTCATACATGGTGTAAGGGTAGCAGTTGCATTACTTTCAAGGGGTGATTGTACCCATGATACTGAACTACTTTCCCTAAGAAACCTATAGGATATTGACAAAAAAAAATCTTTTCATACAAACGTTCGATCAGCTAATTGCATTTAGAATGGAAAGTTAATAAAAATCTCATACTATAGGTTTCTTAGGGAAAGTTGTCCAGAATCATGGGTACAATCACCCCTTAAAGTAATGCTACTGTTTACCCTTAAACTTTTTCATTGCATAGTTTATAGATATTATTATTTGTGGTTGGGCTATTGCAAGCAAGGGTCGTTATGTAACACGGAGACCAGCGCTGGTCCTTTGTGTTCGCCCCAAGCTCACCCATATTTTACGCATACCTCCGAACTTATGGTATTTTCTTTTCATCCTCGGGAATGCAGGTTTCCTCACGATGTTTTCCTTCACCGCCGAGCTAGTAAATGATAAATACAACCGTACATAAATTCCTAAGAACTTAGTGGTACAGGCCAGGAATCGAACCGTGTCCTCAGGATTGAGGCGCTAGCTCTCTTCCGTATGGGCTATCATTGCTCTTTTTAGTTTATAGGTAAATAAAGGTGACTCGATACTTTTAACGGCTTTAGTAACGCGCAACCATGCTAGACACCGATTTGCACGATATCGGCTAAACCGTCCCTAAGGATGATTGATTACCACGTCTTAACTTAAAAGTATTAAAATAGAAAACCAATAACCGATTTTAAAATGTTTTTGATGGTGCAGGATTAAAATTTTGAACGCGAGATAGAGTTTCGGGCATGTTAAGGAAAATTGTCTCTGATATTGGCCTTGGATGTCGTTTTAGAGATGGCTCGAATATACCCTGATTGCATGTTGACCACTTACTTGCCACCGATTAGCACTTAACTGGGCCCGCGTGGTGAGATATGGCCCGCTCCTATTTATCATCATTCGTGATATTCTGTGCCCAGTGGTGGATCATATACAGGGTGTAATAAAACACCCAGTAATATTTAACAAGGTAGTTTAGTGTAGACCATCAATCTTAATTTGCAGCATAGCAGTTTTGTATGTAACAGCAAATTTTTTTAACGTTTTCTCGATGCTGGCTCCATAGTGAATGTTGTTCAGTTTGATGGTTCATTTTAACCCTTTAAATATTACTTGGGTGTTTTGTAACACCCTGTTTAGGCTGATGATGATAAAAGCGTGAGCAATAACTATTATGATAATATTTTTTGTAAAAGTAAAATAATCAAATAGTATAGGCACCCCAACGAGCAAAAAACAGTTTTATAAGCATCCTAAGACTACTGTTGTACTTTACTAGACTTATAGTGCACTTAGTACCTTATTTTACACCAAAATATAAGCAGCAAAACAATACAGAGGCACAAAATAAAGGCTAAAATCTGATTTTTTAAAGATATTATTCGTAGTTCGAATGTTAGATTCTTTATTGTTAGAATATATTATATTATTCATACTAATAACAATCTTTCTCTTCTCTTTTCTTTCTCCATCTTTGTCCTGAGGACTGGATTGAGGTCAAGAGAAAACCGATTTGATAAAAAAAAAAATATGGTACTCGTTAAATTTCTTACCTCAACTCAGGTTTCTTCGGTAACTCCTTCTTTTCTTCTTCTTTCTTATCTCCCTTCTCTTCCTTTTCTTCCTTCTGCGAGGGGGAGATAGGAGGACTGTGTTCTTTTTCTCCCTCTATATTGGACGGGGCGTATCCAGAGTCGTTGTTTGTGTTTGGGTCCATCATTGGGATGGGGGATGCTAGGTTCGCCATTATTCTGCGGGACATCAAGTGCAAAGTTGTCGAATATTGGAGCGTAAGACTCATAGGTACCAAAATAAGGTTTATTTTACAGTGATTTTTGGTACCACTCTTTTTTTCGTGTCTATGGGTCTTGAGTGTTGTTCTTATATTTTACTGGTCTGTTATCCGAGGAACTTAAGGGCGTCAGGTATCATTGGAAGTGTATGTTAATTTTTAATACAGGGTTTAAGGGACAACCCTCCACAGACTGAAACGGTGAACTCAGATCATCAAACTGAACAGCTTTCACTATGGAGCATACCTTAAGGAAACTCGAAGAACCACAATGGTGAGTTCACCGTTTCAGTCTGTGGAGGGCTGTCCCTTACATCCTGTATACTAATATGGATGAAGCAAAAAACTGTACCAGAAATCAGAATCATAGCGTATGGCATCTTTACCAACGCCATCGGGAGTCTTATAAGCATTAAGGGTTTATAATTTTGGGTTTGCAAAGTTCGGGTAGAAGCCGTGGTCATACAGTCATACTCCACCACATAGTTTAGGGCCGACAAGATAGTTGTCAACTTAGCATCAGAGTATTGTCAAGCCTCAATAATAGGGGAAAGTGGGGGAATTTCGAACACCTAAGGAAAATCTTAAATAAAAAGAAATATAATCACGACAGTAAATTTCTATTATGTCATAATCATAGTAAATTTAATGTATAACTTCTGCTAATGCCGAAACAGAAAACAAATGACAATAACAGATAATAAGCCATGCCTTAAATAATAATATGAGATGATTGATTTCTACTTTAATAAATATTTACGCTATTTGTACAAGTAATAGTGTACAGCCACATTTGGTTTACTTAAAAATTAGATGAAACCGAACGACATTTTTCAATGTTGTTTTCTCATGAACTGCGTGCGCGGCCTTAAGCTCACAGTTGTCGTTCAGCACTGAGCGTGGAAGGATCTATCGAAAGATACAAATCGATAACATCTTTTCTGTTTCTAATTACCCTAAACACCATCGTTCGGAGTTACCCGGCGTTCGCAATTCCCCCACTCTCCCCTACGTACACCGTCACCCTAACCACAATATACGAGATCAACTGCTTAAGGTGGTTGCAGAGGCGTCAATTTTATACAAAACTTTGACGCACAATACGCGTAGACGGTATTAATATAAGTAACTTTGTATATATGGAATAGTTTAGAAAATCTAGATACCGCGTCACAAATAACATTTGCAATTTATAACGTAATTACGAAGATATATAAAGCTTTGAAATTTTTCATACAAAGTTTTAAAAGCTTTATATCTTCGTAATTATATTATAAATTACAAAATTCCAAATCAAAATACCAATCTTCTTTCACTATTTCCTCTACCCTAAGGTTGTCTGGAAGAAATTGCTTTTTAGCGATAAGATCGTCTGTTTTTGTGCCTTTTGTATTTCCTGATTATTTGCTCTCTGTATACTCTGTTTTTTTATTGTCAAATAAAGTATAATTGATTGAAATATTATTTGTTACGCGGCTATTTTTCCATATATAAAATATTACTTTTATTAATATTACTTTTATTGGTTGACGTATGAAATTTACAAGGCAAGTTCGAATGGAATGGTTGAAAGGGGTCGCCCTAGGCGCACGTATGCTGACCAAATCGGATGCGTACTGAAGAAGGGCCAAATAAAATGTACCCGGAACCGACGAGCTTGTATGAAGAAACTTATGGATGTTGAGGAAGCTAAAGATGTGTGTCAGAATCGTAGCATGTGGCGATCTGTTGTCTCTGTCTACCCCAGTAGTGGGACATAGGCGTGAGCATATGTATGTATGTATGTACTTTTATTAATTCCGTCTACGCGTATTGTGCGTCAAACTTTTGTATGGACTGAAACCACCTTAACGTGCTTTACGAAGCAATGAGCCTTGGGATGAACACTAAAACGGTCACCCATCCAAAGACTAAATTTTAATAACGAAGCTTCAACTATCAACAAGTCCTGCTCTGATATGAAAGCTGCTTTTGTCGAAATTGGCAGGGTCAAGTTGTCATGAATGTGTTTGCTTAAACCTGGGTTAGCAATTAACTCCAGTTTAAGTTAACTCATGATTTTTTGTATAGAAAATCAACTGATACATACTGCTATTTTACCCGGAGTTGATAACCCAGGTTAAACTGGGCTTATAACCTAGTGATAAAATGTTAGCTAGTCGCATACGTAATTTGGGGCGACTATTACCTACCCATTCCCTCTGTCGACTTTTGTACGTCTTGTGCGGAACGAAACCCTATTTTAAACTTTTCTTTAACTTCCAGATCAGCGTGGAAGAAATGTACATGTGTATGTACGTACGTTTGAGACTTGTATTATGCAAGTCTTGCTCTCAGAAAGTTTTCACAATTTCCAGACAGTTGTCGACAAGCAATAGAAGTTGTTTTGTTTATTTTAGAACTTTCTCCATTAGATGCATATGGTGTTTTGTATGGGATTCTACACCTATTTTGATTTTTTACCGGCTTTAAAAAAAGGAGGAGGTTAATTTGCCCCGTATTTTTTGCCAAAATCCAGTTATATTGTTTTTTTCAAAAGGATATCATGTGTATCCATTTGCATACTAATCTACACTATTATAAAAAAGTTATACAAGTGTGTTACAAACACACAGAGACATTTAAGATATTTACAAAAAGGATATGGTATTCAGGCATCCCTGAATCTAAATCGCAAATTTTTTGTCTGCGCATCTAGAAAAATGTACTGGATCGAATTTGATGAAACTTTTGTGTTTTAAAGCTGTATGTAGACTTAAAAAAACTGGTATACATTGTTACTCGTTTCGATGACGGGAACCAGACGAAGTCACGGGTCAAATCGAGTATACGGTATACTCGATTTGGCCCGTGACTTACTATAAAATGTGATGAGCTTCAACCCTTAGGAAGGACAAAGTATAAAAATTCCACACAGTTAAAGTCGTTGGTAATAAGATAACGAATAAATAAATTTTGTAGAAATAATTATTGTTCTACTTACAATCCAGTCTCTTCAACGACGGCTGCCAGCATAAACCTGGCGGACTTTATGTTCATCTCCTCGGCGAACGCACCCATCTCTGTTCTACCGAAGCTGAAAGAAAAGGATGCCATTAGCATGGTCAGCATCTTCATTACGTCGTTCGTACTATAGGGTACAGTCCACCTTTTACGAATAAGAGTAAGGACAAGTCAAGTCAAAGTGTTGGTGGCGCGTTGCGGAGAAGAATTGACACTCAATCATAAGGGTCCGGGTTCAAATCCACATGAACGACATGTGCCAATATCGACTGATCTCAAACGGTGTAGGAAAACATTGTGAGGAAACTTGAAGAGGAAGATATCTGATGCATATCACACGGGTGGTGGATTAACGCCAATACACCTTTCCGCAGGGTAGGCCTGTGTGGTACAGTGGGACCTATACAGGATGTACGATTAAATGCGTTACATACTTTAAGGTGTGCTTCAGACACAGATTACAAAAACTAAAGGGAGATGTGAAAAGGGGGCGGGGCCAATGTCGCAGCAATATGCGCAAAAACGGAACACATTGCTCGCGACAGTAATGATTTAATATATTATGAGACTGAAAGCCAGTCGAGATATTATGTGTAAATAGTTCACAATGCTTGCGTAGTACTAAAGATTATTCGAACGTTGAGTTCTGATACCGCAATGGATAATGAGCACATTCAAACTAACAAAATACTTTCTATCGCGTGGTACTGGTGGTAATGCGACACTACGTTTCGTACTCAGCGCGTTGGTTGGCATCTCTCTAGATCTCTATATGGCTTCAGACCATCAAACTGAACAACTGAACTTTTACTATGGGAGCAACATAGAAATAGCAAAAGAAACACCTGTTTCATATATTTCAGTCGACTGGCCATTAACATTTTCAATGGAACAACCAACTATTTTTTCAGTATTTCGCAGTTGGCTCCATAGTGGAAATTGTTCAGTTTGATGGTCTGAATTCACCATTTCAGTATTCCAAGGACTGTCACTTAGAACCTGTATAATATATTAATTCCTGTATTTCTTACACGGAATTCAATAAATGACATTCACAATAAACAGTGTCTTTTAATGTCCATTCAAAATATTTTAACAATTGAAACCCTACGACTCCTCACGTACCCTAACAATTCTAAAGGCATTCAGACACGTAGCTATTTCCCGCGTCTCCGTGTAGAATGCCTTTGCCTCCGCCTCAGTCCAACGCCTTTACTCTTGCCTTTCCTTTGAATCTCTGACAGTTCGATTTGAGACCCAGTGGGGCAGATATATAACCACTTTTTTACTGTGAAACGTGTGAAACTAACTTTGTCCGACTGTGGAAAAACGTATGGGTTACTATTGTGAATCTATATACAGGGTGTCGTACCCGTAAACCGGCGTCAACCCAGCGGATGCTGATAGGTTAGGTCATGACTAAGCAGAATATCAAAATTTGACTTTAGTAAAAGTGTCTTAGTTTTCGAGATATTGACAGTTTTAACACAGATACTGCATAGAACATTTGTAGCCGTGGCACTCAAAATAGTGACTGAGGTAAAAGAGTTTCACGAATTTCATAAAACTGTCCGTATCTCTAAGAAACATTTCCTAAAGTAAAATGTTGACAGATTTATTGATTGATTGACTAATTTTTTTCCATTTTTTTATTT
Organism: Agonopterix arenella; assembly: GCA_927399405.1. Classification (NCBI taxonomy): domain Eukaryota; kingdom Metazoa; phylum Arthropoda; class Insecta; order Lepidoptera; family Depressariidae; genus Agonopterix; species Agonopterix arenella. Next base: position 16,711,081 of record OV656704.1, on the reverse strand, counting down.
TAGTATATTCTGGTTAGGCATGAACTAACCTAACAGCATCCACCGGGTTGACGTCGGATTACGGGACACCCTGTATACGTACAATACGTAGAAGATAATTTACTTTTCAGACTTCAACAAAAGGAGAAGGTTCTAAATTAGATTGTTTATTTTATTTTATGTATATTCCACGATAACTTAGGCATTTTTTGAATGATTTTGGCCTAAATAAAGAGTTAAATACGCATATAAACCTAACGAAAGCTATGCTATGCTAGCGTTTAATTATTATGGAAACCATACAACAACAGAACAAACACTGGTATAACATTCATGACCGAACCGGTCCCGGTTCGGCCGGGTATAGACAATGGAACTCCTCAAAAGTTGATTGAAATTATCGTCTATTGAAGCATTTGTTCCGTGGCTTAGCTATACCTTTTGCGTGTATTCGAGTCGATATAATTTATATTTCACAACAAACAACATAACAAACTTCGGCCACCTTCCTTACCATCGAGAGGGGGTTGGGGGAAAGAAACGTTTGTTTTTTATTTAATTTAGGACCGACACATCTACTGGTTGTCAGGAAGAAATCACTTTTAGTGATAAGGCCGCCATTTGTACCCTTCTTGTTCGTGTATATTGTTGTAGTTTTTTGTTAATTTTGGTGTGCAAATAAAGAATATTTATCTTATCTTATCATACCGATTATTCAATTAAGCAGAAATTCCTATGAATAAATTATAATATTTGTTGAAATAAATATTAATATACCATACACACAGGATAATTGCTGGAAAAACCCATAGACATCGGAAGTACTAATGGAATAGTGAGTTACATTCTCTTTGGGAAAAACCGGAAAAACTATCATTGCGTTTTAAATATGTTAATTCAGTTTGGAAAATATCACCAAACAGACATTATTGGGATTATTTCGGATTCTGCAATAAAATTTTTATTGATTCTAATTTTTTTTATAGTTTCTGGCAAGTTGTCTTGGAAAAACAAAATATCAAAAGCCATAAAAACTAAAAAGAAAGAAATGTTTTTTTCTTTTTAATTGAGTATTTGGCTGTAACGTCATTTTTTTCTGACAGATAGCTAACTGCCAGTTATGTATTTCTTAGATGTAATGAAAACTCTTTGATTAATATGAAAAATATGTTGGCGAGACATAAAAACTTCCCAATAAATTTTTATTAGTGTTTTAAATACTATACACATACAATGTTCTTATTCATTACCTTTCGTTTTAACTATTTATCTATGATAATACATTTTTGTTTAATTATATAAAATACAGTTTTTGCATTAATTATTAGTTTTATGTCCCTTTATTTCTAATTTAATTTAATGTCATTAATATTTTATTTATTTGCTGTAATATGAAAAATACGAATTTCCATCATAATGTTTTATAAAAATAAATCTCGATAACACAAGAAAACTCAAGAAATTCTGATCGAGAATTCTCGTGGCTTGAGAACTAAAAAAAAGGTCGGGAAATCAGAAACCCTAATTGCGAAGAAAGGAGTCCCAATGCTTATTACTAAAGTACTCATCGCTTTTTCAGTATCTAGGTAATGTTTTTACATTTTTTGCGAAGGTTCAGGCCTCTAAAACTAATATTTTATTCACGCGTACAAATTCAAATTAACCTAGATTTTTTTCCATTATCCCGACCGTCATTTCTTCAACATTTTGATCGGGTAACATTTAGAACCCTACGTCACGTAGGGCACGTAAATGATCCCGCGACGTGTACGTGACGTAACGAACACGTGTCGTGGCCAGGAAGCTGGAAATAGGTGTTGTCTATACCTGGACCTGGAGTACAGACAGGTTTGTCCCTTTCTAATCCAACGAAGAAAATTATAACAAAAAAATTATTTAATTTTTATAAAAGAAGGGACAAACCTAAAGTTTGAAACATCGACTTACCAAAGAAGGTTGAACATTACCAACCGACATGGCCAATTTTCGTGTTTCCACGCTTGTAAGGAGGAGTGGTATCCTTTATCATTCTAAATCGTATGGGCGTCAGTCCACCACGCGTGCCCAATACGATTTGATAGACTTCACATACGCATCAGAATTTCTTCTTCAGTATATTCAAGTTTCCTCACTATGTTTTCCTTCACCGTTCGTTCAATGCGGACTGGTCTCCACCAATCCGCACTTGCCTTTGCAAGTTAGTGGTTAATGTGCAGCTGTAAGACGATGCTCTGTCCTGGTTCAATTTAGAAACATGTTAAAATCTGATGCTGTTAGCATGTTAGTGTCATGACATTGATATCCCTTACTTATCATCATCATCGTCTTCGTTGCTCCCGGAGGCGGTGTTTGTGGCGGCGTCCTGCAGCGCTTCGAGCCGCTGCGTCTGCGCCACGTTCTCGATGACCACCGCCGCCGTCCCGCTGGTCACCGCCGAGCTCAAGGCCGACGATGTCTTCTTAGCTGACCGCTGCTTTTTAGCTCTTTGACGGATGGCCTGTTAAAGATTAAAAGCAAGTTATTGTTTGTAGGATACCACTTAAGCCTCCCCTCACGAATAATAGTGAGCCATACTCTACTACGCGGACCCAAAGCTGATTGGTGGAGGCAATTAAATTGATGGTTAACTTACTATTGAACCCATACACAAAGATACATAAACTTACGACGGTAATCACTTTCGGGGTGATCAGAAACATTGTTAAAACTACCAACTTTCGTTGTAGCAATGCTCTAGCAATGTAAGTTATCGCCAGGTGATATTGCTATTGAAGCTTTAAGACTACTAGACTCAAACGATAGCAGATTTTTCTTTTGCAATTTCTGGTTTGCTTCCATATTTTCATATTCCATATTCCATTGTTCAGTTTGATGGTCTGAAACAGCCCACGTGACGAAGTGTATTCGTTTCAGGTTGTTTCGTAGCTGGCGAATGTGTATGATCAAAGAACAAAATTAATTACAAATCGTATGATAGCTGAAATTATACACAGGATAGGAGGGATATCGTGTTTTCCAAGGAAACGGAAATTATCGTTTTCTACATTTCTTATAAAATTCGAATTTAAATTTACCAGTTTTGCAGCCAAAACGAGATTGGGGACAAATTGTAGGTACTAAAGTTTTAAATACCACTAAACTATAGTTGGATCCAGGTCCACAGGTCGTAAAACATGATTTGACATTGGGGACCTGATTGGGACGCATGTTTATAGACCCGAAGTGCCTAAAGTAGCTTTTCAATTTTAATAAAAGCCACGCTGACCTTGTAAGGAATAACTTTCCGTTCTTCAATGATAATAATGTTTTATTGCGGACTCGGAGATCTACGTAGAAAAGAACGACGTAGAAAAGCATTTTTATTCAAATTCAAAATTTATTTATCTAAAACACTGCTATATTCTGAGTGAGTATGCTAGGACGCATTACTATGCACATGTTGTTTTTGGATGTTGTATAAATTCAAAACGCATGATTAATAGAATTAATTCTAATTCCTGGAGTGCGATTTTTGAAACTCATTCGTTGAACTCAGTAGTTAAAAATGTCAAAACTACTATGGAGATATGCATCTTTCTACTGCTGATTTGACTTTCAAAAATCGCACTCCTTAAGTATGATTTTTGTAAGTCAAATCAGCAGTAGAAAGATGCATATCTCCATAGTAATATTGACATTTTCAACTGCTGAGCTCATCGAATGAGTTTCAAAAATCGCACTCCAGATCTACGTTTTTGCAATGCTATACCAGGGTAAATGTGTACTAGAATCTCTATTCAACATATTTTAAAACCATGGTTGCACTAAATGATCTGTATTTGTAATTTATAATATCTCCTAGCCCCTGGGGAATATAGTCGCAAGCATTATGCTATGCAGTTTATTTATAAATAGCTTCGCTCATCATCATCATCAGCCTGTCATCGTCCATAGAACATAGGCCTCTTCCAAGGCACGCCACAAAACTCTACCCTCGTCCTTACTCATTCTGTCTCTCCCCGTCATCAGTTCAGCGCCAGCGTCCCACACTGAGCCAGTTCGTGGTCTACATTCTAGAACTCTGAGTAATCGAATTCTAGAGCTACGTTCGCATCTAAACTGAAAGTGTGTCTGTGCATTGAAGATATTAACAAAAAAAAGTTACGATATGGTTTTTAGGTGTCCCTGATTCCATATAACAAATTTTTGGATTTTTTGTCTGTCTGTTTGTTTGATCGAGCATCACGCAAAAACTACTGAACCTATTTTGATGAAACTTTTTTGTTTGATTGCTTATTATCTGACTTAAAATCTGGTTTATAATTTGTGCGGACGAAGTCGCGGGTTAAAGCTAGTATAGTATAAAGTACCCTTTCGTTTCGGATTTTGATTCGTATTTGAAAGTTGATTTATTGCACAATTTATTTGCCATGTCTATATTTGGTTAGTCTATAGTTCCTATATGTAAAACTGAAAAGCATCTGAAAAGTGAAGAAAGAATAAAAGTCAGAACCGTGTACTTCCATCGTCTCGTCGAATCAGACTAGTCAGCTGTGCGCGCTGTTAAAATATCTTCGCAAATGCAACTCCGGGATAGGATTTCACGGAATCTGGTTTGAGGGGAGCGTTGAGCATCCAAAATACGACAGGAATTCTCAAACTTCCACACTACCACTGCACACCTGTATGGTAGTGTGTAAGTTTCAGATTATATCGTTTAGAAGATCGATAACGTAATGACTATGCAATTTTTAAGTAATAATGTTGTTTCGGTAATCATCGTATTCATTGTCTGAAATTAATTACCTAAATATTAAGAAGCATAACCGCTAAAAACTGCAAAAAAAAAGTGTTGATTTGATACCGATTGAAACGGGAGTTATACAATAAATACCCCTGTTTTGAGTGTTTTATCAGAAGCTTATTGCGGCCGCTTGAAAATAGTCTGACATCAATTTGAGAATAATTATCTTGTTTCTACAATTAACAACTTACTTGCCTTTATTAATTAAATAGTTATACAGGGTGTTACAGAAGTAAGAATACAAATTTAAAACTTTTAAGGTGGTTTAGACCAACAAATTGAACAACATTCACTATGGGACCAACATCGAAATTGCGAAAAAAAATCTTTTGTCCCATACATTTAGCTCGAGTAGATCTGTAGTTTAGTATGGAACATCGCAAACGCATCGTATCATGGCGATTATGGCAAATCTCCTCATTTTGGGGGAGACCTATGTCCAGCTGTGGACGTCTATCGGCTGATATGATGATGATGATGATGGAACATCCGAATTTTTTTTTGCGATTTCGATATTGGTCCCATAGTGAAAGTTGTTCAGTTTGATGGTCTTAACCACCCCCTTAAATGTTTATTTATATTTTTGTAACACCCTGTATAACACCTCTGGTTAACTCTACAAAATTCATATTCACACAAAATGAATGCTTTATTTTGTTCTTCCGATCGGCATTGAACCTGCATGGTAGAATATGGTCAGCAACAAATTGTTATAATTATAACAAGTTTCATAATAAATCGTGAAAGAAGGCCTGTGCTCTGCTTTGTGGCACAGGTTTATCATAACTTTTATTCTACTTCTTTGAGTATATAATCTTCATTCAAAATCTAGTTTGAGCACCGCAGACGGTTCGGTACAGCATCCGACCGGCTGAGTATCAATTCGGAGAGAATTCGCAATGAACGGGGATCCAAATTGCGTTTGTACAATTCGTAATGAGACTCGTACGAGAAAACTTTGTTACAGTAAGCTTCTTGTCGACAAAAAATTGCGAATTTTTCCCTTAAAGGTTCCGTAACTTGGTCAGATTGCTCATTAAATTTTCATCAGCAGATACATCTCAATCTATACAATCATGAATCGAATACTGTGCATGCTTTTGCGAAGCCCATTTGGCTGTTGACTCAGGCTCACATATGGTAGCATCAAAGTGTGGTGCCGAATATTTAAGTACTTACAAATGCCATTTCAAAAAGGCAGCGACCAATTTACCAGTGCATCTTGGTGAGAACATCCGGTTTTTTCCGGTCCGTCTGGCTTAAATTGGGCAGCTTCAGCATACACGGAATTTTGGCATCAACAATGTCCTTCTGGACAACATAATTAAGTGCATTGTAGTAAGGAAATTCCGAGGCTTCCAGGCGTAGCTTCCGGCATATCTTGCACAACTCAAAGCGTGTTGACCATCAGCCTACAAACGTAACCTTATAATATCAGTCAATAAATAAATATCTTGGACGTTGTCACACAATTTATCTAGTCCCAATCGAAGTACTAGAATTTAGTCCAGAATATCATGACTAGATGAAGACGATCTATATTATTATTATTATTATTTTATTTTCTTTGATTTTCTCCCTTTTTAGAGGGGTGGTAAGAATCTCGGTCACGCGGACCTTAGCCAAGCGTGACTGAGGAAGAGATAGTTGAAGATGTTAGAAATTTTCTCGTGACGCGACATGTGTTCAGGATAACTGCTTTCTGTAAGGTGTATAGGGTGTGTGATGGCATTTCTAACAGTGATAGGCTGTTGTTTAGTGTCTTTGGGATTACGCCCGTAGACGATAATACTATCGGGACTATATGTACTGTACTTGCTCTCCACTGTGTTCTAATCTCTATTGCAAGGTCTTGGTATTTTGATAGTTTTTCCGAAATTGTTGTCTGCAAGTTGTGAGTGTTAGGGATCGCAATATCGATCAGATAAACTGTCTTCGTGCCTTTATCGTACACTGTTATGTCTGGTCTATTGAAGTGAATAGTTTTGTCGGTGATTATTGTTCTATCACAATAAAGCTTGTACTTATTATCTTCCAGGACTGTCATCGGTTTATATTTATAATATGGGATCTTTTTATCAGTAAATTTGTATTTATAAGCAAGGTGTTGGTGTACAATGGCGGCAACCTGGTCATGTCGGTGTTTATAATCTGATTGAACCAGAGTTTTACAAGCTCCGGTAATATGTTGGATAGTTTCTGATGCGCTATTACAATGTCTGCAGAGATCTGTTTGTTGATTAAGGTCTTTGGTGATATATTTTTTGTAATTGCGTGTTGCTATCACCTGGTCTTGTATGGCCATCATAAAAGCCTCTGTCTCCGGAAACAGTTCTCCTCTTCTGAGCCACTCGTTCGACGCTCGAATGTCGACGTGTGCCTGACTCAGGTCGGCCTTGTGTCTTCCGTGTAGAGACTTTTGTGCCCAGTTGTTGTGTTTCTGCTGTTTATCTGTAATGTGTTCATTCGTTTGCTTGTTTTTGTCATGTAAGTTGAGAGGTGTGAGTTTGATGTCCGATTGAGAAATATGATTGCGTAATTGAGACAGTTCAGCTGTAGTATGAAAATATTTTCGTAGTGTGTTAATTTGTTTATTGTGTAAGTTTTCTATATCTATAAGTCCTCTTCCTCCTTCTTGACGTGGTAATGTGAGTCTTTGTGTGCATGTTTTGGGGTGATGTTTTCTATGTTTAGTCATATGTGTGTTGATGATACGTTGTAATTTTTGCAGATCTGTCTTTGACCAGTTTATGATTCCGAATGAGTAAGTTAGTACCGGTATAGCGAACGTGTTGATAGCTTTTATACTATTTCGTGAATTTAGATGGGACCTAAGAATAAGATTTAGTCTATGTTTGAATGTTTTTGTGAGTTGCAATTTAGTTACTTTTTGATGGATTTGCCGGGCTTGATGAAAACCAAGATATTTGTAGGTGCTGTTTTCATCTAAAGGTTCTATTTGATCGCCGTTGTTAAGAGTATAGCTGCTTTTATCTATTTTACCTCTAGTGATGGAGTTTGTTTTGCACTTATCAATACCAAACTGCATGCATATATCTTGTGAGAATCTTTGTGTTATGTCTGCTAACGTAAATAGTTCGTTCTTGTTTGTGGCATACAGCTTAATATCATCCATGTACATTAAATGCGTTAGTGAATTCCGAGACCTGCTATCGATAGCATATCCGGATAATCACTTTATTGTACACACGGACATAATATTACTCAAAGTTGAGAAAACATGTACAAAGGGCGAGCTTATCTCTGAAGAGATAATTAGTATTCAATCTAATCGAATTCAGTTTTAATACTTTACAGTACGGAATTCTTACTGCTCGATTACCACTCGAACTTGGCTATCTTCCAGCTAGCTTGGCTAGCCCAGTCATTTTACGGTTTGAGCCGGGACTAATTAATAATTGATATTTTTTTCCGTTATAGTATTTAAAGGCTAATTTGAGCTTAGAAATGTACCAAAATTAAAAAAAATATCACGTCAGCAACAGCCCCATATTTTAAATTTAGCATCTATCTCTTTCTAAAAAAACGAAAGGTAACTTTTTTTTTTGGAAGCTTTTAAGGCTTTACCACAGAGTACTATACTTATATATACTTCAAACATGGTGTTAATATTTTTGTCTACTTAGAAGGCTTTGAAAAATACATTAGTATTTTCTATTAAATATCTCATTTTTAAATTTCAACGTCTATTATATTGTTCAAAAATAATTTATATTGTTAATTCTAATTAAAATGAGTGCATTGGTATTAATATTATTAATTTAAAAGCCTTTTGGGAGATACAATTTTGATTTCTATGTTGCGTAGCGATTTTTAAAAAATTTGTTTTCAGATAGTTTTTTGGCACTAAATGGTGCGTGCCGTTTACAGTTTAAAAGTCCAATTCATAATTACTCCCCACCCCTCCTAACAAAACTGCGTAAAATGACTGGGCTATTAATAAAATAGAGTTATCCTAACTGGCCGATTCATGACGTAAACTTGTAAACGCAAAATTTTAGCCCTCTAGTTCTCAGGATTTCTGTCGACAATTTGACCAAATCGCTAGGGATGCAGAGAGGATATAAAACAAACTCGAATAAAACTTTTTCCCTTTATACGTACCAAGTTTTTACCTTTATACATACCAAGTTTCTTCTGGTTTCTTTTATATTTGTACACACATAAATTAAGATCGTATTCCCTTTCGGGATGGTCAGAAGCATTGCTACAACTATCAAACCCTGTTTAGAGAGCAGCAGCAAAGGCTATTCTCATAACTTTATACATACGACTGAATAGAAATCTAAATATATTTTTTTATAGAAACACCGAACACAGAGGGTTAAAGTAAAAAGAAATATAAAGATTCAAATCTAAAAATTACTAATAAATTGTACAAGTCATCCAAAAAGCAATTTCAAAAGTTAACCAAAACAACTATTATTTTACATTGAATAATGATGAGAGAGATCTATATCCAGCAGTGGATGTCCATTGGCTGAGATGATGATGAATGATTTTTTTAATTTTTTGTTGGTCGTAACTGAACATTTTTGGTTTGGTTGAAATGAATGTGTTTTTCCGCCACATTGCCTTTTTAAAATTTGTATAACAATCTTATGGTTATCCTGAATTGTATTTAAAATGAAAACCATGAATGTATAGAAATGAGATTGAGAAGTAGATTGAGTAGAATATCTAGTAAGAAAAATTATGAGGTTGACACACTGGATTCAAAAGGAGAGATACCTTTCCCTCAACATGAACATCTACAGGTAACAAACCAATGACATTCTATACAAGGAGGACTTCGCATCAGTGCGCTATTAACGGGACCACTAAGTTATGCCCAGTTGTTTTACATTACTGCTTTGTAACCGAATACATTTGAAAGATTTGAAATTACTGGAATGTCAGCGGCAATGTACATGACAGCTGGACATAACTGATGCATACAAAGGTGACATTAGAGACATTTACCATGTTTAGGCTTTGTTATTGTATGACATGATGACTCTATGGTTATAAAAACTCATTGTTACAACCAATAGACATTTTTCTTAGTTTTTTCAAAAAGTTACTTAATTATCAAAATATTCTGTCAAGCAGCTTTGAGCGGAATGCGAGTTCCATAATATTGTAGTTCGCTGTAGGTAACCAATGCCAGAACAATTTTCAGAGTTGGCGTTCCTTTGTAAACACATTAACAAATGATTAGTTGTTATTGTCTACATTGAACAATGTTATTTTGTAGGCGTTAAATATGTAATATTCATGATGAAAGCCCTCAGGAAATAACATAATGGACACAAATTGGGTTCGCATCAATCCATCATAAAAAATTTACCAATGGGGACTATATTGCCTGAAAATTACCCGAATATGGCCATTTATTTAGAAAGGTTTGGGGTCAAATGTCAGGCCGAGGTCGACTGAAGGTCATCCCTTTTCTGATGAGTTTACACATTTGGTTAATGCGTGCGAAACATTGTTTAACAATAGTAGTTTACGTCGTTTAAATTCTTCTATTATGTCGATGGTATACAGGGTCCTCCTTAATACACTGAATGTTTTTTAAGAGGATAATCAGACCATTATACTGAACAACTTTCTCTATATCGAAATCACGAAAAAAAATATGCTGTTCCATAGAAAACTGGAATCCTATTTGACCCAAATGTGTGGGACAGTTTTTTTTCGCGATTTCGACGTTGGTCCTAAGAGAAAGTTGTTCAGTTTGATGCAAAGAATGGATAAGAGCAGATTGACGAGTGCAATTTATAAGGCAACCGTAAGTAGAAATGTTGGAAAAGGACGACCAACTTGGTGACGTGCTTAAAAAAGACCAGATCTACCCAAATCCGACGAGCATGCAAGAAGAGACTAGTGAATGTTAAGGAGGCTAGAGAGATCTGTCAGGTGGCTTTCCGTTGTCTCTGCCAACCCCAGTGGGAGGTAGGTGTGAGAATTTTCCGCTAGTCTCTTCAGTTCTTGATAAGACACGACATTCCTTCACTTGGGCTAGATAACTCTGTCTAGGTCTTCGTTCTGTCTATGTATGTTTGTATGAGAATAACATTAGAAAGCAAATAAAGTGGTTCTCTTTCATAAATAAAAGCTCGGTGTTATAATTTAATTATGAAATTCACTGAAATAAAATAATGTAAAATAACTCTAGCGAGGCACGAGATGGAGAGTAATTTGGAAAATTATTTCAATTATGTTTGTTGTGAAAGAAAACACGCCCAAAAACAACATCGTTTTAGAGTTGTAGTGGAGTGGTTTTTAGAATCACACACGAGTATGTTTACTTTCGAAAATAATGTACAGTTTAAGGCTTGTGAAGAAAAATCTTTACGGCTATTTTAGTTTGAACCAGGTTCTGATTGGGGCAGGGCAGGGACAGAGGTCAGTATTCCGATCAACAAGTTGGTCGGACGACATTGTGAGGTTGATGGGTTCGCATTGCAACAGAATTAACACAGTACGGTGGCAAATGTCGAAATAAAATATCGTCTATTCGATTTATTGATACAAAAAGAACGCAAAACGCAAGTCTACAGTCTAAAATCCACGACACGTTACGTCAGCACTTAACACTTGGATGCCAATTACACGACGCCGTGGAGGTGTGTGTGGCTGAACACACGGCCCCGTGGAGGAGTGGGAAGCCGGCTACACGGTGCCGTGGTTCGCGCTCATACATTTTGCATGTGTTAGTATTCTGTCGGCTCTTGCGAAGCGCATAATGTTTCTTAGTTGGCCATACGCTCGATTTATTGAACTTGCGAAAACCGTTTCGGCCCCCCCGGGTAACCTTTTTTTAATAATGGCTCAATTAATGAATAACTTATCAGGCATTAAACGAGTGTAATAAATTATTATAAAAATAAACACTCCCTAAATGACCCTTTTGTTACAAAATGTACACGGCAAAAAGAATCCCATCAGACTTGCTTAAACTAAACAACTTTCACTATGAAACCAACAACAGAAAAAAACCACCTACTCCTGAGGAGATGAGCACATCCCCTTAAAATCCGTCAGCAGAAGGCCCCATGCATACATGTTTAGGGTTGCAATCTAGATTTAAGCTAAATGTTCTTATGTGTTATTATTTCCCTGATTGTTTCCTGTTTTCTGTGTCTAATAAATAAATAAAAATAAATATAAAATATAATAAATGTAAATGTAAGTATTAATGTAAGTAATAAATGTAAGTAATATAAAATATAAAGAAGAAAGAAGATAAAAGAAAAAAGAAAAAGAAGAAAAAGAACAAAGAAAAAAGAAGAAAAAAAGAAGAAAGAAGATGTAGTGACTAGGATTGAAAAAGGTATGTTGAGGTGGTTTGGCCATGTGGAAAGAATGAGCGAAAGTAGCTTGACGTATGAAATTTACAAGGAAAGTGTGAATGGGATGGTTGAAAGGGGTCGCCCTAGGCGCACGTATGCTGACCAAATCGGATGCGTACTGAAGAAGGGCCAAATAAAATGTACCCGGAACCGACGAGTTTGTATGAAGAAACTTATGGATGTTGAGAAGGCGAAAGATGTGTGTCAGAATCGTAGCATGTGGCGATCTGTTGTCTCTGCCTACCCCAGAAGTGGGACATAGGCGTGAGCATATGTATGTATGTATAAATATAAAGTAGAATATCAGACTCATAATTAATTTGATTCAACTCACTTTATCCCATCCCTACCACATATGCTCATTACACGAACAGAAAATAAAATATAAATTCTGCTCAATTTTTCCAGAAGCACCGAGCAAAAGGAAATCCGTTTACGGGGAAGATAAACTTGATAAATATCAATAGAAAGGTCTTTTTCCGTAGCTTTATTAGAGTGATGGCAGGGAAATAAGTTCACAACGTGATCGGCTTAAAAATGAACGATTCTTTGATATACATCTGAGTGATATAAAAGGTCGATGTCGCAGGGCGATTGTGAAAATGAAAGATAAATGAATAAACCCAACATAGGGAATACAATATTGTGTACATAATAAAAATGTGTACAGGGTATAACTTAAATACGTTACATACTTTAGTGCTTCAAATCTTAAATTAAACCGAATAACTTTTACTATTAGACCACCTCCGAAATCGTGTAACAAAAGAGCCTTGTAATTTTAGCCCAGTCGTTTTACGGAGTTTTGTTAGGAGAGGCGGGAAGTAATTATTAATTGGAATTTTAAACTGTAACCGGCGCCATTTAGTGACAAAAAGACTATCTGAAAACATATTTAAAAAAAAATTCACTACGCAACATAGAAATCAAAACTGTGAGTCCCAGAAGGCTTTTATAAATAATATTAATACCAATGTACTCATTTGAATTAGATTTAACAACATAAATTATTTTTGAGCAATAAAATAGGCATTTAAATTAAAAAAAATCGGTTTTTATTAGAAAATATGAATGTATGTTTCAAAACTTTCTAAGCAGACAAAAATATTTACACCATGTTTAAAGTATGTATAATGGTAATGCCTTAATATGTGCAAAAAAAAATTATCATTACTGGTTTTTATAACGAGATAATAGCTAAATTATAAATTTTAAACTGTTGCTGACGTGATTTTTTTTAATTTTGGTACATTTCTAAGCTCAAATTGGCTCTTAAATACTATACAGAAAAAAAAATCAATTATTAATTAGTCCCGGCTCAAACCGTAAAATGACTGGGCTATTTTTAATGGGGTCGTTAAAACCACTTTCACTGTGGAGCCAAAATGGAAATAAAATTTATCAGCTGTTTGATACACCCTCTGGGCCAATCACGTGTACAGGATGGTAGGGGAATGGGTCGGAATTATCCGCCCTATCCCCCGAAATCCGAATCATATAGCAAAGTGATAACAGCGATTTCATTTCCATTGTTTTTCTATGGTTATCCCCTTCATAACCAAAAGTCTGGATACGTGCTTGGCTCGGGTTATAATCAATACACTTGTGTAAAGTACATTATAATTTACAATTACTTACGAGGTTAAAAGTCCGAAGTTAAAATTTATTCTCTGTATTATCCAGGGTACCTGGTATACCTGAATCTGCTACCTGGATTTATTATAATCTTCATATTTTCATAAAGTCCCTACGACGTCAGCACAACTTCCGAGGGGATTTGTAACTGTCCATGACAGATGTTTCTACCCCATTTTGTTTCGGGTGACGTCGTCGATGGTTTCATATTTTCATTTTGCTACGAACGTGCTACGTCGTAGCCATGCTACGCTTTTGGATCATAATTTGATTTAACTTTTGGCGCATTTAAATCAAATCTTGTAGAAGACTTAATTTTGATAAACGAATTTGAAACGAAGTGTCTTTTTATTTAATTGAAACGTTGGCACTAAGTAAACCAAAGTTTTGAGAGGAATTAAGTTGATGGATATTATTCATAAAACGAAAGTAGATTAATAATCCGTGAGGTTAAATTCCACGAATTTTTCTTTTGTAGCTCATTTCCGAAGATTTTTCAGTTTATTCGTTTTTTCTCAATATAAAGTTTACTTTAAATAAGATAAGTAATGTATTTTGAATATAAAATTACGAGATCTTTATAACCAGCTATTAAAATATTCTTGGTCTGTGTCCCACTACTGGGCAAAAGCCTCCCCTCTTCTCCTTCAAACCTCCCTCCCCCTCTCTCTTTCTGGCTTTTATTCCCACATGGTGGTAGGGTCAGGCTTCGTCTATTCTCTCCACCTTTCTCTATTTCAATATTTGCCTATCTTTCCACCAACCGTTCAGAAAAGTATTCAAGTCATCGCTCCATTTTCTCCTCGGCTTTCCACTACGTCGGCAAACAATCTTGTGGAACCCTTTCTGTGGCCATCTTGGTCCACCTCTCCGGATGCATGCGGCATATACGTCCCACCCAATCCCACATCAGCTGAGCTGTTTTAAGACCTGCATTAGTTACCAGAACTCTGACACCTGGACATGCTGCCCACACGATAAGAAGAAGTTATACCAGTTTATGAGCGCAAATCTGTACTAACCTTAAAAATGTTATAATACAGAAACATCATGATGATGCAGGGTATGTAGAAGGAACCGAGTGAGGAATAGATCACGTAGTCGGCGTTGTTGAACAGGCACTGGTTGGAGGTGCGGTCCGGCGTGTTGTTGAGGCCCAGTACCACGGGGGCCCCGATGGCCCCCGAGACAAGCCACGCGACGCCGATCATGGACCACACGCGCCCCGCGCTTTTGTGCTTCGCGTATTTAATTGGTTGAGTTACTGCTATGTATCTGTGGACAAAGTTTTTTGAGTTAGTAATTTTAGAAACGAAACGAAACAAAATCGGCGTCGAGGCAGACTTAGAAGAAGGTGGCGGGACGAAATTGATAGTTTCCTTGAGAACTGGCCTGATGAAGCGCCGAACAGAAAAATTTGGAGAGAACGGAGGGAGGCCTTTGCCCAACTGTGGGGCATCAGTGGCTGATAATAAATAAATTTAGAAAGTTAATCTATAAGTTATTGATGCATGAAACAATATTCTAGAGCAAATAAGATCACCGAAAATGGGAACCAAAGGTGGCCAAAATTCACCCTGGAATCTTGTAGACCTGGTCTCCGCGTTCAGGTCGCAGGCGTAGTTTGTGATGTCCTGCGGCTCGCTATACCGACGACCTAAAAGAGGTAGCAGGGAGCGACTAAGGGTGAAGTCAAACGAGCGTAATTTTGTGAGTTGTGAGTCGCGTATTTCGAGTCCGTTCATATTAAGGCTGACGTCAAAGACAATGCATTCCCGGATTTTATACGAAACGGACTCAAAATACGCGACTCACAACTCACAAAATTACGATCGTTTGGCTTAATCCTGAATGACGAAGGCCGAGAATAGAGTCAACGTACGCCTCATATTATTGATACCCGACTGCGCCAGAAGGAGGGTTATGTTTTTTACTATTATTAGTCTTCAAATGTATTAGGTGAAACCATATTTTTAGTAAAGGTATCATCATCATCATTTCACACTTTTTTATACGTCCACTGCTGGATATAGGCCCAACAGGAACCAAAAGGGAGGTTTTGCCATAATCGCCACGCTTGGCAGGCGGGTTGGCGATTTCAGTTGGGTGTTAATTTGTATACTTGGAGAACGCTGCTGCCCATCCTGCGGTTAATCCCTTTAGTCGCCTTTTGCGACACCCACTGGATGAGCTGGGGTGGTGCAATATTCTTGGCCGGCACCACAAGGCACTGTGCCGTGCCGTGTGGTGCCGGCCAAGTAAAGGTATGTAACATAATAATTATTTAAAGGTAGCTTTGCTCCGAGACAAATGAGACGTTGAGTAATGGTTGTTAGGAAGATCGATCACAGGTGCAACGAAGTGAATCATTTAAGGCATAACAGCTTTTACTAGCGGGATCGCATGATTTATTACTTTAAAATACTTGGTACATTTCTGAATTAAAAATTTAGCACATTGGTTCATGGTTGGTAGGTGAACTATGTTTGGTGGGAAACCGATTAAAATTGTAATAGCATTGAATTAGGTTTTTCCGTTTTAGCTTATTTCTGGTGTGCAAATTAATAATATTTATTTTATTTATTAAGGACTGCCAACAAAGTACACACTATTACATTTTGAATACATTTTAACTTAATGATATATTTATGTATGTAATATTAATTATAATATTATATATAACTGTGTTTCAAAAAGTTATTCACTATTTTAATAATTATATTTCTTGTAATTGACGGCCCGGTAGAACAGTCTGTAGTGAACCTGCCTGCCGTGGCGAGGGTCGCGGGTTCGAATCCCGTAAGCGACAAATATTTATATGATGAATATGAATATTTGTACCCGAGTCATGGATGTTTGTATCTATATATGTATTCTATATCGTTGTCTAGTCATCATAATACAAGTCCAGATAATTTAAATGTGACTAGATAATTTGTGTGACAATGTCCAAGATATTTATTTTATTTGTAAGCTTTGATATTTTGTTTAGCCTACATTTTCCATTATATTATTTTGGAGCTGTCTGTTTTTGAATAAAACATTTTTATTTTATTTGTACGGGACAATTTGATATTTATTTTTATTTTATTTCTTCAGGATCGCCAACAAGGTGAACACAATATTATTAACAAATACATAGACAGACAAAAGGCGTTTTGTTTGGATTTCCTTTTTTTCAATCTTACACAGGTCCAATTTGTTCAATACAAAAATGATTGGGACCGAATTACATTAAAAAGATAAAACTTTTTATCAAAGTCAAAGGCTGTCGCGGTTTCGGCGGCAATCGGCCACAAGTGTGCGGCGCGGCGATTCCCTACAAAATGTATGACAATGCGTGTGAACTTATCGCTAGCCACCGGTAGCTGTGGCCGGTGGTTCGTTGACGCCGACCCTAAGATCTACGCTCTAGTCGGCGGAGTATTCGCCGATCCTACCATATACAAAAAGTAATAGAATTCTGTTAGGAAACAGTTGCATTCAAGCACAGAGCACTGCAAGCTCTCTGATTGGCCCAATTAGCTCTAGATGGCGCTCTGATTGTTTTTAATTAAATCGTGTTCCGTATTTAGCTCCGTGACGGCTTTGTGTCGGGAGTGGCTAGAGTTAAACGAGTGACCATTATTCTATTTGAAAGTTCAACAGCTGATTCTGTGGATATCTACATAAGAATAGTTCTCGAGATAAAGATAGGCTATTATTTGAAAGGGAAAGAAGGCATTCGAATAATTGAAATAGATAACAAGACAATTACATAAAGTGTTTTGTGTTTTACGTATATTGAATTAATGAGAAAGATATTTTCTTCGATGTGTTGTGGATAATTTGTGGATACTAGATCTCTTTTATTTGAAAAACAAAACCCTTTTTTTTATTATTATAGCTTGGCTAAACTTTAGAAGTTTGATGGGACCATAAAACTAAATAACTTCCACAAAGTAGCCAACTTCGAAATCCATATTTCATACAAAACTTCAGTGCCTACCCGACTCAAATGTATAAAACAGCAGATTTTTTTCCTTGATTTTGTAGTGAAAGTTGTTCCGTTTCAACATGGTCAAATCAACAGCTTGTATTGAAAAGAACTAAGCGACAATTCTTGGCCAATGGAAAGAACTGTCAAAAAAGTGTGTTATAATCTTACCACGTGGGTCCAGGGCCCTATTTATCAATAAACGTGACAATTGACAATGACAATTCAGAGTAAATTGCTGAGAATGCTAGGACACTGCAAGTTTGCCGTCGTAAGTAACCAGAAATGTACTCTGAATTGTCATTGTCAATTGTGCGTTTATTAAACAGGGCCCAGGAGTGCGATTTTTGGATCTGATTCGTTGAGCTCAGCAGTTGAAAATGTCAAAATAACTATGAAGATCTTTCTACTGCTGATTTGACTTTCAAAATTTGCACTCCTGAAGTATGATTTTTGAAAGTTAAATCAGCAGTAGAAAGATGCAATATCTCCATAGTTATTTTGACATTTTCAACTGCTGAGCTCAGCGAATGAGATTCAAAAATCGCACTGTAGTGTCTGGTGGAGGCAAAACTGGTGTTAGTTGTCTGGACTCTTTGGTTTTGCCTCCACCAATTCTAACTGGGCCCAAGTGGTGTAGTATTATTCGTTGCCTTTACTACCACTAGTCCGCGAAATGTAGTGTGTGCTCTAGAAAAGAAAACGATGATGAAATGAATGATTGTACACGTGTATTATAAAACAAAGGTATGCTGGTATCGGATTTCTTGAGGAATCTCTAAATTGTTTTGATTCCTCTTCATTTTACGTTATCGGAAATAAATCTTAGTAATCAGCATTTAATCCCATTTCCTCCCGTGGGTGTCGTAAAAGGCGACTAAGGGATCTACCGGAGGATGGGCAGCAGCATCCTCTGAGTACACACATTCAATACAACTGCGATTGCCAACCCGCCTGCCAAGCGTGGCGATTATGGCAAATCCCCCCATTTTGGGAGAGGCTTATGTCCAGCAGTGGACGTCTGTCGGCTGATATGATGATGAATCAGCATTAGGGGTTGCTATGAGATATTTGTTTTGTCTCGTTTCCTTCAAACAGAAGGGAGATAAAGGTACAGCTGTACCAATAAGATGGATGTGCGTAAGTTATTGATCGTAAGAAATCGGTTCTGAGTAATAGAAAAAAAAGACTAATGTTGAGAACGAAACGATACTATTAAATGGGTAATCAGTAAATGGGTAATCAGTATTCGATGTTATACAGGGTCCTTCTTAATATGCTGACACTTTTTTAAGGTGATCAGACTATAAAACTGAACAACTTTATAAAAATCGCCGTGAACCAGATCAGCAGACGACCATGAGGAACGGCGCAGTAAATAGGAGGCCAATGCCCAGCAGTGGGTGGATGTGGGCTGATTTCATTGATTGAAAGTATAAACTCACCTGTCAACAGATATGGCGACGAGGTTGAATATGCTGGACGTTGAGCATGTGACGTCCATGGCTATGTAGCAGTCGCACACCACCGCCGGCAGGCCCCACACTCCGTTAAACTGTGAGAAAATATAAACGTTTATTCTCCTTCGCAGTTTTCAACCTATTGAATCTAGGAATTCTGCTACAGCCATCAGGCCTCCATTCGATCAAAATTAAAATTCAGAAGGAGGAATCAAAGGAAAAAAAAGAAAATACGCTCGAAAATGTTACATGAAACTTAAGTAAATTATCATTTTGCATAAATATGGATAAGATATTAATATGATAAGATATAAAACTAAAACATTTTCATGGACATTGTCACACAAACTATAAGATTTTTAATTTAATGGTCTTTTGGTTGAGTTTTACACTGCATTTCTGTCAGTATAGAGTGGGTTTTGGGAGTATCATAATCTCAAGTATTGTTAAATGTCAAAAAAAAAGAAGAAAGCTTGAGTTGATAGAAAAGTATCTTATCTTATCTTGATGTGGGGGCTGGCAAGCCAGCAACACTTCGACCTAGTGGGATCTTTTGTGTTAGCCCCTATACTTTTTGCTTCCTTCACCCTTCAAATACATGGTCAATGAAGGAGACGATACCATTGAGGGAAAGAAACCTAAGATCTCCCGGTTTTGGATATCCCTCTCCGAGGAGGCTCATGCGTAGAACGACGTGATAGAAAAGTATACTTGAACGTATAATTTTTGGGATCGTTTAATTCGAACAGTTACGCGTAATAAGAAGCCCAAAGAATCTGTAAGCCAAATAAGATAAGAAGTCTAACTCCAAAAATCCTTATTTCAAATAAAAGTTTGGAACTTTTCGTTGGATCGTTCTCTGATTATGCGCATTAGTTAAACATTGTTTTTTTCATTCTGTGGCCAAGTACTAACTTGCGATAATCTACATAGTACTTGTTATTCTTTTTGACAGTCAATATTATAATCCCCATCCTCCTGTCCATATCTCAAAATTAGGGATCGGTGCAATATGTGACGATGCTGGTGGTCGGGCTTTCAATTTATCGCACTTGGCATCAAGCTCAGAACGCCGGAGTGCCTCAAAGTCAAAAACTTTGTCTCTGACAAGGGACGTCCACTCCTGGCGATGGGATGCAAGCTTTTCCCATTGCGCGGGATCAATGTAACACCTTTTCATGTGTCGTTTCAGCTCATCTTTGTATCGGAGAATATGTATCCATATTCTAATTCCATAGCTTTGTGACTGGCTGTAAATTGGTAAGAATTATATCATATCAATGGCTTTAAAAAAATATATATTTTGGACTTTGGGCACAGGCCCATTTTGCCCATAGGGTTAGGGTTAGGGTCCCGTTGATGTTAGATCTGGTCGTTTTTGACGTAGCCAAAAAGCGTCATAATGCCTAGCATGGCGTGCTCGTTGGGTCTCTGGGCCGAGTGTGGTGGGGTGAAAGGAAAGAGCCTCCCTGAGTGACGAAACCTGAGTTTGTCTGGCGCACCATGGATGGTCAGCCTCGATACGACCATCGCTGACTGGCTAAACGTCTAATCAATACACTACAATATGACCTATATAGCTCATACTGACACGAAAGAAGAAGTTGGCTCTCTGCGCTACATTCAGTTTGTGAGCATTTATGTTTTGGCACCAGGTCATGGTTGGCAATACCCATTCATTGGAAGGCATGGTTTTAAAGCCTCGTCACGGAATATATAATAATAAGAGTATAACATCGTGCCTTTTTTTAACCGACTTCAAAAAAGGAGGTTTCTCAATTCGACCGTATACATACATATTTTTTTATGTGAACCGATTTTAACGATTATTTTTTTGTTGGAAAGAAGATATTCCGAGGATGGTACCATGATAAGGAAACCAGGATCTGATGATGGAATCCCAGAGAAATCGAGGAGAACCTTTGAAAATCGTAGTGCCGGCTAGTGCGTTTGTTAATTTAAAGCACTACTACTAAATTGAACAAATGAATTCACCACTGAAAATTGTGAAATAAACAAAATAAAAAAAAAAATTAACACGTCTTCAAAAAAACTAAAAAGTTAAAAAATATAATTTTTTGCTGCAATATTATTTTTTTACTTTTTAGTTTTTTTTAAGGCGGTTTTAATTTTTTGTTAATTCTGTCTAATGTAGCTACAAAAATTAGATGGTGCCCTAACTCAGTCCAGCGTGACCATTAGTTGGCCTATTGCATTTTAATGGATGCAGTCATAATATACGCTTCGAAATGGAAGCATGAACCCTGGATTATACAAAATTTATATTTCTCTCCACTTAAGGCGTCTAAAGTTGTGAATCAGCTATAAATTACCCATAGACGTGATACGGTGGCAGGGATATAACGCGCTTCGCTGCTTACTTGGTGCGCTAAGTTGAAAGCTCTCGCACTTAGTGGATAGGCTTTAGCGATTTGTGTACAATTATAATTATATCATCCCTAACTTAATACTGCCGTGTGGTGTGGCTATGAATAGCACCATCCCATTTTCTCCCGTGGGTGTCGTAAAAGGCGACTAAGGGATCTACTGAAGGATGGGTAGCAGCATCCTCTGAGTACACAAATTGATTCGATGCAACTGCGATCGCCAACCCGCCTGCCAAGCGTGGCGATTATGGCAAATCCCCCCCATTTCGGGGAGGCTTATGTCCAGCAGCGGACGTTTAATGGCTGATATGATGATGATGATGATAAATTAATACGCGTCCACTGCCGGGGCATAGGATAGGCGTATTAGGGTGTACATGGGTGTTAGATCACCACGGCCTAATGCGGTGCGATTTCACAATAATACACATCAGAAATTCTTCTTCAGCATATGAAGGCAAAAAATCTCTTTAGAGATAAGCTCGCCCTTTGTAATTGTCTATTATGCTCTTTTCATTTATATTTCCGTGTGTACAATAAAGTGTTAAAATAAATAAATAAATAAGGCTTTACCACAATTTGTATGTATGTAATACCGACTGCCTCTTAAACGGTAAAGGAAAACATCGTGAGGAAACCTGCATACGCTGAAGAAGACATTCTGTGGCGTATGTGAAGTCTGCCAATCCGCATTGGGCACGAGTCGTGGACTGACCCCCATGCCCATACACCCTCCCTGAGAGTAGGCCCTTGCCCTGATGATGATGATACCTGAGACAGACCAACAGATCGAAGGAATGGACGAACTTTAAAGGGTTTCTTGTTTGGCTACGGAATTCTAAAAATCAGACTCTTGTCCACGCATCATAGTAAATTTTAAACTCATACATCATAATTAAAATAATTTCTCCTATGGTAAAATTCGTACCACTCCCGCTACTCCTATGCCAATGTAAACCACTTCTATCAACCCTTAATTATTTCCATGTGATATAACAACGTTTGCCGAGATAACGCTCTGCCCCCGGCGTTGCTTGTGTTAAGACAAAGGACGTGCTTTGATCAATGTTTACATAATTAACTCACAGTTTATATATTATAATTGAGATTAGTTAGTGGTGAAACTAAATTAGCTTACACATATTATCTTAGATATCTAGAAACAAAAAATAACCAAGTAAAAATAAAACTTAAAGAGTTAAGTTTAAAGATTCCGATTCCGTGGTCAAACAAGAAACCTTTACAGTTTTGTCATGTCTGTCTGTTAACTGTACCTAAAATACTCTCTCATTTTTGCACCTAGGCATAATTCAAAATCAGAAAAGTAATAATTAAGGCTGCACCGAGCCTATTGTGCTGCCCCCAATCGTATTTTTTTAATTTCTTAACAATTTAGCAATATTTCCGGTCGTTATGGCGATCCTTGGGGGAGGCCTATGTCCAGCAGTGGACGTCCATCGGCTGAGATGATGATGATCATGAAGCAATATTTCCAAAAAACAAGAATATCACATTGTAGTCATTGCTGATTTTCAATTTATTGGTTCACTGCGGATTTGTTTTTATGAAACAATAATCTGTAATGTTTCGATAAATTGAAAGCCTAATATGAGGACTACAATGTGACATTCTTATATATATATATATATATATATAAAACGATTGAGCGCAGCACAATAGGCTCGGTAGGCTCTTAAAAATAAAAAAGCAATGTTGTTGACACGTATGAGAGGGCCCATAATAAAGAATGCCTAAAAACAATATTTACCTACCCTATCCAGAAATATTAAGCGTTTTTGATATTATAAAATTACAGCTACGACCATGATAGCAATAAGCTGCCTAAAAGCTTACTTCTTCTTCTTATCGTGTGGGCAGAGCCCTGATGTCAGAGTTTTTTCAGACCGCCTTACGGCCTCTGACGTGGTTCTTATGTAACGACTAGACCAGAGATAGTAGCCGGGACCAACGGCTTAACGTGCCATCCAAAACACGGAATCATTTTTCTTTTCAGACAATCAGATGATTCAGCCTGCAATGTCCTAACCATCTGGGGAAAAACGCACAAAGGGACATTTCACTAGGTGTCCCCCGTGGGAATCGAACCCACGACCTCCGTGTCGAGAGCCGATGCTCTTAATCATTAGACCACGGAGGCAGTTTAGCTTACTTTTAGGCAGCTAATTGCTATCTTTGTCGTAGCTATATAACTTACTTATAAATTAAATAGCCTGTAGATGTAGTGTCCCACTGCAGGGCAAGAGCCTCCTCTCTCTTATAAAGCTTAGAGCTAAGCTAAGCTTAGATTGATACAAGCAATATAGTGGTCAACTTGCAAGAAGGAACCTAAATACATGGTTCATTTCAAGATACAGAATCCATGCATAAAAAAATCTATTTCGCACAAAGCCAGTATTTTCTGTTGACGTCATATCGAAGGTGTTCGAGGAAGTCATTCTATATTACGTATACATAAGCGGTAATTCGGAGGAAACTCTCAAAGGTAGCGGTGATTGGAGTAAACAACGGAATATTTGACGATGACAGAATCGATTTGCTTTTGATTTGAAGTCGAATACATTCTGAAGTTATCCGCAGTAATATAAAATTTACCCCGTATTTGCGCATTTTAGCGCATATAAAGGCGATAGTATAGTTCGTTCAAGTTTGCGAAGCCAGAACTATAGATCGAAGGCTGGTTAACCACAAATATAGAACGAAAAATCGCGAGATTTCCCTAGAGGATATTGGCTACGTGACGAAAACCTAAGCCGTGGTCGTATCGAGGCTGACAGCCCAGGGTGCGCCAGACGAACTCGGATTTCGACATTCAGTGAGTCTCTTTCGTTGGACCCCCAATAGATTAAGAGGATATTATTATATTATTATAATACGGAGCGCTTTATACTACAAACGAAGGCTTGGTTATATTTTCAATACTAACCAATTAAAGTCAATGAAATTTTTCAGAACTAATCTAGAAACTAATCTCTATGCTTGTATATAGTCAGATTTTCGTTAAATATACAGTTTCAATGCTAGGATTAATTTAATTGTATGGAAATATTTGAGGCATAGTATCTTTAAAACACAGACACAGTGATTTTAACGAAAATCTGACAACATACAAGCATAGAGATTAAAATTTCATTGACTTTAGTGGGTTAGTATTGAAAATATAACCAGACTTCGTTTGTACGGAGCGCGCGGATATAGATAACAGAGATCTGAGGGTCCCACTAGGTCTGTCTGTGCCCTGCAGTGGGACGTAGGTATATAGGCTGATGAAGATGATTGTATATACAGGGTGAAATTGATATCATTAGCATCCTTTTAAACTAAGAGTCTACACATCAAACTGTTCAACTTTTACTTTGGCAGCAAACCGATCGGAGCAAATAAAAAATCTGCTGTCCCATACTAAACTGCAATCTCGACGCGCGAGTTCGCGACTCAAATGTATGCAACAGCTTTTTTTTTGCTCCGATCGGTTTGCTCCCATAATAAAAGTTGTTCAGTTTGATGGGTAGACTCTTAGTTTAAAAGTATGCTAATGATATCAATTTCACCCTGTAGATAGCCAATTCATCTTGAATTTTAGCTTTATTATTATTTATTAGTAATGGTAACATTGTAATATAAATTGATCCTGCCGACGGGGGTCGAATCTTGAACAGTCGATCCAAATTGAAATTAATTACGGACTTCTATAGACTATCAGCATATTTAATTTGTATTGTATTCTTTGCATATTCTATTATTCAATATACAATTTTACAAATACGAATTTTAAAACATCGTGAGGAAATCCGCATGGTTTAATTTCGATTAGTCCATTATAAGTGGCGATGGGCTCACTTCCCGTCACAATGGAAATAGTTTTGGTACTACTATACAGGATGTTACAAAAATACAAATTAACATTTAAGGGGTGGTTAAGACCATCAAACTAAACAACTTTCACTATGGGACCAATATCGAAATCGCGAAAAAAAAAATCGAATGTTCCATCATCATCATTATCATATCATCCGATAGACGTCCACTGCTGGACATAGGCCTCCCCCAAAATGAGGAGATTTGCCATAATCGCGATGATGCGATGCGTTTGCGTTATTCCATACTAAACTACAGATCTACGCGAGCTAAATGTATGGGACAAAAAAAAAATTGTTTTTTGCGATTTCGATGTTGGTCCCATAGTGAAACTTGTTCAGTTTGTTGGTCTAAACCACCCCACTAAAAGTTTTCAATTTTTATGCTTACTTCTGTACCTCCCTTTGTAGTAAAACGTAGATGGTCTAAGTTTTCAGAATATCTCTGACTACTCCTTCGGAGAATATAGTCGTGAGCATATGCATGCATGAATACTGATTTCAAAGTTTATCAGAATTTTGTTGTTTTGTATACATGATCATTGTAGTCGTGAAATGTATCAATTCTACGAATTTCAGTTAGTCGATTCCTAAGTCCTATGTAACAGGATGAAATACAAACTCAGTATGCAAAACACGAGGCTTTGGGTCTAGGTCACCTAGGTATATAGACCTAAAGTAGACTTAAACCTGAAAGTTATGTAACAGTCACTTAGAATTTCATCCACATCTGTCTGTCCTAGATACATGTAGGTTGACCATCAATTACGTACTGTACGAGGACTTGGTTCCTACGAGTACGTGTACATTTAATCAGCATCAAAATTAAATGGCGACGCAAGTAGCAATATAATAGAAAATGATTATTTAAATTTATAATCGTATGTTTTATTTTAAATTTAGATTAAGGCACATTAACTTATAGGTGTACACTATTTGCGACTAACTGCTTAGTATGCCTTTTGAAGCATTAAATCCAAGTCATACACTTGTCGATGTGAGTATAAAATAATCTGGGAATAAGTAAATAATTTACTTGGCTTTCTCAATCCGTAGTTGGGTAGTCTGGTTGAATACGCCCAAGCGGGATCCTACGGGCTATGCTAAATCCTAAATAAAATAGCCTGCCTTAACAAAAAGCCTTATTTAACTGACAACGGTCGTATTGACAATTAAACTACAATCGGAATATAAAGACTTCACTTTAGACCCGTTTCTTAATACAGTTTCAATAATATTCTTCATCATTCTAGCTACTGTCCCGTCGGGTGGAGGGATCTGCTACCCTTGTCTCTTTTCTCCACTTTCCAAACAGTTTCAAATACACACTAGATTTAGGGTATTTAATAGATAAAGTAGTCATAGAAAGAAGAAAAATATCCAACAAAAATAAGTTTGATAAAAAACAATTCTAGTTGGAATAACTACTAATTAAATAAATAACGCTCACAGGCACATACATTGTAATGATCCCACGTAAGTTCTAACAGGTTTTTTGTTGTGGAAACCATACAACAACAGCACAAACATATAACGTCCATGTCCGAACCGGGATTCGAACCCAGGACCCTGGTTTGGCAGTCCAGCGTGGACGTAAAATGGAACAATGGACATGGAATTGTACATAAAATAGTACACTGGGCTCTTAGAAAGATATCCCGTTAACTTCTAAAGTGTGGTTTCGCTAGTGACAAGTGATTGACATCGTGAATATTCGTGAATGTCCTGAGCTGAATGTAAGAGCGATTACACCTGTCTCAAAAAGGGTTCTCATACGACTATCATTCAAGACTTCAACACTACGGGCCATTGCAAACGTCGACGACTTTTTGGAAACCTGCTTCTGCTAACCATTCTTTGGGATAGACGAGAAAAAAATAATGCTTATTCTACCACTTTCTCAGCGTGCTGCACGCTACCATACCCATGCCATATTACAGCTTTCTAGTATGTACTAAGCGTCTTTGAGTTGATCTTGACTACTTACACATAATTTCTCGACTGGCTTTCAGTGTCATAATATATTGAATCATTACTGTCGCGAGCAATGTGTTCCGTTTTTGCGCATATTGCTGCGACACTGGCCCCGCCCCACAGAACATTATAAGAGGGGTTAGAAGTGCTAAGTAGGCGTGGAACGTGTCGCCACAGGTTATGCAATGATTTGCATGTCGTGCGAGCGAGAGGGCATGAGTAATTGTAGCAGCGTGAGCGGGAAGACAACTGGCGACAGCCGTCTCCGAAGCAAAAGAGCTACTTTGCATTTCTAACCCATCTTATAATGTTCTGTGCCCCGCCCCCTTTTCACATCTCCCTTTAGTTTTTGTGATATGATGCACAAAATGAAACTCACCCTGGATCCTAGCTGCAGAGCATGCGGAGAGGATGAAGAGACTATGGAGCATGTTCTTTGTGACTGTGATGTCCTGGCGGTAAAACGCATGTGCCTCCTCGGAGATGGATACCCGAAACCGGGAGATCTTAGGTTTCTTCCCCTCAATGGTGTTGCCTCCTTCATTGACCATGTATTTGAGGGGTGAAGACAACAAAAAGTATTGGGGCTAACACAAAAGATCCCATTGGGTCGAAGTGTTGCTGGCTTGCCAGCCCCCACAACAAGATAAGATAAGATAGTTTTTGTGATCTATGGAACAGATGCTAGACGGATGGACATTTTGAAACTATAAGGGTTCCTTGTTCACTACGGAAAAATGAAGCGGCAAATTAAGGCTTAGTAACGTGAGATCTGTCTGTATAATAAATAGTTAGTGTTATTTTGACGAGTTGAGTTGGCAATGAGTAGATAAACTTAAACTGTTTTTATTGCACTGTCCCATAAAAAACTGAAATGTTGTTATAGTTAATTTAATAAGCACAAATATTATATCTAAACTATTATAAAACTGTAACAGGAAGTTTGTCTGTAAATTGAAGATATTAACAAAAAAAAAAGTTACGATATGGTTTTTAGGTATCCCTGATTTCATATCACCAATTTTTTGATTTTTTGTCCGTCTGTTTGTTTGTTTGTTTGAACGAGCATCATGCAAAAACTACTGAACCGATTTTGATGAAACTTTTTTGTTTGGTTTTTCGTCTGACTTAAAATTTGGTATATAATTTGTGCGGACAAAGTCGCGGGTTAACGCTCGTTAGTTATAAAAGATAATATTATTAATAATGAAAGACAATTATGCTGCTGCATTAGCTACTGAAAAGTTATTCCGAAATATGATTCTCATTTAAACTAAGTTTATACACATTTCAAACAGTGGTTACAATTGGAAGAGGTCAAGTGGCCGCTGTCGATGCACTCACGCGCGCCTATGTGTTCGTATGCTTACCTGTTCGTACGTCCTCCAATGCCTGCTATGTGTGAGTGCACCGAAAGCAGCCGCTTTTATGAAGCTTGTTTTCTGTAAGAATATTTACTCATGCGACCATACTACGTAAAGGTAAGACAACTCGTGTCTTCATAGGAGTTTCCTCACTATGCGTTTTATGCACTTTGCTACTACAATGTAAATAAACAACAGAAACCTTCGAATCTTAGGTCCGCCACATACAGACGGAATTGCGATCCGGAATCCTGATTCAGGATTCAGTGTTGTCAACTATGGTTACAAAAAATACTAGAGTGCTGTTTAAAAAATGCCTAAAATAAAAATGTATGAAATGCCAAAAGAATGACAATTGCATTTTTAAGTATTTACTAAAACGAAACAAATAATTTCTATACATGATAATTTCTATCATGTGATGAGGTCATGACGTTACGATGATGATTTGTAAATTGTGTTTCAATATTATGCAACTATATCCAAAGACTATAGTCGATAGTTTTAACATTAGACGTAATCTGCATACAAAATGGCATGAACCATTATCACACAAGCTATTTTTGAGCGTAGGCAATTTCGCAACTATACCGTAACGACGTCGCAACTGCATCATCACGATACGGTATCGTTCCATCAACGCCTGCGCTCAAAAATTACTTGTGTGATATGACTGTAAATCTTTAGAAAATACCACATAAGACATCAAAAAATCACTAGATCTAGTGAAAAAGCCTCTGAAAGCGGCAACACTCCATACGAAACCAATTCCGAGTCAGGTTAAATTCCGTATGTATGTGGAGGACCTTAATCAATCTTAGTACGAGAACAAGTAGGCGATTTGAGGAGAATAATAGGCCGTCATCGGAAAACGCTTTGCATCCATTCTGCGGCGATGTGGGGCACATTTCAATTTACAAAAGGACCTCCGCTGTGTTGACACGTGTAATAAGTCAAAACTTAAAATTTTACTGCAGTGTAAACTAAACAAGAGTGTAAAATAATTGCTTATTTGTTTCGATTTGCAATTTATTAAATAATCTATACTATTATAAAACTGTAACAGGAAGATTGTCTGTACATTGAAGATATTAACAAAAAAAAAGTTACGATATGGTTTTTAGGTGTCCCTGATTCCATTTCACCAATTTTTGGATTTTTTGTCTGTCTGTTTGTTTGTGTGTTTGTTTGGGTGTTTGTTTGTTTGAACGAGTATCACGCAAAAACTACTGAACCGATTTTGATGAAACTTTTTTGTTTGATAGCTTATGGTCTGACTTAAAATCTGGTATATAATTTGTGCGGACGAAGTCGCGGGTTAACGCTCGTTTAATAATAAATATCTTGGACATTGTCACACAAATTATCTAGTCACATTTAAAGTACCTGGACTTGTATTATTATGACTAGACATTAGACAACGATATATAATATACAGGGTGAAATTGGTATCATTGGCATCCTTTTAAACTAAGAGTCTACCCATCAAACTGGACAACTTTTCTTACGGGAGCAAACCGATTGGAGCAAAAAAAAAGTCTGCTGTTCCATACTGAACTGCAATGCCTACTCGACTCAAATGTATGCAACAGCTGATAATTTTTTTGTACAGTATAAGTTGTTCAGTTTGATGGGTAGACTCTTAGTTTAAAAGGATGCTAATGATATCAATTTCACCCTGTAGATACAAACATCCCTGACTCTGGTACAAATATTCATATTCATCATATAAATATTTATCCCTCACGGGATTCGAAGCCCGCGACCCTCGGCACAGCAGGCAGGTTCACTACACACTGTGCTACCTGGCCGTCTTACTTAATACTTAAGAATAATTAGGGAACTTCTTCATTTCTGATAATTAAGCTCACGTATTGAAATAAAGAAATGTTTAGTTAAAAAGCTTGATCGTTTCTGTACCTTTTTGTATTTTTGTGTGGCAATAAAGCGCATTTTATTTACGAAAAACTATACAAAACTTTTAACTCGACGAATTTCTGAAATCGACCCCTCGAGAGATAGCGGACATTCGCGTGATACGGCGGGCGTGCGTAACGTATGCAAGGAACCGTAAAAAAAATGCAAATCAACCGAGTCAACATTCGGGTTAAAAGTAAGAAAATACGTTTTTGTACTTAAAAAAAAAAGAGAATGAAAGATTAAATATCACGACTTACACGGTTTTGGATGTGAACCGTTGAAAGGGATCGTCCGGTGTCCAGTGATATATAGGGTGTAAGTGTTCACACTTAGTTTTGTCTTCAGATTATTATGCTAGGCCACACGACGAAATGAAGGCTTTGTGACCTTAGTTAGGGGTCAGAGAACTATAATGATTATAAGTAATATGAATTTAACATTTAGGTAACTCTTCGAAAGCCCTTAAAATATTTGAAATCGTCAACAATATAACTTAATTTACCCTCCGAATTAGTAGTCAACCCTAACCTTTCCCAAAATAGTTATGCGGAGAATAAACAATTTGTTCATGACATCTACGAAGTTGGAAATTGTTCGAATAGATTAAATTAAATGTTACGAGTGACCGTAGAGCGACATTATCTAGAAGTGTTTGTTTTTATAGTTAACGTTATTATAATGGTTATATTCCCCTTATTAATTTTGATACGTTAAGTTTTTTTATTAATTCTTAGCAAACGCGCCTTAAAATAAAGTGTATTCTGGGAAAATAGGGAACTGAAGGTCTGTAAGTGTATCTTAAAATCAAAATTTAATGTTTTTTAAGTGACTGTTTGTTTCTTCAATCAAAAAATAAAAAATGAAAAAAAAAAAATGTCAACCGTATAGTAGAAATAAAAATACCCTTTACAAGTTGTAACAAATGTTGTATCTGAAAAATTTTCAAAATGGAGCCAACTTCGAAATCGCGAAAAATCTGCTGTTTCAGACAAAACTGCTATGGATGGCTCGACTCAAATGTATTGGGACGGCAGATTTTTTTTTATTTTTTCTCAATGTTGGCTGCATAGTGAAAGTTGTTCAGTTTGATGGTCTGAAGCACCTCCTTAAGTATTACTAGGGTGTTTTGTTTCACCCTGTATAGGTAAGACGGACAGACGTACGGACGGACAGCGCAGGCTTAGGAATCGGGTTCCGTGGGCACCCTTTGGGTACGGAACCCTAAAAAGGGGTTAAATAGTAATAAAGCGGTAATAACAATTTGCTCATGACATTACAAAGATAGAAATCGTTCGAACTGATCCGTAGAACGACATTAACAGGAAGTAAGTATGTTTATATATAGTTTACGATTTATGTTATTATGTGGTTATTCTGACATCAGTTCTAAAGAGAGTGAATAATAGTGGAGATATTAAAAAAAACTGTCAAGGGCAAGTCGGGCTACTCGCGCACCGAGGGTTTCGTATAACCACACAATAATTAAAATATAAAAAAAAAGTTTTTTCCGGAACCCTTAGCGTGAGACCGACTAATACTTGGCCAGTTTTTATTATTTATACCCTCATATTACAAACTTTACAAGTTTGAGGTCCATGAGTAAACTGTAATACTGAACAACGTGGAACAACATTTTTTACTGTCAGCAAGTGTGTTATAAGAATCTAAACTTATGTAAAAATTGTAAAAATGTTGAATAAATATAATTTGTATTTGTATTTGTACTGTGGCTAAGGTCAGGCTAAAACTTTTCCAGTTACTACTGCAGACAGACGAGCGAGCTCAGTCTAATATCAAATCTATAAATCTTTCCCACAAGAAAATTAAATATTTAAAACAAACTTCGTGGGCAAAACCTTGTGAATAACTTCTAATATCTGTCCTTATCATTTTCTCATTCAGAAACCTTTTGCTTTTCACAAAAAATAATGAGATGCCATTTCAATAAATAGCCCAGTTATTTTACGGTTTGAGCCGGGACTAATTAATAATTGATATTTTTTTTTCAATATAATATTGAAGAACCAATTTAATGTACAAAAATAAAATAAAAATCACGTCAGCAACAGTTCCAATTTTAAAATTTAGCTATTATAATCTCGTTCTAAAAAACCTAACGGTAAATTTTTTTTTGCTCATATTTAAGGCTGTATATTTGATACATACTTCAAACATGGAGTACATATTTTTGTCTACTTAGAAGGTTTTGAAAAATACATTCGTATTTTCTAATAAATACCACATTTTTAAAATTTCAATGCCTATTTTTACTCAATAATAATTTATCTTGTTAAATCTAAGTCAAATGAGTGCATTGGGAATAATATTATAAATTTAAAAGGCTTCTGGGACACACAATTTCGAGTTCTATGTTGCGTAGCGAATTTTTTTTTAATAAGTTTTTAGATAGTCTTTTTGTCACTAAATGGTGCCGGTTACAGTTTAAAAGTCCAATTAATAATTACTCCCTACCCAAACTAAAAAAACTCCGTAAAATGACTGGGCTAAAAATCATAGGGCAATGACTGCTAATGCTGCTAGTAGATAATATTTACTTTGATTAAATTAAATTAGGAAGATAGGTGACTAATATCCTATAGTACACACGGCGACACATCAAGCTATACAAAACCAAAATCAGCTGGCCGCGCGTCATTATACGTCACTCAACCCGACGCGGGCAGCTTATTATGGTTTTGTATAGCTTGATGTGTCGCCGTGTGTACATGGACCGCATAAATTGAGCCCCTGTCGCCTAATTTTCTTAGTTGTAATCCGATCAGCATTGCGTGACTGAGATACTTTTTTGATTTTAGGCGGGATAAAGGTAGCATTCGCGTGCTTAAAACTCGTTGTACAAATCATTCAATAAAAAGAAAAAAAAATCACACGGCATTACTTTTCACTCGTTAGAGCGTTTACAGACGAGAGACACTTTGCGGTCGCGCTGTGTCGCGGAGAGCGACCGTAAAGACTATGAGCGCGACCCTCTGCGACTCACGGCGACGGCAAAGTTTCGCTCGTCTGTAAGGGCCCTTAATTAAGTTAATGAAAAGCAGATCCATTTTTCGAGTACGTAATGCAAGAACGTCATCTATCTTCCGCTTTTAATTTAATCAAAGAATATTTATTCAAATGCCAACAAGGTACCGAAGTAATCGGTTTCAAAGTCGCTTCTGTTATTTCCATTCATTGACTTGTATTTCACACCGCTTCAAGTTTTCAGATAGGGATCGAGAAACTTAAAGCTGCTACTTTCAAAGTAATTTACATTTAACATGTAAACGTATGGGTAGTAACCATAGAATAATAAATCATAGTTAGAAGTAGTCGAAAACCAGTGTCGCCGTAATGGACGTATTATCACAAAATATTTTACGAATTGAAATTGTCGTCACACTAGATAGAGTTTCGGTACTAGTGAAACGTGGATGTTCTGAGGTTTCAGAATGTCTCTGACTACCCCCTCGGGGAATATAGTTGTGAGCATATATGCTAAATTGTCAGGGCATCGATCGTCCATTGTAAAATTGGTAAGAAATTAAGAACAATTGTGAGGGCTGCACTTGAAGCTTTGAACCCTCTTAACACCACAATGATGATATTACTGCTGTACTATTTATTTTTTATTTATTTTAGCATACACAGGACAACTGCATTTTTATTTGGTTATACAGGGTGAAAGTAACAGCCTAGCAAATACTGAAACGATGAACTCAGACCATCAAACTGAACAACTTTCACTATGGAGCCTACCTCAGAAGACGCGAAAAAAAATCAGCTGTCCCATAAAAAACTGCTGTACCTACCCGACTTAAATGCATGGGAGAGCAGATTTTTTTCGCGTCTCCTAAGGTAGGCTCCATGGTGAAAGTTGTTCAGTTTGATGGTCTGAGTTCATCGTTTCAGTGTTTGCTAGGCTGTCACTTACACCCTGTATTACTTACTTATTTTCCAAATTGACTTTGACTTGACTATTCCGAGTTTTTACGTATCGCTTGACTATAAAATTGGGATAAAAATATAGGAGTGGGAAACGCATAACCTGAAAAGACTCTAAAATTGTTTACAAAAATATTTTCGTTTCCGCTATCACAGTTTTCTTCTCTCTTTGGTCAAACTGTATGTATGCGTATTTGCACTCCTTAGAGGCGTGCGGAATCCATTCGAAAGTCACTTCTACCTATTTGTTTAATGTTCTGTGGTACTTATATGCAGATTAATGTACGCAACCCTTTGGTTTAATCGTTTATCTATTTGACTTGGAGTATGTAAAAGTTTTCTTTTGGTATTATAATGGGCTTGATAAAGTTTTTATCTCACGTTTCATCTGAATGCGTCTGTACGTGTCTTTTGATAAAACTTCAACGAATTATTTACATTTAGAATAAGTAGGTATTCAAAGTTGAAAGAAAATAACGTCTTTTTCCACATCGCTTCAAAAACAAGCTTCAAATAACGTAGGTACACCAAAAATAACGTTCGTGTAACATTGCAAAAACATTTATCATGTTAGGTCCGTCACACACATACGGAATTACGATCCGGAATCCTAATTCAGGATTCAGTGTTGTCTACTATGGTTACAAGAAATAATAAAGTGCTGTTTAAATAATGCCTAAAATAAAAATGTTTGAAATGCCAAAAGAATGACAATTGCATTTTTAAGTATTTACTAAAACGAAACAAATAATTTCTATACATGATAATTTATATCATGTGATGAGTTCATGACGTTACGATGATGATTTGTAAATTGTATTTCACTATTATGCAACTATATCAAAAGGCTATCGATAGCTTTAACATTAAACATAATCTGCATACAAAATGGTATGAATCATTATCACACAAGCGATTTTTGAGCGTAGGCGATTTCGCAACTATACCGCAACGACGTCGCAACTGCACCATCACGATACGGTATCATTCTATCAACGCCTACGCTCAAAAATCACTTGTTTGATATGACTGTAATTCTTTGAAAAATGCCACCTAAGACATCAAAAAATCACTAGATCTAGTTAAAAAGTCTCTGAAAGCGGCAACACTCCATCCGGAATCTAATTCCGAATCAGTTTTATTCCGTATGTATGTGGCTAAATAGTGAAGTTAAAACCAATTTTGATGTATCTTTTTTACTATAAATTTTTTAAACAGTCTTTTCGAACATTGAGCTTGAAAAGAGCATTTACTTACTGTATTTAAATAAATTATCGAGACAATTTTGAGCACCATAAATACTGGTTTAAATTTCTCTGTAAGGGATGTGATAGGTACGTGAGGGCTACATTATGGAAATTCCATTAGAAGACCCTCTTTCTGCTTACCTACATTTCTAAGCATTTCTTACATAAACTAACGACCATAGTCCCCTTTCGGGGTGGTCAAGAATTTTATAAATAACAAAAAAAAAAGAGTTCTAACTTGATTTCTTCATCGGTTTTTAAAATATTGGTGTGAAAACTTTTCGGCTACAAAACACATAATATACTTAATTTTACCTTTACCAACAGCAAAGACAGAGTTTCAAGCGCATTTCCAAAAGCCTGAAGGCACGTTTAAAAATTGATATGAGCTAGGAAGATCTAAACTATTATAAAACTGTAACAGAAGTGTGTCTGTACATTGAAGATAATAAAAAAAAAAGTTACGATATGGTTTTTAGGTGTCCCTGATTCCATATCACAAATTTTTGGATTTTTTGTCTGTCTGTTTGTTTGTTTGTGTGTTTGTTTGTTTGAACGAGCATCACGCAAAAACTACTGAACCGATTTTGATGAAACTTTTTTTGATTGATAGTTTATGATCTGACTTAAAATCTGGTATATAATTTGTGCGGACGAAGTTGTAATAATAATAAAAGTTTAAAAACAACTTACCAAATAATAAACTCCGAACGGCATAACCACTACAGCAACCAGCAAATCTGCGACTGCCAAACTAACTATAAAATAGTTAGTAGCTGTCTGCAAACTCCTCTCTCTCGAAACACTCATTATAACTAACACGTTACCGAATAACGTTAATAACGGAAACACTAATAACGACAACGCCCAATAGTTATACTCTGTCACAACACTACACGTTCCATTTTCAAATGTACAGTTTAAAGTTTCGTTCAATATTGAGTAGTCTAATGTATTATTGAAGTCTATTCCAATATCTGAACTATTTTCGTCTAAAAATTGTCTTTGATAAGTTATATTAGGGTCTGGTGGTTTGAGGGGGAATATTTCTGTCCTGTTCTGGCATTCTTCTGTGCATATTTGCTTTTCCATTTCGATTTTGGAGTGTTTTTCATGCATTATTCAAGGTTCGAGCTGATTGGACGGGTGGCGATTTGAGTCCTGATTGGAGCATTCACGGAGGGTAGCGTTCATTTTGCTTGCTCGATGGCCTGTAACAAAAATTGGTGCTTGTTAGAGAATGGAAAAAGGTTTTTTTTATAATAAAAGGGGTTGTTGGATTGGTTTTTTTGTTTTAATGAAGATATGTGTTTACAGTAAATTTACTTTTTTAATTAACTGTTTATACAGGGTGTAAAACAAAATGGGACAGTCACTTAACACGTGTTATGTATACTCTACAATAGATACAGTCTCTTTTCTCTATAGAATTAATTTCATTCGATTATAATTACATAAGTAGTTAAAGACTCTATTTCCCTAAAGTGGATAATTCACGTTCGCGGACAGTGACCGGCTATAGCAGTGATAACAATAAAAGTTCTATTGTGTCTCGTTCAGTGTCCGCGAAAGTGTTAAAGAGGTGCTTCAGACCATCAAACTGGACAACTTTTACTATGGGACACTAAAATCCGTTGTCCCATACAAAACGTGAAATGTATGAGAGCCGATTTTTTTCGCGATTTCAATATTGGTCCCATAGGGTAAGTTGTTCAGTTTGATGGTCTGAAGCAGGAACCGAAACCGGTATGGATAATACCGGTACGTTTTGGTTACAACCTTTATTTTTTTACAGGTATTTTTAGAGGTAACCTTAATATCATTCTAATAACGGTCCGCGTACACAGAGATATATTTAAATAAAAAAATTGTTTCTTCATAAATATAGTAAGTATTCAATTTTAAAGTAAGTACCTCGTTAGTCTTTACTAAATACAAATTAGATCAATTATAATAACAAACTTAAACTCAAGCGTGAACATAAACTTAAACCATTCTATGCTTTTGAGTTCAATAAAATGTAAATAATCATCTCCTTTATTATCTCGACCAGTCCAATGCTGTAGCAACACAGAAAATAGTGCGCGCGTCGCTCGTTGGGTGCTCCAAAATTTGTGTCACCCGCTACAACAACGACGTTGTTCAATCAATTTTGTACTGTTGATTAGTAGATATTAAAGTTCATTTTTCAGTGTTATTAAAAACCACGCGCGCTTTTGGCCGCTCCGTCTATACTGACCCTTACCCGCACTCAATCGCATTCTCTTGAAGGTCATATTTAGGTTACCGGTATTAAAATCGGTTGTTACCTGGATAAAGGTAACATTTAAATAAAGGTTACCCAAAATTTTCGGTCCCTGGTCTGAAGCACCCCTTTAAGTAACTGTCCTATTTTATGTTACACCCTGTATAAAACTCTACCGCCAAACCTGCGAAGACTATGAGTTGACCTCTGACAGAATAGATAATAGTGGGTGTAAAATTACTTCCACGTATAATATTGGTTGTCTGGAAGAAATCACTTTTAGTGATAAGTCCACCCTTTGTACCCTTCTTATTCCTGTATATTGTTGTTTTTTTTGTATTTGAGTGGTAAACAATATTTTTGATTAAAGTGTTCAAATAAAAAAAAACCACTGAAAGTACGACGGAGATATTGAGAGAAGAGTGAAAGCAGGAAATATGCTTAATGGAGCCTTGCACACCGTCATGAAGAGTCAAAATATGTCTAAAAAGGCTCGTTTAACGGTTCACGACGGTGTGTTGGCACCAACTTTAATGTATGGAAGTGAGAGTTGGGTATGGCAGAAGAAGCATGAATCTAGAATTAATGCGGTTGACATGCGCTCCCTGCGTAGTATGTGTGGGGTGACTTTGAAGGACCGGTTACGGAATAGCGTGATTAGAGAAAGATGTGGTCTGAAAGAAGATGTAGTGACTAGGATTGAAAAAGGTATGTTGAGGTGGTTTGGCCATGTGGAAAGAATGAGCGAAAGTAGGTTGACGTATCAAATTTACAAGGCAAGTGTGAATGGAATGGTTGAAAGGGGTCGCCCTAGGCGCACGTATGCTGACCAAATCGGATGCGTACTGAAGAAGGGCCAAATAAAATGTACGTTCCGGGTACAGGTCGAGCTTGTATGAAGAAACTTATGGATGTTGAGGAGGCGAAAGATGTGTGTCAGAATCGTAGCATGTGGCGATCTGTTGTCTCTGCCTACCCCAGTAGTGGGAAATAGGCGTGAGCATATGTATGTATGTATATATAAAAAAAACCTCTATAAAAAACTTAAACTCTGAAGGAATTCTTTTAGATTCTACCACTGCGTCGGAAGCCATTCGCCACAGAAACTATACTTTTAAATAAAATAAACAGAGTATACACAATTTTAGGTTTCGAATAACAAACAGGTCAGTATAGTTTGCAAAATACGTTTCTAGTAAAAAGATAACTTAGGCAGCAACATGCATATTGCAGACTATGTTGCAATCTCAAAGAAACTGCATGTGCTTGCATAATATGAACTGTATTTTTATAACACATTGCACTTGAGAAGTAGACTGAAATCTCTAAAATTGTTACAATTTATTCTACACACTCTGTACGCTTGGACAATATTGTAGTCCTTATTTTATATTTACCTATTTGAAGACAGTGATTTAACCTTATTTTAAAATTCCTGCCTACTCGACTTAAATGGTATGGAACAGGTATTTTTTTTTGCGAAAAAATCAAGTTGTGTTACTTATTTTTTTGATGACTTGTGTTGATGTAAAATTGTGCAGAGATACTGAGATCTTGAGACATTTTTGAAGAACTTGACATAACGTAATCTTTTATTTTTATGGAGAAGATGTCTATAAAATATCAAAAGATTTTATTACAAAAACAAGAATTGCTTTTCGAGGAGCTGTCGACATTTCAATCTCTAAAACTACGCTCTCAGGATAAAAAGCTCTAGAAATCCTTCTTGACAACTGGAAGATAATAATTTTTAAATGAAATTTCATTTTAGCAGGTGAAATATTGCAGCGTATCACGAGAAGCAAAAAGGTAGGTACTTATAGTACCTAGTTTTGGGAAAACAATAAATAAAATGAAATAAATAACGCTTACAGGCACATACATTGTAATGATCTCAAGTAAGCACTATAGGCTTTTTATTATAAATATTTAGGCCATACAACAACGGCACGAACATATAACATCCATGATGTGTGGCAGTCAGGTGTGGTAACCATTACACCAACCGGGTCGTTCAATATGCACCATGTTTTTAGGTTATTCATTTTTGAAACTACAACTCAAAACTCCTTAATAAAAATCTATACTCGGACGAGACTTCAAACCAGCTTTCATCCAATTTAGGTACCAAGCTAAATCCATTACGGTAGTAGCCCTAAAATCATTTCGTCTTTAAGCTGAGTTTTTTTAAGTGACTTTTTTATTATTTATTTATAATAACACAATATGACTGTAACATGTAATGGTGTCATGTCTACACACCGAACGCACCAACACAGCGGTGTAAACCCGCGGGGGCTATCCGGCAACATGTTGGCGCTCAGTTGCCCGGCGGCATCAACTAACTACCGTAAAAAAGTGGCACATCGTGCCGACGACATGTCGCCGTCTTTAGTAACATAAAACAGGAATCAACTCAACAATGTAACGTGTTTGTGGACTCCTTTGTCAAATATGTTTAGGGAAAATTAATGCATAGTCGAAACACAGTGTATAACGAGTGAGAACTTAAGGGGGGGAGGTTTCGAACCTGTTTTTGATAACTAAATTATTACATTTAATATATATAAGGTCTAACAAAATTAGGTGAAACTATTTTAAAGGGATGATCAGACCATCAAACTGAACAACTTTCTCTATGAGACCAATATTGAAATCGCGAAAAAAGGTTTGTATGGAACAGCAGATTTTTTTTCGCGATTCCCGACATTGGTCCCATAGAGAAAGTTGTTCAGTTTGATGGTCTGATCATCCCCTTAAAATAGTTTCAGCTAATTTTGTTAGACCTTATATATAGTTCAAATAACAGTGTAGATACGTTCTTTCTGTAGTGAATCTAACCGTTGAAAACATGATTCAATTAAATTTTCCCGATACAAAAAAGAGGACTAAAGTAAGTTCGATTTCAGATTTATAATCAGTTTTACAAGAAACACCATACACCATTTCTTCTGAATATCATTTGAATCATTTGAAAGGTAATTAATTATAGCAGAGATTCTACCCGATGGTTTTTACCCCAAACACCCAAGAGAAAAGATATTAATGAAAAATATGTTTTTTTACGATCTTGCTTTCAATTGAAGCGGGATGGCTAATTGCAAACGTTTGCTTGTAAGAAAGAGACGCTTGCACCAGGGATACCTAGCCTTAAACTGAACGAGCGTTAACCCGCGACTTCGTCCGCACAAATTATATACCAGATTTTAAGTCAGATCATAAGCTATCAAACAAAAAAAGTTTCA
This sequence comes from Agonopterix arenella, assembly GCA_927399405.1. Taxonomy (NCBI): domain Eukaryota; kingdom Metazoa; phylum Arthropoda; class Insecta; order Lepidoptera; family Depressariidae; genus Agonopterix; species Agonopterix arenella. Next base: position 16,669,691 of record OV656704.1, on the reverse strand, counting down.
TCAAAATCGGTTCAGTAGTTTTTGCGTGATACTCGTTCAAACAAACAAACAAACAAACAAACACCCAAACAAACAGACAGACAAAAAATCCAAAAATTGGTGAAATGGAATCAGGGACATCTAAAAACCATATCGTAACTTTTTTTTTGTTAATATCTTCAATGTACAGACAAACTTCCTGTTACAGTTTTATAATAGTATAGATATGCCTAAGATACATATTTTTAAAACCATTAAACAGGTCTGACGCTCCCTTAAAATATATGACGTAACGCATGTGTGCATGCGTTTATGTTTACGACTATATTCTCCAAGGGGGTAGTCAGATATATTCAAACAAACTCACCAACGCTTTTAAGTTTAAATCCTGTATAATACAGGGTGTAAACGTTTTTTTGCGTGATTTCTAAGTTGGTCTAATACTAAAAATTGTTCAGTTAGAAAGTAAGTAAATTTATTTAATATATACCTGGTCACCTGGTCTTGACAATGTTACACTATGCAATTCGATGTCGTATTTGTAATTGTACTTTGTATATTTAATTTCGACATCCTAGTTTTATTTTAGACTAAATTTTGATGTAATAGGGAACTAAAGTTAATTAACATTTGTTTGCGTCGTCAAAATTGCTTACAAATACTCCGGAACGCGAAAACGCAGCAAGCGTTATGGACACGTTTGGGCCAGGTACGGCTAGGGGCGGACCTTCCGATTAAGTATTTGACGTGACACGTTGCTGAATAGTGTTTTTTTTTGACGACGCATGTTGCTGAAGGAGTATTTGATATTTAATTTTGTACATAAAAGATGTGTGTTGCAGAGTTTCTGGCCGCATCTTCTTATAAGAACGGAACACCTTCCGTTGTGGTGGTAGAGTCAAAAAAATACGTCAGGAACTCAAAAAAAATTCACAGATTTCGTGCCTCGACTATCGACCACATTGGAAATGAATCTACGGAATTCGAAAAAATATTGTCTCAAAAAGGTTAGGCTACAGGCCAAACCCTTAACCCGATCGTCTTTGTTTTAGGCTCAAATTGTAGCTGACTAAATTGTCCAGATGAATGTTGCTCAAATTTTTGATATCATTCCTCGCTTCCAAAATATCGAGCGCCAAAATCAAAAATTCGGAAAAAATTGTTTTTTTTTCTCACTATTTCAGCCATAACTTTTTTGTTTTTGACTTTCTCGAATAATTCTTTTTGCATCTTACAGCTCTCGTAAATACGCGTTTTTTGAGCCTTTTTTGAATATCATATCTTCACAACTCTCTGAGATATAAGAGCATCGCACTTTTTCGTGAAATCGGAGCCTATAGCGAACGAAAAGACATTTCCAATGTCAAAATGATGAGTTTAGTTTTTGTTTGATACCCTTTCTTTTGTAGGTGTAGCAAAATTTCTTTATTACGATGTTCAATAACAATTAAGGTTGAAAACACGTTCATTGTTTGCAGTCGACAGTCCATCTATCTGCCACGACTCATTGGATTCCAGTGACATGAAAATATTATGCTTTTAAATCCCCTTGCTTTTTAAAACCACAAACTAATGGATACGTAATCATTTTTTATGAGAGACGTAATTGAGGAATGCTTTTAAACCAGAAAGGTAATCAATCACATATCAAACAAATAGGATTAATTGAATCAGGCCTTACTTAAAAGAAATAGGGGTGTGAAAGCGAAAAAAAAGAAAATAAAAACCGGCCAAGTGCGAGTCGGACTCGCGCACCGAGGATTCCGTACCACCACACAACCAAATTTACCAAGAAATTGTGTTTTCTCTGGGATCCTTAGCGCGAGCCCGACTCACTCGGAGGCCCGATAATAATTGCTTATTGTATAGGTAAATAAAGGCTTGACGGGTTTATGTCGGTTTTTATTCTGTGTTATCGTATTTTAGAGTTTACACTATAAGCACGCCAAAGACACTTGTATTTGTAACTTTTTTTACAATATTTAGAGCATAAAGAAAAAACCTTAAAAGAAACTAGTAAACTGTAATTAAATTAAATAGCTAGTAAACCCCAACAATTTTTTACTTTATTTGGTAGTTTGGGCACAGATTACTAGTTACTTCATTTTGGTTACGGAACCCTAAAAAACTGTTGTCTTCTTTTGAGTATACACTATACAGGGTGTAAACTTATATGCGTTACATGTTTTAGGAGGTTATTCAGATCATCAAACTGAAAAAACTGAACATTGAAACCGCAGAGACATTAAACTTTTGTATCATAGAAAATGACAGTTGCTACGCGTCCCAAATGGTCCAGTAGTCGCACAATGTCACACTCGCTGTGTGTGGGGGTATGTTTGTGTGTGTATGTGCACATGAAGGGGTTTGTGTGTCATAGAGTTTAACACACATACATGCCTTTTGTTGTTGAACCGAAACAGATTTTGCACAAAGTATGACTTTGTCTTTTTTCAAAATCTGATTTGGTTCGACGAATAGAAATACCCGAGACCAACTGCTTAATGTGCTAAAAGCAATTCAATAAGACCCGTCATAACATTCCTTATAAAGCGCCCCATCATTTTCAATTCACCCATTCGTTTTCTATTCACTCATTCGTTCACGACGCGGTTACCGTGTCGAATCTCGTTCGTCAGGGAATCACATTAATTTGCCGTCTGTATTTTCCTTTAAATGTGGTTTCAAATCTTTTTCCCAAGACATTTTCTTGTAATAGAGAGAAAGGAATTACGTCAGTGTGAATAAATAATGTTTCAAGGGGAATAGAATTATTTACAATTCTCTTATTTTCTCGTTGACAGTTCGTTAATAATGCTATATTTCTTGTGAATTAATTTAAATGCTAGTGAAACATTGAAAACATTTGCATAAAATCTATAGCTGTATTTACGTTCTCTACAGGTTGTAGCAAAACACCCTAGCAATATTTAAGAGGCTATGTGAAAAAAATAGGATTCTAATAGTAGGAGTATGATTAGCGGATATGTGTAAATTGAACATATACCTAATTGAAGTTTTGATTAGAGCCAAAACACGATTAAGACACATTTTATCGATAGAAAAGCAAGCAAAAGTAGCCTCGGTTTTTATTTATAAACGCATGGAACTGCGAATAATAGAAACACGAGACTTGATTTAAAAAAAAGAGATTAATATTTTACAAATTTTGATTGCAGCAGAATTGAACTTACATAAATAGTAAAATCACAATTAAACAAAGTTTGTTTTACGCTTGCGTCGTTTCGGTCGCGCGCGCCGTCCCAATTCTTTCTCTCGCATCAGGCAGTAATATAAGCTATCACACGATTCACAAGCCCATTTCGCTTCAATAATTTTTGACATAGGCCCTTAAAGGGGTGATTCAGAATCTAAACCACCCCTTCAGTTTGATGGTCTAAACTGTAGACAACTTTCACTATGGTGCCAAAATCGAGGAAAAATAAAAACAATAAATTAATGAATGAATGAAATATACTTTATTGCAATGTGCTGTTTCATACAAAACCACAGTGCTGACTCGACTCAAATATGTGGGACAGCAGATTTTTTATATTGTATTTAGTCTTTGGCTCTATAGTGAATGTGGAGATTCCTTTAAATATTACTTAAGTGTTTTATTACACCCTCTATAAGAGAACTACGAACATTCTAGCTGAATAGGTTCATCGCAATCACACTGCATTAGGCTAGGATCCCTGTACCTACTCCCAATTGCATAAAGAAGTCAATTAATTGTAGGCCCACAGAAGATTACATTTATTGATGGTATTACACTCTAACAACATAATTTAATTTACTTTATTAATTGGACAAAAGATTAGGTAAAAATGCAAACGGAATTATGAAATAATTATACGACGATGATTCGATCCCCGTCCAGGCCGACTCGTACCAGATGAAGCCAAGCGCAAACCCATTATGAATAAAAAAAAATGAGTTTTTCGAAATTTATGTACGATTTATAATGGCTTTTCGGTGAAAGAAAACATGGTGAGGAAACCTGCATGCTTAAATTTCGAGGCATGTATTGTACCCACTGACCATATACAAGTGGCGACGGGCTCACTCCCCATTACACTAGGCAGAGTTTCGGTACTATAGTGAAACGTGGATTTTCTGAGGTTTCAGAATATCTCTGACTACCCCCTCGGGGAATATAGTTGTGAGCATAATGCTATTATTTTTTCGTATTAAAGCGGCGGCACATGTAATGCGTATATAGGAACATCTTAGATGTTAATACGAAAATAAAATAAAAAATACTAACATTTCTTACCACGACAATATGTGCGCCAACTGCGATTACGTAACACTCCGTTTAGATTAGGTATAGCTAATACTACTACAATCTAGAGATTATGAGAAACAAATCGACATGAGTTCCATAACTATACGCTAACATTTTTATGTTCGCCTATTTCCCACAATAAATTTGAAGATCTTTTTTAGTCTGCAGATGTCGATTTAAGGACTTCCATACTGGCCATTATTGTAGCTTTTGCCACAGATTACTAGTTATTACGTAACAGATACATCACTTCCATAGAAAGCAAAAAATTCCCGCGCTTTACCTATATACTGCCAGGCAGCGTGCAAAAATTTATCTAATGAAGCTTTAATCAGCGTTCTTATTACTTCGTACATCGCGCGACGTATGCGACGTTGCCGTCTGGCGTGGGTGGCAGAAATCAAGCAATCTCAGCTCTTACGATGCGCCAAAGTCTAGGTGCATGTTTGCTGCGATGAAAGCCTGCTTGTGCATGGGACGTACTAGTCCCTGAATTGATAATGATTAAAAATTATGAAAACGAAATGATTCTTAGCGCTCTTACGACGAGCGACACTTTGCGATCGTCGAGAGTCGCAGAGTCTCGCTCATAGAGTTTACGGTTGCCGTGAGTCACGCGACCCTCTATGACAGCAAAGTGTCGCTCGTCTGTAAGAGCGCTTATACTGTGCCCAAACGTAGTCTAAGATTTTAAATTTTTTTTTACTCTATTTCTCTCTTTTTTAGGAAATGTTAAATGCAAATAAATAATAAAACAACATCGTATCCAGAGCGAGACATTTTTCTTCAAAATAACATCTTAAAAGTCAAAAAGTCTACTTATTCCCGCGGTATCTTTGAACCCGTCAGAGCATGAATATTCCACAGTCAATTATAAGAAGCTTGTCATAAATATTTAAGTTCCTAAGATAACTTTATATTACTCGCTGTAGTGAAATAAGCCGTAGTGATTCCGTATGACCTTGTAATAGCCCAGTCAACAATGGTTTGAGTTGACCCCTAGCAGGATTCAAACAACTTCAACTCTCGGATCAGTAGGCAGGTTCACTTCTGATAGAGCTTTATCGGCATCAACATACCATATCAATAATCTTTTCAATATACAGGGTGTAAGTGACAGCCTAGCAAATACTGAAACGGTGAACTCAGATGATTAAACTTAGCAGTTTAGCGTGATACGGAATTCAGCATAGTTGAATAATAACTGGCTTCAGCCTCCTGGACTTATTATTTGATTGAAAGCTAGTTAGTTTGTTCAGTCCTAAGCAAATAAATAAAACAGACTAATAATTTTGGTTTTAATTTTCATACTAACAAACGTTAAGAATGTGACCATGAAAACGCTTACGGTACTTATAGCAGGTTCTTAATTCATACGATTAGAACATGATGAATTTCATAGGCCGTTATTGTATACAACGCTCGTCCGTAGCAAGTTAGAGGCGGCCTCTTTAGTATGGAGTCCACACGAAGGCACCTACAATTTGCTGCTAGAGAAGATTCAAAAGGCTTTTCTCCGATTTGTGTACAAAAAAATGTTTTGGGTATTATCCCTTTTTATATCCCAAGAAGTATCTCCTGGGAGCATTGGGTTTCAACTCGCTACAGATGCGGCGCACCTTCGACTCTCGCACGAGAGTGTGCCGTTTCCTGCGTGGTCAATCGGACTGTCCCGAATTGGTCAGCCGGGCCCTCCGCCTATTCGTGCCCAACAACTACGTGCGCGCGCGGCGGCACCGGCTTCTGGCCGTGCCGGCGGCGCGCACGGCGGCGCACCAGCACTCTCAGCTCGTACTCGCCCTCAGGCGTCTCACCACGCTACTGCAACACTCACTACAGTTTGACGTTTTTGCTGACCGCTGGCCTGGCTGGACAGAATGCCTTTTCTGAGAATGTTTAAATCGTAATATTAAGTTAAGTTGGAGAAAAATTTAATATTATTGTTTGATTTGTATACTTACTTGCATGGCGTATTGGAGTTCCTCTGTGAAACTGTGTAATTGTTTAATAATAATAAACAAATAAATAAATTATCGACGCAAGCGACGCCGACGTCTAGAACAAGAATAGTCCTTAATGAAAACAACATTGACCTACTACGACGAGATTGACGATTGCGGTACGCAAAGCGCATGTACGCACGGCGCGACACATCGAGCTATACAAAACCAAAATAAGCTGGCCGCGCGACATTATACATTACTCTACCTGCGGGCGCCCAGCTTATTTTGGTTTTTCGTAGCTTAATGTGTCGCCGTGTGTACATATATTACGTATATTTTAGGTGATAGAAATGAATGCAAATATACTAGGTGTAACTTTCAGTATCGATTGCAACTCGATCGATAAAGCTCAATTCACATTACGACGGGCGGGCGCGGACGGGCGCGGAGGGTGTAATGTAAAATAAATACCTTCCATATAGAGTCCTCAGAGAAAGCTCCGTCCCCGTCCATATGAGTCCGTATGAGCGTTCTCTCTGTCAACTTTATCGGTATTGAAACAGGTATTATTTTACATTGCAATCTCCGCGTCCGTCCGCGCCTGCCCGTCGTAATGTGAATAGAGCTTTTGTGTTTTTGACATTGCAGGGCGACATTGAAGTGCTGCTAATCATTTTGTATCATTTTTATCTTTGTGGTAAAGTATGGCACACTCCTTCTCATTCTTATTCGTGAGAGATTACTATTTTAATGAACAAAAATCGCATAGGATTCCCATTGGATACTTATTTAAATTGTTCATTATATTATATTTATTTCTCAATAATAATTGTACTCTTTCTTTAAAAAATAAATAATCTTAAATATGGATAGAGACGGCACAAGATCGAAAGGGATGGCCTAGACTAAAGGAGGCCTACACCATTATGGTTGAAAACGGCTGAGAAGAAGAAGAAGAAACCATACTGTTGATTTTGACATTGGAAATGTCTTTTCGTTCGCTCCAGTATAGACCCCGATTTCACGAAAAAGTGCGATACCCTTATATCTCGGAGAGTTTTGAAGATATGATATTCAAAAAGGTTCAAAACACGAGTATATAAGGTCTAACAAAATTAGGTGAAACTATTTTAAGGGGATGATCAGACCATCAAACTGAACAACTTTCTCTATGGGACCAATACTGAAATCGCGAAAAAAAATCTGCTGTCCCATACATTTAGGTCGAGTAGGTTTGTATGGAACAGCTGATTTTTTTTCGCGATTTCGATATTGGTCCCATAGAGAAAGTTGTTCAGTTTGATGGTCTGATCACCCCTTTAAAATAGTTTCACCTAATTTTGTTAGACCTTATATACGAGAACTGTAAGGTGCAAAAAGAATTATTCGAGAAAGTCAAAAACGAAAAAAGTTATGGCCGAAATAGTGAAAAAAAAATGTCAGAATTTTTGATTTGATTTCGATTGATTTTGGCGCTCGATATTTTGGAAACGAAGAATGATATCAAAAATTTGAGAAAAAATCCTCTGGACAATTTAGTCAGCTAAAATTTGAGCCTTAAACAAAGACGATCGGGTTAAGGGTTTGCCCTGTAGCTTAACCGTTCCTTGTTAGACTACGGAACCCAAAAAATGGGAAGAGTGGTCAATGAAGTACCTCTTCGGACTCTGATCCTATTGAAATAGCTGGTTTCAAGATGGTATTTTTCTTCGTTCATTAGCTCTATCCACTTTGTGACTGGGTTTATCGGAAAAATGTTTATTGAAAAGATGTTTTGTTCAAACTTTCAAAGTATTTCAGTTGGTTTATTTTTAATTGTGAACTGACAAAAACGAAAAGCTGTATTTAAATCCATTGACGAGAAACTTTCGGATTGCTGTAGATCGCATTCATGAAAGTGAAAGTTTTTAATGTTGTATTTTAGAAACAAATACTTGTATAAAATACTTTTATGATGATAATAATAAATAACGCTAACGGGCACATACATTGTAATGATCCAAAGCAAGCACTATAGGCTGTTTATTGTGGAAACCATACAACAACGGCACAAACATATAAAATCCATGACCGAACCGGGATTCCAACCCAGGACCCTGGTTTGGCAGTCCGGCGTGGTAACCATTACACCAACAGGGTCGTCAATATACTATAAATAATAATTAGGTATTATCTATTGTAACCTGGGCGTAGATGTTCATTGAAGATTATTTCCAAAAATATGAATTGGGGGCCTTTAGAAAACGTATTAGTGAATGGATCGAGACTATTGAGACCATTTTTAGAATTTTTGTCTGTTTGTTTGTGCAGACATTATTAAAAACTTCTAAACCGATTTTCACAAAAGCAGGCTTAGTTTGAAATAACTTGGGCTTGATTTCATTGAAGCCCGATCAATCAAATCAATTTTGAGTACACACGGCGACACATCAAGCTATACAAAACCAAAATAAGCTCGCCGCACGTAGGTCCAGTAACGTATAATGTCCCGCGTATGTTGGTTTTGCATAGCTTGATGTGTCGCCGTGTGTACTTAAAGTCATTGGGCTGCGTGTAAGAAATCGTGGGCGATTGTTCCTAATAATAGTTAATTCTTATACATTGATGTTATGAAAGTAATTTTTACAAGCTTAATAAACAAGTACCTGACCTAAGTACATTAAAAAAATCACGTCAAATCCTTTAACTTCATCGTTCCATATTCTTCATAATTAAATCACAAAGTAATCACTGACACTTAACCCATCACTTACATTGGGTTTCATTAAAAACGTATGCAGTTTAAAACTAAATTGCTAGACAATGTATTAAGGCCGTGTGGTGGTACAGTCTCGTCTCGCTTAGATTGAATTAAAGCGTCAGGTCGGGCGACGTCGTATGTACAATGAATTGTAGACAATAGTACTGTGAGAGACACAAGTTTTGTCTTTATTTTAAAAGAAAATGCGGGTTTTTTATAGATGGTTGGCGCCTTATTTTTTGCCGTTGTTTTTAGCGTGACCAAACTTAAATATTTTAGTTCAAAATAAAGTAACAAACAAAACTTGTTATGACATGTATATCCCTAAACTCAGTCCGAACAGAGATATAAAGGCTTGAAGTTGTATATTCATTACGTTTACTTCAAGCCTTTATATCTCCGTTCGGACTGAGTTTCGAGATATTTGTAATAAAAAGTTTTGTTTGTAACTTTATTCTCTTTATATTCAAATTTGATTGATGGCCGCCCTAAAAAAATTTGCCCTAAAGAAAAAAGGCGCCATTTTTAGGTATTGGCTTATTAAAACCTTTGTCATACAAAACTGCAGTACCTGCCTATTCAACTTGTACTGAACAGAAGACTTTTTTCGCGATTCAATATTGGTGTCGTATTAAAAGTTGTTCAGTTTAATGGTTTGAAGCGCCCCCTTAAACGCATTTGTAATTACACCCTGTATAAACGAATGTAGGTGTTGTAGAAATTTAAAAAGCACCAAACATAATTGGATCGAGCATTGTAATTTCTAGGTTAATGTTAAATTGGTCCTAATTTACCTTCACACATTTCAGAATATGTTATTTTTCAATTAATCAATGTTTTCTATATCGGAAAAATATTGAATGTCGTCGCCAAAACCGGGGTTTTGGATAAATGCCAGACAGAGATGGCAAGTTAGATTAAAATCGCACGTGAACGTTCATATTTCATACAAGATTTATATTTTTAGCAAAATATGAGACAAAAACCTCTTTGGGGATATTTTCTAAACGAAAGACAAACATTTTTTACTGGCTTTGGCATGAGGTGAAGAGCGTCGGTTCATGGCGCGTTGCGAAGAGCTATGGAAACTCAATCTTGAGGACAAGGTTCGGATCCACATAGATGACATGCCATATACCAATGAGTTTTTCTAAAGCCATCAAACGGTGACTGAAAACATCGTGAGTAAACCTGCATGCACGCTGAAGAAGAAATTTCGATGTACCTACCTATGTGAAGTCTACCAATCCGCATTTTGCAAGCGTGGTAGAGTAACGCTCATACACCCTCCCTGAGAATAGGCCTGTGCCCTGCAGTGGGAATATTAGGTTGATGATGACATGTTATGGCGATGTTTTTATTATGCGTCATGATCAGCTTATAGATACACACCTCTTTATTAATTAGGTAATAGACAAATACACCACAAAAACCATTTTTTTTTCTCTTGAGACATCATTCCATTCTGTAACCTTATAATATGAGCATTGCTACAACTAAATTCTTAAAAGTTGGTAGTTGTAGCAATGTTTCTGACCACCCCGAAAGGGATTATGGTTGTGAGTGTATGTCGAAATATTTTAAGCGTTTATTCACAAAGTGAAACTAAATAACATTTCCAAAGGAGCATGGGTGGAAAAACGAGAAAATTTTGAAAATAGATCTGCGCGATCTGGGAAGGCCCAAAAATTTGTCTAAACTATCGACCCATGTTCCTTGAGGAAAACTGATTACTTTGATTATCTGAACGAATAAGCATGAGATAGCAGGAACAGTGAGGTAAAGCAGGCGGGGAACAGCGTTAAACATCCAAAGATTGACCTGACCTGCTTGAGTGATAGCTTCCAATACAGAAACTTTTACTACCCTAACGAGGTTTCCATGATTCAGTTCTTTTTAATAAAATTTATTAATTTATTTCACAACTCTAGACGATACAGTTTTGTTTCAAATTTATCTGTTATACTGCACGGCAGTTTGTTGGAAGTTAAGTTCAGTTCTCACTCTTGGGGCTTGGTTTGGTTTGGTTCAATAATAACGTCATTTTTTACTTGATTAAAATCTTCCAAATAAGGTACATATGGTTTCAAATAATACTTTTTTACTAAGTGTGCACCAACATTTAGTATGCTCTTTACGAAGTATGAAAAGACCAAGAAAAGTGAGATTTGCAACAAGATTTAGGTATGTTTAATATTGCAAACGGAATTTTATAGTTTGTAGTGCAGTAGGAATCAGATAAATCTTCGGTAAGTTTTGCACTGAAGTCGGTAAATTATTAATAGAGTTCTTTAGGGAGAACTGGTAAAAACAAGGAGATAATATGGTTTTGTTAAAACAAACAACAAAACAATTTACTTTTGTCACTGGTTGTACAGAGTATGAAGCAGTGTCTCGCCAGTCATAAATTACTGTGTATAGCGCGACACGTACGTCTCGAGCTGTGACTGCGGTCTCGTAGTACAGCACATTTATATGGATTTGTTGCTTCAGTGTCTCTGAATATATGCTTTTAATATCCCTTTCCTTTCCCTTTGCATAAATGATAAAATTTAATTTAAAAAAAAACTAAGGATAATATAATACTTTCCACGACGATTGTCATAAAGTTACGTTACGTATTTTAAAACGTACAATACTAGAGTAATATATTCACGCCTATAATATGTTCCATTAGGATCAGGTTTTTAACACGTTAACTATCCCCATTCATTTAAAACATTGTATGTACTCCATGCGTCTTCTGACGTCAGAACGCTAATTAAATTTCCTAATACTGACGATTACTTTTCTTAGATCTGCTTTATGGATGTACCGTTAAAATGACCAATGAGGCACCATAGGACTGTCAACGCATTAACGATAAAAAATAAAAGCATACACACTTTTGTCACTACCTGTACAGAATTTGAAGCAGTGTTTTGCCAGTCACTTACGATCACATTCATATGTATTGATTGCTTCAACATCTCTGAATATATTCTTTTAATATCCTGTCGCGTTGCATTAACGATAAAAACTAAAAACAAAAATTTCTTGACGATCAATCTTGACGACCCGGTTGGTGTAATGGTTACCACGCCGGACTGCCAAACCAGGGTTCGAATCCCGGTTAGGTCATAGATGTTTATATGTTTGTGCCGTTGTTGTATGGTTTCCATAATAAACAGCCTATAGTGCTTGCTTGGGATCATTACAATATATGTGCATGTGAACGTTATTTATTTATAATTATAAAGTTACTTTTAAAACATAAAATACTAAAGTAATATGTACTTTCTTCATACTATATTCACGATTTCTCGCCTATGTTCCATTATAGTCAGGTTTTGAAAGTTAAAAAACAAGTTTTTGAGAGTTACGCGGTTATTATTTAATCTAGAATCTTTAATCTTTTTATTTAATATCGGGAACTCAAATATATCAAAACGCGGTAAGAACCCGTTAAAATGTTTATTTCTAGGTTAAAAACCAAAACCACACATACTTTTGTTCCTGCCTGTACAAAGTATGAAGCAGTGTCTTGCCAGTCATAAATGACTGTGTATAGCGCGACACGTACGTCTTGAGCCGTGACTTCGGACTCGTAGTATGTACTGCACATTCATGTGGATTTATTGCTTCAGCGTCTGAAGATAGGATAATGGACTGAGGGTTGTGCAGGGAATTCTAATTACCACTGCTTTAGAGGTTAACGACTTATCTGTCTGACAAATTTTTGAAAGGGGGACGTCGGATTTAGGCCCAGACGAAGTAAATCACATTAGGTTTAGTAAGAATTACATATTCATTCGTAATTTCTCGCACTATTTATCAATTACTAGAACTTCATAAAATTGTTTTACTATCGAAGATGAAGACATTGTTTTTGTATGGTTTCTGTCTTTCTCTATAGATATTATAATATAGAAAAAAAAACCTCTCAACCAATCCCGGGATCATTACGAAATTGCAAATTACTTAATATTTATTATATTTGCGGATCCCGAAAACAGGTAAAACTACAAATAAAATATAGGTTATTTTGTTTAGTAGAATTGCAAACCTTGAACTTTCTATAAACCTTTTCCTTTACCATTTTAATAATTGGTATTACATACTATTATTTTCACATAGTTTCATATTGTGTTTACTGGTGGCCCAAGTTTCTGGAAAACCTGGCATTGTCTTTTTATTTATCCTTTCGTAAGCAACAATGTTTTTAAAACGTATAATAATGTACGAGTATTTGTGTACAGTTTAAACTCACGTCGAGGTTAAGAACGAGACAATAGGGTATTTTTTTCAACCTAGTCAAATCAGCAACTCTTTAACAGACGTCACGGCGCGCTTTATATGAAAATTGTACTAAATTTAAATCCATCATACTTTTTATAGTTTATCCTGTTATTATAAATAGTATTCAAGCTATAGCTTTTCTGGCATATTCTGGCATTTCAAACGTTTTTTTTATATAAGATCATCGTTTTTTTGTAGGCAAATACCCTACTCAGAATAACATAGTATTACATAACAGCGTAACATTTTTAATACATTTTAAATTTGGAGGATTGAAAAGGTATGTTGAGGTGGTTTGGCCATGTGGAAAGAATGAGCGAAAGTAGGTTGACGTATGAAAATTACAAGGCATGTGTGAATGGAATGGTTGAAAGGGGTAGGCGCACGTATACTGACCAAATCGGATGCATAATGACGAAGGGCTAAATAAAATGTACCCGGAATCGACGAGCTTTTATGAAGAAACTTATGGATGTTGAGGAGGCGAAAGATGTGTGTCAGAATCGTAGCATGTGGCGATCTCTTGTCTCTGCCTACCCCAGTAGTGGGACATAGGCGTGAGCATATGTATATGTATGTATGTATGTACATTTTAAATTAATGATTAAGTGTTGCTTCGGAGTTCCGGAGTCACGTTGCAGGTTCTAATCCGAGCAATTGTCTCGCGTGGTTTTCAAGCGTCGCGTTTTTGCCTGCCACGAGGCTCCGCAATCCTCAATCTCTTCTTGTTCTTGACCAAAAATGATCCCTGAGTTTGGGATAGATTTTCCCATAAACTACTTGACACTAGCGGAAATGCAGTGCTAATGCACAAGCAAGAGTCCATAAAAAAAAAGTGTTGCTTCCCTTACAGGCTGTCACAACAAACAATGTTTTTAAATATGGAACAGCTGATTGTTTCTTTGCGATTTCGATGTTGGCTCCATAGTGAAAGTTGTTTGCTTTGATGGTCTAACTGCACCTCGTCTCGTCTTCAGCAAGTGTTACGTCATAAAACTCGTAAATGAATTATGTATAGGTGTGTGTAAATGTATTATGTATAAGTGTGTAGTATATGAAGACTCAGCGCAGCGTGAGGAACATTTATCTGGATTTATTACAACTACTGCCCGTGTCTGGAGATCGTGGATGGAAGTACAAGATGGAGGAGTACAAGATAATTTAGTGCTGCCTCACGATTTATTACTTGTATGAGATGCCTAGACTGTTTTTTGTCTATTATTTGGTTAAGGTAAAGGAAAAATCGGCCAAGTGTGAATCGGACTCGTACACTGGTTCTGTACAACTACAGAATATAATTTATGTGCAGTTACCAAACAATTTTTATTTTATTTAGTACGGCATCTCTAGTACGATCACATTTTGTCGGTTTTTATTATTGTTAATTAGTAAGAGTTTGCAATATAAACACACCAAGACTGACTTTGACTCTTGTGTTATTGTATTGCCATTTTTACGATAGAGCAAAAATAAAAAAGCGTTGAAAAAAGAAGTTTGTATTATATTTTTTTTAGGAAATCCGTTATAATAGTACAATATTATGTCGCACATCTAGTTGTTAAAAGTCATAAATGTAAAAAAATTCAAAATTGAGTTAACAATGCCTACTGGTACCGGGATATCAGCCCCCAATACCATTTTATGGGTTTTGGTGTCGAAACTCTTGGGCCGTGGGGACCTAATGCGCAGGCGCTTTTTAAAGACCTGTCAAAGCGCCTGATAGACTCGACAGGAGACCCAAGGGGCACTTTCCTCGCTCAACGGATCAGCATAGCCATTCAGCGAGGAAATGCGGCCAGCGTTCTGGGTACCCTCCCACAAGGACCGAACCTGCACCACATCCTAGGTTAGTTTAGTTTTAAGTCTCTTTATTTATAATTTTATTTAATGTCACTATTTTATGGATCTTTCGAATAAACTACAAATTACAGTTAACAATGCCATAACATTTCTTTTATGTAATTGCGTTGAGAACTTTTTTTTAAATTCAACAGTATGTGCGATATAGAGCGCCACTGTCATTATTGCTCTAGTCAAAAAAGTTACGCGCTTTGAATCTTTAAAGCGCTCTACTGTAAAATTTTGAAAATGTAATTTTGTATGACTTTATAGAACTAGATGTGCGATGTGTTTTAACCGCATACCTATCATGGTTCAAACGAAGACGGACGAACGGACGGCGACGTAGGCGTTCGTTCGTTATAATTATAATAAGGTCCCGGTGGCACTCTTTGGGCACGGAACCCAAAAAAATAAACAGTTTCTTTAATATTGCCGAAAACACAAATTATTTCATTGTTTACTCATATGACTTTGGACTGCAATTTTGTACGATTTAACCATCACGTTAAAAAATAGTTTAATTTTTTCAGGACTGACTGAACTCAAAATTATTAAAAAAAAATTGCATTCACTCCTTTAATATAAAATGAAATCTCCTTTGAGATGGTGAGATAAAACGTAAAAAAAGTTTCAAAAGATTTATTGTCTCATTAAAAAAACCCTAAACAACAAAATTAAGAATTCACCAGCTAAACAAGGGTTTTGAAGACAAAACATCGTAAACCTAGAAAACGTCTTAATCTCTCCCAAAAAGTTAATTAAATTGTTAATGAACCGTTTGGGAGTGATCCGCCATTTTAATTTATTGCTCAGTTGTTCTCTGAATTTGTTAAAAATATTTCACATTCTTCGCGGTCAGCGTTTCTTAAGACTTTAACTGCGGCATGCTAAGGACATTGAACTATTATGTTTCTACGTACTGGAAATAACACTGCACGTTACAATGCTGTCCTTTTCTTTGTGTCGATACCGCCATACTTATTTATTAGTTAATCTCTATTGCTATCTCTTTCACCGGCCTGCGCTCTCTCATGTGGCGAACGACGTTTGTTTGTCGTTTTTAGTTCCAGTACATAATAGTTCAATGACTAAGTATAGCTTTCCACCACAGCCGCTTGTAAAAATATAATTAAAATAAGGATAGACGACTGGCAGATGCGCCTTTTTTGGGTCAAAGTTATTAAAATCTTTGGTCTCAGTCTTAGAGGGACCGCACACGTAAATAAATGAAACTTACCAATATTTGTAGAATAAAAATAAAAGGACAAAAACATAATAGCATTTTGGTTATAACCTGTTGAATTTTGAGCAAGATTCTCCTTAGATACCATTTGAATCAAGTGTCTGAACCATAAACTTAATATTACTAGGTTTATGGTCTGAACCTCATAGTCTTTCTAATTAGCTAGTCCACGCAATCTTCTATTTATTTTTAATGTTTTTTTTTTTTGCTTTTTAGAATATTAACGCTAACCATATAATTCTACACCTTGAGGGTAGGCATGTGCCCTGCAGTGGGACGTTTATAGGCTGATGATGATATGATGATATATAATTCTATAATAGGTAATTAAAGAAAATGAAAGGAGTCACAATATCAGTTCAACACAAGTTCAACCAAACCAAAGACTGCCAGAAAAGCTTTTTAGCGATAAGACCGCCTGTTTTTGTGCCTTTTGTATTTCCTGATTGATTGCCCTCTGTATACTCTGTTTTTTTTGGTGTCAAATAAAGTATAATTGATTGATTGATTGGTTTGCCCAAAAACTGCCTCAGAGATGATAATAGGCATGATGACAAATTTTGAAAAACTGTCCTATAATGTTCAGAAACGTATATTATTTACAATGAAAAACATATTTCTGCAGTTAATAAAGGTTTAGTGGGAAAAAATTATATTTTAGTTTTTAGATTTAAAATTCGTACCAAAACGCTTGTCAGTGTCATGGCGTCGCTGGTGACGTCAGATCTGAGTAAACAAAACGTCAAACACTAGACGTTTCTTAGACGCTCAGTGAATAATTTAGTTTTGATTTAGTTATTTTGTGATTAAATATGAATGCCAAGGTGTACAAGTGGTGTGCGGTCCCTCAGTGCGGTAACACATCAATAAAAAGCTATATCACGCTATCGCGGGTTGGCGTTCTAGCCCTGCTAATACTGGTGCTACCACGGGAAATGCCTGGAGTGCGATTTTTGAAAGTCACACGGTTAAATCAGCAGTAGAAAATGTCAAAATTACAATGGACATTTTGTAACATTCGAACACGATTTTTTACGTGTGACTTTCAAAAATCGCACTCCTGGTCTTGAACCATATTGTCACCGGCCTGCTGCTGCAGGACTCCGCCATTTCCTTACGTTAAGGACGAATTTTGCTAGAATTTGCTTAAAAAGTGGTGAAAGTTTAACAGACGTAACAGATTTACGTCTAATCTAGCTCTTATGGCAATTTGTGTGCGACTGTAAGGAATTAATATACATCAATTATATGTTTTTTTGTACAGTTTGATATTGGGTAGACATGGTTTACTTAGAAGTGACGTCAGTCGCTCTGATTGGTGTTTAACATATCATGGCGGACTTCCGTATTTTGTAGTTTTATTTTATCAAAATAAATAACAATCTCGCTCATAATAAAAGAATAAAAGCGTGATTCGTATTCCATGACTCAAGTTTAATTGAAAAAATACATAATTTTAGTGATTTTTAATTACTGTCTTCATGCCTATTCTAATTATTATAATTGAAAGTAGATGTTACGGTTTCGTTTTGCTACTGCTTTTGGCTGGATTGTCCAATTTACTAGTAAGTTTAGTATCTTTTAGATACGTGGAATATAAAAAAATACTCCGTTTTCTGTCTTAAATAATTAAGCCCCGCGGTGGGCAACAATCGCGACCCAATGGGAGCCCGACGATGGAAGCCGGGGCCGGGGCAGACCAAAAAAGAGATGGCGCGCCGACCTGGATGCCCACGAAGTAGAATGGCAACTGATGGCACGGGATAGGGAAGGCTGGAAAAGCTTAGGGGGACCTTTGCCCAACAATGGGACGAACTAAGTTAATAAAAAAATTTATAGGTATATCAAGACCCGGTGGCACCAATACGGCTTTTAGTGTTCGTAAAGAAAACTGGATGAAGATTTTTAAATCTTTTTCGATTTTGTCTCCATACTGAATGTTTATATGTTGTTTGTTCATGGATGTTTATATGTGTGTGCCGTTGTTGTATGGTTTCCATAATAAACAGCCTATTAGTGCTTGCTTGGGATCATTACAATGTATGTGAGCGTTATTTATTATTATTATTTATTATTTGATGGTCTAAATAACCACTTTAAATATTACTAGGATGTTTTATAACACCTTGCAAATTACACCTAGCAAAGCATACACATATAAATATCAAACAAACTCCAACAAAGAAAATAAATTTCCATTCCTGTCTTCGCAGTTTGCGAGTTGTATAAATTTAAAAAAACGGTCGTAAAGTTATCTCTTCAGAACGCTCTCGCTTGATTTATTTCAGCAATATTTCAACTAACAACTTAGTGCTTTTGTTCTACGGATTAAAGGTGGACAAGACCATAAAACTTGGCCGCTGTGCTTTTTAATTATAATTAGGTACCTACCACAAGAGTAAATAGCCCACAGAAAGAAAGCTTCGACACAATCGCGCTTCTTCTTATCGTGTGAGCAGAGCCCTGGTGACAGAGTTTTCTCAGACCGCCTTACGGCCTCTGACGTGGTTTTTATGTAGCGTCTACTACTACCCGAGATAGTAGCCGGGATCAACGGCTTAACGTGCCATCCGAAGCACGGAATCATTTTTGTTTTCAGACAATCAGGTGATTCAGCCTGCAATATCCTAACCAACTGGGGAAAAACGCACAAAGTGACATTTCACTAGGTGTCCCCCGTGGGAATCGAATCCACGACCTTCGTGTCGAGAGCCAATGCTCTTAACCATTAGACCATGGAGGCAGTCGCGCTAGTGGACAAACTATGGGAGACATTCGGCGAGCGCATGGCGTAATTATTTCGTGTGTTCGTAAAAGTTTTGTCTCTGTGGGGCCAGGAGCGCACAAAAATATCACGTGACGCCATTATGTGACGACTTTATCAACTACATGGACGTCGGGTCCACGCTCAAAAGTGTCCGAACCAAATGAGTAACAAAACGCATAAAGAGCAACAATTACGCGCCAGTCTTCGTTTGATCGACCGACTCCACGAACGTCTATAATGCCGTGCAACTGCTGTTGTAAAAACTAAACAAGCAGAATGAAAAAAAGAATTTCAACTGTTTCATTGTTTTTGGTTTGTTTATATGACTAAAATTTACTTACGTTTACGTAAGTTAGTCTGGAACACTTTTTTCGAGAATTTTGTATAAGACCCTGCGTCCATTAGTTCGTAAGTCAATGCGTGACGCGGTCGCCCAACGTTTCTCGTAGATTGTCGACTTAATCTTGCTCTCTGTAAGGGTAATTACTCATGTGATACCTACATTGCATTTAGTAGTCTGCGGTTTCTAAGGAATGAGAGTTGGTTGTTGCAATCTGCTAGAACGTACATGAACCAGAATCACAAAATATGCGCTGAGTGTAACAGAATCTATACTATTATAAAACTGTAACAGGAAGTTTGTCTGTACATTGAAGATATTAACAAAAAAAAAGTTACGATATGGTTTTTAGGTGTCCCTGATTCCATTTCACCAATTTTTGGATTTTTTGTCTGTCTGTTTGTTTGTGTGTTTGTTTGAACGAATATCACGAAAAAACTACTGAACCGATTTTGATGAAACTTTTTTTGTTTGATAGTTTATGATCTGACTTAAAAATCTGGTATATAATTTGTGCGGACGAAGTCGCGGGTTAACGCTCGTAATTAAATAAACCGAACAATCGCGCACCGAGGGTTAATGATGGTTGGAGTTTGGTTTTAATACAGAAGCAAAACAGAAATCGCAAAAATTAATCCGCTTGCACATACTAAACTCCAATGTCGAGTACTACTCGACTATAATATATATATCTCTCTCTCTTCCTGGCTTTTAATCCCATATCGTCTTCGACTCGACTCTAATATATGAAAATAGTACATTATGGTACAAGTGTGTAATGTTGGTGATTACCGCTGAGGCGCCATTGAGACCCGAGGACGGTAATCATCAATACACACGTGTATCAAACGACGTTTTTCAACACACTTGTGAAGAAAATAATAATAAAAAATCATTTTATTTAGTAAATAAAAAGTTTATTTAGAGAATTTATTTGTACTATTGAATATGATCTTTTTTGTATCGAAACTTTTTTAAGAACAAATCAACTCAAGAACTCAACCAAGAAGTTTAGATACCTACTATAAAAAACCTGTAACTCACTTGCGAATAATAGTAATGAAAAAGTCACAGTTTGATTATAGGTGTCATTATGTGCCTAATTGCGGTGAAATAAGGGCCATTTTATGAGCAAGTGTGTTGAAAAAAAAATTTCGCTATTTTAGTTTTGCTCTCATAGCGAGAGTTGTTCAGTTTGATTACCTGAACCACCCCTGAAAATTTAGATGCCTAAACATTTTATTATCACCCACTGCCCACCTCACTACATTTTCATGTTAACATAAAGTTTGTATTTGGTTCATTTAACACGTTCCGGGACAGTGACCGGCTATAGACGTGATAACAATAAAAGTTCTATTGTGTCTCGTTCACTGCCCCGGAACGTGTTAATCTAACTAAGTGATACGTCAGAGAACGAAAGTGGTTGACATAGCTCAGAAAATTAGCAAGCTGAAGTGGCAATGGGCTGGTCATATCTGCCGAAGAACTGACAACCGGTGGGGTGTCAGGGTTCTGGAGTGGAGACCTCGAACTGGTAGACGTAGTGTGGGACGTCCTGCTGCCCGCTGGACAGACGACCTAAAAAAGGTAGCGGGGAGCGACTGGATGAGGAAGGCCGAGGACAAAGTTTTGTGGCGCGCCTTGGGAGAGGCCTATGTTCAGCAGTGGACGATGATAGGCTGATGATGATGATGAATCTAACTAATACATTAATTTTACAACGCCTGTGGTTAAATCTGAAGATTTAAGAAACAATAAAGTAAAAGAATTATAATTTAAGTTAAGAAAGTCTTCAGCACGGTAAATGGTTTTCATAAATTACAATAAAATTCTAACTTTTGTATTAATTTCGGATCTTTTGCTTTAAGGTTTTAATTTGAAAGTTTTTGTGAATGTATTTTAAACCAGTTTGTCTATAATACCAGTCCGTTACCCATCCAGAGACGAACCCCGCTTGACGTTGCTTATCTGTAAATATTTTTACATTCATCGAAACATTCGTATTAATAAATTAAAACAAAATGTCAGACGCATCGGGGCATCGAAATGTGTGAAATCAAGAGCAATGGAAAACCACATCAATTAATCCTGACAATAAAGTTAATTGTCCGTTGTTCGTGCTACTTTACTGTTCTCATTCATTAAATGAAATGTATTTATGAGAGAGATTGTCTATTGTAATAAATTACCATCATATTGTGGTAAGTTGTTTTCCCTAAAGGTCTGAAAATGGGGTTGAAACGGTTGAAAGTTTGTAAGTATAGGAATTTCATAAGGAATCCGACTGGCTAATGTTTCCACTACGACATAAGTGCTTGTCGTGCGATATTAGCTCATGCTCTTGAGGAAGGAATGAAATTCAGCAAGTAGCATCATCATCATATCAGCCGATAGACGTCCACTGCTGGACATAGGCCTCCCCCAAGGATCGCCACAACGACCGGTCCTGCGCTGCCCCCGTCCAACGGGTTCCTGATCCTGCCGCCTTCACGAGGCCGTCGTCGGTCCACCTTGAGGGTGGCCTACCCACGCTACGCTTTCCGGTACGCGGTCGCCACTCGAGAACTCTTCGGCGCCATCGGCCATCGGTTCAGCGACCAATGTGCCTAAGCAAGTAGCCATAGAACAATTATAAAACGATGTTTAAATTGAACTCTATTTCCTATTAGGAGAAATAATAAAATCATATTTTCCTCGGGAAGGTAATTACTACTAAGATATAACCCGGGTAACCCGGCTAACTAGTCCATTAGCCGGTTTCATCAGAATGGTCATCTTTTGTTTTTTGCAGTGAGAACAAGTGCGCTATCAATCACTGTTATTTCCTCATTGTACAGAGTTACTGGAAGAAGAGATTGGGATATGCTAATACAATGTATGATGAAAGTGCATGTAAACATGCCATTGAATCTCCGAACTTAACACATGTTTTCATGTCTTTTATAACTGACATAGCCCAAAGAGTTGCTAAATTGAAGTGGCAGTGGGCGGGGCATATTGCTCGCAGAATCGATGGCCGATGGGGCCGAAAAGTTCTCGAGTGGCGACCGCGTACCGGAAAGCGCAGCGTGGGTAGGCCCCGCACACGGTGGACCGACGACCTTGTGAAGGCGGCGGGAACCCGTTGGATGAGGGCAGCGCAGGACCGGTCGTTATGGCGATCCTTGGGGGAGGCCTATGTCCAGCAGTGGACGTCCATCGGCTGAGATGATGATGACGATGTCTTTTATAGATTTTTCTAAGATTGAACGGTGTCCTCAACATCCATATGACTTGGTGTTGGGCGTGTGGGCAGTTGCATTACTATAATGACTATATTCTCACAATACTGAATAACTTTCCCAAAGGACCAGAGGGAAATTAGAAAAAAAAAGTTTTTATACAAATATTCGATTAGCTGATTGCATTTAGTATGGGAAGTACAACAAAAATTTCTGCTAATTTCCTACATATTTCTTAGGCAAAATTGTTTAGTAATAGGAACAAGGGTAAACAGCTGCATTATTTAAAAGGTTAACCATTAGAATGTGCCCGAGCACTCAACCAGCTAGGACGGACAAACTCTGTCACCCTAGGCTGGGTGCCCGGACACTGCGGTATTGATGGAAATGAGGCTGCTGAAGAGGGGCGGAAGAGGACGCCATAGGCCCCGAGCCTTATTGCGGCATCTCCCGCAACACCTCTAGACGTGTGCTAAAGGAATGGGCCGTGGACCAAAGCCGTAAGCTCTGGTCGGATACACCAGGACTGAGGCATGCGAAAGAACTTGTGACCGGCTTTTCAAACAGACATACCTCAGATGCCATCAATTCAAACCGCAACGACTTAAGGCTCTTAGTACGAGCCTTAACAGGACACTGCAAGTTAAACAAACACCTACACAGAATGGGGCTTGTAGACTCACCCACTTGCAGATTTTGCTGTGAAGCAGAGGAAACGCCCATACATCTCCTCTGCGAATGCGAAGTGCTCATTCACAGCAGGAGTCGCCATCTAGGTGGATACATAATAACACCTACTGACATCAGGGACCTCCCCTCCAAAAGCAAAAGCATAACACGGTTCATGAAGTCCTTTAGGTCTAGGGTGACAGCTACAATAGATCTATCTAGGTCGCAGTAGCTATTTGGTCATTGACCAAGCCCTTATAACCAAATAATAAATAATAATAACCTTTTAAATAATGCAGCTGTTTACCCTAACACCCAGCAGTAATAGCTGAATGTTTTTTTTATTTCTATGTTGGAGTAGTAAATAAATAAATCAATCAAATATACTTTATTTTACACCAAAACATAAACATTGAAATAGAGCCACGATTTTATAACGAAAATAAACGATCAAAGTGGTATCTACGCTTATAGCGTTATTTTTATACCAAGATTCTTTATTTGGTATTATAATAATTGTTGTAGTTAGGGGAGTGTTAAATACTTTTGTACAGCTTTTTACCTTTGGACCCAATGGACAGCGGATTTAATATACGCCTTAAAATTAAAGAATGTACTTGTAAAATGTAGTTTTACTTCACAGAGAATCCAGTATCCAGCTGGCTATAGTAGTATAGTATATCTGAAGCGTCTGGTGCAATATATCGCCCAGAGCAGGTAGATAAAACTGTCGTTCTGTCGTTGACAATGTAGACTGCCCTGGAGAGGCTTTTTATGTCAACGAATACTGTGAAATCCGTAGCAAAATGTTTTAAATAGCAGATTTTATTGCCACCGAGCTGTGCCAATATTTATCGAACTTCATAACGTCGTTTCTTAAAATTAAAAAGGTACAAAAAATACGATACGATACGTATGATCTCAGGGATGATTGCGATATTGAAAGGGTACGTAGGTCGCTGACTGTCCGTTGTAATATGCTGGCACTAAGGTTTGCACGATGTATGCAACCAGTAAAAATCACACTTTTTAAAGCATTTTGTCAGTCTTTATACACGTGCAGCCTTTGGACTCTGTATACGCAGCGGGTATACAGCGATCTACGCGTAGAGTAGGTGTGTTATTACACCTACTCTACGCATTCAGGATACTGATGAGTGGTGACATGGCTGTATAGACACGATCTATTGAAAAATAAAGTCGATATCTAAGGGCACGGCAGTGCCAAGACAAGTATTATTATTCATGAACGTTAGAATAAAATATTGATGTGGTTTTTACGATTATAATTGACTGAGTTAAAAAGTATGAGGGTTACGTTTTTAGTTACTTGGCACTTTCAGCATCGCATTGGCGACGATGACGCGACACGAATTATATCTATTCTATTCTATTTTTATTAAATGGCGTTTCCTTAAAAATTTCGCCAGTATCAAGTATTGAAGATATTATTATAATTCAAGTTAACGTTCGTTGTACGGTAATTGATATGGCGATCTCAAAGCCCTGTTTTTATACAAAAACACACACCCGAAACCGCTATAAAATGGCGAAGCCGCGTGGCTACCTAAATCGCGAGCTGAACGAAAGACGTCTACTCAAGAGACCTCTAGCCACGCGACTCACGAATTATATCAAGACTGTGATTATTTTTTAAACGGACTATCCGCGTAAAAAATTGAAAGTAACTAAAAACGTAAGCCTACTCATACTTTTTAAGTCAAATATAAGAGTAAAAACCACATTAATATTTTATTCTAACGTTCATAATAATATATCGTGTATTATAACGAACTTTTTAGAAAATACAAAACGTGTTCTAGAATTATTTAGTGAATGTTGAGTAGGTACACAGTTTTACTCTAATATTGTTTTTATAAGCTGATATAAATGACGTAATATGAGTATATTGCAAACGTGTTTCTATCTTCAAAAAAGAGTACCTATCCAATTATTTTGCGCAGCTGTACCTATTTTGTTTATTTTGTGGTGGTTAATAATAAACACTTATTTTTTGGGGTGTAAAAAAACCCAGTTGGAGCCTTAAAGGGTTGCTTCAGACCAAACTTAACAACTTTCACTATAGAACCAACATTGAAATCGCGAAAAAAAATTTTGCGAGGCCTAGAGTGCTGGTTTAGACCGAAACAGCAGATTTTTTTCAATGTTCGCTCCATAGTGAAAGTAGTTCAGTTTGATGGTCTCAACTAAACCAGCCCTTTATTATTAATAGGGTGTTTTATTACACCATGTTTATGTTAAGAACATGAAGGCAACATCTGAAAATATATGTACAGGAGTGCGATTTTTCATCTCATATGTTGAACTCAGCAGTTGAAAATTTACGGAGATACGCATCTTTCTACTGCTGATTGTACTTTTAAAAATCGCACTGCTGGAGTATGATTTTTGAAATTCAAATCATAAGTAGAAAGATGCATATCTCCGTAGTAATTTTGACATTTTCAACTGCTGAGCTCAGCGAATGAGATTCAAAAATCGCACTCCAGGTTCGAAACCAGAACATAATGTGAAAAAAGCTTTTAAAACTTGAGAATAAGAATTTCGAAAATAAATTACTAGAATATCCTATTACAGCAAAGCCATCAAAGCATTATACCGAAGCCACTTTTGACAAAATTGGTAGAGCTAAAAAGTTTTCATGAATGTTCCATATTGTACCTAGTTGTCAGCCCGCACCTGTTGCGTCTTTTATACATAATACTGGCTGATGCCTGCGACTTCGTTTGCGTAGACATATAATTTATATGCCTATATTACTCAGGGATAATGTAGCTGTCTAGTGAAAGAATTTTTAGAATCGGTTGAGTAATTCCTGAGACTAGTCATACAAAGAAACATACATCTCTCTATGATATAAGTCTATAAGTTGGAAAATTAATTGAAAGCTAGTGTAAAAATATCGGATATTTATTTCAACTATCACAAAAATGATTCTTTTAATGCCCTACATATCAACACTAACTACCACTACCATCGAGTCAAATTTAAAAAGACCGCAAATGTAAAATCAGTGGCTGTATAAAGGCGTAATAATTGACTTAATAACAGCAATGGCTGTAATTGAACCTTTAAAGTGCTTTTAGATAAAAAGACCGGAGATGTCTTTTGAAGTAGGTCACAAAAGAGCATTATTTAAAAAGAGATGAGATTATAAAAAATGTTCTTTGTACAGCATCAGGGAAAGCTTTATGTTTTTTTAAATAATGTAAAAAGCAGAAAACGAGTTTAGTTTGAAAACAGCTTTTGAATTATTAGAAAAATGCTTTGTTAGTGGAAAGGAAAATTTCCCGTATTTTTAAAGTCATGTTTTTATAAAGGTAAGGGTCAAACTGCTTTCCGACAAAGACAACGTTTAATGATTTGTTTATTTTCTATTCTAATTTTAAAATTGTGGCTACCATTTTGGCGTTGGTGATTTTGCCAGTAGCAATCGAAGTGCTTGATTGCTTGCTTGTACTGTAATAAATATTTGGTGGTTGTTTTTCGGTAAAACAATCGCGTGCCACCGTCACAGAATGGGTAATTGTGTATTATAGTTCTACATACCACCGTACAATTGGGGAGGGATAAAAAAGCGGCTCAATAGACGCGTATTTACAAGAGCTGTAAGGTGCAAAAAGAATTATTCGAGAAAATCAAACACGAAAAAAGTTATGGCCGAAATAGTGAAAAAAAACCATCCGTAATTTTTATTTTGGCGCTCGATATTTTGGAAACGAAGAAAGATATCAAAATTTTGAGTAAAACTCCTCTGGACAATTTAGTCAGCTATAATTTAAGCCTAAAATAAAGACAATTCGGGTTTGCCCTGTTGCTTAACCTTTTTAACAAAACAAAATTTTTTCGATTTCCTTAGATTCATTTCTAATGTGCTCAATAATCGTGTGAGGCACGAAATCTGTGAATTTTTTGTATAGATTTTTAATTTTGTTGTTTGGGTATATTTGTAAAAAATACTTTTAAATATTTTTTTTACTCTCCAATCGAAAGGTACAATTTCCATTGCGCCAACTGAACTGTTTCCTAACGATTTATGTTTGAGATGGGCAGTTCATGCTTTAGTTTTCGCCTACAGGACACAACGATCCCCTAGACGTCCACCTGACTGTGCCATAACGAAGTTAGTTTGGGATAGGCCTATGGTAGGCTGATCTCTACCACGGATATAATAGGTAAATTCAGACTTATTAGATTGAATGCATAAACATCTGTATTCAACATAATCATGTATCTCATTTCACACCTTGCTCGGGCGTACTCTCATCCCCTTCAACTACTTAAAAATTTACGATTCACTAACGAAAACTGTAGAATAAACCCCGATCCTTCTGTGTGGCTCGATCATCTATGAGCATACGTTATTTTCCTCATCCACAACTCCTAAGACTGCTTCACCACTCATCCAGCCTGGGCCCAAGATCACTAAGACAATTTAAAAAAAAAAAATTTTTTAATCTTTCTTCAACAAAACTAGATACAATCATTAAAATCTAGGTAATTCGACAACTCCAAATCTCGGTAGTTATATTGAACTATCTATCTATCTATAACGTCACGCCTCTTTCCCAGTAGGGTAGGCAGAGACCAGGGCGCGCCACTAACCACGATCCTTACATACTTCTTTTGCCTCATGCACATCCATATATCTCCTCATACATGCCCGTCGGTTTCGAGTACTCCGCACCTCCCCTTTTTGTAGGACGCAACTGATTTGATCAGCATACGTCCTACGAGGGCGCCCTATGCCGACGCCGACGCTTCCACTCACATTAGCAACATATATCTCTTTCGTAGATCTGGAACTGTTGTTACCTTATGGTTCAAGATATTTAGAGGATATAATCGTTAACACGTTCTGTACAAACGAAGTTAATTACGAATTATATATTGGATTTGGATATTAATCAATTAAAGTCCATGAATTTTTTCAAACACTATCTAGAAAGTAGTTTCAGGACCGGTGGATTGTCAGATTTTCGTTAAAATATAATTACCGTTGCAAAGATCATCAACATCATCATCATCATCAGCCTATCATCGTCCATTGCTAAACATAGGCCTCTCCCAAGGCGCGCCACAAAACTCTGTCCTCGGCCTTCCTCATCCAGTCGCTCCCCGCTACCTTTTTTAGGTCGTCTGTCCAGCGGGCAGCAGGACGTCCCACACTACGTCTACCAGTTCGCGGTCTCCACTCCACAAACAACTAAAAAAATAACAAAGTTCCGGGTGAAGACGGAATAACAATAGAGCTTCTGAAGGCTGGAGGTACTCCTGTCCTGAAGGCCCTAGGAAGGTTCTTTAATTCCGTCATTTACAATGGCATAACACCGGAGGCGTGGAGCGGAAGTGTTGTGGTCTTGTTCTTCAAGAAAGGAGATGAAACCCTCCTCAAGAACTACAGACCGATCTCACTTCTGAGCCACGTCTATAAGTTGTTCTCGAGGGTTATTACGAACCGCCTCGCTCGAAAATTCGACGAGTTTCAGCCTGGGGGCGGCAACTGCTCTGGGGAGCAGGCCGGGTTTCGAAAAGGCTACTGTACCGTAGACCACATCTACACGGTAAGGCAGATTATACAGAAAACTGAGGAGTATAATCAGCCTCTGTGTCTAGCCTTTGTGGACTATGAGAAAGCCTTCGACTCGATCGAGACCTGGGCTGTTCTGGAATCCTTGCAGCGATGCCAGATCGACTGGCGATACATTGAGGTGCTCAGATGTCTGTATGACGCCGCCACTATGTCCGTTCAAGTACACGATCCAACTGCTAAGAGGAGTGAGACAGGGGGATGTTAATGCCCCGAACCTGTTCACCAATGCGCTGGAAGACGTCTTCAAGACGCTCAATTGGAAAGGACGAGGCATATGTGTGAAAGGCGAGTACATCTCCCACCTGCGTTTTGCCGATGACATCGTTTCAAAGATACAGTGACTCAAATATTTTAGAATAGCTGATGTTTTTATCGCGATTTCAGCGTTGGTAACGTAGAGAAAGTTGTTCTGTTTCATGGTCTGATCATCCCCTTAAAAAACGGTCAGCATATTTATTATTAAGAAATAAAGACCCTGTATGTAATAGGTAGCTATTCACCTAAATTTCAAATTTCCAACTCGCTTATTTTATGGTAATTTAAAGTACTATAAAATAACCGAAGCAAGCTAGCTAAATGTGAAATAGCTGCCATAATAAAAGTTTTATAGCCTAAACTTAGGAGTTGCATGGGTAGGTAAACGTCGCTGAGTGAAACTATCAGAGAAACTCCACGAACTGGATGCGAGGTATTTTCTCTTAAGGTCCGCCACATACATCCGGAATAAACCTGATTCGGAATTAGATTCCGTATGGAGTGTTGCCGCTTTCAGAGACTTTTCACTAGATCTAGTGATTTTTTTATGTCTTAGGTGGCATATTTTAAAGTGATTTATGAGTGTAGGCGTTGATGGAACGATACCGTATCGTGACGGTGCAGTTGCGACGTCGTGGCGGCATAGTTGCGAAATCGCCTATGCTCAAAAACCGCTTGTGTGATAATGGTTCATACCATTTTGTATGCAGATTATGTCTAATGTTATAACTATCGATAGTCTTTTGATATATTTGCATTAATATTGGAATACAATTTACAAACCATCATCGTAACATTCGTAACGTCATGACCTCATCACATGATAGTAATTATCATGTATATAAATTGTTTGTTTTGTTTTAATAAATACCTAAAAATGCAATTATTGTCATTCATTTGGCGTTTCATACATTTTTATTTTAGGCATTTCTTCAGACAGCACTCTAGTATTTTTTGCAACCATTGTTGAAAACACTGAATCCTGAATCAGGATTCCGGATCGCAATTCCATCTGTGTGTGGCGGACCTTATTGGTTCGATTCACGCAGCGAATTCAAGGTGGTTTCAGTCGATACAAAAGTTTGACGCACAATACGCGAGGACGGAATTAATAAAAGTAGAGTCTGGGCAATAGGGACAAGGCAAAAGCTTTATATCTTCGTAATTATATTATAAATTGCAAATGTTATTTGTGACGCGGCAACTAGATTTTCTAAACTAATTTTCCATATATAAAATATTACTTTTATGAATTCCGTCTACGCATATTGTGACCCTCTGCAACCACCTTAAGACCTGTTAGAAATGTCAATCTTTCTACTAATATAATTTGTATAAATTTTTTTTTATTTTTTTTTATTAAAAATGAAATGAACTAAAAGTACAGATTATTAAATAATACATAGTTAAAAATTCAGTTTAGTAGGTAGGAGAGACACACAATGCCAAAATTACACAGATGAACTTCGGTGGCCAATCATTTTAGATATAGAGAGTAGAGACAAACCGCACCGTACCGAAACCTGCTGAATTTTGAGTGTGAATCATTTTAGTGCAGATACACCGTGCTGAAATTACGCGGCTGAACTACGGCGGCTATCATTTAAGTTATTTTCTATACGTGGTTTTCATAGGGTGGCTTTGTATGATAAAATGTAATGTTTTTGTTTTAGATAAATAAAGTAAAAAAAAAGCATAGCATATATGCTCACGACTATAATCCCCGAGGGGGTAGAGATATTCTGAAACCTCAGAACATCCACGTTTCACTATAGTACCGAAACTCTGCCCAGTGTGACGGGGAGTGAGCCCGTCGCCACTTGTAAATGGACAGTAGGTACAATACATGCCTCGAAATTGAAGCATGCCGGTTTCTTCACGATGTTTTCCTTCACCTAAAAACCTTCACTGAAATGTTATAAATCGTACATAAATTCCGAAAAACTCATTGGTACGAGTCGGCCTGGACGGGGATCGAACCATTGCCTCCCGCACAGCAGGCACGGTTACTCGCCACAGGGCCACCACAGCAAGTAAAAAAGAAAAAAAACTAAAAAAAAAAGTGTATAGACAACCCATGCCAAAATTACAATGTTAAACTTTGGTGGCTAATCATTTTATTGTGTATAAAAATAGACATCATCATCAGAATACATATTCCAAATTAGCGGTAGGGAGGATGATGTAGCGATGGTATATCGCGGGGCCTCGTACTTGACACATTAGATTGAATTTGGTTTTTTTTTTTACGTAGCCTGTTCAATGTCTGCTGGGCAAAGGCCTCCTCCCCTTTTACTCTCCAATCCTCTCTATTGTGTGCAACTTCTAGCCAACTCTCCAAGAAGGCATCCATGTTGTCTCTCCACCTTTTTCAGGGTCTGCCTCGACGCCGGCGACCATTCTGGGGAACCCAGTCCGTGGTGATTTTGGCCCATCTTTCCGAATGCATGCGACAGACATGTCTGGCCCAGTCCCACTTCAGCTGAGCTGTCTTGCGCCCCAGGTCCGCTATGCCAGTTTTGGAACGCAGTTCCGTGTTTTTTGTTTTTATTTAATTTGGAATACAAATAGAAAAAAGAAACAGTCGAAGCGGGTTTTTTGATATATCGGGGGCCGCGGACACGAATTATAATAAAAAAAATATTTTATAAAATTCTCAAGTAAATTGTTTCAATCAGCCTCTCGCAGCCGAGCTACGTCCCGTACAGTATACTGTACGGGACGTACATGAAGTGGAAAGTCCAACATCGAAATCGCAGAAAAAAAAATCAGCTGTCTCATACAACTAGCGTCTCTAATCGCTTCTTAGCGATAAGACCGCCTTATTTTGTGCCTCTTGTATTTTATTTCTGTATTTTACTGTTTATGTTTTTGGTGTAAAATAAAGTATATTTGTACAAAGGTAGCAAAGGTATACCTTTGCTATGTTTAATTGAATGCATTACCATTAAACCGTCTCCAATTGACTAGCACTACTATTCCAATCTCCGTAAGGTTCGATTTTCCTTCTCAAACTGAAACGCATAAGCTTTGTTACTATTACTGGCTAATCTAATTTCAACCTTGAGGTTCCAATCTCATATCATCTATCATTCATACTAAAACAGAAGCAATCAGACCAATTACGGAGGAACGTAATTGGGTTTATATTCGCTATTCGATTACTGCGTCTGACGTAGTCAAACGTCATGAAGTGGAATAGAGTTTCTTTCTAGCTAGAATATAAAGGTAAGGCCATATTACGACGAGTCGAGTGGAGCGGATCGCATTGCAGCAGAAAATGCGTACTTCGCAACAATAGAGCGTGCCGGGCCGCAACACATCGGCGGATTTTTAGTTTGACGTAATACAGCAGACGTTGTAAAAAGTTCCGCTTCGTAACGACGTAGCCCAGTCATTTTACAGAGTTTTGTTAGGAGATGTGGGAAGTAATTATTAAATTGGACTTTTAAACTGTAACATTGTAGTGACAAAAAAACTATCTGAAAATATATTTAAAAAAAATCGCTACGCAACATAGAAATCAAAATTGTGAGTCCCAGAAGGCTTTTAAATTAATAATATTAATACTAATGCACTCATTTGAATTAGATTTAACAATATACATTAATTTTAAGCAATAAAATAGGCATTGAAATTAAAAAAAAATTAGGTATTTATTAGAAAATACGAATGTATTTTTCAAAACCTTCTAAGTAGACAACAATATTTACACCATGTTTGAAGTATGTGTAATGATAATGCCTTAAATATGTGCCAAAAGAAAATTACCATCAGGTTTTTTTATAACGAGATAATACCAAAATTTTAAATTTGGAACTGTTGCTGACGAGTTTTTTTTTAATTTTGTACATTTCTAACCTCAAATTGGCTCTTAAACACTATACCGAAAAAAAATATCTATTCCTAATTAGTCCCGGCTCAAACCGTAAAATGACTGGGCTAACGGGCCGCATCACACGGACGGAAATCTGATACGTAAATTGTATAGAACTGATTTGGGCGGATTTTTGCGCTGCGGCCCGACCTTATGCAGGCCGTAGTAATAAATTCGCGTACTTTATGGGAATTATTACTGTTTTTGACCCTTTTTGACCTTCCATACAAAAGTGCGGATAAGCCGATAAATTTTCTATGGGAGGTCCAAAAAAAATTCTCGTTTTGTGTCTCCCACCGTTGAAATTTTTCTAGTTATTATAAAATAGGGATGTATCTATCTATCTCAATTATTATAAAACTGTAACAGGATGTTTGTCTGTACATTAAAGATATTAACAAAAAAAAAGTTACGATATGGTTTTTAGGTATCCCTGATTCCATATCAGCAATATTTGGATTTTTTGTCTGTCTTTTTGTTTGTTTGTTTGTTTGAATGAGCATCACGCAAAAACTAATGAACCGATTTTGATGAAACTTTTTTTGTTTATAGCTAATGATCTGATTTAAAATCTGGTATATAATTTGTGCGAAAAAAGTCGCGGGTTAACGATAGTTACTTATAAGAAAGTCTCGGTGCGCTTTGGGGAATGGGTACTAGTGTTCCAAATTACAAGCATGCTGACAAATTGTCACTTAAAGGGATATTCATGACAACTTGCAAACCTAAGGAAATTTTGTCACAATTGGTTTCGTTTTACGCTTTGGTGTATCTGCTCTCCACATTACGGGTAACGAGCGTGAATACAGAGTGTAACCTTAAACGCATTACATATTTAGGGGGTGTTTCAGACCATCAAACTAAACAACTTTTACTACGGGACCAACATTGAAATCGTGAAACAAAATTTTGCTGTTTCATAGAAAATGACAATTGCTAGCTACTCGACCTGGTGCTGCTGCTTAAATTATCTGTATTGATTATTTGTGGTTGGGCTATTGTAAGCATGGGTCGTTGTAACACTGAGTCCAGCGCTGGTCCTTTGTGTTCGCCCCAAGCTACCTCCACTTTGCGCATACCTTCGAACTTATGGTCTCTTTCAAATTCAAATTCAAATAATTTATTTCAGACAAGATGTCCATATAGTGTTAGTATACATTTATCTTAAAGCTAGTGTTAGTAACAAAAAACAAAAAAAAAAAAAACATTTTATTTTAAAACCCCGGTGTGGAGCTTCACCCAGTGATGCAACAGCGGGGATTCCCACCGGTCTTTGAACACATTCAGGAGACCGTTAGTGCTGGCTCGGAGCCTGCCCAACATGGAGGCGCTTTTCTTTTCATTCTCGGGAATGCAGGTTTCTTCACGATGTTTTCTTTCACCGCCGAGCTGGTAAAAGATAAATGCAACCGTACATAAATTCCAAAGAACAGTGGTACAGGACAGGAATTGAACCGCGGCCTCATAATTGAGGCGCTAGCTCTCTTCCGTATGGTCATCATCTGTAACAAGATAATAATATGATGATGAGATGACTTGACCAAAATGTATGAAAGAGCAGATTTTTTTTTTCGCGATTTCCATCTTGTTTCCATAGTGAAAGTTCTGTTTGATGGTCTGAAGCACCATAATAAAGCAATTAAATTTACACCCTGTATAATGTATGTTACCTACTGATTATACATACCGGGCTCATTTAATGTACGTCAAAGGGTTCTGGCCCAGTAGTTTTTAATGTTTTCTCAACCCTTCATAATAAGGGTACGTGAGATTGCTGTGAGTCAGCGATTCCACCCTCATGCCTCAATAATCTGTGTTCATTAACTTTATTAAGGTTCGCTAGAAGAATAATCAGCATAATAAGGTATAATTTGATTTTCTGGGCTATTTAATTGATATGTCAGTTTTTGCGTACTACGAATGCTACGCTTCTGCGAATGCTACGCGAGTGCTACGAGACTACGCATTCTGTTCTTATTAGTTTAAAAAAAAATTGTATATTAATATGAGTTCCTCTAAAACTACCCTCTCGGTCTCTATACAAAAAGCGAAAACGTGTAAACCTTAACGTATTTAAATTATTAATTACGAGCGTTAACCCGCGACTTCGTCCGCACAAATTATATACCAGATTTTAAGTCAGATCATAAGCTATCAAACAAAAAAAGTTTCATCAAAATCGGTTTAGTAGTTTTTGCGTGATACTCGTTCAAACAAACAAACACACAATCAAACACACAAATAAACAGACAGACAAAAAATCCAAAAATTGGTGAAATGGAATCAGGGACACCTAAAACCATATCGTAACTTTTTTTTTGTTAATATCTTCAATGTACAGACAAACTTCCTGTTACAGTTTTATAATAGTATAGATAATGAGATTGTAGCAATAATTTCATTATTTTTATAGTTATAATTTAAAGTTATTCGCATTTTACGTTTTGGTGCAAAAATGATTTGTTATTATTTCAGCAATGAATGAAAGCGCTAACGTACTCATGGATACATTTTAATAATCTTGTTTTGGTAGTAAGTAGGGTGAGTGTGCCCGTGCGGTGAGTTGACATCGGGTTCAGTAAATTTTAAATTTTACTTACAAATAATTTAATATTTTGAAAAAAAATTACCTATGTTGAAACCATGATAATTCGATTCTGCTCTCGATTTTTAACAAACAACTTTCCACAAACTACTCCACCCCCCACACAAACACATACACCTTCACACAAACACACACACATACACCCCCACATAAACACACACACATACACCCCCACATAAACACACACACATACACCCCCACACAACACACACTAAATTAACTTTCAGCCTGTTTTGGGGCCTGTTTCACTACTTCTAAGTGGGTTCTTGATTGCTTGTCTGACGGCTCGTTCGACATAATTATCTTTCATACGAGTTAAGTGGAGCGATCTGTCGGATGGGTTGTTGAGGGTGTGCTTGGGGGTGGTGGGTCGGACCCTTGGTCTAGTCTTAATTACTTTAATTCATAAAATATGCATGCATACTTACTTACCTACTTTATTTTAAATTAGTACCTATTTGGCTTGTCTTAATATACCTAAATGATTTGTAACCGTGGGAAGTTGCGAGTTCCTCCCAATACAAGCATTTATCATGCTCGAAGGGTGGATCTCAACTCAAATTATGTAAAAATATTGAGAAATAATAACATTTTTTTATTTTTACTTTCTAGTTTTGCGCTAATTTAACGTTAAACATAACGTTGTATATAAGGTCTAACAAAATTAGCTGAAACTATTTTAAGGGGATGATCAGACCATCAAACTGAACAACTTTCTCTATGGAACCAATAGAGAAATCGCGAAAAAAAAATCTGCTGTCCCATACATTTAGGTCGAGTAGGTTTGTATGGAACCTAATTTGTTTGACCTTATATATTACATTTTTCAAAATTGATTATCCTAATTATTTTATAATACGCGTATAAGTATAAATACAGCGTTGATAAACTGATAGACAACAACAATAAATTTGTTTGATGTATCTTACTGAGGCTTAGTCGTAACATTTGTAAGTCATATAACCCGGTCTCCAAGTTCTGGCTTGCCTAAAACGGGGGGACCACGGCAAAACTTTTTGTCAAGCCCTTTCAATATGCATATCAGATTTTAATGTATTTATAGTCTTAAGTTTAAAATTTATTTTTATCATGCATGTTCCTAATAAACATTTTTCATTTCCCTTTATTCATTTATAATAATGTTATTGGGTATGGTAAATAACCAGGTTAACTTTTGATTCATGACTAACCGGGCAGCGTAATTATAATATAGTGGGTGCGCTCAGCGGTCGCGGTGGGCCCAGGCGGGGCAGGGAGGCAGGGATCTAATTGGAAATCGTAAAATTAAATATTATACTGTTCCTTATGACATTTTCTATGGAAAACATTTTTTTCTTTAATTTTGGTAAATACAGGGTGTTTTTTTTCTTTATTGATTATAGAGGGTTTATTCATGATTTGAATATGTCACCCTCATCATTGAATACAAAAGAAACAGTAAATGAAAACAAAAAAATAAACAGAAAATAGGTAATTTACAATGAAAGGAACATATCAGCTGTTCCTAATCTTAAAAGCTAGTTATACTAATTTGTACAGCATCATAGCCTCGCCAGAAAGGGGTGACGATAAAAAACTGTTACAAATACCTAAATTTTGACTGTAGGGGTTCAAGATTTGAAATACAGGGTGTAAGGAAAAGTATCATTAATCTTCAAACCACATATTCTAACCATCAAATTGAAACACTTTCACAATGGGATCCAATCGTGACAACAAAAAATCTACTGTTTCCATACATTTGAGTCGAGTAGACATTACAGTTTAGTATGGAACAGCAGATTATTTTTTGCTCTTACAAGTTTGCTCCCATAGTGAAAGTTGTTGTTATTGTGGGGCATGGATGGGGATTGGGTAAGATGAACGACCGTTTTCTGGTATCCAGAAACTCATAGTACAACCAACGCGAAAAATTCACATAGCCAAAAAAAACTTAAAACATACTAGCCAAGTTAAGCAGCTACTAAAGCAAAGTTTCTATTTAAGAACACGTACAAATTACTCGCATCGCTTAATCGCTACCATTAAAACAGTACATCCCAAAACGAGACCCCTAACATAACACTTGAGTCGAAGGCATACGTTTCTAATTTGCTTAACCTGTGGGACTCGTTGTTAAGACTGAAAATAAAGGATAAACATTTCAGAGGGCAATAAAACAAGAGGGATTGCCTGAGTTCCAGTCTAGAATTCTAGTCACGGAATCTAAATAGATTGCTATCGGTTTTGCAAATTCTTTTTTTTTACATACAGTCTGATATACGAGTATGTCTATGCAATGACCTACATACAACGCCTACGTCCTTTTGAGGTAGATAGGTGTCAAGAAACCATCAAATTAAACAACTTTCAATATGGAGATAAAGTCAAAAAAATGCTGAAGCCGTATACATTTGAGATGAGTCGAGTCGGTACTGCAGTTTGGTATAAAACAGTATTAGATATAGATATTTTTTATTTTGTCTCTATGTTGGCACTCATTGGTAAAAAAAAATCGGTTTGATGGTCTAAAACACCCCTTTAAATATTTTACTAGGGTGATTTGTGGAAGATGACACCCTGTACACTTCTATTTCATTTAAATTAAAAACGAGCAAAATTTTCAGACACCCATTGAAAAAAGATCGGCTGGTCCGCACAGGAAAAGTTGTTGAGTTTCATTATCTTTATGTGGTAATCTAAAAATAGGGGTGTCGATTTTATAGCCGAATCAACGAATGATACATGTA
This sequence comes from Agonopterix arenella, assembly GCA_927399405.1. NCBI lineage: Eukaryota > Metazoa > Arthropoda > Insecta > Lepidoptera > Depressariidae > Agonopterix > Agonopterix arenella. The sequence continues at coordinate 16,631,295 of OV656704.1, read as the reverse complement.
TATAACGACTATTACATGATTTTAATCAAATAAATAAATAAATATCTTGGAAATTGTCACAAAAATTATCTAGTCACATTTAAAGTACCTGGACTTGTATTATGATGACTAGACAACGATATAGAATACATATATAGATACAAACATCCATGACTCAGGTACAAATGTTCATATTGATCATATAAATATTCGTCTCCTACGGGATTCGAACCCGCGACTCTCGGCACAGCAGGCAGGTTCACTACAGACTGTGCTACCGGGCCATCTAATCAACCTGTTATGGTTTATAGTGCGTCGATATTTTTTAATTTTGTATACATTGTATTGTCATGTACCAATAAATAATAAAATAAATAAGACCAGAAAACTAGAAAAAAAAACACACACATACACACCCCTACCTACACATACACAGACAACCACATATTGGGACTCTCGCATGTGTATGCATGAGTATTCTGTTAGTACATGTCTACCTTGAACGGATTTAATAGACTCACCGGCGAATAGAAGTATAATAATTAATTTAAAAAGCACCTTTGTTACTCGACTCAAAGTTGAAGCGTGCACGATAGGGTTTCCACGAGAACAAACGAAAACTTAATATTTGCTCTGGAGCTATTTGTTCCCGGTGGATTAGTTTGCGGAAATATTCTGCAAAATTGTAAAACTTTGCTTTCGCTTGTAACTTCAGTTATTAAGTTTATACGTGAAAAGATTAATTATTATCGTCAGTAAGGACAGGGGTTGTCTCTCTTTCACAAAAACGTGACATTCATAATTACAATATAAGAAATACAAATAAATTAGTATTCCTGAGGGCAGTGCAGGACCGGTCGTTGTGGCTATCCTTGGAAGAGATCTATGCGCAGCAGTGTATACCTTAGCCGAAAAACATCTACAGGGTGTTAAAAAACACCCTAGTAATACTTAAGGGGGTGCTTCAGACCATCAAACTGAACAACATTCACTATAAACTTCGAAATCGCGAAAAAAACAGCTGTTTCATACTAAATTGCAGTACCGACTCAACTTTAAAAATGTATGGGAAAGCAATTTTATTTCACGATTTCGATGTTGACTGTGAAGTGAAAGTTGTTCAGTTTGATGGTCTGAAGCACCCCGTAGTTAAGTATTACTATGGTGTATTGATACAACCTGTATACAACGTGTTGATGAATTCACGCAAAACTAGAAAGTAATTTGTTTAGAAACAAGAGTGAATCCAATTATCATGGTTTCAACAGAGGTAATTTTTTTCAAAATATTAACTAATTTGTTTGTAAGATTTTAAATTTATTGAACCCGATGTCAAACCACCGCACGGGGGGGGGGGGGGGGGGCACATTCACCCTACTTACTACGAAAACAAGATTATTAAAATGTATTCATGCTTACGTTAGCGCTTTCATTCATTGCTGAAATGATAACAAATCATTTTTGCCTCAAAACATAAAATGCGAATAACAATAAATTTTAACTATCAAATTAATGAAATTATTGTTTCAATCTAATTAGATTGTTATTAAATAAGTTTGGGGTGTATGAGGTTTTCCGCTTATTTACCTATGTGATTCTTTGACTACTTATAAAGGACTAGTTACGCGTGTAATTCTTCAAACAAACATTTCTGCCACTTTTTGCGAGGGGCGAGGTAACACGAAATCCGCAACATTGGATTTTATTCCCCATAACTTTAGATTCTAATTTTGAACGTTAAAAATCATAAAAAGGAGTCTCGTCTGAACCTCAAACGTTCTAAGTTCGAAATTATTGTTTCGCAATTATAGGCTGTCCCGTTTAGTGATCTATCTATCTATCTATACTATTATAAAACTGTAACAGGAAGTTTGTCTGTACATAGAAGTCATTAACAAAAAAAAAGTTACGATATGGTTTTTTGGTGTCCCAGATTCCATTTCACCAATTTTTGGATTTTTTGTCTGTCTGTTTGATTGTGTGTTTGTTTGTTTGAACGAGTATCACGCAAAAACTACTGAACCGATTTTGATGAAACTTTTTTGTTTGATAGCTTATGGTCTGACTTAAAATCTGGTATATAATTTGTGCGGACGAAGTTGCGGGTTAACGCTCGTAAGGTATAAAATTGAATGTAAATGCAAATGATTAATTAATCTTATACCGTGGCAGAGGGGAAATGCTACCACAAGGCTAGTCCTTATAATAAATAGTCAAAGATGTGATTTGACTAATTGACACATGTGGTAAAATATAACCAAACCCATAAATCTAAATGAACCACAGTTAACATAAATATAACAGAACGAGCGTTAACCCGCGACTTCGTCCGCACAAATTATATACCAGATTTTAAGTCAGATCATAGGCTATCAAACAAAAAAAGTTTCATCAAAATGGGTCAGTAGTTTTTACGTGATACTCGTTCAAACAAACAAACAAACAAACACACAAACAAACAGACAGACAAAAAATCCAAAAATTGGTGAAATAGAATCAGGGACACCTAAAAACCATATCGTAACTTTTTTTTTGTTAATATCTTCAATGTACAGACAAACTTCCTGTTACAGTTTTATAATAGTATAGACTAGTGAAAAAGCTGTTAGCGTAGGTCTAGTCAAAAGCTATTTATTTAGCCCATAAATCTTTGGTTATGTTTAATGGCCCATTTACAGTCAGTCGCGGTGGAACAATGTTGTGGAACCAAATTACTGTTACGTTACGTAAGTTACGTAACACGTGGCGAGATGGGACCAGTTGGTGTTAGTTATTGTGTTACTTGTATGCTTTTTTGTTGTTAGTTTGTATGCAGTTTTGTGTTACGAGTAGTGAATAATGTTTTAAAAGCTTTTTCGGTTTCAACACATGTGTTGCCGGTGCAGTGTTTGTCCTGTGCCTATTGAAAATAATAGGGGAGCGGGCTTGTCAATGAGCAAATTTTAATCGAACGTCATAACGCGCGGTTTGTATGACAATTTGTACATTGTGAAAGTTTTTTTTGCTCATATTTAAGGCTTTACCATTATACATACTCATACATGGTGTGAATATTTTTGTCTACTTAGAAGGTTTTGAAAAATACATTCGTATTTTCTAATAAATATACCTCATTTTTTATATTTCAATGCCTATTTTATTGCTCAAAAATAATTTATATTGTTAAATTTATGTCAAATGAATGCATTGGTATTAATGTTAATACTTTAAAATCCTTCTGGGACACATAATTTTGATTTATATGTTGCGTACCGATTTTATTTTTAATATGCTTTAAGATAGTCCTTTTGTCACTTAATAGTTCCGGTTACGGTTTAAAAGTCTAATTAGTTAAAAAGGATAGATAGCTGTAGACCATATTTTGAAGAGCTTAATATTTTGACATTTCCCTCGCTCTACATATACGAGCTGGTAATTTATGTAAGACAGCACATAAACGAATATAAAAGAGTCAATAGAGCACGACTACAGGATAGGCTTTGTACTAGAACCTGGCTTGCTAAAACAGCACTGTACATGAAGGGTGTCCTCTACATGGCTTCAACTGTATATAATCATGTACCTAAATGTAATAAGAGACATTGCATGCAATTTGAGATTTAGAAAGACATTATGTAAATTTTTTATCGAAAATACATTCTACTCAGTTGACGAATTCTTGACATGGAAACCTAAATAATCATAGTTTTATTATATTGTATAGCCATAATAATGATTGTAAATTTGTACGCCTAATAGGCTGATCACAGAGGTCTTCCTTAATTTATGTACCAACTTTTTGTAACCTGCGTTTCACAAATAAATGATTTTGTATTTGTATTTGTAATTATTCCCTACCCCGCCTAACAAAACTCAGTAAAATCACTGGGCTATAAACACTAACAAGTGACGACGTCATCAACTATTCCCATATTTAGGCTAAAGCGTAAGTGAAAATGCAAGTTTTGCGTTTTTCTCACACGTTTTTTTACTAAGAAGAAACATTAAATTTAGAAAGAATAAAAAGAATATTTCTTTTTGTATTTTATTGAGTCCACTACTACCCTGTTTAAATTAAATCACTATCCCTATTTTAATAAATAATTATTGTATTACCCTATTTTAATTGTAGAACGTCGCTAGCGCATTGTGGAGAAGTATGGACACTCAATTACGAAGGTCCGGGTTTGTTAAACAAAACAATCACTTATTCATACAGGCTAAAGATGTTATACAGAGAAGGATGAGATATCCAAATCGTATCATTCTTGGAACAGTGCCTAAAACTCAGCGTTTTCTAAACAACTGCTATATAAATTACCATCAGGCATGAAAGAGCTACCTTTAATAGGTTTAAGTCATCATTATACAGATGGCTCCTAGATAAAACATTTTACTCGGTAGACGAATTTTTGATGTACACTGATCTTGACGGTAACAGATAGTCAATGCATGGTTTAACCCTAGTAAGAAAGACCTAGTCTTGTTCTGACATGATAATAATGTATAAATTTAATTATATTTCTCAATGACCTTAATATTTGCATGCTACTGACATGGCTAAATAGGCGTGATCAAAATTTTATCTAATTACATCTGAATTGTACCTACCCTATTTATTGGCAAATAAATTATTTGTATTTTGTATTTGAATCCATACGGACCGTATGCCATGAGCTTTTCTAACTTATTTACCTACGTAATACCGACTGCTTTCAAACGGTGAAGACTTTTTCACTAGATCTAGTGATTTTTTGATGTCTTAGGTGGCATATTTTAACGTAATTTTTGAGCGTAGGCGTTGATGGAAAGATACCGTATCGTGACGGTGCAGTTGCGACGTCGTTGCGGCATAGTTGCGAAATCGCCTATGCTCAAAAACTGGTTGTGTGGTAATGGTTCATGCCATTTTGTATGCAGATAATGTCTAATGTTAAAACTATCGATAGTCTTTTGATATAGTTGCATTAATATTGGAATACTATTTACAAATCATCGTAACATTCGTAACGTCATGACCTCATCACATGATAGTAATTATCATGTATATAATTGTTTGTTTTGTTTTAATAAATACCTAAAAATACAATTATTGTTATTCATTTGGCGTTTCATACATTTTTATTTTAGGCATTTTTTAAACAGCACTCTAGTATTTTTTGTAACCATAGTTGACAACACTGAATCCTGAATCAGGATTCTGGATCGCAATTCCGTCTGTGTGTGGCGGACCTTACCCCGACATGTTTTTTCGGCTTTTCAGACTGATTGACGTATTTTTAAAACAGTTTAAAATTTAATCTAAAAGCCCACTACAAAGTGTTACAAAGTAATTTTATCATGAAAGTCGTAAAATGCAAAGACAGCTGAACTATTCGAAAACGGATATATATTCAATATGAACGTTTTTAGTGCCCATAAAGCGTTTTCATTTCGAAGTATTAGTTTTCGATTATAACTTCGTCATATAAAAGAAACTAATAAAATAAACCCTTATAGCCTAAACGTTAGTCTACTTGACTGTGTAATACGGCCGTATCTCAATTAGGTGTGGCCAGAAACTATTATAATGTACCATCTTTTTTTTTCCTATTGTACCTACACTGGGTGATTTTGTTAAAAACGTTCCAAATTTATAAACTTTAGTCTACTTGTGTAATACGGCCGTATCTCAATTAGGTGTGGCCAGAAACTATGAAACTATTACTGAAAAGATGATAATGTACCATCTTTCTTTTTCATAAATTTTTTTTTTTCTTCTAATTTCATGTTGTTGTGTTGTTTGGTTGTTTAAAATTTTTGACTGATTGATAGATACATAGATGTCTGTGATAATGATAACTTAATCTATACTATTATAAAGCTGTAACATAAGTGTGTCTGTACATTGAAGATATTAACAAACAATAAAAGCTGTAACAGAAGTGTGTCTGTACATTGAAGATATTAACAAAAAATAAGTTACGATATGGTTTTCAGGTATCCCTGATTCCATATCACCAATTTTAAATTTTTTGTCTGTCTGTTTATTTGTGTGTTTGTTTGTTTGTTTTTTTGAACGAGTATCACGCAAAAACTACTGAACCGATTTTGATGAAACTTTTTTTGTTTGATGATGACAGATGATGATCTGACTTAAAATCTGGTATATAATTTGTGCAGACGAAGTCGCGGGTTAGCGCTCGTTTTGTATAAATTAGTAGTTTTAGCTCGACATGATGTATATTTTTGTAGGTAAATTGTGACATTTAAACCTAATAATTTGTGAAATTAATTGTATTTGACATGCTTAATATTTGCACGCTTGCAAGCAGGCTGGATACACTCGTACTAAATAATGACGATGACAAGATCTACTGTAAACTGTATTCATGCAAATAAATGATTTCTATCTATCTATCTATCTATATATCTATACTATTATAAAACTGTAACAGGAAGTTTGTCTGTACATTGAAGATATTAACAAAAAAAAACGTTACGATATGGTTTTTAGGTGTCCCTGATTCCATTTCACCAATTTTTGGATTTTTTGTCTGTCTGTTTGTTTGTGTGTTTGTTTGTTTGTTTGTTTGAACGAGTATCACGCAAAAACTACTGAACCGATTTTGATGAAACTTTTTTTGCTTGATAGCTTATGATCTGACTTAAAATCTGGTATATAATTTGTGCGGACGAAGTCGCGGGTTAACGCTCGTACTATTATAAAACTGTAACAGGAAGTTTGTCTGTACATTGAAGATATTAACAAAAAAAAAGTTACGATATGGTTTTTAGGTGTCCCTGATTCCATTTCACCAATTTTTGGATTTTTTGTCTGTCTGTTTGTTTGTGTGTTTGTTTGTTTGTTTGTTTGTTTGTTTGTTTGAACGAGTATCACGCAAAAACTACTGAACCGATTTTGATGAAACTTTTTTTGTTTGATAGCTTATGATCTGACTTAAAATCTGGTATATAATTTGTGCGGACGAAGTCGCGGGTTAACGCTCGTTCTATTCTAAAATACTACACTGGGTGATTTTGTTGAAAAACTAACCAAATTTATATCGAAGGTTCAGACCATCAAAATGGACAACTTGCACTAGAGGAGCAAAGCTAAAATCACAAAAACTGCTGTTTATAAAAAATCTAAAAAGCTGCCAGTATATCATTTCAATTCTGCTGGAAGGAGGAGGAGGTGGTCGAGGAGGTAATGCAGTAGATTTTTTTGCGGTTTCTAGTTTGCTCCCATAAATAAAATTGTTCAGTTTGATGGTCTTAACCACTCCAGAAAAGTGTTTTAAAAATCACCTAGTACACACACACACCCTCAAACCCGTATAGACGCGCAAATCTGGCGTCTTCACTCTGTTTCAGTTTTTAAACCCACTGCACTAAAGAACAACAACATTGCAATGTAACTGTAACACCACTGCACCTGCAACTGTCGTTTGTAATTACAAACTACATCAGTACTACATACTAACTTCTTATGCACTTTGTAGCAACAACTGTGTGCGCAAAAGGTCAACAAGGTACCCTGAAACTTGTAATGCATTGTGAAATCCTGCGGCTATACAAACTATGTAAACTTGTAAATAGAGACATGCATACGACAATACCTTCCAAAACAGACAATACCTTTTAGCCCAGTCATTTTACGGGATTTTGTTACGCGGGGTAGGGAGTAATTATTCATTGGACTTTTAAACTGTAACCGAAACCATTTAGTGACAAACAGACTATCTTAAAACTTATTAAAAAAAAAATTCCTACGCATAGAAATCAAAAGTCCCTGAAGGCTTTTAAATAAATAATATTAATACCAATGCACTTATTTGACTTAGATTTAACAATATAAGTTATTTTTGAGCAATAAATTAGGCATTGAAATTTAAAAATGAGGTATTTATTAGAAAATACGAATGTATTTTTCAAAACCTTCTAAGTAGACAAAAATATTCACACCAAGTTTGTAGTATGTATAATGGTAAAGCCTTAAAAATGTGAAAAAAAAATTTACCATCTGGTTTTTTAGAACGAGATAATAGCTAAATTTTAAAATTGGAACTGTTGCTGACGTGATTTTTTTTTAAATTTGGTACGTTACTAGGCTAAAATTGGCTCTTCAATATTATACCGAAAAAAAATGACAATTATTAATTAGTCCCGGCTCAAACCGTAAAATGACTGGGCTATTTTGCGATGGTCAGAGAAAAAACTACTTAAAAATTTTAAATATTACTGATTACTTTATGATCTTCAATGTTCAGACACACTTCTGTTACAGTTTTATAATAGTATAGATATAGATAGATATATATATAGATAGATAGATTTATGCTTTGTCAGAATACGTTTTTTATGTAATGACTACCCTATCTTGAGCGAGTCCGACACGCTCTTGGCCGGTTTTTCTAGTTATATTGCAGGTATTAAAAGCGGTGCTAAGCCAATTCAGATCTAGCTATCAACACAGATTACCCCCAATAGATACCGCATACAGGGCCGCCGACCGTCGCCACACATCTATGAATTTGCACTGATAAAAGCAACGCGAGTGAGCGAGTTCCAAGTAATGCGAAATTGAAATGGCCAATCACATTGCACCGTTTCGTGCCCCGCTACCCGCACCTTCCGCCAAAAATGGTGACTCAGGGCCTGTACAAAATTTTCATCTTGCGGTATCTATTGGGGGTAATCTGTGGCTATCAAATACTCATCGTTTTGAGAACAACACAAAACAATTCGAATGTGCATGAATATTTCCTTACGATCCTTTTAAACTTTAGCTTCAAAACAGTCATTGCCCTATATCGAGCGTCGAAAGTATTGTAAACAAAGACATTACTCATTTTTATGGTACTCCTGAACTGGTTAGGTGTTGTTTTGGATAAATAACAACATTATTTCCGCCTTAAACATAACTAAATAAACTTTTGGGATAGAAAGGTATTTCATATTTTGTACACATAGACAGAGATCTCGTTACAAGTGTTCTACACCCGTTCCGGAATTCCGAATGTAAGTGTCAGGCCTACCTAACACCCTTCCTCGTCACCAAGCACGTATCCAGGGGGATCATGGGATTTATCCCCTCCATAAATCCGAATATTTCTATGGAACAGTGATTACAGATAAAACTTTTTCATCGTTTTTCAATGAAAGTCAACAACCAAAACCCAAACTATGGATCATAAATAAAGTATATGTCTAGATTGAGCCTCACGCTTCCTAACGTATAAAACAAAACGGGCCAACTTTGTTAGGTTGGTGTGCGTGAGGTGTCATACAAATTGTCTGTGTGCGTGCATAGCAAAAGGGTTTAGCAGCTAGCTGCTGGCTGCAATTTTTTTCGACGCTGTCGTAGCTTCGACTGTCTATCTAATATCTTGACATATAATTTATCAAAGGTCTGAATACAGTGCTTTGTTCGTCGCAGTGCGCATGCTCAATCATTCGTATTTAGATTTAGCGAATTCATAATAGATACGTTGGTACGTTTTTTAGTTGCCTTCGTGCACAAAGCATTGAAACGAGTCGAAAAATGTTAATGGGTGGTTCACACCATCAAACTGGACTTCTGGAATCTGCTGTTCATACATTTGAGTCGAGTAGGCATTGCAGTTTAATATGGAACAGCTGATTTTTGTTGTGTACATTCTGGTTTGTTCCCATAGAAATTTTTTTTCAATTTGCTGGCCGGAGACACCCCTGACCTCGTAACGCCCAGATGCTTTTAAAAGGTATTCAGCTCTATTGTGATACTTGCCCAAGATGAAATCCAATTTCATGCAGTAGACGCCCAACCACCTTTTAAAAGGCACTCGATTTGAATGTGTCATACGATATTAAATAGTGTGCTTTAAGTTTTGCGCATTAGGACTCATTTTCGAAAGTTTTACCCTCTGGGCCTGTACCATGTGAACCTATATAAAGACATACGGGCAGTAAGCTAATATTTTGTCGAAAAAGCATGGGTGTTACGAGGCTAAAAATTCGAATTATTACAAAATTACACCCTGTAGTATACAATATCAGTTGCATATCTCCCGCAACATGATAAGTAGCCCAGTCATTTTACGGTTTGAGCCGGAACTAATTACTAATTGATGTTTTTTTTCGGTATTGCATCTATGAGCCAATTTGAGCTTAGAAATATACCTAAATTAAAAAAAAATCACGTCAGCAACAGCTCCAAATTTCAAATTTAACATTTATCTCGTTCTAAAAAACCTGATGGTAATTTTTTTATTTACACATTTTTAAGGCTTTACCATTATACATACTTCAACCATGATGTAAATATTTTTCTCTGCTTAGAAGGCTTTGAAAAATACATTAGTATTTACTCATTTAAAAATATTTTTTTCTATTTTATTGCTCAAAAATTATTTATATTGTTAAATCTAAGTCAAATGAGTGCATTGGCATTAATATTATTAATTTAAAAGCCTTCTGGGACTCACAATTTTCATTTCTATGTTGCGTAGCGATTTTTTTTTAATATGTTTTAAGATAGTCTTTTTGTCATTAAATGGTACCGGTTACAGTTTAAAAGTACAATTAATAATGACTCCCTACCCCGCCTAACAAAACTCCGTAAAATGACTGGGCCAAAGTAGGAGAAACGGTTATCAAGTAGAGAATTCCTTGTTTAAGGAACTGACTTCAAAGCATCGACTCCGTTAAAACTTTCGCTCCGAATGAACGACAGAGCTCTTTGAAATACGAACCCAGTTGTTTGCTTATTGCCTCTTACACTGTTATCTGAAGGGAAGGGAGTGTTCCCGGAATCGTATTGTCGCTATTTTGATTAAATAGCATCGACAAATTTACGTAGTTCGTGTTATTAAATAAATAAATAAAAATAAAAAATGTTTTTATTTTCGCCACTACAAACTATTTGGTACATGCATATTTTCTAATAATCTATTTCACATAGGATAGTCTGTGGGTGGAGACTAGTGCCAGATTTGGGTTTCTTATATGTTATATAAAAACCTGTCAGTCAAGTCACCAGTAGTATTCTAAATTATAAATGTATAATTTAGTCCTTTCAGTACAGTACCTGAGTAGCAGGAAAATTTAAAATCTAGTTCGTGTTGATTTTGAATAAAGTTTACATACCTTTTTTAAATCAGCCATAGGCCCACCAAACATTCCCACCGTTGTAACTCCTGTAAGCCAGGATCAACAGCGGCGACCATTCACAACACTGGACAATGAAGTCCTGCGAGTCCGGGGGATGACTCTAATCTGTCTTGGAACCCACAATGGAATAATCAAAGAAGATAGGAGGAGTAGGAAGTTATTCAAATGAATGAAGAATTTGAATAATGTTATAAATAAGTATAAAAATACTTTTTTAATAAGGTTCAAAATAGGTATTTATTTTGTTTATTTTTTTGGGGTCAAGAGCAAACCAACCAACCAAAAAATCCTTTTTTTGTCTCGCTACGATTTAGCCCAGTAATTTTACGGAGTTTTGTTAGGCGGGGTAGGGAGTAATTATTAATAGGACTTTTAAACTGTAGCCATTTAGTGACAAATGAACTCATTTGACTTAGATTTAACAATATTAATTATTTTTGAGCAATAAAATAGGCATTGACATTTAAAAAATTAGGTATTTATTAGAAAATACGAATGTGTTTTTCAAAATCTTCTAAATAGACAAAAATATTTACACCATGTTTGAAGTATGTATAATAAATATGTGCTAAAAAAATATACTACCAGGTTTTTTAGAACGAGATAATAGCTAAATTTTAAAACTGCAACTGTTGCTGAAGTGATTTTTTTAAATTTTGGTACATTTCTAAGCTCAAATTGGCTCTTCAATATTATACCGAAAAAAACATTAATTATTAATTAGTCCCGGCTCAAACCGTTAAATGACTGGTCTTATTACGATTAAGGGAGCGCTTACGGATATTAAGGCTACTTTTACACCAGAGATGTACCAGGTAGCGAGGCGGTGAGTGAGGAAAAAATGGGCCAATGAGAGTGCTTCAATTTCCTAATGACGTGATCGAGCGTTCGCGCTATTGGCGGATTGTTTCCTCGCTCACCGCCTCGCTACCTCGCACTTCTCTGCTGGAAACGCAGCCTTGTCTTGCTGATTCCTGACAGTGAGTTGATCACTAACTTGCCTATACTATTCCGCACTGTGCCCACGTAGTGAAGGCCCACCCACACTCACCTATATTCGTGAAAGAAGGCTCTTGTGGATCCTAGAGGCTATTTAACATTTTTACTGAAAACAAAACTACAAACTTCAAACAGACCTTGACTCGTATATCGAAAGATGCTGCAACGGCAAAGTGCATCAATGTTTTATTCAGTAGCCGTATATGACACCATGTGCTTTACAAACTATAACAGTGGTTCTCAAACTGTTGTTCACATAGATTTATTAATCTAATAGACTCCTAGCTTTCGTTTTATTCTGAAATCGCAGCGATCGCCTTGCGAGTTTGAGTTTCGTGGGGGCCACATAAAAAGAAGATCATCACTTAATTATCTGAGCGCGAGCCGGTTTCACACTTGGCCAGTTTTTATATTTTGTTGTTATACTTAAGCGTTAACACTATAATCACACCAATAACTTTAATGCTTGAATGTATTTCCGAAAATTTGTTTGGAAAAAACACGCTTCTTGTGTGGGGACACCCCTTAATTATTTAATTTGTTTTTAAATATTTTTTAGGAAACACGCCATAATAACATAAGAGTGAAAATGTCAACCAGCTACCTATTACGCTTCAAAAGATACATACCTTTAAAGATATGATAGACAGACGGGCGGACGGATAGACATTAGCGTCTTTTGGGAAAGGAACTCTAAGAAGCAATGGTTTGAGATTGTCACTTTCCCTGAATGTTCTTTTTTGAAAAATGTCAGTTTTTGGAAATATTCTTCAACTTAGTCATTTGATAGTTGGAGACAATTCGAACTACCCAACTCCCACAGTTGTGAGTTTTTGTAAGTACCTAAATAAAAGTTTGAGAACCAATATTCGATTTTACATTCTCAGCAGTTTGATTCCAAACTGATTCGGATTCGTGTTTCTCAAGTTTGACGTGTGAATTATTTATTATTCATAATTATTCATTTATATTATATTCTCCACTACCCCAAACAGGAACACGTGACAATGTATTTGCATTTGTCAGAGGTAGAATGTTAAGTATAATTACCAATAAATTAGTCACAAAACACGACTGTCAAGAACAGTTGGTTGTTGTTGTTTTTAATATCTTTAACGGCTCTGGATACTAGTCAATGGTGCTAACTCGAATATAAGTTAATTTATTGGTAATTATACCCTCTCGCCCCATTGTTTAGAAGAACGGTGCTAGGTGCTAACTCACCCGTCCCACGCCTAAGTAGACTACTTAACAGTAAAAGTGATATTTGCGACATCAACTTTGACTCGTTGGCCAGATTCCGAAAAAATGTTTCCGTTTATGCATAATTGTTGTTTCGAAATTTTACCTTCCTACCTACTTAATGTTTCTAGTAAGTTGCTTTGTTTTGTTATATTGTAAAATCTCTTCGTTATTACTTTTTTGAAAAGGCTCATTTATTTTATATAACTGCTTAAATCTTATAGTTAACCCTAGTTACATTGCATGCTGTGTTTGCCTGTAATTAGTTATACATCTTAGCCTAAGATCACTGTGTAATGTACTTAAACTTGTGTCAGATGTAATAGCTGTAGGCTGACCTAATAAATAAATAAATAAAAAATTATACTTAACATTCTACCTCTGACACGTTCAAGTATGTTATTACTGCTTCAGATCACAAACTAGCAAATTGCAGAATCCAGTTAACATAGCGACATAAAAACTAATATTCACTGCTACATCTCCCATGATCAAAGATTTCCTTAACTGCCCCTATTCTATTCTGTCTCGAATTTATAGCACATCAGCCCGTGTCCACTTATTTTACTTTTTTGGTTACCACAATAATAAACATTAAACGGTAACATGTTGAGATGTTTGGTGTTCGGGTCATAATATGTAAATTAAATAAGATATTTCATTAAAGCTAATGAGGTGTTTTCTGAGCGCTAGTAAAACGCAGTTGCCGCGATAGAAGACGTTGACGTGAATTGAATGCAAAGACGGAAAGGAGTCAATTTATTTTACCACAAACGGCAACGTTTATTGATGGTATTACACTCTAAAAACATAAATTAATTTATTATAGTAATCGGACGAAGATTAGGTAAAAATGTAAACGGAATTAAGAAATCAATATAAAAATTCAAAGTTTTGACTTTTTTGTTGCATGCAAAGCAATGCGTGTATAGGAACGTCTTAGATGTTCACATGACGCTATTATAATAAGATACCAGAGGATATTCTAAACTTGCCAGACAAAAAGTTTAAGTCCCATGTTAAACAAGTCCTCTGTAAAAAAGGCTACTATAAACTCGATGACTATTTGAATGACCAAAATGTCTGGTCTTGACAATGTTACTCTATGTAATGCAATATTCTATTTTAATTGTACTTTGTATATTTTGTTTTGTTTAAAAGATGTGTGTTGTAGAGTTTCTGGCCGCATCTTCTATCAACGGAACACCTTCCGACGCGGTGGTAGAGTCAAAAAATGACGTCAAAAAGCTATCTATGTGATATAATTTTGAATAAAAATTTTTTGATTTTGATTGATTTTGATGAAAATAAAAATAAAAAACCAACATATTTTACAAAGACAAGGTGTGCGCCAACTGCGATTACGCGACACTCCGTTTAGATAAGGTATAGCTAAAATTACCACTATAATCTGGACATTATGAGAAAAAAAACAGATATGAGTTCCATAACTATACGTTAACTATACGCTAACATTTTCCCATAGCTGGAGAAATTATCTTCGTTAGGCAAAAAAGTGAACAAAACAGTTCATGTCACTGAGTCAGACGCATCCTTTGACGATGTATCTGTTCACATTTTCCTGATTACATAAAAACACTTTTTTATTAGCTTTTGGAAAAATCCTCATTCGTTCGGCGTTACGTTTTCCCAGATTTTTATTTTTCCGCAAATTGCGTGAGGTCACGATATAAATTGTTTTAATGTACAAAAAATCTGTGTAAACAAGCATTAGTTTATAATTATACCCACGAGGGCAAGACTTACCACATGCAACCAATTTTACCGATACTTCGTTCTCTTTAGGTTAAAGGTACCTTGTTCACTTCGAAAATCATAAATCTTACCATTGTAATTATAGTTACTGTCAAGTATTTTTAGATTGAATGAGGAAACCTGTAATTATCCATACTTTAAGTTGAATGTTACTGTGTAATGATTATCATGTAGCGCTGTTGGTCTCCCAATACAAAAATTATATTAATTAAATTAAAACACATTTCCCTAGCCATACAGCGTGGAAACGCCACGAGCATTTCAACCGGGTTCGACTCGAGGCGGGCTCTTTGACTGATTATTTTGTTTAGTCTAGTTATATTTTAGTTTTAGGATATTTCAGTCTTATTATTAATTTGTGTCTATACATTTGTACTGTATATATATATTAACAATAATAAATTAATCATATACGAATAATATACGTATATGAATGATATAAAAGTTGTAAAGTACCTACTGAAGGTAGAATAAAGATAATAGAATAAAGTGCAAACATTGAATTAAGTACCTGATGTAAATAATACTGGTGGAACTAACAATGTGAAAGAAGTGGACATTGGCAACAGCAAGTTAAAAAAAAGAAAAGTTTCTTGTTTTATTTTTTGTTTTATCCAACTTAGTTGAACAGCATTTATTAGCGGAATGTGTCCGGTATCAATCGCAGAGGATATTACTTTATAATAGTTTAAATCTAAATATCGTGAATGTAGGCTCTTTTGTCACCATTTTAGCCGCCCTTACGTCGGGAGAGGCTAAAATGGTGTACCTTTTTATTTATAGTACTATTGTGTAATATGTGTGTTTGTTTGTATATTCGTTAGGTAGTGTTAGGTTTTTATTTCATTGTAAAATTGTTTCATTATGTAGAGTCTTAAGGGTTAAGGCACGATGGGGCTGACGTAACCTCCGGGTTAAAAGCTAAAAAAACAAAAGAATTAAAAAAAAAACACATTTTCTACGAAAATTTCAACTCGCTAGTTCGCTACCTATTACGATTTAAATGATACAGACCTTTACAGCTGGGACGGATGGACGGACAAAAGGACAGAGGCTTAGTAATAGGGTCTCGTTGGCATCATTTGGGTACGGATCATTAAAAATGTATGAATTTCGCCAGCGTTACGATCTATAAAATACTTACATAATAAAAAGTGCATAAGTAGGTATGCGCGCTAAGCATAACCACAGTAAAAGACAGTAAAACATCTGCATACAATGGTCCCAAACGCGGCTCTACGCCTCGTAGCACGCACACACTGACAATATCTCCGCGTAGCTATATATTCTTTAGCGTAGCCCCATCTGGCGCACGCGTGGGCCGCGGTGGCACACGGATATATTGTCAGTGTGTGCGTGCTACGAGGCGTACGTACTGGCGAGCACACATACAAGCCGCGTTTGGTACCACTGTATGAAGATGTTTTACTGTCTTATACTGTAGTATAACAGACTAACACTCTCTTCTTTACCCTTCTGAATCTGTTAAACTGCTTAATATTATAATAACAAGCAAAAGTTTTACATATTGTTTGTTATTCCTCACGCTATAACGCGTTGTTAACTTTGTAACTCAGCGGAGGGAGTTCAAGGCCTAGATTAATGTCAAATATGTTATTTAAGACTCCATCAGACGAACCATAAGACTTACGTGTAGCGACGAATAGGCCCGGCACGAATTTATGAAAACGCGTTTTCCATTCACACGTTTGTCCACGTAGACTGTCCACTAGACATAGATATAGACATAATTTATTTGCGAATATGAGTACAATTAATATGATAATATTAATAACAGATCTTACAATAAAATAATCAAGTTCAAATCATATTCTACCATTTTGGAATGCAAAAATATTGTTATTGTGTACAATTTAACAATTTTAATAATTTCCGTCACGATTACATTGTTATTAAGATGTCTTACATTAGTTTCCTACTGCTATTTGCATGTCTACATATAAGTTTATTTAATCTAAAATGTATGGACTCCAGACGGGGGTTGGAGCCCGGTGACTCGTTACCCAGATTTGCAGGTGTTATCTGTAAATCTACCACGTGCACTGGTCTCTCACATATAGTACTAAGCTTAGCATAATTTGTAACAATAATACTGTTTCATTGTCCCTATATGTGAGATGAAAATAAATACCTTTTTTATTATTTATTATTATTAAGTATAATGGTCAATTCAATTAATTCAAAATTTATTCACATTTGTCGCTATCGCTACCAACCTTCAGGAAAAAATGTTTCCAGTGGCTGTTCATGAGGCAATCGCAGGCTACTGGTGAGTGAAAGAGGGATCTTTAGGCGTATTTACCGAAAATTTATTTATGTATACTGATTGTTTCCACCTATCCATAACAATATATTTGACTACTTCGTATCCTGGAAGTTATATAAGGTCTAACAAAATTAGGTGAAACTATTTTAAGGGGATGATCAGACCATCAAACTGAACAACTTTCTCTATGGGACCAATATTGAAATCGCGAAAAAAAAATCTGCTATCCCATACATTTAGGTCGAGTAGGTTTGTATGGAACAGCTGATTTTTTTTCGCGATTTCAATATCGGTCCCACAGAAAAAGTTGTTCAGTTTGATGGTCTGATCATCCCCTTAAAATAGTTTCACTTAATTTTGTTAGACCTTATAAGGTCTAACAAAATTAACTGAAACTATTTCGAGGGGAGTATCAGACCATCAAACTGAACAACTTTCTATATGGGACCAACATCGAAATCGCGAACAAAAAATCAGCTTTCCCATACATTCGGGTCGAGCTAGGTTGGCAGTTTGTATGGGACAGCTGATTTTTTATTCGCGATTTCGATGTTGGTCCCATAGAGAAAGTTGTTCAGTTTGATGGTCTGATACTCCCCTTAAAATAGTTTCAGCTGATTTTGTTAGACCTTATATGATTCTTTAATATTTGGTTATTGTGTTTCACGCAGTTTATGTATGGCTATGGCAGAATAACAGAGGCAGCTTATTTATTCAACTGTCGCTGAGCCGTAGACCTTTTTGTCTTGTGTAGTTTTATATTAATTGTTATTCTAGTGGTACTTCCCTCGGAGTATATGTACACAGCCAAACTTGTTTGTGTATAGGTGCCCTGGGGAGGTATCATTATCATACTAACAACAGAAAACAACACTTTTATTTTTAATGATCTTTTGTCTCGTATTACCTATACCTACTTCTGTTTGTGTACAAATGTAAAAGACAAATAAACGATATTTAATTTAATTTAATTTCATACAATCACAATGGAAGCCATGTCATTATACCTACTTACTAGAAAATATAACGTCTAACAAAATTAGCTGAAACTATTTTAAGGGGATGATCCGACCATCAAACTGAACAACTTTCTCTATGGGGCCAATATCGAAATCGCGAAAAAAAAATAGCTGTCCCATACATTTGAGTAGACTTATGTTTGCAGTTTTGTATGGGACAGCAGATTTTTTTTTCCCGATTTTGATATTGGTCCCATACAGAAAGTGGTTCAGTTTGATGGTCTGATTATCCCCTTAAAATAGTTTCAGTTAATTTTTTTAGACCTTATAATATAATATAAGTCTAACAAAATTAGGTGAAACTATTTTAAGGGGGTGATCAGACCATCAAACTGAACAACTTTCTCTATGGGACCGATATCGAAATCGCGAAAAAAAATCAGCTGTTCCATACAAACTTACTCGACCTAAATGTATGGGACTGCAGATTTTTTTCGCGATTTCAATATTGGTCCCATACAGAAAGTGGTTCAGTTTGATGGTCTGATTATCCCCTTAAAATAGTTTCAGTTAATTTTTTTAGACCTTATATACCTACTATTAATTTTCGTCAAAACTTGTCATCAAAGAATTCTGTAATATTATAATAACACTTATCAATTAGTAATTTAGTCAATTCCTTTTTAAACTTATTTAAGGGAGAATCTCTTAAACTTTTCGGCAGTTTGTTATATATTTTTGGTGCCATACTAAATGTGCTATTCAGTAATAGCGTGGTTCTGACTTATGGTATAGTCTATCACGGTTACGTAAATAACGCTAAGTTATTTGAGACACTGTCTTAAATAATTCACAATTACTTTTAACAAACACAGCAGTATGTTTTGTTCTCTGAAGTACGGTTTGCAGCTATCAGTTGGTTTTAAACTGTTTATTGCACGAATACAGCGTTTTTGGGCCCTGAATATTTCAAGTTTCCTTGTACAGTTACCCCAAAAAATCGTGCGTGCACGTGCAATCAATAATGTTGTTGCGTCGTAACTCTGCTGTTGGTTGTGATTTACAACGTAACTTCGAAAACGTTTTGACTTATAAGTACAGTAAAGTTCATAGATGACAAATCGTCGACCATTTATTTTTTAACCGAGGCCACAGATTATTTAATTTTACTAGTTAGTTAAGTTACTAGCTTTTAAAAAAGACAAACTATGTACAATAGTGAGATCACTCACAGGTCACTGCAAATTAAACAAACACATGCACACCTTGAAACTAAGCGACTCCACCTGCTGCAGGTTCTGCGGAGAGGACATGGAAACTCCCCTGCACATTCTCTGCGATTGTGGTCCATTAATGTACAAACGAAGTATTCATCTTGGCAGACAGGTACTGGCTCCAGATGAGATACAAGAACTCCCTGTTAAAAACCTGCTGCGATACCTAACCGCTGTAGGGATTAACAGGGAACTGTAGGAAGGGGCGTTCACAAAAGATCAGCTATGGTCGAAGTGGCACAGACGCAAATCTGTTAAGGCCCCAATCACCCAATAATAATAATAATAGTTAAGTTACTTCCGTAACAGATAGTTCACTCAACCCGATTTTTCGAATTTCGAACGCGCGCTTCAGGAACGAAAAATAAAATGTACCTTATTCTATTTTTAAATAAAAAAATGGCTGCCATCTTGGTTGTGATGGTTTTGCCAATGTCTAGTTTATTTAGCAATTAGTGCTTGAATTTGTACGGTTGTTAATGTATTGGTGACTTCAAGGATTGTTTTTCGAAAAGAACCCTACGTTGAGCCACCACTGGAGCTTCGTTGTAGGTCCGGGAGGGGGCAACCAACAATCGACGAGCGACACGTGATTACCCAATAGCAGACCTACAACGCGACTCCAATGCGCCTTATGTCAATGAGCGACGATGCACCCCGCGGTTGGGTCCGGCTGTCAAATGTCCGCAGAGCTGTGGAGTGAGATGGGCCTGCCGCAAAAGAAATGTCACCAATCAAAATCGGATGATATTTGTTCGAAATAATAATAATAATTATTATTATAACACTTTATTGTACACACGAACATAATAAACTTTAATCGATGACACATTTAATCCGCATCGCCGCCATAACGCAAACACTGACGACAACTTCTATGGAAATAAATCGCGACTACATCACAATAAGGCGTATTTTATGGTTGCTATAAGAGAATATTATGAATGTTGTAAGGGTTAGCAGTATTACGGGCCAATGAGCAGTTTGTCTGCATGTTGCTTTTGTTGATTTACGTACACTTTTAAGTATAAGTTACATTGTGAAAAGGTGTTAGCTGTAATACAATGTACAGTACGACCAGGAAAATAATTCCGCTCGTCAATCTTCGTTTGCGCAGAGCAGGACCGAGTCCCCGACAAAACCCGAAGTCATTTAGTAATCAAAGGGTGCAAAGTCGGATAGCAGCGGAGAGGGCGCTAAAACAAATTAGCCAATAGCGTAAACGGATTGAAGGTCATCACATCACATCGTGATTGATCAATGTTAATTCGCGCGGTATTAAAATTTTGTCGCGCAGT
Source organism: Agonopterix arenella (assembly GCA_927399405.1). Classification (NCBI taxonomy): domain Eukaryota; kingdom Metazoa; phylum Arthropoda; class Insecta; order Lepidoptera; family Depressariidae; genus Agonopterix; species Agonopterix arenella. The sequence goes on along the minus strand of OV656704.1, from coordinate 16,610,369 downwards.
CGACAAAATTTTGTGTCGACAGGTACATCGTCGATAGGTACATCGGTAAGACTTATAAACCTGATACTTCAGTAATATTGGTATTTGTTAAAAAATAAACATCAAGCAGCTGCAGCGACATAATTCACATGTATGCCCAGCAACTTTGTCGCTGAGCTGTTGATTGTACAAATTGATGATTTTATACAAATCAATAAATAATAGAACAACGGACAGAAAAACCAAAAAAAAACAGAAAAAAACACCTAGGCTAAATTAAAGGTAAAAAATGTCCTCTAAAGCCCCTACTCGGGGCAGACTGCTTAAGAGGCTGGCAGCGTTGCCTCTTTGGATCGCAAGGCTGATTGCGCAAAATAGCTGCCAGCCCTCCTGTCGCCTGTAGCCTCGAGTAGGCGCTTTGAGAGGAATTTGAGGAACATTTACCCCTCAGGACCCCAAATACAAATACAAATACAAATAATTTATTTGCCAATAAATAGGGTAGGTACAATTCAGATGTAATTAGATAAAATTTTGATCACGCCTATTTAGCCATGTCAGTAGCATGCAAATATTAAGGTCATTGAGAAATATAATTAAATTTATACATTATTATCATGTCAGAACAAGACTAAGGGTTAAACCATGCATTGACTATCTGTTACCGTCAAGATCAGTGTACATCAAAAATTCGTCTACCGAGTAAAATGTTTTATCAAGGAGCCATCTGTATAATGATGACTTAAACCTATTAAAGCGCAGCTCTTTCATGCCTGATGGTAATTTATTAAATATAGCCCTACACATTGCATAGCAGTTGTTTAGGAAACGCCCAGCAACCTAGGGTCTCCACGGCGAATGGTAGGAAAATGTAGCTGTCACCCAATCCCTGGTAGATCCGTTTTTTTCCGATTCTGCTAAGGCTGCAGCCACACCTGCGCGGCAGGAAGATGCACGAACATGTGAGGGTGCCAGAGTAAATAATACGAATTGAGCACTACTGGAAATGCTTCGAACTATTTTTAGTGATTGTACAAATTGCAGATTTTGTACAAATCAATAAATTGTACGAATTTCATAGATAAAGAAACTCACCTCATTTTTGTACAAAATTTTGTACAAACTACTAATAAATCAGGAATTGTACAATTCACGAAATTGTACCAATGGCGATGATATTTCGTTTTCATAACATACCAAAAGCATCTGACAGAATGACTTGTATCTATCTATCTATACTATTATAAAACTGTAACAGGAAGTTTGTCTGTACATTGAAGATATTAACAAAAAATAAGTTACGATATGGTTTTTAGGTGTCCCTGATTCCATTTCACCAATTTTTGGATTTTTTGTCTGTCTGCTTGTTTGTTTGTTTGAACGAGTATCACACAAAACTACTGAACCGATTTTGATGAAAATTGATTGATGATTTGTTTGATAGCTTATGATCTGACTTAAAATCTGGTGTATAATTTGTGCGGACGAAGTCACGGGTTAACGCTCGTGAATTATAAAGCTACCAAAGTAGTAACGCTTATAATTTTACGCTGTATAAACCACGTCCTTAATAAAAAATAAGCGAACAAATAAATCCACAAACAACAGTTAGTATTCTAAACGATAAAACTGTTATGTCACATGAATAAACTGGCAATGTACGTTTTTGATGAAGTCACAACTGGTCACAAGTAGACTGAAGTAAAAAAATCTTGTATAAGTTGATATTATTAAGTTTCAAACTTTGTCCATTTGGCGATGAGACGTATATATTCTTTTCAACTGCTTTCTGACAGGGTTGCCATACTTTAGAATGGGTCTTAACTATACTATAGAGAATTTAATATATTACTTTTACGATAAAAAAAAAAGGCTTCTTAATATGCTGACACTTTTTTAAGGGGATGATCTCACCATCAAACTAAACCACTTTCTCTATAACAACGAAATCGAGAAAAAAAATCAGATGTGATTTGGCTCGAGTAGGTTTGCAGTTTTGTATGGAAGAGCAGATTTTTTTTTCGCGATTTCGATGTTGGTGCCATAGAGAAAGTTATTTAGTTTGATGATCTGATCATATCCCTTAAAAAGTGTCAGCATTATAAAGGACCCTATCTGAAAATAATATAAAATACGAGCGTTAACCCGCGACTTCGTCCGCACAAATTATATACCAGATTTTAAGTCAGATAAGTTAATAGCTTATGCTATCAAACAAAAAAAGTTTCATCAAAATCGGTTCAGTAGTTTTTGCGTGATACTCGTTCAAACAAACAAACAAACACACAAACAAACAGACAGACAAAAAATCCAGAAATTGGTGAAATGGAATCAGGGACACCTAAAAACCATATCGTAACTTTTTTTTGTTAATATCTTCAATGTACAGACAAACTTCCTGTTACAGTTTTATAATAGTATATAGATATTTTATTCTAATTGGTAAGAGTTTTATAATGCAGAGTAAAAAAAGAAAATTTCATTATATCTGCAGTGGAAATAAAAAAAGGGGTACTGCCATTAGATTCCATCCGATAAACAATATCGTTCTCGAACCATAGATAGAGCAGTCTAACAATTAGTCTTGAAATTGAGTTACAATCGATATGTCTATCACTACTATCCATAGATAACTTAATTGATCAAAACGGCGATATTTGACGCGATCCAACTTCGATACTGAAACTATTGAATCCAGCAACGTTACAAGCGGCTACAGTTGATCAGATTACGTGATATATTTCATATAAAGTGGCTGGATTATACAAGGACTTCTTCTCGTGTGGGCAGAGACCTGGTGTCAGAGTTTTTTCAGACCGCCTTACGGCATAGTAGCCGGGACCAACGGCTTAACGTGCCATTCGAAGCACGGATTTTACAATTTACAAGGTGAAATTGATAGTCATCAGCTTCCTTTTAAGCTAAGAGTCTGCCATCAAACTGAACAACTTTTACTATGGGAGCAAACAGATCCGAGCATAAAAATCAGCTGTTGCATACATTTGAGTATTGCAGTTTAGTACAGAACAGCAGATTTTTTTTGGATGCTAATGATATCAATTTCACCCTGCAGATGCCCCACAAAGCTTGCGTTACTAAAGCTTAATTTAAATTTAGACTTTACCCACCCCTGAAGAAGAAAATAAACTGAACAGTTTTCGAAGAGTTCCAAACTAACTTCGTAGACTCCTGAGAACTGCTATCTAAGTGTCTCGGCTAAGACGAATTGTTACCTATGTGGCACTTTTTGCTTTTATTGGTTTGAGGATGGAGTGAGTTGTAATTGGAAATTAATTATTAGTTGTTATTACAAACTGTGTTGAACCTCACTGAGTGACTCACCACGGATACCCTAAGCAGGTCTTCGTCACTCGGCGTGGGTATACATATAAGGTCTAACAAAATTAGCTGAAACTATTTTAAGGGTATGCTCAGACCATCAAACTAAACAACTTTCTCTATGGGACCAATATCGAAATCGCAAAAAAAAAAAATTTGATGTCCCATACAAAACTGCAAACACATATTGACTCAAATGTATGGGGCAGCAGATTTTTTTTTCGACATTTCGATATTGGTCCCGTAGAGAAAGTTGTTCAGTTTGGTGGTCTGAGCATACCCTTAAAATAGTTTCAGCTAATTTTGTTAGACCTTATATAACAAGATAAGTACCTATTTATATTTTGAATACTCTGTACACTATGAATGAATGAAATGAATGAAATTATACTTCATTTACACCAAACGTAAAATATTAAAAATACTTTGGTGAATCGTAAGCGATGCACTCGATTGATTTCTGCCACTCGCTCCAAACGGCAACGTCGCATACGGCGCGCTGTAAGAAGTAATAACGACACTGTGGCAAGCATCACTAGGTACATTTTTACGCTTACTGTCTAGCAGTTAGTAATAAAAGCGTGAGTAACTAGTAACAACCAACCTATGTAATAATGATGGATCTTCACGATAATCGAAGTTTCAAGTCAATCTCAACGATCTATGGCATCGATTCGACAAAGGAAGATTTCACACTACATCTGCTCATTATACAGGATCCTTCTTAATATGCTGACACTTTTTTAAGGAGACTGAACAACTTTCTCTATGGGTTGGTTCCATATAGAAAGTTGTTCAATCTTCTTAAAAAAGTGTCATCGAAATCATGAAAAAAAAAATCAGCTCTTCCATACAAAACTGCAAATCTACTCGCGCCAAATGTATGACACAGCTGATTTTTTTTCGCGATTTCTATGTTGGTCCCACAGCGAAAGTTCTTTAGTTTGATGGTCTGATCATCACCTTAAAAAAGTGTCAGCATATTAAAAAAGACCCTATATAAAACAAAAAATAAATAACGCTCACAGGCACATACATTGTAATGATCCCAAGCAAGCACTATAGGCTGTTTATTATGGAAATGACCATAACAATTCCATAACTGATTGACTGACTGACAACGCAGAGCCTAAACCAATTAAGATAGAAACATTTAATTTGGAATACATAATCTACAGAGTGCACTTAGGAAGGAATTTGAAAAAAATCATCCTACATTATAAAACAGTTACGTTCGTGACTGACTGACAGACAACCAGACAACGCACAGCTAAAATCACTGAATATTTATTATAAAAGGAATACATATTCTACAGAAGTTGTAGAGGTGCACTAAGAAAGGATTTTACGTAAATCATCCTACATTATAAAACAGTTATGTGAGTGACTGACTAACAGACAACACACAGCTAAAATCACTGAAGATTTATTATGAAAGGAATACATGTACAGGGTGGAAAGTTAAGATGGGACACAAAGGGCTACCAGAAGCATTATTGCTACAAGAAAACGTTCTTACGAGACTAACCTTAACTTTTGGAGTATTTTACGTCTGCATTCATAGATTTTTAAAAGATATTGTCACCGAAAAAAACTGCAATATTCACAAAACTTTTTTTCCATCCCATTCGATTCTCTTACTGATAAGGAACATAAGTCTCTATGGGGTCAACCGAGGTCGAGGTATTAGAACTCTCAGAAAACGCAAAATTAAATTCCCATACATTTAGTAGGGAAATATCAAAATCATCCTAGTAGTGATTTTGTAAACACTTTCCAAATTTTTAGGGGTGGTTCAGACAAACAAACTGAACAACTTTTACTATGGGAGCAAACCTGAAATAACAAAAGAAAATTCGGCTGATTGATACATTTCAGTCTAGACTCTCTGGGTAGGACTTGCAGCTTAGTATGAAGAGCCATTTTTTTTTTGCTATTTCATGTTTGTTCCCAAAGTAAAAGTTGTTCAGTTTGGTGGTCTGAACCGCCCCTAAAAATTTGAAAGTGTTTACAAAATTACAAGGGTGATTTTGATATTTCCGTACTAAATGAGAGAGAGCGTTTTCTGAGAGTTCTAATACCTCGACCTCGGTTGACCCCATAAAGACTTATGCTCCTTATCAGTAAGAGAATTGAATGGGACGAAAAAAAAGTTTTGTGAAAATTGCAGTTTTTCTCGATGACAGTACATTTTTTTTCAAAATCTGTGAATGCACAAGTAAAATGCTCCAAAAGGGTTGTCTGCTAAGAACGTTTTCTTGTAGCTTGAATGCTTCTGGTAGCTGCCCTTTGTGTCCCATCTTATCTTTCCACCCTGTATATACACAGGATGTAGGGGTGCACTAAGAAAGGATTTTACGTGAATCATCCTACATTATAAAACAGTTCAGTGAGTGACTGACTGACAGACAACGCACAACTGAAATTTCTGAAGATAGAAAGGAATACACACGTATTCTAGAGGTGTACTAAGAAAGGTAGACGGAGTGATGCAATATTCCAAAATCCACACGGGCGAAGTCGCTGACAAAACCGGTCGTTAATAAACGCACGGTGTGTTAAACAAAACTTCATCTTAAAACCAACTGTAATAAATTTCCATACATTTGGGTTGAGTATGTTTTGAAGTTTTTTATAGGAAAATACATTTTTGTTTTGAATTCTGGTATTGGTTTCGTCATCTCATAGTAACAGTTGCTCAATTGGATAGTTATAATCCAACATATAAAATGTAGATCGCTCTTTAAATAAACAGTCTCCATAAGAGTGTCTATTGAGACAGCAAATTATGTGAATAAATATTTACACAAATAATTTACTACCCCATCCATTCATTCATACGTTCCTGTTTCGGTAAGCATAATAAAACGATCCCTTTCGACTTTTCCACTCACATTTCCCTTGTAGATTGCATTGTAGAATCAGATCTTTTAAGCAATCCTTTCCTTTCTCGACATATTTCTACAACCTATACAACGTGTTAATGAATAAGCGCAAAACCTCATACACCCCAACTGATTTATAACAAAATAATTAGATTGAAACAATAATTTCATTTTCAAATATTATTGATTTTTAAACATATTACAGCCATGTAAATTTCATTCTCTGGGTAGTGGGCTCGGTGGCGAAATTGGATAACGCAGTTCCCCGGTTTGGAAAAGTGCGGGGTCAAAGTTCAAATGTTCAAACTTTGAACATTTAATGTAAAAATTTAAATTTTAATAAAATTACTAATTCATAATTTGTTCTTTTTATTTCATGATGGTTTCTAAAATTACTAACAAAAATCTAAACAAAATGAGCAAAAATTTTCCCTTAACACGTTCCGGGACAGTGACCGCCTATAGACGTGATAACAATAAAAGTTCTATTGTGTCTCGTTCACTGCCCCGGAACGTGTTAAGTAAAAAAGATTACGTACAAAAAACTAGCCATTTATGACAAACAAATAAATCATTTTAAATAAGGCTAATTTAATGAAATTGCACCTTGATGTGAAAAAACGACCCTAAAACCAAAACTAAAAGTCAAACAGTAACGTGTTGTACCTCATTTGAATCAGCATTAAATCAGCAAGTTTTTTTTAATACAGGGTCACTTTTCCGTAATACATTTTTTTTTCACAGGGTGATCTTAAAGTGAGAAGTTATTTTTTGTAACGCTTCAAAATTTACAGAAAAAAATTCATTGCTCGTTAAATTTGGTACCAAGAGCTGCAATACAATTTTTGTAGTGTTGATACATTATCGAGTCATAATACAACACCTTTTGTTTCATTGTTTTTAACAAATTTAATTTTTTTTTAATTCAATTGTAAAAAAAATCCGTAGTTTTATTGAAAAACACAAAAATATTCATAACTTTTCATGCAATGAGTTTATGGCCATGCTGTAGAAAGATATTTTGTAGGAAATTATTTCTTTTATCTCCCTGTTTCGTTTGATCCACGACTTTTTGACCACCCTGTATATTCTAGATTAAGGTATTTATAATATGGGCCTGATATAATTAAGTTTGTACCGTTGCCTGAAATAAATTAATAAATAAATAAAAACATGGCTATTAGAGAGCCAATTTCAGAGATCATTTATGGCAGTGTTGAAGACACTACCGCAAAAGCACCAAAAATACAAAATAAAATAAAACAATAGGAACCTAACATTGCGCTGAAACTATGACCTATTTTGCTTCCAGTCATAAGTGTGGCAAAAACATTTGAACGCACGGAAGTTATCCCTAGTCGCAACAAGATCCATGTAGTAAGGTACACCAGAAAACGATTTTATTGAGTCAAGCATGGTCTGGCGCTCGGTGTACCAGAGCTCACACTCACAAAGAATATGATGAGCGGTCTGTTCGTTCGTTACTGTCAACAGAACATTCACATAAAGGTGCAACCAAGCTTGTGCCTACCTCGCTTTATTGAAGTCGGATAAAGGCAGTAGCATGTGATGTTACGCTGGTAAACTGAAAGTAGAACTATTGATTCTGTCTCCAACATATCCTCATTACTATTTTATTATACATGCCTCTATGTATAGATAGTTCTAAAATAAAGATTTCCTCTGCATTCCGACGCCAAATGGTTTTCCGTTTCCTCTCTAGGAGGGAATTTCAATTTATGTGAACATTGGAACTCTGGTTAGCGACTATATTTCCCCTGGGATTCTGTATGGCAACAGATGGGGTTGGAATAGAGAAAAAATGCTAATGCTGCCAATTTGAGTTTTATACAAGTTTTAGTTGAGATTAATCTAAGTATGTATAATGATTTACCTATATGTTTTATAGCTATATGCTACCCAAATAAATTAAATAAATAAATAACGCTCACAGGCACATACATTGTTATGATTCCAAGCAAGCACTAATAGGCTGTTTATTATGGGAACCATACAACAACGGCACAAAAATATAAACATCCATGACCGAACCGGGATTCGAACCCAGGACCCTGGTTTGGCAGTCCGGCGTCGTAACCGTTACACCAACCAGCCTAGCTAGCATGCCACCCCCGAGAAAACGACAAAAATCGAGATGTGCCTCCATCTTTATTATTTTACGTAGGCCGGAAAGAGCGCGCATGACGTTTTACTCGTTTAAACGCTTTGTCGTGGGTGGCATGCTAGCTAGGCTGGTCGTCAATAAATAAAATGATAGGAGTTTTAAAATCTATTGCACACTTTACCATAAGTACAAAGTTTGTGGACATAAGAAAACGAACATTAAACATAATAGTTATGTTGTTCTTTCCTGCATAAAATAATAAGGTCGAGCAAAACTAGCTGAAACTATTTTAAGAGAAGTTTCTTCCAAAAGCTCCCGAGCGCGCTGCATTCAAACGAAGTTCCGGCCTATTTTCTATATTAACCAATTAAAGTAAATGGATTTTTTTAAACACAATCTAAAAACCAATATCTGTGCTTTACATTTGTCAGATCTCCTTATAAATGTATCGGTTTCAATGCTACGATTAATTTAAGATTTATATGGAAAACATTGAGCCACGATAACTTTAGGACTAAATACCTATCAATCAGCCGTTCATCCTTCTCTGAAAAAACTTTCAGCATATTATTAAGTTGAACCCTGTATAACAACCTTCACGCATTCTATAATTCAAAACAAGAATAGGTTTATAAACTTGGTAAAAATAAAGAGATGGCGCTTGATTAAAAAAACAAATAAATGGCCTGAAATAAAATAAAATTAATAGTTACCGAATTCATAAATTTGATACCTTAAGGTGGTTGCAGAGGGGTCAATTTTATACAAAACTTTGACGCACAATACGCGTAGACGGTATTAATATAAGTAACTTTGTATATATGGAAAAATAGTTTAGAAAATCTAGATGCCGCGTAACAAATAACATTTGCAATTTACAAAATAATTACGAAGATATAAAGCTTTGAAATTTTTCATACAAAATTTTCAAATCTTTATATCTTCGTAATTGTATTATAAATTGCAAATGTTATTTGTTACGCGGCAACAAGATTTTCTAAACTATTTTTCCATACATAAAATATTACTTTTATTAATTCCGTCTACGCGTATTGTGCGTCAAACTTTTGTATGGACTGAAACCACCTATAAGTTTCTAACAAACTCTAATCCTTGCCCAAATGTTATACAACTTTATAAGCCTCTGAATTTCACATCCCTTTTTGGAATTATTAACTATAGTAATAAATTTCAGTAATGTAGAGAGACGGGTTTCATAAAAAAGAATGTTATGTGTCTGATCTTCCATAACATGCTAACTTTTCCTAATAGGAATTATTATTATTGGGTGATTGGGGCCTTAACAGATTTACGTCTGTGCCACTTCGACCATGCTATGTTATCTTAGTACAAACTAAGTGGAACGCTGATTTTCCATAGACCGCTTCCGCCATCTATCGGTTATGTTTCGAAGCACTATGTGTTGAACTAGGGTTCATATCGAAGTAACAGCGCACTACACCTCACGCGCTGCGCTGTAGTAGTGAGAGATTTCGCCCATATCAATCACTGTCTTGTTGGTCTAGCGGTCTAGACAACCAGCTTACGATTCGGGTAGCTAAGGTTCGATCCTCGTGTCGGCCGATCGTCTTTTTCAATTTATTTTAGAATGTGACGCCCCCTAGTGCTAATTAGCGTCAACGCAATTAGGACGTCCTAAAATTCAAGGCGAGTTACCTATCTATATCCAATAATATACATATTAATCTGTGACTTCGACCATCGCTGATCTTTTGTGAACGCCCCTTCTACAGTTCCCTATTAATCCCTACAGCAGTTAGGTATCGCAGTAGGTTTTTAACAGGGAGTTATTGTATCTCATCCGGAGCCAGTACCTGTCTGCCAAGATGAATACTTCGTTTGTACATTAATGGACCACAATCGCAGAGAATGTGTAGGGGAGTTTCCATTTCCTCCCCGTAGAACCTGCAGCAGGTGGAGTCGCTCAGCTTCAAGGTGTGCATGTGTTTGTTTAGTTTGCAGTGATCTGTGAGTGATCTCACTATTGTATATAAGTTGTCTTTTTTAAGAGCTTGTAGGCTGTTCGTATGTTTACGATTATACCCTTTGATAAGTGCTTTAATAGGGATGGCCAGACCATGAAACAAAACAACTTATAGTATTGGACTGACATACCGGGTCCTTCTATACTGAAGGATTTTTTCTGATCATACCTTTAAGGTATGATCAGACCATCAATTGAGAAGCGTTGCAGTTTTATTACGGAACAGCAGATTTTATATTTCACGGTTTCGACTTTGGTCCCATAGAGAAAAGTATTCAGTTTAATGGTCAGTTTGGAGATAGTTAAGTCGTGATTTTTCTGCTGATGAAGTGTAGAGGTTATTTTTGTCTATTGTTTTGGCACTGCTTTTTGTTATATATACAACGCTCTTTTTGATATTTACTTGTAGGCTGATATGTGTGCTGACTTTTTGCGTTTTTTTTAAATATTGTTTACCATTTGTTTTTTCTCAACTATTTTTGTATCTAGCACTGAAAACCTGTAATTGGCTTTCTGTTCTATTCTCTTGTAACTTGACACTTAACTCTAACAAAAAAATTGACTTTAAAGCTTAATATTTCGCTAACGGATCCCTTAAACAAAAAATAGTTTTTCCAAACCCACAATATTTTTAAAAGATCTATCCATCGATATCCCACAACACGGGATAGACGAGATAAAAAATGTCATCCCCACTTCACGTGTAGGAGAGGTAGCCTAAAAAAAAATTCAAGATTTCATTTTAGCACTTTGTCGGCGTGATTAATACGTATACCCATGCCAAATTACAGCTTTCTAGTAATAAGCGTATCTGAGTTAAACCGCGGACAGACGGATGGACGGACAGACGGACAGACGGACGGACTACTATAAACTGGAAACTACAAGGGTTCCTCGTCTATCACTAACCTCAAACATTTCGCTATTTTCCTTCACACTGCACGTATTGTTCTTATTCCATTGATTTAATAATTATCCTTTCATGCCCAGTGACCTTTGCTACTAAGTATATACATAATTAATATTATGAGCTATTTATATCACCTTGTAGGTCACAGGGTCGAGTGGAAGGTAATCGCAGCATGCTCAAGCATGTACTCTAATTGATGGTATTAGAGTGATTTATTTAAAGGTAATGTGCATAGTTTAAAACTGACGACAGGCTATAAAGCTTTCGTTACGTTCTAGGTTCTTTGTTTTCATTGGAAGGGAAACTGAATATTTTTTTGAGGAAATAATACCTATTTACCTTTTACTTTATGCGTGTATTCTGTGATCAAGATAAATTGGCATAAAAGTAGGTACAATGAGGCCATAAGGTAACATATCATAATTTCAAATTCGTTGTTTCGAAATATTATTTCTCCGAAAACGTTACACTTTTTGTTGTTTCCGTTTTTTTTTGTTTTACCGAAATATTGATCGCTATTTATTGTGAATAGTCCTTTTATTATTCTCCTTTTCTTAGTCTAACCAATGTTTCAAAATTTTGCAAAACGTTTTTCCGTTATTTAAGTCAGATTCTTGAATTTTTTGAATATATACATTTTTCCTCCTTCGTATTATCTTCAAATCAATGGAATGCATGCAAGCAAGCAAAGAAGCAGGCATGTATGCAAGCAAACAAACATGCAGGTGTTAGAATATTAGATTTTATTTAATTGAATGATTCGTGAGTCGAGTCATGAGTCGTATCATGAGTTTGAATCTAAATTATTAATATTAATCTAGTCATCTACATTTCATTTTTAGACTGGCAACATCTATTAAAAACCAAACCATTGTTGACAATGTTTAGTAACTTATTTTGGTGAATCTTGTTGTAATTGTGATATTAATTATACAGTTATAATCATCCTAAAATCATAGTATAATTTGTGAATTAATAATTATAATTTAGAAATGATTAAGTACGTATTATAATACTGTAAACAAACTTCATTACCTGGATGGATTTGCCGCCATTCCGAACCATCGTGAAGTGTGGTGGTAAATCTATAAAAGAGGTGGTTTGTCATAAAAGGAGGAATTCTACCAAAGATCACAGAGGTGGTCACGCTGCCCAAGTGTAAGTGTTACGCCATATTTATTATTTGTTCAGTTTAAGCTCCTAGCTCTCCCTATAATCTGACACAGGCATGCAGTAAGCGTGCCTCATTCATGCAAACAAGCGTGCAAACAAGCATATGTCCATGCAAGCAATTGATTGCAATCAAACAAACATGCAGGCATGCAGTAAGCGTTCATCATTCATGCAAACAAGCGTGCAAACAAGCATACGTCCATGCAAGCAAACAAACATGCAGGCATGCAGTAAGCGTGTATCATTCATGCAAGCAAGAATGCCACCAAGCATACGTTCATGCAAGCAAGCAATGATTGTAAGTGGGTTCATCAAGGTACTAGTATACGTAACATTTGGTCCGCATCGTACTCCGTCAACACTATTTTGTTTTTGTTCCATTTCGTAACCAAAGCATAACATGCTAGCTAGCTAGCATGCCACCCACGACAAAGCGTTTAAACGAGAAAAACGTCATGCGCGCTCTTTCTGGCCTACGTAAAATAATAAAGATGGAGGCACATCTCGATTTTTGTCGTTTTCTCGGGGGTGGCATGCTAGCTAGGCTGGTGTAAATGTTATGCTTCGGTACCTGTAGTGTGGTTTGGTACTGAGGTCTTTGGTACGCGGTGGCTTGTACCACAATATCTCCTGAATATCTCGCAATACTGTTCATACATTTCAAAAGTACCGTTTCAGTATAATGAGTGTTTTTGCAGCTTTGGTACAGACGTGGCAATGACTTTTATATGTGCTCGTTGTAGCGAACGGAGTTTAATAAATGCATGGAACATAATAATATATCTTCATGCAACTGAGTATTGAAACAGTTTATTTGTGCCATTACCTTTTGAATTTCTTCAAATAGCCTGTAAGATTTAAGGTGCTATGTTCGAATAAATATCGTATGGAATGCTACTGAGTTATGTCTCCATTTATCACAATTTCTTTAGCACGTGCCGATAGATTTTGCAATTAATGTTTTCGTTTAAAAGCAAAATGCCATGTTTATTTTTAAAACATAAGTTTCAAAGTTTGATGGAAAAGCGCAGCTCTTTACTAAGTTGTAGTTTATGAATAGGGTCTTTCTTAATATGCTGACAATTTTTTAAGGAGATGATCAGACCGTCAAACTGAACAACTTTCTCTATGGCACCAACACCGAAATCGCAAAAAAAAAATCAGCTATTCTATACGAAATTGCAAACCTACTCGAGCCAAAAGGACAGCTGTTTTTTTTCGCGATTCCGATATTGATCCCATAGAGAAAGTTGTTCAGTTTGATGGTCTGATCCTCCCCTTAAAAAAGTGTCAGCATATTAAGAAAGACCCTGTATATTTGTTCAGTTTTTTTATTTTTTTATTTTTATTTTGCAGAAATGAGTAGCGTGTAGGTTAGTGTCTACACTAACCTACAGTATATAACATTAGCTACCTTCCTATAAATAACAACAATATGAGGAAAGTTTGCACACACAGCATAAACCCATGATAAACCTCAAAGGCTTTGAAGGATTAATAATATTTCTATATCAAACAGGATCAAAATGGATGGATTTGTCACAAATCCGTTTAGAAACATTTTTGAATTTATTTTCAGTGTGTATTATCGGTTATAATAGAACAGTAATCCATTCTAAAGACGTGTCTACCGACTGACAATGTCGATACCTGCCTTGGGAATACATTCGCCTTCTCCATCGTAATCCGATTTAACCGCAATAGCGCTGCAAGCCTGCAACAACGGCTGCAACTAACTGTGACAAAGGCATAGCATAGCGCCAATACATATAACCTACTCCCTCTAGAGAAAAGGCGAGAGATCTCTGACACTATCTTTCGTCTCAAGGTAGCCTCTGGTTCCATTGACTGCTCTGAGTTACTCTCGATGATATCTCTTCGAGCCCCAGCTAAATTAATAAGATTTAATCCACCTTTATATACCCCTTCTGCACGCACTAATTATAGGCAGAATACGTTTATGTGGCGTGCGAGTGACAATTTTAATAAACTATGCAATACTTATAATATTGATTTATTTAACTCTAGCGTCGAATCGACAAGGAGGTTGTTAAGTCGTGATTTCTTTGCTGATGAAGTGTAGAGGTTATTGTTAGACTAAGGTCTTTTCTTTTATTTTGTTTATTGTTTTTGCAATGCTTTTTTATATTTACCTTTAGGCTGACATGTGTGCTGACTCATGTGCGTTTTTTAAAATTGTTAACCATTTGTTTTCTCACAACTACTCCTGTATCTACCAGTGAAAACCTGTTATTGGCTTTCTTCTTTATACTCATGTAACTACTGTATTATATTGCTGTTGGTTTTCCAATAAAATAAAAATAAAATAAATAAAATCATCATCATCTTCCTAGCTGCTGTCCCGCTGGGTGGCGGGGTCTGCTTTCTTAATCTGTTTCTTCCACTTCGCTCTATCTTGAACATCGTCGATGGAGAGCTCGCAGCTGTCCATTTCTTTCTTTACAACATCAGACCATCTGAGGTTTGGCCTGCCTACGCCACGTTGACCTGGTAGGGTGAGGTCCATTGCTTTGTTGCCTATATAGTCAGGTGGTCTTCTTTTTACATGACCAAACCATCTAAGTCGATTTTCTTGGATTTTGTCAGCTACGTCGCGGACTCCGAGACTACCTCGCACGAACTCGTTGCGTATTCTGTCGTATCTCGTAACCCCGCACATCCAGCGTAACATCTTCATCTCAGCGACTTGAATGGTTTGGACTTGCCTTTTCGTAGTTGCCCATGTCTCACTACCATAGGTAAGTACAGGTCTTATTATACTTTTATACACAAGGCCTTTCATTCTAATGGGCATCTTTCTATCGCAGGTTACACCAGTAAGATCCCGCCATTTGAGCCAGGCTGTTGTAATACTGTGCTGAATGTTATTTTCCAACGATCCGGAGCTATGCATCATACTGCCCAAGTACTTATACTCGTCACACCGCTCTATTGTTTGGCCATCGACTGTAATTGGCTCGGGGTTTGAACTTGGGACGTTGCACTCCATGAACTGAAACAAACTGAACTGAAATAAAATAAAAATAAAAAATAAACTTCAGTAGCTCTCACCGTGAAATTAGGACCTGTGGTATGTCTGTAACTCTGGTACTAGTTTTCTAAAGGTATATGATAATTTATTCGAAAAAAAAAAATATAAATAAACACGACAAAATTTACTAAAATTCCGAATCAACAACGTAGGCTTCGACAAAACAGTAAATTATCAACGCATCCGCAACATAAAAAGAAAAACTTCGTCAAAAACAGTACTCTAAAAAAAAAAATTATCCGCATGCAAGCATCGTCAAACAGACTAAATAAACAAATACAACAGTAGGCATCCGCAACATGCTTCGTCAAGTTCCTTAAAGTTGTCGATGTTGTTGTTGTTGTGTCTAAAAGTAAACCATTTCTATTTTATTTCTTTATTTTTGTATGCATTTTATTAATAACTAGCGTTAACCCGCGACTTTGTCCGCACAAATTATATACCAGATTTAAAAGTCAGATCATTAGCTATCAAACAAAAAAGTTTCATCAAAATCGGTTCAGTAGTTTGCGTGATACTCGTTCAAACAAACAAACAAATAGACAGACAAAAAATCCAAAAATTGCTAATATGGAATCAGGGACACCTAAAAACCATATCGTAACCTGTTACAGTTTTATAATACCTAGTAATAGAAAAATTGTAAATGTCTCCAATAAAACTATTCATTTTAGGTGCTATTGCTAGAATTTTTTTTAGTCTATGTCTGTTTCCTCAATAACCATCATTTTTCTTACATTGTTATAATTTCCGGTGTTAGTACAAAGTACACGAAAAAAGACAGATTCGAAATAATTAAACAATATCGTTACCCACCTTTATATGTATAACTCCTACCCACCCCTTCGATTTAAATTCAATCTCTTTAGAGGTACATGCATAAACAAAGCTCTCATGGATAATTTCGGTTAAAATGACGTCATTTCGAGCCTCCGAGGGACGTCCCGCGTCCGTCATTTGTTTGGATCAGGGCGGAGGCGACACGTACCGATGTAGGTCACCAACCCTAATGTAAGACAGGCATGTATTCAGGAGGTCCACAGAATTTTTTGCTGGGTAGTCGGCGTTTTAGGTACCTACATTTAATTAAGACAATACTGTATTGTTGTGTTTTTGTACAGTAGCAGCGTTAGGGCATGTGTGTCCTTGTCAGGGTTCGAAAGGTTCATATTCTTTATTTTCACACCAAAGTACACAAGAAACATCATCAATATACACGAACAAGTCAATAACATTCATGCTCTGAACAGAACTAGTGTAATACCTGCTATAGACTTAAGACACTTGTGATCAGCCTCATTATAGATTAGACTCTATCATCCCTAAGCAGAGAGGCCTGCCCTCATGCGTCCCCTGTGCTTATATGATAGGACTTTACATACGCATCAGAATGTATCCTTCAGCATTTGTAGGTTTGCATCATCATTGATGGCTCGTGACAGAGGGGCTAAGACTTCAAATCATGAGGGGTCGATACCGAATCCGCATATCCGTTTTTCTAACTTATGCAATCACGTAGACTTGTGAAATGCCGAAGTACAAGTGGTATAATCTAAAGCCGAGGTCGATGGCACAGGTGAGTTTGTGGCCCATTGGATCCTCCCTGAATCCGTACCTGTATAACGCACCCAACCTAAATTTAAACTTTCTACTCTGTAAAATTATGCGTGGGCATAGAACGAAGTTGAAACACATGTTTTGTAAAGTGTGATTTTGTTTTAAATAAATTTTGTAATGTAAATATATTGTGACGTACTTTCCTTTGTTGAAACATTATTTTTTAATTAAAAATAGGCACTACTATATTGCAGCTAAGCTGAGATCAAAGTAGACAGTTGATCTACGGACCTATTATTGATGTTTGTGGTTGGGCTATTGCAAGCAAGAGTCGTTATGTAACACTGAGACCAGCGCTGGTCCTTTGTGTTCGGCTCAAGCTCACCCATATTTTACGCATACCTCCGAACTTATTGCATTTCTTTTCATTCTCGGCAATGCAGGTTTCCTCGCGATGTTTTCCTTCACCGCCGAGCTAGTAAATGATAAATACAACCATACATAAATTCCGAAGAACTTAGTGGTACAGGCCAGGAATCGAACTGCGGCCTCATGATTGAGGCGCTAGCTCTCTTTCGTATGGGCTATCATCGCTCTATCTACAGACCTAATGTAGACAGTAATAAATGATATACGTAAATAAAAAAAAAAAAAGTAATCACGCAAGTTTATTTTTAAAACAACCTAACCTCTAAAGTATTCAATTATTATTTAACCCTGCAACAAGGTACTCGTAGGTATTTTATAATAAACAGTTTAATTGGAACAGAAATTGTATTCGAACAATTTCTGACGTTGGAATTTAAACCACAACTTAACCAAACTGTAGCAGATGTTCCAGACGAATAGAGGTCAACTTGTTGCCAAAACAACGATGTTATTAATTAGGAATGAGTACCTAGATTTTATTTAATACCATCTTACTAGTTTTTGGTAAATTGGCTTATACAGGTTGTAAGTGACAGCTTAGCAAATACTGCAAAGGTGAACTCAGACCATCAAACTAAACAACTTTCACTATGGAGCCTACCTTAAGAAAAGTGAAAAAAAATCTGCTGTCAGTCATTTGAGTCGGGCAGGTACAGCAGTTTTGTATGGGACAGCTGATTTTTTTTCGCGTTTCCTGAGGTAGGCTCCATAGTGAAAGTAGTTCAGTTTGATTGTCTGAGTTCACCGTTTCATTATTTGCTAGGCTGTCCCCTACACCCTGTATTCTATAGCGAAACTATAATTATACTAGAGCTACAAACGTCGCCGTCGCGGTCGGTCAGTATCAAATCTAAACAGAAGCTGCTGGCTGCTTCAATAATAACATAAAATCATTAGGCGTGCCTGTTCCAAACACACGTTTACGTAGAGAACCCAGGCCCCAGGTGTTTAAAATTCAATCATGCAGGACCAACGTTTTAACATATTCCCCGAGTATGACAGCGCTGAGATACCAAACTATATTATCAAAGGACATATACTTGTTTTGTTCCATTGTTCTTTGTCCAACTTTGCAACAGTAGCATTAAGGTGGTTGCAGATGAGTCAATTTTATACAAAACTTTGACGCACAATACGCGTAGACGGTATTAATATAAGTAATTTTGTGTATATGGAAAAATAGTTTAGAAAATCTAGATGCCGCGTAAGAAATAACATTTGCAATTTATAAAATAACTACGAAGATATAAAGCTTTAAATTTTTCATAAAAAATTTTCAAAGCTTTATATCTTCTTAATTATATTTTAAATTGCAAATGTTATTTGTGAAGCGGCAACTACATTTTCTTAACTATTTTTCCATGTATAAAATATTACTTTTATTAATTCCGTCTACGCGTATTGTGCGTCAAACTTTTGTTTGGACTGAAACCACCTTAAGACACTGATATGTAAGTAAAATATGAATATTAATGTATTATTTACAATTTACTCGGAGAATCTCACCCCAAACATAGCACAGCACGTCTACAAACTGTTACATAGTTTTTGTGTGGATTAAGTATTTTATGTTAAACGAGCGTTAACCCGCGACTTCGTCCGCACAAATTATATACCAGATTTTAAGTCAGATCATAAGCTATCAAACAAAAAAAAAATTCATCAAAATCGGTTCAGTAGTTTTTGCGTGATACTCGTTCAAACAAACAAACAAACACCCTAACAAACACACAAACAAAAAAAACAGACAGACAAAAAATAAAAAAATTGGTGAAATGGAATCAGGGACACCTAAAAACCATATCGTAACTTTTTTTTTGTTAATATTGAGTTTGATGGTCTGATAATCCCCTTAAAATTGTTTCAGCTAAAATATACAGGATGTAAGTGACAGCCTAGCAAATACTGAAAAAGTGAACTCAGACCATCAAACTGACCAACTTTCACTATGGAGCCTAACTCAGGAGACGCGAAAAAAAATCCGCTCTCTCATACATTTAAGTCGGGTAGGTACAGCAGGTTTTGTATGGGATTTTTATTCGCGTCTCCTGAGTTAGGCTCCATAGTGAAAGTTGGTCAGTTTGATGGTCTAAGTTCACTGTTTCAGTATTTGCTAGGCTGTCACTTACACCCTGTATAGGATGATACCATCCAACTTTTACCTACATCTGACAAAGAGCAAACAAAAGCATGTTAGGAAATCCCGCAATGTTGAGCCAATTTTGAAACAATAGTGAAAAGTTTTAACAATTACCTTCTACTGTGTGGTACTATTCTTTATTTATAGGACGGTAAGGTTCCATTTGGACCACAAAAATCCACTATTCAAACCAAAAATTGTACAGATTCTTCTTCTCAACATTACCAACCTTAAGTCTACGAAGAAAGATCTATTTTCAAACGTTACCACGAAATAAATTCTATGCTCGATAAAATTGGCCAATTGTGAATTTTATGACACATTAACAGGGCTCATTTTCAACATTAGGTGTCAAAGTTGCTAATTAATTGTTAGAGTAACTGCTCGTTTGGATACCCTTAGCCTTGGTTTTAAGTGGTGTAGGGGAGCTAAATATATTATTTCCTTTTTAAGGTGGTTTCAGGGGGGTAAATTTTTTACAAAACTTTGACGCACAATACGCGTAGACGGTATTAATATAAGTAACTATGTATATATGGAAAAATAGTCTAGAAAATCTAGAAGCCGCGTCACAAATAACATTTGCAATTTATAATATAATTAAGAAGATATAAAGCTTTGAAATTTTTCATACAACATTTTAAAAACTTTATATCTTCGTAATTATATTATAAATTGCAAATGTTTTTTGTGAAGCGGCAACTAGATTTTCTAAACTATTTTTCCATATATAAAATATTCATCATCATCACATCAGCCATTACACGTCCACTGCTGGACATCAGTCTCCCACAAAATGGGGGGATTTGCCATAATCGTCACGCTTGGCAGGCGGGTTGACGATCGCAGTTGGATCGAATCATTGTGTGACCTCAGAGGATGCTGCTGCCCATCCTTCAGTGGATCCTTTAGTCGCCTTTTACAACACCCACGGGAGGAAACGGGATGGTGCTATTATTTTTGGATTAACATTTTTATTTTGAGCTGGAGCTCGCGGTTTAGCGCGTGTATGATCCGTGTTTTGAATAAACATAGCATGTTTTTCGTACTAACTTTTACCAATTTTTTTCAAACAGGTCCCTTAAATAAATAGAACGACCCGGTTGGTGTAATGGTTACCACGCCGGACTGCCAAACGAGGGTTCTAGGTTCGAATCCCGGTTCGGTCATGGATGTTTTTATGTTTGTGCCGCTGTAGTATGGTTTCCATAATAAACCGCCTATAGTGCTTGCTTGGGATCATTACAATGTATGTGCCTGTGAGCGTTATGTAATTAGTAACATTAACTGAATAAAACGGAGCGTCTTCCATTTCCCAAACTACAGTTAAAACTAATTTGTCCAAAATTCTACAACTAAGCACAATTTGTATCAAGCAAGCTTAACCTACCATTAATTAAAGAAAGCACCGCTAACTGAGAGTTAGCTGCGCAAGAAGTTAAATAAAATTTAAAGCCCAGATTATGGCCGGCAATTATCTCGGAGTTCCAGTAATCGCGTCCCTCGAGTCCATGGAGTGTTTACATGGGTTAGTTTAGGCGGTGTACCGTTATTTTATTATGAAGTTTGGTTTTAATATTACCGATCAATATCGATAAATTTATCGAGAATAGATTCCGTCGACTTGGAGTGCGATTTTTGAATCTTACACGTTGAACTCAGCAATTGAAAATGTATGGAGATATGCATCTTTTTGTGCTGATTTGACTTTCAAAAATCGCTCTCCTGGAGTATGATTTTTGAACATCAAATCAGCAGTAGAAATATGCATATCTCCATAGTAATTTTGACATTTTCAACTGCTGAGCTCAGTGAATGAGATTCAAAAATCGCACTCCTGTTACCTCGCTCAAAGCCTCACGTGCGTCGGGCATGCAACAATAGACTGCGGCCATAAAAACCCACCATCATCGTTTCAAACGAGCTCCGAGGAAGAATGGACTTTCACCGTATGGCTAACTAATCACCTCACAAAGCCAAGCCGGAACTGACGATATATGCGCTCAATAAAACAATTTCATGCTTAGATCAAAATACAATTAATGGATATGCCCAAAGCGTGTTTAGTTGAAGCACACAAGTAGTACACTTAGTCCATACAAACTAGCACACTTTTGTCAATCATCTGTTTGGTGGAAGAAATCTCTTTAGAGATAAGCTCGCCCTTTGTAATTGTCTATTATGCTGTTTTCATTTATATTTCCGTGTGTACAATAAAGTGTTAAAATAAAAATAAATAAAATCATCTCGGTACATATTTGAAGTTTACCTGTCGTTTGTTTTGACTTATTTTTCTGGTTTGGAATATTTGCGTAAGGCTGATCCCAAGTTTCATGTGGAAAGCGGACTCTACTAGAGTCATGCGACGTGGCCCCATGTAAACCCAGCATAAGAAGGCTTTAAAAAATGACTGACGGATTAGTGACTGTGTCAGATTTTGAGAGCGAACAAAACTGGGACAGTGAAGTGGAAGGGTAAATAATTTTGAGGGTTTTATTTAAGTGAGGATCTGAAGAAGCCGTGATGGTCTAGTGGCTAGTAGTCTCGCCTCTCCAGGGAGATTTGGTTACATCTACGCCCTGGCACAACCTGGACACTGCATTCAAACGGGTTCGCACTAACAAGATAATAGTGAGAAAAGATTGAGCGCAAGTGAAAGAGGACTACACCACTGATGTCGTCCACCTTCCGTACCATAGAGGGGGTGAGGTTAAAATTGGTGGGAGGTTTAGAACTGAATGTAGATACGTAGAAATTTTTATACTATGGCCCGGTTAAGCTCTTTAGGCTTTAGAAACTCATATTAGAGCCTTTGCTACAATTTGGACGTTTTTAGAAAAATAGATAGATTCTATCTTTCTAAGTACGTCCAGTTGTACTATCTTTCTAAAAACGTCCAAGACCTTCCTTTCTAATAGCATTAGAAGGTAGTTGCGCAACTTGCAGAAAAGCTCTACACCACCACCATCCGAACGTGTTTTATGTACGTAGGTACGAGGTATGGTATGTACGATTTTTAACAATATTGGCTTTTCTATGAAGAAAATCTACACACAAAGTTGCCGCATGTTGCTATACGCTTCAATTTTCGTAAATTGTTTGTGTCGAACAAACCTGGTAGACCAAATTTCCATTTCTTTCAAAGCAAAATGTTCTAAAATGCCGAGCAAACATTTTCAGAAGTAATTATTTGATAAATTACGTTTATTAAATCACATCTGGGGGATGATTTACGTCACTTCTTAAGGTTTTGTTTGGAACACTTTTATTTTTTTTATGCGAGGTTTAAGGTTCCCTTTGTGATTTAAAGCTACGATTTGAAATGCTTTTTATTGTATTTTTTTTTTGGTTATTTACTTTGTATTTTATAATGAGTGTTCGTAATTTTCCGCCTTTTTTGAATGACAAGGAAAAGGGTAATTACATATTTGTTTTATTTTTGTCGTATAGTATTTGTTGATAATCTGTATAGGGCTATTGATGTTTCTGATTACATCGTTTACAAGATCGGACACTTTTGAACAGGTTAGTTACACAACAAGACCTCAGCCGCCGTAGTATGCCACCGTAATACAGCGCTATCGCACCTTCGCTCCCTTTCTATTTGCGCGCAAACGAACGAGATAAAAGGCGTGATGTAGCCGTATCACGTGTAACATGATAGCTAGGCTGTGGCCCTAGCATGATGCCCTAGCGTGAAAAGGCTATATCACGCCTTTTATCTCGTTTGTGCGCTCGCAAATAGAAAGAGAGCGAGGGTGCGATAGCCCTATATCACGCTGCCATACTACGGCTGCAGGTGTAATTACAAAACCTCTGACTATACTCTCTGGGAATATAGTCGTGAATTACAATCATGACCTTACTTTTTAAAAGACGTTAAGAAAAATTCCAAGCTCATTAGCAGCTTGTTTAAAAGCATCTTTAGTGTTCTCAAGCTTTCAACTGACATTCTAAACTTTCTTCTCTAGCTAGCTAGCTTCATTTTCCATTGACGTCAAGACTTTTTCTCTCAACTACTATATCTGAGGTACAATAGCAAAAATAACTGAACTGAAAAATAGACTGGATGACAAAACAGAGATAAACTTGCTTTCAGTGAGCCCCTTTTTAGCACAGGCACGGTGACAGGGCTATGCATGAATCTAAATAGTTACAACACGGAAACAAGAAAAGTTTTCTTGAAACAGTCATCAAACTTGACACAAAACATTGTTTCTCTAAACACGAACTGTAAGTCGACAAAAAAACATGTTTCTCTAAACACACCATCTACTGCTCACTTTGTTCATACTGATCATTACACAAAACTTTGTATAGGTATCTTATACTGCGCGCACTACAAGCGAAGTTGGGTTCTATTTTCTACACTAACCAATTAAAGTCAATGAAATTTTTCAGAAATATTCTAGAAACTAATCTCTATGCTTGTTGTCGGATTTTCGTTGAAATATTATATACAGTTTTAACCAGGATTGAGAGGTTCACGTTCATGGTTCGGTCACGCAGCAAAATCTTTCCTCTTAAGGCGGTTGCAGAGGGGTCAATTTTATACAAAACTTTGACGCACAATACGCGTAGACGGTATTAATATAAGTAACTTTGTATATATGGAAAAATAGTTTAGAAAATCTAGATGCCGCGTAACAAATAACATTTGCAATTTATAAAATATTTACGAAGATATTTGAAATTTTTCATACAAAATTTTAAAAGCTTTATATCTTCGTAATTATATTATAAATTGCAAATGTTATTTGTTACGCGGCAACTAGATTTTCTAAACTATTTTTCCATATATAAAATATTACTTTTATTAATTCCGTCGACGCGTATTGTGCGTCAAAATTTGTATGGACTGAGACCACCTTAAGACAGATTCTTTAATCCAGATCAAGAATTCCACTTCTACGAAACCACAGAACCAAAAACCGTTGGCTAAGCACATGCACCGCTAGCAAGAGCTGTCAACAAAATAAGAGTACCTCCTACCCGCGTGGAACAACTTTCCACCGGGCATACAAAGCAAAAAAATCGCGCACCGAGGGTTCCGTACCACACCACCACACAATATATTATGTTGACATTAAAAAAAAGTTTTGTTTTTTCCGGGACCTTTAGCGCGAGACAAACTCACACTTGACCAGTTTTTATTATTTTTTGTTACACTGTAGAGTTTGACTCACACCAAGTTTGACGCTTGTACGTCTTACCGTTTTACCGATAGAGCGAGAAGAAAACACGTTGATAAAAACTTGTGTCTGGTATGAGGACCGCCCTTAATTTTTATCTTTTTGACATTTTATTGTTTTTTGACAAATCCGCTATAATAACGCATATTCTGTGAAAATGTCAACTATCTAGCTCTTACGGTAAAAAAATTACAGCACTAAATAGGTAGGACGGACGGACGGACGGACAACGTAGGCTTAGTAAAAGGGCCCCGTTTTCACCCTTTGGGTACGAAACCCGAAAAATTATGATATCAACAAAAATTTCAAATATTATTGATTTTTAAACATGTTCCAGGCATGTTGTGCTATTTCGAATCAAATTAAAGAAAATATTCAATTATTTAAATATATTTTCAATTATTTCGTTCTCTGGGTCGGTGGCGAAATTGGATAACGCACTTCCCCGTTTCGGAAGAGTGCGGGTTCAAGTCCCGCCCGAGACAAATTTTTCAATCTTTTACTTGATCAACAAAAAAATATATAGTATAGTGAACAATGTTGCGTCTTGATTTTGTGGATTGGTGTGAGGTTTTTGTGCATTGTGTGAAAAATCTCTCATTTGAGAATGTGTTTGTCTTTAAAAATAAGTTGCAACCCCTAATTACTACCACGCTCAAATTTTAATAGCAGTCCATAAAGTACAGGTGTTAGTTACGGAACTGAGATGCAAGAAAAGTAGAAGGTACTTACTACTTTACGAGGAGCACGGGAGAAATTGCATTCTGCTTGGACCTGAAATAAAATGGGTAGTTTAAAAAATCGTATTTCAGAGAGTTTTTGTCAGGTATATTAATGGGGGGTGAGTTCAAATAGTGTTATTAGGGGTCCGTGGTTAAACAAGGGAACCTTTTATTACCATAATCATCATCAAGATCAGGGATAGAAGTTTTCCTAAAACTACCTTTGGGCCTAGCCACACCTGAGAAAATGTGAGAAAGAGAGCCGTGCCGTAGACGTGTCTTTGGTACTTTTCGTATGCGAAAGCGGCGGACGTTTTTCTCGTTTTGTCGCTTTGTCGTGCGTGGCATGCTAGCCCTAAAGCTACATATATTTACCTATACAGGGTGAAATTGATATCATTAGCATCCTTTTAAACTATGAATCTACCCATCAAACTGAGCATCTTTTATTATGGGAGCAAACCGATCGGAGCAAATAAAAAATCAGCTGTTCCATACTAAACTGCAATGTCGTCGCGCGAGTTCGCGACTCAAATGTATGCAACAGCTGATTTTTTTTGCTCCGATCGGTTTGCTGCCATAGTAAAAGTTGTTCAGTTTGATGGGTAGACTCCTTGTTTAAAAGGATGCGAATGATATCAATTTCACCCTGTATAAGTGAGTAATCGTGTTTTTAGTTTCAGGATGGAATGATGTGTCAAGTGGTAATAGATAGCTTCAAAATCACTGCATAAGACTCCATCATCTTTGCAGTTAAATGCTTAGTGACTTCGTATGACCACTCACTCACAAAGTGTAATTTTGATCTGTATGTAGGTATACTACTTTGTTTGCCAATAATTATGAACCGCCTATGATATGACAGATAAAGTGCGAGTCGGCGTGTGAGAAAATCATCCAATGGGAGCGCTTAGCTTTCATTATGACGTGATCAAGCGAGCACGCTATTGGTGGATTATCTACTTCCTCTATGATGCTCCTAATAGACTTTTAATGATACAAACATTGACATAAATACCATAGACTCTAAGTCTCATATAAAATTGAACGAATTGGCAATAACCCACACAAAGCTTCAGCTCAAAACGTGTGTTTTGTAAATAATACTCAATGTTCTAACTCCATCCCAGTTCTTGCTCCGTGGTCGCCGTGTAATCTCGTGAAAGCCTGTTGCATGCTAGGAGTACACTATCGCTCGCTCTCCGAGTCGCGACTCCGCGAAACAGTGCAAACTACTGCTCCATGAATAAACCAATCGTTTGAAGTCTTATCTTAAACAGCTCTGTCGTTCTGACAACTACGTTTTTAGTGTTTCGTAAAGGAGCCAACGGGATCTACGCCGTCCGTTTGTCCATCCATCCTAACTGTAAAAGGCTGTGTCTTCTGAAATGTAATAGGTGCACGGTTGAAATTTTCACAAATTACTATGGGCTAAAAATAAAAATAAACTCATACAAGAAACATGTGTTTTCAAGGTTTTTTGTTTTTGCTCTATCGTAAAAATTACTTAGGTAAATAACACAAACTAGTGTTGCCGTACTACCTATCTATAGTTTTCATCTAAAAACAGCTACTCTATAGAATAGGAAGGCCGATCGATAGTATCGATTCTATCGATAGATCTGCACAATACTATTGACGTAGTGCAACACTATTGATAGCATGAATTATAAAACACCGATAGTATATGCCATAGAGGTCTAGAGAGATGCCAACCAACTCGCTGAATACGAAACCTAGTGTCGCATCACCACCAGTACCACGTGATAGAAAGTATTTTGTTAACTTTAATGTGCTCATTATCCATTGCGGTATCAGAACTCAACGTTCGAATAATCTTTAGTACTTCGCAAGCATTGTAAACTATTTACACATAATATCTCGACTGGCTTTAAGCCTCATAATATATTGAATCCTTGCAGTCGCGAACAATGTGTTCCGTTTTTGCGCATATTGCTGCGACACTGGCCCCGCCCCCTTTTCACATCTCCCTTTAGTTTTTGTGATCTGTGGTATATGCCAATGGGACACAGGCGGAGTATGTATGATAGTATCGATGGTTTGCAATACATGAGCAGCAATACTATCGATTTTCGATATCGATACTTCTCTAGCCTTAGCGACATCGATAGTATTGGTCTGCTATCCAGAGGAAATCGCTTACCGATATCGATAGTCTTGCTATCGATATACTATCGATAGATAAACGATATACTATCGATTGTCGCCTATGGATCGGCAAAAATTAACACAATGATGTGTGGTTTTACGGAACCCACGGTGCTCGACTCCCAAATCGCCGGCTATTGTAAAAAAAGCTCAGTTCTCACCACAGAACATTATAAGAGGGTTAGAAGAGAAAAGTAGGCGTGGAACACCGTGCCACATGGTTATGCGCAATGATTTGCATAACATCGTAAGGCGCGCGGCGTGGTGCGAGCGAGATGGCATAAGTAGTTGTAGCAGAGTGGGAAGACAAGTGGCGACAGTCATCTCCAAAGTAAAAACGCTACTTTGCATTTCTAACCTCTCCTATAATGTTCTGTGGTTCCCATTATCCACTGATACGAAAAGAGAAGCCCACCGCGCTGTCTCAGTGAACTAAAACAGTATTTTGAATAGAATAATATATTTTACGCTAGAATTTGAAACAGTACGCTTCACTTCGCACAAATTCTCTTTCTATTAACGTCGAAGTAACGGACTTTGTGGCATTGTACAGTCAGCAGCGGCGGGAACTAACTTTTGTGTTAGTCACTTTTTGTTATTGAACTTTTTATGCGAATTGTAATGAGTAATATATGAGATGGAGTTTGGTTAAATAAAAACGTAATCGAGTAAAGTACAAATTGGAAACTCGACCGTAAATTTGAAAGTGATATCAACATATTAGAGAGAGCAAACCTTATAGGTAAAGCTATTAATTATCTAATTTGCCTTTCCAATTTGACGTCCCACGTTCTACGTTCGAATTTTGAATTTCTGCTTTATGTCTAGACTGCCAACCTCCAGTAATGGAGAGGTACCCGAAGAAGAAGATACCGCAGCTGAGCTAAAAACGCTATCTAAAGAAGATATTTGGAAGAGTTGTGCCAACATTTTTGAATATCAAGGAGCGAAACGTTTGTGATTTTTTATGCGTGTTTTTAATTTTTATTTCTAACAGCTCTTCTGTTGATTCCACTTCATCTGCTTTGACTTTAAAAATGTATCGTAATGTTAATCCAAAACACCGACACCGACTCGCTGCGTGTGGCTGTGGGTCTCCGCTTGGGCTGCAAGGTGTGTGAACCACATAGTTGCATCTGCGGTTCCATGGTGGAGGCCAATGGGCACCACGCTCTGAGTTGCCGTCGCTGCTCTGGGAGATTTCCTAGCCACCATGCCCTCAATGATATCGTCAGGAGGGCTCTCGTATCTGCCAACGTCCCGTGCGTACTTGAGCCGCCTAGTCTCAGCCGTGCCGACGGCAAGAGGCCAGATGGCTTGACTTTGGTGCCCTGGCAGAAAGGCAAGTGCCTTTTATGGGACGCAACGTGCGTCAGCACTTTCGCCGCCAGCTACCTGAGTCGTACGTCGCGGACGCCTGGAGCAGCCGCGGAGCTGGCTGCCGTTAGGAAGTGGGACCCGTACTCGGCCCTGGTGGCCGATTATCTTTTTGTACCTGTCGCCGTTGAGACCACGGGGGTTTGGGCTGCCGAGGCTAAGACCTTCGTTGCGGAGGTTGGCCGTCGACTGAGGGAGCGAAATTGTGACCCCCGTTCCGGGTCATTTCTGGTGCAAAGGCTAGCCATAGCAATTCAACGTGGCAACGCTGCTAGCATAATGGGCTCCTTTACGCCGGGATCGACCAGGGGCGGGTTATTTGACTGAGCTTGTATTTCATTGCTTTGACGAAGCATGTTGCTGATTTATGACAGTTTTTGTTTTTGACGACGCATGTGCTGACCGATTTACTGTTTTATTTATTTATAAATTAATTGAATTCTAATAAATTTATCCAAAACATATTTTGTATGTCAAATATACGGAGTCACAAACATCCAAACACCGTGACAGACTTTCTATAATGCTACTAGAAGGTCCTATAGATTTTGTTGTCGTCATTTATACTCAATTTTAAAATAATCCGTCGCGATTAAAATTCTACAGTGGACCGACCACAACGGCTTTACATTTCAAAATCGCTCCAATTCCCTTGTCAGTTTAAAAAACCAATCCGAATATTTAATTGAATTTTCGTCAAAAGAGTCTGTTTGCATTTTAACGAAAGTAAAACATTTTATTTGTCATTATGGCATACCAAATGTGTGGTATGTTTCTATTTTTTGATAACTTATGGCTACAATACAACAACTTGGTTTCAAAATTAAATAGTTTATTTTTATACAGTTACAAATTGGTTTCAAAATTAAATAGTAAATATTTTTTTATAATTTGTATAATTAATAATACACATACTGTGTACATAATACTTTGTGAATTCTTTTTTAATGTTGTTATGGCATTGGCAGGTTTCCTTGCTCTTTGCTGTTATGAATATACGATTATTATACTTATTCTGATCAAGAGGACCGATTGCGATGAAATAAACTAAATTTACAATACACTAACAATTATGACCATATCTGGCCAACAAAAGATGTTCATTAAATACTCATTTTACTTTCCGCCTATATTTTAAAGGTTTCGATTTAAATGGTTTTAAACAATATAAATCGTTGTAATATTATTTTAATTAAAGAAAAAAAATTGTCGTTATTAATGTTTAACTTTAGCTGGATTTTATTTTATTTATTTACAACAGAAAAGATACAAATATACATAGCCCTTTATACTAATACTTTAGCTACTATTGTATGTTTCATGTTTTGTATTAGTAACTTTGTGCTGACTGTACTGGAACCGTAGTACGCTTCGAAGCGTGCAACTAAATCAAATTTTACTTTTCCTCGGCTTCGAAATGTAACGTACTGTCCACAATTTTCTGGACTTAAAATATATTTTACATTTGAATTGAATTACTTAAAATATTCTTATTAAACGTGGCAAGAGCTCTCCCAAATGCAATTTGAATGAAGTGGGGTTTAAAAACAGAAATAAGCAATATTATGTAGATTTCTTTTTGGAAATAGTATTTACGTAATTGATCCTATTGAATTGATTTTCTTTTTGATTGTTTATCAAAATATTTTATCACATTAATTTTTATTTAACCTACTTCCCCAAATAATACGGAACAGTTTTCAATATTGGGAATTTGTTGCTCCAATCACTGTGGTCCCATAGGTTAAAGTTGTTCAGTTTGATTGGATAAAAAATAACTAAACTACTAAAGACCGGTAATATCAGTTACACAAATGGCACCACTTTTCACGCAAATTCCGAAGTTATTTTGTCACCACACCAGGCCTCCAGCTCTAGTAGTAAACAGTTACCATCTTGAAACATTTTGTCACCAGGCCTCCAGCTCTCCAGCTGGAGAATCTGTTTATTATTGACATCTCGCTTATTCTAATAGACGTTTGACATAAATGTGAATGGATGTCAAGTAGCGTTTTTATGTCCTGCTTTATAATATTTATCGACCCCTAACTATATCTATGGTTTAAAAGGATGCTAATGATATCAAGTTCACCCTGTAGTAGTACGAACTGAGTGGAACAAACAATTTTTTGTTCCACTTTGTTATGTAAAATAAAAGTGCAAAACATTCCCGTATCACGAACGAAATAACAGAATTATTCGAAAGCGATCGCCAAGTCTCGGCGTTTAATAAAATGACATTTTCTGTCGCTCCGTAAATTAAATTGCATTATGAAACTCTACCGACCTAATTTTAGTTAAAATTTACAGCTACGATGTTAATTGTATACATAAAATATTCTGTTTATTTTCCTGTATTTTTTAGTTATGTCAATGGTGCGTAAAATGAATAAGCATCACCATAAGCCTATACAGGGTGTAAAAATAGGTTCCATAGATATAATAGGTACTCTACAAATATATGGACAACTGATTTTATTTTTGCCATTTCTATGTTGGCTCCATAATGATAGTTGTTTACCTTGATGGTCTGAACGAAAGACACAAGGAGGACTTCGCCTTAGTGCGCTATTAACGGGACCGCTAAGTTATGCTTAATTGTTTGTGACTGAATACATTTGAAAGATTTGAAAGGACTAGAATGTCAGCGGACTAAGGACTAGTATGACAGCTACCACCGTCCCCGGGGGGGTTCGTCTCGATCTCTGCCCACTCTTTTTCCTTCTGGCGCCTACAGACGCTACCGGCACATCGCTGGCCGATTCTCACTGATCCCCACTACCCAATTGTAGCCCGCGTAGTCCCAGCAACGCCCCTTAGGGGTGCCCCTTGGGCAGGTTGCTTAAGCTCATGCATTGGTTCGGTAGACCTACCAGGGCGCCTCGCCGTCACTGGTATGGTCCCCCCATAGTCCGCAGTAATAAACAGTCGATGCTCCCTGAGCAATGCTGTATTTGTCAATTCGAAAATAAAAAAATAAAAAGTATGACAGCTAAGCATAACTGATGCATACAAAGGTGACATTAGAGAGATGTACCATTTTCTGGTTCTGTTATTGTACCACGTAGTTGAGTCCCATATAGAATGTCATTGGTCTGAACCTGCCTACTCGGCTCAAATGTACGGGATAGAGAATTTTTTCGACTTTGTCTTTGTACGTGGAGCACACGGAATGTTTTTAGAACGGACCTGGAGAGCAATTCTCTAAGCGTCACATCAGAGCTCCGTAGAAAGAGAAGGTACTAGAAGGAAGGTGGAAGGAATCACGTGTCTTGTCATATTCACTCAATAAGAGATGCACATAGCAAATTCGCTCTAGTTTAAAAAGGAGATCGCTACCTTATTGCTGTCCTTATCGGCGTAAACACTTTTTTGATCTGACTCCACCTGACTCCGACATGTCACTTCATATAAATTGTATAGGATTTTATGAATATCGCTATCTCATACCCGGTTACACTGATATTCCGTCCTGCAACATACTTCTTGCATCCTTCAGATCGTCGAAGTTTTTATATGAGTTTGACACATGACATAACCTTAGCGAATACTGAACTGACAGCTTGCCGATGTTTCAACGACGTATTTAGCGTTGTGACGATGTTTGCGCCAAAAATGTTGTATAGGTATATTGGTTTGCGCTTAGAGAGTAGCACTGCAGTTTAGTGAAAAAGCCAATGATTTTTTTTTAACTTCTAATAAACAACTCTTTGGTAACCTATTTATTTTCGATTGCCATTTGTTTTAATGAATTAGATTAGCGGCAATTTGAAAAGTGCGTGTCACGGGGCGTGCCCAAGTATAAAATGTTTTCTCCACAATTTATTACGATTTACGTTGTGGCCTTTTTCATAAACAAGTACAAAAGATCCTACATGAATATTTAGGCGTCGGGAGGACTAAATGGATACCCCATAATTTAACCGATTTAAATAATTCCATAGTAAAGCAGATGGGGTCCACTTGGGGTCCACTGCTTCTCACAGAGGCTCCATCGAATGCGACGATGCATGGAATGAAGGTCTAAAAATAATAAAAGCAGTTCCAACTTCCAACTTTAATCCATGATTTATATTTTCTAAAACCTCTCACTGTGACCTAGTAGTCCAGTCATTTTACGGTTTGAGCCGGGAATAATTAATAATTGATATTTTTTTTCGGTATAATATTGAAGGGCCACTTTGAGCCCAGAAATGTACCAAAATTGAAATGTAACAAAAAAATCACGTCAGCAACAGTTCCAATTTAAAAATTTAGCTATTATCTCGTTTTAAAAAACATGAGGGTAAATTTTTTATGCACATATTTAAGGCTTTACCATTATTCATACTTCAAACATGGTGTAATTATTTTTGTCTACTTAGAAGGTTTTGAAAAATACGTTAAAATTTTCTAATAAATACCTCATTTTTTAAATTTCAATGCCTATTTTATTGCTCAAAAATAATTTATATTGTTAAATCTAATTCAAATGAGTGCATTGCTATTAATATTATTAATTTAAAAGCCTTCTGGGACACACAATTTCGATTTCTATGTTGCGTAGCGAATTTTTTGTTTATGTTTTAAGATATTCTTTTTGTCACTAAATGGTGCCGGTTACAGTTTAAAAGTCCAATTAATAATAACTCCCTACCCCGCCTAACAAAGCACCGTACAATGACTGGGCTATAGTGAATGTTGTTCAGTTTGATAGTGTTCTTATAGTGTGAGCAGCAAGCCGTATCAGCGTTTTTTCAGACCGCCTTACGGCCTCTGACGTGGTTTTTATGTAATTACTACTTCCGCGAGAGATAGTTACCGGGACCAATGGTTCATCTAGCATGGAATCATCTTTCTTTTCAGATAATCAAGTGGATACAGCCTGCAATGTCATATACAACTGGGGTTAAACGCTCAATGTGACATATCACTAGGTGTCCCCCGTAGGAATCGAACTTACGACCTCCGTGTAAACAGCCCAATGCTTTTAACCATAAGACCTCGGAGGCAGATTTGATGGTCCGAACCACCCCTGTAAATATTACTAGGGGGTTATGTTACACCTTAAACTATAATTCTAAAACATAGTTCTAAAGGGAGTAAAGAACCCATAAAGCAAGACCCCTAACTCGTACTTATCCAATATCCTTTATAGTCTGTTTACCATAACAAATATACGACGAATTCAATTTAAGCCCTTATTAGACGCGACATAACGGTTAATTTAGCGTGACAAAACAAACAAGCAAATTATGCTTCTGGGAGCGGGGCTAATTTTATCGCTAAGAGTTACGAAACAAACAAAAAAAGGTTACATTTTTCGTTTCTTATCTTAGGGTACCGTAGTCGAACCAAGGGAGTCTTCTACTTATTTCGTCTTCGTCCATTCCGTCATTATTGCACCTGTCGAATTGAAATTTAGTATGGAGGCAGATAACAGTAACCCAAAAAAAAAAACAAATTGAGGTATTTAAAAAGAAACGGAAGTGGCTACGTATGACGGTTTTAAAAATAATGACTACAAACATTATAAAAAGATATCCGTAATGAGCCGATAAATTGAAAATCAGCAGTATAATGTGACGTTCTTACATTTTGGAAATGTTGTATACTTGTTTAGGAATATAAAAATACTATTTACCAGCACACTGGAGGCTCGGTGCCCCCTTTAATATTGCGTAACTTTGATACGTTCAAAGCGCGATCAAAGAACTTCCCATTATTGTAAAACTTTTTATTCATTATACAGGTAAAGTTTTAAAGAATACTTGAACGTGCTGAAAGATGTGTGTAATTTTCTTCTGGCTTGCTTAATTTGTCGATGAAATTATGAACCGGCCAAATACCAGTCAGTCTCGCGCACCGAGAGTTCCGTACCATCAAACAATATAATTTTGTGTTTATTCAACAAAACTGACCTTTTTTATTTTATATTATTTTATTTCAAGGTTTATAGCGCGAGCCTGACTCGCCCTTGGCCTTTTTTATTATTTTTTGTGTTTGTACCTACTTTAGAGTTTGCACTATAATCACACAAAGTTTCAAGCTTAATTATGCTATTATTTACAATAGAGTAATATGCTAGTACTCTGTGTTATTACTGAATTTTAAAAACAAAAAACGTTGAAATAACAAGTATCTGTATAATTTTTCACTTTGTTTTTTATTTATTTTACGCTCACAGGCATACACATTGTAATGATCCCAAGCAAGCACTACATGCTGTTTATTATGGAAACCATACAACAACGGCACAAACATATAAACATCCATGACCGTACCGGGATTCGAGCCCAGGATCCTGGTTTGGCAGTCCGGCGTGGTAATCATTACACCAACCGGGTCGTCAACTATATAACATATGTTCTATTGTATTATGTAAATGAATATAATACGCTTCTAAATGTTATGATTTAATGTGTGCGTGCATAAATTATGTGTATGTATGTTTATTTGCGTATGTGTAGGTATCTAAAAGGCAGCTACAATTCACGTTCAAAAACTCTCGTACTCCAACAAAATTTTTGGTAGGTAAGTACATATACATTCTTTTATTTTTCGTAGCTCGTCGAGCAGCCCTCATTTCTACTGATTACGACTGGAGATGTAATTAAACGAAAGTTTACCTTGTTCCGGCTTGTTTCAGCCTGTTACAGCCTATTTCAAACTGTTCTAGTCTGCTCCAAATTAGGTTAGACTACTTCCATTTGTTGGATAGGAAGGAAAACACTTTGCAACTTTCGCATCTATTTTAGTTTCGCAGCTTTTCTTTTCTGAAAATAATATATCGCCACATGGACTTCCTCATATGAATCCTGAATCAGGATTACGATTTCTTATGGATTTTCCCCCTCCACAATTGCGTTCGGAATTGCCCAGCTGTCAAATCCTATACAAAATCACAATCCTGATTCAGAATTCCGGATTGCAATTCCGTATGAGTATGGTGGGCCTTACATGTAGTCAATCAAACTGCCAGTGATGACATACGGAACAGAGTCGCTCACTCAAGACCTCATAAAAAGGCTGAAAGACACCCAAAGGGCAACAGCTCTCTCAGCTCTCTGAGGGCTGTGGTCAGAGTTTCCTGCGAGACTAAATCAGAAATGAAATAATCCTCAGAAGAGTAGCCGATAAATCCAAAAGAATTGCTGAACTATGATCGGGGTACATCGGGGTACATGCTCGCAGAACCGATGGTAGATGGGGCCGAAGAGTTCTTGAATGGCGACTGCGTACCGATGACCTGGTGAAGGCGAGGAACCCGTTGGATGAAGGCAGCGCTGGACCGGTCGTTATGGCGATTTTTGGGGGAGGCCTTATGTCAAGCCTTATGAACGTCGAGATGATGATGATGAATCAAACTGTGGGAACAATAAAGTTATACAGGGTGTAAGTGACAGCCTAGCAAATACTGAAACGGTGAACTCAGACCTCAGGAAACGCGAAAAAAAGTCAGCTGTCCCATACAAAATTGCTATACCTACCAGACTAAAATGTATGGGACAGCTGATTTTCTTTCGCGTTTCCTGAGGTAGGCTCCATAGTGAAAGTTGTTCAGTTTGATGGTCTGAGTTCACCGTTTCAGTATTTGCTACTTACACCCTGTATAAGTAAAATGGAATCGTTCAGAGAATAGCGTTTTAAATGATTCTGTTTCAGTATCATACATTTAAATAATTAAATCAGCAACTTGATTGGTTTATTCCGCGGTGCGCGCTCAAGGCTTCATTGCCTTCATTTATTTACATGATTTACTGCTTAATGAAGAGCTCGTGTAGTGTTGCTATGACTACCTACTATACCTTTAAAGTGCCTATAGCACTCTAATTAGAAGTGACCCGTATTGTTTTTGTAACAATTTGTTAAGCAGGGTCAGAAGCCTGTTAAGGTGGTTTGAATATTCTCTGACAGCAAATTGACCACTAATAAGTTACCTCTACCTAGTCGCATTGGGCACGCATGGTGGAGTATTATGGCCTTTTCCCCTCCGATACCTACTTATTAGTGAGAGCAGACCTTTGGCCCTGCAGGATAATTCTTATAAAATATAATTATATTCCACATGGTTCTATAACCACAATGAGCCAAATGAAAGGGACAACAGATTTTTTTTTCGCGATTTAGATGTTGGTCTTATAGAGAATGTTGTTTAGTTTGATGGTCTGATCATCCTCTTAAAAAAGTGTCAGCATATTAAGAAGGACCCTGTATACAGATAGCTTTTCATGAATAATTGTTTAGCACCATCCCATGTCCTCCCGTGGATGTCGTAAAAGGCGACTAAGGGATCTACCGGAGGATGGGCAGCAGCATCCTCTGATAACACACTCTCAATCCAACCGCGATCGCCAACCTGCCTGCCAAGCGTGGCGATAATGGCAAATCCCCCATTTTGGGGGAGGCCTATAACCAGCAGTGGACGTCTGTCGGCTGATATGATGATGATGAGACATCGGTACATAAAATTTTGGTACTTAATTTGGTAGTCAGAAACTTTGCTACAACTACTACGAGTAACTTGTACACATACATTCCTACACAGGATAAAAGACAGGATATTCGTACAATTATTACAAAGGTATTTCGAGAAACACAAAAAAAGTAAATACGATATTTTTAAAGAGAACAATTACATGCTTGTGCTGGCCGTACATAACCTCGGCA
This sequence comes from Agonopterix arenella, assembly GCA_927399405.1. Lineage (NCBI taxonomy): Eukaryota > Metazoa > Arthropoda > Insecta > Lepidoptera > Depressariidae > Agonopterix > Agonopterix arenella. The sequence continues at coordinate 16,572,666 of OV656704.1, read as the reverse complement.
AACCAAGCTTTGATAGCAGCTGCTGAAAAAGCGTGAAAAACGTTTTCACCTGACCAGGAAAAATTTACAGAGTTTGTGCAACATTTAATGATAATTTTTGCTTTGTACACGTTCGTGAAAAGTGTCTTGCCGCGTGGTTCCGGTTGTGTAAAATAATGTTGTTCCTTAAAATAAAAGAGGGAAAAGATAATCGAAAAGATTAAAAAACAATCACAGATCTCGTGTCTTCCACGACCTACATTGAAAATTAATCTGCCTAATAAACTGAATTAAATTTTTTCTTCGCGTCACAAAAGTACAACTTCTGAATAACTCATCAGTGACCTACAATATTTATTTAAATCTAGGCTAAAGTCATATCTCTAGGGATTTTTTATTTCATCGATAAATTCTTTTCCTTTTTGAGATATGATTTTTTTTCTAACTGAAACCGGTCGAAAAACGACCGCATTTTTTTCGATTTCCAAAGAACCGCGCTACCGAGCCTTTATATGTGTACGTCTGAAGTCTTCTTTTTTCTTCGCAACTGATACATTGACAATTTTAAGTGCAGAAAATAGATCTATATTTAAAACGAGCATTAACCCGCGACTTTGTCCGCACAAATTATATACCAGATTTTAAGTCAGATAATAAGCTATCGAACAAAAAAAGTTTCATCAAAATCGATTCAGTAGTTCTTGCGTGATGCTCGTTCAAACAAACAAACACATAAACAAACAGACAGACAAAAAATCCAAAAATTGGTGATATGGAATCAGTAGGCCTAACATGCCAACCCCGAGAAAACGATAAAAATCGAGATGTGCCTCCATCTTTATTATTTTACGTATGCCAGAAAGAGCGCGCATGACGTTTTTCTCGTTTAAACGCTTTGTCGTGGGTGGCATGCTAGCCGTGCAGGGATACCTAAAAACCATATCGTAACTTTTTTTTTGTTAATATCTTCAATGTACAGACAAACTTCCTGTTACAGTTTTATAATAGTTTAGATTAGATGTGCAGATCTTAATAAACTACAGTATTCCATCTCTAATGCTATTTTCTTTCGTAAACAAAAAATAACGCCCTCTAATCATCAACAGGATACCCTACATACAAACGTTGCCGAATCCCTTTGTACGACCGTGCACAAAAAAGCACAAAGCAAAAATGCTTTTACATCGTACCGTCTGCCTACATTGCTATGTTGGTTTGTTTTTTGTAGAGTATTAGCATAAGTTCCCGTTGCAAGATTTCTTCACCAATATGTTTAGGACTGCGCAAGCAATATATAATTATCATACATATTACTAGTGAAAATGCTATATATTGATCCTAAAAATAGCTACGACAGGCCTTAGGCTAGCTGCTGAATGCAAAAAAGGTTTTCCAGTTATAATTGTGCTCTTTATATAAATAAATAATAGTAAACAACCTGCACAAAAGAGAGGATATTTCATAAGAGTCAACAAAAACGGTCCAATGGTTTTCGAGTAAATCGTTCCCATTTGCATAACATAACGTGGCAAACTGAGGTTTTAAAAGGGAGTAATATTCTTGCAATCGGATGACCTTAAACTACTACATTTTCACTGGAATATGTATCACTATTAGCCCGGAAATATGTCCTCGCGAACATGGGTTTGTATAGCCCTTTCTATTAGTGCAATAAATTTTTTATCGATTCAGTAGCTTCCGAAATTCTACTTACTACTTAATAGTATAGTACCTCCATAGATATAAATTGCCTAAACATAAATGGATAGAAAAAGTATAACTGGATCTTATAATAACATTAGGTACTATGTTACTGCTATCGTAACGTATTTAAGGTCAACGTTCTAATTCATCCAGCTATATGGGCTCTTTACTACAAATGCAGCAATCCTGTTAAGGGTGCTGAGTAAGTACTCCTCATGAAAAACCACTTAGGTTTTATTTTTTGGTCTTAGAGTAAAAAAAAACGTAAATTGAAAATGCGAATACTGTCATTGATCGCATAGTTATCTGCCGCTATAAAGAAAAGATTTGAGGCATATGTAATGCTAATATTTGGTGTTTTAGATCTACGAGTACGTTCATGCAATTTAGGAACAAAATTGTTTACAAAATTCATGAAACGAAACCAATTATCAACATTTATTTAAATTATTTTTAATTGAGCGTAAGCATTGCTACAACTACGGGGATCGTTCGTGCACCACTCTCCATACAAACGAAGTTTGATATCAATTTAAACACGATCTAGATACTAATCTCTATGCCTGTGATTTGTCGGTTTTTGTTCATCATCATCATCATCTCAGCCGATGAACGTCCACTGCTGGACATAGGCCTCCCCCAAAGATCGTCATAACGACCGGTATTTTGTTAAAATATACAGTTTCAATGCAAGAATTAAATTAAGATTTGTATGGAAATTTTTGAGGTAACTTTGAAACTTATACATTTGAGAACGAAAATCTAATAAACCACAAGCACATAGATCAGTTACTAGATCGAGTTTAAAAATGTCAATGGCTTTAATTTGTTAAGGTGGTTGCAGAGCGGTCAATTTTATACAAAACTTTGACGAGCAATACGCGTAGACAGCATTAATATAAGTAACTTTGTATATATGAAAAATAGTTCAGAAAATCTAGATGCCGCGTAACAAATAACATTTGCAATTTATAAAATAATTACGAAGATATAAAGCTTTGAAATATTTCATACAAACTTTTAAAAGGTTTATATCTTCGTATTCTATCTAATCTAAACTATTATAAAACTGTAGCAGGAAGTTTGTCTGTACATTGAAGATATTAGCAAAAAAAAAATTACGATATGGTTTTTAGGTGTCCCTGATTCCATATCACCAATTTTTGGATTTTTTGTCTGTCTGTTTGTTTGTGTGTTTGTTTGTTTGTTTATTTGTTTGTTTGTTTGTTTGTTTGAACGAGTATCACGCAAAAACTACTGAACCGATTTTGATGAAACTTTTTTTGTTTGATTGCTTATGATTTGACTTAAAATCTGGTATATAATTTATCTCGCTACATTGACGGGAGCCGGAGATATAAACATATAACCGCAAGTGCAACCAATGTACGGTGCCATTTCAATTTCAAGTAAGTAACACTAATTAAAATTAAAAGACTTGTAATAAAGTAAGCTAATTCTGAAGACTGTTTCATTTATAAATAACGAAAATAACAACAAATTACAAAATAAATACCAATAATTATAAATTTTATCATTGTCCAGTGCATTGTTGGTATAACATTGTTTTTCTTTTTGGCTATAAAATCTTTCAAACTCCATGGAGAAAACCTTTGCATAACAAAAAAAACCTTAGTACTGGCCACAAGAAAAAAAGATTCGAACTACAAATTTCTTGACATTTTGTAGAATTACAGTGCAATCAAAGCAGGAGCATAGAGAAAGTAAGTACTACGTACACGTACATGAGCAGGAGTAATTATTAAAAAAAACCTCACGCCAATTTCAAACAAAGAGAATATAATCATGATTTCAAATCAGCAGCCGAAAGATGTCTAAAACTCGATTTTTAATTCGGAATGTTTTTATTTACGGTGTAATCACACAGTGTGATGTAATACACATTTTACGCAAGACTGGATAATAGCTAATATTTTAAAGCAATTATAAGACAGGTAAGAAACTATTTTGAAATACCGTAAATTATTACTAAAATACAAACGAACGAACTCTAACAAATTAATAAGGGTCGGTTTTTTATGCCGCCGATGCGATGTGCCGCCGTGCATTTTGCGCCCGATTCGATTAAGGGGATAATATATTTTTCTACGGCGCTCCATACAAAACGAAGCTTAGTTTAAACATTTAGTAATTAAAGTAAAAAATGAATGGTTTTAAAACAATCTAGAAGCCAATATCTGTGATTTCCTTTTAAATGTTTAGTTCTAAAGTTATCTTAACTCAAAGTTTGTAGTCCGTGCTGCGGTCCGTCCGTGTCATGTGTCGTCCACCATTTGGGCTCTCTCTGAGGAACCTTCCACAGCCCTACGGACTGTCGCTTGATATGAGCTTTACATTAATTAGTGTAACATTCGGCAATAGCCAACTGCGTCCTTCCGTACGAAATTATTCGCTGGAATCCAGGCGCATACGTGCGCCTCAGCCGTTGTTTCAAATGCATGCATTGAAAGAGCAAAACTCGAGGTTGATCCATGGCATCCTATGTTCAGATACTCCACAGTACCTCAAAGGCTCAAGAGCCGCAAAAACATTCTGAAGTGTGTCCACCCTATACAAGGTATTGGTAATGGTCCTCGAGCTAGATATGACCTCTGGCGAAGAAAGAGCACGCTACCCGACCCGTTTGTCCCCCCCCTCGGAAAGCCTTCCCTCAGGACATGAACTACCCAGGCCGATTTGGAGGTCTTTAAACAGGCTCCGAACTCAAGTCGGCCAGAGTAAGGAGAACGCAAACTTGCACGCGAATGGAGCGTATGGACGCTGCTGGTAGTGCTATCCGCGTGGCAAAATACTGGGCTGGAAAAATATAACATGACATGCCATCGAGTGGATAGAAGAAAATGCACGCAAATTGACAGCGAGTGCTGACCAGGCCATGTACCCGGACTTTAGATTTTCGATATAACGCGACCGTTTCGGTTCCGGTCCGAACTTCATTGTAATAGAGTTGACATTGGAACGATAACTTTCATGCAATTTCGACGTTTGAATGTCCGGGTCAAGAACAAAGAACATTGTATATAGTATTCGTCCGGGTAGACCCCTGCTGTCAAACGTCAAACGGTGACGTTGCAGTAGAATGCGGCCGTCACCGATTTCGCGCGCATCTGCCCGGATTGCAAGATGTATAGGGTCCTTCTTATATGCAGACAGTTTTTTAAGGGGGTGATCAGACCATCATACTGAACAACTTTCTTTATGGGACCAAAGTCGAAACCACGAAAACAAATCAACTGTTCCATACAAAACTGCAATCCTACTCTACAAAAATGTATGGGGCAGAAGATTTTTTTTCGCGATTTCGATGTTAGTCCCATAGAGAAAACTGTTTGAGGGTCTGATCATCCTCTTAAAAAAGTGTCAGCATATTAAGTTAAATATATAAAAAATAAAGTAATATATATATAATGCGCCCCGACGCGTTCCGTTCAGTGATAATCATACTTAAAAAATCATTTTGTATCTGCCAGTACACTTGATTGTTTTCAGTAATGAAAAATGCCATCACGAAGAAGAACTAATAATCTCACTAATATTATAAACGTGAAAGTTTGGGACGATGTTTGTAAGGTTGTAATGTTGTATGTTTGTGGCACGCATAAACGGCTGAATGGATTTTGATGAAATTTGGCACGCAGATAGAATGTGTTCTGGATTAACATATAGGATACTTTTTATCCCAGTAATGAGTTCCTGTGGGATAAATTACAATGTTTTATCATGCTGAAACATGTACTACGTTTTTATTCTATGCTCACTAGCGCTAATTTGACGCTGAAAGATGCATTTGTGTAGATTTCAGTGATTTTTTTTTTAATTCTTTTGTTTTTTTTTTGAGCTTTTAACCCTGAGGTTACGTCAGCCCATTTCAGTGATAAAAATAGTATTTGCTTTTTTCAACAGTTTTGACAACAGCTGTGTAGTATATTTGGTATATGGTTAGATTTTCGTGCATGAGGTGGAGGTTCGATTCTTGGTCGAGAATACTTTTTTTTTATTTTTTTTTAAATACATTCAACAACTATATCCATTTTTCACCGGATTAGACAGAGGCAGTTAGGCTTGATATGTTAAGGGCCTGACCTTAATCGTAATAATATCCTGAGATCATATCAGATCTAATATTAGCGCAGGATGTTTTCTTTTGGCTTTTTTCTAATTTTAATCCTACCATCCTACTAGGTATCTCACTAATATTAATTGTATGTTTGTGGTTCAATCATCAACACGGCTCAGAAATTCGGTCTTACAGATTTGATTGTATAGGTACTGGGCGAATTGGAAAAATATTTTTTTTTTATTGTGTCGACTTCAAATTCTGAACAAAGTCTCTAAATAGTAGGTTGCCAGAATCGGGCAACCGATACTGCACCGTTGCTAGCGGTCATGAGCTCCTCCTGCGTGCAGATGTTAGGACACGCAGGGCACGATGTGAGATGGGCCATCGTTTGTGGAGTTCCACACAAGCAAGTCACATTTTGCGCATCCGAGTATCCCCACCTGACCATGTTGTCCTTACTGCGACCGACCTGGGTTCGAAGTCGGTTTAAAGACTTCCAGGTCGCCCAAGGCAAGTCATGTCTAGGCTCTCAGACGGCGACACAAATGGAGTTGGGAGGGACACTTTTTGTCGCCATAGAGTACACCTTGCTTGCGCTGGGCCAGTGTTCAGGGGGTCGACACACTTCATAAAGCTGCGTCGGCTTGGCAGCCTTTGCGGCGCAGGAATAAACCCATGCATGGGATGTCGTGTGTAGTCCGCCATTTGGGCTCTCTCTGAGGAACCTGCCACAGCCCTACTTACATCTGGGGGCGCTATGCCAGCGAGTGGGTAAAGCAACTGTACCAGTTTCAAGCAACCAGTTATAATCCGAAACGTTTCGTTCTGTGCCGGTATCCACCAGCTTGGCGTGGGCAGATCGGCCCCACACCGGGCACGCGTATTCTCCAGCGGAGAACGCGAGAAAAATAATTAAACAAATAAATAAATAACGCTCATAGGCACAAACATTATTTTAATTATCCGAAGCAAGCATTATGGGCTTTTTATTGTGGAAACCATACAACAACGGCATATACATATAACATGCAAGACCGAACCGGGACTCGAACCTAGGACTCTGGTTTGGCAGTCCGGCGTGGTAACCATTACACCAACCGGGTCGGCAAATACTAAAAATCCTCTTTCTTTTAACCTTTTCTAAAGTTAGTGTTCATAATTTTATCGTAGTATTGTTTTCATCTTAATACCCATCTCAAATACCAAGTACCATACTTAATTCACGCTCAAGACATTTCAGATATTCGATCTTACAGATTTGATTGTAAAGTTACTTACCGGCTGAATAATTAAATAAATAAATAACGCTTACAGGAACATTGTTATGATTCCAAGCAAGCACTATAGGCTTTTTATTATAGAAACCATACAACAACGGCACAAACATTTATAACATCCATGACCGAACCAGGTTTCGAACCCAGGACCCTGATATCGACATAAATAAAAAACTAATAAACGACGAACAGTAGAAAAATTAAAGTGATGGATCCAGTGAATGACTTTTATCTGATACCTACAGACTTACTTGGGGTACTTTCTGATTTTGATTTATCTTAAGTTCATGATTTTCTTATCTTATTATGGGAAATGGCAAGCCAGCAACACTTCGACCCAATGGTATCTTTTGTATTGACCCCTACATATTATTTTCTTCATCCTTGAAAAACTTGGAAAATGAGGGAGGCAATAGCGTTCAGGGTAAGAAACCTGTAATGAATAACCATCTCTCAGGAGTCACATACGTTTACCCACCAATACATCGCAGTCACACAGTACAAATGTTCCATGGTTTCCTCCTCCTCTCCACACGCTCGGCAACCGGGATCTAAGATTGATCTTTATCCTGCCTGTTGCGTAGTGCCCGGTGAGGGCTCCGACGATGGCACGAGCTTTGCTCCTGCTGTTGTTCAGTATGAACTGTGAGATTCGTGTTGTTATATTTGTTATACTCTGACACCAGGGCTTTGCCCACACGATAACAAGAAGATTGCTGATGAATTTCCTGCAGTGTTGCAGACCCGAGAAGCCAGAGCATTCTAGCCTGTGTCTTTTATCAGCCCATTCCTTAATCTATCCATTCTAACGTTACATGCCAGGATTCCTAGACTTGGTTCGGACCATGACCTTCATGACCTTAGACGAGACATTAGACAAAATTACATGTCCACGCAGACGAAGTCGCGGGCAAAAGCTAGTACTATTATAAAACTGTAACAGGAAGTTTGTCTGTACATTGAAGATATTAACAAAAAAAAAGTTACGATATGGTTTTTAGGTGTCCCTGATTCCATTTCACCAATTTTTGGATTTTTTGTCTGTCTGTTTGTTTGTTTGTTTGAACGAGTATCACGCAAAAACTACTGAACCGATTTTGATGAAACTTTTTGTGTTTGATAGCTTATGATCTGACTTAAAATCTGGTATATAATTTGTGCGAACGAAGTCGCGGGTTAACGCTCGTTATATTATAAATTGCAAATGTTATTTGTGAAATATTACTTTTATTAATTCCGTCTACGCGTATTGTGCGTCAAACTTTTGTGTGGACTGAAAGCACCTTAATATCCGAATATAATTCAAACTACATTTGTATGGTCCGTGCTAACGGTTTATATCTTATTAATGCTAGTAGTCAAATCACTTCACCACAACGGCATGTCAAACTCAATTGCCATGCCATATCGACTCGAATAAAGTGTGCAGATTTTAAAATTCAACAGATTTTACTTCTATAAGACTTAGTGCAATAGCATCTAAAATCACTTAGTTGAAATTGCCTCAGTGAAGAGGTTTGAGACCTTTTACAGATGCAATAAAAACTAAACTAACGGTTTCATTGATAGTGGCTGTAAAAAGGGTTGGAATTTAATTTTATCGGGTACTCAAAAGACTATGCACTTTTTTACTGTGCTCACAAACCCTTATTACTCACAGTGGCGGATTTACCAGCAGGCTGAGTAGGCTCGAGCCTAGGGCGGCAGATTTTGGGGGCGGCAAATTTGGGGAACGAATTTTTTTTTTTTTTTACCTCATAGAAATCAAAAAGATTTTGCTATGACGGTTTTCTGATGTCTTACAGATAGAAGTCTGCAACAAATTTTGTCGATGACTTTTCTCTCTCACTTGTCATTGCACATTCCGAGAGTAGCAAACTTCCATATTCTAGAGTAAATCAGCTAGTTCGCCGCCCCTCAACCAGTAATCGGCCTCTCGCCTCTGCGCCCTTTGCCCACACTTTTTATGAGTGAAAAGAGCGAAATTGCAAAAAATATGCCCCTCTAAAAAATAATGTATGATATGACAATTGTTGAGGCAAGGGCGGCAAAAACTATTCAGCCTTTACCTTGAAAATTTGTAAATCCGCCACTGATTACTCACAGGGTGTAAACTAAAATGCGTTACGTACTAATAGAGCTCCGAAAGAGCTCTTTTGGCACCTAGCTGACAGTAAACATACCAAATACGAATCAGTTTATTGATAAAATAAAACGTATTAGTGCTCAACAGCATATACATGATTTGTGTTACCCCCAATTTACTGTCAGCTAGGTGCCAAAAGAGCTCTTTCGGAGCTCTATTAGTACGTAACGCATTTTAGTTTACACCCTGTGAGTAATCAGTGGCGGATTTACAAATTTTCAAGGTAAAGGCTGAATAGTTTTTGTGAGTAATATTATAGTGTTGATTAAATTTTTATAAATTTTTGGCATGTCTCAATCTAAGAATTACAATTAAGGAAGTAGCGAGGCATTCCCAATACGAGCATTCTCGAATTTCTCTGAAATTAAAATTTAAGTAATATTGAGTGAAATAATTTTTTTAATCTATATCTAAACTATTATAAAACTGTAGCAGGAAGTTTGTCTGTACATTGAAGATATTAGCAAAAAAAAAATTACGATATGGTTTTTAGGTGTCCCTGATTCCATATCACCAATTTTTGGATTTTTTGTCTGTCTGTTTGTTTGTGTGTTTGTTTGTTTGTTTATTTGTTTGTTTGTTTGTTTGTTTGAACGAGTATCACGCAAAAACTACTGAACCGATTTTGATGAAACTTTTTTTGTTTGATTGCTTATGATTTGACTTAAAATCTGGTATATAATTTATCTCGCTACATTGACGGGAGCCGGAGATATAAACATATAACCGCAAGTGCAACCAATGTACGGTGCCATTTCAATTTCAAGTAAGTAACACTAATTAAAATTAAAAGACTTGTAATAAAGTAAGCTAATTCTGAAGACTGTTTCATTTATAAATAACGAAAATAACAACAAATTACAAAATAAATACCAATAATTATAAATTTTATCATTGTCCAGTGCATTGTTGGTATAACATTGTTTTTCTTTTTGGCTATAAAATCTTTCAAACTCCATGGAGAAAACCTTTGCATAACAAAAAAAACCTTAGTACTGGCCACAAGAAAAAAAGATTCGAACTACAAATTTCTTGACATTTTGTAGAATTACAGTGCAATCAAAGCAGGAGCATAGAGAAAGTAAGTACTACGTACACGTACATGAGCAGGAGTAATTATTAAAAAAAACCTCACGCCAATTTCAAACAAAGAGAATATAATCATGATTTCAAATCAGCAGCCGAAAGATGTCTAAAACTCGATTTTTAATTCGGAATGTTTTTATTTACGGTGTAATCACACAGTGTGATGTAATACACATTTTACGCAAGACTGGATAATAGCTAATATTTTAAAGCAATTATAAGACAGGTAAGAAACTATTTTGAAATACCGTAAATTATTACTAAAATACAAACGAACGAACTCTAACAAATTAATAAGGGTCGGTTTTTTATGCCGCCGATGCGATGTGCCGCCGTGCATTTTGCGCCCGATTCGATTAAGGGGATAATATATTTTTCTACGGCGCTCCATACAAAACGAAGCTTAGTTTAAACATTTAGTAATTAAAGTAAAAAATGAATGGTTTTAAAACAATCTAGAAGCCAATATCTGTGATTTCCTTTTAAATGTTTAGTTCTAAAGTTATCTTAACTCAAAGTTTGTAGTCCGTGCTGCGGTCCGTCCGTGTCATGTGTCGTCCACCATTTGGGCTCTCTCTGAGGAACCTTCCACAGCCCTACGGACTGTCGCTTGATATGAGCTTTACATTAATTAGTGTAACATTCGGCAATAGCCAACTGCGTCCTTCCGTACGAAATTATTCGCTGGAATCCAGGCGCATACGTGCGCCTCAGCCGTTGTTTCAAATGCATGCATTGAAAGAGCAAAACTCGAGGTTGATCCATGGCATCCTATGTTCAGATACTCCACAGTACCTCAAAGGCTCAAGAGCCGCAAAAACATTCTGAAGTGTGTCCACCCTATACAAGGTATTGGTAATGGTCCTCGAGCTAGATATGACCTCTGGCGAAGAAAGAGCACGCTACCCGACCCGTTTGTCCCCCCCCTCGGAAAGCCTTCCCTCAGGACATGAACTACCCAGGCCGATTTGGAGGTCTTTAAACAGGCTCCGAACTCAAGTCGGCCAGAGTAAGGAGAACGCAAACTTGCACGCGAATGGAGCGTATGGACGCTGCTGGTAGTGCTATCCGCGTGGCAAAATACTGGGCTGGAAAAATATAACATGACATGCCATCGAGTGGATAGAAGAAAATGCACGCAAATTGACAGCGAGTGCTGACCAGGCCATGTACCCGGACTTTAGATTTTCGATATAACGCGACCGTTTCGGTTCCGGTCCGAACTTCATTGTAATAGAGTTGACATTGGAACGATAACTTTCATGCAATTTCGACGTTTGAATGTCCGGGTCAAGAACAAAGAACATTGTATATAGTATTCGTCCGGGTAGACCCCTGCTGTCAAACGTCAAACGGTGACGTTGCAGTAGAATGCGGCCGTCACCGATTTCGCGCGCATCTGCCCGGATTGCAAGATGTATAGGGTCCTTCTTATATGCAGACAGTTTTTTAAGGGGGTGATCAGACCATCATACTGAACAACTTTCTTTATGGGACCAAAGTCGAAACCACGAAAACAAATCAACTGTTCCATACAAAACTGCAATCCTACTCTACAAAAATGTATGGGGCAGAAGATTTTTTTTCGCGATTTCGATGTTAGTCCCATAGAGAAAACTGTTTGAGGGTCTGATCATCCTCTTAAAAAAGTGTCAGCATATTAAGTTAAATATATAAAAAATAAAGTAATATATATATAATGCGCCCCGACGCGTTCCGTTCAGTGATAATCATACTTAAAAAATCATTTTGTATCTGCCAGTACACTTGATTGTTTTCAGTAATGAAAAATGCCATCACGAAGAAGAACTAATAATCTCACTAATATTATAAACGTGAAAGTTTGGGACGATGTTTGTAAGGTTGTAATGTTGTATGTTTGTGGCACGCATAAACGGCTGAATGGATTTTGATGAAATTTGGCACGCAGATAGAATGTGTTCTGGATTAACATATAGGATACTTTTTATCCCAGTAATGAGTTCCTGTGGGATAAATTACAATGTTTTATCATGCTGAAACATGTACTACGTTTTTATTCTATGCTCACTAGCGCTAATTTGACGCTGAAAGATGCATTTGTGTAGATTTCAGTGATTTTTTTTTTAATTCTTTTGTTTTTTTTTTGAGCTTTTAACCCTGAGGTTACGTCAGCCCATTTCAGTGATAAAAATAGTATTTGCTTTTTTCAACAGTTTTGACAACAGCTGTGTAGTATATTTGGTATATGGTTAGATTTTCGTGCATGAGGTGGAGGTTCGATTCTTGGTCGAGAATACTTTTTTTTTATTTTTTTTTAAATACATTCAACAACTATATCCATTTTTCACCGGATTAGACAGAGGCAGTTAGGCTTGATATGTTAAGGGCCTGACCTTAATCGTAATAATATCCTGAGATCATATCAGATCTAATATTAGCGCAGGATGTTTTCTTTTGGCTTTTTTCTAATTTTAATCCTACCATCCTACTAGGTATCTCACTAATATTAATTGTATGTTTGTGGTTCAATCATCAACACGGCTCAGAAATTCGGTCTTACAGATTTGATTGTATAGGTACTGGGCGAATTGGAAAAATATTTTTTTTTTATTGTGTCGACTTCAAATTCTGAACAAAGTCTCTAAATAGTAGGTTGCCAGAATCGGGCAACCGATACTGCACCGTTGCTAGCGGTCATGAGCTCCTCCTGCGTGCAGATGTTAGGACACGCAGGGCACGATGTGAGATGGGCCATCGTTTGTGGAGTTCCACACAAGCAAGTCACATTTTGCGCATCCGAGTATCCCCACCTGACCATGTTGTCCTTACTGCGACCGACCTGGGTTCGAAGTCGGTTTAAAGACTTCCAGGTCGCCCAAGGCAAGTCATGTCTAGGCTCTCAGACGGCGACACAAATGGAGTTGGGAGGGACACTTTTTGTCGCCATAGAGTACACCTTGCTTGCGCTGGGCCAGTGTTCAGGGGGTCGACACACTTCATAAAGCTGCGTCGGCTTGGCAGCCTTTGCGGCGCAGGAATAAACCCATGCATGGGATGTCGTGTGTAGTCCGCCATTTGGGCTCTCTCTGAGGAACCTGCCACAGCCCTACTTACATCTGGGGGCGCTATGCCAGCGAGTGGGTAAAGCAACTGTACCAGTTTCAAGCAACCAGTTATAATCCGAAACGTTTCGTTCTGTGCCGGTATCCACCAGCTTGGCGTGGGCAGATCGGCCCCACACCGGGCACGCGTATTCTCCAGCGGAGAACGCGAGAAAAATAATTAAACAAATAAATAAATAACGCTCACAGGCACAAACATTATTTTAATTATCCGAAGCAAGCATTATGGGCTTTTTATTGTGGAAACCATACAACAACGGCATATACATATAACATGCAAGACCGAACCGGGACTCGAACCTAGGACTCTGGTTTGGCAGTCCGGCGTGGTAACCATTACACCAACCGGGTCGGCAAATACTAAAAATCCTCTTTCTTTTAACCTTTTCTAAAGTTAGTGTTCATAATTTTATCGTAGTATTGTTTTCATCTTAATAGATGGCGTTGGATGTTTTTTTGAAGCAAGTACCATACTTAATTCACGCTCAAGACATTTCAGATATTCGATCTTACAGATTTGATTGTAAAGTTACTTACCGGCTGAATAATTAAATAAATAAATAACGCTTACAGGAACATTGTTATGATTCCAAGCAAGCACTATAGGCTTTTTATTATAGAAACCATACAACAACGGCACAAACATTTATAACATCCATGACCGAACCAGGTTTCGAACCCAGGACCCTGATATCGACATAAATAAAAAACTAATAAACGACGAACAGTAGAAAAATTAAAGTGATGGATCCAGTGAATGACTTTTATCTGATACCTACAGACTTACTTGGGGTACTTTCTGATTTTGATTTATCTTAAGTTCATGATTTTCTTATCTTATTATGGGAAATGGCAAGCCAGCAACACTTCGACCCAATGGTATCTTTTGTATTGACCCCTACATATTATTTTCTTCATCCTTGAAAAACTTGGAAAATGAGGGAGGCAATAGCGTTCAGGGTAAGAAACCTGTAATGAATAACCATCTCTCAGGAGTCACATACGTTTACCCACCAATACATCGCAGTCACACAGTACAAATGTTCCATGGTTTCCTCCTCCTCTCCACACGCTCGGCAACCGGGATCTAAGATTGATCTTTATCCTGCCTGTTGCGTAGTGCCCGGTGAGGGCTCCGACGATGGCACGAGCTTTGCTCCTGCTGTTGTTCAGTATGAACTGTGAGATTCGTGTTGTTATATTTGTTATACTCTGACACCAGGGCTTTGCCCACACGATAACAAGAAGATTGCTGATGAATTTCCTGCAGTGTTGCAGACCCGAGAAGCCAGAGCATTCTAGCCTGTGTCTTTTATCAGCCCATTCCTTAATCTATCCATTCTAACGTTACATGCCAGGATTCCTAGACTTGGTTCGGACCATGACCTTCATGACCTTAGACGAGACATTAGACAAAATTACATGTCCACGCAGACGAAGTCGCGGGCAAAAGCTAGTACTATTATAAAACTGTAACAGGAAGTTTGTCTGTACATTGAAGATTAACAAAAAAAAAGTTACGATATGGTTTTTAGGTGTCCCTGATTCCATTTCACCAATTTTTGGATTTTTTGTCTGTCTGTTTGTTTGTGTGTTTGTTTGTTTGAACGTGTATCACGCAAAAACTGCTGAACCGATTTTGATGAAACTTTTTTTGTTTGATTGCTTATGATCTGACTTAAAATCTGGTATATAATTTGTGCGGACGAAGTCGGGGGTTAACGCTCGTTATTTATAATTGTGTCAATTCGGACAAACATTTTCTAAGGGTTGAGCAGCCAATTTGCTAGAGCGAGAAAGATTGCAGCACTGCCGCCGGCGCTGCCATACATGTCTTATCGCATACCCGCTATCTTTCTCGCTCTAGCAGATAACGTTCCTAAACGATAGAAAAGGATAGAGCGTGAAAAAATGCGATTCCGTGCTCCCAGATGAGGTTCAACCCTAAGATTCACCGGGTCACCAAGCTTGTTAGGGGAATCGGGTGCAAATTAAGAGCATTATAAGAAAGGCTATAATTGTAGATCCCCACAATTTTCATTTTACTTTTCTTCAACTCAAAGTCTCCATAAATCTATAACCTAAAAAGAAAAGCTACTTAAAAAGTGTCTGCCAAAGAATAGAAACTCAGTCCATTAGTGGAGGAGGACAAAGGTTGTTTTTTGCGTAATATTGAACGTTTTGAGCCGACATAATAGATAGGACGTTATTGTGATCCAACAATTTTATTCTCACTTTCCTGTGAATTAAAATATCCAGGCTTTTCAGGATCAAAATTGTAGATGCGACTGATTGGCATATTTTTTTGTTAAAATAATTTATCACTAATAAAAACTAAACACCTATACTCCATTCCAAATAGAAACAAAATTTTAAGGCTATTTTAAATTACAGAAACACTTACACTCACTTACTATTAGAACAGCTTTAAGTAACGTCCAAGACATTATGTCGGATAGTAATTGATAAATAAATATAATAATATTTAAAAACAAATACATCAAAAAAAAGTTATGAATATATAATAATATAATATTGAATATCTTTTCGTACTTATGTGGAATGAACTCTAATAAATATTATTAAATAATATCTGACAAAAAGAAACATAAAATTGAACAACAAATTCTAAGATTTTTATAGTGTATCAAATTTTCAGGGTTTCATATGGACCCACAAGGTACCAACGGGACTCTATTATTTATTACTAAGTCTACAATGTCTAACCTTTATAAATGGCTGTGTTTTTTAAATCGTAATAGACAGGTAGCCGGTCGAAATATTCATAGAATATGTGTTACAGTACGACCAGGAAAATAATTCCGCTATTCAATCTTCGTTTGCGCAGAGCAGGCCCGAGTCCCCGACAAAACCCGAAGTCATTTAGCAACCAAAGGGTGCAAAGTCGGATAGAAGCGAAGCACGAAAACAAATTACCCAATAGCGTAAACGGATAAGCGCTATTAAAATTTGTCAACTGCACAGGTACATCGGTAATACTTATAAACCTGGTACTACGGTACTACTGTACTATGATATACTTCTTAGCCCATAAAAAAAAGTAAAAAAGATGGATTACTAAATTAATTTGTTATTTTTGTTCTATCATAAAAGCGTTGACCTTGCTGTGGTTAAAGTGCAAAATCTAAAGTAAAACAACAAATTAATACTAAACTGGCCAAGTGTGAGTCAGCTTCGCGCTAAGGACATTGAATGAAAGAAAACACTAAAAAAACATTACAAAAAAAATTTTGGTATGTTGTGCTACGGAATCCTCGGTGCGCGAATCTGACTCGCACTTGGCTGGTTTTTTTTATATTTCCGTAAAATGTATTACTTAAAATATTTTTGAAATCCACAACAATGTAAACAACATTTCTCCTTTTAAACTTACTATAATTAAAATTGTTTTTCGTGCATATGAAATATTTCAACTCATTACGGCTCTTTGTAAACAAAATGCTACAAATGAATTTTCATATTTAAATTGTACAAAACGAAATTAATTTTCATCTGAAAGTTGTTGAATTCCAATGTTTTACAATACCGAGCTTTGACATGCAATATCGAGCGTATAAATATTCATTACACATGGTTCTGTTAATAAAATTCCTACATTTGATTAAAAAATGAAATATCAAATGAATATTCAATGAAATATAATATATTATTATGCAATGGTGGTGCCTCATTGCAAGCCTAAAAACGCCCGACCATTTTCGACCTCAGAAAATAGATTGATTCCAGTAATTAAAATTTTCTTAGTAATTTAAAAAAAAGTTGTGTATAATTGACTTAAACTCTAAATACAATTTTTTTTTTAAAGATTTTTGCCTCACACGACTATCGAGCACATTTGAAATGAATCTACGGAATCCGAAAAAATATTGTCTCCAAAAGGTTAGGCTTATAAAGAATATTTATGTTATGTTATGTTATGTCAGGCTACAGGGCAAACCCTTAACCCGATCGTCTTTGTTTTAGGCTTAAATTGTTGCTGACTAAATAGTCCAAAAGAATTTTGCTGAAATTTTTGACATCATTACTCGTTTCCAAAATATCGAGCGCCAAAATCAAAAATTCGGAAAAAATTTAATTTTTGTTTCACTATTTCAGCAATAACTTTTTTCGTTTTTGACTTCTCGAATACCTCTTTTTGCACCTTAAAACTCTCATAAATTCAATAATTCTTTTGAGCCTTTTTTGAATATCATATCTTCACAACTCTCCGAGATATAAGGGGATCGCACTTTTTCGTGTAATCGGAGTTTACACTACTGGAGCGAAAGAAAAGTCATTTCCAATGTCAAAAACGGTCTAATTACCCATTCAAATTATCAACGTAATAATGTCATGTCACCGACACATTAAACATAGGTAATTAATAATTATAATAGTTCCCTATACATATAAATATGTTTTTTCTTTATAATTTTATTGTTACTAACCTAAAACCTGCTCATGCCTATTGCGTGCCGTGGTTGCCTTTAATTGAGGTGATACATGCCTTTTGTCATTCTATGTAATTGATATAATATACCTTGTCGGCGATCCTAAACAAAAATATAATATATAAAATACAATTAACAAACTCAATTTCAAATAATCATAAATTTTAAGCCAAACAACGCAAATAACAGAATGAAAATCGACCGAATCGAAGCACAAACCAATTTATAAAGTGGTTTTAAACACTTTCCATCCGGGAAACAATTTAATTACTCTAAAAAGATTTTCATCTACCCAAGAACTTTCCTTGAAATCTGTTTCCAACAACAAGTAGTCATTGACTTTTAATTATTTGTTTGATAAAATAACTAAATACAATTACGATAAGGAAGTATTAGCAGGCCTCCGGAACTTGACCGTAGGTACTGAGATAAGTCCCTGCACTTCGGCGCATCGCAAGTGCTTGCTTGATTTCTGCCAATTGTGCCAGAAGGCAACATCGCATACGTCATAGTGGAAGTGATATGTCTGTTACGAAGTACATATTAATTAGCATTTAGGCTTATGGAACTATATATGTAATGTCTACATCTACATCCATAGGTGTACTATACAGGATGTAAAATAAAAGGGGAAAGTTACTTAAAGGGGTACTTTAGACCTTCAAACTGAACAATTTTCTTAATGGGACCAATATCGAAATCCCGAAAAAAAATGCCGGTCTCCCATACAAAACTGCAAACATAACTCGACTGAAATGTATGGGACAGCAGATTTTTTTTTCGCGATTTCGATGTCAGTCCCATAGAGAAAGTTGTTCAGTTTGATGGTCTGAAGCACCCCTTTAAGTAACTGTTCCATTTTATTGTACACCCTGTATAATCTGCACAAAAAGTTGCACATCCACCTTTACAATATGAATCGCTAAGGTTTGGTGGAAACTCTTTCCTGCGTCTATTTGTCCCAGCAAATATAATCAGGATGTTTCTAAGAGAAGAGGTAATTGGCTTTTTATTGGTGAGTGCGTCACGTCTGTCCTCGGCTTTACCCTGAAAGGGATTATGATCTTGATTTTATGTCTGTGTGAAATTACCAGCCTGAAGTGGCAATGGGGTGGTCATATCTGTTGAAGAACCCGATGGGGAGTCCGAGTTCTAGAGTGGAGACCACGAACTGGCAGGCGTATGTGGTCCCCGCTATACGGCGCTGGGCCAACGACCCAAGAAAGGTAGAGCGCTGAAGATAGAGTTTTGTGGCGCGCCTTAGGAGAGGCCTATGTTCAGCAGTTGACGATGATAGTCTGATCAGCAGCGGATGATGATGATGTTAATCGTCTGGTGCGTAACAAACTGCTAATTAATACACACACACATCACGAGTGCTCGCATGCAATCTCTATACACCCATGAAATTTTTCCTTCCTTCTCAGAGGCACAGATATTATAATACAAGACAGAGGCAAGAAAAAGTATACTGAAACATAATCTTTAAGTGTATTTAATATTGTTTGTATACTCTGCCTTCAAAATGACGGGCTTAACATGGTTAACTCCAAGAAGATAAAGGTTAACTCCGAATGCGCTTCAAATTTATATTTTGATGAGTTTTTCTCAAACTTTGAAACGTATAATAATCTTTTTACAGTTAAGTAAACAAGGGGAGTTTCTGAAAACTTGGAAAATATCAAAAATACAATGAAATTTTCTTTTGCTGTGTTTTTTAAGGCTATTATAGCGACCTATTACGTGACACGCAGATGACACGTCATTCTATTCTGTAGGGTTAGCATGCCACGCAAGACAAAACGAACAAGATGGTCATGTGCACTCGCTTTCCTATTATTCCCATACGCAAAGAAACATAGATAGGGGCACGTCTCGATTTTATCGTTTTCTCGGGGGTGATATGCTATAGGCCCCTTCATTTTCAAAGTCTTAAAGACATTATTTATTGGACAATGCCGTAATTATTTCTACGAACTGTTGCCTCTATCAGGGCTTGAAATACCGGTATTTTTGGGAACCGTTTCCAAGCCCTGCTATGGAATCTATTAATTCCTTTGAACCTGCGTGGTGATTTCATTGTATGGAGTTTCATGCGTTGATTGAATGAAAGAATATTATTAACAATCCATTAATAGGGTTCTTAATGGAGTCCCGAAATTGATGTATGGAAGTGAATCTTTGGTTATGACAGAAGACGCAAGAAAGTAGGATTAACGCCGTGGCAACCAGCTCATTGAGAAATATGTGTGATCGACAAATTAAAAAATAGTTCAATTAGAGAACATTATGGTCTGAAAGAGGATGTAGTGACAAAGATAGAGAAAGGTATGTTGAGAAAGTTTGGTCATAATTATGGATAGAATGGATGAGAGTAGATTGACAAGTGCAAATCTAATAAGACAAGCGTAAGTGGAAATGGTGGAAGGGGACGTACATATGCGGACCAAATTAGCGACGTGCTTAAAAAGGGGCCAGGTCAGATCTACCCGAAACCAACGAAGCAAGCCTGAAATAACTAATTAATGTGGAGTAAGCTAGAGAGGTTTGCCATGATCGTAGCAGTTGACGTTCTGTGGTCTCTGTCTACCCCAGTGGAAGAGAGGGGTGAGAATATATGTGTATTCATTGACAGAAGATTACTTAAGATAATATACATACTAAATATCTACTTTGTATGCTGAGTACCTGTACTCAAAATTTTTCATAGATTCATAGATTCTTTATTGTACACAAAATGTACAAAGTGATGTACAAAGGCGAGCTTACGAATTGAATTGAATTTTTATTACTATTCTTTGTTAATATTATCATGTATATAATATTCTATCGATAAATAAATAATGTTCTTTATCCGTAAGATGCAGCCAGAATTGGGAGAGACAATTAGATGGAAGAATGACATCTCATTCCGAGAACTTAACAATTTGTTAAACTTTAACTGTTGTTAAATTTTGTTCCAACAACTTAAGACAAAACAGTTGCGAAACTTAGATCTTCCAGACAAAACACAGGAAGAACTGCCGTTAAGTAAATTTATTAAGAAAATTCACAGCACTTAAAACTTTTTCATCTAACTTTTAATTAGACCATTCACTTGCTACACAAACAATTTCATCGTTTATTTTAAGGTGGTACGTCACAAATCTTGTTTTATTTATAAACTTAAACACACAAATTTGAAAAAAAAACGTTATCATCATCATCGCAGCCTATATACGTCCCACTGCAGGGCACAGGCCTACCTTCACGGAGGGTGCCCAATGCAGACTGGTAGACTTCACATACGCATCGGAATTTCTTCTTTTGCGTATGCAGGTTTCCTCACGATGTTTTCCTTCATCATTTGAGAGCAGTCAGTGTTACGTACTTAAGTTAGAAAAACTCATTGGTATATGGTATAGCATGGCATCCGTGCGTATTCGAACCTGGACCTCATGATTGAGTTTCCATAGCTCCCCGGAACGCGCCACCGACGCTCTACGTCTCCTAATCTGAAATAAATAATTTAAAGTAAAGTGAGAGGCAAAAATTTATGAATAGTTTCTATATTTTTACCTTCATAATTTATTTTGTTTCTTTTTCAATAAATCTTTTAATCAAATCAGATCAGACGACGCGTCTAGGGCGACCCTTAACAACTATTCTTCATATCGAATTATATTTCTGACACAAATACAATTTAAAAAATTATTAAGTGTGCGTCAGCACTTTCGCCGCCAGCTACCTGAGTCGTACGTCGCGGACGCCTGGAGTAGCCGCGGAGCTGGCTGCCGTTAGGAAGTGGGACACGTACTCGGCCCTGGTGGCCGATTATCTTTTTGTACCTGTCGCCGTTGAGACCACGGGGGTTTGGGCTGCCGAGGCTAAGACCTTCGTTGCGGAGGTTGGCCGTCGACTGAGGGAGCGAAATTGTGACCCCCGTTCCGGGTCGTTTTTGGTGCAAAGGCTAGCCATAGCAATTCAACGTGGCAACGCTGCTAGCATAATGGGCTCCTTTGCGCCGGGATCGACCAGGGGCGGGTTATTTGACTGAGCTTGTATTTCATTGCTTTGACGAAGCATGTTGCTGATTTATGACTGTTTTTGTTTTTGACGACGCATGTGCTGACCGATTTACTGTTTTATTTATTTATAAATTAATTGAATTCTAATAAATTTAAAAAAATTGCTAGAATAATATAACAGCTATTTAAAGATATTAAATATGTCAATCAATCAATCAATTATACTTTATTTGACACCAAAAAACAGAGTATACGGAGAGCTAACAATCAGGAAATACAAAAGGCACAAAAACAGGCGCAACAGTATATATATATTATATTATTAAATACAACAATATATAAAGATATTATATTATTATTAGATCTTTGATTAAATCAAAATAACGGTTATTAATCTAGTAATTTTTAGCAAGTATGGTATTGTATTTGTTTGTATAATTTGAAACTATGACCCTTAATGAATAAAAAAGTTTATTTGTATAATTTGAAACTATGACCCTTAATGAATAAAAAAGTTTGGCAGTTTGATATTTTGACGCGCTGGTAAAGTCATCATCTCGTTGAAGCGATTAATTTAATTTGTTTTTAGATTAAGGTTTATAATATTTTGAGGTGTCTCAACTTTGTTTCAAACTCGTGTTGTGTTAATTTCCCTTCTATTTATTGTTCGTTCAATTCTTTAAATATTACTAGGATGTTTTGTTCCACCCTGCATACATAAATAAGAATAACTACCAACTATTCCTATCGTGATGTAGGTATTACCTACCTTATTTAAAAAAGATTCTATTACCTGTTTTTATGCCACTGAAAATTTTCTCAAGATAACCTAACTTGTAATTTGAAAGTTTTTTTTAGAAATAGCGTTAAAATGCTAATACATTTATTCCTATCGTGATGTAGGTATGTACCTACCTAATTTAAAAAAGATTCTATTACCTGTGTTTGTTTATGCCACTGAAAATTTTCTCAAGATAACTTGTAATTTGAAAGTTTTTTTTAGAAATAGCGTTAAAATGCTAATAGATTTGTTTTAGTTTATTTATCTAAAACAAAAACATTACATTTTATCATACAAAGCCATCCTACGAAAACCACGTATGGTTTCTATGAGGTGTGGCGAGCTCACTTTAACTCGATACATTGACATTTGTTACGTAGTATTTCTTAACTATTGACTTAATTTTTTTATATTTCTTTATTTGACAAATAGCCCAATCATTTTACGGAGTATTGCTAGGCGGGGTAGGGAGTAATTACTAATTGGACTTTTAAACTGTAACCGGAACCATTAAGTGACAAAAGGACTATTTTAAAGCATATTAAAAAAAATCGCTGCGCAACATAGATATCATAATTATGTGTCCTAGAAGGATTTTAAATTATTAATATTAATACCAATGCACTCATTTGACTTAAACAATAAAAATTGTTTTTGAGCAATAAAATAGGCAATGATATTTAAAAAATGAGGTTTCATTAGAAAATATGAATCTATTTTTCAAAACCTTCCAAGTAGACAAAAATATTCACACCATGTTTGTAGTATGTATAATGGTAAAGCCTTAAACATGTGCAAACAAAATTTACCATCAGAATTTTTAGAACGAGATAATAGCTAATTTTAAAAACAGGAACTGTTGTTGACGTGATTTTTTTTTATTTTGGTACATTTCTAGGCTCAAATTGGCTCTTCAATATTATACCGAAAAAAAATGTCAATGACTAATTATTCCCGACTTAAACCGTAAAATGACTGGACTAAAAGATCCTTCAAGACTCGTTCGGGAAGTTCGTTCAATATCTGAGGCAGTAAATATTACCAATTAAAAGATACCCAGGTGCCATGTTATCAAAACTTGTAAACTACCACGTAGAACTAAAACTACAAACGTAATAATTAGCTGACAGCGTACACCGGAACGTAATCCAATTACTATGCTAATAAGACGAGTGGGGACAAATATTGTCCTGCAGGTGTACGCCTATAAATGTACAGTGAGCGAGAGAAAGTTTCAAAACTGTTTTGTTTTAAAATAATAATTTTTTATAGAGGCCGGCCTTTTTGTAAACTTCAACTTATAAAGTAATGCATGTAATACATACTTTTTCTAATAGAAAGCCTTTGAATACAGGTTTCATTATTAGCCCAGTCATTTTACGGAATTTTGTTAGGAGGGGTGGGGAGTAATTATGAATGGGACTTTCTAACTGTAACCGGCACCGTTTGGTGACAAAAAGACTATCTGAAAACAAATTTAAAAAAATTCACTACGCAACATAGAAATAAAAATTGTATCTCCCAGAAGTGTTCTAACTTAATAATATTAATACCAATGCACTCATTTTAATTAGATTTAACAATATTAATTATTTTTGAGCAATAAATCAGGCATTGAAATTTTTAAAATGAGGTATTCATTAGAATGTGTTTTTCAAAGCCATGTAAGTAGATAAAAATATTAACACCATGTTTGAAGTATGTATAATGGTAAAGCCTTAAAAATGTGCAAAATAAAATTTACCATCAGGGTTTTTTGGAACGAGATAAATGCTAAATTTTAAATTAGGGGCTGTTGCTGACGTGATTTTTTTTACATTTCTAGACTCAAATTGGGTCTTAAATACTATACTGAAAAAAAAAACTATTATTAATTGGTCCCGGCTCAAACCGTAAAATGACTGGGCTATAAAGTGTGTAACGAATTTAAGTAAACACTCTGTAGGTATAACCGTTGGATCTCTCTCTACGAACGTGTAAAGTAATTAGTACTATAACGACTGTACATAGTGTTCACGAGTGTCTAGACACATCATAGCTTCTACAAATTGTCTACTGCAGTTAACCAAATGACAAACACGGCCAAACATCAACACCTGAGGCTGATGCGCAGGTGGACTTAAGTACATTCAGGAATGTAAGTATTGAAATACGTGTACGCACGGCGAAACATTAAGCTATACAAAACCAAAATAAGCTGGCCGCGCGTAGGTCGAGTAACGTATAACGTCTCGCGGCCAGCTTATGTTGGTTTTGTATAGCTTGATGTGTCGCCGTGTGTACTGTGAATAATACGGGTAAAAATAAAGAAAAAAAGGAAACCTTTACCGGTAAAAGACAAGAAGAAGAAATTATTTTAGACCGCACTGAAAATTTTTTTGGTTAAATATAACCGAACTTTAGTGACTTCCAAAGTCAAAGTCAAATACATTTATTGCAAAACTGTAGGTGCGACAGGGTGACTAGTAAGATGGGTACAAAAGAGCGCTACAATTTACCGGTTAAGCTGTACAATGCTTAATATAGATACCTAATAACATAAAATTAATCCATGAATGTCAACTACAAATTAATTATTTAAATCTGATTACACAATGTCAAAAACAAAAATACATTTAGCGAATTCTGTCAAAATTGAGTACACAATACTCCAATAATTCTTATTAACTACTACACTTTACCATTATTGTCAAAAAACTCATTCACACTGTAAAATAATTTTGTCATAAGCCAATTGTTTACAGCTTTCTTAAAACCTAAATTGTCAAGAGTTTTATAAACATCAGGTATATTGTTGAACACCTTCACGGACATAAAACAAATGCTGTCGTGATACAAAGTAGTACGGGGAACATGCGACTGGATTAATCTGTGCTTGTATCTTAAATTTCTGCTAGATTCACTATTTGATTCAATTCAAACTGAAAATTCAAACTGTTTTGTAACACATAAACAATCGTTTGGTTATAAATAGCATAACTTTTTGCTATTTATATACAAACGTTTGGTTATGTGCTACAAAACAGTTTGGAAGTCACTAAAGTTCGGTTATATTTAACAAAACGTTTTTTTCAGTGCAGTCTAAAATAATTTCTTCATCTTCTGTCGTGTTGACAACATAAGGAGTGTACTAACGCTGGCATCTATTTAGCAAGTATATAAGGTGTTTTGTTTTATCCTAAACTTAGGTATTAATTTCTTAGTGCCTAATACAAAATTTGACATTGAATTTATTTGTTTCACTTTCACGTCTATCCAAATATGATCGACATGAAAATTGTGCTTAAATATTATCGTGGAGGTTAGAGATCCGCAGAAGAACCAGAGTAACTGAAATAACCCAAAGAATTGCTAAACTAAAGTGGCAGTGGGCGGGGCACATTGCTCGCAGAACCTATGGCCGATAGGGCCGAAAAGTTCTCGAGTGGCGACCGCGTACCGGAAAGGGCAGCGTGGGTAGGCCCCCCACACGGTGGACCGACGACCTGGTGAAGGCGGCGGGAACCCGTTGGATGAGGGCAGCGCAGGACCGGTCGTTATGGCGATCCTTGGGGGAGTCCAGCAGTGGACGTCCATCGGCTGAGATGATGATGATGATGAGATCAGTATAATCTAGTTTCACCAATGTATATCGAACTGTCGAAGTTTGAAATCTCTCAGGTATGTAATAGAGTATGGACAATAGCTTCGAACGACATGGTTGCACCTCTAGAGTTCTACCTTACGACCCTTAACTTAAATGTCACGTTACACGTGTAAAAGATGGGCCACGTGTATTATAAATATAAACAGGGCTACAGGAGACAGCTATGAAAATTTGCAAGCTGAAGTGGCACTAAGCTGGTCGGGTAGAATGGATGGAATGAATAATCTACTAGATACAAGAATATAATATTATGAGATTCAGTTTGTTATTTTGTTTTTCTTTTAAATCCGTAATTGAATACTCTAGTCAATGAAATTCTTAATCATGCTAAAATAGATTTTATTATTTTGTACTTAAAACTTACTTTCATGCATAATATTTATGTGTGTATACCGCAAACACTTATGCACTTAAAATATCCTTCGTACTTGAACAAAACAGTCACTTCAGTCGAAATTATCTCTGGGAATTCATAAAAATACGAGTAGCATAGGTATTATAGTTCACGAAGACACAAGTCTACACGCACGAATTCAGCTAGTTTACAATCAAATGTGAGAATACTTACTGTGTGTGTTCCTTACACAGAACAATACTTATAAGAGGGGTTAGAAGTGCAAAGTAGGTGTGGAACGTATCACCATAGGTTATGCAATAATTTGCATTACACCATAAGGCGTGCAGCGTGGTGCGAGCGAGAGCTACTTTGCATTTCTAACCCCCTATTATTATGTTTTGTTGTTCCTTATGCAAATAAATTGTTTATCTATCTGTCTAATATAACTAAATATATTTATATTACAAAATCTTGAATCAATTTCAATAAAATTTATGTGGGACCACCTCTGAAGTATGATCTACCAAACAGAAAAAGAATCATCACAAGGTCAAAAACAAAAAAAACATACGGGTCGAATTAAGAACCTCCGCCTTTTGTTGAAGTCGGTTAAAAACACGTATAACTCTTTTAAGCACTTAAAACCGGTTCGAACGGCCATCCAAAGTATGTATTTGTTACATTTTCAGCTAAAGAATAACATTTTGAACAACAACGCCAGTCACGTTTCAAGCAATTTATAGCTCATTGATACTATATCCGGTCACTTGAACTTTGACCTCTGTAGACAACGTCATCAAAGCTGTAGTAATTTCACACGAAAATGAACCCTATTTTTAGATAGTGTAGAGCCCTATCCGAATTTCGTCTAAGTCCATGAGTATTTTGAACTTTGTGTAGTACGTTTTAAGTGTCATTTTACTCTTGTGGTTTAAGATGTGGTCTGAGCAGCTTAACTACAATGTACGTGGCTATTAAAAGTAAACATCTGCTCAAACAATAAACCTGGAATTAATTTATACTAGGTGATTTTGTAAACACTTTCCAAATTTTCAAGGGTGGATCAGATCCTCAACCAATACAACTTTTACTATTGGAGAAAATCTAAAATCGCCAGAAAAATAACAGTTGTTTCATACTAAACGGTGGCAATGCCTCTACTTAAGGTGGTTGCAGAGGGGTCAATTTTATACTAAACTTTGACGCACAATACGCGTAGACGGTATTAATTTAAGTAACTTTTTACATATGGAAAAACAGTTTAGAAAATCTAGACCGCGTCACAAATAACATTTGCAATTTATAAAATAACGAGCGTTAACCCGCGACTTCGCCCGCACAAATTATATACCAGATTTTAAGTCAGATCATAAGCTATCAAACAAAAAAAGTTTCATCAAAATCGGTTCAGTAGTTTTGGCGTGATACTCGTTCAAACAAACAAACAAACACCCAAACAAACACACAAACAAACACACAGACAAACAGACAGACAAAAAATCCAAAAATTGGTGAAATGGAATCAGGGACACCTAAAAACCATATCGTAACTTTTTTTTGTTAATATCTTCAAAGTACAGACAAACTTCCTGTTACAGTTTTATAATAGTACCTATAGATAGATTACAAAGATATATAGTAAAGCTTTGAAATTTTTCATACAAAATTTTAAAAGCTTTATATCTTCGTAATTATATTATAAATTGCAAATGTTATTTGTGAAGCGGCAACTAGATTTTCTAAACTATGTTTCCATAAATAAAATATTACTTTTATTAATTCCGTCTACGCGTATTGTGCGTCAAACTTTTGTATGGACTGAAACCACCTTAAATGTATAAAACAGCATATTTTTTTTTTACGATTTCCTATTGCTCCTGTAGTAAAAATGTTGTTCAGTTGTACCACCTACGAATCAGAATATTCTTATTCGTATGTACCAACAGTGAAAATTTGGAAAGTGTTCAAAAAATCAATCAGTATGTCTTTTATCTGTATGTTTTAAATTAATATGATTATATTGAAAATATTATGCGAAATTAATGTGTTTCGGGTATAAATAAACTACAAAGGATGCGTAATATAAAAAAAACTGTAGTACAGTACGACCAGGAAAATAATTCCGCTCGTCAAGCTTCGTTTGCGCAGAGCAGCCTAGCTAGCATGCCACCCACGACAAAGCGTTTAAACGAGAAAAACGTCATGCGCGCTCTTTCTGGCCTACGTAAAATAATAAAGATGGAGACACATCTCGATTTTTGTCGTTTTCTCGGGCGTAGCATGCTAGCTAGGCTGGACAGAGTCCCCGGCAAAACCCGAAGACATTTAGTAATCAAAGGGTGCAAAGTCGGATAGCAGCGGAAAGGCCGCGAAAACAAATAAGCCAATAGCGTAAACGGATTGAAGGTCACACATCCTGATTGGTCATTATTATTTGGTACGGTATTAAAATTTTTCGACTGCGCAGGTATATTGGTAAGACTTATAAACCTGGTACTTCCTTTGACTACTTATATAGGGACTAGTTACGCGTGTAATTCTACTAACAAACATTTCTGCCACTTTTTGCGGGGGGCGAAGTAACATGAAATCCGCAACTTTGAATTTTATCCTCATAACTTTAGATTCCAATTTTGAACGTCAAAAATCATGAAAAGTAGTCTCGCGTGAACCCCAAACGTTCTATGTTCGAAATTATTGTTTCGCAATTATAGGCTGTCTCGTTTAGTGATAAGGTATAAAATAGAATGTAAATGCACATGATTAATTGTTCTTATACCGTGGCAGAGGGAAAATGCTACCGCAAGGCTAGTCCTTATAATAAATAGTCAAAGGGTACTACCGTACCTATTAGAATAATTACTAATTATAGTACTCTATGAGTCCATGATATTAGTTAACCAACATAGCTGTCTTTTGATTACTATTTCAATTAAAAGCGCGGGCCTTACAATATATGAATATTTTCAAAGTATACAGGGTCCTTCTTAATATGCTGACACTTTTTTAAGGGAATGATCAGACCATGAAACTGAACAACTTTCTCTAAGGTACCAACGTCGAAGTCGCGAAAAAAAATCAGCCGTCCCATACATTTGGCTCAAGTAGGTTTACAGTTTTGTATGGACGAGCAGAGAGCGATTTTTTTGTTGATCCCATAGATAAAGTTGTTCAGTTTGATGGTCTGATCATCACCTTAAACAAGTGTCAGCATATTAAGAAGCGACCCTTTATATAATGTTTCAAATTTCACCCTGTAGGCATTTATTTGATGACTATGTACTTCGACAAAAGAGAAATTACGACGTCCATTCCTGATTCTTACATAAGCCAGTTATAATTGAATTTGTTTGGAATTACATAGAAAGGTCCTGTTTGGAATTGAATTGTTTCCAAAAATGATTCGCTAATTAAAGTACTTTGACTTTCAGTAAGGGTAAAATGTCACGGGTCGCTCCATCTATACTATTATAAAACTGTAACAGGAAGTTTGTCTGTACATTGAAGATATTAACAAAAAAAAAGTTACGATATGGTTTTTAGGTGTCCCTGATTCCATTTCACCAACTTTTTGATTTTTTTTCTGTCTGTTTGTTTGTGTGTTTCTTTGTTTGTTTGAACGAGTATCACGCAAAAACTACTGAACCGATTTTGATGAAACTTTTTTTGTTTGATAGCTTATGATCTGACTTAAAATCTGGTATATAATTTGTGCGGACGAAGTCGCGGGTTAACGCTCGTATTACTATAAAATTATATACCTATGTCGAAAAATAATAGAAGCGAAATGGGCGTGTGATAGCTTATATTACTGCCTGATGCGAGAGAAAGAGATGGGGCGGCACGCGTAAAACAAACTTTATTTAATTGTGATTGTACTATTTATGTAAGTTCAATTCTGCTCTAATCAAAATTTGTAAAATATCAATCTCTTTTTTTAAATCAAGTCTCGTGTTTCTATTATTCACCGTTTAGCAGCTCCAAGCGTTTATCGATAAAGACAGAGGCTACTTTGGCTTGTTTATCTATCGAGAAAATGTGTCTTAATCGTGTTTTGGCTCTAATCAAAACTTCAACTATATGTTCAATTTACACATATCTACTACTCATACTCCTACTGTTAGTACTTCATGATATATGACGCTTTGAAGAATCCTATTTTTTTCACATAGCCTCTTAATGGTCACCACATAGCTGATAAAGCTGTTTATAGAGTCTACATGGTACCTATTATTTTTGGAAAAAACTGTTTCATTTACACTTCTATTTTTGCTATACTAAAGGGTGCTACAGAAAGGTGTGGTAAAGTGTGACTATATTTTATATCGAACAATTTTCTAAATGGTATTGAGGCAACGTCGAAATCACAAAAAATATCACATTTAAAAAAAAATTAAAATATAATTATTGTTAAAAGTGGAGCTAGAATAAGGAATGCCACGCAAAATGGAGATTGAACCTAGGTCATTGGCGGGGTCTTCAAAGCTTGGAATTTCTATTTTAGTTCGTAGTAGATCGTTCAGCCCTCTCATATACGTGTAACGTGGTTGTAAGTGACATCCTAGCAAATACTGAAACGGTGAATTCAGACCATCAAACTGAACAACTTTCACTATGGAGCCTACCTCAGAAAACGCGAAAAAAAATCATTTTAGTCGGGTAGGTACAACAGTTTTGTATGGGACAGCTGATTTTTTTTCGCGTTTCCTGAGGTAGGCTCCATAGTGAAAGTTGTTCAGTTTGATGGTCTAAGTTCACCGTTTCAGTATTTGCTAGGCTGTCACTTACACCCTGTATAACCTGTCTCCCGCATATCATCTCAGGGAGAAGTTGGTGACTGAAAAACAGCGCTGCCCGAGCCCACGGCTTTGGAACAGCACAGCTGACGTCACCTACCTTTTGCCTAGGTCTCAAAAATTGTTTCTTTTCTATTTGTATAATTTGTTTGTTTATGTGTAAGTGCACAATTATTGAAAAAGCTTTGTAACTGTAACCAAAGAGAATATAAATCACTAAGTTATAACTGTCTCTGTTTAAGAGAAAGACAGTAAATAGTTTTTAATTTAATTTTTTGGAATTGAGGATGACAGAACGTAAATGTTGGGAAGAAGGCTAACGCTCAGTTGCAGAAACGCTCATTAAAGTTAATCGTCTATTAAATATCTTGCTGTCACCTCTTTTCTTGTTGACGTAGTTAAAGCTAGCAAGAGATTTCATGGAGGATTAACTCTAATGAGCGGTTCTGCAACTGAATGTTAGACTACAATATTTAGCCACTTGTTTAGAGTTTAATGATCGATTAACACTATTATAGTACTTTAGTTGGTAGTGTTGTTTACAGTTTTACGAAGTAGGATAAAACAAATATCGGTCCGCTTTGATCTTTTGTATGACGTGGCCAACGTAATTTATAAGTATAAACAACACATTTAAAAGAATATATGGGGACTTGCTACAGATGTCAGCATCCACAAGTTATAGCAAATATGCCAACAGATGTCGATACCGTCGCTCACGGAAATATACTCCATACATTCACAACGTTCACCGTGAATACGTAACTCGTAACCTACTACAAAGAAGGTTCACAATCGAATGTAAGACATACATCCCGCAAGAGAAATAATCACAGAGATTCGATACATATACAAGATCCAACAGTTTTCAACTAAGAACTGTTGGACCACGACCGGTCCCCAGGTTTCACACATAGCCCGGTGGAAGATCTTCCCTCTTCAATGGAGGAACATTCCCAGTAGCACTTCCATGAATATAAATATATTTTTACATAAAGAACTTTTCAATACCTAAATGAAATATCAAATTACTTCAAAAATTTACTACCCTGTACTTTATTTTAATATAAATCTTATTACAAAAAGCAGATAATCGAAAGCAAAGAAAGGAAAATAAGATTCTCCTCAAAAAATCCCTAGAGGATAAAATGCAAAATAAATAAGATAATCTGTTATATTATATGAAGCCCCACTGCTCATAAATTCATAACTCCGGGAGTTGCTTACCCATGGATGAAGAAAAGATTTTCACTTTTAACCTTAGATAAAAACAAGAGAGAGGAGGCGGTCACGGTTGTAAATTAAAAATAATAACAAAATTACGCACTACACAGCCCAGTTCAAATAAACACATTATGAATATTTTGGGTTTGACTGACTGTGAAGTGTGTTCTAGAGGGAATTTTTAATATTAATTTGCGTGTGTCAAAATAGGACTATGCATTACAGGAACTAAGCTACAATTACACTGCTAAATGCTAGTTTGAAATTGTAGTGGAGTTTCTATCAAACCAAAATGACGAACTAGAAATTATACAGGGTCCTTCTTAATATGTCCATACAAAACAGCAAACCTACTCGAGCCAAATGTATGGGACAGCTGATATTTTTGTCGCGATTTCGATGTTGGTGCTATAGAGAGAGTTAAATTAAAGATTGAAAAATTTGTCTCGGGCGGAACTTGAACCCGCACCCTAGACAAATTTTTCAATCTTTAATTTGATTCCAAATAGCACAACATGGCTGTAACATGTTTAAAAAACCAATAATATTTGAATATAGAGAGAGTTGTTCAGTTTGATGGTCTGATCATCCCTTTAAAAAAGTACCTATGTGTTCACGAACGTTTCGCATCTTCCTCTTTCTGTTTTATCTAAGCTATCAACAAGTATTTATTTTTAATTTATAGCTGAAGGCGTTCCGCAGGCGAAACAAGGAACCCAGAATTAAGATGGCATAAATAACTGGTGTTTTTGATAATTTGTTTGGAGTGCTAAATAGATTATCATAGTTAACACACAAACAAAAAAAAATTAATAATATTTATGTTATGTTAAACAACACATGATGTTATTTTTTTAAGTAAAAAAGAAGTTTGGCAACTTACGTAATTTCTTGAATTCTTGATCTACTTCAGCCACCAGGAAAACATCGTGAGAGGTCAACTACACCACTTTTCTGAAACAACAAACAGTACGGGTATAGGTAGGATCACAGATCACAAAAACTAAAGGGAGATGTGAAAAGGGGGCGGGGCCAGTGTCGCAGCAATATGCGCAAAAACGGAACACATTGCTCGCGACAGTAAGGATTCAATATATTATGAGGCTGAAAGCCAGTCAAGATATAATGTGTATATAGTTTACAATGCTTGCGTAGTACTAAAGATTATTCGAACGTTGAGTTTTGATACCGCAATGGATAATGAGTACATTCAAGCTAACAAAATACTTTCTATCGCATGGTAATGGTGGTAATGCGACACTAGGTTTCGTACTCAGCGCGATGGTTGGCATCTCTCTAGATCTCTATGGGTAGGATAGACAGTCAGACGGACAGATGGACAGCGTCCGTCGGGTTGGCACCCTTTGGGTACGTAATAAATCTGTTGCACATACAGTTAGTTTGAAAGATACAATATACGACCAGGAAAATAATTCCCTTCATCATAGGGACTAACATTTCCTGACAATACTCGAAACTACTTAATAATTATACAGGGTGAAACTGATATCATTACCAATTATGGGTATAGACTCTTAGCTTAAAAGGATGCTAATGATATCAATTTCACCCTGTATAATCAACCTTATGACTACGCTGTTAGAAGGGAAATTAATTGCCGTGCAGTCTAATGATCGAATATACATTGCGTCGGTCATGCGTCAGGCGTGAAATCAATCGATCACTAGAAGCATAGGCGAAGAATTTTTCGCTTACGCTGGTAGACGGAATATCAGTGTAACCGGTTATGAGATAGCGATAGACATTTATTTATTTTATTTATTTTGAAAGGTTTACTTACAGTTATTACAATGTTGCATGACCAAAAATAACACAATAATATCTATCTTATTGCATAACTACTTACAAGTAAACACATCGTGACTTATAAATTGCAACTTAAACTAAGTACAAAAAATATGAAGCAACAAGGTCTCAGGATAATCTATCCAAAA
The DNA here is from genome assembly GCA_927399405.1 of Agonopterix arenella. Classification (NCBI taxonomy): domain Eukaryota; kingdom Metazoa; phylum Arthropoda; class Insecta; order Lepidoptera; family Depressariidae; genus Agonopterix; species Agonopterix arenella. The sequence goes on along the minus strand of OV656704.1, from coordinate 16,538,092 downwards.
TAGTGGCGAAAACAATATAAGTGAGATATAATAGGGTATTAAAAAAAAACAGTTCAAACTTACAAAATACAAACTTACATGTGATAATGATGATTATGTACTATAATTTTTATAATTTAATGTAATGTAAAACAAATAAGGGCATTGACTTCAGGTAGTTTTATTTAATATATTTTTCCGGAACTTGTACAATGAGTCTGAGTATATGTCCACGTCATTCGATTCAGCAATCAAATTGTAGAGCCTGGTAATTCGTGGAATGCAAGAATTGTAACCCAGAACTGTTCTACGAAAGGGGGGAGCGAAGGGTGGTATGACATTTCTAGGGTATCTGGAAGGGACTCTGATGTTAATCAGGCTTAATAGCTGGGGTACATCTATACCGAACCTTATAATTTTGAAAAGAAATATCAAGTCTAGGGTCTCCCTTCTTTTGTCCAGCTGGATCATTCTAAAATGTCTAAGTCGAGCTGTGTAGGAGACGGCAGCTTTAGATATTCCAAACGAGTATGCTAGATGAGAAAGAAACCTTTTTTGTATTCGTTCCAGCCTTAACGAATGTGTCGCATAATGTGGCCGCCAAACCGGGCTGCAATATTCTAAAGTACTTCTTACTAAGCTGTTGTATAGTAAAATTCGAGTAGAAGGCGATTTAAAAACCTTGCCATTTCTTAATACAAAACCTAATACCTTTGATGCCCTTCCAGTAACATTCTCTATGTGGGGTATAAATGTCATTTTTGTGTCGAGTATCACACCCAAGTCTCTTATTGTTCCAACTTCCTGTAAAGGAAAGTCATCGATGCAGTACGCGGACGATAGGCTATGTAGTTTACGAGTAAACTTGATGTGGAAACATTTTTTTAGATTTAGGTTCATGCAATTCAACTCGCACCAGTCATTAAGCCGATTTAAATCACTCTGGAGCCGCAGAACATCCTCTGGTGTTTCCACTGTTCTAGCGATTTTTAAGTCGTCAGCGAATAGATATGGTATGGAATACCGGAAGCACTCTGTAACATCGTTGATAAAGATATTAAACAGAATTGGACCCAAGTGTGATCCTTGTGGAACGCCAGAAGTTATATTGTAGATGTCTGATCTGTAACCATTGACAACCACATAGAATGAACGATCTTCTAAGTAAGACCTCAACCAATCAAGCAGCGGAGGAGATATACCATATACATTTAGTTTTTGCAACAATATATTGTGACATACGCGATCAAAGGCCTTACTGAAGTCTGTATAAATCACATCTGTTTGCTTATTTGCATCGAAGGACATTGCCAAATTCTCAGTAAATGAAACTAGATTTGTACATGTAGATCTGGACCTAACAAAACCGTGTTGGTGCTCAGACAAGTAATGTTTGAAGTGATTTTGAATGTATGGACAGATAAGAGATTCCAACACTTTAGCTAGGACTGGAAGAATCGATATAGGTCTATAGTTGCTCACAATAGTGTTATTATCTGATTTAAAAACCGGCACGACCTTTGCCAATTTCCAATGATTGGGAAATATTCCAGATGTCAATGATTTGTTGTATATAAGACTCAAAGGATATGCCAAACTGGATGCACAAGAAACAATAAAAAGTGGAGGTACATCATCCGATCCCGCACCCTTTGAAACATCCAAATTCTGCAGCTTCCCGAGCACAATGTCACGGTCCAACTGGACTCCAGAGAAACACTCACTGTAGCTACCTACCCGTTGCATAGATTCGGAAATACAACTATTTGAAATGTTTTGTGTATCCTGGGTATAAACTGATGAGAAATGTGTAGCGAAAATGTTGCATATTTCAGTACCATCAGAAGTTGATGTCGCTCCACTGTTCATAGTCCCAGGATATGTACTACGTCCACCACGTTTCGACTTGATAAAGGTCCAAAAGTATTTTGGATATTGCCGAATTTTGTCTTCTACGCTTTTTATATACGAGTTGTAACTATTCATGGCTATTCTATCACAACGGCCTCTCAACAATTTGAACGACACCTGGTCCAATGGATTTTTGTATTTTTTAAAACGAACCCTATACTTGTTTTTTTCGCGCAATAATTTGATTAAGTCTCGAGTAAACCATGGAGGATACCTATTCTGTTTACCTACAGATTTAAGTGGCACAAATTTTTCAATGGATTCTGTCAAAATATCGTAGAACCTTGAAATCATCTCATTGACATCCATAGGCCCCAAAAACAATTGGTCCCAATCCATATTACTTAAGAAATTGTTAATGGATGTGTAGTCTGCTCTATAAAAATTTAACCTTTTATTTTCCTTGTTAACCGCTAAAGTGTTCCTTCTATCATTCATAGGTATTTTTATTTCTAGAGGAGGATGATACAGATCTATACGACTAAGCACAAACCCAGACTCAGAAACTTCACACTGTTTTAAATCAGTCAATACTAAATCAAGTACCTTATTCGTATTGTTCAGAATCTTATTGAACTGCCTTAAATTATTTACAAAAGAAAAATCAATCAAAATCTGAGAAAGAGACGTTGTCTGAGTGATAGTCGAGGTATCATAGACTTGCTCCCAATCAATGCAGCTGAGGTTGAAATCGCCAATCAAGCAAACACTGAACTCAAGCCTTTCCAACACGGAGGTACAATTTGCAACAAAGTGTTCCAACATAGCCTTCTTTACCGGTGAACGGAGGTAAACTGCACAAAAAGTTAGATATGGCATGGCCTCATCCGGTAGCTCAACAGATATCCAAATGTCTTCGCACATACTCTCCCATAAATGCATTCTTTTAGACTTAAATTTAATTGATACCGCGACCAAAACTCCTCCCCTGTCATCCATTTTGTGAAATCCTGACATCTCTCTATCTCTTCTATAAACCGTATATCTAGAATGAAACAGTTCTGAACTCATAACGCTACTGTTTAGGTTAGTTTCAGTTATAATGATAATATCGTAGTTACAACAGCAAAGATTCCTATAAAAAACGTGCGTCTTGGTTCTAAGACCCCTGACATTCTGGTAATAAATATTTAAATTAGAGAAAATGAGTGAGAAAACATTTTGATACATGCACTATATATTAGAAGAGAAAAAGTGGTATAACACATAATGCAACCAACTATTAAACAATTTTATCTAGACAGTTAGTGTCCTTAACATAGATATATTCACTCTCCTCGTTTTTGCGCACATAGATGCGACCGCTTCTAATCCAAGTAAATTTATATCCCTTTTCTTTCGCCTTCAGTCGCGTTGCAGCATGCAGTACTTTGTTAGCCGGAGATAGGTGGTCAGTGATAAAGATTGGTGAATGATCCCGGAAACCAATTAGCGCACTGTTCAGTTTATCGTTCCTGTCTTTTTTCGTTTTGTTAAATTCGATGGCCGCCGCCATAAAACCATCTCGTATCCTTGGTGTGCTAAACTGAACCACTATTGATCGTGGTCGAGGACTGGCTCGATTAAACTTGGCTATTCGGGTGCAATTGGAAACTTCGTTGTCTTTTAAATCGTAATCGATCACCTTGCTTATAGTTTTTAGAGTATCCAATATATTTTCGTCTTTCTTCTCGGGGACGCATTGGATCTCGACATTATTTGATCGTGCCTGTTGCTCTAACTGGTTTATCCGTGAATTCTGCTCGCTGACCAAGATTTCCAACTTTTTATTTTGTTCTGTTAGATTTCTCACCAGCTCTCTATCGGCATGGTTCGATTTAACAATATCCTCGAATTGGTCATTTATGTAGTTCATAGACTCTTTGACATCGTTGATTTCCTTCCTAATAGTCTTCAATTCGGAGCTCATAACAGCGGTCATATCGGTTCTTATTTTGCCGACTAAGCCACTCAACTCACCCTGTAAAACTTCCAGCATAATAGATTTAACTTCCGTGCTTGTTAATAAAATACTATACAATTTATATGAAGTGGCATATTTGTGTCAGGTGGCCGTAGTACAAAAAAGTGGTTACGCCGATAAGGGCAGCATTAAGGTAGCGATCTCCTTTTGACATTGGAAATGTCTTTTCGTTCGATCCAGTATAGGCCCCGATTTCACGAAATAGTGCGATCCCCTTATATCTCGGAGAGTTGCGAAGATATGATATTCAAAAAAGTTCAAAAGACGCGTATTTACGACAGCTGTAATGTGCAAAAAGAATTATTTGATAATGTCAAAAACTTTGACTAAGATGATTTTGGCGCTCGATATTTTGATATCAAAAATTTGAGAAAAACCGTTTAGTCAGCTACAATTTGAGCCTAAAACAAAGACGATCGGGTTAAGGGTTTGCCCTGTAGCCTAATCTTTTTGTAACAATATTTTTTCGAATTCCGTATATTCATTTCCAATGTGCTCGATAGTCGTGTGAGGCACGAAATCTGTGAATTTTTAACTAGAGCGAATTTGCTATGTGCATCTCTTATAGACTAAGAGATAAGTGTACTTTTTGTAGCTGCCTTGCAGCTGATCGTTTATTTTTTACTGACCTTTGAACGTCTGTAATTCCTAAACCGACTGAAGTTATGCAGGCAGACCTAGTTCATCCCCATCACAGAGATGCTCTACTATCCATAAACACTGAATCAGCCTTGCTGCTGATGGTTGCAAAAAGTACACTTATCTCTTAGTCTATTATTGAGTGAATATGACAAGACATTGCTTCCTTCAAGTACCTTCAATAGAAGCAAATCATTTTCGTCGCGCAACCGTGGCGTATCGTGATTGGTTCACGAGGTTTTGATAACAGTCAACTGTGCAGGTACATCATCATCAGCTTCTGTCGTCTCTACGGTCGTGAGTATTATACTCACGAGAATGTCAGAGAATGCTAAACACGTTTTCAAACAGCTCTATTGTTATTCAATAATTCCCATCAATGTTTAATTTTTGTCTGATCCTAAGAACGTTTTAAATGAATAAACCATTTTTTTATGGCAGCCTCTTATGCTATAACACAGCTTTTGATCTATTTTTAGTCTGACACTAAATTGAAAATCCTAAGTGTTTTTATAGAAACTGATTATGTTTTTGGGTCTAAGTTTATGTTAATGGGACTGCAGGTTCACTTTCTGTCGAAATACCTACTGAATTATTTAGAAAACACTTTCCAAATTTTCAGGGGTGATTTAGACCATCAAACTGAACAACTTTTACTATGGGAGCACTGAAATAGCATACTAAACTGCAATGGCCTACCTACTCGACTTAAGTGTATGAAACACTTTTTTTTTGCGATTTCAGCTTAGCTCCCGTAGTAAAAGTAGTTCAGTTTGATGATCTGAACCTTAGATCAAAGTAAAATTAATGGATAGGCCTTACGCGAACATTTCAAACCAGAAAAATGAGGCAAAACAAATGACAGTTTTACTTCAAATATGTACCGAGATGACAGACCAAGTGTGCTAGTTTTTATGGACCAAGTTGTGTGCTTCAACTTAACGCGCTTTGGGCCTTTCCATTAATTTTACTTTAATCTAAGGTCTGAACCACGCCTGAAAATTTTGAAAGTGTTTAAAAAAATTACCACTTATAATAATACGTATTTAATTTCAAACTAGGCAAAAATTAAGTCAATTCAGGTTATCAGTATTTAAATGTAATGTTTGTAAATTATTGGAAAAGCGTAAAATTTTCTCATAAAATGAATAACTCTTCTAAGTTTATTATGTACTTGAGACCTTCGGAAAACGCTTAAGATTAAGTGATATTGAAAACCATATTTTCTTGGTAACTATTGAAGCTTTTTATGAGAAACAGATAGGTCTTGTAAAATACAGCGAAACAAACATTGTACCGTACAGCCCAGTCATTTTACGGAGTTTTGTTAGGCGGCGTAGGGAGTAATTACTAATTGGACTTTTAAACTGTAACCAGAACCATTAAGTGACAAAATGACTATCTTAAAGGATATTAAAACAAAATTTGCTACGCAACATAGAAATCAAAATTATGTGTCCCAGAAAGACTTTGAGTTATTAATTTTAATACCAATGCACTTATTTGACTTAGATTTAACAATATAAATTATGTTTGAGCAATAAAATAGGCAATGAAATTTAAAAAATTAGGAATTTATTTGAAAATACGAATGTATTTTTCAAAACCTTCTAAGTAGACAAAAATATTCACACCATGTTTGAAGTATGTATAATGGTAAAGCCTTAAATAAATGCAAAAAAAATTTTACCATTAGGTTTTTTAGAACGAGCTAAATTTTAAAATTGGAACTGTTGCTGACGTGATTTTTTTTAAACTTTGATACATTTCTAGGCTTACATTGGCTCTTCAATATTATACCGAAAAAAATGTCAATTACTAATTCGTCCCGGCTCAAATCGTGAAATGACTGGGCTAGTACACCAACAAACTCAAAATCTGCACTAAATTCGTGAATTTTTATAATTAGGTATTTATTTAGTGTTTTTTATTTTAACTCGAAAACGAACTCGGCCGATTGGTATAAAAATCTTCTTCTGAGAATTTCAATCGGATTTCGCAGAAGAACCAGAGTATTTGACATAGCCCAAAGAAATGCTAAACTAAAGTGGCAATGGGTGGGGCACATTACTCGCAGAACCGATGGCCGATGGGGACGAAGAGTTCTCGAGTGAAAGAAAGAAAGAAAGAAAAATTATTTATTTGGATCTCCGACACACATACAATCGACCGACCGACCGCGACCGCGTACCGGAAAGCGCAGTGTAGTTAGTCCCTCCCGGTGGACAAGACAAGGGCAAAGTGGACCGACGACCTGGTGAAGGCTGCGGGAACCCGTTGGATGAGCGCAGCGCGCATCGGTCGTTGTGGCGATACTTGGGGGAGGCCTGTCTAGCAGTGAACGTCCATCGGCTGAGATGATGATGATGAGCCGAATGTAAACCTTTTCAACAATTTCAGAAATTAAGTAACATCGTCATCAGTATATCTTCTTGATCGACTAATATTGGAAATGGTTGCGTGAGTTTTATAATATTTCAATACATTTTTGTTATATGGTCCATCCATCCCAATCCTTGATCAGTCCGTCTTCGGACATAGGCTTCCTCCATAATTTATGTTTGTTTGGAGGGATTCATCACGCCAGACACGGCGGATTGATTGATTGGCGGCAGTACCGGAGCCGATTTGGATGTCAACCATCCTCACCAACGGGTAATCTGTTTTCCAACCGTTCTCCTCCACACGAGGTCCGCTTGAAGAATGCTGGTAAGCTGCTTCCTTCTGCCAGGGCCAAACACCTATTTAATGGCGGTGCTAGATCGCCATGTCGTATTGCCGTCGTTGGATGTTGCGGTATTTCATGGAGGTGCCGGTGCCACTAGGCATCCCACCGCATCCCGGTAACCATACCGCCTCGGTCCGGGACTGCTTTTTTGGTTAGACCTTATTCGCAGCTATCCCACATATCTACAGGGTGAAATTGATATCATTAGCATCCTTTTAAACTATGAGTCTACCCATCAAACTGAACAACTTTTACCATGGGAGCAAACCGATCAGAGCAGAAAAAAATCTGCTGTTCCGAACTAAACTGCACCCGCCGCAGCTGCCTACTCGACTCAAATGTATGCAACAGCAGATTTTTTTTTGCTCCGATTTGTTTGCTCCGATAGTAAAAGTTGTTCAGTTTGATGGGTAGACTCTTAGTTTATAAGGATGCTAATGATATCAATTTCAGCCTGTTTAGGATGTTCCACTATCATATCCGCCACTAGTGGACTCGGTAGGTAGCCCTGAGTACACGGTATATTGAAAAAAAAACAAGTTTTTATTTAAGCATTTAATCCTCCCGCAAGTCCATTCTTCATCCCCTTACTTGAAACGATTTCTCCTACACTGTTAAATATACCTGAGCAATATTTTTATAACCGAAAGCTTTCAGGCGAAACTTGTTATTTATGGCAGTGGTTTTAGTTATTATGTTAATCTTAAGTTGGATTATGTTTAGAGTTTTTTCATGTGTTATTTTATTTTTGACTCCAAGGCAATTGATAATAAAATTATCAGAACTGAACAGCTTTGAAACCAACGATGATTACTAAAGGGTATAAAAAAACTCTCTGAATATTTAAAGGGATGATATTCGAATCAGGATGTCAGACTTTCAAAAATATCACTTCTGTGTACAGTCAGCAGCAATAAGTTATATACACTTTATTACTACGATGTAGAACAAAAGTTTATACAACTTATTGCTAGACAATGCGGTATTGATGGAAATGAGCTGGCACGAAGAGGGGCAGAAGTGGATGCCATAGGCCCCGAGCCTTACTGCGGTATCTCTCGCAACACTTCTAGACGTGTGCTAAAGGAATGGACCGTAAACCAAAGCCGTAAGCTCTGGTCGGATACACCAGGACTGAGGCATGCGAAAAAACTTGTGACCGGCTTTTCAAACAGACATACCTCGGATGCCATCAATTCAAACCGCAACGACTTAAGGCTCTTAGTACGAGCCTTAACAGGACACTGCAAGTTAAACAAACACCTACACAGAAAGGAGCTTGTAGATTCACCCACCTGCAGATTCTGCTGTGAAGCAAAGGAAACGCCCATACACCTCCTCTGCGAATGCGAAGTGCTCATTCATAGCGGGAGTCGCCATCTAGGTGGACACATAATAACACCTACTGACATTAGGGACCTCCCCTCCAAAAGCATAACACGGTTCATGAAGTCCGTGGGCCTAGGAAATGACCTTTAGGTCTAGGGTGACAACTACAATGGATCTGTCCAGGTCGCAGTAGCTATTTGGTCACCGACCAAGCCCTTATAACCAAATAATAATAACTTATTGCTGCCGACTGTACATGCGAGCTTGTTCTCAGCAGTACCATTATGCATAACTAAAATAATATGCACTTACCCAGCAGTGGAATCAAAACTTAAAAATTGTACATTCTCTCTATTTTATATTATTTTCTAGAGAGCTTTTTAAAAGCAGTCGTAAAGTTAAGCTCCCTTCCTAAGTTATGTATAAAATTTGTCGAATTTAGAGCACCTGCTTGCTTTCATTTCATTTTCTGCATTATTTATGGTAATCTAACCTTTTGCATGATTACTGACGCTCGTTGTGGTCTAGGCCAGAACACTGCATGTTGTGCAAGAAGTAGTAGGTTTGATCCCAGCCTGGTTCAAACTCTATTACGGCTTTAACATCACCAATCTTTTAGGAACAATGTGAAATTGAAATCTTTGCCATCCTTTTAAACTAAGAGTCTACACATCAAACTGAACAGCTTGTTAGGAAACACTTCTCTTTGGGAATGGAAATCTTCTTGAGAAAACGTGCAAAGAATAAAATCTGGTGTGTGTCAAAGCCACCGTCGAAGACCGTAATGGAACCATTTATAAATTACTAACAAATAAACGATTATTTTCAATTACCATAGAAATGCTTCATTCTGTAACGCTTTTTTAACCTTATTTCAAAACCTATTAAGGGGTCACTGAGCCTATAATATTGTGCTGCCTTCAATCGTATTTTTTTATTTCTAAACAAACAACATTTCCAAAAAACATGAATGTCACATTGTAGTCATTGCTGATTTTAAATTTATTGGGTCACTGCGGATTTGTTTTTATAATGTTTGTGGCCACTTTTGGCAGATTTAACGATAATAACTACAAGCTTTAAATACAATAATCCGTAATGTTTCGATAAGTTGAAAGCCAATCAGGACTACAATCTTAAAACAGCAGGATCTCTGTTCGGAATACTTTGAGTGACCCGGTTGCTCTTTAAAATTTACCAATTTTAAGTACCCTCAATAAGGGATTTTCCGAAAGCCTTTAAAAAAGAAAAAATAGTTCCTAAAGGCTCGATAGATGGCGTTGACGAGACAGGGGTGAGCGACCTTGCAGATAATAAAATACAAATAAAATAGTTAGAATTTGTGTTTTTAAGAAAGCAGCAAAATTTGAACATACATTTCGTCAACGGATGCGTCTGACTCAGTGACATGCATTTTTGTTTACTTTTTAGCCTAAAATTTTCGTCTTCGGATCCCTCTCTGATCAATGCCATCTATCGTTTGACTAGCTGTCAGAAAACTCCTCAATCTCTTCGTCTTCTATTCTATTCGAGTCTGGGAAATAGTTAGGATACCGAAACCTCAAATCATCACACAAATCTTCACCCAGCCCACCCTCATAGTAAGGGTTTGGTAGACTTCACATACGCATCAGAATTTCTTTTAGCAATTTTTAGATTTTTTCACAATATTTTCCTTCACCGTTGACCCCAATAATGTTTCCATATATATCGTAATTAAGTTATTTCTGAATACAAATCAATCACATAACTCCGTACGGCAGTAATCAATGGCTAACGAGATCTCATGTTGATTGATCGAACACAAACATTATTTTACCAACATATTACTTTATTTTACTTCTGATATATTGAAGAATTGATGTTCTTATTATAAGTTGGTTACAAGCTTTGGTTGGTGGCTTCGTTTGCGTAGGATTCATTTCAGTTTGTGGATAAAGTTCCTATATGTCCGTTTATTCTTTATCTACTTAGGTATCTGCAATCCATAAAGACATCATTCATTTTGATCCAAATGTGAAAGTGCTGGCTGAAGAAAAATAATGCTTTACTATAATAATGATTATATTAGAACTCGTCCGTGGTAGTATTTATTACTATAGCACCAAAGCTGCAGGTGTATGGCCAATGGTCCTTGATTTTATTTGTATTTGAAAAACCTGTTTTAAATATTTTCGATAAAATGAACTAATGAAAACACATAATGTCCTGCCATGACAAGACATTTTAAACATCTTACAATGTATGTGCCTGTGAGCGTTATTTATTATTATTTTTTTTTTATCTCATCTAATAAAATCTATGCATCTACATCTTATAGTATGGTACAATAAATTAGTATCCCCACATTTTCGACTCAGTAAGGTCAACACATCTTTCATGGGGCACTGTATACGCTATTATAAGAAGATACCAGAGGATATTCTAAACTTGCCAGACAAAAAGTTTAAGTCCCATGTTAAACAAGTCCTCTGTAAAAAAGGCTACTATAAACTCGATGACTATTTGAATGACCAAAATGTCTGGTCTTGAAAATGTTACTCTATGTAATACAATATTGTATTTTAATTGTACTTTTGTATATTGTGTTTTGTTTAAAAGATGTGTGTTGTAGAGTTTCCGGCCGCATCTTCTCTCAGCGGAACACCTTCCGACGCGGTGGTAGAGTCAAAAAATGACGTCAAAAAGCTATCTATGTGATATTATTTTGAATAAAAAATTTTTGAATTTGAATTTGAATGGTACCCGTTTTGAAACTAAACAGATAAGTTCCATACATTTTTAGGCAAAATGTGAAATGGCCCTACAGCCTTTGGTGTCATAATAATAAATGCTTAGAGGGACAAAAGGTTCTAACAAAACATACCATTATTTGTATGAAACCTGGATGATGTCCTATAAAGGTGGTTGGAAGATAAAGTAACGGAATAATAATAAGTAGTAGAGAAAAGTAAGTACTTAATTTAAAAGATGATTAGTTATCTTTGTTACAAAAGCTAACTTGAACTTTAAGACCTATTTATTGCAAAAAAAACAATAAATAACAGATTGGCCTAAAAGTTAAATAAATAAAAATAATTTCATTAAAGTATTCATATCTGCCATAAAATCATCTTGTAAGATAATTTAAGCATCATAAAATTAGTTTTTTCAACAAAGAAAGTCTTTTCGTCTCTTACTGAGATGGGGGTACAAATGACTTACAAACACTAACCCTTCTGAAAACATAGACACTAGAGTTAGGATTTTTTATTGAATGGCTTCAATGAAGGATTTTATTTTTTTGGTTTGTTATGTAACACCCTGTAGAGAGAAGATTAGTTTAATTTTAAACGACTAAGTCAAATTAAATCCTAGAATCAAAAGTTTCCATACTACGGAAGGAACGTAAACCACTAACGGTTAACTTCAAGTCAAGTGATGGCATGAAACTTAGACAGTTGGGTTAGCTACTAAACCAACATAAACCTAACCATGTGACCTAACTTAACCAAGGCTGCCATATATTACTTCTAGTAAACTGACACTCAGTTGCAGAAACGCTCATTAAAGATAATCCTCCATTAAATCTCATGCTGTCACTTTTTGTTTTGTTGACATAATAAAAACTAGCAAGAGATTTAATGGAGGATTATCTTTAATGGACGTTTCTGCAACTGAGTGTTAGCAACAAAAGGGGAGGTGCGTACTCAAAACCGACGGGCATGTATGAAGAGATGTATGGATGTACATGAGGCAAAAGAGGTATGTAGTAAATGGCGCGGCCTGGTCTCTACCCCACTGGGTCACTTTGAAAGGGTTATGTATCCATGAAACTATGAACAACATTCCGACCAAAAGCGTGTCGGATACGCCCACTATAGGGATCCACAGTCAACAACTATTTTTGCTCTTAAAGTAAATCATAATAATGGTATAGCTACTTTTACACTTCGTTTTTGAAGTTGGAATTTATTTTTCTGATTCTTATTTGCACTAAATGCAAATTAACGCAAAAAAATATTTGAATCAGTTCTGGCATGACTATTGACTAGACTAGTGTATTGCCAGTGATGACATAAAATATGGCGAACAGTGACATGGTAGCTCACTTAAGGCATCATAAAAAGCGATGGCGAGGACTATGCTCGGAGTTTCCCTGAGAGATCAAATCAAAAATGAAGAGATCCGGAGAAGAACCAGAGCAGCTGACATATATCCCAAAGAATTGCTAAACTAAAGTGGGATGGAGCCGAAGAGTTCTCGAGTGGTGACCGCGTACCGGAAAGTGCAGCGTGGCTAGGTGGACTGACGACCTGGTGAAGGTGGCGGGAATCCGTTGGATGAGGGCAGCGCAGGACCGGTCGTTGTAGCGATCCTTGGGGGAGACCTATATCCAGCAGTGGACGTCCATCGGCGGAGATAATGATGATGATTGCATTCGTTATAATGTCCATTTCCCGCGGGTTTCTTGATAATTATACAGAGTGAAATTGATATCATTAGCGTCCTTTTAAACTAAAGAGTCTACCCATCAAACTGAACAACTTTCACTATGGAAGAAAACCGAACGGAGCAAAAAAAAAATCAGCTGTTGCATACATTTGACTCGAGTAGGCGTTTAGTATGGAACAGCAGATTATTTTTTTGCTCCGGTCGATTTGCTCCCATAGTGAAAGTTGTTCAGTTTGATGGGTAGACTCTTAGTTTAAAAGGATGCTAATGATATCAATTTTACCCTGTAGAAGAATTAAATTACTTTGTTATCTAATGATAATGACAACTCACTCTATTTTCGTTGTATAGAATGATGGTAGAGAACTTGTGTTTAGGGTTCCGTACCCAGAATGTGTCAACAAAGCCTACGCTGCACGTCTGTCCGTCCGTCTTAACTCTTAACGGTTCTATCTTTTAAACCGTAATAGGTAGCGAGTTGATCACTGAATATGTATTATTATTTTGGATGTATTATTATTCGTATTTTTATTATTTATTATTTGGGACAAATAATATAAAAAAACAAAAACTAAAAAATTAAGGGGGTATAAAAAACGCATTTTTGGAAAGTTTTTCGTTTTTTCTCCATCGTAAAAATGGCAATACGAAAACGTCAGACAGGGTGTGATTAAAGAGCATACTCTTTTTCAGCTTCATTACCACACTTCTAATTTCGTGTTATAGGAAAAACAAACGGAATAGACGGTGCTATAGAGCATCATATCATCGTCTATTCTGTTTGTTTTTCTGTATATACCCAATTACTGTCTCATTATTGTAAATATAACACGAAATTAGAAGTGTGTGAAATTAGCAGATTTCACTTAGAAATAAAGTTGAAATTCGAGCAAAACTTACGTTAATTTCACGTACCATGCTCGTACCTACAGAGTCGTGACTCAAAAACTTTGCTCTCCTCATACCACTTTAGGAAACGTTTACTTTACCAAAAACTTCTCAAAAGCTTCGCAAGTTACTTTGAAGGGTCCCAAAATGGCCCATTAAAATTAATTCATTATTAATACCTTGTAAGTATTTAAGATGAAACTATTAATTATTCTTGACTGCTATTAATGGATTTATTACGAAATAAAACAAGGTAAGTACCCTAAAACAAAGAATAAGCTGTTCTACAACTAGTCAAATGAGCGACTCTTTATAGGATGTCAAAAAGCGCACTTTGTATGAAAATTTTTACATTCATGATGTTATCTCCATTTCTTTGAAAGTTTATGATGTTATACAACATAGTTTTCAAAGTTAATTGGTCAATTAAGTAAATCAATTGAATTTCAAGTTATTTTTATAATTTTAATAATGCTGGCAAATGATCTGAAAGTAAATAAATTAATTGAATTGAAATACTAGATGATTACAAATTTTATAATAATGTATCTAGTTGAATGCCGTGATTAGTGAGGTAGCATTATGCCTATTGCAATAGCTTAAGAAATGTAATTGTATCTGTATTAACCTTATTAGTAATCCTAAATCTGAATAGATAACAAAAAAAAAGTACCTATACATAGGTATTTAAAAAAAACTAAAAACCCGACTGCGTTCTTCTTCTTCTTATCATGTGGGCAGAGCCCACTGCGTTAAAATATTCCTAATTAACTAAAAAGATCCTTTGCGTCGCGCAGTTGGGTAAAAAAATGCTCATAGTTGGCAGTATTGTTTTGAACTGGCCTCCAAAGTTATTGGCGATAGTGTATTGGTTGAAATCTTTTCACAAAACGCATAAAAAGAGCAGATGATTCTGGAAATCCTTTACATTCGTTAATGCACTGAATTTCTAATTTTCTAACGCTAAAAAACTAGCGTTCAAATTAAAAATAAAACAATAGTAGGTACACCTTGTGTTTTCTAAGAAAATTTAACAATACATGCGCAGTACCTCAACTTCAACTTTAAATAGTCTTTATTTTACACCAAAACATGAACAGTGGAATACAGACAAAAAGAATTCTTGAGAGCCAGGCAGAGGTACAAAATAAGGCGGTCTTATCGCTAAGAAGCGGTGAACGAAGAGGCGGTGTTTCCAGAGAAACTATCAAAAAGGAGCACTTATCAGTAAATAAAAAACAAGATGCAAGTATACAAAATAAACCTATAATAAATACAATATGTAAACACGCAATACATATAGGCATCTATAATATGTATTCTTATATAATATATATACATACACATACATAATATATAAATACGCGTACTACACAACTAAACACGATAGTAAAATATGAACCATAAACATAGGAAAAGATGTACATACGGAGAAAAAAGATCGGAGAGCATCAGTGATGATCATGATCAAGGAAATAAGACTTGAGAATTTGATAAAACCTCTTGGGCTTATTCGCCTTCTGTGTTTCAATTTTACATACTTAATAAGCACTGGTTACTACATATTCAATATCAATTAAACCGCAAAATGTATCCAACCCTGTATTATAATACTAGAAATTTGATTTCCAGTTATCTTTACAAACGTTTCAGCCGAAAATGTACATTCATGTTAAACGAATAAAGTCCTAAATAGTGCGGCAGCAAATGTATATAATAATTTACGATATTTCCTGAAATATAACGTTAAACTATGTTCTTAAAGTTCAAAATTGGTTTGAGTATTGTTCAAAATTATTCGAGATACGTTTAATTTCGTCCGAATCGAGTATTATGTTGTAATAACTGTTAACACTGTGGTTTTGTTAATGAGAATAGAATTAATTACATTAGTATTGGGTCAGGTATTATTGTTAATCCTCCCATAATAACGTGTGATCCAGACGCACGGCAGTGGAGTCAGCCAAGTTCGGAAAAAGAGCGATGTATTGACCACCTTTTATTAATTACGAGCGTTAACCCACGACTTCGTCCGCACAAATTATATACCAAATTTTAAGTCAGATCATAAGCTATGAAACATAAAAGTTTCATCAAAATCGGTTCAGTAGTTTTTGCGTGATACTCGTTCAAACAAACAAACAAAAACACAAACAAACAGACAAAAAATCCAAAAATTGGTGAAATGGAATCAGGGACACCTAAAAACCATATCGTAACTTTTTTTTTGTTAATATCTTCAATGTACAGACAAACTTCCTGTTACAGTTTTATAATAGTATAGATTATTATTTATTATACAAACCATTTCGAGCAACTTTCAAACTCTTTATTACATCGAGATTAGCTTTACTTCAAGCAAATTTCTGTAATTTTCGTCAAATATTGCTACTTTTACCGACTCACTTACTCGTCAAAAAGACTAATTATTATTAAATTGATGAGATTGGGCAGAATAGAAATAAAAAAAATTGTTTAAAAATAATGACGATAATAACATCATTCAATAATACCATAAAAAAGGAGCGAACAACTGACCATGTGGATTATATTACCTACACGAATCTGAATATAACTTTCAGACGGTTTGATAGATCAGTCGATGCGCCGAGGATCGCGGATTTCAACCCCGCAAGGAGCTAATATTTATAGGGTTAATATAAATCTTCATACCCAAGTCATGGGTGTTTGTGAATACAAGTTCTTTCTTGTTTTTTTTTCTTTTGCCTCACACAGATTATGATTCCATAATTGTTGTCTTGTCATCAAAATAAAAGTCTGGACTAGATTCTGTTACTCGATTGGAGACTAGTTAATCTGTGTGAGGCAAAAGAAAAAAAAACAAGAAAGAACACACAATCAGATCTCAATAATTCGTTCATCGGTAAAGCCGGCAAGCTCACTTCTTTTTTACAGAACTTGAACCTTTTTTCATATTTAACTTTTTGGTGAGATTACCATTTACAGGATGATAATAATGCATAGAATCATTAACGTATTTCTTTTTTCTTTAGTACAAAAAACAATTCATTAGTTAAAGGTGGACCTCAAAAAAGCTCTCCAATCCATCTCAGTTTTATCCCAAGCCACAAGACAATCGATAAGAAAACAAACAACAAATTCAGCTACGTCTTTATAATCGGACCGTGAATGGGAGCTTAGACTTACCTACGTTTGGTTCAGTCGATAACGTTTGTGGGAAGCCTTATTTATGAGGTTGGGGCAAGATTAGGCGAACTATTGGCGGGACCTGCTTTGCGGAAATAATACCCGAATTGGTAAGAACTGGAAATTGGGAGTGGTATTTTGGGTTTGATACTTTAGTCCCATTTTATTTACTTGATGTTATCAAAAAGAGGATGTACGTAAGTGAGTAAATGTAAATGTAAGAAGAAAGCAAAAAAAGCGGTAGCCATCGCTAGAGCTGAAGCCCAGGACAAGTTATACGAGTCTCTGGATAGTCCTCAGGGGCAAAAAAAGCTCTATAGGATGGCAAAAGCTAGAGAGAAGAGTGCAAGAGACGTGTCCCACATAAAGTGTATAAAAGATGATGCAGGAAAAGTGATGACAAATGATGATGACATAAAAGTACGTTGGAAAGGATATTTTGAAAAGTTAATGAACGAGGAGAATGCTTGGAGTGGTCAGTTAGAGTATTTACCAGTGAACGTGGGGTTGGTAAGAGAAATTAGTATGGAAGAGGTAAAAAAGGCTGTACGAAGTATGAAAAATGGAAAGGCCGTGGGACCGGATGGAATACCAGTTGAGGTTTGGAAGGTTTTGAGTGCGGATGGATATAAGTGGATAGCTTTATTCTTCAATAAGTTGTTGCATAAAGAAGTAATCCCCGACGAATGGTGCAACAGTTTACTGGTGCCCATCTATAAAAATAAGGGTTTCGTACAGAACTGCAACAATTATAGGGGAATAAAGCTAATGTCACATAGTATGAAAGTATGGGAAAAAGTGGTAGAGAAACGACTGAGAGAGGAGAGTGAGATAACGCAAAACCAGTTCGGTTTTATGCCTGGTCGGGGTACAACGGACGCTATTTTTTCACTACGCCAACTTTGTGAATTATACAGGCGTGCTCAAAAGAACTTGCACATGGTGTTTGTTGACCTCGAGAAGGCATACGATCGTGTACCCCGGGAGGTCTTGTGGTGGGCTCTCAAAAAGAAAGATGTGCCTGGAAAATACCTTGAGTTGATTCGTGCAATGTACAGCCGATCCAGCACATGCGTCCGATCATCTGCTGGTACCACCGATAAATTCAATGTGGCTGTAGGTTTGCACCAAGGGTCGGCTTTAGGCCCTTACCTCTTCCTGTTGATTATGGATGCTTTAACATCGGACATACAGGAAGAGGCACCCTGGTGCATGCTGTTTGCCGACGACATTGTTCTTGTCGGTGAAGATGGACTCGAGGTCCAGAGCAGATTGGCACAATGGCAGCAAAAACTGGAGAGTGTTGGCATGAAAATTAGCAGAACTAAAACGGAACGTTTGTTCTGCGATTTCGGCGGTCTCTCCAGTTGCATGCCTATTGCCCTTGATGGCGTGCCTTTGCCAGTCTGCTCCGTCTTCCGGTACCTCGGGTCACTCATACAAAAAGATGGAGAGATAGACCGGGACGTGAAGCACCGAATCAACTCAGGGTGGATGAAGTGGCGGCAGGTTACGGGAACGATCTGCGACTCCCGAATCCCCCTCAAATTGAAGGGGAAAATATATAAGACCGTAATACGACCTGTCGTTATGTACGGATCAGAGTGTTGGGCCACAAAAGGGACGGATGAGAAACGATTGCATGCAGCTGAGATGAGAATGTTGAGATGGATGTGTGGTGTAACTAGAATGGACAAGATTAGGAATGAGTATATTAGAGGAAGTTTGAAAGTAGCACCTATAACGGAAAAATTGCAGGGTAATAGATTATCGTGGTATGGGCATGTAATGCGGAGAGAAGAGTGTCATGTTACGAGACGAGTGTTAAGTATGAATGTGGATGGCTGTAGTAGGAGAGGGAGGCCGAAGAAAAGATGGTTGGATTGTGTGAAGGATGATATGTGTAAAAAAGGAGTGAGTGTTGAAACGACGGCTAAGAGAGATGAATGGAAGAGGATGACATATTGCGCCGACCCCAAATAATGGGAAATGGGCAAGACAATGATGATGATGATGATGATCAAAAAGAGGATGTATTGATAAAGATAGAGCTAAACGTATGCTGAGATGGTTTGGTCATTATTATCACTACAAATCTAAATATATAAGAGAAATATATAAAAGATGAAACTGACTGACTGAATGAATGGCTGACTGACATCTCAACGCACAGCCCAAACCGCTGGGTCCAGAGATTCCAAATTTGGCACGTTGGTTCCTTATGAAATCTAGGGGTGCACTAAGAAAGGATTTTTCAAAATTGAACCCCTAAGGGGGTGCCTAGAGGGATGAGTAGAGGGTGTTCTTTCAGAAGTCACAAAAACAAGTCAGTGCCACAAAAAAAAACATAAAAAAGTCCTAAGTTCACGCGTACGAAGTCACGGGCATCAGCTAGTATATTAAGAGAGCCATTGCATTCTATCACAAAAGAGGGAAGAAACTAGCTTTATTATTATTTGTTTTTGTATAAGCTATAAGCAATCGAGGTTTGTCAGGATTGTAGAAAGTGGTGTTCTGTTTTCTCTGCCTACCCCATTGGGAGACAGGCGTGAGAATATGTATGAATGTATTGATTTACTTATACAATACAGGGTGTTACAGATAAAAATAAAAATTTAAAACTTTTAAGGGGGTTGTTTAGCCGATCAAACTGAACAACTTTCACTATGGGACCAAAATCGAAATCGCGAAAAAAATAATCTTTTGTCCCATACATTTACCTCGAGTAGATCTGTAGTTTCGATGAAACATCGCAAACGCATCGCATCATTGCGATTATGGCAAATCTCCCCATTTTGGGGAAGGCCTAAGACCGGCAGTTGACGTCTATCGGCTGATATGATGATAATAATGATGGAACATCCGAATGTTTTTTCGCGATTTCGATATTGGTCTCATAGTGAAAGTTTGATGGTCTAAACCATCCCTTAAATGTTTATTTGTATTTATTTTTGTAACAGCTTGTATAGTGGGCGCCCGCGATTAACTTCAATCATTGATATCTTATCAACACTTTATAGGCGGTTAACATGAATCCAGTGACTGGATCCAGTGCTGTTTAAAAACTATTCTTGAAGAAAAAACTTTCTCATATTTTTCAAAATTTTATATTCAGACGCAATTTCAAACGTATTTAGTTACCTTTAACTTTACTATAAGTAAATACTGACACGATCGCAGTTCAATTGAAAGAAGTTATAATAATGTGGTATATATTTTATTAGATTGCACCTAATAACTTATCTATGCCTAGATCTTCTAAGATAATTTTAATAAAATTCTAAACTTGGCGTGGATGTACGCACGGCGACACATCAAGCTATACAAAACCAAAATAAGCTGGCCGCGCGTAGGTCGAGTAAAGTATAACTTCGCGCGGCCAGCTTATGTTGGTTTTGTATAGCTTGATGTGTCGCCGTGTGTACATTGAAGATATAATTATGTATAAATAATAATTGGGGGCGCTTAGGATCTTACTTTGAATACGTAATGGAATGCATTGAAACGAATTTTAGAATTTTTTACTGTTTTTCTGTCTGTCCGTTTGTCTCTTTGTTCGTGCACGCATCACGTAAAAACTACTTCACCGATTTGGATGGGATTTTTACGAAAGCGTAGGACTTAGTTTGGATTAATATTTAAGGTTTATTTTATTGCAATCGGTTCATTAAATCAAAAGTTATGAGTATTTAAAGTCAGTGGTCTGCACGTACTAAGTCATGGGGCCAATTGTCATTAAAAAATAATTTAATTTTTGGTGATAAAAGAAATAAAAAAGCATTTTTTAACGGAACAGTATAAATATAGATTGTCCGCAGTATAACCTATACACTGTATATAAAAGTATAATTTTACCACCTTTAAACCACATACTCTACCCATCAAACTGAACAACTTTTACTTATTGAGTAAACCGATTACGATAAAATAAAAAGCAAATGTTTACTCTAAACCTAAGCCTTATCCTTTTCTGAAAACCCTTTTGGAGTGTCGCGTGCAAACAAATAAACAGACTAACCGACAAATTGTATAAAGCGGACTTATCGCTAAAAAGCTATTTCTATACCTAGAGAATATTATAATGCTCGCCTTTGTACATCACGACATACTGTATTTTTTTCATAATTATGTTTTTGTGTACAATAAAGCCCCCTCGGGGAATATAGTCGTGAGCATATGCTATGCTATGCATGCTATGCTATACTATGCTATACTATGCTATGCTATGCTATGCTATGCTATAAAAGCATTGCAACCTGTATAAATTAAATTAAATCGCCGTAAAACGTAACCCTGATTTACAATATCTCTCTCTTACTACCGCTTTGTGGAGTAAAGTCGTGGGCATATTTTTTTATTCATTTATGTGTAAAATTGGTAATACTAAAAGATTCACTTCATTGTCTGTCCGTCAATCTGTCACAGTTTGACTTTGACGTAGAGAAAGTTGTGTGGTTTGATGGTCTAATCAAACCCTTAAAAACCATCAGCATTATTATTATTAAATAGGGCCCAGTATAACTTATTCACTCGATGTATTTCCGAAATGAACGATTCCGAATCGATGTAAATCGAACCGATCCAGAAAATAGGAATATAAATAAGAATTATCAAAATACAGAAGTTTGTATTGCATTATGCGTGAACCCCTAAAAGGGAACCTAATATTGAGGCTTTTTTCTTGTAAAAATAACCATATTTTTTGGTGAATACCTAATGCACAAAACATTTGAGCCACAAAATGCAGCCACAACAAAATCTGTTCCCAAAAATAACAGATTTTGAGGCTGTAATTTTTCCTACGTATGTAAGTGAAAGGCATTAACCCTCACACTAGGCCGGTTTTTAGAATTTTTCTTTTTACTTTATAGTTTGCACAATAATCATACCATCATTGACGCTTATAGGTATTGCCGTTTTACGATAGAAGAATGAAATCAAGTCCCTTTATTTTTTGCTTGTTTTTATTATTTTTTGGAAATTCATTATAATAACACAATATATTCTGTGAAAATTGGAATCGGCTACCTATTACGATTAAAAAAGTACAGCTCTTTAGTAAACCCACCCTTTAGGTACAGAACACAAAAAACTCAAAAAGTGGCTACTACGAAATATCCAAACACTAACTTATAAAAAGAAAAAAAATTCATAACATAAACATTGATCAAAACAGCGGCCTCTTTTAAAAGTCGCAATCATAAAGTGGCTCATACAATTTTATCCTTACAAAGCTCTTTACGAAAAACTACAATATCAAGGTTTGGTTAAATCGGGAATCATATTTTACCGAATAACCACCGAGTAGTGTTGCCACTCAATAGTTGACTATCGACAGTCTATCGATATTCATTGTGTGGTGATAGTATTTACAGGGGATTTTCTGTTAGCCATTTAAAAAAAAAATACTGCCTAGTATCTCGATCGATGGCGTTGACATAATTATGGCTCTGAAGATGGTACCTAATTGTCTAAAGCTAAACCAACGTACAAAAAAGTAATATCACTGAGTTGGACGCAAAAAAGTACATTTATGGTGTCGCAGTGTCCTGTAGGTACTAATTTATACTATATCTTTTCATTAATAGTTATACATTGAAGTACGTACCAACATCGAATCGCGAAAAAAAAACAGCTCGTCCATACAAAACTGCAAACCTAATACTCGAGCCCAAGGCATGGGACAGCTGTTTTTTTTTGCGATTTCAATGTAGGTCCCGTAAAGAATCTTGTTCAGTTATTATTATTATTATTATATATGATACACTAGCAGCTCAAAGCTGATGCGTGTATATCACTGCACTTGTTTAGTTTTTTAAATATTTGTCCAGTCTATTTTTGAAAGAGTTCACTGAAGGCGCAGTTGTCTGATCATCCCCTTAAAAAGACCCTGTATAGTTCTATCCTGTTAAAAAAAATAGCGGTGCCTAGGGTCAAATTGCGTACCAGACGACTTGAGACGTCCGGTCTATTCTATGGTATGTGGCGAAGTTAGAGGTGGTGCAAGGCAAAACCTCGCAATAAACCAAAAATATATGTATAAGTAGAAGGAATTAATGTCCTTCCGGTAAGGATAAATAAAGGTAAATTTGTCTGTTGCGCAGCCTATGCAATTTGACAGCAGCCTTAGCGCTCTTTTTACGTGATACGAGCTATACTTTTATTCTATCGATAATTGAGATGTGGCATTTACAAATGGGTTAAGTGCTTATAAATCCGAATCTACTTTTTGCGTTTCAAAGTTGATAAGATAGGCAGCCATTCCATTTCAAAAGTGCAAAGTGCCTACGAAAATGTATTCTAATTTTCAAATTAAAAAAGAAGAAATATATATATATACAGGGACATTGATAACAAACAAGTAACTTTTTGATTTTGTTTTATTTGCAAATAATTGCGAGTTTGTACTTCACCTATTAATTTGTAAATTCCACGCCTCAATTATAACAGATTTCTAGGTTAATAATCGATATTCAAACTATCGACAGTTTGGCAACACTACACCGAGAATAGGATACCGTAGTGCTTGAGCTGGATCCGGCATGGATTAGGTCTATTGTGTTTAGATTGACCACTCTCTTCTAAAATGGAGGGTTTGGGGGCTGAAATATTACATAACACGTAGATGAGTTTTGGGAGTTTTTTATTTTGTAGTGGACCACCACATTTTTTGCCGTAGGTGTCGTACAGTCAGCTTAAGAGTAACCTGCCCCCTTTATCTATAAAAATCTAAGCTTAAAGGTTGGGTCGATAATCGATTTCTCTGATGACGACGACTGTACAAGGTAACTAAGGGTGGTATTTATCTACTGTGCGCGACTCGGTTTTTTTCCATACCAAAGTGCAACGATCGCTCTCTGAAACACGCGGGAAGAGGTCATTTTGCTATGCAGTGAATGCTTGTCGCGCGCGAGTTGAGAAATCATACTAGAGGAGCTGCTGAAAAAAATACGATTGTAGGCAGCACTATAGCCTCGGTACCCGCTTAAAGAAAATATTCCTACCTACTGTAGGAATTCATTCATTGTCCATGTGGTGTCGGCTAAGTCTAGCACCATCCCATTTCCTCTCGTGGGTGTCGTAAAAGGGGACTAAGGGATCTATCGGAGGATGGGCAGCAGCATCCTCTGAGTACACACATTCAATCCAACTGCGATCGCCAAACCGTCTGCCAAGCGTGGCGATTATGGCAAATCGCCCCGTTTTAGGGGAGGCCTATGTCCATCAGTGGACATCTATCGGCTGATATGATAATGACTAAATTCATATTGTGATAGACCCTAATATGACTCGCAAAAATGTTGCTAGGCATTTAGTAACGTCCGTGGTTACTCCATCTTCAAAGGCAAAGCCGGGGGCCATAAGTAAGTTTGTGATTTAAACATTTATCAGACAGATTTGAGATAGAACTAACTAGGTTGTTTAGTCAGTAGATAAGTTACAACTTTGATTTACGTTGGCTCATCTCTGAAGTATAACTTTGACTTCAAACGATTATTTATTTGTACATTATTTATGTATTTAAACGGTGGTTTAGTTTAGAACTTTACAGCAACGTTTCGGTACAGAATTTGCTGATAGTTTTAGTGTTCGGTAACCATATTGTCAAAACGGAACGCTTATGGATTCACCTCGTTATCCGTCTATCTGTCTATTCATGGGCTACTAGAATCTCATGGCACATAAAAAGTAAAAAAAAAATAGAGGTTTAATAGACAATACCTATTTCCAGCTTCCCTGAGATCTACACAAGGCAGTGTCAAACTGTCTTCTGTCGAGACAAAGTAGGCCCTTTACAAAAATACATTTTGCAGCAATACAAACGCGCGTGTGCATTGCTGCAAAGACTGTCGACGAATAACTATGCAATAACTTATTTATGAACTTATCAAATACTACGAACTTTTTGCGTCGTAGCTGTATCGCGTTTGCATCTATGCTGCTTTGCGACTGAATCGATACAGAAATGCAATTACCCCAGTGTTTATCTCTCACAGATTTCCTTATGAGATGGCGACTTGGTGAATAGATTCTGGTACACCTTTCCCGTGATTTTTTTCACAGACCATTAGTAGGTATAGGAAGCTAAAACCTGGCATATTTATAGAAATTAATAATTTTTTTGCATGCGTTTTCAGCAAGAGGGTTTTAAAAAAAATCTTGTTTTTTTTCTATTTTATGGTGTGTGGTGCCAAATGAAAACTTAAAAAATAATGTACCCTATATTTCAGAAACTGAAGCCATATTGTATTTAAAAAATCAAGAGATAAGGTATAATAAGGAAAATTATCCGGTTAGCACTACCTTGAATGAACAAGTGGCACTGGGCTCACTACTTATTACACTGGACAGAGAAGACATTTTTTCATTTTACTGGCAGTTCCCAAAGTTTGCCTACTACAGTCCGTTTTAACTTGTAAAGATAAACAGATAACTTGCAAGTAAAAGCTACTTAAGTTTCTGATTACTCCCCAAGGAACACGTCTTGAAGATACTTACACACTCATCTGAACTTTCCTCTCTCGGTTGACAGTAATTAATGAATGCGTGAAACTTTAGCTTCTACCTCGGTTCAAACCAAAAAAGAGAAGGAGCCGCATGTCTTCAAATAGTGAATATTTATTTTACATTGATATAGTTTCTTTAATTATGCATAGAAATTACATAAACATTCAAATTAATCTTACTCGTAATGTACATAATTAAATGTAATTAATTTTGCTATAATCACATTACTATTTAACACGAGCGTTAACCCGCGACTTCGTCCGCACAAATTATATACCAGATTTTAAGTCAGATCATAAGCTATCAAACAAAAAAAGTTTCATGAAAATCGGTTCAGTAGTTTTTGCGTGATACTCGTTCAAACAAACAAACAAACAAACAAACAAACATCCAAACAAACACACAAACAAACAGACAGACAAAAAATCCAAAAATTGGTGAAATGAAATCAGGGATACCTAAAAACCATATCGTAACTTATTTTTTGTTAATATCTTAAATGTACAGACACATTTCTGTTACAGCTTTATAATAGTATAGATAGATTACAATTTATTTTGAAGTGTTCAATACCTGTGTTTACAATGCATTTGTTATGCCTTTACCTCAAGCTTGCAATGACAATAACCTATGTTTTAGCGACCGAACAATTTAGTGGTTGAAAAACATAAAACACTGCTTATTTTTTGAAATAAATCTGAAGAAAATGAAACGACTAGACTCCTAGGGTAGATCAGTTTATTAGTATTTTGTATTGTATAGTATAGGATGTTTCACCCGATAACATACATGAGTTACCTAATTAAGTGCGAGGGTTGCGTATTCTTTTTTAGTGTTATCTAAGGTTAAAAAAAACATTATATGGTACGATGTGGTCTCGACTTGTGACGATCTGTATTTTTTTATATGCTTCTAAAATTACAAAGTTGCATATCACTGTTTAATAATAATAATCATTTATTTCATAAAAATATTTTAATACGAGCGTTAAACCGCGACTTCGTCCGCACAAATTATATACCAGATTTTAAGTCAGATCATAAGCTATCAAACAAAAAAGTTTCATCAAAATTGGTTCAGTAGTTTTTGCGTGATACTCGTTCAAACAAACAAACAAACAAACAAACAGACAGACAAAAAATCCAAAAATTTGTGAAATGGAATCGGGGACACCTAAAAACCATATCGTAACTTTTTTTTTTGTTAATATCTTCAATGTACAGACAAACTTCCTGTTACAGTTTTATAATAGTATAGATTAACTAGAAGAAAACTAAACACTAGATCTCACACAAAGTATTAGAGAATATACAGGGTCCTTCTTAATATGCTGACACTTTTTAAGGGGATAATCAGACCGTCAAATTGAACAACTTTCTCTATGGCACCAACATTGAAATCGCGAAAAAAAAATCTGGAGTGCAATTCACTAAGCGGCACATCGCCGTCAAAAACATCGACTAGCTCAAAAACCTTCTTGCATCCTACGAAGTTTTTATACGAGTTTGACACATGATATATCCATAGCGGATATTGAATTGTCAGCTCGCCGATATGTCAACGACGAATTTAAGGTTGTGAGTGAATTGCATTGCTGCTCTACCATACAGAACTGCTAACATACTCGAGCCAATGTGACAGCAGATTTTTTTCGCGATTTCGATGTTGGACCCACATAGAGAAAGTTGTTCAGTTTGATGGTGTGATCATCCTCTTAAAATAGTTTCAGCTTATATAGATAGATAGATAAATGGCAAGACAAGTGGATATCGTATCGGAATCGAATCGTATAAAACTTACTGAAGTCACAGGCGGACATTTTCTCCGCTTATTTGCTTCTAATTGCGAGAAGGATGTGGAGTTTTCT
Source organism: Agonopterix arenella (assembly GCA_927399405.1). Taxonomy (NCBI): domain Eukaryota; kingdom Metazoa; phylum Arthropoda; class Insecta; order Lepidoptera; family Depressariidae; genus Agonopterix; species Agonopterix arenella. The sequence continues at coordinate 16,510,678 of OV656704.1, read as the reverse complement.
GTGTTCAGTAATGGCTTTTGTTCAACGCACTTTGGACAGGGCCTAATGAACGACACATCCAGCTCCCATTAGCGAAAGTTAGGCCGCGTTCAGACGACCCGCGCCCGCCACGCGCTCTCCCCGCGCTCGCCCCGCGGCCTAGAAATGCATTGCTTGCAATTTGAGTCCCATGACAAGATAATAAGTCTCGTATTGTATTTTATGGGAACACCCGTGCCCGCCTCGCTCCCGCTCCGCACCCGCCACACGCTCTCCCCGCGACCGCTCGTCAAATTACAATACGAGAATGTCATAAACTCAAATTACAAGCAATGCATTTTTAGGCCGTGAGGTGAGCGCGGGGAGAGCGTGTGGCGGGCGCGGGTCGTCTGAACGCAGCCTTACTGTATGAATGTTTTTTTTCCCTATGTGTTTATTCCGTTGTTTTAATTTTTGCAGCAAGTTACTCTCCGAATGTTTTTATTTTCCTTGACAACGCATGTGTTTATTCCGTTGTTTTAATTTATACAAGGTGTAAACTTAAATGCGTTACATATTTTCAGATAATTTTGTTAGGTCATAAGGCATAAGGGATTGTATAAACAGTATTTTATTATTATTTGGTTATAAGGGCTTGGTCAATGACCAAATAGCTACTGCGACCTAGATAGATCTATTGTAGCTGTCACCCTAGACCTAAAGGTCATTTCCTAGGCCCACGGACTTCATGAACCGTGTTATGCTTTTGGAGGGGAGGTCTCTAATGTCAGTAGGTGTTATTATGTATCCACCTAGATGGCGACTCCTGCTGTGAATGAGCACTTCGCATTCGCAGAGGAGATTTATGGGCGTTTCCTCTGCTTCACAGCAAAATCTGCAAGTGAGTCTACAAGCCCCACTCTGTGTAGGTGTTTGTTTAACATGCAGTGTCCTGTTAAGGCTCGTACTAAGAGCCTTAAGTCGTTGCGGTTTGAATTGATGGCATCTGAGGTATGTCTGTTTGAAAGGCTTATACGGCGATTTCGGCCTTATACATGTTAATGTATAAGGCTGAAATCGCGAAAAAAAAATACAGCTGTTTCATACAAAACTGCAAAGCTACTTGAGCCACAATCTATGTGACAGATGATTTTTTTTTTTTGCGATTTCTATTTTGTGGCCGATGCTAGGAGTCTGGCGCGGTCGTGGCTTTCTGTGTTGGTGACAAGTGTTACAAAGGTGATTTTGCTCGTAATGTCGTCCCAACTCCTCTGTATTTTCGGATCGGAATTAAAATTTTGATTCGGGCCAGCAGTAGCCCAAGCTTGTCTTGCCTCATCCAAACACGCGACGTCATAGTTTGAGGATACACCTAGGATATTTCCTATGAGGTCTGACGTGCTGTGGATGGAGGGAAAGAAAGGCTGGCAGTGCGATGTTGCTGATGTTGCGCATCCCTATGCCGCCGTGTCTTATGGGAAGGGATACCTACGTCCAAGAACGATCACTAAACCGGATGTTGAGAATTTTTTCCAGTTGGGTCATTATTTTATTCAAGGTACCATAATCCAGTCCCCTTCAAAGGCAACGGAACTAAGGCGATTTTGTTAGTAAAATTGGTAAATTCCAAAATAAAACTGTAATCGGTAGCTACTCGTACCTAATATAAAACCAGTCTTAGAAAAACGATGGCATTAAAGTAAAATACTTCACTTTTTTGGAAATTACGGTAACTCAGTTGTTTGTGTATGCAACGCAATATAATTTTGAGGGACGGTAACGCAGTGGTTATTTTGCTGAAAAAAAAAACATCAATAAATGTAAGAATTAGCAAGAAACCATAGCTGCAAATGTATTTAATGATTACTATAAACAATTATGAATAAAAATTTGCATAAAAAAAAAGACTTACAGAATTTATACAATAAAAGAAAATAAGATTTTATCCAAATTGTACCCTGAATAAAATAATGGCCGACTTGCGTTTAGAGCGTTTGATATTAACATCCTGTATGGTTTAAAATTAAATGCGTTACATATTGACCGGGGTGATTCAAACTATCAAACTTAACAACTTTTGTTCGCTACGCTACGGGGCCAACATCAAAATCGCAAAAAAAAGTGCTGTCCTGTAGAAAACATCAAAATGTATGATACAGCAGTTTTTTTCCCGATCTCTATGTTGGCTCCTTAGGGAAAGTTGTTCCTCCATAAGGATAGATTTCAAACAGATTTCAAAAGTCAAAGGGAGCAATAAAGATAATCAAAATTCAGACACCCAAATTAGCATTCCATTAACGAACTTATTAGAAATTTTGAAATCATGAATTTTAAACAAAAATCTTCAATGTTCTAATTGACGCACTTATCATAAATTTTAAATCGTCCAGACTAATTTTACTTGAAGTTACTATGATTTACATTTTATCTCGAATATTTGAAGTGAGAAACTGTAAGAGAGACAGGGAGTGACATTAAGAGACAGAGAGAGGGAGAAAAATAGGGAGTGAGAGAATACAATAGCTTACGTAGTTATCAGTGGACCTTCTTAATATGCTGACACTTCTTTAAGGGAATAATCAGACCGTCAAACTGAACAACTTTCTCCATGGGACCAACATCGAAATCGCGAAAAAAATGCAACTGTTTCATACAAAACTGTAAAGCTACTTGAGCCAAAATGTATGTGACAGCTGAATTTTTTTTTTCGCGATTTCGATTTTGGTCCAACAGAGAAAGTTGTTCAGTTTGATAGTCTGATCATTCCCTTAAAAAATTTACGACGGACACCCACACGGCACGTAAAAGGCTAGTTACGGCACTATACCTAATAGTACCAATGTATCAATACCATCCTGAATATGGTCTTAAACTTCTTTATCTATCTATACTATCTAAATCTAAACTATTATAAAACTGTAGCAGAAAGTGTGTCTGTACATTGTCGATATTAACAAAAAAAAAGTTACGATATGGTTTTTAGGTGTCCCTGATTCCATATCACCATTTTTTGTGTGTCTTTTGTTTGTTTGTGTGTTTATTTGTTTGTTTGAACGAGCATCACGCAAAAACTGCTGAACCGATTTTGATGAAACTTGTTTTGTTTGATAGCTTATGATCTGACTTAAAATCTTGTATATAATTTGTACGGACGAAGTCGCGGGTTAACTCTTGTGGTATATAATATCATTGGTCAGATATAATACTTACAGTGACAGTATTATTTAGGTGTTTCTAATAAAAACATTGTTGACAAGTCTATTAGGCACTAACCAATGTTATTTGATGTCAAAGTGTGAAATAAAGTTTTGGTTGAGGACAAACTTTTAGCCATTGCAAATGTAAACCGTATTGGTTTTAAAACAGAACACTATTTCAAAGCGTGGCAACAGGAAATGAAACTGTGTCGGTATTTGTGGTGCACTATTGTACTGCGGACGGCGGCTGATTTAACTGATAGTGATACAGTCAGCGTCAACAATTTTAAGCATTAAGAGACCTATCACACAAGCCATTTTTGAGCGTAGGCAATGTCACAGCAGTACCGCAACGATCAACGTCGCAATTAAATTCGAATTTTATTAACACGTTCGCGGACAGTGACCGGCTATAGCAGTGATAACAATAAAAGTTCTATTGTGTCTCGTTCAGTGTCCGCGAAAGTGTTAAGCGATATCGCCGCAACATCGCCGCAATACCGCTGCGATACCACCGCGATTCTACCACGAGTTCGCTGTGATTCCGCCATGATTCCGCCGCGACATCGTCGTCACCGCGATTTCATCGCGACCCATTCGCGTCGTGTGAGTTACCCACCTCAGCACGGCTAGCGTGCCACCCGTGGCAAAGCGTTTAAACGAAAAAAACGTGGAGAGTAACAGAGTAAGTCATAAAGATGGAGGCAAATCTCGATTTTTATCGTTTTCTTGGGGGTGGCCTGCGAGGCCTACTGAAATATCGCGCCGATGTCGCAGCGGTACTGTCAACGCTGTGGCTTGTATGACCCTACAAGAGCTTACATCTAGGACACCTGTCACTTAAGGAGTATAGGTTTTGATGATTTTCAGACTCTAATTCCCTTATAATAGATACTCTGATGATAGACTTCTGCTCCTGTTTTTTTTTTTGCTATGTAACTAGTACTTGTTTACGGTAGCCTCAATCCTGTCAAAACTGATCCCCAGAACTGGCTTGCTAATATCCATTATCCTAATTGCTGTCCGTTTGCAATTCCTCATGCCTATCTTCTTTGAATAATTCTTTGAGGGTTTTAAGACGATAAGAGTCATCGCCGGTTACACTGGGCTTCATTGTCTAGTATTGCGAGTGATCTCCGCTGTTGATCCTGGTTTACACGACTTACAGTGGTAATCCTAAGCAGACTAGTCAGGCTGACTTTCACCAGAGCACCAGGCCTTGAGCACGTGAATGCACTCTAACTAGTATTGCATACTGGCTGGACTGATTTAGCTTCTATACGATATTTGGGCTGAAGCTTGTGATAACATGCTTGGTACAACCACTTGCAGATTCAGTTGTGAAGCAGAGGGAATGCTCATCGCCATAAGAACTCTTCAGATATGATGTACTCGTACACACACATTCATAGAGTGTTAATGAGATTCGAGAGCGTCGGTAGCGTGTTTTGGAATGGTATGGTTTCAATCAAGAGGGTCTGGGTTGGAAATAGCACCGACGACCAGTGGCGGATTTACCAGCAGGCTGAGTAGGCTCGAGCCTAGGGCGGCAGATTTTGGGGGCGGAAAATTACGGGAACGAATTATTTTTTTTTTTACCTCATAGAAATCAAAAAGATTTTGCTATGACGGTTTTCTGATGTCTTACAGATAGAAGTCTGCAACAAATTTTGTCGATGACTTTTCTCTCTCACTTGTCATTGCACATTCCGAGAGTAGCAAACTTCCATATTCTAGAGTAAAACAGCTAGTTCGCCGCCCCTCAACCAGTAATCGGCCTCTCGCCTCTGCGCCTTTTGCCCACACTTTTTATGAGTGAAAAGAGCGAAATTGCAAAAAATATGCCCCTCTAAAAAATAATGTATGATATGACAATTGTTGAGGCAAGGGCGGCAAAAACTATTCAGCCTTTACCTTGAAAATTTGTAAATCCGCCACTGCCGACGACATGCCATGTACCAATGAGTTTTTCAAACTTTAACGTAATTCCGGCTACTCTCAAATGGTGAAGGAAAACATCGTGAGGAAACCTCTATACGCGGAAGAAGAAATAATGATGCGTATTTGAAGTCTACGAATCCGCATTGGGCATGGTGGACTGACGCTCATACACCCTCCTTGCGGGTAGGCCTGTGCCCTGCAGTGGGACATATATATGCTGATGATGATGTTATGATACATTCACTGCAAGAGTTACCATTTAGGTGGACATCATATGATGTCATTTTAGGAACCTCTCTCAGTACAGTTTATAGAAATTTATTTTTATTTGCAAAAAGAATCAGAATTCAATAATTCATTGCTACGCCTGAATTTGGGTTTACATAATATTTGCGTTATGAAAATAGGTGGAATGGAACGGTAATTCAATCGCAGGCTTTCCGGCGTGGAAAACTAGTTCATTAATTTCAAAATTTATTGTTTTCCCATATGAAAGATATTGATAAGTTAGTTGGAATACCATGAATATTTTCTTTATACTGTGATAATAAAATGTTTAGCTAAATTTTCAGAGGTGCTTCAGGTGATCTAACTTAACAACTTTTACTACTAGCTACAGGGGCAAACATGAAATAGCACAAAAAAATCTGCTTTTAAATCATCATATCAGCAATTAAAAGTCCACTGCTGGACATAAGCCTCCCCCAAAATGGGGGGGATTGGCCATAATCGCCACGATTGGCAGGCGGGTTGGCGATCGCAGTTGGAGCGAATCAATGTGTGTACTCAGAGGATGCTGCTGCCCATCCTTCAGTAGATCCCTTAGTCGCCTTTTACGACACCCACGGGAGGAAATGGGATGGTGCTATTCATAGCCGACACCACAAGGCAACTGCTGTTAAATACTAAACTGCAATGCTTAATCGACTCAAATGTATTGAAACAGCTGTTTTTTTTGCGATTTCATGTTTGTTCCCATAGGAAACCCTATTGTTCAAAATATCAAACGCGCATGTGACTTACACAAATAAATAGCCCATCTATTTTTATGTTATCAAGATAATCGATCGAACAAGTTGGATAAAAACCGCAACACTTGAAAGATCTTCCCTTTTCCTCCACAATAAAATATTTTGATTTTCTTCTCAAAGGAACTGAACTTGAACACAATTTAACATGTTTCATGTTGTACGTATTCCCAACTTTTCATGTTGACTCTACACAATGCGAATTGTACTCTAACATTTTAGATCTTGTGTCAACTGAAATAGAGTTCATAACTAACATCAATAATGCATCAAAGTACGTTGTTTTCGCTTGTAACTGCAATTCGGAGCTTAAACGAGAAGCATTGTGCATACGAAGTTTAGAATTCTCTGTGTAATAATAAGCAATCCTTTTGTTATGTATACAGGGTGAAATTGATATCATTAGCAACCTTTTAAATTAAGAGTATTCCCATCGAACTGAACAACTTTTACTATGGGAGTACTTTACTTTTACCACGCATGACCAATGCGGATTGGATGTTTTCCTTCATATTTCACGCGCCATATCCACGTTCCGTTTTGCCATTTTTGTTGGTTTTCTCGGTAGGAAACTGATGATGATGATGTTTTCCTTGCCGATACGGCTACGGCGACTGCTGCTGGTATGATGGGCTTCGCTGATGTGCCCGAATGTGACTAACGTAGCCAATCTTTGCGGTGAAGGTGCGTCCGCATATGGTACACTTGAGCGTGCCATTTTCGTAGTTATATTGTATAGCCGCAGGTGGTCGGGCTTTAAGTTGGTCCCGCTTAGCATCGAGATCCTCTCTTCTCTTTTCTTCAAAAGTAGAAACATTTGCCTGGACAAGATGCCTCCATTCCGGGCGCTTAGCTGCGCGTTCCTCCCAGCTCTCCGGGTCAATAGCACAGTTTTTCATGTGCCTCTTCAGCACGTCCTTGTCGCGAAGAAACTGACCCCCTCTTTTGCGCTTGCCGTCTCTGAGCTCCGAGTAGAAGACACGCTTCGCCAGCCTTTTTTCGGACATGCGGAAGACGTGGCCGCACCAGCGTAATTGCCGTCTCTTTAGATAGGCTTCGATTCCGCTAACATTGGCACGGCGCAGCACCTCTGTGTTACGAATGCGGTCCGCCCATTTTATGTGCAAAATGCTGCGAAGGCATTTGAGGTGGAACTTATCTAACGTCCGAATGTGCCTGCGATATAAGCACCACGTCTCGGCGGAGTATAGAAGATTGGGCAGTACTACGGCCATGTACACAGCGATCTTAGTTGACCTTCGGATGTCGTGTGAACGAAACAGCTTCCACTGCAGCTTCCCAAAGGCCGCAGATGCGGCCCCAATCCTGCCATTGATCTCGGCATCTAGGTCCCCCTTAGCCGTCAGGGTACTTCCCAGGTATCTGAACTTATCTACCTGCTTCAGAGTATCTTCACCTAGGCGTATATTCAGTGCAGAACCAGCTGTTTGCAGTGTGTCCAAGGACATAACCTCAGTTTTTTTGACACTGATTTTCAACCCGTACTTGCAGCATGCCTTATCTAGTTGAGTCATCAGCTGTTGCAGACTTTCAGGGGAATTAGCTACAAAGCAAAGGTCATCCGCGTACATTATTTCTGTGATGATGCCAAGAGAGACCCCGTTACGGGCCTTGAGTCTAGAGAGGTGAAACAACTAAACTAATACTACAACAGTTGAATAATAAAAAGAACAAGAAACTGGTAAGCTTTTGTTTACAAAGCAAAGGATATAGCGCACGATTGCCGATACCAGAATGTTTTTGTACTATTGGAAAATGAAAAATAAAAGGCACGTTTGTAATAAACTACATTTCTTTGTTTTTCGATGCCGTATGTGCTCTGAAAAATACATCCCTTTGAAATCGAGTACATTAAATATGCTCACGACTGTAAATATCCCGAGGGGGTAGCCAGAGATATTCTAAATAGGTACAGTAAAATTGATTTAAAATATTTACTTTTCCGCACAACTTACGTCCATTGTGACAATGGACACAATACATTGTCCATTTACCTATACTTTTTAACTAGCTTTGGCCGGTGACTTTATCCGCACCGGTTTAGTAAGGTTTTTGGTATTTAAAAATATTATCCACTAGTTTAACCCGGGACGTCGTCCGCTCCGGTCCCGTCATCGTAGCTAGACAAAAAATATGTATGTATCTACCCTTTTTGAAGTCTACTCAAAAGCTTTTAAACAAAAGTTTTCAACAAAATAGGTCCTGAAGTTTTTGCAATGTGCTCGAACAAACAGACACGGACAGATTAACAATAAAAAAAATTATGTGATTTATGCATAATGGTCTAACAAAATTAGCTGAAACTATTTGAAGGGTATGAAATGGGCTCAGACCATCAAACTGAACAACTTTCACGAAAAAAAAATCTGCTGTCCCATACATTTGAGTCGAGTTATGTTATGTTTGCAGTTTTGTATGGGATAGCAGATTTTTTCGCTATTTCGATATTGATTCCACAGAGAAAGTTATTTAGTTTGATGGTCCAAGCATACCCTTAAATTAGTTTCAACTAATTTTGATAGACCTTATTCAACGTACAGACACACTTCCCATCTATGTAGACTATGTTAATATGTATGGCATAAATCCGTGTCAATTTCGGAGATAGTAAATATCATTTGGAATCCACGGTGTAAGAAAGCAGACTCTAACTAATTCTGAAAGTCTAAACCACATTTTCCTATTACACGTAGAATAGGGGGAGGAACGTGAAGGATTCAATTTGCGAACCCCTCTTTACAACGATTAATTCTGAATGGAAACCGAGACGCATGTCTTAAATTCAGAATTGTCGTGAATCCAAAATACGAGCTGTGATCTGAAACGCGCACGGAAAGCGATATCGTAGAAGGTGAAATACTGACTGATGGAAGGGGTGAAAACGGCTAGAGGTAACTAGAATCAGAATCAGAAATCATTTATTTTCACAAACTAGTATACATGTAGGTATCATAAAAGTTTAGTCCAAAGTTTTACCTACGTCAGGCATACAATATTGTTTATAGAAAGTTGAATCTAACAAACACAATTTACAATTTTTCTTAGGGAAAGTTGATCAGTATAATGGGTACAATCACCCCTTAAAGTAGTGCAACTGTTTAACCTAACAGCCTGTATAAATGTTTCCCTCACGATCCTTACATTCGAAAAGCAAGTGATGTTACAAATCGCATAATAATTTACTTAAAATGGGTTGGTAGTTGTGTTATCTAGGCTGGGATCGAAGCTAAGACTGTAGGAAGTAAAAGGAGTACTTTCTCTATGACTACAATTCATCAAGATAGGAAAGGCTTCTAGCTAATTAACCACAGCGCCATCTAGCGGCCGCCACGTAAACAACATGTCCTTAAAATATCATTAGCGCAACCTCTAAGATCCAATTATTATGAGAGAATGTATGCAAATCCCGATTTTAAGAGACTAAGCAACAGCTTAATAAGGCCACAAAGAGGCTCGTAAATTGGAGCTTAATTCAAAATAACACATTATTATGTGAGATATACAGGGTGATCGGTGAAACGATGTTTCTTCCACGCTGAGAGAGAAAAGCTTAAGGGCCTATGTCGAAAAATAATTGAAGCGAAATGGGCGTGTGATGGCTTATATTACTGCCTGATGCGAGAGAAAGAGATGGGGCGGCGCGCGCGACCGAAACGACGCAAGCGTAAAACCAACTTTATTTAATTGTGATTGTACTATTTATTTATGTTCATTTCTGCTCTAATCAAAATTTGTAAAATATCAATCTCTTTTTTTAAATCAAGTCTCGTGTTTCTGTTATTCACCGTTTAGCAGTTCCAAGCGTTTATAAATAAAAACGGAGGCTACTTTGGCTTGTTTTTCTATCGAGAAAATTCAAAGTCAAATACATTTATTGCAAAACTGTAGGTGCGACAGGGTGACTAGTAAGATATGTGTCTTATGTCATGTGTCTTAATCGTGTTTTAGCTCTAATCAAAACTTCAATTATATGTTAAATTTACACATATCCGCTAATCATATTATCAATATACTAACAGTAGGAGCTGTTAGTACTTCATGATATATGACGCTTTGAAGAATCCTACTTTTTTCACATATCCTTTTAAGAGGGCACTGATCCTTCAGTGCTACCCTCAGTCTTATATTATATTTTTTAATTTCTTAACAATTATACTAAATATCCAATAAACAACAGACTCGTATAATCGTATTTGTATCTAGTCTCTCTTTTTCAATCTTGTTTTTAATGAATCGAAACACTACGGGTTTTTCTATACGAAATATTTTAAAAAAATCTGCTGCCATTCATTTGGTTCGAGTAAATTTGATGTTTTGTATGGAACAAATACCTTACCATATATGTATAAGGTCTAACAAAATTAGGTGAAACTATTTTAAAGTGATGATCAGACCATTAAACTGAATAACTTTCTCTATGGGACCGATATTGAAATCGCAAAAAAAAAAATCAGCTGTTCCATACAAACCTACTCGACCTAAATGTATGGGACAGCAGATTTTTTTTTCGCGATTTCAATATTGGTCCCATAGAGAAAGTTGTTCAGTTTGATCCCCTTAAAATAGTTTCACCTAATTTTGTTAGACCTTATAGAATGTTATTCAATTTGATGTTCTATTTGGTCTGATCATTCCCTTAAAAACCGTCAGCATATTAATAAGAAGCCAATATTTGTTACAATTATGACATCAAACATGCGGTAAGAATGTTATTCACCCTGTATATGCCATAAATTATTGTCATAGGATTAGAGGAGAGATTTATATAGGGGTAGGAAATATATTAGACTAAAAAGGAAGAAATGATTTATGGAGAAGGAAGGTGTGACACACTTTCGTAGCAGGTAGCGATCAAATTTTCTCTGCCCTTTATTCTACTCCAGTTATAACAAATTTAAATTTAACCTAAATCAACCCACTCCTAGCTTCTCTCTGGTGATTTTCTACCCAATTTCGGCTATCTATTATCTTATAATATAATTATGATTTTAGTACGTAGTTAATATAATAATACAAAATAATAATTAAAATTGACATTGGGGATTAAACTGACATGTAAATAAATTGACTTGATTCGTTGCACGATTGTTATTGTACCGTATGTATTGTACCAGAATGTAGTAGATTTTTTAAATTCCTCTTTAAAAAAAATGTCTTCATTCCTTGTTTATGCATGACAGGGGTAAAATTACATTGTGACAATCTTATTGTATTCTAAATAACATCCTACAATAACATGTAATTTATCGCAATAAATAAATTGAATTGAATTGAATTCTCAGTGTTTGTAACAAAACTCCTCCGAAATGGCTCGACAGATTTTAGTGAAATTTTGTGTGTATATTCAGTAGGTCTGAGAATAGGACGTAAAGTAAAAAAAAAAACAGTCAAATGTGTGTCGGGAAAAAAAGGGGCGCTGCAATGCACGCCGGGCATAGCTACTAAACATTTAAATCAATGTTCGTAGGTACTTATAAATATGTTTGTTTGTTTATCCCTTTAGCGTTCTTTTATTTATGGTCCTTAATACGCTGACACTTTTTTATGGGAATGATCAGACCGTCAAACTGAACAACTTTCTCTGAGGCACCAACATCAAAATCGTCAAAAAAACCTGTTCCGAATAAAACTACAATCCCGATCGAATCCGAATCCGATTTTGGTCCCATAGAGAAAGTTGTTCAGTTTGATGGTCTGATCATCGTCTCAAAAAGTGCCAGCATATTAAGAAGGACCCTGTATAGCATTCATCCGACTGTGATGAAACTGTGTTGTGCGCACGCCCTCGAATGATAGGTACTGTTGGGACGTAACTCAGTGGAGGCAGTGCAAATATAAAAAAATTATTAAGTTTTTAATTTTTAATTATTTAATCATTTTAATAATAATTTTCAATTATTAAGTTAAAAAAAAGAATATGTAGTGACAAGAATAGAGAAAGGTATGCTTCGTTGGTTTGGTCATGTGGAGAGGATGAGTGACAGCAGATGTACGAAAGAGATATATGTTGCTAATGTGAGTGGAAGCGTTGGCAGAGGGCGCCCTCGTAGGACGTATGCTGATCAAATCAGTTGCGTCCTACAAAGAGGTGCGGAGTACTCGAAACCGACGGGCATGTATGAAGAGATGTATGGATGTGCATGAGGCAAAAGAAGTATGTAAGGATCGTAGTAAGTGGCGCGCCCTGGTCTCTGCCTACCCCACTGGGAAAGAGGCGTGACGTTATAGATAGATAGATAGATATTAAGTTTTAAAAGATATTTTTATTTATATAGAAAATTACATCACGTCATCCTTTTGACATTGGAAATATCTTTTCGTTTGCTCCAGTATAGGCCCCGATTTCACGAAAAAGTGCGATCCCATTATATATCGAAGAGTTGTAAAGATATAATATTCAAAAATAGTTCAAAAGAAGCGCATTTACGAGAGCTGTAAGGTGCAAAAAGAGTTATTCAAAAAAGTCAAAAACGAAAAAAGTTATGGCCGAAATATTGAAAGAAAAAAATCATTTTTTTCCGAATTTTTTATTTTGGCGCTCGATATTTTGGAAACGAGGAATGATATAAAAAATTTGAGCAAAACTCCTCCGGACGATTTAGTCAGCTAAAATTTGAGCTTAAAACAAAGACGATCGGGTTAAGGGTTTGCCCTGTAGCCTAACCTTTTTGAGACAATATTTTTTCGAATTCCGTAGATTCATTTCACACGTCAGGCTCGAAATCTGTGAATTTTTGTCAGACCAAGATCCCCCACCTTCCAATCCTGTTTTTCTAAATATTATGTAATCCGAATTCAAACCAAAACTGCCAGTCGCCGTGGTCACTCATGCAGCCTCCTTACAGTACACACTGCGACACATAAAGCTATGCAAAAACTTATGCTATGCGTATAACGTCGCGGGGCTAGATTATTTTGGACGTGCGTAGCTTGATGTGTCGCCGTGTGTTCATAAACAAAAAAAACAACATGGAAACGCATGCTGGGTAGGGCACAGGTATGCAGTACATAATAATAATATCGGAAAACCATAAACTTTGTTCGTAAAAACGCTGTCAACGTGTTTAATTTTGATAGTCTGAATCACTCCCAAAAATATTTAACTCATTTAAGTTTACACCCTGCATACATGTCCCACTACAGAGCACAAGTCTCCTGAAATATACAGCCTGTATAAACAACAAGAGTACATCATTCATTCTGTTTATAGAGACGGACAACCAGAAAGTAAAACAGAATCTTTTCAGAGGTTTTAGTTGAAGATTTATTACTGTTTGTGAGATCCCGACGTAGTTGAGGTTCCTTGTTTACCTGCCTTCTGCAAAATAGGGGGATAAGGAAAAAGGCTTAGATAAAATGATTGGTCTTCGCTGCGCTCCGACTATATACCGCTTTACCTAAGAACAACAATAGCTCCTGAAATGCGGCAACTCAAATCGGAGAGTCAGTAAATAATGTTTCATAGATTCTTTATTGTACACAAAAACATAATTATGAAAAAAAAATACAATAAGTCGTGATGTACAAAGGCAAGCTTAACTCTTAAAGAGTTTTCTTCCAGCAAACCGTTGAGTGAGAGGAAAACTAATATGTTTGGATAAAATCTGTGTGCACACAAATAAAAATCTACTTAATTATGAGATAGTTAAATAATACCTATGCCCCTGCCTATTAGTGCTTGCTTGGGATCATTACAATGTATGTGCCTGTGAGCGTTATTTATTTTTTATTTTTTTATTTTATACCTAATGTTGTCAACATCGAGTAATATTAACTTCTAAACTATTATAAAACTGTAACAGAAAGTGTGTCGGTACATTGAAGATATTAACAAAAAAAGTTACGATATGGTTTTTAGGTGTCCCAGATTCCATATCACCAACTTTTGGATTTTTTTCTGTCTGTTTGTTTGTTTAAAAGAGCATCACGCAAAATCTACTGAACCGATTTTGATGAAACTTTTTTTGTTTGATAGCTTATTATCTGACTTAAAATCTGGTGTACAACTTGTGCGGACAAAGTCGCGGCTTAAACCTAGTATTTTATATGTTAGGCAAACCGATCTTAGCAACAAAAAAAAAACTGCTGTTCAATACTTAACTGCAATGCCTACTCGGCTCAAATGTATGGATCAGCTGTTTTTTTTCGTGATTTCGAAGTTGGGTCAATAGTGAGTTGTTCAGTTTAATGGTTATATTATTTATAAATAAATAATAGTAAAACTGTTAACTTAGCGTAGTTTTACTCTGAAAATATTTGCGGAGCTATTTATTGGAGCTAGATACAATTTAATTTTAAGTTAAGTTTTACATTTTTATATAGAAGTTCAGGAAGCTTGTTGCAGATATTCAGGATGTATTTATTGGCAAAACGAGTTGTGGATGTGAGTGATGTACATATATACCTTTGACGAAGCCTGTCGTGGATACGCACTTTGTATTGGACTAAATAAATATATGAGTTCAGAAAGTAATGCTATTGAGATAATTCTTTCGAAATTGTTTTCTATTTAGATTCTGTATAAATCTGATTAAGATACAGCCGTCAAAAAAAAATCTAGACATACCTAATTGCTGTAAAATTGTGAAGAACTTTTTTGACTTCAATCGAAACTTAATTTATCAAAGAATTGTTTCACAAAAACACACACTACCTATTAATTAGATTTCCAGAAAATTGTGTATAATTTAGCCTTTGTGCTTCTTTTTTTGTGTGGAGCTTTGAGCTTTATTTCTGTTACAAAGAACAAGATACTATTTTTCTTTCGATATAAAGGTATTCAGGTACAATAGTTCATTTAAATGTAAAAGGTCGTCGTATTAAAAAAGTAAGTGCTTACTTATTTGAATTTGACAAGATGTAGAATTCTTTTTATTAGTTTATTTATTCATAAAACAACAGAATATGAATATTTGTGACGATGTTTTTATGATTATAATCATCAACCTATACAGGGTGTAAGAAAGAAGTATCATTAACCTTTAAACCACATAGGTACTCTACACTCTACCCATCAAACTGAACAATCATTTTTTACCATGGGAGCAAACCTGTCGGAACAAAAAAAAATATCAACTGTCCCATACGTTTGAATGGAGTAGGTATTGCAGTTCAGTATGGGATAGCTGATATTTTTATTGTACTGACAGGTTTGCTTGCATAGTAAAAGTTGTTCATTTTGATCGGTAGAGTATGTGGTTTAAAGGTTAATGTTACTTTTCTTAACATCCTGTAAACGTCTCACTGCAGGGCACAGTCTTACCCTCAGGGTTATATTTACTTATATGGGCGTCAGTTCACCACGCGTGCCCAATGCGGATTGGTGGACTATAATTACACCTACGCATCTCCCTCCGTGGTCTAATGGTTAAGAGCATTGGCTCTCGACACGGAGGTCGTGTGTTCGATTCCCACGGGGGACACCTAGAGATATGTCACTTTGTGCGTTTTTCCCCAGTTGGTTAGGACATTGTAGGCTGAATCACCTGATTTTCCGAAAAGAAAAATGATTCCGTGCTTCGGATGGCACGTTAAGCCGTTGGTCCCGGCTACTATCTCTTGTATTAGTAGTCGTTACATAAAAACCACGTCAGAGGCCGTAAGGCTGTCTGAAAAACTGACAATAGGGCTCTGCCCACACGATAAGAAGAAGAAGACCTACGCATCAGAATTTCTTCTTCAGCGTACCTATATGCAGGTTTCCTTCCCATGTTTTCCTTCACCGTTTGAGAGCAGTCGTTATTACGTACCTGCATAAGTTAGCTAGTTAGACACAGCTGTTTTTTTCCTTTCCTTCCTTTACTTTACCTTTTTGTTACAAACCAAATGAATTCATTGTAACAGCGTCAAATGTGTCGTACAATTTCCATTTCACTTTGTCAAAGCCTTTATTTCTTTCATTCCTACATTTATACGGAACCTTGAATGATAAAACGTTTTACGCTTCATCGCATCACTTCTAAAGGACTGGTTTCTTTTGAATACATAAATAAAGGGTTGAATTTGGCTTTCATTCACATGTGACGTTAGTTTTATGAATTTATATACCTACATTGTGACAGTTAATTCAAAGTAAAAAAGCTTAAATCCATTTATTTAACATTTTTGCTTACTTAAATTTTCATCGTAAACAAAGACGATTATTCTTCTTTGATTCGCATTAAATTATAATTATGTGTCATAGGGCATGGTGCTCTGATTGTCAGGATCTCAGGACGGTACCGGGTACAATTAAACAACAATTCACTTTCAGGGTTTTTAGTCAGGATTTTATTCAGCAGGCTTTTATTCTTCACAGATTGAATATTTGAAGGGGCTTGTGCACTGTACGAAGTCTGACGTAATAATGCGCTTACTGGTTGTTTTTTTTTTCGAATTGACCAATACAGCATTACTCTGGGAGCAGCTACTGCTTATTACTGTGGACTATGGGGGACCACACCAGTGACGGCGAAGCGCCCTGGTACTACCAAACCAGTGAATGAAATTAAGCAACCTGCCCATGGGGCACACCTAAGGAGTACGGACCTCGACATTGGGCGTTGCTGGGACTACGCAGGCTACGATTGGGTAGTGGGGATCGGTGTCAATGCCCTTAAAACCGCCGGCTCGCCTTTAAATAGTCACTTTATGTTGACATAACTGCACGTGACAGGACAGCTGCTCTTCTTCTTCTTATCGTGTGGGCAGAGCCCTGATGTCAGAGTTTTTTCAGACCGCCTTACGGCCTCTGACGTGGTTTTTTATGTAACGACCAGAGATAGTAGCCGGGACCAACCGCTTAACGTAATCCAAAGCATGGAATCATCTTTCTTATCGAACAATCAGGCGATTCAGCCTGCAATATCCGAACCAACTGGGCACAAAGTGACATATCACTAGGTGTCCCCCGTGGGAATCGAACCTACGACCACCGTGTTAAGAGCACAAAGCTCTTAACCATTAGACCACGGATGCAGTAGTAAACAACTGCAGGTGTCGTTTCAATACTGCACGTGTTGTTGAATCGTTCTTTACAAAGTAACCTTTAAGCACATGTAATGTACAAATTACACTTTAATATAAATAATAAATAATCTATAAAATATACAATTTGACGAAGGATTAAGATACTTAACTTTAATTGGTGAGAGAAAAAAGTCTCAAAAGTTCTGTACTTACCGAACTACTGAGGGCAAAAAGTTTCAAAAGTTCGGCACCGAACTTACTGTACGGTTAATTACTGTACGGTTTCTTTTAACTATAATCAATTCATCATCTGTGATGAATTGCCGTTAAGCGTGGTAAATTGAAAGTGTCTAATAAAAATGTATGTATACATTATATTAATTATGTGGAATATAATGATAACAAATAATATGTAAAATAAGGGGCCACAAGTTGGCGGTCTACAAGTTGTCTTATAAGGAGAAGAAAGCTTGGCTGACATTAAAAAAGTATTGTGTTATTTGTGTTTGTTGAGTTGGTGTATGAAATAGGAATAACACAGTGATTTATGTATACATAGCGTAGGTACTTTCTTAATATGCTGACGATTTTTCGCGTATCAAAAGTGATTATGTCCCATTCATGTTCGTGATTTTTTACTTAATTCTTTTTCCAATAATGGTTTTATCATTATTACAAGTAGGACCCTGTATAATATGTATGGTTTAAGTTCCGGAATGAAAATTTTATTTTAAACATCTAATTGTGATTATTTGTGACTGACTAACCCCTATACCCCCTTTACCTCTAACCCTCTTTTGAACTTTGAACTATAAAAGAGCTTATTAACTAAAATTAAAGATTGAAAAATCAAGTCTCGGGTGGGACTTGAACCCGCACTCTTTCAACCCGGGGAATTATGTTTTCCTATTTCGCCACCGAGCCCAAAACCCAGACAACGAAATTTTCTATCTATTAGGGACGTTTTTCAATATTTAATTTGAAATAGCACAACATAGCTGTAAATTGTTTATAATCAATAATATAAACTGTAGTAACTGATGCATTCAATAGTAAACTCGTATTTCCTGTAAATTACTAATCTATAAAAGGTAAATAAAAAACATAAAAATAAAAGACACTTGTTACCTTTATATCGTCCGTAACAAAGAGTACATTACGTTTTGTTACGTTTCAAAGTAAACCTGGCTTCTATTGGCTGGTTGATCGTAAACAAAGACCTGAGAGTTTTAGAGAAACAAATAGCTTAAAGGAGGATACACTTTGAAAATGTAAATACTTAGTAAATAACATTAATATTATCATTATCAAGAGAGCTAGCAACTAAATCACGAGGCAGCGGTTCGATCTCCGGACTGTACAATTGCATTTGTCATTATAATTTAGTTCGGCCATAGATTACTTAATAGTGGTTCGGCGGTGAAGGAAAACATGGTGAGGAAACCTGTATATCCGAGAATGAAAAGAAAATACCATAAGTACGAAGGTATGTGTAAAAATATGGGCGAGCTTGGGGCGAACACAACAAATCATGCAGCAATGATCGCAGTGTTTTTTTACGAAACTTACTTGCAATAGCCCACTCAAAATAATAAAAAAAACATTATCTAACAAACAGTCAACAGCAAAAGTACTTTAAAATTTTAGAGAAATCGAAAAGGAAATTACTGATGCTCTTATTTCCGTCATTCTGGAATAGGGACCACGAACTGGCAGGCGTAGTGTGGATTGTGGAATGCCTTCCGGACCAGCGACGCAACGTGAGACTGATAGCGGAGAGCGACTGGATGTGGATGGCTAAGGATAGGTTTAGTTGGCCTTGGAAGAGGCATTTTAATTTGAACAGTGGACGATGATGATGATAGATAATATATTACGTGAAAAATTATGCTTATTCGTGAAATGAGGTCTGTATCCTGAAGTGAGATGTATTAGGGAAATCAGTTCCATTACTTTAAGGGGAAATTATTTTAAGGGGAAAATAAAAGAAAAACTTTCCCTAAGAAAGCTATAGGCAATTAGTAAAAATTTTTTGGACTTTCTAGGAGCAAAGACAAATCATTAAACCTTAGTTGCTTCCTTTTCTTTTCTTGATGCGTAAAGCATTTTTTCCCAGCGTCAAAAAAAACAAAGAAAAAAAAAAAAGGTAGTTAAAATGTATAGTACTGGTTGCTCCTCCATTCTAAACAAATATTTCTGTCTACTGCGTCACAACATCAGTGATTGATGTCCGGAGGGCATTGGACGTTGTTTTTGAAAAATTACTTAAAATCGTGCTTTGATTTATGGATTTTTCACGTTTTGAAATATCGACAAAATGTCAATGAAAGGACAGTAGATCAAAATAGGAGTTTTCATTCCAGACATTTGTCCAAATGAATGACAAAACAGTAACGTATTTTGCTTGGGGTGGTGGCGGTTCGACCCCAGGCTGAAATAAACTCATCCATTATGTTAACGAATTACTTATATTCTATTATATTATAACTCATTTTATAACTAGTATTTTACACTTAACACTGTTAGGCCGTGTTATCCGTGTGGTGTCGTAAAAGGCGACTTAGGGATCTATTGAAGGATGGGCAGCAGCATCCTCTGAGTATACACATTGATTCGATCCAACTGCGATCGCCAACCCGCCTGCCAAGCGTAGCGATTATGGCAAATCCCCCCATTTTGGGGGAGGCTTATGTCCAGCAGTGGACGTTTAATGGCTGATATGATGATGATGATGACTGTTAGGCCCTTTTCATACGGCGGCTAAATATATGGCCATGTATGTTAGCTTTCACACGTACCGAATTTACCCAGTAGACGGGTGTTTCTGCTCGGCGTTTGAACGCCGTCATTATCCTCACCAATTATTTTAGCTTTGTTTATAAGAAAAGGTAAACAATTTTATAACGCAGTTATAAAGCCACCTGGGCCCTTGTAACAGCGCTAAAAATAATATACCTTTTCTGATAAACAAGGCGAAAATATTTGGTGAGGATAACAACATCGGCGTTTTGGTTCTTCTTGCCGTGCATCTTGCCGCGCTGTTTGTTTCTCCTCAGTTGTCCTCCTCAGATAACAACAGCGTTCAAACGCTGAGGAGACACAACCAGCACGGCAAGCATGCCACCCACGACAAAGCGTTTAAACGAGAAAAACGTCATGCGCGCTCTTTCTGGTAAAATAATAAAGATGGATCTCGATTTTTATCGTTTTCACGGGGGTGGCATGCCTATAGGCCCATATATTGGTAGCCGGGTACCCGGCGGGAAACCGGAATGTGTGAGAAGGGACTTAGGATTACTCATTTGACTACGCGACCCTAAAATCAGCAGCACCACAAACTCGATTTGTGTACAAAAGTATCGAATAGCAACTCTGTTTTGTTCTCCGGTTTATGCTCCTACTAAAAGTTGTTTAGTGTAATGTGTGTTAAACAGTAGTAAACTTTGTATGAACTCAGGACAGAACTTAGATGCTGTATACTTTGGAATGCGGGTATACTGAAAATGGTAAGTTTAGAATTTTTCTGACATTATACCTACACCCCTATTTTTTAACTACCAACCAAAATTTTAAGGGTGTTTAGGGGTTTTCTCTGAAGATAATGGGTCGAAAACTTGATTTTTTTGATCTTCCATATAAAATTGCGGAGCAGCTATTCGATTTTCTATGGGAGATCCATTAAAAATTATCGTTTTTTGCCCCATGTTTCTAAGGAAAAGTTGTTTATTAATTTTTAAAAAACAGGGATGTATTATTACCAAAATGTCCGGTTTTGACTGTTGCTTTATGTAATTCAATGCCCTATATTTAGGATTCTATGTTTTTTTTATGTGATCGTTGTGTGCCATGTGGTGTACGGTTTCGAATAGCACCAATCCAGTTTGGTGTCGTAAGATGCGACTAATTTCTTCAGGCGTATTGACGCCAAAACTGTGTAAGTTACTGCCCAACTCAGATCGTATCAGTGTCTCGTTCCATCGGATATAAGAGGGTATAAGGACGAGAGAGTGCATCCGTGTTTAGTGCGTACACTTATACCCTTAAAAATATCGTACGTAGATACCTAACTATTTTTCTATAAAGATTAACTGAGTCGCAGTAGTCGAAATCGACTGGGAATATATCATCATCATCATTTTGTTTTATATACTCTGTATATTTTTTTATTAAAAGTTGTGATATTGTAGCGTTTTTGGCCGCAGCGTTCTCTACAATAACACCTTCCGACGCGGGGATATGATTTCATTCCGCAGAACTAAGTTCTTCAGACGAACAACCGAAATGTCACTGATAACAAGTCACGAGATATCTTCCAGATACGCTACTACCGCTATTATCGATAGATACAGAGATAGCCTAAAAGGTAACAGATATATGGAACTCCACATTATGAGGTCCTGCTTTGTCTAAATCAAATGTACAAACAGCTGATTATTTTTTTGCTCCGATCTGTTGCTCCCATAGTGAAAGTTGTTCAGTTTGATGGGTAGACTCTTAGTTTAAAAGGATGCTAATGATATCAATTTCACCCTGTACACTATCTATCCATCTTTTCATACATTCTTGTTGATTTCAGCTGGGTACTTTCAGCCTGGCATTTTCTAATAACCCAATTTGTAGCCGACATTTGATACGATGACGATACGCTAAAAATCGACTTATTTGTTTAATTATAAGGTTCAATATCATTTTACAGACAGCGTTATTTCAAGCCTGAAATATTTGGAGCATCCACAAATGTACCGGATATTCAATTACATCGACAAAAGCGGTTCCAATTCTACGTAGCGGTTCGAATTATTTTCGACCCTTCAGAAGGTTCTGCTATTTTGAAAATTCCTCTTTGATATCTATTTATATCTATCTATACTACATTATCTAATCTAATCTAAACTATTATAAAACTGTAGCAGAACGTTTGTCTGTACATTGAAGATATTAACAAAAAAAAAGTTACGATATGGTTTTTAGGTGTCCCTGATTCCATTTCACCAATTTTTTGATTTTTTGTCTGTCTGTTTGTTTGTGTGTTTGTTTGTTTGTTTGTTTGAACGAGTATCACGCAAGAACTACTGAACCGATTTTGATGAAACTTTTTTGTTTGATAGCTTATGATCTGACTTAAAATTTGGTATATAATTTATCTCGCTACGTTGACGGGAGCCGGAGATATAAACATATAACCGCAAGTGCAACCAATGTACGGTACCATTTCAATTTCAACTAAGTAACACTAATTAAAATTAAAAGACTTGTAATAAAGTAAGCTAATTCTGAAGACTGTTTGATTTATAAATAACGAAAATAACAATAAATTACAAAATAAATACCAATAATTATAAATTTTATCATTGTCCAGTGCTGATGACTGCACCGGTATAACATTGTTTTTCTTTTTGGCTATAAAATCTTTCAAACTCCATGGAGAAAACCTTTGCATAACAAAAAAAAAAACCTTAGTACTGGCCACAAAAAAACAAGATTCGAATTACAAATTTCTTGACATTTTGTAGAATTACAGTGCAAACAAAGCAGGAGTAATTATTTAAAAAAAAACTGCACGCCAATTTCAAACAAAGAGAATATAATCATGATTTCAAATCAGCAGCCGAAAGATGTCTAAAACTCGATTTTTAATTCGGAATGTTTTTATTTACGGTGTAATCACACAGTTACGCAAGACTGGATAATAGCTAATATTTTAAAGCAATTATAAGACAGGTAAGGAACTATTTTGAAATACCGTAAATTATTACTAGAATACAAACGAACAACTCTAACAAATTAATAAGGGTCGGTTTTTTATGCCGCCGATGCGATGTGCCGCCGTGCATTTTGCGCATTTTTCTACGGCGCTCCATACAAAACGAAGCTTAGTTTGAACATTTAGTAATTAAAGTAAAAAATGAATGGTTTTAAAACAATCTAGAAACCAATATCTGTGATTTCCTTTTAAATGATTAGTTCTAAAGTTATCTTGACTCAAAGTTTGTAGTCCGTGCTGCGGTCCGTCCGTGTCATGTGTCGTCCACCATTTGGGCTCTCTCTGAGGAACCTGCCACAGCCCTACGGACTGTCGCTTGATATGAGCTTTACATAAATTAATGTAACATTCGGCAATAGCATACTGCGTCCTTCTGGACGAAATTATTCGCTGGAATCCAGGCGCATACGTGCGCCTCAGCCGTTGTTTCAAATGCACGCAAATTGACAGCGAGTGCTGACCAGGCGACGTTGCAGTGGAATGCGGCCGTCACCGTCATTTCTCAGGAGTCACATACGTTTACCCACCAAGACATCGCAGTCACACAGTACAAATGTTCCATGGTTTCCTCCTCCTCTCCACACGCTTGGCAATCGGGATCTAGAGTGAGCTTTATCGTGCCTGTTGCATAGTGCCCGGTGAGGACTCTGACGATGGCACGAGCTTTGCTCCTGCTGTTTTTCAGTATGAACTGTGGGATTCGTGGTGTTATATTGCTGTTATACTCTGACACCAGAGCTTTGCCCACACGATAATAAGAAGATTGCTGATGAATTTCCTGCAGTGTTGCAGACCCGAGAGGCCAGAGCATTCTAGCCTGTGTCTTTTATCAGCCCATTCCTTAATCGCCATTCTAATGTTACATGCCAGGATTCCTAGACTTGGTTCGGACCATGACCTTCATGACCTTAGACGAGACATTAGACAAAATTACATGTCTACGCAGACGAAGTCGCGGGCAAAAGCTGGTATATTATAAAACTGTATAAATATAAAACTGTTACAGTAGGGTCTGTACATTGAGAATAAAAAAAAAACACTATAATCGTAATCTTCTATACTTATAAATAAAAGAGTTATATGACAGACAACGCACAGCCTAAACCGCTGAAGACAGAAACATGACAATTATATAAACAAATTGTATTTATATTTTTACATATTATTCTATAGAGGATGCAAGGGTACACTAAGCTTTTTCGAAAATCACATTAAAGGACTAAGGGGTATCGCATACAGAAGGAGTCGAGGCAGCGTCGAGGCGCGGGCGCGCTGTGGTGACTTTGACATACGGTCGATAATTGTACACCAAAAATCTACAAATCTACAATTACCGACCGTATGTCAAGTTCTTTAGGGCGCGCGCCCGCGACTCGACGCCGCCGATCACCGATTTCTGATCTGGCTGTTTGTTTGAGCATCACAAAAAACGACTAAGCCGATATTGATGAAACTTTTTGTTATTAAAAGCTTATGATTAGACTTCAAAATTGGTTTCTTAATATTTTATCTCGCTACGATATCGATCGGGAGCCTGTGTGAACAAAGTCACCACCTTCTTATTTTAGATTTTTTTTAAATCTCTGGGCAGACTTTCTTAGGTGGACCACCGTATTACAGACGATAGTTTGAACGACTCTGATTATTTTTATGATTTAAAAATATTTCCGTTTTTTTTTTCAGTTTTATCATCCATTATTCATGAAAGGTTCCTTTTTGCAACTAAAGCCTGCAGTTGTTACAAAGTTTATAAATTTTCTATAACATTTTAAGATGATTACAAGATTATAAATAATGTTTCTTCAATGAAAACATTTTTAAATAAAACATAAAACTCTGCAAGTTCCTTAATTAATAATTATAATACATTAAGACAGTGCACACGGCGACACATCAAGATATACAAAACCAATATAAGCTGGCCTCGTGACGTTATATGTATTACTCGTCCAGTCGTCCACGCGCGGTCAACTTATTTTGGTTTTGTATATAGCTTGATGTGTCGCGGTGTGTACTCTACAAAATTTAAATTGGTACCTATTACTTTAGGTATCTCGACTTTAACTCAATCAGCACTCAAAACAAATACACGTGCTACTAAAATACCCTAAAACTATAGAATTTCATTAAATTAATACTTACATTAAGATTTTCACGCCAAAAACACCAAAAACTAAAAGTAAAATTCACAAAAAAACCCAAGAACGCACATTTTGTCAATATTATTTAACTTTGACCAAACTTTTTGTCAGTTTTTCCACTTAAGAGTTGTTCAGAAATTACGATAATAATTTCACAGAGTCACACACACCCTTTCTTTGGAAGGGTCGTGAAGCGAACTGAGTGTAGAATAGAGTGGAAAGTGCGACCCTTTGGTTTGCACAGGCGCAGTGAGGACCAAAGTTTGTTTTTTTGTTAAACTACATGTTTGAAAAGTTTTCGCTTCAGTTTGTTATTCTGAATATGCTAAAGATGAGCTTTGCTATAACTACCAACTTAAAAAAAAACATGGTACTTGTAGCAATCTTTCACCAAGTAGAAATGGATGTCGTTTTTCAGAATGTTGGTAATTGTAGCAATGTTTCTGACAACCCCGTAACGGATAACGTTCGTGAATTTAAGTATGTATCCATCTCCGTTGCACCTTATACAGGGTGTAACAAAAAACTCACTTAGTTATACTTAAGGGGGTTCCTTTGTCCATCAAACTGAACAACATTCACTATTGGTGTAAAATAAAGAAAAGTTTTAAAAATAACTATATACGCAAAAGAAATGTTTTCTCTTTTCGTACGAATCGGCCACTCCAATCTAAATATCTTTGATATTGTCACACAAATTAACTAGTCACATATAACATACCGGAATCAAACCTCGACTTGTATTATGATGATTAGACAACGATAAAGGTCCTTAGAATCGAATACCAAAACTCTTAAACAGATTCATAAATTATTGCTAGAGAATTTATATTTTTTAAGCTCTACCTAAAAAACATGTTCTCCACGTTTTCATCATTCGTGAACCAACAATTTTTCGGATTTGGGTTTATTTAACCCTTTATACCCACTACCGGCTTAATCTTAGAACCAGATGGAAAAAGGAAAAAGCTATACTCTACTATCTTTTATAAAAATAAAATATAAATTGGTGCATTAAGTCTCCATGCCTTCACATCCATTGTAATTGGTGCCACCATAAATATATTGGCTTAGAATCGATACTGATTTCGATTCTTGTCTTTCAGAAAGATACAGCTTTTAACATCTTTAAGGGGGAGTTCCACTGGCGACCACTCTATTGCTACGAGTAGTTGACGATTTCACTGGTTGACTTTTTTGTCGATATCGGTCAATCAACAATCTGTGTCTCTGGTACAAACAAAGGCGGACGTCAACGGCGGAAGTTCGTCGGAGGCCCGGGACGGTAAAACTAAATGAGGCCCCTCGGTCTTTACTGCATAATAACATGACTGGGTAGCTCATACCAAAATCGGACAAAAACTGGTGCGTGCAAGTTTAGTTTCAGAGCGCAAAAATAAAGTAATAAAAGATTGAGCAAGCAATATTTTTGGATCTATTTCTGACTTTCTTTGATTATATGTGAGGCTTCTAACTCTAAACCGCAGTCTAATCCAAGACCGGAGGCCCGGGCCTCCAACTCCAAACTGCCTCTTACTGAAAATATTTTGGGTTTGATTAAAAAAGGCTTCTCTTCTCAAGATTTGGACGCCCCCAGGGCCGGGAGCTGACCGCCCCTTCCGCCCTCCCCCTCCCCCTTAGTGCGCCACTGGGTACAAATATATATATTCGTCATATAAAATAAGTATACCATGTGATTGCAATAAATATATGAATATGAATATAACAATACGCAATAATACGCGATAACTGAACAATACGCAATTAAACTAATATAACTAAAATTATCAACAGTCAATCAATCACACCAAATGCAATCGTTCCTCCTTCACCATTCAAAATCACTCATCAGTTCATTGCTCTCATAGAATGAATGATATTCTGAATTAACATGTATGTAGGAAAACAGGCCGGTCTTGTAGGACTAAACAGTTGCTAGTAATGTAATTTTGTCGTGTTTCGGAACGTATTTAAGCGAAGTCCAATAATAGGTACATAATAATAGTCCGTGTAGTTTCGGCTAAGATTAGCACCACCCCATTTCCTCCCATGGGTGTCGTAAAAGGCGACTAAGGGATCTACCGGAGGATGGGCAGCACCATCCTCTGAGTACACACATTCAATCCAACTGCGATCGCTAACTCACCTGACAAGCTTGGCGATTATGGCAAATCCCCCCATTTTGGGGGAGGCCTATGTCCAGCAGTGGACGTCTATCGGCTGGGTTATTTTAGTGGGTATACCGGTGACTCGCACCGGGGAGTCCCACATACACCCGTCACCCAACTTGGATGCGTAAAGCATTTTTTCCCAGCGTCATAAAAAAAAAAGAAAAAAAAAAGGTAGTTAAAATATATAGTACTGGTTGCTCCTCCATTCTAAACAAATATTTCTGTCTACTGCGTCACAACATCAGTGATTGATGTCCGGAGGGCATTGGACGTTGTTTTTGAAAAATTACTTTAAAATCGTGCTTTGATTTATGGATTTTTCACGTTTTGAAATATCGACAAAATGTCAATGAAAGGACAGTAGATCAAAATAGGAGTTTTCATTCCAGACATTCGTCCAAATGAATGACAAAACAGTAACGTATTTTGCTTGGGGTGGTGGCGGTTCGACCCCAGGCTGAAATAAACTCATCCATTATGTTAACGAATTACTTATATTCTATTATATTATAACTCATTTTATAACTAGTATTTTACACTTAACACTGTTAGGCCGTGTTGTCCGTGTGGTGTCGTAAAAGGCGACTAAGGGATCTATTGAAGGATGGGCAGCAGCATCCTCTGAGTATACACATTGATTCGATCCAACTGCGATCGCCAACCCGCCTGCCAAGCGTAGCGATTATGGCAAATCCCCCCATTTTGGGGGAGGCTTATGTCCAGCAGTGGACGTTTAATGGCTGATATGATGATGATGATGACTGTTAGGCCCTTTTCATACGGCGGCTAAATATATGGCCATGTATGTTAGCTTTCACACGTACCGAATTTACCCAGTAGACGGGTGTTTCTGCTCGGCGTTTGAACGCCGTCATTATCCTCACCAATTATTTTAGCTTTGTTTATAAGAAAAGGTAAACAATTTTATAACGCAGTTATAAAGCCACCTGGGCCCTTGTAACAGCGCTAAAAATAATATACCTTTTCTGATAAACAAGGCGAAAATATTTGGTGAGGATAACAACATCGGCGTTTTGGTTCTTCTTGCCGTGCATCTTGCCGCGCTGTTTGTTTCTCCTCAGTTGTCCTCCTCAGATAACAACAGCGTTCAAACGCTGAGGAGACACAACCAGCACGGCAAGCATGCCACCCACGACAAAGCGTTTAAACGAGAAAAACGTCATGCGCGCTCTTTCTGGTAAAATAATAAAGATGGATCTCGATTTTTATCGTTTTCACGGGGGTGGCATGCCTATAGGCCCATATATTGGTAGCCGGGTACCCGGCGGGAAACCGGAATGTGTGAGAAGGGACTTAGGATTACTCATTTGACTACGCGACCCTAAAATCAGCAGCACCACAAACTCGATTTGTGTACAAAAGTATCGAATAGCAACTCTGTTTTGTTCTCCGGTTTATGCTCCTACTAAAAGTTGTTTAGTGTAATGTGTGTTAAACAGTAGTAAACTTTGTATGAACTCAGGACAGAACTTAGATGCTGTATACTTTGGAATGCGGGTATACTGAAAATGGTAAGTTTAGAATTTTTCTGACATTATACCTACACCCCTATTTTTTAACTACCAACCAAAATTTTAAGGGTGTTTAGGGGTTTTCTCTGAAGATAATGGGTCGAAAACTTGATTTTTTTGATCTTCCATATAAAATTGCGGAGCAGCTATTCGATTTTCTATGGGAGATCCATTAAAAATTATCGTTTTTTGCCCCATGTTTCTAAGGAAAAGTTGTTTATTAATTTTTAAAAAACAGGGATGTATTATTACCAAAATGTCCGGTTTTGACTGTTGCTTTATGTAATTCAATGCCCTATATTTAGGATTCTATGTTTTTTTTATGTGATCGTTGTGTGCCATGTGGTGTACGGTTTCGAATAGCACCAATCCAGTTTGGTGTCGTAAGATGCGACTAATTTCTTCAGGCGTATTGACGCCAAAACTGTGTAAGTTACTGCCCAACTCAGATCGTATCAGTGTCTCGTTCCATCGGATATAAGAGGGTATAAGGACGAGAGAGTGCATCCGTGTTTAGTGCGTACACTTATACCCTTAAAAATATCGTACGTAGATACCTAACTATTTTTCTATAAAGATTAACTGAGTCGCAGTAGTCGAAATCGACTGGGAATATATCATCATCATCATTTTGTTTTATATACTCTGTATATTTTTTTATTAAAAGTTGTGATATTGTAGCGTTTTTGGCCGCAGCGTTCTCTACAATAACACCTTCCGACGCGGGGATATGATTTCATTCCGCAGAACTAAGTTCTTCAGACGAACAACCGAAATGTCACTGATAACAAGTCACGAGATATCTTCCAGATACGCTACTACCGCTATTATCGATAGATACAGAGATAGCCTAAAAGGTAACAGATATATGGAACTCCACATTATGAGGTCCTGCTTTGTCTAAATCAAATGTACAAACAGCTGATTATTTTTTTGCTCCGATCTGTTGCTCCCATAGTGAAAGTTGTTCAGTTTGATGGGTAGACTCTTAGTTTAAAAGGATGCTAATGATATCAATTTCACCCTGTACACTATCTATCCATCTTTTCATACATTCTTGTTGATTTCAGCTGGGTACTTTCAGCCTGGCATTTTCTAATAACCCAATTTGTAGCCGACATTTGATACGATGACGATACGCTAAAAATCGACTTATTTGTTTAATTATAAGGTTCAATATCATTTTACAGACAGCGTTATTTCAAGCCTGAAATATTTGGAGCATCCACAAATGTACCGGATATTCAATTACATCGACAAAAGCGGTTCCAATTCTACGTAGCGGTTCGAATTATTTTCGACCCTTCAGAAGGTTCTGCTATTTTGAAAATTCCTCTTTGATATCTATTTATATCTATCTATACTACATTATCTAATCTAATCTAAACTATTATAAAACTGTAGCAGAACGTTTGTCTGTACATTGAAGATATTAACAAAAAAAAAGTTACGATATGGTTTTTAGGTGTCCCTGATTCCATTTCACCAATTTTTTGATTTTTTGTCTGTCTGTTTGTTTGTGTGTTTGTTTGTTTGTTTGTTTGAACGAGTATCACGCAAGAACTACTGAACCGATTTTGATGAAACTTTTTTGTTTGATAGCTTATGATCTGACTTAAAATTTGGTATATAATTTATCTCGCTACGTTGACGGGAGCCGGAGATATAAACATATAACCGCAAGTGCAACCAATGTACGGTACCATTTCAATTTCAACTAAGTAACACTAATTAAAATTAAAAGACTTGTAATAAAGTAAGCTAATTCTGAAGACTGTTTGATTTATAAATAACGAAAATAACAATAAATTACAAAATAAATACCAATAATTATAAATTTTATCATTGTCCAGTGCTGATGACTGCACCGGTATAACATTGTTTTTCTTTTTGGCTATAAAATCTTTCAAACTCCATGGAGAAAACCTTTGCATAACAAAAAAAAAAACCTTAGTACTGGCCACAAAAAAACAAGATTCGAATTACAAATTTCTTGACATTTTGTAGAATTACAGTGCAAACAAAGCAGGAGTAATTATTTAAAAAAAAACTGCACGCCAATTTCAAACAAAGAGAATATAATCATGATTTCAAATCAGCAGCCGAAAGATGTCTAAAACTCGATTTTTAATTCGGAATGTTTTTATTTACGGTGTAATCACACAGTTACGCAAGACTGGATAATAGCTAATATTTTAAAGCAATTATAAGACAGGTAAGGAACTATTTTGAAATACCGTAAATTATTACTAGAATACAAACGAACAACTCTAACAAATTAATAAGGGTCGGTTTTTTATGCCGCCGATGCGATGTGCCGCCGTGCATTTTGCGCATTTTTCTACGGCGCTCCATACAAAACGAAGCTTAGTTTGAACATTTAGTAATTAAAGTAAAAAATGAATGGTTTTAAAACAATCTAGAAACCAATATCTGTGATTTCCTTTTAAATGATTAGTTCTAAAGTTATCTTGACTCAAAGTTTGTAGTCCGTGCTGCGGTCCGTCCGTGTCATGTGTCGTCCACCATTTGGGCTCTCTCTGAGGAACCTGCCACAGCCCTACGGACTGTCGCTTGATATGAGCTTTACATAAATTAATGTAACATTCGGCAATAGCATACTGCGTCCTTCTGGACGAAATTATTCGCTGGAATCCAGGCGCATACGTGCGCCTCAGCCGTTGTTTCAAATGCACGCAAATTGACAGCGAGTGCTGACCAGGCGACGTTGCAGTGGAATGCGGCCGTCACCGTCATTTCTCAGGAGTCACATACGTTTACCCACCAAGACATCGCAGTCACACAGTACAAATGTTCCATGGTTTCCTCCTCCTCTCCACACGCTTGGCAACCGGGATCTAGAGTGAGCTTTATCGTGCCTGTTGCATAGTGCCCGGTGAGGACTCTGACGATGGCACGAGCTTTGCTCCTGCTGTTTTTCAGTATGAACTGTGGGATTCGTGGTGTTATATTGCTGTTATACTCTGACACCAGAGCTTTGCCCACACGATAATAAGAAGATTGCTGATGAATTTCCTGCAGTGTTGCAGACCCGAGAGGCCAGAGCATTCTAGCCTGTGTCTTTTATCAGCCCATTCCTTAATCGCCATTCTAATGTTACATGCCAGGATTCCTAGACTTGGTTCGGACCATGACCTTCATGACCTTAGACGAGACATTAGACAAAATTACATGTCTACGCAGACGAAGTCGCGGGCAAAAGCTGGTATATTATAAAACTGTATAAATATAAAACTGTTACAGTAGGGTCTGTACATTGAGAATAAAAAAAAAACACTATAATCGTAATCTTCTATACTTATAAATAAAAGAGTTATATGACAGACAACGCACAGCCTAAACCGCTGAAGACAGAAACATGACAATTATATAAACAAATTGTATTTATATTTTTACATATTATTCTATAGAGGATGCAAGGGTACACTAAGCTTTTTCGAAAATCACATTAAAGGACTAAGGGGTATCGCATACAGAAGGAGTCGAGGCAGCGTCGAGGCGCGGGCGCGCTGTGGTGACTTTGACATACGGTCGATAATTGTACACCAAAAATCTACAAATCTACAATTACCGACCGTATGTCAAGTTCTTTAGGGCGCGCGCCCGCGACTCGACGCCGCCGATCACCGATTTCTGATCTGGCTGTTTGTTTGAGCATCACAAAAAACGACTAAGCCGATATTGATGAAACTTTTTGTTATTAAAAGCTTATGATTAGACTTCAAAATTGGTTTCTTAATATTTTATCTCGCTACGATATCGATCGGGAGCCTGTGTGAACAAAGTCACCACCTTCTTATTTTAGATTTTTTTTAAATCTCTGGGCAGACTTTCTTAGGTGGACCACCGTATTACAGACGATAGTTTGAACGACTCTGATTATTTTTATGATTTAAAAATATTTCCGTTTTTTTTTTCAGTTTTATCATCCATTATTCATGAAAGGTTCCTTTTTGCAACTAAAGCCTGCAGTTGTTACAAAGTTTATAAATTTTCTATAACATTTTAAGATGATTACAAGATTATAAATAATGTTTCTTCAATGAAAACATTTTTAAATAAAACATAAAACTCTGCAAGTTCCTTAATTAATAATTATAATACATTAAGACAGTGCACACGGCGACACATCAAGATATACAAAACCAATATAAGCTGGCCTCGTGACGTTATATGTATTACTCGTCCAGTCGTCCACGCGCGGTCAACTTATTTTGGTTTTGTATATAGCTTGATGTGTCGCGGTGTGTACTCTACAAAATTTAAATTGGTACCTATTACTTTAGGTATCTCGACTTTAACTCAATCAGCACTCAAAACAAATACACGTGCTACTAAAATACCCTAAAACTATAGAATTTCATTAAATTAATACTTACATTAAGATTTTCACGCCAAAAACACCAAAAACTAAAAGTAAAATTCACAAAAAAACCCAAGAACGCACATTTTGTCAATATTATTTAACTTTGACCAAACTTTTTGTCAGTTTTTCCACTTAAGAGTTGTTCAGAAATTACGATAATAATTTCACAGAGTCACACACACCCTTTCTTTGGAAGGGTCGTGAAGCGAACTGAGTGTAGAATAGAGTGGAAAGTGCGACCCTTTGGTTTGCACAGGCGCAGTGAGGACCAAAGTTTGTTTTTTTGTTAAACTACATGTTTGAAAAGTTTTCGCTTCAGTTTGTTATTCTGAATATGCTAAAGATGAGCTTTGCTATAACTACCAACTTAAAAAAAAACATGGTACTTGTAGCAATCTTTCACCAAGTAGAAATGGATGTCGTTTTTCAGAATGTTGGTAATTGTAGCAATGTTTCTGACAACCCCGTAACGGATAACGTTCGTGAATTTAAGTATGTATCCATCTCCGTTGCACCTTATACAGGGTGTAACAAAAAACTCACTTAGTTATACTTAAGGGGGTTCCTTTGTCCATCAAACTGAACAACATTCACTATTGGTGTAAAATAAAGAAAAGTTTTAAAAATAACTATATACGCAAAAGAAATGTTTTCTCTTTTCGTACGAATCGGCCACTCCAATCTAAATATCTTTGATATTGTCACACAAATTAACTAGTCACATATAACATACCGGAATCAAACCTCGACTTGTATTATGATGATTAGACAACGATAAAGGTCCTTAGAATCGAATACCAAAACTCTTAAACAGATTCATAAATTATTGCTAGAGAATTTATATTTTTTAAGCTCTACCTAAAAAACATGTTCTCCACGTTTTCATCATTCGTGAACCAACAATTTTTCGGATTTGGGTTTATTTAACCCTTTATACCCACTACCGGCTTAATCCTAGAACCAGATGGAAAAAGGAAAAAGCTATACTCTACTATCTTTTATAAAAATAAAATATAAATTGGTGCATTAAGTCTCCATGCCTTCACATCCATTGTAATTGGTGCCACCATAAATATATTGGCTTAGAATCGATACTGATTTCGATTCTTGTCTTTCAGAAAGATACAGCTTTTAACATCTTTAAGGGGGAGTTCCACTGGCGACCACTCTATTGCTACGAGTAGTTGACGATTTCACTGGTTGACTTTTTTGTCAATATCGGTCAATCAACAATCTGTGTCTCTGGTACAAACAAAGGCGGACGTCAACGGCGGAAGTTCGTCGGAGGCCCGGGACGGTAAAACTAAATGAGGCCCCTCGGTCTTTACTGCATAATAACATGACTGGGTAGCTCATACCAAAATCGGACAAAAACTGGTGCGTGCAAGTTTAGTTTCAGAGCGCAAAAATAAAGTAATAAAAGATTGAGCAAGCAATATTTTTGAATCTATTTCTGACTTTCTTTGATTATATGTGAGGCTTCTAACTCCAAACCGCAGTCTAATCTAAGACCGGAGGCCCGGGCCTCCAACTCCAAACTGCCTCTTACTGAAAATATTTTGGATTTGATTAAAAAGGGCTTCTCCTCTCAAGATTTGGACGCCCCCAGGGCCGGGAGCTGACCGCCCCTTCCGCCCTCCCCCTCCCCCTTAGTGCGCCACTGGGTACAAATATATATATTCGTCATATAAAATAAGTATACCATGTGATTGCAATAAATATATGAATATGAATATAACAATACGCAATAATACGCGATAACTGAACAATACGCAATTAAACTAATATAACTAAAATTATCAACAGTCAATCAATCACACCAAATGCAATCGTTCCTCCTTCACCATTCAAAATCACTCATCAGTTCATTGCTCTCATAGAATGAATGATATTCTGAATTAACATGTATGTAGGAAAACAGGCCGGTCTTGTAGGACTAAACAGTTGCTAGTAATGTAATTTTGTCGTGTTTCGGAACGTATTTAAGCGAAGTCCAATAATAGGTACATAATAATAGTCCGTGTAGTTTCGGCTAAGATTAGCACCACCCCATTTCCTCCCATGGGTGTCGTAAAAGGCGACTAAGGGATCTACCGGAGGATGGGCAGCACCATCCTCTGAGTACACACATTCAATCCAACTGCGATCGCTAACTCACCTGACAAGCTTGGCGATTATGGCAAATCCCCCCATTTTGGGGGAGGCCTATGTCCAGCAGTGGACGTCTATCGGCTGGGTTATTTTAGTGGGTATACCGGTGACTCGCACCGGGGAGTCCCACATACACCCGTCACCCAACTTGGATGCGTAAAGCATTTTTTCCCAGCGTCATAAAAAAAAAAGAAAAAAAAAAGGTAGTTAAAATATATAGTACTGGTTGCTCCTCCATTCTAAACAAATATTTCTGTCTACTGCGTCACAACATCAGTGATTGATGTCCGGAGGGCATTGGACGTTGTTTTTGAAAAATTACTTTAAAATCGTGCTTTGATTTATGGATTTTTCACGTTTTGAAATATCGACAAAATGTCAATGAAAGGACAGTAGATCAAAATAGGAGTTTTCATTCCAGACATTCGTCCAAATGAATGACAAAACAGTAACGTATTTTGCTTGGGGTGGTGGCGGTTCGACCCCAGGCTGAAATAAACTCATCCATTATGTTAACGAATTACTTATATTCTATTATATTATAACTCATTTTATAACTAGTATTTTACACTTAACACTGTTAGGCCGTGTTGTCCGTGTGGTGTCGTAAAAGGCGACTAAGGGATCTATTGAAGGATGGGCAGCAGCATCCTCTGAGTATACACATTGATTCGATCCAACTGCGATCGCCAACCCGCCTGCCAAGCGTAGCGATTATGGCAAATCCCCCCATTTTGGGGGAGGCTTATGTCCAGCAGTGGACGTTTAATGGCTGATATGATGATGATGATGACTGTTAGGCCCTTTTCATACGGCGGCTAAATATATGGCCATTTATGTTAGCTTTCACACGTACCGAATTTACCCAGTAGACGGGTGTTTCTGCTCGGCGTTTGAACGCCGTCATTATCCTCACCAATTATTTTAGCTTTGTTTATAAGAAAAGGTAAACAATTTTATAACGCAGTTATAAAGCCACCTGGGCCCTTGTAACAGCGCTAAAAATAATATACCTTTTCTGATAAACAAGGCGAAAATATTTGGTGAGGATAACAACATCGGCGTTTTGGTTCTTCTTGCCGTGCATCTTGCCGCGCTGTTTGTTTCTCCTCAGTTGTCCTCCTCAGATAACAACAGCGTTCAAACGCCGAGGAGAAACAACCAGCACGGCAAGCATGCCACCCACGACAAAGCGTTTAAACGAGAAAAACGTCATGCGCGCTCTTTCTGGCATATGTAAAATAATAAAGATGGATCTCGATTTTTATCGTTTTCACGGGGGTGGCA
This sequence comes from Agonopterix arenella, assembly GCA_927399405.1. Classification (NCBI taxonomy): domain Eukaryota; kingdom Metazoa; phylum Arthropoda; class Insecta; order Lepidoptera; family Depressariidae; genus Agonopterix; species Agonopterix arenella. The sequence continues at coordinate 16,474,153 of OV656704.1, read as the reverse complement.
TGCCTATAGGCCCATATAGTGGTAGCCGGGTACCCGGCGGGGATCCGGAATGTGTGAAAAGGGACTTAGGATTACTCATTTGACTACGCGACCCTAAAAACTGCAGCACCACAAACTCGATTTGTGTACAAAAGTATCGAATAGCAACTTTGTTTTGTTCTCCGGTTTATGCTCCTACTAAAAGTTGTTTAGTGTAATGTGTGTTAAACAGTAGTAAACTTTGTATGAACTCAGGACAGAACTTAGATGCTGTATACTTTGGAATGCGGGTATACTGAAAATGGTAAGTTTAGAATTTTTCTGACATTATACCTACACCCCTATTTTTTCACTACCAACCAAAATTTTAAGGGTGTTTAGGGGTTTTCTCTGATGATAATGGGTCGAAAACTAGATTTTTTTGATCTTCCATATAAAATTGCGGAGCAGCTATTCGATTTTCTATGGGAGATCCATTAAAAATTATCGTTGTTTGCCCCATGTTTCTAAGGAAAAGTTGTTTATTAATTTTAAAAAAACAGGGATGTATTATTACCAAAATGTCCGGTTTTGACTGTTGTTTTATGTAATTCAATGCCCTATATTTAGGATTCTATGTTTTTTTTATGTGATCGTTGTGTGCCATGTGGTGTACGGTTTCGTATAGCACCAATCCAGTTTGGTGTCGTAAGATGCGACTAATTTCTTCAGTCGTGTTGACGCCAAAACTGTGTAAGTTACAGCCCAACTCAGATCGTATCAGTGTCTCGTTCCATCAGATATAAGAGGGTATAAGGACGAGAGAGTGCATCCGTGTTTAGTGCGTACACTTATACCCTTAAAAATATCGTACGTAGATACCTAACTATTTTTCTATAAAGATTAACTGAGTCGCTGTAGTCGAAATCGACTGGGAATATATCATCATCATCATTTTACAGAGTATATAAAACATATACTCTGTATATTTTTTTATTAAAAGTTGTGATATTGTAGCGTTTTTGGCCGCAGCGTTCTCTACAATAACACCTTCCGACGCGGGGATATGATTTCATTCCGCAGAACTAAGTTCTTCAGACGAACAACCGAAATGTCACTGATAACAAGTCACGAGATATCTTCCAGATACGCTACTACCGCTATTATCGATAGATACAGAGATAGCCTAAAAGGTAACAGATATATGGAACTCCACATTATGAGGTCCTGCTTTGTCTAAATCAAATGTACGAACAGCTGATTATTTTTTTGCTCCGATCTGTTTGCTCCCATAGTGAAAGTTGTTCAGTTTGATGGGTAGACTCTTAGTTTAAAAGGATGCTAATGATATCAATTTCACCCTGTACACTATCTATCCATCTTTTCATACATTCTTGTTGATTTCAGCAGCCTACTTTCAGCCTGGCATTTTCTAACAACCCAATTTGTAGCCGACATTTAACACGATGACGATATGCTAAAAATCGACTTATTTATTTAATTATAAGGTTCAATATCATTTTACAGACAGCGTTATTTCAAGACTGAAATATTTGGAGCATCCACAAATGTACCGGATATTCAATTACATTGACAAAAGCGGTTCCAATTCTACGTAGCGGTTCGAATTATTTTCGACCCTTCAGAAGGTTCTGCTATTTTGAAAATTCCTCTTTGATATCTATTTATATCTATCTATACTACATTATATATTATAAAACTGTTACAGTAGTATCTGTACATTGAGAATTAAAAAAAAACACTATATCGTAATCTTCTATACTTATAAATAAACGAGCGTTAACCCGCGACTTCGTCCGCACAAATTATATACCAGATTTTAAGTCAGATCATAAGCTATCAAACAAAAAAAGTTTCATCAAAATCGGTTCAGTAGTTTTTACGTGATACTCGTTCAAACAAACAAACAGACAGCCAAGAAATCCAAAAATTGGTGAAATGGAATCAGGGACACCTAAAAACCATATCGTAACTTTTTTTTTGTTAATATCTATTCTATTCTATTTTTATTAAATGGCGTTTCCTTAAAGATATTATTATAATTCAAGTTAACGTTCATGGTACGGTAATTGATATGGCTATCTCAAAGCTCTGTTTTTATAAAAAAAACACACACCCGAAACCGCCATAAAATGGCGGAGCCGCGTGGCTGCCTAAATCGCGAGCCGAACGAAAGACGTCTACTCGAGAGACCTCTAGCCACGCGACTCCTTGTTAATATCTTCAATGTACAGACAAACTTCCTGTTACAGATTTATAATAGTATAGAAGAATTATATGACAGACAACGCACAGCCTAAACCGCTGAAGACAGAAACATGACAATTATATAAACAAATTGTATTTATATTTTTACATATTATTCTATAGAGGATGCAAGGGTACACTAAGCTTTTTCGAAAATCACATTAAAGGACTAAGGATATCGCATACAGAAGGAGTCGAGGCAGCGTCGAGGCGCGGGCGCGCTGTGGTGACTTTGACATACGGTCGATAATTGTACACCAAAAATCTACAAATCTACAATTACAGACCGTATGTCAAGTTCTTTAGGGCGCGCGCCCGCGACTCGACGCCGCCGATCACCGATTTCTGATCTGGCTGTTTGTTTGAGCATCACAAAAAAACGATTAAGCCGATATTGATGAAACTTTATGTGATTAAAAGCTTATGATTAGACTTCAAAATTGGTTTCTTAATATTTTATCTCGCTACGATATCGATCGGGAGCCGGTGTGTACAAAGTCACCACCTTCTTATTTTAGATTTTTTTTAAGTCTCTGGGCAGACTTTCTTAGGTGGACCACCGTATTACAGACGATAGTTTGAACGACTCTGATTATTTTTATGATTTAAAAATATTTCCGTTTTTTTTTTCAGTTTATCATCCATTATTCATGAAAGGTTCCTTTTTGCAACTAAAGCCTGCAGTTGTTACAAAGTTTATAAATTTTCTATAACATTTTAAGATGATTACAAGATTATAAATAATGTTTCTTCAATGAAAACATTTTTAAATAAAACATAAAACTCTGCAAGTTCCTTAATTAATAATTATAATACATTAAGACAGTGCACACGGCGACACATCAAGATATACAAAACCAATATAAGCTGGCCTCGTGACGTTATATGTATTACTCGTCCAGTCGTCCACGCGCGGTCAACTTATTTTGGTTTTGTATATAGCTTGATGTGTCGCGGTGTGTACTCTACAAAATTTAAATTGGTACCTTTTACTTTAGGTATCTCGACTTTAACTCAATCAGCACTCAAAACAAATACACGTGCTACTAAAATACCCTAAAACTATAGAATTTCATTAAATTAATACTTACATTAAGATTTTCACGCCAAAAACACCAAAAACTAAAAGTAAATTTCACAAAAAAACCCAAGAACGCACATTTTGTCAATATTATTTAACTTTGACCAAACTTTTTGTCAGTTTTTCCACTTAAGAGTTGTTGAGAAATTATGATAATAATTTCACAGAGTCACACACACCCTTTCTTTGGAAGGGTCGTGAAGCGAACTGAGTGTAGAATAGAGTGGAAAGTGCGACCCTTTGGTTTGCACAGGCGCAGTGAGGACCAAAGTTTGTTTTTTTTGTTAAACTACATGTTTGAAAAGTTTTCGCTTCAGTTTGTTATTCTGAATATGCTAAAGATGAGCCTTGCTATAACTACCAACTTAAAAAAAGACTACTTGTAGCAATCTTTCACCAAGTAGAAATGGATGTCGTTTTTCAGAATGTTGGTAATTGTAGCAATGTTTCTGACAACCCCGTAACGGATAACGTTCGTGAATTTAAGTATGTATCCATCTCCGTTGCACCTTATACAGGGTGTAACAAAAAACTCACTTAGTTATACTTAAAGGGGTTCTTTTGTCCATTAAACTGAACAACATTCACTATTGGTGTAAAATAAAGAAAAGTTTTAAAAATAACTATATACGCAAAAGAAATGTTTTCTCTTTTCGTACGAATCGGCCACTCCAATCTAAATATCTTTGATATTGTCACACAAATTAACTAGTCACATATAACATACCGGAATCAAACCTCGACTTGTATTATGATGATTAGACAACGATAAAGGTCCTTAGAATCGAATACCAAAACTCTTAAACAGATTCATAAATTATTGCTAGAGAATTTATATTTTTTAAGCTCTACCTAAAAAACATGTTCTCCACGTTTTCATCATTCGTGAACCAACAATTTTTAGGATTTGGGTTTATTTAACCCTTTATACCCACTATCGGCTTAATCCTAGAACCAGATGGAAAAAGGAAAAAGCTATACTCTACTATCTTTTATAAAAATAAAATATAAATTGGTGCATTAAGTCTCCATGCCTTCACATCCATTGTAATTGGTGCCACCATAAATATATTGGCTTAGAATCGATACTGATTTCGATTCTTGTCTTTCAGAAAGATACAGCTTTTAACATCTTTAAGGGGGAGTTCCACTGGCGACCACTCTATTGCTACGAGTAGTTGACGATTTCACTGGTTGACTTTTTTGTCGATATCGGTCAATCAACAATCTGTGTCTCTGGTACAAACAAAGGCGGACGTCAACGGCGGAAGTTCGTCGGAGGCCCGGGACGGTAAAACTAAATGAGGCCCCTCGGTCTTTACTGCATAATAACATGACTGGGTAGCTCATACCAAAATCGGACAAAAACTGGTGCGTGCAAGTTTAGTTTCAGAGCGCAAAAATAAAGTAATAAAAGATTGAGCAAGCAATATTTTTGGATCTATTTCTGACTTTCTTTGATTATATGTGAGGCTTCTAACTCTAAACCGCAGTCTAATCCAAGACCGGAGGCCCGGGCCTCCAACTCCAAACTGCCTCTTACTGAAAATATTTTGGGTTTGATTAAAAAAGGCTTCTCCTCTCAAGATTTGGACGCCCCCAGGGCCGGGAGCTGACCGCCCCTTCCGCCCTCCCCCTCCCCCTTAGTGCGCCACTGGGTACAAATATATATATTCGTCATATAAAATAAGTATACCATGTGATTGCAATAAATATATGAATATGAATATAACAATACGCAATAATACGCGATAACTGAACAATACGCAATTAAACTAATATAACTAAAATTATCAACAGTCAATCAATCACACCAAATGCAATCGTTCCTCCTTCACCATTCAAAATCACTCATCAGTTCATTGCTCTCATAGAATGAATGATATTCTGAATTAACATGTATGTAGGAAAACAGGCCGGTCTTGTAGGACTAAACAGTTGCAAGTAATGTAATTTTGTCGTGTTTCGGAACGTATTTAAGCGAAGTCCAATAATAGGTACATAATAATAGTCCGTGTAGTTTCGGCTAAGATTAGCACCACCCCATTTCCTCCCATGGGTGTCGTAAAAGGCGACTAAGGGATCTACCGGAGGATGGGCAGCACCATCCTCTGAGTACACACATTCAATCCAACTGCGATCGCTAACTCACCTGACAAGCTTGGCGATTATGGCAAATCCCCCCATTTTGGGGGAGGCCTATGTCCAGCAGTGGACGTCTATCGGCTGATATGATGAATAATAGTCTGAAAGTAGAGTGGTATGATAGAAGGGAGCTAAGTCGGTTATTACAGTCGAGGTTGGATTGCAAGCTCGAGCCGAAGGCGAGAGCGGTAACCAGCAGAGACCGGTAAACAGCCGAGACTTTAATAATCAACGCTCACGCGCTTCATAAGACGTTTTTGGACACATTTGCAAAGAAAATTATAATGTATAATTGTGAAAAATTGCGGTTTGATTGATTTAGTACTGTTGCAGCTGCATTATGAATCTAAAAGCGGTGCAATAAGAGCCTATTTAATAAAAAAACAAATGAATGTTCTTATAGACGCGAATGTAACAGATATAATTGTTTACTGTTTCTTTACTGTTTTCATGAAAACGACACACTGAACAAGGCAATGAAAGTATATATTGATTGTTGATTACTGATAAGATAATTACGACCAAGATTTGATACCATAATATTGATAATTGTAATTTATATTGATAACATTTATTAACCACAGCATATACAAAATACAGAACACCAGATAAAAAACCATAATAAACTAAAACAAAATTACAAATAAAAGATGTCCTTCAAAGCGCCCACCTGAGGCAGATTACCTAGGAGGCTGGCCGAATTGCCCCTCTGAATGGCCAAACCACGGCCAAACTAACCCTTTGGGAAAAATAGCTGCCAGCCCTCCTATCCCCCGTGGCCTCAAACAGGCGCCTCGATAGGCACTTAAAAAAAGTTTCGCAGCGGGACCCCAACAGCCTAAATATACTTTAAACACACCGTCAAGTTGTACAACATTCACTATAGGATCGAAATATAACTTCGCAAAAAAAAAATTCTGCTGTTGCTATTGCTGACATTTGGGTCGAGTCACCGTTGACTTTTTCTATGAAAGGTCCCCAAAAATACTGAAAAATCAAACTACATGGTTCGCAGAGTTTGATACATAGTGGTGTGGAAAATTTCCATACAAAACTCAAGTCTATGCCTAATATGTGAAAGTGCGGTTGAGGTTGTTATTGTTATTCAATTACGTTGAAACGGCTCGACGATTCCAAGAAAGTAAAACCTAGACATTAGCCCAGTCATTTTACGGTTACAGCAACAGTTCAAATTTTAAATTTAGCTATTATCTCGCTATAAAAAACCTGAGGGTTATTTTTTTTGCACATATTTAGGGCATTACCATTATACATTCTTCAAACATGGTGTAAATATTTTTGTCTGCTTCGTAAGGCTTTGTAAAATACGTTCGTATTTTTTAATAAAAACCATTTTTTTTTAATTTCAGTGTCTATTTTATTGCTCAAAAATAATGTATATAGTTAAATCTAATTCAAATGAGTGCATTGGTTTTTAAATTAATAATCTTAATATATTATTAATTTAAAAGCCTTCTGGGACTTACAATTTTGATTTTTATGTTGCGTAGTGCATTTTTTTAAATATTTTTTCAGATAAGACTATCAGAAAACATATTTAAAAAAATTCACTACGCAACATAAAAATCAAAATTGTGAGTCCTTCTGGGACTCACAATTTTGATTTTGGCTTTTAAATTAATAATATTAATTTTATCACTAAATGGTTCCGGTTACAGTTTAAAAGTCTTTTACTTCCCATTACTTCCCATCCTACCTCTCCTAACAAATCCGTAAAATGACTGGGCTACATACAAAGAGTTATTTTTCATCAGAAGTCAGGTAATGGAAATATTATAGCTGACGGAAAATTTGGAAGAACTGCCTAGGAATGGGGTTATATAAAAGGGGTCTGTATTTTCGCAGATAAGATCAGTTATGCAGATAAAAGTGATTCTCACAATAACTTTTCGCTGAAAAAAATTTGTTCAAAAAGAATACCTAATCTGTGATTTTAGTGATATGTTTGTACTTGGGCATGAAACCCACAAAAAGACTACGGAAAAAATCTGAAATCATTAAGTACCTAATGCTATTTCATAAGTGATTTGGTAGACACTAGAATTAAAACTGGTAATTTTGGCGCTTGAGAATATTGTTTTTTTTTTGTTTTTAATGGTTTCTATTTAGTCAAAAATCTTACATACATAGCAAAACAGAGTAAAATTAAATAAAAAAAAGATATCACGAATCAAAATCACCAACAACATTCAGAAATTACCAATAACAATCAGATATAATTTACCTAATACCTCAGAAACAGAAGAGCTGCATGAGCTCATCCCGCCTTCTCCTTTCTACTATCGTTCTTCCAGACGCACCGCGGGATACCACCCCTTCTTGGTTGATATCCCACAAATCCGCACTAAGCGCCTTTCTGATTCTTTTATAATGCGCACAGCCAAGGAGTGGAATGCCCTGCCTGCGTTAGTATTTCCGAGCGCTTACAACCCGAATTACTTTAAAGTATGAGTGAATAGGCATCTTCTGGGTAAGCTCGTTACATCTTCGACCCCATCTTAATCCTGAGAAATAGATTGAGGTCAAGAGCAAACCAATTTGAAATAAAAAAAAAACAACAGGTAAGATATCACAAACTTTCGTGAATTACCAACAACAATCCTTCATGGGTCACTGTATACGCTATAATAATAAAATCCCGAAGAACATTTTGAATCTTTCTGAAAACGAGTTATGAAACTCATATCTGAAGTTATCTGTAAAAAAGCCTATTGTAAACTGGATGATACTGGATGACTAATTAAATGATCAAAATGCAAGGGGTTGAGTCTTTGACTACTTATATGAGGACTAGTTACGCGTGTAATTCTACTAACAAACATTTCTGCCACTTCTTCTTGGTGAGGTAAAATGAAATCCGCAACTTTGGATTTTATTTCCCATAACTTTACATTCTAATTTTGAATGATAAAAATCATGAAAATTACTCTCGTGTGAACCCCAAACGTTTTAAGTTCGAAATTATTGTTACGCAATTATAGACTGTCTCGTTTAGTGATAAGGTATACCTACAATTAAATGTAAATGCACACGATCAATTGTTCTTATACCGTGGCAGAGGGGAAATGCTACCGCAAGGCTAGCCCGTATAAGGTCCAACAACATTAGGTGAAACTATTTTAAGGTTATGCACAGACCATCAAACTGAACAACTTTCTCTACGGGACCAATATCGAAATCTCGAAAAAAAATCTGCTGCCCAATACATTTGAGTCAGTTGTGTTTGCAGTTTTGTATGGGACATCAAATTTTTTTTCGCGATTGCGATATTGGTACCATAGAGAAAGCTGTTCAGGAGCATACCCTTAAAATAGTTTCAGCTAATTTTGTTAGACCTTATATAATAAATAGTCAAAGGTCTGAGTATCACTATCTTATCGGTAGTATAACGTATAGTGTCAATTATTTAATTAAATAGACTATGTATTACTGAATACATAACCGTAGTTTAAGAATTTGTATTGTAATAGTTATTGAGTCGTGTTATGTTATAGCATGTTGTAGAGTTTCTGCATGGCCGCATCTTCTCTGCAGCGACACGTTCCGTTTTTTTTTTGCAGTAAAAAAAAAAAGATTTGACGTTTAATAAGTGGGCTTTAAGGTGGTTGCAGAGGGTTCAATTTTTTACAAAACTTTGACGCACAATACGCGTAGACGGTATTAATATAAGTTACTTTGTATATATGGAAAAATAGTTTAGATAATCTAGATGCCGCGGCACAAATAACAATTTCAATTTATAAAATAATTACGAAGATATAAAGCTTATAATTTTTTCATACAAAATTCAATCGTAATTATATCATAAATTGAAAATGTTATTTGCGACGCGGCAACTAGATTTTCTAAACTATTTTTCCATATATAAAATATTACTTTTATTAATTCCGTCTACGCGTATTGTTCGTCAAACTTTTGTATGGACTGAAACCACCTTAAGTTCCTATATCTAAACTATTATAAAACTGTAACAGGAAGTTTGTTTGAAGATATTGTTACGAGCGACGGGTTTCGGGATTGGAGTGAAACGCTAAGTCCAATTTATTTACAGAGTTTATTGGGTTACACACTTACACACGGACCACCTCGCAGAGGTTCCTCTTTAAGCAGTCCTCCTCGCAGGGGTTTCCCCTCTCACCACTTTTACTGTTCACTACGTCACGACGCGCGACACGCTATGACGTCACGACGCACGGCACTATGACGTCACGACACGCGACACACACTACACTGCACTACACTGACACTTGTCTACTCACTGTTCCACTTTACTTTGCACTTTACTTTTCACTAGTACTTTTCCACTTTTACTTTTCTTCCTTTTTGTTCCGCACTTTTCACTGTGAAATCAATACTGACTTGCGTCCGCAAACTCGCGACCTTATATACCCCTTAGAATTTTCTAGATGGCCGAATTTCGTTAGTCTTTTCTTTATTCCTTTGTTCCCTTCCGGATATTTCTTAATCCCGCCTTCTTTCTCGAATTTTCCTAAACACGCCCCCTTTTATTGTTTTTTTACAAATATTTCTTCTCTCTCTTTGTTCTAGATCATTTCTATTGTTTTTGGTTCTTTTCGAATATTCCTTCTCTCTCCGTTTTCTAGAACATTCCTAGACACGCCCATTTTTTTTGTCTCTTTCCAAATATTCTTACTCCCTCTTACTTTTCTAGAACATTTCCAACAACAATAAAATCTAGAATTATTTTCGACGAGTCTCGAACCATCGACCCCCGGCACGGAAGTCCATGCGTCGACCGCCGAGCTACGAAGCTTGTTGACAAACCGGCCGAATTTTTGAATGCCTTTCTATAGCTGCATCATTTCACAGCATCCGTGACAATATTAACAAAAAAAAAGTTACGATATGGTTTTTAGGTGTCCCTGATTCCCTTTCACCAATTTTTGGATTTTTTGTCTGTCTGTTTGTTTGTTTGTTTGAACGAGTATCACGCAAAAACTACTGAACCGATTTTGATGAAACTTTTTTTGTTTGATAGCTTATGATCTGCCTTAAAATCTGGTATATAATTTGTGTGAACAAAGTCGCGGGTTACCGCTCGTTAAAAATAAAATTATTTTGTGTTTGAGTTATTTAAGATTGTGACGATGTTTGCGCTTGGTGAATTGCATTGCAGATCTTACAAATCACAAACATCAATGACATATCACAATCACAATCACAATCACAATCAACAATTTTTAAATTAACCACAACAATCAGAAAACACAAATCACCAACGACAACCAGAAATAAAAAAAATATAATTTAACGAATCATACATTTTCGTTCTCAGACAGAGTAAATAATTACAACTCCGGTCTTCTCCTTCAAGTCTACATCAAGTCCATCGACCGTGCACCGTGCACTTGCATATTCATGTCTGAAACGAAACCCACCTGGAACGGTAATTGCATCGCTACCTGCAGGAGATTGCATTAGTGTCCTAATTGCATCCATTTTGCAGTTGCTATTCACCTTTTGTAGTGTCAAAGGCCAAAGTGTTGCCATGTGTAAGATGATGATGATTAATTGGTCCTTTGAAAGAGAAGAGACTAGAATGGACATTAAAATAATCATTGAGTAAGGTCCGCCACACAGAGACGGAATTGCGATCCGGAATCCTGATTCAGGATTCAGTGTTGTCAACTATGGTTACAAAAAATACTAGAGTGCCGTTTTAAAAATGCCTAAAATAAAAATGTATGGAACGCCAAATGAATGACAATAATTGCATTGTTTAGTATTTATTAAAACAAAACAAACATTTTCTAAACATGATAATTACTTTCAAATATTATTCATTTTTAAACATGTTACAGCCATGTTGTGCTATTTCGAATCAAATTAAAGATTGAAAAATTTGTCTCGGGCGGGACTTGAACCCGCACTTTTCACGTCACCTTAAGACGCAACAGATTGAAAATTTCGTTCTCTGGGTAGTGTGGGCTCGGTGGCGAAATTGGATAACGCAGTTCCCCGGTTTGGAAAAGTGCGGGTTCAAGTCCCGCCCGAGACAAATTTTTCAATCTTTAATTTCATATGATAATTACTATCATGTGATGAGGTCATGACGTTACGAATGTAATCTGCAAACAAAATGGCATGAACCATTATCACACAAGCGGTTTTTGAGCGCAGGTGATTTTGCAACTATGCCGCGACGACGTCGCAACTGCACCGTCACAATACGGTATCGTTCCATCAACGCCTATGCTCAAAAATCACTTTAAAATATGCCACCTAAGACAACAAAAAATCACTAGATCTAGTGAAAAGTCCCTGAAAGCGGCAACACTCCATACTGAATTTAATTCCGAATCAGGTTTATTCCGGATGTATGTGGCAGACCTAATTGTCATGCTGACACGAATGAAGAAGATTGAAATAATAATAGTCGCGTAAACGAGACAGGCTTATACGCAAATTACACAAAGTGAGCGAGAGAATATCTATGTTGTTTATTCCTTTCTGCGTATGCGACATTATTGTTTGACTAAACGTGCGTAATTTTGTGAGTTGTGAGTCGCGTATTTTGAGTATGTTTCATATAAAGGCTGAGGTCATAGACAATGTATTCCCGGATTTTATATGAAACGGACTCAAAATACGTGACTCACAACTCACAAAATTACGCTCGTTTGGCTTCACCCTTATTTGAAATTGCTTGCAAAATTTTGCAACTAAGTCAAACAAAGGCACGATTTTCATTCATTTTTGTCATATTTATAGATATGTCCCTTTTCAGTATACGCGGTAAGGTTGTCTAGATAATATTCAGTCAACGGTTCGATCCCATATCTATCAAAGCTGTGAGAGTCCCAAAAAGTCATGAAATTGGTTACTAAATGCCGAAGGAATCGCGTAACATAGGTACACAAAAACATACAGATGAATTTATACTTAACCTTTTTTTGACATTTTAACAAACTTTAACAAAATGCGCCATAATCTGTGAAAATTTCAACCATATCGCAATAAATAACGGTTTAAAAGATACTGCCCTTTATAGGACAGACAGATAGACGGATGAACAACTTAGGCTTCTAAATAGGGTCACGATGACACCCTTTGGGTACGGAACCCTAGAAAAGGATATTTTATCTTAAAAAGAAAGGGTTAGATCTTCTCCAAATGTCACAGCAAGTATAAAAAATTGCGTTATCAATACACGAAGTTGACTTGGTAATAAACTTGGTACAGACACGACCCGGGCGGGTTATTCGAGTAAGCAGGTTTGTATTTTAAATTTGCTTTATAGTTCTAAAAAAAAAAAAAAAAAAATTATTAACATACACTAACATAACTTTAATTAAACATTAACAATAATAAACCAACTAACATAAACTGGTGTTTCTATAACAAGAAGTAGAATATTTTACGCAACGACACGACACCCACCACTTCATATTCTAAATCATTTTTCACACCAATAAAATGCTTTCGGAGAGAATTCCGTGAAAAATTGCAAACGTTCGCAAAGCACCGTCGTGAATCCGTAGAAGGTATTTCGTAGTAGAATGTTTTAAAAATTTTATTTAATTTTATCTGAAATTTTTCAAATTGTTATAAATATAATATGAGAACATTTTTTCTGATTAAGGTAAATTTTTTATTCTACCTTGTTTCTATTTGCTTTCAAAAGTATTTTTACAAAAATAAAATAATGTTAGTAAGTAAACATTGAAATTAATTGTGATCCCAAAAGATTTTCTGTAATGGAAATGAAATTATTCATAATTTCAGATTATTTATTAAGAATTTAAAAATGTTATTACTTATAAGCTTATATAACACTTTTAACAAGTACTTAATATTTAAATTATCTTGCTTAGAATAAGAAACTTAGAACCATAAACGACTGATTTTGTTTGCCATAATCACATCACCCTGTGCGACAAAAAATATTTAAATATACTGTACTGACCGAATGAAAGAACCTTTCATTACTTTTTCCCCATGAACGTCAAAATTACATTTATTATAGTACGAAAAGAAAGCTCGCGTTGCCAGCAACGCTACGCTGAAAGCGCTGTGCGTGGTAAAAGGCTTTATTTATAAAAGTGAAGAACCATTCAATGCTGCTCTGACTTACAATAAAACCAAAGGGATGGAGGTACGGTGGAAAGTTTATCTAAGTATATGTAGCAGAGCTACGAGAGAGATGACTAAGCAACAATGCCGAGGCATTCATCGAGTCGATGTGAACAACAGATCTAATAAGTATATTATTTTTCAAATCTATCACCACTTTTTTTCAAGTTAATCGAGCCACTCTCAACCTTATACACTCTTAGGTCCGCCGCATACATCCGGAATAAACCAGAATCGGAATTAGATTCCGGATGGAGTGTTCCCGCTTTCAGAGACTTTTTCACTAGATCTAGTGATTTTTTTATGTCTTAGGTGGCATATTTTAAAGTGATTTTTGAGTGTAGGCGTTGATGGAACGATACCGTATCGCGCCGGTGCAGTTGCGACGTCGTTGCGGTATAGTTGCGAAATCGTCTACACTCAAAAATCGCTTGTGTTATAATGGTTTATACTATTTTGTATGCGGATTATGTCTAATGCTAAAACTATTGATAGTCTTTTCATATAGTTGCATTAATATTGGAATACAATTTACAAACCATCATCGTAATATTCGTAACGTCATGACCTCATCACATGATAGTAATTATCATGTTTAGAAATTGTTTGTTTTGTTTTAATAAATACTAAACAATGCAATTATTGTCATTCATTTGGCGTTTCATACATGTTTATTTTAGGCTTATACCCAGGACGGAATACCTCCAAATAGATCCGGAGCGCAAAATGTCCTCTGGTATACTATTGACATCTCGCTTATTCTAATGGACGTTTGTCATAAGTTTGAATAGATACGAAGTACCTATACCTATACTTTATCTTTGCATCTAGGCTAGCGCATACGCCATAGCACGTCACACGTATGGCAGCCAATCAGAAGGCGAATCAGTTCAACGAGTATCAAGTGTACTTGAATGGGGTTTAAAATTATTACATGTGGAATAGTAATTAGTAATATTATAAAGAAAATATAGTCATTGAATGTCAAAAATAATTTATAATTTATTCACAAATAATACTTTCGAAATTTTAAAAAAGTACAAATGATAAAGGCTGTATGGTCAATATGAATACCCCTAAAAGAGAATTAAGAAAAAAAGGAGAAATGTCATGGCGGTCTTAGTGATTATACGTAGTGGTTATATTCTCTTTGGTGATTATATTCTCTTTGATGGTGGTGTTCGCGCGGCATTGGAAAAGTTATATAATCTGAGAAAAGGATTTGTAAAATGGTGTAAAAGCTCAAAAACAAGAGGAATACATTGATGTTCAGTATTTACTAAAAGTTTTATTGTACGTAGTTGGATGGAGTTCAACACAAGTAATCGCGCCAATCAGATGAAAAAGATAGATCAGATACAGCACGTTACAAATAATTCACCAGTAATTATGTACAGTCCTAAACACTGTAAAAGTACTAATAAATAAAAGATCCGACTAAGAATAATCGGACCGCGCCCGCGCGGACTATCACGAAATTCTGAACGTTTTCGTTCTAATATCAACTCTATTCGAAACGGTCACGAAATATCGAAAATTGAAGACCATAGTGACTGGGCTTTCCAAAATCCCGCGGGACATCTTACCTTTTCCACTAAATATGTAAGTCCGTATCTGTACTTTGTACGTTTATACAAAATTTTTTATACAAATGTTCACTCATTGGTGATTACTTTTATCCCTAATAGTGATCCTTGCCTATTGTACTATTCCCATTGGTTAGAAAGGGCAATAATCTTGACCCCGCACGTATTGTTTACCCAAAGTTACGTGCCCTTTCTCCTGCAGCCTTTCCTTACCCACAGAAAATACTTTTGGCCGCGATTCAGTTGCTTGTATACCTATTGGATTCTTATAATTTATTTAAAAAAAATCTACAATGCAGATTCCAGCCTGAATCACACTAGTAACAATAAGTAGATTTTTAGGAGCTATGTACCATTACCAAATACTAGGTTACTAATGTGTTACACACCTATATACACCAGTGTTACACAAAACACCCTGTATTCAGATAATGAAACTAAAAAACTTTCTGTATGTTTGGACCTCTCGTTTCATAGAAAATCTATCGGCTGATACTCTCTTTAGCATGGAAGATAAACATTTTTTTTCGTTTCTCGACCCATGTTCTTCAGGGAAAGTTTTTTAGTTATCTGAATAGACCCTTACAATGTTTTTCATCATCATCTTATTTAAGCCAATCCTCTCTTTTCCGCTAGTGTCTTGAGTTCTTGATACGACACGACATCAATCTTTTCCTTGTTTTGAGCTAGATAACTATGTAAAGGTCTTCCTCTGTCTCTCTTCCCCTTTATCTTCCTTTCCAATACGGTTTTGTTCGTAAATATCAATCAATTATACTTTATTTGACACCAAAAAAACAGAGTATACAGAGAGCAAACAATCAGGAAATACAAATGGCACAGAAAAAAAAGGCGGCAAAAAATTGTGGTGTACAGCTATGTTGCACTGTTTTAAATCAAAATGTTTCAATTTTGGCAAGACCCGTCTGAATTTTTCAGTCTTTTATGTGATTTATGTACATTTACAGGCTCTTCGAGTTGGGAAAACCACCGTCGATTTCACATATTTTACGCATCACCATTTCTTCTTCAGCACATGCATACTGTTTCCTCGCAACGATGTTTTCCTATAATGCTCTTTCATGTATTAATAATGACAATGGATACGATCTGAAGCTCGTAGGTACTTGATCTAGTGCAATGAAAAGCAATTAAATGTCTGTTCGAATAAAAAACCCTTTGAGAGACTTCTTTTGAAATACCCTTTCTTAAAGTTCTATAGAAACGTCGCGTCGTGACCGTATCGGTCTTTGAAATGCAATAGAGGAAAAACTTCTTTGAGAATTTATCTCCCGAGATTAAAGTTTAAAATTATGATAAAACATTATTTGTTGTACGTACGGCGACACATCAAGCTATACAAAACCAAAATAAGCTGGCCGCATGACGTTATACGGTACTCAATCTACGCGCGGCCTGCTTACTTCTGTTTTGTATAGCTTGATGTGTCGCCGTGTGTACACCTTTCATTTTAGAAGACATTTTGTGTAAAGAACGTTTTTTATTGGGCTGGAATAAACTGAAGATTAAAAATCCAAAAAACAAAAGACCTACAAACATTGCATAAAAGTCTCCGGGTAAAAAACCTACCCCGTTGTTTTTCTATAGAAAAAATCATAATGGGTACTGTAATGAGTTATACTTACCTACTCACTATAAATTTATCTACACTAGTAAATTAACAAAACGGCTCTGAATATTTTTTTTCTCTTTCATTTAAAATCGTCTGTTTGAATAAAATCTTGAGTCGCCCTTTGTTTGCGCGTCTGTATTTTTTTTATGTAATTTGATCTTGTATTTCGAAAGCCAGTAATAAATTTGTTAAAGTTGAACAAAATTATGTTCGTCTCACCCAGTTCTATCGGTCTGCTAGGGCAATATATTATTCTTTATGTATGTATTTCTTTATGTAAATTACTAACATAGCAAAGTGACAATGGTGTGAAATAAAGTGTTAATGGCCAAGAAGAAAGAAAACTACGTGGTACGAGTTGGAACATCCTGAGTGAAGAAATCGAGCTAAGTTTATTATAGCATGGTTTCTTTTCTACAAGCTACTCTAATATTATTAATGTCTTATTCTGTGTATCTTCAAAATGTGTTTTCGATTTTTTTAGCAAGAGTTTCTTAAATTAATTCTATACATTTATACAAACTTTAACCCTCCACGGGTTTTATTTACTTAAAAATACTTACGGATTTTATTAATCGACTTCTCTTTGCGATAGAAGTCCTATCTATAACTATAGACGTCCAAATCAAACTTACACAACGTTTAAAGAGTCACTAAATATCTAGACTAGACGATCACGTTTCAGGCCGCTAACTTGTAAGATAAATAACTAGACGGGTTAGATATATATAGGTTAGTAGGAAGGGTGTTAGAGTACAAACCTAACCTAACCTATTTTTATTATTGGGTGATTGGGGCCTTAACAGATTTGCGTCTGTGCCACTTCGACCATCGCTGATCTTTTGTGAACGCCCCTTCCTACAGTTCCCTGTTAATCCCTACAGCGGTTAGGTATCGCAGCAGATTTTTAACAGGGAGTTCTTGTATCTCATCTGGAGCCAGTACCTGTCTGCCAAGATGAATACTTCGTTTGTACATTAATGGACCACAATCGCAGAGAATGTGCAGGGGAGTTTCCATGTCCTCTCCGCAGAACCTGCAGCAGGTGGAGTCGCTTAGTTTCAAGGTGTGCATGTGTTTGTTTAATATGCAGTGACCTGTGAGTGATCTCACTATTGTACATAGTTTGTCTTTTTTAAGAGCTAGTAAGCCTAACCTAACCTAACCTAACCCAGGAGTACGCAAGTGGGCTGAGAGAGCTATTTTGCTCGGAGATAATTGCTAACCCAGAAGGATGTAATTGGCTTCATTTGCTTGCATAATAATATGCTCACGATTCTATACCCCGAGGATTGATTTATAGATATTTTAAATTACAGAATATTGATAATATCTATATTTTACTAGCAGTGTTCAAACTCTGCACAGTTTGACAGGTAGTGAGCCCCTTCCCGCATACTATTTGTGGGTACAAATAATACCGACAATGGGCTCAATGGGTTGAGGGTTTGAACACTGCCACGCCTCGAAATTGAAATTCTTAGGTGGACATGTAAGATGGTCTGATGTTGTAAAGATGGTCTGATGTTGTAAAGATGGACAGCTGCGAGCTCTCCATCGACGATGTTCAAGATAGAGCGAAGTGGAAGAAACAGACTAGGAAAGCAAACCCCGCCTACCCAGCAGGACAGCAGCTAGGAAGATGATGATGGGTATCTCCACGGTTTTTCTTTACCGATATTTGGTACGAGTTGACACAGATAGGGATCAAACCTTCGTCACTTCCTTCACGGTAGGATAACCCATTATAATACCACGAGCTTTCTCGAAAAAAGATACCTAAATACCTAATTTCATACAATACTGTACCTCACATTATTTGAATAAAATATTAAGGTGGTTCCAGTCCATACAAAAGTTTGACGCACAATACGCGTAGACGGAATTAATAAAAGTAATATTTTATATGTGGAAAAATAGTTTAGAAAATCTAGTTGCCGCGTCACAAATAACATTTGCAATTTATAATATAACGAGCGTTAACCCGCGACTTCGTCCGCACAAATTATATACCAGATTTTAAGCCAGATCATAAGCTATCAAACAAAAATAGTTTCATCAAAATCGGTTCAGTAGTTTTTGCGTGATACTCGTTCAAATAAACAAACAAACACACAAACAAACAGACCGACAAAAAATCCAAAAATTGGTGAAATGGAATCAGGGACACCTAAAAACCATATCGTAACTTTTTTTTTGTTAATATTTTCAATGTCTAGACAAACTTCCTGTTACAGTTTTATAATAGTACTAGCTTTTGCCCGCGACTTCGTCTGCGTGGACATGTAATTTTGTCTAATGTCTCGTCTAAGGTCATGAAGGTCATGGTCCGAACCAAGTCTAGGAATCCTGGCATGTAACGTTAGAATGGATAGATTAAGGAATGGGCTGATAAAAGACACAGGCTAGAATGCTCTGGCTTCTCGGGTCTGCAACACTGCAGGAAATTCATCAGCAATCTTCTTGTTATCGTGTGGGCAAAGCCCTGGTGTCAGAGTATAACAAATATAACAACACGAATCTCACAGTTCATACTGAACAACAGCAGGAGCAAAGCTCGTGCCATCGTCGGAGCCCTCACCGGGCACTACGCAACAGGCAGGATAAAGATCAATCTTAGATCCCGGTTGCCGAGCGTGTGGAGAGGAGGAGGAAACCATGGAACATTTGTACTGTGTGACTGCGATGTATTGGTGGGTAAACGTATGTGACTCCTGAGAGATGGTTATTCATTACAGGTTTCTTACCCTGAACGCTATTGCCTCCCTCATTTTCCAAGTTTTTCAAGGATGAAGAAAATAATATGTAGGGGTCAATACAAAAGATACCATTGGGTCGAAGTGTTGCTGGCTTGCCATTTCCCATAATAAGATAAGAAAATCATGAACTTAAGATAAATCAAAATCAGAAAGTACCCCAAGTAAGTCTGTAGGTATCAGATAAAAGTCATTCACTGGATCCATCACTTTAATTTTTCTACTGTTCGTCGTTTATTAGTTTTTTATTTATGTCGATATCAGGGTCCTGGGTTCGAAACCTGGTTCGGTCATGGATGTTATAAATGTTTGTGCCGTTGTTGTATGGTTTCTATAATAAAAAGCCTATAGTGCTTGCTTGGAATCATAACAATGTTCTTGTAAGCGTTATTTATTTATTTAATTATTCAGCCGGTAAGTAACTTTACAATCAAATCTGTAAGATCGAATATCTGAAATGTCTTGAGCGTGAATTAAGTATGGTACTTGCTTCAAAAAAACACCCAACGCCATCTATTAAGATGAAAACAATACTACGATAAAATTATGAACACTAACTTTAGAAAAGGTTAAAAGAAAGAGGATTTTTAGTATTTGCCGACCCGGTTGGTGTAATGGTTACCACGCCGGACTGCCAAACCAGAGTCCTAGGTTCGAGTCCCGGTTCGGTCTTGCATGTTATATGTATATGCCGTTGTTGTATGGTTTCCACAATAAAAAGCCCATAATGCTTGCTTCGGATAATTAAAATAATGTTTGTGCCTGTGAGCGTTATTTATTTATTTGTTTAATTATTTTTCTCGCGTTCTCCGCTGGAGAATACGCGTGCCCGGTGTGGGGCCGATCTGCCCACGCCAAGCTGGTGGATACCGGCACAGAACGAAACGTTTCGGATTATAACTGGTTGCTTGAAACTGGTACAGTTGCTTTACCCACTCGCTGGCATAGCGCCCCCAGATGTAAGTAGGGCTGTGGCAGGTTCCTCAGAGAGAGCCCAAATGGCGGACTACACACGACATCCCATGCATGGGTTTATTCCTGCGCCGCAAAGGCTGCCAAGCCGACGCAGCTTTATGAAGTGTGTCGACCCCCTGAACACTGGCCCAGCGCAAGCAAGGTGTACTCTATGGCGACAAAAAGTGTCCCTCCCAACTCCATTTGTGTCGCCGTCTGAGAGCCTAGACATGACTTGCCTTGGGCGACCTGGAAGTCTTTAAACCGACTTCGAACCCAGGTCGGTCGCAGTAAGGACAACATGGTCAGGTGGGGATACTCGGATGCGCAAAATGTGACTTGCTTGTGTGGAACTCCACAAACGATGGCCCATCTCACATCGTGCCCTGCGTGTCCTAACATCTGCACGCAGGAGGAGCTCATGACCGCTAGCAACGGTGCAGTATCGGTTGCCCGATTCTGGCAACCTACTATTTAGAGACTTTGTTCAGAATTTGAAGTCGACACAATAAAAAAAAAATATTTTTCCAATTCGCCCAGTACCTATACAATCAAATCTGTAAGACCGAATTTCTGAGCCGTGTTGATGATTGAACCACAAACATACAATTAATATTAGTGAGATACCTAGTAGGATGGTAGGATTAAAATTAGAAAAAAGCCAAAAGAAAACATCCTGCGCTAATATTAGATCTGATATGATCTCAGGATATTATTACGATTAAGGTCAGGCCCTTAACATATCAAGCCTAACTGCCTCTGTCTAATCCGGTGAAAAATGGATATAGTTGTTGAATGTATTTAAAAAAAAATAAAAAAAAAGTATTCTCGACCAAGAATCGAACCTCCACCTCATGCACGAAAATCTAACCATATACCAAATATACTACACAGCTGTTGTCAAAACTGTTGAAAAAAGCAAATACTATTTTTATCACTGAAATGGGCTGACGTAACCTCAGGGTTAAAAGCTCAAAAAAAAAACAAAAGAATTAAAAAAAAATCACTGAAATCTACACAAATGCATCTTTCAGCGTCAAATTAGCGCTAGTGAGCATAGAATAAAAACGTAGTACATGTTTCAGCATGATAAAACATTGTAATTTATCCCACAGGAACTCATTACTGGGATAAAAAGTATCCTATATGTTAATCCAGAACACATTCTATCTGCGTGCCAAATTTCATCAAAATCCATTCAGCCGTTTATGCGTGCCACAAACATACAACATTACAACCTTACAAACATCGTCCCAAACTTTCACGTTTATAATATTAGTGAGATTATTAGTTCTTCTTCGTGATGGCATTTTTCATTACTGAAAACAATCAAGTGTACTGGCAGATACAAAATGATTTTTTAAGTATGATTATCACTGAACGGAACGCGTCGGGGCGCATTATATATATATTACTTTATTTTTTATATATTTAACTTAATATGCTGACACTTTTTTAAGAGGATGATCAGACCCTCAAACAGTTTTCTCTATGGGACTAACATCGAAATCGCGAAAAAAAATCTTCTGCCCCATACATTTTTGTAGAGTAGGATTGCAGTTTTGTATGGAACAGTTGATTTGTTTTCGTGGTTTCGACTTTGGTCCCATAAAGAAAGTTGTTCAGTATGATGGTCTGATCACCCCCTTAAAAAACTGTCTGCATATAAGAAGGACCCTATACATCTTGCAATCCGGGCAGATGCGCGCGAAATCGGTGACGGCCGCATTCTACTGCAACGTCACCGTTTGACGTTTGACAGCAGGGGTCTACCCGGACGAATACTATATACAATGTTCTTTGTTCTTGACCCGGACATTCAAACGTCGAAATTGCATGAAAGTTATCGTTCCAATGTCAACTCTATTACAATGAAGTTCGGACCGGAACCGAAACGGTCGCGTTATATCGAAAATCTAAAGTCCGGGTACATGGCCTGGTCAGCACTCGCTGTCAATTTGCGTGCATTTTCTTCTATCCACTCGATGGCATGTCATGTTATATTTTTCCAGCCCAGTATTTTGCCACGCGGATAGCACTACCAGCAGCGTCCATACGCTCCATTCGCGTGCAAGTTTGCGTTCTCCTTACTCTGGCCGACTTGAGTTCGGAGCTTGTTTAAAGACCTCCAAATCGGCCTGGGTAGTTCATGTCCTGAGGGAAGGCTTTCCGAGGGGGGGGACAAACGGGTCGGGTAGCGTGCTCTTTCTTCGCCAGAGGTCATATCTAGCTCGAGGACCATTACCAATACCTTGTATAGGGTGGACACACTTCAGAATGTTTTTGCGGCTCTTGAGCCTTTGAGGTACTGTGGAGTATCTGAACATAGGATGCCATGGATCAACCTCGAGTTTTGCTCTTTCAATGCATGCATTTGAAACAACGGCTGAGGCGCACGTATGCGCCTGGATTCCAGCGAATAATTTCGTACGGAAGGACGCAGTTGGCTATTGCCGAATGTTACACTAATTAATGTAAAGCTCATATCAAGCGACAGTCCGTAGGGCTGTGGAAGGTTCCTCAGAGAGAGCCCAAATGGTGGACGACACATGACACGGACGGACCGCAGCACGGACTACAAACTTTGAGTTAAGATAACTTTAGAACTAAACATTTAAAAGGAAATCACAGATATTGGCTTCTAGATTGTTTTAAAACCATTCATTTTTTACTTTAATTACTAAATGTTTAAACTAAGCTTCGTTTTGTATGGAGCGCCGTAGAAAAATATATTATCCCCTTAATCGAATCGGGCGCAAAATGCACGGCGGCACATCGCATCGGCGGCATAAAAAACCGACCCTTATTAATTTGTTAGAGTTCGTTCGTTTGTATTTTAGTAATAATTTACGGTATTTCAAAATAGTTTCTTACCTGTCTTATAATTGCTTTAAAATATTAGCTATTATCCAGTCTTGCGTAAAATGTGTATTACATCACACTGTGTGATTACACCGTAAATAAAAACATTCCGAATTAAAAATCGAGTTTTAGACATCTTTCGGCTGCTGATTTGAAATCATGATTATATTCTCTTTGTTTGAAATTGGCGTGAGGTTTTTTTTAATAATTACTCCTGCTCATGTACGTGTACGTAGTACTTACTTTCTCTATGCTCCTGCTTTGATTGCACTGTAATTCTACAAAATGTCAAGAAATTTGTAGTTCGAATCTTTTTTTCTTGTGGCCAGTACTAAGGTTTTTTTTGTTATGCAAAGGTTTTCTCCATGGAGTTTGAAAGATTTTATAGCCAAAAAGAAAAACAATGTTATACCAACAATGCACTGGACAATGATAAAATTTATAATTATTGGTATTTATTTTGTAATTTGTTGTTATTTTCGTTATTTATAAATGAAACAGTCTTCAGAATTAGCTTACTTTATTACAAGTCTTTTAATTTTAATTAGTGTTACTTACTTGAAATTGAAATGGCACCGTACATTGGTTGCACTTGCGGTTATATGTTTATATCTCCGGCTCCCGTCAATGTAGCGAGATAAATTATATACCAGATTTTAAGTCAAATCATAAGCAATCAAACAAAAAAAGTTTCATCAAAATCGGTTCAGTAGTTTTTGCGTGATACTCGTTCAAACAAACAAACAAACAAACAAATAAACAAACAAACAAACACACAAACAAACAGACAGACAAAAAATCCAAAAATTGGTGATATGGAATCAGGGACACCTAAAAACCATATCGTAATTTTTTTTTTGCTAATATCTTCAATGTACAGACAAACTTCCTGCTACAGTTTTATAATAGTTTAGATTAGATAGATAGATAGATTACGAAGATATAAAGCTTTTAAAATCAGGTATGAAATATTTACAAAATTTTACAAAATAACCCGCTATATTATTTATTGTGTAATTTCACGTCTTCCCCTTATCATTCATATTTCATACATACTAACGCCAATCATCCCACGGGGGTAGGTAGAGACTACGCACCGCTAGACGCTACGATCGATTTCCTATAATATTCTGGTAATAATGCACTAAGAATAAAAGTAAGTAAGTATTATTATGGAAAATAAAAATGAAAAAACAAAATGTAACGGATTAATTTGGTTTCTAATAATGTGAGATTGTAATCAATTATTTTTTCAAATAGGTACAAAACATAAAAAGTTGTCAAAATCCGAAGCGAAATGCTTATAAAATGAATAATTTAGTTATTCTGGATCCCTTTAAGTCCTGTTACCGCAGTTAACATTCTGTGGCCAGTCACAATACTCCCTTTCAGGATTGTAAAGCAAGATTCCGGGACAGTCAAGAACTGCTGGTAGTCCCTCCGAGCATTTATAGAATTTACTGCACTGTTCATGAGCAATCAAAATGCCATCTGATCCCTTTTCTGCGCAAATTTCTGGCGCTTTGCTAGGGTCACTGTTTCCTTTATCATTGACAAAGTTGTCATTGCTGTCAACCGGCTCTACTTCTTCTACTGGCACTTCAGGGTTTTTAACTTTGCAGTCAACATTTTCAGCCCAATCGCAGTATTCCTTTGCAGGGTTGTATAAAAGGTTGAGTGGACAATCTAAAACTACAGGTTCTCCTTTAGAGCATTTGTAAAATTTCTTACAATCTTCATGGGCAACTAAGATACCATCAGAGCCTTGGGCAGCACAGATTTCTGCAGCTTTGCTGGGGTCACTGTGTATCTTATCATTAACTATTTCTTTTTCATCATCAACTTCTAATTCAGGTTTTGCTACGTGATCTTCAACTTTACAGTTGACATTTTCTGCCCAATCACAGTATTCCTTCTCGGGGTTGTATAAAAGGTTAAGTGGACAATCAAAAACTACGGCATTTGTTCCTGAGCACTCGTAGAACCTGCTGCAATCTTCGTGAGCAACTAAGATTCCATCAGATCCTTGGGCAGCGCAGATGGCAGAGGCTTGACGCGGGTCGCTTCCAGCTAAGGCATTGTTGACAAGTGCTAAGGCGCAGATCAGTACAGCGAGTTTGCCTGATAAAAGAAATGTTGTAAATGTTAACATAGCAAATCATTTTTCGTTACTGATAAAGTGGAGGATTATTTTGATGTTATTGAAATATTAAGGAACTCCATTAAATTTCTAATTATTCGTTCTTATTAGGGAGTTATGATTTTTTAAAAGGTAACATCTTTTAAAATCCTATGGAAATTATTAATGATTTGAAATTTTGTTTCACACCGAATTTTGTAAGACTCTACAATAGTGTTCTATTCCCAAGGATTTAATTAGATATACTTAGATAAATAGATATTATAATAAAACAAGACAGTGACAAAATAATGGCCGCAGTTTTTGGAATGCATTTATCATAAACATGAAAAAAAAACATATGACATTTACAACGGTTTTTTATTACGTTTTCCGTTCATATCATTTGAAACACTTAGGCCTATTCTCACAGAAAACTTTTACGACTTCCGCGAGACGCATTTTCCTGTCACGTCAAATTAAAGATTAAAAGTTTCGAACAGAACATAAACCCGCAACCTGCCGAACCTTCCACACCATTCATTTCCATTTATCCATTCACTTTTAGATCAGTATGGAAGAAAACTAACGGGAAATAAAGGAAACAAAGACCGGCTTACCAATCATCTTCGATGTCTTCAAGTATTTCACAAATTAAACTGATAATTGATGCATTAATTTCACTCTATTTATACTTTCAATGGTGACTCCCCGGGTCGTCATTATGATAGATATGAGATAGTCATTGTTTATTTGAAGTACCAGCCATTATATCCTCATTTCTTTACTTTTTATCTGTATCTATAAGATCTTTGATTAGCTTACTGCACTTTTAATCGTACATAAAATAAATAAAAGCGGAAACAAAAATTATACTAACGATTATCATCCGTGATAATGATAATCAATTATCATAAATATCATTGTCTCCATCAACTGCTGTACAAAGACCTCTAAATAATAAAACACGTCGGATTTCCTCATCTAGTCGTTTCCTTAGAATAACTACCCGAAATTTGTATTAACCAGTGTACATTACGTGTATAGGGAGAGCATCACCGCTTTTGAAGAGTGTAGAGCAAGCTCATAAAAAAAAATTAATGGCGTCTTGAACCCTGTGAACGCTACTACTTAAAAATCACGTACTGGCCGGTTTTTGCATAGGAAAAAAACATACGAATTTTGCTGCTGTTCCAACGCCGCAGTGCACTTGTGGCGCATCTTCAGCAGCACAGCACCTAGATATAAATAGATATACTACCAAAACACAAACTTCATATAGCCACTAAAGTCGTCCAGGGAAATCCCCAAAACGGGCGTATCATGTGGTGCAAGATTAACTCCGCGGCGGCGCGCCGCGCTGCTTGTATGAATCTTGTTTTCTGTGCTGCCTTGCCCACTGATAATTCATGTGACCGCACCGGCATCGGTTCTCCACCGTATGGCTTGGTTCTAAAGGTACTATCTAAGACCATGTATTATACTGTAATAGACTGTGTAACATAACCTAAGCATAAGAATTTATAATTGCAATAATTAATAAGTCCTATTATGTTGTAGAGTTTCTGGCCGCATCTTCTCTACAGCGACAACATGTTCCGACGCGGTGGTAGCTTAAAAAAAAGCTATAGGCTTCAAGCTCCAATATTAAATAAATGATTTTGACTTTGAATTTGACCAATCTGCCGAAAATACACAAATGGCAAACTATCTAAAGACATGATCATAGATTTGAAGATATAGAAGCTTCACTACTTTAGCAGCGCCTTCTAGGCAATACTGGGCCACCCACCCCTTAAATACGGAACCCAAGGCACTTCATAAATTACAAGAACTACTTCATGTCGATAAGAATCAACCGAGTTCCCGGTATACCGTGAACAACAATACAAAGACATATTTCTAGATTAGATAGTTATCTAGATTAGATAACCGACTCATTATAATTAAAGAACAAGTTATTTTGTCCTGGGTAGTTAGTCATACTAGAGTCAATGAATCTTTTGAATGGATAGATACGTAAAAGCATTACCGTATTTTTTTTAGTTGGGTAGACACCTTACTACAAACCCATCATTAGCTCGGTAAACTCCACTGCTGGGTATCTAACAAAATTAGCTGAAACTATTTTAAGGAGTTGATTAGACCATCAATAGCCCAGTTATTTTACGGAATTTTGTTAGGAGGGGTGGGGAGTAATTATGAATTGGACTTCTAAACTGTAACCGGAACCATTTAGTGACAAAAAAACTATCTGAAAACATATTTAAAAAAAAAATCGATACGCAACATAGAAATCAAAATTGTATCTCCCAGAAGGGACTGCACTCATTTTAAATAGATCTATAAATATTAATTATTTTTTAGCAATAAAATTGGCATTGAAATTTAAAAAATGAGATATTTAATAGAAAATACTAATGTGTTTAACTATGGGACCAACATCGAAATCGCGAAAAAAAAAAACGTTGTCCCGTACATATAGCTCGAGTAGATCTGTAGTTTAGTATGGAACATCGCAAACGCATCGCATCATGGATTATGGCAAATGTCCTCATTTTGGGGGAGGCCTATGTCCAGCAGTGGACGTTTATCGGCTGATATGATGATGATGGAACATCTGATTTTTTTTTCGGGATTCGATGTTGGTCCCATAGTGAAAGTTGTTCAGTTTGATGGTCTTAACCACCCCCTTAAATGTTTATTTGTATTTTTAAAACACCCTGTATACCCTCGTTCTTCTGCGGATCTCTTCATTTCTGATTCGATCTCGCAAAGAAACTCTGAGCAATGAGCATAGCCCTCTCCCCTTCCCTTTTGAGTGATCTTGAGCTTCTTTACGAGGCCTTGAGTGAGCGACCACGTTTTAGTTCCGTATACGTGCGGTACACACTGGTCAACGACTTTCATCTTGAGACACTGCGGTATTTGGGGTAGTCAAAAACTATTTCATCGAAAAAACGAGTTAAATGTTAAAATGGCGGAGAGTGGTGACAAAATAAATTAGTTTTACTCCGAAGTTTACGAGTCACTTGATGTTTAATGTGTTTACATCAGGCAACGCCCGCTTCAATGTCAAATTCAAGGCCACTGTAATTACAGCTTTTATTTTTTATTTTAAAATTTTATCTTCTTCTTATCGTGTGGGCAGAACGTGTTTATGTTAAAATTTAATGACCAATACCGGCTGGTTTCTGGTTGGGTGTCAGCTATGGGAATAGCACTATCCCCTTTTTTCCAGTGGGTGGCGTAAAGGGCGACTTAAGGATCTACCGGAGGATGAGCAGCAGCAACCTCTGAGTACACACATTCAATACAACTGCGATCGCCAACCCGCCTGCCAAGCGTGGCGATTATGGCAAATCCCCTCGTTTTGGGGGAGACCTATGTCCAGCAGTGGACGTTTATCGACTGATATGATGATGATGATGACCTTAATTTAAAAACTCATCTTTTTTGTTCATCGTAAATTCGTTTTATATTCCATGCTTATCCGCATTTCATAGTGAAAATGTGACTCGCGGCAAATTGCATTCACCGACTGAATGCACACTGCGATGCATTCGATGCTCTTTTTGTCATGTCAAACACCAGGTCTGCGTCGTGTGTCATTCATGGAATGCAGCTTGTGATCGATAAAGCTTTTTTTCATTTAGGAAAAGCAACATTTTAATCGTATTTAAAATTAAAGAACATAATTAACAGGATCCGTTTATATTTTGGGTCGGTGGTTAATCGAGCTGAATTGAAGGAAAAGGTTGATGTTGTTTCGTATCAAGAATTTACATAGAGAAACACGTAAGGGAGTAGGTATTGTATATCGAATTAAGTATTAAGTAGCCCATCGGGGCTAGGTCGGGGCCGTCGCGGGGATGAGACTTTGACAGAGGGGAAAATATGGGAAATTATGCGTAAGGCCACTCCTCTCGGGGTACGAGTTACGTGTTTCTCTATGAAGAATTCAAGAGACTAGCGGAAAGGAGACAAGATTGGCGAATACTCCACCGACAAGAGCTCTTAAATAAGATGATGATGATGATGCATATGCTCACGACTATATTCCCCGAGGGGGTAGTCAGAGATATTCTGAAACTTCAGAACATCCACGTTTCACTAGTAGTACCGAAACTCTGTCCAGTGTGACGGGGAGTGAGCCCGTCGCCACTTTTAATGGACAGTGGGTACAATACATGCATCGAAATGATGATGATGATGTGGCTAAAAATAGAATAGGAGAGAACAAGGGAAAGGTCAGTGTAGTTATTTAGTACAGGTGAAATAAAAGATTGGAGTTGTTGCAGATAGGAAACAGGTTTGGCAAAAAATATTTGAAACAACAAATTTTGGGGTGAAACACACTTATATGAAATAAGATACTATAATAGATTTTTTGTTTTTCTATTACTTAGTACACGTATCACGAAGAAATTATTAAACCGATCTAGATAATGAAATAAGATACTATAATAGATTTTTTGTTTTTCTATTACTTAGTACACGTATCACGAAGAAATTATTAAACCGATCTAGATAGAATTTTTATAAAAGCATAGGGCTGATAATAGTTTGGAGTACGTTTTTATTTCATCGCAATCGGCTCACTAAATATAAGGTTATAAGATGTTAATGTTTTGAAGCAGATATGTTGTTGTTTTAGTGAACTTCGGTATCGCGTTGTGAAGAAATATGGACACTCAATCAGAGTTTCCGGGTTCTAATCCGTACGGAAGACATGCCATTTGTACCAATGAGTTTTTCGTTTACATGTATGTAATGTAATACCGTCTGCTCCCAAATGTTGAACGAAAACATAGTCGTGAGGAAAAAACTGCGCATCGGGCTTCGAGTCGGCGCAGAAATTTGCATCCGCCACCAATGTCCTTGTGGTGCGGCCGTCGATCGCTTGGGTCACCACGGACTCTCGTATCAAAAGAGTGCCTGCAGATTCCCTCGCCATGTCACCCTTAACGACATCATACGTAGGTCTCTTGCCACAGTCAACGTTCCTGCCATTCTCGAGCCGACTGGCATCATACGGAGCGATGGAAGAGAGACGGGATGTCTCTCGTCCCCTGGAAGATGGGTCGGGCGCTAGTGTGGGACGCTACCTGCGTGGACACACTGGCCCCGTCTCACTTACAGGGCACGAGTCGAAGGGCTAGGGCAGCGGCGGAGGTGGCCGAAAAACGAAAGGCCTACTGGTACCGGGATATCGGCCCCCAATACCATTTTATTCTATTCTATTTTTATTTAATGGCCTCCGATGCGTTATCACAATTGTGCCAATGTCCCGTTATGTGGAGAGTACATGTAGGAAAATGATTAGTTGCATTTCTGCCAATGTCAAGTAGTTTATTATAATCTCAAGTTAACGTTTTATGGTTAAAACGCAAAAGAGTTTACAAAATGGCGGAGCCACGTGCAAGCCTGACAGATGCCAATACGCACGCGTCTGACCTCCCCCAGACTTGCAGCGCGACTCCCCAATACCATTTTATGGGTTTTGGTGTCTAAACTCTCGGGCCGTGGGGACCTAATGCGCAGGCGCTTTTTAAAGACCTGTCAAAGCGCCTGATAGACTCGAAAGGGGCTGGCACTTTCCTCGCTCAACGGATCATCATAGCCATTCAGCGAGGAAATGCGGCCAGCGTTCTGGGTACCCTCCCACAAGGACCGAACCTGCACCGCATCCTAGGTTAGTTTAGTTTTAAGTCTCTTTATTTATAATTTTATTTAATGTTACTATTTTATGGATCTTTTGAATAAACAATTAATACTTACATTAATGCTGAAGAAAATTTTAGAAGATTATTCTGATGTAGTATGCGTAGTAGGTTCTGATGTAGGACTTACGCCCATATAACCTCCTTGAGTGTAGACTTGTGCCCTGCAGTGGCCTTAAGGGCTTATGTTGAAAAATAATTGAAGCGAAATGGGCGCGTGATAGCTTATATTACTGCCTGATGCGAGAGAAAGAGATGGGGCGGCGCGCGCGCCTAAAACGACGCAAGCGTAAAAAAAACTTTATTTAATTGTGATTGTACTATTTATGTTAGTTAAATTCTGCTCTAATCGAAATTTATAAAATATCAATCTCTTTTTTTTAAATCAAGTCTCGTGTTTCTATTATTATTAACCGTTTAGCAGTTCCAAGCGTTTATCGATAAGGACGGAGGCTACTTTGGCTTGTTATTCTATTGAGAAAATGTGTCTTAATCGTGTTTTGGCTCTAATCGAAACTTCAATTATTCAATTTACACATATCCGCTTATCATACTCCTACTGTTAGTACTTCATGATCATGATATATGACGCTTTGAAGAATCCTATTTTTTTTACATAGCCTCTTAAAAACCGTCAGCATACCGTGAAATACGCCAACATTGCCCCCAAGGGTAACTTTGCCCGAAGAACAGTTTATAAGCATAACTTTGATGTACAAAAATATTTTAGTATTATGGCAACATTGATTGACTTTGTTGGAAAATAGATTATATGTATGGCAATACTGACTATCGTGTATGTTGCTAACTTCGCTTAGTAACTTGTTGGAACTCGTCGAGTGAGGTGCGTGTTTTTGCGGGCAAATTTTAGTGCAAATTTGCGTGTAGATTCTGCGAGATGGCGAAACCCCAGGTTAGTTTACTCTATAACATGTCATGGAAAAGTACTTCTAGAGTATATTAATGTTAGTGTCATTGCTCAGGGTCTTTTAAAACTAAAGTTATGATGATGGGCAAAGTTATCTTGATAAGTTCCGACCTACGATTGACAACATTGCCCGTCATCAAAAAACGCTTAGGGTTGGCACATTACGAAACCTTGTATTATTATTTTTTCCTTTTGAATTTATGGCTAATAATATAATATTAAGTATTTAATTAATAAATTAGGTTAGATCATTTATTTCCTATTATCAAATGTTAATAGTTAACAATAAATAAAAAATTACAATTGTAATAATATGATCCTCACAACCATTAATCAATGGAAATTAAATGTCAAATCAAATTAAAATGTCACACAATAAAATCGAAATGCCGAATGCTATAAAATGACAAAGGTAAAATAAAATTCAAATGTCGTTAGTTATTAGGTACCTACTGAATTGCTCCATACGACGTTATAATTTGAACTTTTTTATTATTTTTCTACTGGTCGGCCCCGTAGCCTAATTGATAGTGTGCCTGGCTCCGAAATGCTGGGTCGCGGGTTCGAATCCCGCCCAGGCCAAACATTCATGTAATGGTGTGTTTGTCTTGTGTCTGGATGTTTTGTCTATATGAGTATCTGTTGATATATATATCTGATATATATATATATATAATATGTACGTATTTCAGCTACTGTAGTGTACTGTGTGTACTCATAGTACAGGCTCTGCCTAGTTGGGGTCAGATGGCCGTGTGTGAGATGTTTATTTATATTATTTTAATATTACTTCTAATATTTTTTGTTGAGAGTTCTATGGTTTGTTTCAGAAAAATAAACATAAATCTCGAATTCGACAAAGGAAGTCAAGACGAGTAATCGGATCTAGGTTATATAAAAACTACACTGAAGAAATGTTAAAACTTGCTTGCGAATCAGTAGAATCAGGCCAAATTTCTTCACGAGATGCTGAGCGGCAACTTGGTATTCCAAGACGAACAATACTAAACAAAATAAAAAACAAACATTTGAAGTCAGTGGGTCATCCTACTGTTTTATCAGCTGCAGAAGAGAACGAACTTGTAAGAGTTTTACAAGCTTCAAGCGATTTTGGCTCTCCGCTTACTAAAGTAGATCTAAAGCTTGTAGTCCATGAATATCTAAAGAAAAATTCTCGAGATCAAATGTTCAAGAATCGGATTCCTGGTGATGCATGGGTCCAGGGATTTTTGGCGAGAAATGCTGACAAATTGACTGTAAGAACCACTCAAAATATTTCTAAGGCGAGAGCTGAAAAGGGACCTCAAGAAATTGCCGAATACTTTGACAATTTAAGCACAACATTAAAGGACATACCAGCAGAAAAAATAGTTAACTTTGATGAAACCAACCTCTCAGACGATCCAGGTTCTTCAAAGGGCATTTTTCGGAGGGGAGTAAAGTATCCCGAAAGAATAGCTAATTCTACCAAAGGAAATATATCTCTTATGTTTACAGCCACCGCAAACGGTGAATGTCTCCCCTTATACGTTGTCTACAAATCAACAAATATGTACTCAGAATGGGTTAGTGGAGGACCACCAGAAACCAGATATAACTGCACTAAATCTGGGTGGTTTGACAGCGCCGTGTTTGAGAATTACTTTGAAACTATAATTCTTCCATGGGCGCAAAAAAAATCAGGGACTAAAGTGGTCATTTGCGATAACTTGTCTAGTCATTTGAGCGTTAAAGTAGTAGAGTTATGCGAGCAAAATAATATCAAATTTGTTTTCATCCCTCCGAGATCAACACACCTCACCCAGCCGCTAGACGTGGCATTTTTTGGGCCTTTGAAGAAAGCTTGGCGTAAAATTTTGTACCAGTATAAGCTCCGTAATCCAAACCAAACATCCTTGAACAAAAAACACTTTCCGAAATTGGTGAATTAATGGAAGCAATTAAAATGAGGGAGACAAAGAACATTAAAAGTGGATTTAGAGCATCAGGAGTATTTCCGCTGAATCCCCAAGAAGTTCTAAAGAAGATCCCTGACATGCAAGAAGAAATATTATCGTATGGAATCGATCAAGCATTGGTAGACTATTTAAAAGAAACTAGAGCGCCAAAGCCAATGCTAGTCAAAAGAAATAAAAAAATTAATTGCGAGCCAGGCAAATCGGTGACGGTTTCCGATTTAAATGTTGATACTTGCAAAAGAAAAGCAACAAAAAAGTCTTCTACAGGGGCAAAAAGAAAAAAAAAACTAAAGACTCTCTATTTTTAGATGAAGAAACTGGCCTCTTTGTAACTAATACTGATCTAGTTTCAAATGAGGATATCAACGAAGATCAAGAAGGCTATTTGGATTTGGAAGGATCTTTTGCTATCTCCCAGGATCAAGATATTTCTTCTCCTCAAAGTCTCAGCAAGCTTTGCATCACTGTAATTAACTCCTGCTTTGGCCAATCAGTACATAATGAAAAAATATCACCGACACTTGCAAATCTTTCACACTTAAAGTCATTCACAAAAGAATCAATGAAAAGGGATCCTATCAAAGAAAAGAAAATAACTATACTCTCGGATGTTATTATTAAAACAGAGCCTTCAAATGTTTGTGTTTTGAAAGAAGTTTCTAATAAGATTGAAAATACGCCTTTGATTGTTACATCTAAAAGTATAAATAACGAAAAGACATCATCAACGTTTGCAGACACTTCACACTTAAAGACATCCACAACAAGATTAGAAAAAAGGGATCCTGTCAAAGAAAAGAAAATTACGATTCTCTCAGATGTTATAATTAAAGCAGGGCCTTCAAACGTTTGTGGTCTGAAAAAAACTTCTAACAAAACTGAAAATAAGCCTTTTGTTTCTACATCTAAAAGGGATTTGAAAGCAATAAAGAAAGAACATTCTACAAAATGAAAGAAAATTCACAGAAAAGTTACAAATGCTTCTAAAGGAAAAAAGTCAGCCAGAAGGCGTATTTCAGCGAAAAATAGGAAGGATACATCTGATAGTGGATCTAGCTCGATGTTTGATGATAATGAAGTACTGACAGTTAACGATTCAGATTACGAAACAGTGGATGATTATATCATATCTGAATGCTTGCGGGAACAAGAGGAAAAAGAGAATTTCGAATTTACAGATATCTCATTTGGACTGCATGAAATTGAATATTTCGTAGAAAAGCATGAAAACATTAAACAAGATGATTGGATTATTGCTCAGTTTGCTACAAAAAACACTTTAAAGCATTTTGTAGGTAACATTTTAACAATCAACGGTAAAATTCCTACAGTTAAGTTTGTGCGAAAGGTTAAGGAGTCTAAATGTGAAAAAGGAACCACCTTCACGTATCCAGTAGTTGATGACATTTGCACTATGCATCACTTAGACGATGTTATTACAATACTACCCAGGCCAAAGATTGCTCGACGGGGTCAAATCGTTTTTAATGTCGATTTCAGTAATTTCAACATTCAGTAAATGTTTAATAGGAAGCTATTTTGTTTATTAACTTTTTTATTATGTTCTTTGACGAATTTTCTCTTACAAATAAGAAAATATACAGTTCCTATCGGTGCCAAATATTATTAGGTCGATGTGTCTTTTTAATGTTTATAAGTAGTATAATGAACAAGTGTAAAATCGAAAAATATGTGATTTATGTTGTTATTACGGGGTGGATTCAGATTAACCCTAAAAACTTTGATTTCTGATTATTAATTTTAAGGATAAAAATAAGAGTGAGAAACTCCTACTTGTGATATTTGTTTTATAAATGTTTACATAATTACGATAAAGGTTAGGGTATGTGTTTAAATTTAGAAAACATAGACGTGACATGACTGAAATGATGATTACCATTATAATCTAATTTAGTGCCTTCTCCAGTTATATAAGTTCGGAATTTAATGTATGAAACGTTTACGAATATAGGTCACTAATAAAAAACTATCCATAATAATATTAACAAGTTAGCCTTATAGAAAGAAATTAAAAATATATAGTATAAGTTTTCATCACTAAACGAAATGTCTGTTACTTACGTCTTTTTTAAATTTATCTCGAACGAGTCCCACATACGAGTTACTTGACTTGATCTCTATTAGTAGTAAGTATCTACTTTATAAAAAAGTGTTAAGTGTAATTTCAGATTTTATAAATAATAACGTGAACCAATTTTTCGGTTTTCTTTTTATTTACCTGAACACAAATTCTTTGTAGAAAGGAAAAAAACTGGAACAATTATAAACATGTGCCAACCCTAGAACTTTAAAAAGGCGAAATATGGATTGTATGAAAAAGAGAAAAAAGTTCAGGGTAACATTGCCCAGTCATTTTTGTAAGAAACTTTTCATAGTTTCGTTTACATTCCTAAAGTTAACGCCATCTTTACCAAAATTTTTGTGCTGGTTTTTATGTCATCTGCATAAAGGCCATATTTGCGTCAAAAATCAACATGGGCAAAGTTGGCTAAAAGTCGAGATAACTTTGCCCGCCAACAAAATAAAAAAAAAATCAATTAAATGTTGAATAATAGTAAATTTAGCTATACCAACATATGCAAATGATCTTACAGTTGTAGCTGATGAAGTAAAATACTATATCTCCATAGAAAAACCTTACTAAAATTTTAATTATTCGAAAAAAGTGGGCAAAGTTGGCATGTTTCACGGTATACGAAAATAAGGCCCTGTATAAAATATCTCCACAAGCATAATTAAGCTAACATTGTAACAGTTGGCCGGTAAAACACTAAGCTAGTTAGAGTTTTATAACCCTGACTACACTTTATTTTTTACTTTTTCGAGGCTGCTTGCACTGGAGCACGTTTTTACGATGGTTTAAAAATTTACAAGTTGACAGCGAGCTTTTTCGGGTGTGAAAAATGAGTGGCAAGTTGTAAATTTTGAAAAGTCTACGCATGTGTAAAAACAGTCTTACACAGTTTTTTATGTAAAGTATGCCAAGGTTTTATAATGGCTACACGTGCGGCTATAATACGAGTATCATTTTAACTTCGCTCACACTGTCCAAAAATTTCCTGACAAATCGTAGAGGATTCCCGAGATTCTGGCTTGCCGCATATATAATAATAATATAATATCGGGCATAGGCCCACTACAAATAACCACCGTTGTAACTCCTGTAAGCCAGGATCAACAGCGGCGACCATTCACAACACCAGACAATGAAGTCCAGCGAGTCCGGGGGATGACTCTACTCTGTCTTGGAACCCGCAATGAATTAATCAAAGAATATAGGAGGAGTAGGAAAACGAAATATCCGACTTCCCTCTATTGCAAACGGGAGACAGCAATAAGAAAGAAAAAACATGACTATTAGAGAGCCAATTCCAGAGGTCATTTATGGCAGTGTTGAAGACACTACCGCAAAAGCACCAAAAATAAAAAAAATAAAATAATAGGAACCTAACATTGTACTGAAACTATGACCTATTTTACTTCCAGTAATAAGTATGGCAAAAACTTCTGAACGCACGGAAGTTATCCCTAGTTGCAACTGCGCATGCGGGGTTCATTGTATCATGTGTACTCAATTTCTCTTTTGTTAATTTCTCTTTTGTTAATAAAGAAGATATTTGTAATTGTATTGAAACTTTACACCACCTAAAACTTTCGAGGTTTTCGTCAAGTAAAGTCAAAGTCAAAAGCATTTATTGTAAAACTATAGGTGCGACAAGGTGTTACATCAATTACATAAGAGCGCTACAGTTTACCGGTAAAGGTGTTCAATACTTACATTAAATTAATACATTCGGAATGTCAATTATAAATTAATTAAATTACTAGTTACATTACAGCCAATTTCACATGTCAACAAACTAAATACACTTACAATTGCATATACCCAAGTTTACAATGTTCGAATAATACTTTCATTACTACACTTTTCCTTTATTTTCAAAAAAACTCATTTATACTATAGAATAATTTCCTCAGAAGCCAATTATTAACAGCTTTCATAAAACTTTAATCGTCAAGTGTTTTATAAATGTCCGGAATATTGTTGAACACCTTAACAGACATAAAACACAATACAATTGGTGGTCACAACAAAAAGGGTATAAATGGTAGTGGCCGTAGCAGCAGTAGCAATCGAATACGCGAACTAGGTACGTAGCCTAATAATTATTAGGTTTATCCGTCCGAGAACAAGACTTGGCATATTTTTATTTTATTTTTTTATTTTGTTTTATTCAGGATAACAACAGCCTTAGATATATAAGTTACAACACTGTTTACATTTTGATGGCCAATTATAGCTATCCATAAGGTAACTTATCAATTAATTAATTAACAAGCAGACATACATACAGGGAGAGAAAGAGATGAGGCAACTAAACACCTATTAGACCGCCTTATTTGTACCTTAATTATTTTTGTGACCTGCTTTGTACTGTATTTATGTGTTTGGTGTAAATAAAGTATATTTCATTCATTCATTCATTCATTCTATTTCAATCGCATCCACCAGAACCTTGTCGTATTATACTGTTGTATTAACTTTTTTAACATATTTATCGCTAGGACAATTTTAGTTTCTAGTAGATGCGAACAAAATCCGGTTTCTTAAACTGTGATATCAATTATAGGTACTCAGCTACCTACAATACAATACAACCATGTTACAAATGCAGATAATTATTTTCTCTCCGAGAGGAAGTTAGAATGCGATGAAAAAAAACAACAAAAACGAAACCTGTGTACATGTAACGTTAACAGAAAGTAATTATACAAACTTATTTAAGTAGGTATGGGCAAAGAGCATCTCACATGTAAGTCGCCTCCACAACCCAACCTATCGAATCATAAATCGATGATGATGACTCGAATATAGGCAAAAATATATAAGCAACCCACGTAGGTAGGTACAACCTGCAATACTATTTTTAAGTTAGGTGGATGTGTGTTAGTGATGTGTGCGTTTATGTGAACATGTGGGGTGTGTATGGGTGGGTGTGTGTTTGTGTAAGCTAGGTGTAGCCCTACGAATAAATTCTTGGGATCGGGAAAAAGATATATAAGGTCTAACAAAATTAGGTGAAACTATTTTAAGGGAATGA
Source organism: Agonopterix arenella (assembly GCA_927399405.1). NCBI lineage: Eukaryota > Metazoa > Arthropoda > Insecta > Lepidoptera > Depressariidae > Agonopterix > Agonopterix arenella. The sequence goes on along the minus strand of OV656704.1, from coordinate 16,434,944 downwards.
TCAGACCATCAAACTGAACAACTTTCTCTATGGGACCGATATCGAAATCGCGAAAAAAAAACCTACTATTCCCTACAAACGTACTCGACCTAATTGTATAGGACAGCAAATTTTTTTTTCGCGATTTCGATACTGGTCCCATAGAGAAAGTTGTTCAGTTTGAAGGTCTGATCATCCCCTTAAAATAGTTTCACCTAATTTTGATAGACCTTATATATGTATACTTACTTATCGCTAGGTGTGTGTATAGTAGCGAAGGTATTACCATAACATATTCGATAATAGACTTTAGTCTGTAATAACCGACTTTATTTCGTTTTTGAACGACTGTTTGGATTTTACAAACGGATCAACTGTACTATACTTATTATTATACGTACGGAGAATTCTTGTTAGAACAGCGTTCATTCCATAGTTAATGGGATGAAACGGGACATGAAATAATGGTGTGTGTCTGGTGCGGCGCCTAGGCACGTTCACCGTCACCCGTGCTAAGAGCTCAGAGCAATCAATGCGCCCGCGTACCAAATCAAAAAGTAACCCCATGTCCATCATTTCCCGCCTTTCCTGTAGTTTGAGTATACTATACATTCTGCAGTACTATACTCCATTCCAAATTGCAACGAAATTTTAATGCTATTTTGCATTACAGAAACAGATTTGAAACACTTCTTCTCACTTATAGAACAGCTTTGTAACGTCCAAGATATGTCGGATATTATATCTTTATGATAAATAAATCATATTTGGTTCTAATTGATTATCATATTATGTGAATATATTACGATTCCAATAAAATTACATACATACGCATCGAATTGATAACCTCCTTTTTTTAAAGTGGGTTAATAATTAATAAGAATTTAATAATCAGAAGAAGTATGATTGAATGAGTTCGATTTTTTTTTAATGAAACATCTATGATTATATCGTACAGTATAACGATTAAAGAACATTGTATGTGTTGACGAAAATAAAATAATCTACTTACATAGCCTTTTAAACAACCCATGTGTATACATGTGTTTTCAGAGTTTCAACACTTCATTAAAATTGTCTTAAAAAAAGTTAGTATATCAAATCATCAGAATATCAGTCGAATAAAAATGTTACAAAATTATTTAACAGCCGATTTTGTCTTAAAACTCCATGATTATATCAGTATATTTTTTGGTTTATACCGCAGTAATAATACTAATAAAATTATAGATTTCTTTCTAAAAATGTATTGCTTTACTATTTTTTCATTAATAACGTATTTAACTCTGCCATATTATTATATACGAAATCCTCTAGTATCGTATTTTATGGTAATGTTGTTAAGTTTTCTATTAGAATACAGTTTCAACGTTTTTATATCTCTGTGCACAAAAAGTTCATCATTTGTGGACAAAATGAAGCTTATTGACACTGCGATGGATTTCCACGAAAATGAAAAAGATGTGAAAAACAGGTTCCTGACACATTTTGGTTCTTTAATTATGATTTTGCTTTGGTTTGGACCTTTATTAAGTAAATACAATGAACTGGAAAATATCACATTCTGTTTTATGGCCACTGCAGTTTTTTGGGGCGAGTCACAGAGGTTTTTAGTGTTTGAAATGATTTGGTGTCGAATGAAGTCACTTCGGAAATATTTGGAAAATAATTTAAAATCGAACTCTGAATGTGATAATGATGATATTGCGCCTTCAAAAATGGAAATCATAACAAATACATTAAATATTTATAAGAGCTTATTAGACCTAATGCAGAGTTCAGGAAGAGTTGTTGAATTTTTGGTAAGTTTTCCATGAAGATTTAATTGTGTATTTTTTATTTATAGTTGTATAAATAATAAATTATGTAATAAATAACAAATCTATTGTATTTTTGAAGTAATTAAAAAAAACATTTTTTTCAGCTTTTCGTATCTGTAATTTTTTTTCTGCCAAAAATGATATGTTTGTTATTCGAAATTATCGCAGATGCAAATGCTAATATGGTAAGTTATATTTTGTATTTTATGAAACGGATACGCCTGACAATGCATTTTTTGCTTAATTCTTAGCCTCCACCTCACTTCAACGCCATCTATCGCAGTATCTTGGAACTGTATTTCACTGGCTATCAGAAAACTCTTCATTAAATTATTTATATTTTATCGCACACCAAAACAGAACATACATCTTTACTATTATAAAACTGTAACAGGAAGTTTGTCTGTACATTGAAGATATGCAGTCTCAAAGCGGTATGCGCGCGAGAAGGTCGTCTGACTTTTTACCTGCGTGAATAGATAATTCTACATACCTACTTACGACGAGCCGGCAGCGGCGGCGGTCGCCCATTGTGCGAGCTGCCCGGCTCTTATCAGTTCTACGATATAGTTGGACCGCTTTATGTGGTAGTGAAACATCAATATGAGTAAGTCCGACTTCGAGGTAGGAAGTATGGCGAATGTAGTAAGAACACCTACACCCGTGCCTTCGGGATCGAAGAGAGTGTCACGCCCTCTGGATTACGGGGTTAGGTTGACATTAAGTGGAGACTCTGTGGATGAGGAGGTGGCAATGGCGATGGCTTCCAAGACGGATGAAAAGGAAATGGAAATAGAGACGGAGTGGAATAGGCGGGCTAGCAGTAAAAGGGAACGAGAGGAAGAAACAGATGGTGATGATGGGTTTGAAAAGGTAATGAGTAAGAAAGATAGGAAACTCCTTAAGAGGCAAGAAGTACAAGAGATCTACATTCATGGCAAGAACCTTATCCCTAAACAGTTTGCGTTGGCGAGATTGTTCAAAGAAGTGGGCATAGAAGGGGTAAACAGAATTAAGTACCTAAACCCATATAAGATTAGAGTCGAGGCAAGGGACGAGGTAGCTGCAGGTCATATAATGTTTTGCAAGCGGTTTCTGGACATGGGATGGCGTTTTCAACGTGCGGATGAAGTCAATGTATCTTATGGAGTTATAAAAGGGGTGGATTCAGAGATGACGGATGAACAAATCTTGAATAGTATTACATGTCAGGAACCTGCCGTTTTGGTTGCGGCTAAGAGGCTGCAGAGACGAGACTTTAATGGAAAATGGGTGCCGTGTGATGTAGTCAGACTAGCTTTCAGGGGTACAGTGGTGCCGGCCTACGTGCGCGTGGATCAGCATTTGAGTATAATAGTGGAGCCATATGTATTGCCGGTGACACAATGTTCACGCTGTTGGAGTTTAGGACACTCATCCCGATGGTGCTCGGCGAAGTATATAGTTTGCCCGAAATGTAGTGGTCCCCACGAAAACTGTGAAACCAAGATATTTAATTGTGCTAACTGTAAACAGAATCATATGGCCCTCGAAAAACAGAAATGTCCAGTTTACCTAAAAGAAAAAAGAGTGCGTGAATTAATGTCTGAGTTCAGATGTCCATACAAACAAGCCCTTGCCATGTTCGTGGAGTCGTCCTCTCCGATCAATTTCGAGGAAGGGGTAGAGTTTTTGGCACCGAAAAAACCCATGACAATATTTCCCCGTAATAAAGAAAATGAAGAGGAGGGTGACAGTAAAAGAAAAGAGAAAAATATTCCTGTATTTGTCCAGGAGAAGAAACAAGAAAAGAAACAGAGAAAGAAAAAGGCTCGTTCAAATAAAAAGGATAAAAAAGAGCAGTGCTGGTGGTCGAGTGTATCAGAATCGGAGTCGAGCTCAGAGTCAGTCGTGACGGAGCAGAGGAAACACAGACGAAGAGCAAAGCCGCGGCGACTTGAGCGAGAGGTCACATTCACTGAGCTGCTAGGTCAGCTTAAAGAGGTTATTTTCACAAGAGGTATGAGTTTCCAAGATAAAATGAGTGCAGTTATCAAGGCATGCGTTGAGTGGGTAATTTTGGTAGTCGTTTAGAACGTGTCAGAGTGGCCGATTTTGAAGACATTGTGGGAATTTATTAACTTTAATGGATCGGTCGCTTAATAGATTTAAAATAGCCCAATGGAACGCGCAGAGCATACTTCCTAAGTTATTAACCTTTGAAAATTGGTTAATACAAGAAAAGATCCATATTGCGGCCCTTAGTGAAACATGGCTCTCGCCTGACAAATTTATGAATTTATCTAACTATAAGGTATATCGTAAGGACCGTGGTGATTCATATGGGGGTGTTGCGTTAGTAGTGCATAAGTCCATCCAGTCACATATTGGTCATATTATTGATATCGGGACGGGTATTGAAGTTTTGCATGTTAAAGTTTTAAATTGTAGTTTTATGGACAATGTTTGCTGTTTACTGTCCAAAATCTGTAGTTACGTCTAGGCAAGATTGGCATAATTTGTTTTCAATGACCGATAAGAAAACTGTTATTTTAGGCGATTTCAACGCTCATCATTATAATTGGTCAGTGAAAACAGATACCAGGGGGCGGCAAGTGTTTGATGCGATGGAGGATAGTTCGTTTAGTACATTAAATGATGGTAGACCAACCCTTGTTAGGATGGTGAGTGGGAGGTTGCAGCAGACGGCTCCAGACATATCACTACTGTCGTCGGATATCGCGGTCAACTTTAAGTGGGATGTGACTAATGAGACCCTGGGGAGTGATCACAGATTAATTGTTTTATCAGCCGTATTAGATAAGTATAAACCGCCGGTGGTAAAAAGAAACTTCAAGAATGCTGACTGGACCTCGTTTTCCGAGCTATTAGATAAATTGTATAGCGATTTTCAAATGTTAGATGATTTACAGGCATCGTATGATATTTTCGCCGAATACCTAAACATGGCCGCTGACCTGCATATTCCACTCATCAAATTGAATCAAAATCCTTCTAGCTCGTTTACCCCTAAGCCGTATTGGTGTCCTGCGTTATCGGAAGTAGTGGCTGAGCGCAGGCGTGCGTTAGTTCGAATGCGACGAAATCCCATTCCGAGTAATCTTGATAGTTTAAAAGAAAAGATAAGTGTAGCTCAGAACCACATACGTAAGGCCAGTAGTGAAGCTCGACAAAAATATTGGACGTCGATAGACCAGTCGGTTTCATTGAGTGAGTTGTGGGGTAGGATGAGATGGATCAAAGGGTGCAGGGGGCCGAGGAACGACGTACCGGAACATTTAGCTAGTGAGTTACTTCAAAGTCTAACACCTGATTTCGTTGCGCCGCAAAAACCAGTGTTTTCAACTAGTAGGTCAGTTTTGAATGTACCTATCACGATGTCCGAATTAGAGCAATGCCTTAGACAAAAAAAGAACACGTCGCCGGGGTGTGATCCGATTCCATACTGCATGATTAGACGCCTGCCACATAATGGCAAGAAGGTATTGCTTAATCTGTATAACCGGTTTTATTATGAAGGTTTTGTTCCTAAGCAATGGAGGGAAATACTCATTGTACCTATACCAAAAGCCGGTAGGGATCCTAGCTCGATATCATCACTACGGCCAATATCGATGATGTCGTGTCTATGTAAGGTGTTTCACAGCATTCTCAATAAAAGATTAGAATGGTTTTGCGAAAGCAAGAACCTTTTTTCTAAAAATACCACAGGATTCCGTAAAGTTCATTCTACATTTGATAATCTTGCCAGTTTGGTCACAAGGATTCAGATAGGTTTTTCTAAAAAAGAAACCACTGTAGGCTGTTTCATTGATATCGATAGCGCGTATAATAATGTGGACATTGCAGCGCTGCTCGTTATAATAGATAAGCTAGGTGTAGGTTATATGATTTGTACCTACCTATGGAACTTCTTGAGAGATAGACACCTTAAAATACGAATAAGTGAAGAGAGCCTCGTTCGCTCCACTGGGCGCGGATTGGCGCAAGGGGATCCGAACTCGCCACTACTTTTTAATTTAGCTACATTGTACGTTTCGAAGCAAATAGATAATGTGTTTGTTTCTCAATATGCGGACGATTTTGTTTTGTATTCGGTTTGCACGAAGTTAGAAGAAGCTAGAAGTAGATTACAATTAGCTCTAAATGTATTTACGACTGTGATTTCAAATTTAGGTTTGCAAATTTCATCAGATAAAAGTAAGGTGTGTATATTTAAAAGAGGATTTAGAAAAGAATTGAATATAGATCTTAGATTAGATAATAGGATTTTGCAGACGGTGGACAATGTAAAATATTTAGGTATGTGGCTGGATGGTCAGTTGAGGTGGTCTAAACATATAAATGAGATTAGAGAAAAAGCATCTAAGTATATGAATATTCTTAAAATATTAACTGGGCCCGGGTGGGGGGTGCACCCGTCCCACTTAAGACGTTTGTATATCGCTATTGTAAGGAGTAGGTTAGATTATGCTAGTTTTTTGTATGATTGTAGTTATCAAACTCATCTGAATAAATTGGATATTGTACAGAACCAATGTATGCGAATTACTGGCGGGTTTATTAAATCGACGGCTATTCACGTGATGGAATGTGAGCTGAGTTTACCCCCCCTCAGTGTGCGAAGACAATATTTGGCGGGAAAGTATTGGCTTCGTTGCAGATCCCTTGCGAGCAGCGAGATCAATAGTTTAGTAGATCAGTTATCGGAGCAAAGTCAGAATACCTACTGGAGAAATAAAAAGAAACCGCTCTTAGTTCGCGTACATGAGTTATTAAAAGACAAGCCTATTTTTGTTAGTAATAAATTAGAAATGTTTTCTTTGGACACTTGGGTAGGTAAGATGAATCTCCGGGCAACAATTCAACCTAATATTGAGTTAGTGACTAGACCAAAAAGAGCGTATAAGTCAACGGAGCTAGGCCGATCGTGTAGTCAGTTCATACAAGATGAGTACGCAAATTTTTATAAAATATTCACCGACGGTTCCAAAGAGGATAATGGAGTTGGTGCGGCCTTCTATGACGGTCAGAATGACAACCATATTAGGATAAGAATAACAGGGAAAATTTCAATAATGCGAGCGGAAATGATCGCCATTGCCGAGGCGCTATCCTATGCCGCGGATGTCCCCTGTGATAGTGTTGTCATTCTGTCTGACTCGAAGAGCGCATTACAACATGTTGCTCGGTGCGCCTCGTCAGTTCGAGGACTCCCGATAGCATACACAATCATGCAATCTATGTGTGAACTGGCTGCACGAAACAAGAAAATTGTGCTTCAGTGGATACCATCCCACGCCGGCATACCAGGGAACGAAGCTGTAGATAAATTAGCGAGAAGTGCCGTGTCAGAAGGAGTCGATATGTTTTGTTTACCATACTGGTCGGAGGCATTATGTTATGTAAGAGAATGGTGCAGGGAGGAGTGGAAGGAACATTTTGATGTAAGATCTTTGAGCAAGGGGATATGGTACAGGACAATACAACCTGGTCTGTCGCGCGGCCCCTGGTTTGCTGGCGCGGGGTTGAGTCGAGAAGATATTGTCACAGCTCATAGGCTTCGATCCGGACATATTCCGCTGAATAGCTTTGGTTTCCTTATGAGAAAAACCGATTCAGATAAGTGCACAGAATGTGACAAAATTGAAGATGTCTATCATGTGATGGCGGAGTGTGTGCGGATCGAAGCAGATAGATGGCAATTTTTTGTACAGTTCCCAAATTATACACAATATAATGTAGGTGTATACAATAGTATCCTAGCCTCGCCTACTTCGGATGAGGCTACTACTTTATATAAGTTAGTTTGTAAGTGCATTAAGCGAAGATTGTAATAGGATAGAACGATGGGGGTGGCATGGTCACTGTGTGACAAAACCCTATTTAAAATTAATAAAGATTAAAAAAAAAAAAAAAAATTGAAGATATTAACAAAAAAAAGTTACGATATGGTTTTTAGGTGTCCCTGATTCCATTTCACCAATTTTTGGATTTTTTGTCTGTCTGTTTGTTTGTGTGTTTGTTTGTTTGTTTGTTTGAACGAGTATCACGCAAAAACTACTGAACCGATTTTGATGAAACTTTTTTTGTTTGATAGCTTATGATCTCAACTAGGCAAACCGCGGTCGCCTTTTCACACCTCACGCGCCCCGCCCTAGTCCCCGCTCACGCCCCGACACCCACACATAGCCGCGAGGTCGTTTACGGCACACAAACGTCAGTGTCGCTTCTTTTTACGTTAGTATATATATTCTTTGGTATGGTTATATCATGTGTCAAACTCATATAAAAACTTCAACGATCTGTCGATCTGTCAGTTTGTTCGTGATCTGTCTGGATGCATGAAGGTTGTTACATTTGTGAGCTCGTCGATGTTTTTGACAGCGATGTGACGTTTAGTGAATTGCACTCTTCGCTTGCGCAGTCCCCCGACAAGTAGTCAAAGGTTTTAGTAGTCAAAGGGTGCAAAGTCGGACAACAGCGAAAAAGGCGCGAAAACCATTAGCCAATCGTGGCAAAGGATTGATGGTTGCACATCCTGATTGGTCAATATCATTTCGCGCGCTGTTAAAATTTGCCAATTGCAAGCTACATCGACTGGTGTTACTTTAGTTGAGGTAATGTTTTTATAAACGTTTTCGAAAATAGATGTTTTCTTCTCATTCCAGTTGTTTATTATAACGTGGACAGAACTTTGTGCGATTACAGCATTAGGATTATTGCCTGCTGTTTTTATGGAATTCATCTCTACAGAAGTAGAGGAAATAGATCTTATGATATCAAAACAACTGATCTATTCTACAGGTACTGAACGGTTTTGATAATAAGTTTGTATTAGGCCGGACACACGCAGCCGGAATAAACCTGATTCGGAATTCAGTGTTGTCAACTATGGTTCCAAAAAATACTAGTGCTGTTTAAAAAATTCTTAAATTAAAAATGTATGAAATCTATACCTTTAATAAAATCGTAAACGCAAAAAAGTCTGTACATTGAATATATATGAAAAAAAAACTAACCAGGGCGACTTAAAATCAGTAACTGAACATGTTAGAAAAGTTTTTAAATTTTTTGTTTGTTTGTTTGTTTGTTTGAACGCTCATCACGGAAAAACCACTGAACGGATTTTGACGAAACTTTGTATAGTGACAGTTTATAACCTGGAATAAGATAATATATAAAAAACATCTCGAAAAATGACCTCTGATACAGTACAAAGTCAGTATGCCTCAGAGATCCACTAAAACCAACAGGGTTAATCTTTGTCGCCTTATATTTTACATAGCTTAAAGAGCTCAACGTATTTTTGACAATTTTGGCTGTCATCATTTGTATCGAAAATAGGTCGAAACCACAGACTGAAACCTTAGAATAAGAACTATTTCAAGTCGAAAACTTCTCAAAGAAGTTTTCCATCCAAAGAAAGTATGTTGACCATAGAGATAGGAAGTACTACGTATCAGGCACGCGCAACTCTCTAACAAAAAAATGTTATATGAAACGTGCACCGCCGCCATTAAATTACTTTGAACGGTCGCACACGTTTCATACATTCTTTGATATCGGTCACGACCTGTTTTTAGTATGGATAATGTAAGTCCCGACTCTTATAACGTAGTGAGTTGCATTCTCCCGCCTACGGAGTATTATATTCCTTGGTTGCATTCTCTTTGCTACGTCTGTTGACAAGTTGTTGTATACTTACAAACACATAATTTTTATCCAGATTTTGTGAAAAGGGTTGCGACGGAAAGGCCTGACCCATTTCAAACGGAAACGGTGCACAAATTATTACCATACAATGCCAGCAATAAAAAGATCGAATCTTTCCCAGGGATCTAGGAATGCCAAAAGGTTACGCAATATGCGGGACCATCTAGGTGGCAATTCTCACGCTGAAGAGTTTGCCGACGTGCTGCTCAAGATGGGAGAGGGACAATTACCAAACACCAACGGACTGGTACAACTATTGAGTCTATTGAGGAACTGATTCATAGTGTGTATGGTGATCTTGATCAAATAGCGCACCAAGAAAACTCTTGGATGTGTGAGCGAGCAATACTAACCCCTAAAAACGAGTAGGCGACTACCCTGTAGGTACCTACCTAATGTGTAAGTGACACTGAGATTGAATGTATAGAGTTAATCTTCCGCCCTTCATGATTCCCATTGTCCCATTCAACTGCGGCGATATAGTACTCTTGCATTTACTCACTCTTCCACTGCAGTCACGTGAAGTAGTTTGATTAAAAAAAATCGAATCCGCATAAAAAATGCCTTGATGTGTACTGAGATACTGCACAAACAATTAAAGAAAAATAACTTTTCATAAGTAAGCAAGATGAATTAATTATTAAAAAGTATTTTCTATATTATTTTCAACAATATTTTTTTCCCGCTCTCGAAAAATTATTAAGCAAATGCAAACAAGGACAAACCTATATGCAAAAAAGAGAAGACAAGAGATGTTGCTACTGTTATAGATTATAGTGAAGGACAAACCTATACGCGAAAAAGAGAAGACAATATTAGTGTGCACGAAACTAAGCAAAGTTTATTCATTTATTTGGTTTATTTATTAGTTCGTTAATTTGGCAACATTTGTCTTTCTCGCGCTTTCTTGTATTTTAACTATCTTTTATCCCTTTCTCTCTCTCTCTCTCTGTCTTCTTTCTTTTTTTGTGCACGCTTCCCCGCTCCCCTCACCGGCTGCCGCTCATAGCGCATGAATTTTGTTTGTCGTACTATATCTATACATTCAATCTCAGTGGTAAGTGATCTTTAAATATATTAGGTACCTACTTATGTAAAAATAACAATATAGGTATAAATCTTTTCATTTTACCTTCTGTTTTTTAGGATTAAATTAATTATATAGATAAATGATTAATTTTCATGTGGTTTTGTAAAAGAATTATTTGTAACTAGATTACCACGGCGAACTTCGTACCGCCTTAAAATCCCGACATACACTTGGCCGTTTCTTTTTGGCCTATGTTCATCACGGATAATGTAGCAATCTAATGGTGAAAGAATTATTCGGAGCCTATTCAATATATACAAATAAAACAAACAAAAAATTAAATCTTTCCTCTTTATAATATTAATTGTCCACGCGGACGAAGTCGCGGGCAACAGCTAGTACGAAATAAAATGACAATTGCATTTTTAGGCATTTATTAAAACGAAACAAACAATTTCTATACATGGTAATTATTATCATGTGATGTGGTCATGACGTTACGATCATGATTAGTAAATTGTATTTCAATATTATGCAACTATATTAAATACTATCTACAATTTTAACATTAGACGTAATCTGCATACAAAACGGCATGAACCATTATCACACAAGCGGTTTTTAAGCGCAGGCGATTTCGCAACTATACCACAACGACGTCGCAACTACACCGTCACGATACGGTATCGTTCCATCAACGCTTACGCTCAAAAACGACTTTAAAATATGCCACCTAAGACATCAAAAAATCACTAGATCTAGTGAAAAGGTATCTGAAAGCGGCAACAACACATACGGAACTAATTCCGAATCAGGTTTATTCCGGATGTATGTGGTGGGCCTAGAATGAGTACTTATCTTTTAAAGTTAAGGGTATCACCCTTCATCATAATTTAAATGATGTTTATTATAATAAGGTGATACCAAAAATCGGTGGACCGACGACCTTGTGAAGGCGGCGGGATCCCGTTGGATGAGGGCAGCGCAGGACCGGTCGTTATGGCGATCCTTGGGGGAGGCCTATGTCCAGCAGTGGACGTCCATCGGCTGAGATGATGATGATGATGATGATACCAAAAATAGAGCAATGATATAGTCCATACGGAAGAGAACTAGTGACTCAATCATGAGGCGGCGGTTTGATTCCTGGCCATAACTAAATTCTATGGAATTTATGTACGGTTGTATTTATCATTATCACTAGCTTGGCGGTGTAGGAAAACATCGTGAGGAAACCTTCATACCCGAGAATGGAAAAACAATTAGTTCGAATGCATTTGTAAAATATGGGTGAGCTTGGGGCGAACACGATAGACCAGCCGCCGCGCCGTAGTATATGCACACTAGTGCGAAGATAAATATGTTATACCGTATCGCTATCGCAGGTCTGTATACTGAGCCCGCAGTAATGGTCGCAGTGTTACAATAATGAACCTTGCTTGCAATAGCCCAGCCAACAATAATAATAAACAACAACCAAAAATAGAACTCAATCTTTGGGGATCAACAGAAGAATGATCAACAGAAGGGTCAATAGAAGTACATCTATTGCTTCCATGCTTCCTCCTAATGGGCACCGTGTGCCCGTTTACAGTTACGCATTTGATTTACATTTTATGTCACGATCCTAGCAGTAGACCTCGCATGCCACCCCCGAGAAAACGATAAATATCGAGATGTGCCTCCATCTTTATTATTTTACGTATACCAGAAAGAGCGCGCATGACGTTTTTCTCGTACCTCGACCTACCGCCAAAAATGGTGACTTCGGGCGTGTACAAAATTTACATCATGCGGTATCTATTGGGGGTAATCTGTGACGATGATCCACTCTAGCTAATAACAATGTTGCTTACATTTTGTCACCATGGTAACCTAATTATTATTACATTACAGATAACGAACTGCGTTTTTACATCATGGACATCTTGAAGTTCTTAGACGCACGTCCGTTTAAGTATTGCCTGTTCCGCACCGTGCCTCTAGATAACACCTTGATCATAAACCTCGCTAGTCTCTGCTCCACCTACGTTATTGTCTGCTTGCAGTTCAATAATGCATAGAGCTCTTTTATCATTAAGAACGATGAAAGTTCTAGATCAATTTAAAATCAAACCATGACATTTATTTTTGGTGATTTGCTTGGAACTAAATTAATATGATTAAGTGTATCTTCTGTTGCTTACCATAAACTTGGATTAAAAAAAACGTAGGTATATATAGTAAATAAAATTTAAAAAAAATCAAGAAAAAAATAGTTAATAGAAGTGTTGCTGTAGAGTTTCTGGCCGCATCTTCTCTACAGCTTACACGTTCCGACGCGGTGGTAGATTCAGTTTAGTAGAGATGAATGTCATGTCATGTTACAAAAAGAGTGTTTTTTTAAATAGGATTCATAGATTATTTATTGTACACAAAAACATAATTATGAAAAAAATTACAATAAGTCGTGATGTACAAAGGCGATAGGAATGTCGATGGTTGTAATTATTGTTGGAAAGTTACAGAAAAGAAACGATGGATGGGTTGTGTGAAAACTTCATAATGCATAGTTCATATTGCATAATCATTTGGTTCACAAGTCATCATCATCAGTCTACATAAGTCCCACTGCAGGGCACAGGCATAGACCTGTGCCCATACACTCTCCCTGAGGATAGCCTCAGGGAGAGTGTATGGGCATATTCATATCCATCATACAAATATGTGTCCGTTACGGGATTCGAACCCGCGACTCTTGGCACAGCAGGCAGGTTCACTACTGACGTACCGACTGAGCTACCGGGCCGTCAAATAGCCTCGGAATCCCTTATTACGACCGCTGACGGGAGACGTGATTCTTTACTTTTTATAATAACATAAAAACTATGAAACTTGTCATAAAACAATTATGTGGTTTGCAAAAATGATCATAAAGGTCAAGCTCAAGCAGCTCAGAAAATATCTTCATCATTCTACCTAACACCCTGTAGATAAGCAGTAATGAACAATAATGAGAATTTAATAAACAGATGCATATTAATATTGATTGCGTTAGATAGCTTCTTCTAAAATTAGAACATTCAACCAGCTAGGACGGACAAACTCTGTCACCCTAGGCTGGGTGCCCGGACACTGCGGTATTGATGGAAATGAGGCTGCTGACGAGCTGGCACGAAGAGGGGCGGAAGTGGACGCCATAGGCCCCGAGCCTTATTGCGGCATCTCCCGCAACACCTCTAGACGTGTGCTAAAGGAATGGGCCGTGGACCAAAGCCGTAAGCTCTGGTCGGATACACCAGAACTTGTGACCGGCTTTTCAAACAGACATACCTCAGATGCCATCAATTCAAACCGCAACGACTTAAGGCTCTTAGTACGAGCACTAGACACTGCAAGTTAAACAAACACCTACACAGAATGGGGCTTGTAGACTCACCCACTTGCAGATTTTGCTGTGAAGCAGAGGAAACGCCCATACATCTCCTCTGCGAATGCGAAGTGCTCATTCACAGCAGGAGTCGCCATCTAGGTGGATACATAATAACACCTACTGACATCAGGGACCTCCCCTCCAAAAGCATAACATGGTTCATGAAGTCCGTGGGCCTAGGAAATGACCTTTAGGTCTAGGGTGACAGCTACAATAGATCTATCTAGGTCGCAGTAGCTATTTGGTCATTGACCAAGCCCTTATAACCAAATAATAATAATTCTTCTAAAATTGAAACATACCTGTGATTATAATTAATAAAGTACATTGATTAAATCATTCAATAGAAGTACATTGTATGTGTGGATAATAATAATAAAACCTATTTAGAAAGCCTTTTAAACAGCCCACGTGTACTCGTGTCTTTAGAGTTTAAACTCAAAATAAAATAACTTTAAAATTGTCATAATCAGTCGAATCAAACAAAATGTTACAAAATTTTTCATAAAACTCCATGATTATATCAGTATATTTTTTGGTTTATACCGCAATAATAAAACAAATTAAATTATTGATTTCTTTCTTAAAATTTATTGCTTGTCGATTTGCTCATTAACGACGTATTTTACTCTATTTAGAAGTAACGCATTTTATTTTAATTTTTTCAACTATTCAATTAGAATACAGTTTTAACATGTTTGTATCTCTTTATACAAAAAGTTCATACTTTACATCGTTTGTCGACATTATAAAGCTAATTGACACCGAAGCGGGTTTCCAAGTAAATGGAAAAGACATGAAAAACAGATTTTTGACACATGTATTCTAATTAATTGAATCAGGCGTTACTTTGCGGAAATCCATGACTAATATGTAGATGACACGATTGTATCAAGACCTCCGCTTCTAAGTACCTAGTAGACAAAGTTGTATTACGTTATGCAACACAACCTGCCCACCAAATAATTTCTACTCTACACGTGTTTCGCTCCACCAAGGAGCATCCTCAGGAGTTAGACCGACGAACGTTCGAAACAGAGTTGTTACTCCACCGAGCGTCCGACACATGTATTCTATTTGCCTTTGGATTGGACCTGCATTGTATAAATACCACGAACTACAAGATTTTACATTTGATTTTATGACCACTGAAGTTTTCTTGGCCCAATCACAAAGATTTTTGATGTTTGAAATGATATGGTGCCGAATGAAGTCACTTCGAAAATATCTGGATAACAATTTGAAATCGAACTTGGAATATGATAATGATATAATAATGCCTTCAAACATAGAAATCATAATAGATACATTAAATATTTACAAGAGTTTGCTCGACCTGCTGCAGAGAATGGGGAAAACTGTTGAAATTTTGGGTGAGTTTTTCTTTTCTGAGAATAGTTACTTATTATATTTCTATCTATCTATCTATAACGTCACGCCTCTTTCCCAGTGGGGTAGGCAGAGACCAGGACGCGCCACTTACTACGATCCTTACACGCTTCTTTTGCCTCATGCACATTCATACATCTCTTCATAGATGCCCGTCGGTTTCGAGTACTCCGCACCTCCCCTTTTTGTAGGACGCAACTGATTTGATCAGCATACGTCCTACGAGGGCGCCCTCTCCCGACGCTTTCACTCACATTAGCAACATATATCTCTTTCGTACATCTGCTGTCACTCATCCTCTCCACATGACCAAACCAACGAAGCATAGATTTAGATTAGATTTAGATTTATTTGATTTTTTTTTTTATTTTTTTTTTATTTTTTTTTTTTATTATTTTTTTTTTATTTATTTTTTATACCTTTCTCTATTCTTGTCACTACATCTTCTTTTAATTTACGTCTATCTCTTATTACACAATTTCAGCGTCACACCACACATACTTCGCAAGGAACGCATTTCAACAGCATTAATTTTACTTGCATGCTTCTTCTGCCATACCACTAATATATTATTATATTTATATTACTATGTACTGTGTTTTTAGTGTTCCGTACCAAAATTGGCAAAACGGAACACTTACGGCATCAGCTCAGTGTCTGTCCGTCCGTCTGTCACAGGCATTTTTCCCAGAGACCGTAAGTTATTATAGGAAGCTGAAACTCGGTACAGATATAGCAATTGCTGGTCCAATATCATAAATGAAGTAAAAAAAAAGCTTTATATTGGAGGCTATTCGGGAGGTTGAAAAAGGAAATAATTTTTTTTTTCTAGCTTATGGTGTGGGGTATCAATCAGCAAATGAATCTATCCAGCTTATGAAAATACGAGTCTAAAAATATTTTTTAAATTCTATTAAAACTTTGTTTATCAAAATTTTCAATTAAATCCGAGAAATTGCTGTCCCCACTGCTGCTGCTGCAAAAAAATGAACATCAGAAATAAAGTGTAGATGGCGGGAAAATTATCAGGGTGGCACTACTACCTTTGATAGTTTTTTTTTCTATAGCCAAAAAACTAACACCAGTGTAAAATTATCTTCAATTACTATGTGACCACATATAAAGTAAGTGTCAATTTACAGTGGATTGATTAAAAATTTTTAATGAACAATGGTACCAGTTTATAAATAATGACCCATAACTCAGAATTTAAGGCCACCACGTAAAAATCGCTTAGGATATAACATTCTAGTCTAATTGGCTATCAGAATCTAGAAAATAATTTCTATTTGATCGCATCAGAATTGTGCAAATTGAGTTTTTGTTCATTAAGTCCTTTTGTTACAATTGACCCCTAGTACGGATCAATTGTACCAGAAAAACAAAGGTAAATAAAATCCAAAATAATGCACTAATCAGTCAGTATTTATTGTTAATTTCTTAAGACGAATCAGTCTGTTACGTTACATCAGTCTTAATTATAGAGAGTCGTATTTAGACTAGACAAATCTAGCATTTCAGTTAAATTACACGTATTATAATATTCTCCAAGTTTTTGAAACATATAATGTGAACTTATTATAAAAAACACATAAGTGTGCTCATAGCACACCTTTCCAGTAATAACAACATCTTAATACAAAAAAAATATCGAATTATTTAACAATTACTAATCCCATACAGTTACAATTGACCCCTGGTACAATCAACCCCATCCTTCACAGTAGCCCATTGTAGCTTCATTAAGAGGGTCTTTTCTTTTTTTTTGGTACCTTAGCAGCGATACATGACACAAATCAAATATTTCGGCTGAAGCTCTTACTGATCGCCCTTTTTAAAATTTCCTCATAAGCTTGCTCATACAATAGGAGATCCTTCGTACCTCGATCTGTCTTTCTTGGTCTATTTCGCGGCATCTATATAGGTAAGATAAAACAAAATAAATTATAGGTAGTGAAATTAACAAGGTATATAGATAGTTTGGCAAATATGATTAATATAGTCCTACAGTAACCGCTGGCTCATGGACTAGAGCGGTACATTAAAAAAAAGACTGAAGAACTGTGACAGTCGCCATATTGGTTGGTTTAAAAAGCTAGTCGGCCAACGTTAATCCGAATGAAATAAGAATTCTAACGATGTTATACTCGTATGTTAAAAGGTAAGGGTTCTAAAAGTTATGATGGAACAAAGAAACTCACATACATGCATACGTACATGAACCTTGAAAACATTACACTAATTGTTTTAGCAGCCGACTAAAAACTCGGGGTCAATTGTAGCACGGGGTCAATTGTAACGTTACAATTGACCCCGAGTGTTGTGGTACAATTGTCCTTTTTTACTCGCACCCACTAAACTTCACAAATCTCGATTTCTATATATAACTGACCCCCTCACTGTGATAAATTGCAAACTTTAATAACTAGAGAATCACACTTCAGTAAAACTTTCACACTACGACTATTTAATTATAAACACTAGTACAAAACGTAAATCGTAAATTCTTACCTTGGTCAGTCAAAAATACAAATTGTCTTCTGTCACGTGCATCTCGCGCGGCAGCGAGTCGCCGACTAGTGGACAGGTTGAGACACGCTCAAGGCACACTCGTGTATACACACACATGCATATTTCGATGTAGTTGTAGAGTTATAGGCGATGGTACTATTGACCCGTGGTACTATTGCCCCCGGTCTACCCTACGGACACTAATTGCCTGAGTCCCGACTCGTACTTGGCCGGTTTTTTATTTTAAGACATATTTAAATAATAGAAACATTCAATTTTTTCAGCTTTTCGTGTTTTCGATGTTTTTTCTGCCAAAAATAATATGTGTTGTTTTTGGATGTTTTGCAGATTCAGACGATCTGGTGAGTTATCCGTATTTTGAATTTAATGTTCTTATGACGCTCCATTATTAGACTATTATTAGGTACCTATAAGGTCCTCCACATACATCCGGAATAAACCTGATTCGGAATTAGATTCCGTATGGAGTGTTGCCGCTTTCAGAGACTTTTTCACTAGATCTAGTAATTTTTTGATGTCTTAGGTGGCATATCTTAAAGTGATTTTTGAGCGTAGGCGTTAATGAAACGATACCGTGATTGTGTGATAATGGTTCATGCCATTTTATATGCAGATTATGATATGATTAGTATGATTTTTAGAACGAGACAATAGCTACATTTAAAATTGGAACTGTTGCATTCATGTTTTTTTTTTTTTAATTTTGGTACATTTCTGTGCTCAAATTGGCTCTTCAATATAATACCGAAAAAATATATCAATTATTAATTAGTCCCGGCTCAAACCGTAAAATGACTGGGCTATTGGGTGTAAATCTTTAAGGGCGGAGTTAGTTTAAATTTGAGAATAATGCTACCACTCATTTCCACCACTTATAACTCCTGTAAGACTATATGGTTGTATACAACTCACAACACTAAAGTCCAGCGAGCCTGAATCTGTTTTAAAACAGAGGAAGATTGGAGGTATAGGAAATATAAGCACTATCCCGCAACGAATTACCTACGTTAATAAATTAGGAGGAGAATAAAATATATTCAATTCTCCCCCATTGCAAACGGAAGAAAAGTTCCCTCGTATTCATTAGTATTCATTCTTTTACCACGGCCTTCTTTGCTTCCAGTAATAAAATTCCACTCTAGCTAATAACAATATAGTTTACAGTATGTTACCACAGTAACCCTATTATTGTTTTAATTACATTACAGATAACAAACTACGTGCTTACGTTATTGATATCTTGAAGTTCATGGACACACGTCCGTTTAAGTATTGCATCTTCCGCACCGTGCCTCTCGATATCACCTTGATCATTAACTTCGCTTTTCTCTGCTCCACCTACGTCATCGTCAGCGTACAGTTCACCAATATCATTTAAACATACAATAATTATATTATTAAACTTAGTTTTAAAGAAGTGTTGCTGTAGAGTTTCTGGCCGCATCTTCTCTACAGTTTACACGTTCCGACGCGGTGGTAGAGTCAGTTTGGTAGAGATAATTATCATGCTACAAGAGGAGTGCTTAGAGTAAGCGCGGATAACTGTATGAGGATGGGAAGACTAAAAATGTAGGCAAACATGAATGGTTTGCGTAAAAGTTTACATGTGTATGAGATGAATGGAAGGACTTGACATGTTGCGCCGATCGTGACTAATGTGATCTGGGCAGGAGAATGATAGTAATTTTTTTTAAACAGTGTTAAGTATGTAATCTCGAAATAAACATTTAAACGGGTTCTTACCGCGTTTTGGTATATTTGAGTTCCCGATGTTCCGCGTAACTCTCAAAAACTGTATTAGTGTTAAGTATGGTTTGAATAAAATGTATTTGCACAATGTGTTCTTAATATAAATAAAATGGTTGAAATTTCACAATTACTTTTATTTACTATTATTGTTTGTTAAACCATTTGTTTTAAAAAATGTATTTAGGTTACTTCAGTTATGGCGTAATTTGTTAACAAAATGTAAGTAGAATGAATTAGTCCGTCTCTGAGTTTGTGATTCCTTGTTTCCAACAAATCGATAGTGTTACAATCTGTTATAAAAATTACATTTAGAACCAGTTTAATTTTAAGCAAAAATAGTTTTTTTTATGGAAATTGAAAAACGATACCTACATCATCTTTTACTTTTTGCACCGTCTTAAATAGGCACCTATGTAACAAAATTACAGATTTTTGAGTTTGTGTTAGTGCACTTAAAATATTAAGATGCTAATATTATGTTTTATTTTACCAAAGTGGTCGTATGACTACTCAGTCATTAGAGTTTTCACAATTTTTAGGGTTTCGTAGTCCAACAAGGACCCCTTATACTTTCGTCCATTCTGTATATCTGTCTGTATGCCCTACCTCGATTACTCGCTCATTTTTGTACGTATTGAATCAAAATTTGGCATGGGAACTAATAATAAATAAATAAATAACGCTCACAGCCACATAAGCCACATAAGCAAGCTCTATAGGCTTTTTATTATGGAAACATCCATGACCGAACCGGGATTCGAACCCAGGACCCTAGTTTGGCAGTCCGGCATGGTAACCATTACACCAACCGGGTCGTCATAGTTTTTAATTCTGTTTTTTTTTTCATAATTATGTTTTTGTGTACAATAAAGAATCTAAAAATAGTAACCCAAAAACAGAAATGAGGTAGGCATAAAGAAAATATTTTTTTTCAACACCCCTCCTCCATACAACGAAAAGGGAGGTTGAGAAGTTTTTGAATAAATCAAGTAAGGTGTCGTTCAATAGGTCTTGTCTAATGGAACAAAACTTTCATAAAATCTAAATCGTAATAATGCTACTGTTCCGAGACACATGAATAGATATGTCGGCGAGGCCGGATCAGAAGATAAGCTTCCTAAAACCGGGACGCCGCACCGGAGAATTTCCTATAGCTTTCTTTAGGAAAGTTGTTCAGTGTTTAGGTTACGGTATCAGGACATTTGAAAGAATCCCTTTCCGCTAAAGACATTTGAGCGAAGGATATTTCAGCGAAAAGACAATTGCATAAAAAAAAAATCAGCGAAGGACACTTAAGTGTCCCGTTCGCTGAAGTGTCCCGTTCGCTGAAATATGCCGTTGGCGAAACGTCCATTCGCTTAAATGTCCATTCGCGCAAAAGTCTGTAAGATCAAAATACACAACACAGTCAGTCACAGTACAGTACAGTCACCCCTGTATACGCCATTTTGATCCATAAAACAATGGACTACAACTTTTTACGCCTCTCTTTCATTTTTCATAAGTAGGTAACATAAACAGATTGTTAACTTTTCCTGTTTTTTTAACACTTTCGCGGACACTGAACGAGACACAATAGAACTTTTATTGTTATAACTGCTATAGCCTTACACCTTATACCTTGAGTTGATTCGTGCAATGTACAGCCGATCCAGCACATGCGTCCGATCATCTGCTGGTACCACCGATAAATTCAATGTGGCTGTAGGTTTGCACCAAGGGTCGGCTTTAAGCCCTTACCTCTTCCTCTTGATTATGGATGCTTTAACATCGGACATAAAGGAAGAGGCACCCTGGTGCATGCTGTTTGCCGACGACATTGTTCTTGTCGGTGAAGATGGACTCGAGATCCAGAGCAGATTGGAACAATGGCAGCAAAAACTGGAGAGTGTTGGCATGAAAATTAGCAGAACTAAAACGGAACGTTTGTTCTGCGATTTCGGCGGTCTCTCCAGTTGCATGCCTATTGCCCTTGATGGCGTGCCTTTGCCAGTCTGCTCCGACTTCCGGTACCTCGGGTCACTCATACAAAAAGATGGAGAGATAGACCGGGACGTGAAGCACCGAATCAACTCAGGGTGGATGAAGTGGCGGCAGGTTACGGGAACGATCTGCGACTCCCGAATCCCCCTCAAATTAAAGGGGAAAATATATAAGACCGTAATACGACCTGTCGTTATGTACGGATCAGAGTGTTGGGCCACAAAAGGGACGGATGAGAAACGATTGCATGCAGCTGAGATGAGAATGTTGAGATGGATGTGTGGTGTAACTAGAATGGACAAGATTAGGAATGAGTATATAAGAGGAAGTTTGAAAGTAGCACCTATAACGGAAAAATTGCAGGGTAATAGATTATCGTGGTATGGGCATGTAATGCGGAGAGAAGAGTGTCATGTTACGAGACGAGTGTTAAGTATGAATGTGGATGGCTGTAGTAGGAGAGGGAGGCCGAAGAAAAGATGGTTGGATTGTGTGAAGGATGATATGTGTAAAAAAGGAGTGAGTGTTGAAACGACGGCTAAGAGAGATGAATGGAAGAGGATGACATATTCCGCCGACCCCAAATAATGGGAAGTGGGCAAGACAATGATGATGAGCCGGTCACTGTCCGCGAACGTGTAAAATTGTGTTTCTCATAATTTAAATATTTCCTAAATTACATTAAAATATACATATACAGGGTGTAAGTGACAGCCTAGCAAATACTGAAACGGTGAACTCATATCATCAAACTTAACAACTTTGACTATGGAGCCTACCTCAGGAAACGCAAAAAAAAATCTGGTGTCCCATACATTTTTGTCGGGTAGGTACAGCAGTTTTATATGAGACAGCTGATTTTTATTCGCGTTTCCTGAGGTAGGCTCCGTACTGAAAGTTGTTCAGTTTGCTAGGCTGTGACTTACACTTACACCCTGTATAGATAATTAACGAGAATTGAATAAAAAGAAGCATTATTATGGATTATGTTCGATAGTTCTTTCTAAAAATTAAACCCTACCTATGATTATATCGTATAGTACGACAAAACAATTAAAGTTCTGATCAGAAGAACATGGAAAATAACATAATCTATACTTAGGTACATTGCGTTTTTAACAACTGATGTGTATACACGTGTTTTCATAGTTTAAGCTCATAAATAAAATTGTCTTTAAAAAGGTCATATCAAATTGTCAGATTATCAATCGAAAAAAAATGTTACAAAATTATTTAACAGCCGATTTTGTCTTAAAACTCAATGATTATATCAGTTTATTTTTTGGTTTATACCGCAGTAATAATGCAAATAAAATAATTGATTTCTTTCTAAAAATTTATTGCATTATAATTTGTTCGTTGGCATTGTATTTGACTCTGCCATATGCAGATAATACCGCGTATTTTTTTGTTATTGTTCGTACTTTTCAAATAGAATACAGTTTCAACGTGTTTTTATCTCTTTACACAAAAAGTTTATATTTTACATCGTTTCTGGACAAAATAAAGCTAAATGACACTGCGATGGATTTCCACGAAAATGGGAAAGATGTGAAACACAGATTCCTGATGCATATTTTTTATTTAATTCTAATGTTGCTTTTGCACGGATTTGTATTGAATAAATACCATACACCAGAAGCTGTCGCAATCGTTTTTATGGGCAGTGCTGTTTTCTGGGGCCAATCACAGAGGTTTTTAATGTTCGAAATTATATGGTGTCAAATGAAGTCACTTCGGAAATATTTGGAAAATGATTTGAAATTGAACTCTGAATGTGATAATGATGATATTGCGCCTTCGAAAATAGAAATCGTAACAAATACATTAAATATTTACAAGAGCATACTCGACCTTCTGCAGGGTTCAGGAAGAGCTGTTGAATTTCTGGTGAGTTTTCCATGGAGAGTTAACTATTTATTATTTACTAGCTTTTACCCGTGGCTTCCCTTGGGCTGATGTCCTGAAATAACTGTCAAAGATCATTAAAAAGTAAATAAATAAATAACGCTCACAGGCACATACATTGTAATGATCCCAAGCAAGCACTATAGGCTGACTATAGGCTGGAACCTATACAACAACGGCACAAACATATACACATCCATGACCGAACCGGGACCCTTGTTTGGCAGTCCGGCGTGGTGACCATTACACCAATCGGGTCGTCAGATAAAATAATTATGATACTTTTTTCACGACCTGGTGCAGGCGGCGGGAACCCGTTGGATGAGGGCAGCGAAGGACCGGTCGTTATGGCAATCCTTGGGGGAGGCCTATGTCCAGCAGTGGACGTCCATCGGCTGAGATGATGATGATGACTTTTTTCAATGACCTTTACTCTCTTGAAAATATGTGTACAAAATGATGATCAGTTGAGTAGTTTACGCGTGAAAGTTTAACAAACAAACAAACTCACATTCGCATTTATAATATTAAAATGTTAGGATAGGTACTACTCTATTGTATTTTTGACGACATTTAAAAAAGCTTTGTTTCAGGTTTTCGTGTCTGTTATTTTTTTTCTACCAAAAACGATATGTTTGTTATTTGCAAGTACCACATACACAAATGATCAGGTAATATATATTTTGTATTTTATGTTCCTGTGACTCTCTATTATTTTATTATTATCTATTATAGTTTTTTAAACGAGAATAATTATAGTAAAGTTTGCAGACCTCATTTGAGCTTGAGCATTTGCATATTTTACCGATTCATGTACAGGGTGCAAGGGACAGCCATAGAGAAGTTAACGAAGGGGACAGCCCTCCTCAGACTGAAACGGTGAACTGAGGGTCCTTGACTACCTCAGAAAACGTGAAAAAAAATTAGTTCTTTCATACATTTGAACACTAGTAGTCTAAGTATGTACCGCAGTTTTGTATGAAACAGCCGATTTTTTACGCGTTTCCTGAGGTAGGCTCTATGGTGAAAGTTGTTCAGTTTGATGGCCTGTGTTCACCGTTTCAGTTTGCGGAGGGCTTACACCGTGTACATATGAGAATTATCGGTAATCTGTATGACCCAGTATTTTATAGACAATTCTTTATCGTTGTCATCTCTTTCTCCATACTTTATGTCTCCATACAATATTTTTGCCGTGTTTTGTGGGGTGGAGGAAGCTTACACATAAAATGCATCAAATTTTTTGAAGTACAAACCATATATGTAAAAGACAGATTGGCATTAAGAGCTAGCAAAAAATATCTGCTTTGTTGGTAGTATCGATAAATTTCGGTATTTATGAACTGGTGTGAAGCTGACCAAAAGTAGTAGCTTTCTACTTTCATCTGACACATTTAGACGAATAATGTGAAATCTACTACTACATCTTTAGTCTAAACCTCACACAGCCACAAATAGTTGTAATAACTACGACTCCACCACCAGAATTTAGATGCAGATTATTTTGTTTCCTAAATTTCAGTCGCGACCGAATTTGATTGTGTGATTAAAAAATGTGCTATCCGAAGCACGGAATCATCTGTCTTTTTAGACAGCCAGGTGATTCAGCCTTCAATGTCCTAACCAACTGAGGAAGAACGCACAAAGTGACATAATCACTATCCCCCGTGGGATTCGAACCCACGACATCAATCAATCAATCAATCAATTATACTTTATTTGACACCAAAAAAACAGAGTATACAGAGAGCAAACAATCAGGAAATACAAAAGAAACAAAAACAGGCGGTCTTATCGCCATTCGACATCCGTGTAGAGAACTCAAAGCTCTTATCCATTAGGCACAACTCCGCAAACGTTGTGCCGCCGCGTCGCAGAGGGTTCGCGCCAGCACCAATAGCATCCTGAACATGGTCTCCAGTAGATACTGTAACAGTATCTTTATTAAGCACTGGATCGGTCTACATCTAAGTGTTTGTACTAACATAGTTATTTAAGTGTGATACTAACAACATTATGGATGTAATGTCTGAAATAAATTATTTTTATTTTACTTTATTTATTAGACCACGGAGGCAGATGAGTTTGTTAACTTTTTTGAAAATTATTGTCTTTTTGTTGCAGTTGATTTGTATGACGTGGGTAGGACTTTTTGCATTTATATTACTGCCTGCTGTTTTTATGGAATTTATCTCTATAGAAGTGGAGGCAATCGATCTAATGATATCAAAACAACTAATTTATTCTACAGGTATCGAAATGTTTTGATTATAAATTTGTATTAGAATAAGTAATTATCTTTAAAAGTTTGAGATATGTCGCCCTTCATCATAATTAAAATTATTGAATTATGTATCACCAGAACTAATAATAGGTAATATTTTGATTAAAATAAATGGGTAGTTTAATCTGTTCGTTTACGAGTGATTCCATAAGGAAAAAACACAGTGACGTTCATAATTACAATACAAGAAATGAAAATAAATTAATATCCCCACATTTAGATAGATAAGGTCAACACATCTTTCATGGGGCACTGTATACGCTATTATAATAAGATACCAGAGGATATTCTAAACTTGCCAGACTAAAAGTTTAAGTCTCATGTTAAACAAGTCCTCTGTAAAAAAGGCTACTATAAACTCGATGACTATTTGACTGACCAAAATGTCTGGTCTTGACAATATTACTCTATGTAATGCAATATTGTATTTTAATTCTACTTTGTATATTTTGTTTTGTTTAAAAGATGTGTGTTGTAGAGTTTCTGGCCGCATCTTCTCTCAACGAAACACCTTCCGACGCGGTGGTAGACTCAAAAAATGACGTCAAAAAGCTATCTATGAGATATTATTTTGAATAAAAAAATTTTGAATTTTGAATTTTGACACATAAATCCATCTATTAGTATTTTGTAGTAATTACATGAAAAGCTAACCCTGACCAGTATTATATTATCTGTGACCTGACATAACTTAAGAAATCTTCAAAAGAAAACAATAGTGCGCATTATTTTCTTTCAACGGCATCGGCATCTTTTGACTGTCGGCATCTTTTATGTTGCTGGTTTTTATTTAATTTTTACGACTCTGAAATTTTCTTCAGATTTTTTACATTAGTGTTTTTGAAGTTAGACGGGAAGTATGCTCCGTTTTTGACTTTAAGAGCATATATCTCGAGATACAAGCATTTTAACGACTTAGTTTTTATTGGTGTTTTGTTCCACTTTAGAAGAGCTATCCGTACATACAGACATACAGAATGGACAAAAGTATAAGGGTTCTTGAATGTCAATGAGGTGTGTCAGTGTGGCGGTCCGTTTTCTCTGCCTACCCCCAATGGTGTGAGCTTAAGTATGTATGTTTGTATAAGGGTTCTTTGTTGAGTCCAGAACCCTAAAAGGGGTAACCTAACCAATGTATCCATTGGCATACAAATAAGTACCTGTGACCTTTGCTGCTGGAAATAGGAATCCACTCTAGCTAATAACAATGTTGTTTACATTTTGTCACCATGGTAACCTTATTATTATTACATTACAGATAACGAACTGCGTTTTTACATCTTGGACATCTTGAAGTTCTTAGACGCACGTCCGTTTAAGTATTGCATGTACCACACCGTGCCTCTAGATATCACCTTGATCATAAACCTCGCTAGTCTCTGCTCCACCTACGTTATCGTCTGCGTGCAGTTTAATAATACATAAACCTCTATTATCATTGAGAACGATAAAAGTTCTAGATCATTAAATCAATTTTTTTTATGAAATCAGACCATAACATTAATTTGCCTGGGACTTAATTATCATTAGATTAGATTCATTAATACTTCATAATGAGCATTTCAATATAATTAAATGTATTTTCTGTTGCTAACAATAAACTTAGATTAAAAATAAATATCGGCGGTTGAGAGCTAAGGGTGGTGACCCACGCTCTGGCGCGTTTTTGGTGCAGAGGTTGTCTTTGACCATCCAAAGGGGAAATGCCGCTAGTGTCATGGGGACCATGGAGCCGGGGTTGCGTGGGGCTGGGCCTTTGAGTGTGCGATAGTCTTCATGTTGACGAAGCTTGTTGCAGATTTGGAGTGTATAGGTTTAAGTTTTGACGAAGCATGTTGCTGATTGGTATCCTGTTTATTTAATTATTATTTTTTTGGATAAATTTTGACGAAGCATGTTGCAGATACGGGCGTGTTGCCATTTTGGACGAAGCGTGCTGCAGATTTGGATTTTGTACTTTCCTATATCTAATAAGACTTGTAAACTATATTTGGTAAATAAATGAATCACTTTTAAAGTCCCAGAAGAAAAAAAAAAAAATATATCGTATTAAATATTAAAAAAAAAACATGTAAAAAAAATATTAAAAAAATTTATTAAACATTAGTTAATAGAAGTGTTGCTGTAGAGTTTCTGGCCGCATCTTCTCTACAGCTTACACGTTCCGAAGCGGTGGTAGATTCAGCTTAGTAGAGATGAGTACCATAACTATCATATTACAAGAAGATGTTTATGTTGATAATGATGACAGTATAAGGATTGAAAGACTACAGACAAGTAAAGATGGATGGTTTGCAAGAAGTTTAAAATACCTACAGAGGTGGAGAGTGCATTACAAACACTTTTTTGAAGCCAGAATCTATGACCTTTATGACGTCACTGATGTTCCCTATCTCATTTCCTCTTTACATGGATTTGTCATTGAATGACCTTCATTTGACCTCCATGTAAAGAGGAAATGAGATGGGGAACATCAGTGACGTCATAAAGGTCATAGATTCTGGCTTCAAAAAAGTGTTTGTTAAGCACTCTCCAGCTCCACCTCTGTAGGTATTTTAAACTTCTTAAAGATGACATGTGTGGGAAAGGAGTAATAACTGACATGAAGATTTACAGTAATGAATAAGTAATGAATATTACGCAAATCACAACCGTGGTATGGGCACAGATTAACAATAAGTTACTAGTTTTGGCAAGTGGATAATTATAAGTACTATCATATTTTTAGATAAGAGAGATTTATGTATAAGCAGAATTCAGCAATGTATTTTTTTATACTTAAACATATTATTAGATATTTGCCATCGAATAAACAACATTTTGAAATTAATTTTAAGAAATATAAGAGGGACTGCAATTGAGTCGTTTCGTATCAAAAACGGACATAAAATCCAGACACAATGGATTTTCCATTGTGTCTCGATTTTATGTTCGTTTTTCATACCAAACGACTCAATTATTTACTACCTTAATTTTAATTCTTAAATGTTATTGTTTTTAATAACGAATGTCCTATCCTTCCTATCTAATGTTTTTGTCTATTTTGTAAACAAAATTTAGAATCAATAATTGGTAGAATCATATATTATAATTATATTAGAATTAGACCCTCTCTGCATTTATTTTGTAATTCCTTGTATATCGATATTGTTACAATCTGTTATCAAAAGTGCTGTAAGAGTGGGTTAATTTATAGTTATGACGAACTTGATACTTAACGCGCTTTGTGTACTTTTTGAAATTTCTTTTAATCAATGTAAAAGAAATACAGCTAAACAGTTTTTGAAATACAGCTTTTGGAGTTAGTGTTATTGCACTTAAAATATGCAGGTTTTGTTTCATTTTACCTAAATGATCATATCAACGTAGGAATTCTGTTTCTCATAATTACAATTTGTAAAAATAAGAAAAAAATTATAGGTCAATCGTAATCGTCAATTGTTCAATGAAGTACTTAAATCATGCCCAACTCTAATAAAAATCCTTTTTATTTACATTAAAGATAAGTAGGTAGCATTAATAATATTTATTCGAAAAAAAAAGTTTTGCAAAATATCAAAATCAGCAACGTACGCTTCGTCAAATCAGAAAAAGATTTTCATAGCATCCGCAACATATAGTTTGTCAAAGGCACTACTCCATCTTAATCTATCTATTGTAACTATTATAAAACGGTAAATTAAAAAAAAGAAGTTTGTTTGTTTAATCGAGCATCACACAAAAACTACTGAACCGATGTTGATTAAACTTTTTTGTTTGATAGCTTATGATTTGACTTAAAATCTAATATATATTTTGTGCGGACGAAGTCGCGGGTTAACGTTAGTTCTAAATAAAAAAGCAAAAATTACC
Organism: Agonopterix arenella; assembly: GCA_927399405.1. Taxonomy (NCBI): domain Eukaryota; kingdom Metazoa; phylum Arthropoda; class Insecta; order Lepidoptera; family Depressariidae; genus Agonopterix; species Agonopterix arenella. Next base: position 16,405,290 of record OV656704.1, on the reverse strand, counting down.
TATCAGCATGCAAGCGCTAGGTAGCACGATAGGTTTATATCAATATCACTTATACAGAAATATGTAACAGTTATAAAGTTTCATTACATAGTGAAATACTGGAAATACTAAATAAAATCATATTCGAAGTAAGGCACATTTCGGAGTGACAATTTTATTAGAAGAGATATCTAGCTCTTTTTTTTGACAGCCCTCAGGGTTTCAGTTTGCTTTAGGGTTCCTTAAGCAGATAACTGAATTTGAATTACAAATCACAAATTATATTTTAGAAAAACTCGGTGTATACTAAACTAACTCTGTTAAAATTACCTACCTACCTTGTCCTTTATAATAATATGATATTTTCATAATATATTCGACATAATCATTAAAGCTCGTTGTTGATCTCTTTAATATTATTGGGGTTTAAATAAGATGCTGGCCTCCTTTTTTTTTTTTGCGTTCACCTTCTCATAATCCACGACAATATTAAGAAAAAAACGCCCACAGGCACATACATTGTAATAATCCCAAGTACCTAAGCTACAGGCTTTTTGCTATGGGAACCAACAACAACAACTGCTCAAACATGTAACATCCATGACCAAACCGGGATTCGAACCCAGGACCCTGGTTTGGCATTCCGGCATGATAAACGTTACACCAATCGGGTCGTCAATTCTAAAACATTTATGACAAAGAATAACTAATTGATTCAATTCAAGTGCAGAACCCTTTTTGAGTAAAGACCGTTCACGCATGAAAGATCTTTTTGTCGTAATTTCATACTTCAATAAATTGTACCTATCCTTGGGGGGTATGAGTTATTGGATGACATTTTGTATGGGTGACATCTCTTGATGCAGGGTTTCCACTCTCGAAGGGTTTTGTATTGATTCTATAGTTAAGGTTATTGTGTGAATATGTTAAATTTATGATAGGTAGAAAATAAATTTTACATTAATTGTATAAATTTAATAAAAAAAGTGTATGTATGTATCTGTTTGACTCTTGATCTTGGGCTGGTGGACTGTTTTACTGGTAGCTGGATGCGGTAGAAAGGACTGGCTGCACAGCTGGACCTTTTGTTATATGGTTTTTAATTACGACAAATACACTCCAAAGTCGGTGAGGCGAGGGTTGAAGAGAGAGAGAGAGAGGAGGGGCGCAGCCCTTGACATTGACATTTGACACTGACAGATCAGATCAGGTGTTTACATAGATAAGAATTTTTTGTTGAATAAACACACGATGGTAATCCTTTTTGGAGGGGTCAAAAACATTGCTATGCAACTACAAACTTTTTTTTTTTTTATTTATGGGTTTGCTCTTGACCTCAATCTAGTCCTCAGGACGAAGATGGAGCGAGCTCACCCAGAAGAAGTCTATTCACTCCATATTCAAGCATATTTAACAAAATATTAGCTCCTTACGGGTTTCGAACCCGCGACCATCAGCTCAGTAGGCAGGTCCCTATCGATTGAGCTATCGGGCTGCCGCTTAAATCTGTCTTTCTAGAATGGTCCATAAACTTGATGTGCCCAGCCCCTCTAGCATGCGACCCCAGACAAAACGAAAAATCGAGACGTGCATCTGTCTTTGTTTCTTTGCTTTGGTATGCGAGAGCGGGGGGTTATTCAGGGGGCACCTTGAACCTTAAAACCAAAATCCACACCTAAAAAGTCTGATGTAACTTTACTCTAATTCATTTTGGCATTGAATGGGTGCCTACCCTCTAAATATAATGACCATTTCGCGTGTCGATTGTTGCCTAATCTACCTATTCACAATCTACGTTGTAATGCAAAGAGAACTTAATAAATTTTACGAAATTTGTTTCGCCATTATGAACAATGGTTTTAAATATGAAATGGAAATTACTTATTTACTTAAACCTAGCTTGTAAGTATAATAGCCAGCAAACGAGTTGGCAAAAACCTCGACTGCGCAGAACGAAATTTGCAGGCGAAAATTCAACTGCGCACACCTCTCAACCTTTTCTAGGAACTTTATTTGTAATATCATCTTAGCAGGAAAACTACAAAAAAACGTTGTGTGTGCACTGTCCATTAATTAAATAAATTGCGGCTGTGAAAAAACTGCAAAAAAATCCATATCCTTAACACTCAGTTGCAGAAACGCTTATTAAAGTAAATCCTCCATTAAATCTCTTGTCACTTTTTGTCGTGTTGACGTAGTAAAAGCTAGCAAGAGATTTAATGGAGGATTAACTCTAATGAGCGTATCTGCAACTGACCTATGTCATTTCCGACACTTAAAATATAAGGTCGTCTAAGTAGGTTGGGACATGCCTCAGACAAACAGTTAAATTGATAAATACCAAATGAAAGAAGCAATGGTGGTCCAGTGGCGAGTAACCATTGCCTGCTGTGCAGGAGGCGATGGTTCAATCCCCGTCCAGGCCAATTCGCACTAATGAGCTTTTTCGGAATTTGTAACGTGTTTTTCGGTGAAGGAAAACATCATAAGGAACCTGCATGCTTCAATTTCGAGGCCTGTATATTGTACACACATTCCACTAAGTTTTATTTTTATTTTTGGAGATGACTATTACAGTTTTGCTCAGGGAGCAACTACTGGTTTTTACTGCGGACTATTGGAGGGACCACAAAGGGTCTACCGAGCCAATTGAATGAACTTAAGCAACCGACCTAGGGGCACCCACATGGGTATGGACCTCGGCATAGGACGTTGCTGGCGCTACGTGGTGGATTCTGTAGCGGGGATCGGTGAGAATCGGCCTACGATTGGCCTGCAGCGTCTGTAGGCGCCAGAAGTGAAAGGAGTGGGCAGAGGTCGCGGCTGTCCCCGCCGGCGGGGACGTTGATTACGGTGTCGACGCATTGATATCGTGTTACCTATTGTCGTGTGTTTTTTCCATTAAGTGTCGACAGGCTCACTAAGTCACTACCCGTCATACTGGCCATAGTTTCGGTAGTACTAGTAAAACGTGGATGTTCTGAGTTTTCGGAACATCTCTGACTTTCCACTTGGGGAATATGGTCGTGAGCATATGCTTCCTAACCAAATCAGAAATAATGCAAATAATATGATTAAGTACTTATACACTTAGATCAAAGTAAAATTAATGGATAGGCTTTACGCGAACATTTCAAACCAAAAATATGAGGCAAAACAAATGAAAAATTTTACTTCGAATATGTACCGAGATGACAGACTAAGTGTGCTAGTTTGTATGGACCAAGTGTACTAGTGCTTCCACTTAAAGCGGTTTGGGCCTATCCATTAATTTTACTTTGATCTAAGCCTATACATAATATTTTATCAGTTTCGAGTTACCTAGGTATACACGGCGACACATCAAGCTACGCAAAACCAAAATAAGCTGGCCGCGCGTAGGTAGAGTAATGTATAATGTCGCGCGGCCCCCTTAATGTTAGGTTTAAAGATACTTTATTCTCAATTTAAGACAGAATAGTCACTTACATGAGAAGAAGACATAATAATTATAATATAAATGAATAGTCATTCGCACCGCACAGAGCACTCGAACAATGTTTGTTTTGTATAGCTTGATGTGTCGCCGTGCGTACCTGACAATATTGTTTCCATTTAAAAGACGTAAAGTTTGAAGCTACTACACTTGGATTTAGTTGCTAGTTGATACGTGTCCCTCTAACTGACGCGTGGGGCCACGAAAACAGAGTATTTACTAGAAAAACTTAAAATTAAAACCGTTGAGACTTTTTTGCCTAGTCCCAGGTCTTGTTTCATTTCCTCCAGCGAATACAAAATATCCATGACTCTGGTGTATAATTATTCATATTCATCATACAAATACTAGTATTTTCCAAATTCCAAACCTGCCTGCTGTGTCTAGCCCCCCCTCAACTAAGCTATCGAGCAGTCAAAAATTGTATACTTGTGGACACCCACGGCGTGTCTTTCTATCTGGACTTGAAACTGGCTTGATTCGGCACGGATGTGTGAGGATCAGGCCTTTAAAGGCCGGTATTTTTGGGAACCAGCCCCATTGGCCTTGGTATGATAGTGTGATACTGGTTACTGGTGACGTTACCAGACGTAGTACCTGTACTTACTACTTTCTAATCTGTCTCAAAAAACAGAATATACTTAAAAGAATAGGCATTCTCATATGCGAGCTGAGAGTTAGTTACTGGTACTGTATTAGGCGGAGTACCGGTATCCGTCTGGAACCGGTACCCAGGTACCGAAATTGAAATAACCGCTAATTACCGGTAACTAACGACGGGCTCACTCCCCGTCACACTCGACAGAGTTTCGGTACTACTAGTGAAACGTGGATGTTCTGAGGTTTCAGAATATCTCTGACTACCCCCTCGGGGAATATAGTCGTGAGCATATGCTATGCTTCCGGTATAGAACCTGTATTTTTAGTCCCCATTCCAAGACCTGGCGCGGGTAAACATTCAATCATCTCCTGCTAAACTTTGTAGTTATGAACGGAACACCGCTGTCCCCGTGGCCCCACATGTCCCCGATGTGAGGTCCCACTAATTTCTCTAGAGACTTCATCTCGAATTCTGAATATGAACCATGGACTTATTATAAATTTATTACATACCTAGGTACGAACGGTCGCTTATAAGTACAGGTTTCTGTTTATCCCACGGGATGTTCTTTATAAAGGATTTCGGGATATTATTGTAGCTTGTTTTTTAATGGGAAGTATTTTAATTGAAAAGGTCGTTTATTGTTTTATTAATTACGAGCGTTAACCCGCGACTTCGTCCGCACAAATTATATACCAGATTTTAAGTCAGATCATATACTATCAAACAAAAAAAGTTTCATCAAAATCGGTTTAGTAGTTTTTGCGTGATACTCGTTCAAACAAACAAACAAACAAACACCCAAACAAACACACAAACAAACAGACAGACAAAAAATCCAAAAATTGGTGAAATGGAATCAGGGACACCTAAAAACCATATCGTAACTTTTTTTTTGTTAATATCTTCAATGTACAGACAAACTTCCTGTTACAGTTTTATAATAGTATAGACTACAGTGTGTAACAAAGACAATATAATACTTAAGGGGGTGCTTCAGACCATCAAACTGAACAACTTTTGCTATTGAGCCAACTTTGAAATCATACATTTTATTCGAGGCGAACTGCAGTTTTGTATGGAACAGCTAATTTTCGATTAATAGTGAAAGTTGTCCAGTTTGATGGGCAATGGGTAAGTAATAAGTAACTATACCTACAACGCCTACAACTCATTGCCTACAGTTATTAGGTATTACCAATGTGTTGTTCGGTTACAAAGCAGTAATGTAAAACAACTGGGCATAACTTAGTGGTCCCGTTAATAGCGCACTGATGCGAAGTCCTTGTTTAGAATGTCATTGGGTATTACTTACCAACTGATGACGTGGGATGAAGAAAATCAGAAAGCGGTGGACATGGTTTTTTGTGTGAAAATAGGCATAGGAATTATGCTCACGACTATATGCCCCGAGGGGGTAGTCAGAGATATTCTGCAACCTCAGAACATCCACGACCACATCATATCACACCACACATCATGTGAGTAAATAATAAAAAATATACAATAAGGAAACGTCGTTAACCTTATCAAAAAACCAGCCAAGTGCGAGTCGTACTCGCGCACGGAGGGTACGGAGCGCGAGTACGACTCGCACTTGGCTGGTTCCACCACGCTATGGTTTGTTTTCTCCGGGAGTCCTAGCGCGAACCCAACACACACTTGACCGGTTTTATTGTTTTAACTAAGAGTATGTATGTATATGTATAATTAGACCGAATTTCAAGCTTGTTTGTATTACAGTTTTTACGATCGAGCAAAAACCAACCAAAAACCAAAACGTTGAAAAAAATTGTTTCTTGTATTGGGACCCCCTGAATTTTTTACTTTTTTTTAGCAATTTCGCACTAATAATGCACATTGTGATAAAAATGACAACCGTCTAGCTATTATGGTTCAAACGATACAGCACTTTATATTTTATGTCAATGAAAACATACTTTTTTAGCCTCGTAACGCCTAGATGCTTTTTAATGCGCATATCATAAATTCATAAAACATACTATTTCATATCATATTTTATGTTATGACACATGCAAATCGAGTGCTTTTTAAAAGGTGGTTGGGCGTCTACTGCATGAAATTGGATTTCATCTTGGGCAAGTATCGCAACAGAGCTGAAGACCCTTTAAGATTCATTTTCGAAAAAAACCTTCTGGGGTTTACCATGTAAACCTATATAAAGACATACGGGCAGTAAGCTAATGTTTGATCGAAAAAGGTTAATATTGAATGGTAGGGTACTTTCCGTGCGCGAGTACGACTCGCTCTTGGCCGGTTTTTTATTTATATAGAAGACAAGCGATCGGCTATTGCCGGTGCGGTCGTCCAATATGGCTAAGCTCATTCTACCAGCTTAATTTTACTTTTATCTAAGCTACCATCAACTAGATTTTTGTGGGCATTCACCTTTATGCCTTTAGAGGGAAGATCTAATATTTCACCTAAAACTGAAGCTTCGCTACGATCGCAATAAGTCAGAAGATCCAATATCGACAAGATCGTTCCAGGTAAAGCACTTATATCTAGGCAGGTAGGTATCTTTTGAAGAGATTTAATTTCAGATTGCCCCGGGGCAAATCTTATATGTAATCAACATGGTATTGCTATACTTAAATCATGTATGAATGCTGGGGGTAATTTTCTTTGATATTTTACTTAGTTAATTAATTTTTGTTTTATTGGTACTGTCTTTGTTTGTCTGTAGTTGTAGCAAAGCTTCCTTATCATCGTCTTCTCAGACGATGGACGTCCATTGCTTTACATAGGCCTCCCCCAAGGATGGCCACAACGACCGGTCCTGCGCTGCCCTCATCCACCGAGGTCCCACCGCCTTCACCATGTCATCGGTCCACCTTGTGCTACCTGTGCTGCGCTTTCCGGTACGCGGTCGCCACTCTAGAACTCTTTAGCCCCATGGCCTATCGTTTCTGCGAGCTATGGCCCCGCCACTGCCACTTTAGTTTAGAAATTCTTAGGGCTCAGTCAGCTACTCGTTTCTTCTGCGGATCTCTTCATTTCTAATTCGATCTCGCAGGGAAACTCCGAGTATAACCTCTACATTGTCCTTTAGATGCCTTGAGTGAGCGACCACGTCTCTCAATTCAAGTACCTATATTGAATACATTATTTTGAGTCTGAGTAGGTACTTACCAAGTTTTAGATATTTTATGAAAGACATTTTGACACAAGACATTGTCAGTAATGCTCACAGCTTTAGGATTTTAAAGCACGTGCAGCTCTGAAGATCAAAAGTTCACCTTCAGAACTAGTTATTTCGATCAGAATATCCAACTAAACTAAACAAACTCATTTCCCCTTCTGGTTTATCAGAGTTTATTTTCGCTCTAACATAGTTGCTACTCTGAAAGTGGTAAACTCAATCTTCAGTCATAGCTTCAGTGCAATGCAACAATGTGTTTAATGTTGAACAGTTGTTATTTTATAAGTTTCTGATTGTATCGATACAAAATCGATAGTGTATTTATGATTGTACTGGGCAATTTTAAAGTATCCGATTCAGTTTAGTTCAGATTCGATCATCATAACCATTCTATGAAATCGATTTACTATTTATTATTAACATTTTTTTAATTGACTATTACGATATAAATTCTTAAGCTAAGGTTCTGTATATAACACAGTGTAAAACGTTGTAATACATTATACGGTCTATATTGGAATGGAACTATATTATTTTTGTCAAAACATTTTTTTTTCTTTGATTGCTAAATGTACGCTCTTAGAGACGAGCGACACTTTGCGGTCGCAGACGCACACGGCTACCGCAAAGTTTCGCTCGTTTCGTCAAACCAGAAGCGAGCTCAAGATTTTACTAAAATATGAATAGGTTGGCACGTGAATGTACCTACGAACCAAAACCTGGAGAGAGCGAAGCGAGCTCGAGATTTTACTAAACTATGAGAAGGTTGGCATGGGAATCGATCCAAAACCTGGAGCGAGTGACGCGAACTTGAGATATTACTAAAATATGAATAGGTCGGATCGTGTTAACACGATATATATCAACAATACAGATCAACGATCACGATGAGATTTTACTGCAATACGATAAGGTCATCGCCATACCATCTAAAACTAGATGCGAGCGAAGCGAGCTCGAGATTCTACTAATATATCAATAGGTCGACACGGGATAATACGATCCAAGACTTGGAGCAAGCGAAGCGAGCTCTAGATTTTACTGCAGTAAGATAAGGTTGTCGCCATACAAAAATAAGAGTTAGTCGTATTTTAGTTGCGTGCGAAGCAAGCTCGAAATGCAGAACTTCAATGGGACTAGGTCGTTGCAGTAGGAAAGAATAAACCAAAAACGAGGAGCGCACGACGCGTTACATTGGCGTGGAAAATTTTGTCTTTACATGAAAGTTTTCAGTGATGATAAAATAATGTTAACATACTCTCAAGATAAAAAGAATGAAAACACAAAATAGTAATTTTTTCTTCAATACTTTTGATATTTCTGAAGGGGGCAACGGACTTTCTAAGAAATTTTTTCACATTGATGTCTGGCTAATACTGTATTCCCATTTTGCCATACTTCGGCCGCAGATGGGTACCATTACTCCAACTTACAAGTACCGGTACGGTCCCGGCGGTACCCAATTCAGGAACTACATCTGTTTTCTCATTTTAAAATAAATATTTGTTTGGTACCGATTAGAAACTGATTAGAAATTTAATAGTACAGGTAGTACCGGTACCCGTCTAGAACCGATATAACACCAAGGCCAATGGTACCGGTACCTAAAAATTCCGGTAAGTGTTTCAAGACTTGTGTGTACACTTATACTTCTGGATTTTTAAACCAAATAAATTTTAAATAAATGAGGAGGAAATTGAATTTAATATTAGTCAACAAATATTTTTTTAATTGTAGGGCTACTAGTGCCATCTGTCAGCATTATTATAAAATCGCTACAGAACGCATCTGTCATGCTCTGAGCTTAATAAGTTCCGCTACTCGTCGACAGATGGCGACAAAACATGAGGAAAGCTGTTTAATTAGTTACTCTACTCGCCTACAGATGGCACGGATGTGTGTATAAAAACAATGCACAGAGTGCAATTCGCATTGGGGTAGGCAGGAACAAACTGATACCACCACCTTCTGTGATCCAAAAGGGGCTATCATGCTACGCACGACAATGCGATAAAACGACAAATCCGCCATGTGCGCTCGCTTTAGCACACGCAAACTAACAAGGACAGATGCACGTCCTGATTTTCTGGATTTTCGTCATAATGCCCACTGAGTTTCCTACCTCCTCTCTTTAAATTACTTATCTATCTATACTAATAAAACAGTTCCGTGCCTGACTGACAGGCAACCACAGCCTACCACTACCACTGAAAATAGAAACATGAAATTTGGAACTGACGATTTAGGGGTAAGAAAGGATTTTGTGAAAATCTACCACTAAAGGAATATAAAAGGGTTTTGACGTTTTCCGCAAGGTACCTAAGGTACGAAGGGGTAGCCAGAGATATTCTGAAACCAAAGAACATACAAGTTTCGCTAGTAGTACCGAAACCGATACTTACCTCCTAATACTAATTAAAATCAAAAATTCTTAGTAAAAATAAAATAAAATATTGTTTTTCTTAGTAAGGAACAGCTAGATACGTCACTTAATTAACTGTTCCGTTGTAAAAAACTGTTTAAACATAAATAAATTAACCGCGTTTGAAACACTTAAACTGTGGATTTTGAAAAACTATTTTTTTTTAATTTGAACTAGATCAGCCTCACCGGTAGTTTTTGCCCTTTGTATTGTGTAGTGTGTAACAAAGAATTAAATTACTGAATGATTTGATGAATGATTTCATAAAATTCTACACTCAAATGGGAAAGAAGATTTTTTTTATTTCGACTTTGTTCAGTTTGGTGGTATAAAATGTTACTTTATTAGATTCAATTTTACTATGCGCCCTCAGCGAATAATTGCTTATCTAATTCTGACTTGTGAAAGTAGATGGTTAATGTTTTGCTTTTGTGATAAACGTATGTTATCTTAAGTTGTATTATGTGAGATATTTACTTCATTACCTCTTAAATATACATGTTCTGTCAACACCTTTAGTTTAAAAGTGACATTGTTTAAAATTCTCTTGTAAAGTGACTAGTCTCTTCTTTAAACCTTTAAAACACCCCTTGAAATATTAGTAGGGTGTTCTATCACACCTTGTGTATTACCATTCTCATATTACTAGTATTTATGCCATGTATTACTCTTAACAAAAGGAGATTTTTAATGATTTTAGCACCTTATCGTATTTTTCGCCTCAACTCTCGCTGTACCTGTATAACTGGGTCACAGATTATGTAATAAAAAAAAATAACAGAAACAAAAATGTGTGCAAAATTAAATGGGACACTTACTTCAGACCATCAAACTGAACAACTTTTACTATGAGACCAACACTGAAATAGCAAAAAAAACCGTTGTCCCATACAAAACTGCAAACATAACTGGAAATGTACGTGGGACAGCAGATTTTTTTTCGCGATATCGATATTGGTCCCATAGAGAAAGTTGTTCAGTTTGGTTTGAAGCACTCCTTTACGTAAGTGTTCCATTTAATTTTACATCCTGTATTGTATACTGTGTATCAAACTACCAAGAATAAAGGCCATAATTTTGTAAAAATGAGCAACATCTTTTTTCAAGCCACCGATTTTTTTTATAAACTTTTCCTGAAGTTCAAAGTCAACGCAGTCTTTTTTCAAAGCTAATTTAGGGTAACAAAGCGAATAACGAGCATTTAGTCTCACCCAATTTGTGGCAAAAATACCCGTTAAAGTGAGGCAAGGATGGTAAGGATGAGGGTAAAATGTACACTCGTTTGCGGGGATGTTTTCACAAGGAGAAGGTCAACAATCTTTTGAAGGGAAAGCGGAGTGTTATTATGTAAATTAAGATTTTTCAAAGGTGGGAATGTGTGTGAATATCTATTACATGTTTTAAAAAGCATGGATAGAAAAATTCATTGATACACAGCATGTCGTCCGTGCGGATTTGAACCTAGATCCCCATGAGTTAGTGTCGTAGGTGTTAACCAATATAAAATGTTACTTACCAAGGCCGGATTCAACCAAAATTTGATTTATAGAAAAGTAGCTATACAAGGATAAATTTTACTGTGTTATTTACTGGTGTTATTTACTGCGAAATAACTTCATAGACAACACTAAACCCATACTAAAAGAACGAATGTATAATCCACCCAAAGAAAAGGGTCTTTGTATCCGTATTTATTGCAATGTGAGGTTAACAAGTTTTAATTTATTAGGTTTCTTTTTATTAATTTTTTTTTATTTTGTGACATTTACATTTCATTAGTTTCTGTATAAGCTTTACACCGTCAAAATTGGCCGTGTAAAATTTACTCTCAACTTATTAAAACGCAAAGTCAGTTTACTCTAGAGTGAACGGCGATCTCGCGTTTGGTCGAATCGGGCCTGAAGTTAAGTATGCAGGCTCATAGTACTGTAGTTATGTACCTATCTACCTGTTTGCCTACTTTTGCTATCGATGTTATTATGAGTGATGTTTCTGCATTGGGACAAACCTAATATCAGGTTTATCAATGCTTTTAGTTCATAAGATGTTTGTTTATGTATTTGATAAATAAATAAAAAAAAAAAAAGTAACTGAAGATCAGTTTACACTGGAAGAACATGGGAAGAACTTTTTTGGTAAAACCATTCAGGTTAGTTCGAACCTGATAATTTCCCCATCTAACCTTATTTCGTCTTTTTTTCAGATTGTACATGGCTCTAATTTTTAGAAATATTTGTAGGGACAGCAGCTTTTCCGAGTTTATAAAAAAATGATTTAACAAAGTTTAAAAAAAAATGGAAAAATATGTTTTTAGACTTGTATTTTTATAAGCTTTCTGCCCCTGATTATGAACATTTAGCTTTTTTTTAGTATGTTATTGGACCATTGATTGCTATAATTTGTTGTCGTACTGTCTCAGAGCAAAATGCCAGTGACAGACGGACGGACGGACAGACACCAAGGTGATTCCAGAATTGTTTTGTTTTGCCAATTTTAATACGAAACACTAAAAAGAAACGAACGCAATGCGTAGAAATTTCACAAAATTAGGGCATGGATTCCGAAAGCTAAACTTGTGATTTGATTTGGATTGGAATTTATTTGATTTCCACTCGAAAATAAACTTCTGGATTGGAATCCAATTATTTAGTCGAAGCACGTTCTTGCTACGCTGCCGGTGAACGAATGAACGAAACCGAACATTTCGTTCATTCAATGGAGTGTTTTTAAAGGATAGATGTTGCCAGAACGTTTTTTTTTTTTGTTCTGTAATAAAATTAAAAAACGAAATGTTGAAAGAGAATTCATCCGGTTTGACTGTCTCAGCTGATTTTATACGAAAAAAGATAAAATATTCTTTATCTTTTTCTTTATCTTTTGTTTTATTCTTTTGTTATTTCTTTTTATAAAAACTAACTGTACTCATAAAAATATACCACCAAAGCCATAGTTAAGAATATTTAGGAGGCTAGACCTTGCAGCGTTCCTGAGCGCGCTGTATACAAACTAAGTTAGATTCGAAATTTTCAATACTAACCAATAAAATTCTTAGGCCCACTTGCGCCAAATGCTGGGTTAAATTGCGTAACCCCGTCTTTACTAGCACCGACCTAAAGATTGAACGAGTGTTATCGAAGATAGTCTCCAATGAAAACTAGTTCATAGTTAACTAACCTGACAGTTCTCTGTTTTTCGCTGGCAATATCCTAAATGACCATAGAGTATATGTAATCCGACAAAATATGAAAAGTGAATGATGAATGAACATAATATATGCACGTCTCTTTCACACTGCATCTCTTTGTATTTGTCTGTCTCATTTGTTTTATTTTGGCAATAACATTTCGTTTCCATCGTTCATTCACGTTATCAAAGAGAATGTAACACACTACGTTATAAGAATCGGGACGTCCATACTAAAAACTGGTCGTGACCGATTATCCATAATGTATGAAACGTGTGCAACCGTTCAAAGGAATTAAATGGCGCGGTGTACGTTTCATACAATTTTTTTTTGTTAGAGAGTTGCGTGAGCCTACAACAAAACTGTAAAAACAGCTGTTGCCTGTTGAATTATGACATTTAGCACGCAATTTAGTGACTTAAACCTACCACATCGGCGGTTTAAATATAACACAAGTGTAGCCCCTAAAACAGGATGGTGCAAGATATAATTATAATTTAATTCCAAATTAGCGTCTAGTTCCGAGTTAATAACGATAACCCTGCTAGGCGCAAGCGGGCCTTAGTCAGTTTTTTTTAATACGATCCAGATATAACCTGTCTGTGGTTTTCTGTTAAAATAATACAGTTTCAATAAAAACTATATTATTACAAAATATCAACGAAATAACCAACTTTGTGGTCAGGTAAACGGAACCCAGTTGGATCATAGTTAGAGTTGCACTTGGCATGTTTGTTAGTTAACGAAATTTTATTTCTTTTTATTTCCTGCTTGAGTTGACATTTAAAATTTTGTTGCAAATCGGGAATTCGATGAAAATGTAGGATGTCGTCATCATCATCAGAAAACACATGCTTCGGAAGGCACGCTAAGCAGCTGATCCCTTGACCTAATAGTTACATCGGTATCTGGCATACCTGATGGTGATGTAACTATAAGGTCGAGGTCTAATAAGGTGGCTTGAAAATTCTCTGACAGCAAGTTGACCACTAATCTACCAACCCGCATTGGACCCGCTTGATGGAGTATGGTATGGCCCACTCCCTCTTACCCTTATTCGTGAGGGGAGGCTTTTGGGATCCTATTTTGTTTTGTTTCAGAAAGGAATACTCCATACTCTACGTATTCTACATACGCGGTGTTTGTGAAGTGGATGCAAGTTAGTGATCAATTTGTTGTACATACTTGCTGCCTATCAGGAGTGCAATTCACTAAGTGTCACACCGCTGTCAAAAACATCGATGAGCTCGCATCCTTCAGATCGTCGGAGGTTTTATATGAGTTTGACTCATGAAATAGTAAGCGTTTTTCTTTTCTTTTTTAAATTTAGTTCCTAAAAAACTCGACAGATGAGATGTCTATCGCTCTATAGAGAAGTTCGCGACATCCTGTCAAAATCATGTCAAAACTGTGCCTGCCTTTTTTTAAAGGGCAAGGGATCGAGTCCACACAACCATGTCAGCAGACGTAAATAGTTTCATATTTTAAATTTAAATGATACGCAAATAATGAAATATTCAATCAAAAGATGCGTTGGCATGTTTATTATTTTAATGAAACACTTTTTGAAATTTTGACCTTTATTCGCACAGATCGTAACGCCATCTATCGATTTCCTAGAAAACCAAAAGAAAAACGCTCATTGAAAGCTCGCCGTTGTTTTAACGACGAATTTAGGGTTTTGATGATGTTTGCGCTTAGTGAATTGGACTGCTGAATTGGTTTACTGAATGTCACGACCATAATATCTACCAGGGGGCAATTAGAGTTTTTGCTTACGTGCGGTGTATTTCTTCACCACGATGGCAACTGACTCATGATCATATCAAAATTTATGTTTTTAAATGACTATTTGCTACTTCATAAAAAAAAATCTACTTGAATTCAATGATATGCCATCGACTACGAATCGACCCATCTTTCAACATCTACAAGAGGTATGTATTCGACCACTAAGAATATCAGTACAAAAACAAACTGTACATGTCCTCTACTAGACTAGCTGTTGCTTCAAAGAGTAGCTTCATAAAGTGTATAAAAATATGCAATCAACTTCCAGATTCCCTTAACACGTTCCGGGACAGTGACCGGCTATAGCCGTGATAACAATAAAAGTTCTATTGTGTCTCGTTCACTGTCCCGGAACGTGTTAAGCAACTTAGGCAGAACATTTAAAAAAACTTTGAAAAAATGGTTAGTCGAAAGATGTTTCTACAGTACGAACGAATTCCTAGATTATAAGTAGGTATCTATGACTAATTTTGTAACTGATAATTTAGATTTAATTCTTTTTTTTTATTTTAGTGTTTTAGTAAATAATTTAATACCTGACTTGTACCTGACCTAGCTTTTTATAATTTTGACATTGTTATGAATGGATTATTTTTGTTGTACAATACTTAACTAATTTCTTATTATCATTGTTGACATTGTAGTTATTTTCTTTATCATATTCATTAATTTTAACTTTTGCTATTGTATTTATTGAATGTTGTTGACTTTTAATTTTGAACATATTTAAACAAATATTATTCATTTTGTGTGTACGTCCGAAAGGGCAAGATTTGGCAGATTCCGGTTTACTGTACTAACACCTGCAAATTGTTAAACCTAAATTTATGCACAATAAAGATTTACTTTACTTTACTCAACAGAAAATTACTTTTATATTATTAATGTAGATTGTAGGTATGTTTAATGTAAATTCTTTGATACCTTGTATAAGTGAGAGATATCTGTATAAATAAAGATGTTTTTAACTTAAGTGTGTAAATTGTTTACTCATACGTAACATTTTAATATATAAGTATTGATAAATTAATAATAGTTTATAATCATTCTTCAGACAGTCGAGTTAAGGTAAGTTTCATACATACATAAAAGCCAAAAAGTAAAGTGAAACAAAATGGGTCTAAAATCTAAATCTATAGTCAAGCGTAAGCTTGACTATAGATAACTTGAAGGAAATAGACAACATAGTTTACTCTAAAGTATCAATTATCAAATTAAATACATACGTACATACATAAGCTCACGCCATTGTCCCATGGGGGTAGACAGAGACCACGGACCGCTACACGCTACGACTGTGACACACCTCTTTAGCCTCATTGACATTCATACATCTTTTCATGCACTTCCGTCGATTGAGGGTGCTACGCACTTGTCCTTTTCGGAAAAGATCATTGATTTGATCATGGTATGTTTTCCTTGGACAGCCTCTCCCTCTCCCAACACTTACGCTCACCTTTGCTTGATAAATTTCATTCGTAAGTCTTCTTTCATTCATTCTCTCTACGCGACCGAACCATCTAAGCTTACCCCTTTCAATCCTTATTACAATAACATCCTTCAACTTACACCAATCCCTTATCACACTGTTCTTGATTCAATCAACTAAAATAATACTCACATACTTCGTAAGGAGCGCATTTCAACTGCATTCACTCGACTTTCATTCCTTTTATTCCATACCCAACATTCACTCCCATACATCAGGGTAGGCCACACCGGTTTGAAAATCAAATAGACTGTAGGTATACACTGTATAGTACATAACCTTAGCTTAAGAATTTATAATTGTAATAGTTATTAAGTCGTGTTATGTTGTAGAGTTTCTGGCCGCATCTTCTCTACAGCGACAACAATTTCCGACGCGGTGGTAGCTTCAAAAAAAGATTTGACGTTTAATAAGTGGGCTTTAAACTATTTAATAAATTATTTTGAGTTTAAGACACATTTTCATAGCTCTTCGATACTGCAAAAATTAACAAATGTTTAATTTTACAGCTTCAAAGATGTCTTGGCAGGCATTAAACTTGACCGACATCTGCCCTGCCAGAAGCACCTTGTCAGCTTGTTCTCCTATTGGCTTCGTCTTCCTTAATATCCTGGTTAACTTGTATGGAGACTCATATGATAGAAGAATCCAGGAAGAGATTGGTTATGATAACGAACCTGATGGTACAGATGTAGAACAATACGACTTCATAGTAGTTGGAGCTGGATCAGCTGGATGCATCGTCGCGAATAGATTGAGTGCTGTTAGTGATTTGAAGGTAAGTAATTTGTTAAAGGGCAATGAAGGCTATGCTTGAAGTTTCTTTGCGAAATCGAATCAGAAATTAAGAGATTCGTAGTCGAACCAGAGTAGCCGACATAGCCCAAAAAATTGCTAAACTAAAGGGGAGTTGAGGGTTCTTGAGTGGTGACCGCGTATACCGGAATACGCATCGTGGGTAGGCCCCACAAGGTGGACCGACGACCTGTTGAAGGCGGCAGGAACTCGTTTTATGAGGGCAGCGCAGAACCGGTCGTTTTGGCGATATTTTTTCAATGTTTATGTACACAACAATGTATGAAAAACATGTATCTACTAGTTTATCTTATTAACACTGTAGCATCAAAGCACAGAGTAAATACTAGTACCTACGTCAAAGCACACTGTCATCTATAATTTGAGGACTCTTTTTGCAACCAACACAGAGTAGTGCTATTATTTGCTCTGTGACCGAGATCTCAATTATGTAGCCAAGTGTTGAAAAGTCGCTAATGAGCGCTGGGATACTTTTGTGAATGTTTTCTATGCTTTTTTGTATTAAGCATTAATTAATGACGTCACGAGAGTAATTACTAGTTTTATTGCTGATTTATAAATCGGCATCTTTCTGATTTCACATTTATTTGCAACAGATGCACAAACGACCATAATTACCGTTTGTGGTAGTCAGGAAATATGCTACAACTTTGCTATACTTTTAGTAGATGGCTATGTAACTAGTTTTTAACCGTTCTAGCACGACCTTTTTATAAAACTTAAAATTTTCATGCACTACACGATGTACTAAGCAATTTAACAGGGTCAACAAATTGTTAACAAGCTTTTTAAGTGTTTAATTTTCTCTGCTTCGTTTTTGTGGTATTTCTTTTAGATTTTGAGACATAAGTATTTAATAATTAGTCTCTTGTTATTTTATTATATTTATAAATTTATAATTATTAATCAATGTATAAAGTGAAGAAAAATAGATAGATAGATAAACAATTTATTTGCATAAGTAGCACATACGTAATATTACAGTTCACAACAAGTTTACAAAACAAGAATACAACGAAACATCAATAGAACAACATGTAATTTATTGTATGCTACAGCAGCACATAGGTCCCAGCTCAACATAGACCTTGCCCGAAAGCAGGGTGTTGATTTTCAGATGAAACCTTTTGACCAATGAAATGAGTGATAATATTGTAAGGAAACCTGAAGAAGAAATTCCGATGGGTCTGGGAATTCTACCAATCCGCATTTGGCACGCGTGGTGGATTAACAGGCAGGCATGTACCCTGCAGTGGGACGAATAAAGGCTGATGATATATTAAAATGTCTACATTCTTGAAATTATCCAACAAGATTTTGCCCGCGAAATCGTACCCAGTCAGATAATCACCGTATCAAGTCATCATAGCGAGATAAAATACCAGTTTTCAAGTCGAACCATAAGCTTGTAAACAAAATATTATAATCGAAATCGGTCCTATTGGTTTTACGTGACGCTCGAACAATTAAACAAACAGACCAATAGAATGAGCAAAATATCTGGTCTTGACAATGTTACACTATGTTATTTAATATTGTATTTTGTAATTTTACTTTGGTATATTTCGCTTTGTTTATAAAAGATGTGTATTGTTTTTTTTTTTTTAATAAAAAAAATTTTATTAAATAATCAAAAATAATTTAAATTGTAAAAGAATCTGCTTCAGCAACATGCGTCGTCGAAATTGCTTACAAATACCCCTTCAGCAACATGCGTCGTCAAAATTCCTAAAAACAAGCAACATGCCTCGTCAAAATGTGTATTGTAGAGTTTTTGGCCACATCTTCTCTACCTTCTGAGGCAATAGTAGAGTCATAAAATGACTTCAGAAAAGTCTATGACATATTATTCTGAAAAAAACTTTTAGTTTTAAGTTCTCTTTTTTAGTTTTGAGACCAACCGAAAGATAAAAAATGTGTGTTTTAGTCAGAGATTTAGGGACACCTAAATACTATAATCGTAACTTTTTTTTAATTCATGGTATAAGGGACAACCCTATGCAAACTGAAACGATGAACTCAGACCATCAAACTGAACAACTTTCACTATAGACCCTACCTCAGGAAACGCAAAAAAAAATCTGCTGCAAAACTGCTGTACCTACCCGACTCAAATCGCCTTTCCTGAGCTAGGCTACATAGTGAATGTTGTTCAGTTTGATGGTCTGAGTTCACTGTTTCAGTTTGCGGGAACCCTGTATATCTCATTTGTGTACAACTATAAAATGAAGCAAAAATGATTTTGGGAACCTGAATATTTTATTTGTATGTTATTCCTGTCCCTACAGGTGCTACTACTGGAAGCAGGTCCAGAGCAACCAGACGTGACCTTGATACCAGGTCTAACCCCATCTCTTCTAGGCTCAAGCATCGACTATGGATACTCGAGTATGCCTGATGGCAAGTCCTGCTTAGCAAGGGAAAATGGAAGGTGTCCTAGTCCAAGGTAATTTGAACCCGACTACGGCTAAGCTTATGAAGAGTTTTCTGACAGGTAGTAAAATGTAGTTCAACAAACCGCAGTAGATGGCGTGGATTTGAGTTAGATGCGACGTCGTAAAATACAATCCCAGGTTTCCAAAGAAACTTCCTGCTTATTTAAAAATACTAATTTTTACAACTTCATTTGTTTACTTTATCTGCAAGGTTGCTCATCCATCAAGCGTCAACGCCATCTATCGAGCTGTTGAAAAAAAAGTTTAATTAGATTTCGGAAAATCTCTCATTAGAAACAAACGTCCTAAAACTCGACGGCATAATCCCATTTGGGATATTAACTACATGTCTTTGACGAATGCCGCACTTATTGTAAACAAGCTCGTACTGGCAAGGACATATACGCAGGAGTAAGAGAGGAATACACCACTGTTTACTGTCCACTTCTCGTACCATTGAGAACGGGTGGTATTAATACCTATTGGTAAAGGACAGGGGTGAATATTCGTACTTTAGTACGAGGGAGTATTATAATTATTATTGTTGGTTGAGGGCCTTAACAGACAAGCGCCTGTGCCACTGCGACCATCGCTGGTCTTTTGTGCCCCTTTTTCAGTTCCCTACTGATCCCTACTGCAGTATATTTCCAACAAGGAGAGTTTGTATCTCATCTGGTGCTAATACCTATCTACCTAGATGGTACTTCGGTTGTACATGAGTGAGCCACATTCGCATAGCAGGATGCAAGGGAGTTGCCATCTCCTCCTTGCAAAACCTGCAGATCCCAATCGATAGACTTCACATACGTATCAGAGTTTCTTCTTCAGCGTATGCAGATATCCTCACAATCCTTTCATCACGTTTGAGAGCAGTCGGTATAACAGTGTGCATAAGTTATAAAAAAACTGATTGTTACATGGCATGCTGTCCATGCGGATTTGAAAACAAACTCTCATGATCGAGTGTCTATACTTCGTCAGAACGCGCCACCAATGCTGTCTTTTATAATAATAATAATTGTCCTTAATATTATTATATTATTAGCCAGAAGAAAGAAAATTAGTATTTAAATTGAAGGCCAACTTGTGTCAATTATAGCCGTTAAACGAGGCTGCATATTCATGAGTCGCTTCACTGTCTTCATTATTCGTCAGAAGTATTATTTACATAAGTAATTACATTTTGGTCATTTCACTTCACTTCTCTGGTGGATCCACCAGAGGCTGTGATGTTGATTTCGTTAATATTTTGGTAGAAATCCCAGTTTAGTAGATGTATAAAAATTATCTAATCAGCCTTCTATACCATCAATCATCCACCGTCTTAACCCACCTATTTCTGGGTATTGGTCTTCATTGTGTACACCAGCTTCGTCTTCTGTCCTGAGCCGTTTGCATATATACAGGGTGTTAGGGTAAACAGTTACATTACTTTAAGGGATGATTGTACCCTGTTGCTATAGGTTTCTTAGGTAATGTTGATCAGTATCATGGGTACAATTACCCCTTAAAGTAATGCAACTGTATACCCTAACACTCTGTCTATATAGCTGTCGCAGCTCTTCTGATTTTTCTCCAGTTTCCATTACTGAAGGTTGGCAGGCAGGTCTGCATTTTCCCGCCTATCGCCAAACGACCTGTCTACTGTTTCAGAAAAAAAACATTCGTGGCTTACCAATCTATAATTATAAATAATATATTTTATGCAATATTTTCTATTATTTTCTTAAGTTTACGGAATGTTTAGGTCATAGCAAAATAGGGTAACAATATGAGATACATTTTAGTTGGAAATGCACAATAAATGTGTTTGCGTTGGATTTAAATACTCTAAGTACTTACCTACTTTTTCAGAGGCAAAGTGATGGGAGGGTCAAGTTCGGTGAACTCGTTTGTGTATATCAGAGGTAACAAAGTTGATTATGATGATTGGGCAGCTTTGGGCAACGACGGATGGAGCTACGAAGAAGTAAGTTTTAAGCATCTACAGCACCTACTTTTAAATCATCATCATCATCACTTATTGATGTTTGAGAAACCTATTCATGATTTTCAAACACCTATTCAATGATACCCCACTTTATATTGTTCGTATAACCGTGTGGCAAAATACTGGGCTGGAAAAATTTAGAATGACTTGTTCATATATGTTATTGACTTATCATTGTTTTTCTTTTTATTTTTTTCTTTGTAACACCGACCCGTATTCTTAGTTGATATTTCCTCTACCCCAAGGTTGTATGGAAGAAATCGCTTTTTAGCGATAAGACCGCCTTATTTGTACCATAATTATTTTTGTGACCTGCTTCTGTACTGTATTTATGTGTTTTGTGTAAATAAAGTATATTTCATTCATTCATTCATTCAATGACTTGCCATCGACTCGATAGAAGCAGATAGTTCGTCAACGTTAATTTTTTTTTTTAACAATATGGCGTCTGGTTGTCACTGTATAAAAATGTTGATTACTATCATGTCTTTAGTGATACTCGCAAGATTAAGACAAATTGATTGACGTAAGAATCATCAAAATCGGCCAACGCGTTTGGTCTCTAGAGTGCCGCAACGGAACAAACATACATAATTGTAGGCTGATAAACACATTACCCTCCTTTGCGTCGAGCAGCCGGGTTATTCGTTTCTAAAATAAAATGATATTTGAGGCATTTGTAACTAACGCCCAAATAAATAAACGAAACTCCAACGCTGTTGGTATGCGTTTGACGTTAGTTAAGAGCCTGTCAGAGTTAAAGTTTCGTTTATCAATACGGACCGAAAATAAGGAGTAAAACAAACAAGAACTACTTATTCCATTTTTTTTTATTTAATTCGTTGCCAAATATTTTTCGGCGGTTTTGTTTCTCGTTTTTTTGTTGTTAAAGAAAAACCTCGTGAGAAAACCTACATGCTCCAATTTCGAGGCATGTATTTTACCCACTATCTATGATAACTCATTCCTTATAGTCGTGAGCATATGTATGCATGCCAAATATTTGTTAGGAATCCTCTGAGTTAAGAAGACTTTAATGTCTAGCGTTGTGAATGGCAAATCTCTATTGATTTTGGTTTAACAGGGGGGTTAAGATTCCAATGCATGTTTAATTAAGCATTTTATTAACACTGTTTTAAAGTAGCTGACGATTTTTTTTTTCAGGTCCTGCCCTACTTCAAAAAGTCTGAACAAAATTTAGAAATTGACTACATAGATGAATATTACCACGGAAGAGATGGAGAACAACCCATTGGAAAATTCCAGTACGTCGATGAACCTTCTAAAATGTTAGAAGAAGCATTCTTAGAGAAAGGCCTCCCATACACCGATTTCAACGGAGTTCATCAACACGGTACAGCTCAAGCCCAAGTCATTGTCAAAGAAGGAGTTCGATTTTCAACCAACAACGCGTTCATTCAACCAATCAGATATACCAGAAACAATCTAGTTGTTAGACCTTTATCTGAAGCTGTCAAAATACTTATAGACGATAACCAAAGGGCCTATGGAGTCAATTATTTATGGAATGAAATATTGTACACAGCTATTGCTAAGAAAGAGGTAATCGTCAGCGCAGGCTCTATAAATAGTCCGAAATTGCTCATGTTATCCGGTATTGGACCTAAAGAACATTTAGAGGAGTTGGATATTCCAGTTATAAAAGATTTGCCTGTAGGAGAAAATCTACACGATCATGTTTCTCTAACTGGTATGGTAATTGCTTTATCAAATGAAACAGCTACAACTGTTAGCAATGGAGAAATGCTTAAACAGGTTGTGGATTTCTATGATACCGATGTTACAAACAATCCTTTGTCTGGAAATGGTCCCGTTACTGCTTTAGGCTTTATCCATACTCAACCAGGTCTGCCAGCACCAGACATTCAGTATCAAGTAAACAGTGCCAATTGGCAGGAATTTATTAAAGATCCAATAAACTTTGAAAAAGTTGCTGTATTCCCTAGTGCTTATTACAACGCTCTAGTTCCTAGGCCTTCTGTTCTGGTAATAAAAAGTAGAGGAAAACTGTTACTGAATTCATCTGATCCTAATGGTGACCCTTTATTATATACTAATTACTTTGGCGACGAAGCTGATTTTGAACTTCTATTGAGAGGTATAAAGTTCATTTTAAGCTTAGAACATACTGCATCTTTTAGATCTAGAGGTGCTTATTTTGTGAAAATTCCATTACCAGCTTGCGAGGATTTTAGATGGGGTACTGATGAATACCTTCGATGTATGGCTAGATCTTACACTTCTAGTAACTATCATCATGTAGGTTCTTGTAAGATGGGCCCAAAAGGAGACAAAACCTCTGTTGTTGATTCTAGACTCAAGGTTCATGGTGTTGAAGGACTTAGGGTCATAGATGCGTCTATAATGCCGGCAGTAACCAGAGGTAATACTAACGCTCCTTCAATGATGATTGGAGAGAAAGGAGTTGCTATGGTGCTGGAAGATTGGTTGAATTAGATGTATCAGTAAGAGGACATTCTTGTTAAAATCTAATTAAAATGAGTGCACATGTATTAATATTATTAATTAAAAAGCCTTCTTGGACATACCATTTTGATTTCTATGTTGCGTGGCGATTTTTTTTTAAATATGTTTCAGATAGTCTTATTGTCACTAAATGGTGCCGGTTACAGTTTAAAAGTTCAATTCATAATTACTCCCCACCCCTCCAAACAAAACCCCGTAAAATGACTGGGCTAATAATTCTGCAAGTACCACTGGTAACGAAAACAAAGTTATAAAGATTAAAAATAAACATTTTGTTCCATAAGGGTTTATTTATTCTTCTTTTATATATTTAGATTTGTTTTTTAATCTTATAGTTTATAAAAATATATATTTTTTTATCTTATAATGACTAAAGAGATGGAAATTTATCATTCGATTTGACTAAGGAAAGATTTTTGACACACTAACATAGTCAGGAAAATATACAAATTCGTTTTCGTGATTTTACAGAATGAATGACTAAAATTACACTGGTTAGTGATAACAAAGCGACACGCAGTGATGGACCAGTCTCGTTGTAAATATTAGTAATTTGCCCTACAAGAAGCGGGGAAATGCCCGACTATAAATATAAGGTCTAACAAAATTAGGTGAAACTATTTTAAGGGGATGATCAGACCATCAAACTGAACAACTTTCTCTAAGGGACCAATATCGAAATCGCGAGAAAAAAATCTGCTGTTCCATACAAACCTACTCGACCTGAATGTATGGGACAGCGGATTTTTTTTTCGCGATTTCAATATTGGTCCCATAGAGAAAGTTGTTCAGTTTGATGGTCTGATCATCCCCTTAAAATAGTATCACCTAATTTTGTTAGACCTTATATACTTACTTACCTATAAATAATTTAAATCGTTGTAAAAATTGAAAAATCCATTTTTCACTTTACCAACATTTTTTAAAACTTTTTTTACATTTTTGTTTGTTTTATGGTTCATTATTTAATTGTGCTAGGGTTGTGTAGTATAAGTAGTATAAGCCACTTCCAATCTTTTACGCTTATTTGTTAACGGAGGTTTTAGCCCTGCAGATTCTTAAAGCTGTTACAATAAGAAAATAATATTTATGTCCTTTTTTCAACTTACTTTCATTCTTTATTAAGAGGATAGGCGGGCTCTCAAAGAAATTTGGAGAATAGGTCTGTATTTCCGACTGTATACGTATTTGTCAGATACGCCCCTCCCATACATTCCGCTGACTAGAGTGCGAAAGAGACAATTGCAACTCGAACTGATTATTCACCTCACCTCCTCCAAAAATAAAACGATTTTAATAATTCTGTCATGAATAATAGGTATGAGAAAGACTTCGTCTATGTCTGCATGTTTTGCTTTCTTGTTTATAAATATTCATCAAATTTTTTTGCTGGATGCCTAAAAACGGGCGTTATAATTGATCATTTTCGAAGATCAGTACAGTTCTTACTTTAATTAATTTATGCAAAAAAGGAAAATATAAGCAAATTGTATGGTAAAAAATGTTTTGCTTTTCATTATCCAGCGAGGAAATAGGGGAAACCGTATACAGGGTGAATGAATTTGATATCATTAGCATCCTTTTAAACTAAGAGTCTACCCATCAAACTGAACAACTTTCACTATGGGAGCAAACATATCGGAGCAAAAAAAAGTCAGCTGTTCCATACTAAACTGCAATGCCTACTCGACTCAAATGTATGCAACAGCTGATTATTTTTTTGTGGCGATCAGTTTGCTCCCATAGTAAAGATGTTCAGTTTGATGGGTATACTCTTAGTTTAAAAGGTTGCTAATGATATCAATTTCACCCGGTATATGGAAAAAACGGTACTAGTCGTATCCTCTTAAATTATGCATTTCAATTGAATGTAGGTATATAATCTTTGACGCGCAGCGCTGCGCTTGCACACGCGCCTGATGTGTGCCCAGTGCGCCCAGTGAACAGTTACATTGCAACAGGAGCACCAGTGAAGGAAGCACAAGTGTTGGACAGTAGATCCCATATCTGTGTTATCAATAACTTTACCTATATCCCATTATAATAATAATAAACTGTCGAGTCCTGAGGAATACCATACTCACACACCTGGTGGTCTTGCTAACGTACACGACGGGAGTATCTGTCGACATGAGTTGGCTAAACGGGATACCGATCATCGGCCATGTCAAGGGGATCCTTCACCACGCTACGGGCGACCATAAAGAAGGAGATAAGGCGCTCAACGCGGCGACGAGGTCCACGACGATGGTGGCAGCAGGCACCGCGGGGATGGCCGCAGGGGGCCCCGTCGGGGCCGTGGCGGCGGCGTCGGTCGCAGTAGCAGCCTACGATTTGACCGACAGAAGCCAAGTCCAGAAATAGTGAAAGTGTTTTCTATATGTATAACGTAATCTTTAGTTTGAGGTTTGTACCTAAATAATAAAATTATGTAATTTTTATACTTTTGTAAAAGCATTATCGTTTTTACATTTTGTAACGTTAGTCATCTATAATAATTTGAACTACGAATTTACGTACATTTTCCTGATATGTTACACGGTTCAAAATCTTTCCTTCAGTCAAATCAAATGATAAACCATCTCTTTAGTTACTAGGTATAAGATTGAATACATTTTTAGTACTTTTAAACCAAATAAATATAATCTAGGAATAAACATTTTAACGGGTTCTTGCCGCGTTTTGGTATATTTGAGTTCCCGATATTATTATAAACGCGGTAAGAACCCGTTAAAATGTTTATTGCTAGATTAAATAATAACCGCGTAACTCTCAAAAACTGTTTTAAATAAATATAAACCTTTAAGGAACAAAATCTTTATTTAATTTTCATAACTTTGTTGTTTTCGTTAACAGTGGTACTTGCAGAATTATATCTTAACTAAGCTGGATATCTAATTAGTTTATACCACAACATAGGTATTAGGTATGTACTCAAATATTCCAGAAACACAGGATAATATCCAATAATTTTGCACTTTTTAAAACGATTCTAAAAATGACCTACACCATAATAATAACACTTATTGTTGCTCTCAAACGGAGAAGGAACTTAGTGATGAAACCAGCATAGAGCAATCGCGCTTAATAAAGCGCAACTGAACCGTGATTGGAGAGCGTGCGAACCACAGCTTTTAACACATTCGCGTATTGTTTACAGCCGGTTTCGACAGATCACTCAGACGTTAAAGGCTGTCTGTCACAGAGTAAATAAGTTAAGTTTAGCGCAATACGCAATCAACACATTTGAACTTGGATGTTGTAAATTATCGCGATCGCCCTCCTGGAGGGTGTTAATTGTGTATCGCGCTAAACTTATTTACTATGTGACGTTTGAGCCATCTGTCAAAACGGCTCCAATAGCTATTATGAGCTGTACCGTGATTAGTGCAATCCCAAATGTATAAATAGCTAAGCTGCGCACGCGGTCCAATCATGGATCAGATTTATTTACCGCAATTCCTCCCGATGCCTTTGTGATTAGTCCGCCATCATTGGCAAGGCATGCAGGACAGGGACCGATCGCGGTAATTTAAAACATTGACATTCAATGCAGATTATTTTAGCTAAGATTCAGTTATGATCCAGTGTCGATTCAGCCGTGCGAAATTTGGTATCGCGCTTAACTCTGTAACTAATAAGTGGCGACCGATTTACGACTTTCTTCTGACCACCCCGAAAGGGATTACGGTCGTGAGTTTCTGTGTATGTTTGTGAAAGATGATCCCATTTCAATGATCTGAAGCAGGGACTAAAAATAATATACAGGGTGTAAGTGACAGCCTGGCAAATACTGAAACGGTGAACTCAGACCATCAAACAACCTTCACTATGAAACCTACCTCAGGATACGCGAAAAAAAATCAGCTGTCCCATACAACCTTAATAAGTTACCTAAATGTATTGGAGAGCTGATTTTTTTCGTGTCTCCTGAGTTAGCTCCATAGTGAAAGTTGTTCAGTTTGATGGTCTGAGTTCATCGTTTAAGTATTTGCTAGGCTGTCACTTACACCCTGTATAATAACTAGCTATGCCCGGCGTGATTTCAACGCCCCTTTTTTTCCCGACACACACAGGACCGGCTTACACACAAAATTTCATAAGAATCGGTCAAGCCGTTTCGGAGGAGATTTTTTACACACGCCGCGACCGAGTATTTTAATATATATATAAAAGAAAATATATATATTATATATATACAGGGTGTTACAGAAGTAAAAATAAACATTGAAAACTTTTAAGGGGGTGGTTTAGACCAACAACCTAAACAACTTTCACTATGGGACCAACAATAAAATCGCGAAAAAAATAATCTTTTGTCCCATACATTTAGCTCGATTAGATCTGTAGTTTAGAATGGCACATCGCAAACGCATCGTATTATGGCGATTATGGCAAATCTGCACATTTTGGGGGAGGCCTATGTCCAGCAGTGGACGTCTATCGGCTGATATGATGATGATGATGATGGAACATTTGATTTTTTTTTTCGCGATTTCGATATTGGTCCCATAGTGAAAGTTGTTCAGTTAGTCTTGTTAATATGCTGACACTTTTTTAAGGGAATGATCAGGCCGTCAAACTGAACAACTTTCTCTGTGGCACCAAAATCGAAATCGCGAAAAAAATCAGCTCTTCCATACAAAACATCAAACCTACTCGAACTAAATGTACGGGAGAGCATTTTTTTTCCGGTTTTGATGTTGATCTAATAGTGAAAGTTGTTCAGTTTGATGGTCTGACCATACCCATAAAAAAGTGTCAGCATATTAAGAAGGACCCTGTATAAGAAAAAGATAAGAAAATAAACATAATGTAACGCATTTATAACAAAACAATGTGCTGTTTCTGTTTTTAGAACGTGTATTTAATATTTACAATGTTCGTTTGGACGGGCATTCCCCTGATTGGAAGTCCTATTTCCAGCAAAATACAATAACTGCCTCGGTGGTCTAATGGTTAAGAGCTCTCGACACGGAGGTCGTGGGTTCGATTCCCACGGGGGGCACCTAGTGACATATCACTTTGTACGTTTTTCCCCAGTTGGTTAGGACATTGCAGACTGAATCACCTGATTGTCTGAAAAGAAAGATCATTCCGTGCTTCGGATGGCACGTTAAGCCGTTACTATCTCTACTATCTCTGGTGATAGTAGTCGTTACATAAAACGTCAGAGGCCGTAAGGCGGTCTGAAAAACTCTGACACCAGGGCTCTGCCCACACGATAAGAAAGAAGAAGCAAAATGCAATATCTAATGAAGTCTGCATGTTTTTCATTTTATTTTGATGTTGGCCCTAAAGGGTGAAATTGATATCATTACCATCCTTTTAAACTGGCTAAGAGTCTCGCCTTTAAACTCAACAACTTTTACTATGGAACCAAACCGATCGGAGCGACAAAAAATCTACTGTTTCGTAGATTTGAGTCGAGGAGGCATTTATTTTCGCTTCGGACGGTTTGCTCCCATCCATAGTAAAAGTAGTTCAGTTTGATGGGTAGACTCTTAGTTCAAGACGATGCTAATGATATTAATTTCACCCTGTATAGTGAAGTTGTTCAGTTGGGTGGTCTTTTATTAAATCCTGTAGAGAACATTGAGAAAATGTTAGATTTAGTCACATTATTGACACAAAAATACAAAACAATGTACTAAACAATACAAAACAGGACGTACTTTGTTAAAATAACACGTAGGGTTGTTTTTTCCACAAATGCGTTAAATTTAAGAAATAAAACAATAGATGTATTTTTTCCGAACAACATTCAAATCTAAAAATAACAATTAAAAAAAAACAATAGGGATGATTTAAAATTGAACATTTATTATTTTTACAAGTCCTGCACAAATTGAGCACCCGTATTTCTGGTGCATATTTGAAAGTGTAAAAAACAATTTTAAATAAAGATTTAAGGTTATTACAAAGTGAAAAAAAAGTACAATACAATTTTATTATTTACGTCTTCCGGGTGGGTCCATATCGTTGAAACACTCGGCCGCTTCCCAGGCGGCTTTTGCGACCAAGGCCCCAGCTATGGCTCCGATGGGGCCCCCTGAAGCTAGTCCCGCGGAGCCTCCTGCGATTACCACCGTGGAAGCAGAAGCCGACTTGAGCGCCTTATCTCCTTCTTTCTGATCGCCCAATGCGTGGTGAACGATCCCCTTGACATGTCCGATGATTGGTATCCCGTTTAGCCAACTCATGTCGCCAGATAATACCGTCGTGTACGTTAGTAAGACCACCAAGTGTAAGAGTAGGGTATTCCTCAGGACCCGACCGCGTCAGTTTACTCAGTTCCTTATTGTTATAGTGGGATATAAGCAAGTTATTGTTAACATGGATATGGGATCTATTGTCCAAAACTAGCGCTTCCTTCACTGGTGCTCCTGTGGCAATGTAACTTTTCACTGGTTCACTGCTCTTTAAATATGCGCGGGAGTTTATATCAGGCGCGTGCGCATTTGCATGTATTTCGCACCCTGTACTACTCTATACCACGACGCTCTACTTAGTCACGATAATCGCAAGAACTCAGTATTAAATTAGCGATAACAAAGCAATACGCAGTGATGTATCAATCTCATAGTAAATATTATCAATTTGCCCTAGGAAAAGCGGGGAAACCCCTGATCATAAGAACGAACATAATAAACTACAGAGTACAATGCCAACTGCGCAAATTGTGCTTTGTTTATATCATACGTATATAACTAACTATAAAACTGTAACAGAAGTGTGTCTGTGAAGATATTAACAAAAAAAAAGTTACGAAATGGTTTTTATGTGTCCCTGATTCCATATCACCAATTTTTGAATTTTTGTCTGTCTGTTTGTTTGTTTGAACGAGCATCACGCAAAAACTACAAAATCGATTTTGATAAAACTTTTTTGCTTGTTAGCTTATGATCTGACTTAAAATCTGGTATATAATTTGTGCAGACGATGTCGCGGGTCAACGCTAGTAAATAATAAAAATATATGTTCAGCGGCCGTTTGGGGGCCCATCCGTTTGTGTCGGCGAGTCACCGTTTGCCATTTTTTCCGTATTTCTAATTGGTTCAGCAGGCGCCTTCTATAACCTAATTACCTAATCTACTAGCACCCCACCCAAAATACAATTTGTTTCTTTTTTGAACGTCACACGTTGAAATCAGTAGTAGAAAATGACCTAAATAGTATGTAGTTTGTGTATTCATTCGGAAATGATTTCTAATTTTTCGATCCAAAACCGGGACTGTCGTTGAATGCCCTTCTATTTTTCTTCTTTCTTCTATTTCTTCTCTTCTTCTTCTTGTATTCAGGGATAGCTGTCGGCTGTACATGGGATGAGGATGTCAGCTTTATAACTTTATTAGACCGAGATGAACAGTTACTCAAGACTTGGCCTAAAACGAAATCTTTAAGAAGAGATTTTTAAGTGTAAAAGGGTTGTGAGTCTTGGCTTCTTTTTTACATGAAATGTTTTTTATGGGATACCTACATTGTTTAACCATTTCCTTCTACTATACTAACGCAAAGTAGAAGATGTGGTCAAGAATGTTGTCTTGTAGAAGTATAACCATAGGATGTTACAATACGACCAGGAGTGCGATTTTTGAAAGTCACACGTTCTAATCAGCAGTAGAAAGATGCATAATCTCCATAGTAATTTTCTACTGCTGATTTAAAAATACAACTCCTGGAAAATTATTACCCTCGTCAATCTTCGTTTGCGCAGAATTGTGGCAAGGGAGTGAAAGTGGCACATCCTGATTGGTCAATATAATTTCGCGGTCAGTACTAAAATTTGTAAACTGCGCAGATACACACGGCGACACATCAAGCTATACATAACCACCATAAGCTGGACGCTCGACGTTTTATGTTACCCTACCTGCGCGCGGCCAGCTTATTTTGGTTTTGTATAGCTTGATTTGTCGCCGTGTGTACATAGGGGGAACTTATAAATCTGGGACTACTGTATCTAAGCTATAGAGCGCTATCTACGGTCAAATTACGTAGCTGGTGCGGCGGGCGATCGGTCTATTTGATGGTGCGAGGTGGCGTACTTCAATATCCTTCCGATAGGGATAAATTTAGATTAAAATCGTCAGCTGCGCAATTTGACCGTATCGCTCTTTTTACTTGTCGTTCAGTGGTGTTCAGTCGTTGACAATGCAAAGGCAAGAGATGATGCTTTTCTAAGTCATCATCATTCTCTAATGATGATGACTTAGAAAAGCAACATCTCATCTCATGAGCAAGAGTGCTCATTTCTCATTATTTGGGGTCAGCACAATATGTTATCCTCTTCCATTCATCTCTCTTAGCCGTCATTTCAGCACTAACTACTTTCTTGCTTGCTTTGAGTTATTGTTGTTCTTAGACTAAAACCAATATACTCAGTCGCTCAGTCCTCAAACTTAGCGTTAACTCAACCTCAGTCTAAAATTCCTCAAATCATCCTCAAAATCTGTGTTCTCAGTCATAATCTCGAGTTTCCTACTTTGAGGTAGAGTCGAGGAGTTAGCAATTAAATTTGAAGAATGTTTTTTTGTGGTATATTATTTTAAGAATGAAGAAAATAAACACAATGATTAAAAGGGTTTTCCATTTATTTATTTTAAAAAAATACGAACTAATAAGAAACCAAGGTAAGGAGATGGAAATTAAATCGATCATTCTAAATAAAAAGATAACCAATTCATTATAAAATATACAAGGATAAATGTAATAAAATTAATTATTATCATTTCCTGAATGAACAGGTGCCTTTTTAAAATTTACCGCAAAACAACATTTGTGTTAAAACACAATTTTATCATTTATAAGTTTATAACATTCATTAGATACCTTCCTGGATCTTAACTGTTGTAGAAAAAAAACAGGAATTATAAAAAATAATTATACAAATAATTTAGATACCTGCATGTAAGCCAGCATGCTCACATCGCTGCCTACATGAAAGGAATATTCACACAACTAAATATAAAACAAAACATTACTATCAGATTCTACAATACATTTAAATATTTTGTACATACCTTCAAATATAATATTGGACTTATTGATGGAAATATTTTTAACAGTAACTTTTAAAAAACATATACTTTCGTTTTAAAAACTAACAGAAGCCTGACAAATATTACAAAGTGTGTGATACAATTTTAAACAAAGAATCAAAACGATTTAACCTGTGTTTAAAATTATTTAGTTGTTTTGTTGTTGTTGTAGTTTTATTAATTTAAAAAAATATTTAACGAAGAAAAAAGTACATAATTTTATTAACAACAGACCTCAAACTAAAGATAAAGGTATATAGTTATGTTACTTGGGTGGCTTGGTCGCTTCGATGACGGCTCCTGCGACCGAGGCCCCCACGACAGCCCCGACGGGGCCCCCTGTGACCAGTCCCGCTGTGAATCCTGTGACCGCAAACGTGGACCTCGTCGCCGCCTTAAGCGCCTTATCACCTTCTTCATGATTGCCCGAAGCGTGATCAATGACCCCCTTGACATGTCCGATGATCGGTATCCCGTTTAGAACCCAACTCATGTCTGCAGATACTCCCTTCGTGTGCGTTAGACCACCAGGTTTGTGAGGATGGTATTCCTTGGATATCAGGACCGGAACCACCGGCGTGAGTTCACTCAGGATATAAGTAAAGTTATAGATAATACAGACTTGGGATCTATTGTTGTCAAACACTTGTGTTTCCTTCACTGGTGTTCCTGTAGTAATGTAACTGTTCACTGGTTCGCAGCGCTTTAAATATACGCGGGAGTTTACTTCTGGCGCGTACGCATGCGCAGCGCTGTGCGTCAAAGATTATATACCTACATTCAATTGAAATGCATAATTTAAGAGGATACGACTAGTACCGTTTTTTCCATATACCGGGTGAAATTGATATCAATAGCATCCTTTTAAACTAAGAGTCTACCCATCAAACTTAACATCTTTTACTATGGGAGCAAACCGATGGCCGCAAAAAAATAATCAGCTGTTGCATACATTTGAGTCGAGTAGGCATCGCACTTAAGTAAATTCGATTGAAATGCATAAAAAAATAAAAAAAATAAAAAATAACGATGTATTTATTTTTGGTCTTAATAATTATGTGTATTACCACAGAGTACTGTAATTACTACCGTAAGTATTACCTACATGCAAAGAAACCTAAATATATTAAATTCACTCTGCCAAATGTTATTATTACTGAAAATCAAAAACTTTATTTTTGGGAATAAAGATTGACTAGAAGCTGCAATGGGATCCACATATAGGGTCCTTCTTAATATGCTGACACTTTTTTAACTGGATAAACAAACCATCAAACTGAAGAACTTTCTCTATGGCACCAACAACGAAATCGCGAAAATAAAATCTATATTACTGGTGCTTTATGCATCTAATGTTCGACTATACGACACCTATACGACCAAGCTGTTAGTTGGGTGCAAACCTACTCGAGCCAAATGTATGGGACAGCTGATTATTTTTCCGCGACTTCGATGTTGGTCCCATAGAGAAAGTTGTTCAGTTTGATGGTCTGATAATCCCCTTAAAAAGTGTCAGCATGTTAAGTTGGACCCTGTATATAGGGTTGGCCCATCTTTCCGAGTGCAATCGACAGACATGGCCGGTCCAATCCCATTTCAACTTGGCGGTTTTCTCACCGACATCGGCTATTTTTGTTTTTTGGCGTATTGTGGTGTTTCTGACGCGATTTGTCCGTTTGATTCCCAATATGCTACGCTCCATCGCCCTTTGGCAAACCTTGAGTTTGAACTTCTGTGAAGACCATGTTTGAGCACCGAATGTTAGGATAGGCAGGATACACATGTCGACGAGTCTGCGTTTGAGTGATAAAGGAAGGTCACCCTTCATCAACTCCTTCATGGACCAGTAGCTCTTCCAGGCGTTGTCTACCCGTCGGGCGACTTCTCTGTCCTGCCTGTTGTCGAAGGAGACTACTTGGCCCAAATAGACATACTCGTCGACATAACGTATTACCTGCCCATCTACCTCGACCCTACGTTTAGTGGTGTTGGTCATTAGTTGCGTCTTAGATCGGTTCATGGTCAGTCCAACCTCAAGGCTTGCCGTGCTTAGGTCTTGGAGCATTTTCCCTCAAGGCTCGCCGTGCTTAGGTCTTGGAGCATGTAATAAGTAATGAAAAATTATTTTATCAAATTAATTTGGAAGTTCCAATAGCTAGCCTTTTCCTTCCGCCCTACCTTAGTCTTTCATTGACCTACCTTAAATTCAGTTCTAGCAACGGCCTTGATTTAGATGCAGTTTTGTAAAGTTGATTCACATAGAATAACCTCAAACCCGAATAATAGAGTGGCAACCATATTTTTTTTAAATCTTACTTTTTTAAAGTAAGACATTTTCACTGGTATTATGCATCATGCATGACCATGATTGAAGAAAACTTTCACCAAAAGTTTTTACTCTATTTGAATTATTCTAATTCTATTTTGAATTTGGATAAAAACATGAAATTTGGAATATAATTATATTCTAAGGAGGATCTACATCCATTTTAAAAAAATAGGGTTGCCACTCTCAATCCCATCGCAACCGAATAGCCGAATATCGAAAAACCTTCGCGAATAGAACGCGAATGCGCGATCATCGCGCGAGTAAGCGATGCGACCATCGCGTGTTCGCGCGATGGCAAAAACTGGGTGTCCTATCATCGCGCGATTGACGACGCGAGCGAGCGAGCGACCGTGGACTAGGGCAGTGGCACGGTGCCCCGCCGCGCCGACGCAATCATCGCGCTAATTTCAATTAGGACACCTATTCGAATTCAATATATTTGGTCGCGAGTTCGTACGAACTAAGTTCGCGCGAATAGATTTACAAACATTTGAGTCACGCGACCGCGCCGTGCGACCGCGTCGTGCGATTGTCAGTTAGGACACCTATTCGAGTTCAATATGTTTGAGTAAAATTTGCGCGAACCTACGATGATCGCGAATTCGCGTTCTATTAGGACGATGGTAAAGTGTTCTAATACCACGCGATATATCTCTAGATATTCTAATTTCACGCGAACGAAGTCGCGGGCAAAACCTATAGTCTGTTAAATTAGTACAATCGGTCTGTTTGTGTAAAAAAATCAACTTTACCGGATCTGAAGAATTAAGAATACAATTAAACTTTGTTAATTCTGAGGAGATTGGAAAAATGAAAGCTTTCCTAAAGAACTTTTTATTAAGCTACCGAAAACACCCGAAGGCGAATTCTTGAAAATTAAATTTTTACATTTCTTAAAGGTCACTCAATGAAATTATGATAATCATGGAGAGTTACTGATTTACATTTGAAATTAATAGATATTTATACACTCATGACCATAATCCACATCACGACAACCTTAACACGTTCCGGGACAGTGACCGGCTATAGACGTGATAACAATAAAAGTTCTATTGTGTCTCGTTCACTGCCCCGGAACGTGTTAAAGAGAAAAATACTAATTTAAGGTTAATTTGTAGCCAAACTAAGTTTCAGGATTAAATAACGCACATTTTGGGGTTCTGCGGTCAAGCAAGGAATCCTTATTACCATCGAACTTATATTACCTAAGGTTGTCTGGAAGAAATCGCTTCTTAGCGATAAGACCGCCTTATTTTGTGCCTCTTGTATTTTATTTCTGTATTTTACTGTTTATGTTTTTGGTGTAAAAAAAAGTATATTTGATTGATTGATTTATTGATTACCCTTATGTTAACTTAATAACTATAAAATAAACACTTTATTTAAAAGGGGTTTTTTATTTATAAGATTATAAAAGTACACAATTTCTATCCAATAATCTTTGAGTCAATCTTCAAATCCAGAATAGAAATATTATTTATTGTGAATCATAGGTAGATAAAGAAAATGAAAACACATGTATACAGGGTGTAAAATTAAATGGGACACTTCCCAACTAACAATTTGGTCGTATAGGTGTCGTATAGTCGAACATTAGACGCATAAAGCACCAGTATATGACGAAATTACCGTAATATAACTTTTATAGGTCAAAATAGTCATATAAATAGGGTCCTAATACGACAAAATTGTTTGCTGGGTTACTTAAAGAGGTGCCTCAGACCATCAAACTGAACAACTTTTACAATGGGACCAACACTAAAATCGCGGAAAAAAAATTCCGCTATCCCATACAAAACTGCAAACATATCTCGACTGAAATGTATGGGACAGCCGATTTTTTTTTGCTATTTCGATATTGGTCCCATAGAGGAAGTTGTTCAGTTTGATGGTCTGAAGCACCCCATTATGTAAGTGTCCCATTTAATTTAACACCCTGTAGAAAAAGTACATAATTTTAATATTATGTACAGAACTCAAACTATAAAAAGTTAGGTATATTTATGTTACTTAGGAGTGGTGGCCATATCGATAACAGCCTTCACGACGCTTGACTGCTGAGAGGAATACCCCCCGGGCGGTCCAAAACACCCCCCGGTACCAGGGGGACCAAAACACCCCCCGATAACAGGGGGAGCCAAAACACCCCCTGTGACCAGGCCAGTTGACCTAGTCGCCGCGTTCAACGCTTTATCTCCTTCTGTACGATCACCCGACGCATAGTGAATGAGCGCCTTGCCATGCCCGATGATAGGTATGTCGTTTAACCAACTCATGTCGCCAGATATCTCTCGTTTACGTTAGCAAGACCACCAGGAGTGTAAGAGGTGGTATTCCTTGGATATCCGGAACGGACCCGATCGCTTCAGACTGGGGACAAAATTAAGGTTTGTATAATATTATAAGTATAGGTACAATTTTTTATACAACTAATACGCTTTCTATCATTATTTCTAATGGATCTTAAAACTAAGTTCCGAAAATACATAGGTATAATCCAGGGGACTGTTTTTTAAAGAGATTATCGGACCATTAAACTGAACAACTTTCTCTAGGAATGGGACCAGTATCAAAATCGCGAAAAAAAATCTACTGTCCCATACATTTGGCTAGAGTAGGATTGCAGTTTTGAAGAGGTGATTTTTATTTCGCGATCAAGATGTTGGTCCCATAGAGAAAATTGTTCAGTTTAATGGTCTGATCATCTCCTTAAAAAACTGTCATCATATTAAGAAGGACCCCATATACTATGCTATGGGGGTGGGTAGAGCAGAAATATTTTGACTAACTTCTTTCACCACATCCAAATTGAAACAAAAAGCTCCCTGTAGCGCGCTCCATACAAACGAAGTTAGATTTTTATTTTGGACACCATCCATCCATCCATATGCTCACGACTATATAAGGTCTAACAAAATTAGCTGAAACTATTTTAAGGGGATGATCAGACCATCAAACTGAACAACTTTCTCTATGGGACCAATATCGAAATCGCAAAAAAAATATCAGCTGTCCCATACAAAACTGCAAACTGGAATGTATGGGACAGCTGATATTTTTTTCGCGAATTCAATATTGGTCCCATAGAGAAAGTTGTTCATTTTGATGGTCTGATCATCCCCTTAAAATAGTTTCACCTAATTTTGTTAGACCTTATATAAACCACCAATAAAACCAAACCAATAAAAACCAATAAAACCAACCACCAAAACATATACCATTGGTTATACTAACCAATAAAAGTCAATATTTTTTTTTAACACTGTATTGAGATCAATCTCTTTGCTTGTGATTTGTCAGATTTTTGTTAAAATATACTTGACCAATAATTATGTTAAGAGCAGCAAATTTCTTATTTCGTGATTTTCTATTTGTCCCATAAAGAAAGTTGCTTAGTTCGATGGTTTTATCATAAAAAACTTATGGAATGTCATAAATAAACTTATCATAAACTTCATAATATTTAACTACTTATAATAAATCGTCAAACAAATATAAATAATACAACAGCCAATACTCAGCAAATTTAAAAAAAGATAGAGATCGGCAACATGCTTCGTCAACTTACTAAACTGAAATCCACCACCAAGCTACGTCAGTTTATTAAACTAACTTTAAAGCCCTCCGCATCACGGAACTCACCGGACTCAAAGGAACCCATCACAATAGCAAACTTATTACAATAACTTACCTATAAATGTAAACTTATTATCAGAGGCGGCACGGGCACATAGGGATCTATCGTTCACACAGACTTCACTGATGCTCCTGAAGCAATGTGACTATTCAATGGATCACTGCGCTTTAAATATGCGCGGGAGTTTACATAAGGCGCATGTATCTTCTTGTTTACAAAGAAAATCTTATGTGAAAGACCTACGTGCAAATCTGTACTCTGTACCACGACACTCAACTTAGTCACGATTATCGCAAGAACTAAATATAAAATTAGTGATAACAAAGCGATACGCAATGTTGAACCAGTTTCATAGTAAATATTAGCGATTTGCCCTAAGAAAAGCGGGGAAACCCCATTCGTACATATACATAAACCCATGCCTTTTTCCCAGAGCGGTAGGCAGAGTCTGAGGCTCTCCACTTTGGGCGGTTCTGACTCTCCTCGGGGAAGCCCCGTTCATAAATAAACTCTTCAATAAATGAAAAGTCTTCTCTAAGACCGATTCTAAAAATATACTATTACCTATTTATAATTCTCATGCCCGAACTGCCAACTGCGCAAATTGTGGAATATTATATTATATTCTAATACAACTGCCTACTTTTCTTATATATAAAAATAATTCCCTATTTCCCTTGGTCACGACATCACTCGAGAACGGCTGGACCGATTGCGATGAAACTTTTGGTGACTACATACATTACACTCGGGGTGGCCAAAAATTGTATATAAAGGGTGTAAGTGGCAGCCTAGCAAATACTGAAACGGTGAACTCAGACCATCAAACTGAACAACTTTCACTATGGAGCCTACCTAAGGAATCGCGATAAAAATCAGCTGTCCCAAACATTTTAGTCGGGTAGGTACAACAGTTTTGTATGGGACTGCCGATTTTTTTGCGCGTGTCCTGAGGTAGGCTCCATTGTGAAAGTTGTTCAGTTTGATGGTCTGAGTTCAGCGTTTCAGTATTTGCTAGGTTGTCACTTACACCCTGTATAAAAAAATATATATTATATAAGGTCTAACAAAATTAGCTGAAACTATTTTACGAGGATGATCAGACCATCAAACTGAACAACTTTCGCTATGGGACCCATATCGAAATCGCGAAAAAAAAAATCAGCTGTCCCATACAT
The DNA here is from genome assembly GCA_927399405.1 of Agonopterix arenella. NCBI lineage: Eukaryota > Metazoa > Arthropoda > Insecta > Lepidoptera > Depressariidae > Agonopterix > Agonopterix arenella. The sequence continues at coordinate 16,365,249 of OV656704.1, read as the reverse complement.
TTCAGTTGAGTTATGTTTCCAGTTTTGTATGGGACAGCTATTTTTTTTTCGCGATTTCGATATTGGTCCCATAGAGAAAGTTGTTCAGTTGGATGGTCTGATTAACCCCTTAAAATAGTTTCAGCTGATTTCGTTAGACCTTATATACTATAATTATAAGGTCTAATAAAATTAGGTGAAACTATTTTAAGAGGATGATCAGACCATCAAACTGAACAACTTTCTTTATGGGACCAATATTAAAATCGCGAAAAAAAAATCTGCTATCCCATACATTTAGGTCGAGTAGGTTTGTATGGAACAGCTGATTTTTTTTCGCGATTTCAATATCGGTCCCATAGAGAAAGTTGTTCAGTTTGATGGTCTGATCATCCCCTTAAAATAGTTTCACCTTATTTTGTTAGACCTTATATAAGGTCGAATTGAGAAACCTCCTCCTTTTTTGAAGTCGAAATGAATCCCTATTTCCCTTGGTCACGACATCACTCGAGAACGGCTGGACCGATTGCGATGAAACTTTGGTGGGTTGTTGTGCACATGCCAGGGAAGGTTTAGAAATGGCCAAGTGCGTGTCGGGTAAAACTGATTCTGAGGCGGTACGAAGTTCGCCGGGTAATAAAAAAGTACTAATAATTAGTAGAGTAATAAAAAAAAAACTATCATCACTCCACTCGTCACTCAGGGTAGCCAAAAACTTTGGTACAACTATTAAAGTATCGGTTTAAGCATGCAGTTTTAGTAAGGTTCATTTTTAGGGTTCTGTAGACAAACAAGGACCTTATACATTCGTCCATTCTGTCTGGCTGTCTGTCTGTAAACACTGCCCCAATTACTTCATTCTGTTCTTCAATTTTGGACCCATATATAAGGTCTAACTAAATTAGATGAAACTATTTTAAGGGGATGATTAGACCATCAAACTGAACAACTTTTTTTATGGGACCAATATCGAAATCGCGAAAAAAAAATCTGCTGTCCCATACATTTAGGTCGAGTATGTTTGTATGGAACAGCTGATTTTTTTTTCGCGATTTCGATATTGGTCCCATAAAGAAAGTTGTTCAGTTTAATGGTCTGATCATCTCCTTAAAATAGTTTCAGCTAGTTTTGTTACACCTTATATATCCTTCTTAATATGCTGACACATTTTAAGCGGATGATCAGACCGTCACACTGAACAACTTTCTGTATGGGACAAACGTAGAAAGTCGCGAAAAAAAAACAGCTCTTCCATAGAAAACTGCAAATATATGGGACAGCAGATTTTTTTTTCGAGATTTTGATGTTGCTCCCATAGAGAAATAATAAATAAATAAATATCTTGGACATTGCCACACAAATTATCTAGTCACATTTTAAAGTACCAGAATCTAGCCTGAACTTCTGTTATGATGACTAGACAACGATATAGAATACATAAATAGATACAAGCATCCATGACTCGAGTACAAATAATCATATTCATCATACAAATATTAGTCCCTTACGGGATTCGAACCCGCGACCCTCGGCACAGCAGGCAGGTTCACTACCGACTGAACTACCGGGCCGTCATTTAAGAAAGTTCTTCAGTTTGACGGTCTGATCCCATACATTCGGGTAACCCAGACCTAACCTACTCGATGTTAGCAGATTTTTTTAGTCTACGTTCTGTAGCAATTATGTAAATACTAACTTTTGCCCGCGAGCTTATCGAAACCGCTCTCAGTCTGTGGATATCCGATTTGATTAATTCCATTTATTCTCCATTTAGTTTAGTTCCAAAAACAAAATCGGCTACTTTATAATTACTTCAACGAAATATAACCGAAAAGTTCAATCAAAAGAAGCCAAGTTTCCGCATCACCGAGTAAATAATACGATGGAAAATTACACAGTTTTACAAAACAATTTTCAGGCTCGCTGAACAGCGACAATGGTTTGAACTCGTAAAGGGATTTTAATTCACTCTGTCACTTTTCCATAAATCGTATCCATCGAGTATCATATAAATTGTTTTAACAAAAAAATCTGCATCTTTCGGTACGTGGAAGCTCGAGATTTAACCACAGATCTAACTAAGTATCTACAGGAGTGCGATTTTTGAAACTCATTCGTTAAGGCGGTTGCAGAGGGGTCAATTTTATACAAAACTTTGACGCACAATACGCGTAGACGGTATTAATAATTAAACTTTGTGTACATGGAAAAATAGTTTAGAAAATTTGGATGCCGCGTAACAAATAACATTTGCAATTTATAAAATTATTACGAAGGTATAAAGCTCTGAAATTTTGCATACAAAATTTTAAAAGCTTTATATCTTCGTAATTATATTATAAATTGCAAATGTTATTCGTTACGCGGCAACTAGATTTTCTAAACTATTTTTCCACACATAAAATATTACTTTTATTAATTCCGTCTACGCGTATTGTGCGTCAAACTTTTGTATGGACTGAAACCACCTTAAGCTCAGCAGTTGTAAATGTCAAAATTACAATGGAGATATGCATCTTTCTACTGCTGATTTGACTTTATAAAATCGCACCCCTGAAGTATGATTTTTGAAAGTAAAATCAGCAGTAGAAAGATGCATATCTCCATAGTAATTTTGACATTTACAACTGCTGAGCTCAGCGAATGAGTTTCAAAAATCGCACTCCAGAACGGGACCCTATATTATTTATAACTGTGACGAAGGACAATTCAGAGTACATTGCTGAGAATGCTAGGACATGTTACCTACTGCAAGTTTAGCGTCATTAGTAACCATCAATGTACTCTGAATTGTCATTGTCAACTGTCGCGTTTATTAAACAGGGCGCTGGAAAATAATTCCGCTCGTCATAGTCAACTGCGCAAGCAACCTACATCCGTGCTACATGATATCTTTCTTTCTCTAAGTATAAAAAACCTCCCAACCGATCCCGGGATCATTATGAAATTGATAACTAGGTACATAATGTAAAACTACATATTGTATGTTACGGATCCCGAAAACAGGTACAACTACAAATAAAATATAGGTAATTTCGCATATAGTAGAATTGTAAACCACGAACTTTCTATATACCTTTTTTTGCCCTTTTAATATTTGGCATAACGTATACTATTATTTGGTGGTCCAGCAGTGGACAAAAATCGGCTGAGATGATGATGATGATGATACTATTATTTCCATAGTTTCTTTGGAACCCTGGCACTTTGGCCCTGGCTCCTGGCATTGTCTTTTAAGTTTGTCCTTCTTTTTTTTTGAGCTTTTAACCCTGAGGTTACGTCAGCCCCATCGTACATTTACCATTAAGACTACAAAATGAAACAATTTTACAATGAAATAAAAAACTTCTAAAACTAACGAATATACAAACACACACACAAAAGTTTGTCCTTCATAATTAAGTTTTTACGCAGCGTTTTTTTTTTTAATTTTCATTATAATAGTGCTAAAAAATATTCAATTAAATCTTCTCTCGTGTCCCATACGATTTTTACGACAGAGATTGACAATACAAAGCTATTAAAACTGCCATCTATACGATTACACTTACGGCCAAAAGTTTCAATCAATAGGAAACCGATCAAACAAAAATCTTTACAAAACTTTTTTATTCGTTCCCTCTTTATGTTCCCTTTATTCGCATTACATCCAGCCCGCGTCTTCTCTGAGTGTCATTAAACGTGTGAGGATGTTTGGGAAAGTTTTAACCTAAAGCTTTATCTATATTGTGCCTTATTTTGTGTCCGATTACTAGAAAATCATGGAAAGTTTTATTTTTATTTAATAAAGAGCGTTAACCCGCGACTTCGTCCGCACAAATTATATACCAGATTTTAAGTCAGATCATAAGCTATCAAACAAAAAAAGTTTCATCAAAATCGGTTTAGTAGTTTTTGCGTGATACTCGTTCAAACAAACAAACAAACAAACAGACAGACAAAAAATCAAAAAATTGGTGAAATGGAATCAGGGACACCTAAAAACCATATCGTAACTTTTTTTTTGTTAATATCTTCAATGTACAGACAAACTTCCTGTTACAGTTTTATAATAGTACGAGCGTTAACCCGCGACTTCGTCCGTACAAATTATATACCAGATTTTAAGTCAGATCATAAGCTATCAAACAAAAAAAGTTTCATCACAATCGGTTCAGTTGTTCTTGCGTGATACTCGTTCAAACACACAAACAAACAGACAGACAAAAAATCCAAAAATTGGTGAAATGGAATCAGGGACACCTAAAAACCATATCGTAACTTTTTTTTTGTTAATATCTTCAATGTACAGACACACTTCTATTACAGCTTTATAATAGTATAGATATAGATAGATAGATAATTGGTTTGCGCTTGGCTTCAAATTACATGATGGGAAGTGTAGAAGAAGCTAAGGATGTAGCGCGCTCACCCAGAAAAAAGCCTATTAACTCTTGTTCAAAAAAATCCTAATTGTATTTGCTTGGAAACACAGACGCAGTGAGAGAGTTCCAAACCTTACCGGTTCTCATTATAAAAGAGGAAAACTGTCATCATCATAGGCCTTTTCATCTATAACAGATGATTTAAGCAGCGTCTTGGCGGCACTTACACTCGTGGCTATAGAGCCCTATACGGGAGCGACAGGCACGGCCGCACTTGCGGCAAGTCAAATTTGGAATCACTGGGGTGCGTTCACGACCTTTAGGTGCGGTTGTTTTTCAACTCGCTCTAAGGTACGGAACGACCGCGCCAATTTTTAACTCGCTATGAGGAACGGAACGATCCCGGTTGTTTTATAACCTCAAATTTTGACATTTAAAGTAATATCTTTCCTTCCAGGCTTCCAGGGCTTCCATCATTTCCAAATACAATAAAAAAACTCATTTTCCATGTTAGCAAATCAAAAAGTGAATAAAAATAGTTTGAAAAACAAACTTTTATTCAAAACGCGCGAAAAGTCAAGTAACCACAGATAATTAAAACGTCAGAGTGTTTTTTAACCATCGAATTTGATGGTTAAAAGTTGCAACCCGTCAGAGGTTCGGAACGGTTAAGTTGTGACAACCGAGTTGCAAAGAGCGTTTTTCACCGAGCCTCGGAACGGCGTTAGTGCGAAAAGTTGCACTAGGGGTGCACCTGGGGCGTAGGTTCTGAACGCAGCCCAGCTCTTGCTGTGTCTCCTTTCTCGCTTGTAAGCTAAGGAAATAAACCACACGCGATCGTGCGCGGTTATTCCTTCCTTCCTTCCTTCCCATTGCCCGCTGTCGATGTGGTCTCCCGACATTTCTCCTGGCATACACAACTTGACCTAGAAGAACTTGTCGTGGAGAGAGTTCCAAACCTTACCGGTTCTCATTATAAAAGAGGAAAACTGTAGGTACAGTTTAAAAGCATAGTATTTTCAAGCTCATGCCTAAATTCTGAGGTAATTAAGGTCAACATTCATAGAGGGTTACTTTGGAGACAGTGCGCATTTTTCTTCCATGCAATGCAGTATCGTTAATAGAACACAAAAAGGATTTGTTTTTGTTTCTTATTTTTGCCATTTATCCACCCGAAAATTAATGTAGCGTTGCCACACTACACTCGTGAGTCAAAAGGGTTGGTAGGCGCGAGGTCAGCCCGGGGGGCGACCGGCATACGCGCCCCGTGGTCTCTCTCGAGGGTGAGTCAGTGAGCGCAACCCTCCGCCGCGTCTATGTTATCTTAGTACAAACTAAGTGGAACGCTGATTTTCCATAGACAGCTTCCGCCATCTATCGGTTATGTTTCGAAGCACTATGTGTTGAACTAGGGTTCATATCGGAGTAACAGCGCACTACACCTCACGCGCTGCGCTGTAGTGAGAGATTTCGCCCATATCAATCACTGTCTTGTTGGTCTAGCGGTCTAGACAACCGGCTTACGAACCGAGTAGCTAAGGTTCGATCCTCTTGTCGGCCGATCGTCTTTTTCAATTTATTTCATAATGTGGCGCCCCCTAGTGCTAATAAGCGGCTACGCAATTAGGACGTCCTAAAATTCAAGGCGATTTATCTATCTATATCCAATATACATATTAATCTATGCGCCGCGTGCGCACGTGTCTTGTTTACGCTTGAATTTTAATATTTTTGTATGAGACATGATAAAATAAAAATATGTATCTTTTTATTTTGAATGACCTTCATATACGTAAAATTTGCGCAATGTCTCCGAAGTAACCCTGTATAGCTAGTTAGTTATAGCTATATACTTAAACTAGCTTGTCCATGTGGATTTCGGAAAAATTCAACACCCAATTTTTTTTTTTACTAGCCTATTTCATCCCACTGCTGGGCAAAGGCCTCGCCTTTAATCTTCCAACCATTTCTATCCTGGGCAAGTTCTGGCCACTTGAGGTCAAAAGCATCCAGATCATCCCGCTACCTCTTCCTAGGAAGGAAACACCCCGTTGCACATCTTTATTTTAATTTCGATTCAATTCGAAAAATATTTTCTTAGTACAACCCTACGTGATACCCTAATAAAGATAAATATAAATAAAATATAAATAGTTTATTCCAATATTTTATATATTTAAACGACTTCTCTACTTCTGAAGTCGGGTTTAATTTTTTGATAAAATGTTTAGTAATTTAGTATATTGGGTTGACATTGAATAAAAATCTATAATATATAATCTAAACTATTATAAAACTGTTACAGAAAGTGTGTCTGTACGTTGAAGATATTAACAAAAAAAAGGGACGATATGGTTTTTAGGGGTTCTTGATTCCATATCACCAATTTTTGGATTTTTTGTCTATCTGTTTGTTTGTCTGATCGAGCATCACGCTAAAAATAATGAACAGATTTTGATGAAACTTTTTTGTTTGATAGCTTATTATCTGACTTAAAATCTGGTATATAATTTGTGCGGCCGAAGTCGCGGGTTAACCCTAGTGATGATATAATCTAGCTGATGATTTGCTATATATTGTTGAGGAGTTCCTTTGTCCAGGTATTTCCGAAGCCCTTCATCAGATCTTCACCAAATTAATATGAAATCAACTCGATAGTAGCTCCTTTAGACAAAAACAAAAATCATCCAAATTGGTCAACTGACCAAGTGCGTTTCGGGCCACGCGCAGGGTAGGGTTAGAAGGGGTTCTAAGTCCATTATTATATTGCGACGGGCAACCACGGAAGCGTAACCCTACCCTACCAAAAGCCCCCGCTTTTGGTTTTATACTATGGTTTAACGGCTAATAAAGTCTAAAAAGTAGATTTTATAAGTTGGTTAACTATTACTCTTAAACTTGTAAAGCCTACTTAGCGGTGATAGTTTTCCTTTTAATTTTGTTATAATTATATACTACTACCATGAATTTTTTCACATACCCAGAAACAACCGTTTAGCCGGCATTGGGACGACGACGACGACACTTGACTCAATATTTCGCTAACGGATCCCTAAATCGAAAAATGGTGTTTACATACCCGTAATATTTTTGAACGACCTATCCAACGGTACCCCACACCATGGGATAGACCAGGAAAAAAATTCCACTTCGCGTATAGGGGTTGTACCCTAAAAAATATATTTTTCAAGATTTTATTTTACCACTTTGTCGGCGTAATAAAAATATATATATCCATGCCAAATTATAGCTTTCTAGTACTAAGCGTCTCTGAGCTAAGCCGCGGACGGACGGACAGACGGACAGACGGACGGACATGGCGAAACTATAAGACCTCGGACCCTAATAAAGGAAAAAAAACATAACCCTCCTTCTGGCGCAGTCGGGTAAAAACAAAAGGGACACAGACGAATTAAGAACCTCCTCCTTTTTTTAAGGTCGGTTAAATAAAGGAGAATTTTATCTTCAAACACTAATTACGTATACAATAAATACATATAAAATATATATGTCACCGAATTGGTTTTCAAACCAGATTTAACACAAAATAACGCGGCAAAGTAACAGTAACAAAATTGGTGGGAGAAAAAGTACTATCTAGTACAAAATCAAAAATTTTTTATTCAAATAATATCACATAGAAAGCTTTTTGACGTCATTTTTTGACCCCACCACCGCTTCGGAAGGTGTTCCGTTGAGAGAAGAAATTTACTCTTAAACCTGAATGCTAGAGATTTGATATTAGAATGCGGACCTATATATATATTTTTTTTTCGTACAAGGGTGATATTTTGACACTACCTTTTTTTTTTATTACGTATGGGTTTGCTCTTGACCTCAATCTAGTCCTCAGGACTCTCTGCCGCCAGAAAGTCTTCAACACACATCTTTTAATCAAAACAAAATACGCAAAGTACAATTAAAATACAATATTGCGTTACATAAAGTAACATTGTCAAGACCAGACATTTTGGTCATTCAAATGGTCATCGAGTTTATAGTAGCCTTTTTTACAGAGGACTTGTTTAACATGGGACTTAAACTTTTTGTCTGGCAAGTTTAGAATATCCTCTGGTATCTTACTATCGTACTACATACCTACAGTGCAAATAGTACCGTGTATAGTACTAGATACTCTTTCTTATACTGTGGTAACGGTAATACCTAGGTCCTAGCTGGTACGCCAGTGAGAGATTTTCAGAAAGCCATTAAAAAAGAAAAAATAGTTCCTAATGGCTTGATAGATGGCGTTGACGAGACAGGGGTGAGCGCCCTTGCAGATAATAAAATAGTAAGAATTTGTGTTTCTAAGTAAACAGCAAAATATGAACATATATTTCGTCAACGGATGCGTCTGACTCAGTGACATGCATTTTTATTTACTTTTAATAGCCTAAAGAACAAGGGGCAGAATGGGCCCAGCACTGTAGCACTTTTTTATCTACTTTAAAATAAAGGCCTGAAGAAGACCAACATTTTATTATACGGCAGCATAACAGTAACGCATTAAATAAAAAAGTTACTCCCACAGTACCATACTCTTTCTTCTACTATATGGGCATTATTAGGTAAAAAAATATTAGCATTCATATAGGTTATTGATTGAATTTTTAAATGTGATAATTTTTTTATTTAACGCGTTACAGTTATGCTGCCAAATAATAAAATATTAGTATTATTCAGGTCTTTAATTTAAAGTTGATAAAAAAGTGCTACAGTACTGGGCCCAGGGTTCATACAAAACTGCCCATTGTTCTTTTAGCTTACATTTTCGTGTTCGGACCCCTCTCTGGTCAACGCCATCTATCGCCGGTATGTTAAACTACGTTTGACTAGCTGTCAGAAAACTCCTCATAGTATTCTAAGAAAGTAGCCAAAGTCTCACCGACAGTACAGACAACGCTTTACTGCTATTGAAAGTTTTACCGGATCTCTATTTTCACACTTTCAGGTCGAAGGAAATGGCCGGGATTACGGCTCCTCCGGGAATTTATTTTTTGTAAACGATTTTGTTATAGCCGAAGACTGTAGATGAAGCGAATTTCGAAAGACAATATTGTATGTAAAAATATTCAGAAAAGAAGTTGATCGAAGTTTGAAACTTTTGATAGACTAGAAAGTCACCTTGTTGAGTTTGGGCACTGCTAGTGAAGAGCTTAAAAAATCACACACACACAGGGTGTAACAAAAGATGTCGTAGTGATATTTAATGGATGATTTTATGGTTTAGAGTCTAAACTTTAGACCATCAAGCTAAACAACTTTCACTACGGAGCCAACGTTTTATACAAATTGGCAGTACCTAGTCGATTCGAATAATATGGGACACGTATGGGACAGCAGATTATTTTTAAATAAATTTAGACCTTGTCTCTATATAGCCCAGTCATTTTACGGAGTTTTGTTAGGCGGAGTAGGGAGTAATTATTAATTGGACTTTTAAACTGTAAGGCACCATTTAGTGACCAAAAGACTATCTTAAAACATATTTAAAAAAAACGCTATGCAACATAGAAATCGGAATTGTATGTCCCAGAAGGCTTTTAAATTATTAATATTAATACCAATGCACTTATTTGACTTAGATTTAACAATATAAATTATTTTAATTAAATAAAATAGGCACTGAAATTTAAAAAATGAAGTTTTAGAAAATACGAATGTATAGCCTCTCTTATTGGTGAAACTGGTGAAGGTAGCGGGCGGGTGGTGGATGAGGGCAGCGCAGGACCAGTCGTGGTGGCGATACTTGGGAGGCCTATTATTGGGAGGTCATGTTTTAAGTTTTTTTTAATTATTAATTTTTAAGCCATTATTCCAGTATTTCAGAAGTTATCTTTTTAACTTTAAGCGCAGATATCTCGAGACTGTATTATAACGATTGAGTTTCCATCCCATAGGATGGGCTTTGTTCCATTGGACAACACCTATCCAACAACACCTCAATCAATTTATAAAAAAAAAAAATTCCAACCTTTTCGTCAGAATACGTTCGCAGAGGGAGGCCATGGTGGAGCTTTCAAACTTGACTTTAAGTCTTGTCTCCCAGTGGGGTGACAATAATCTAGTCAATTTCAACGCCGCCAAAACACAGGCTTGTCTGTTCACCGCCAAAAGGAGTTCGTTTAATCTGGCTGCTACTTTCCGGGGTACATCTGACCCTGTTTCCGACAGTCTTGAGCTTCTTGGCATGAGGTTGACTACAAAAATCAACTTCGGCGCTGACATCAAGTCGAAGGCTCAAACTGCGACCAAAATGTTAGGCATCTTAAACAAGGTGAAGCGGTACTTCACTCCTGGACAGCTCTTAATGTTGTACAAAGCTCAGGTCCGATCTTGTATGGAGTATTGCTGCCTCATGTGGGATGGCTCAGCCAAGTATCAACTACACGCACTCGACTCGGTTGAACGCAGAGCCAGGAGACTCATTGGCGACAGTAAACTGGTTGAGACTAAGCTTCAAAGCCTAGCCCACCGCCGCAGAGTAGCGTGCTTGTCGGTCTTCTACAGATTATGCCCAGGAGCTGCATGAGCTCATCCCGCCTTCCCCTTTCTACTATCGGACTTCCAGACGCACCGTGGGATACCACCCCTTCTTAATTGATATCCCACAAATCCGCACTAAGCGCCTTTCTGATTCTTTTATAATGCGCACAGCCAAGGAGTGGAATGCCCTGCCTGCGTCAGTATTTCCGAGCGCTTACAACCCGAATTACTTTAAAGTACGAGTGAATAGGCATCTTCTGGGTAAGCTCGCTACATCTTCGACCCCATCTTTGTCCTGAGGACTCGATTGAGGTCATTTGAAATAAAAAAAATCGTCATCGGACCAAAAAAATCATTTAACTACATCATTTCTATTTTTGGGTTACTGTTATCGTTCCCTATGCCAAATTTCGATTCAATAGGTGCAAAAATGAACGAGTAATCGGGTTGGGGCATACAGTAGACAGAATGGACGAAAGTCTAAGGGTTCCTTGTTTGACTACGGAACCCTAAAAATGCTCGTTAAAAGCAATACAAAAGCAAGCTGAATGAAAGCGTTGAACAAATTTTGTGAAATTCGCTACGCAAATAAATTCGATGAAGCAAAACTATAAATTGTTAGATTAATCCAATGTTTTATCTATTTGGTGCAAGCTATCCTATGTTGGTGAAATATTGCACTATGCGGCGTTAGAGGTAAAACTTTAAAGTTTCAATGCAGATATCCCATTTCAGTCACATTCTCAACTTAAGGGTAATTCCACGGTTTTCCATTATTCACGTGATTTCCTTGGCAAATTTTATATTTAGCTTTATCCTAAAACAGATATGTTAATATGAAAAAAATATGAATTTAAAGCACATATATGAAGGGGGTTCATTTTTATTAATTAGTTTCAAAGTTATTTAATATCAAACAATTTTCGTCCAAGTAAATCAAATAGTCGAGAGGTTCGAAGCCCGTAAGGGGCAAATATTGATATGATGAATATGAATATTTGTACCCGAGTCATGGATGTTTGTATCCATATATGTACTATAATACAAGTAAAATTTTTGTGACAATGTCCAAGATATTATTATTATTATTTATTATTATATTATGGGGGTATTGGGGGGGGGGGGGGGGGGGGGTCCAGACTCACGCGAACCCAATGCGGATTGGTGCGAAATGTGCGAATTGTAAACGAACCCGCAGGAAAAATTTAGTTTTAAAATAAAACAGCAGCACATTAAGTACTAATACAGGGTGTTACAAAAGCAAAAATAAACATTTAAAACTTTTAAGGGAGTTGTAGCGACCATCAAACAGAACAACTTTCACTACGGGACCAACATCAAAATCGCGAAAAAAAAATCTTTTGTCCCATACATTTAGCTCGAGTAGATCTGTAGTTTAGTATGGAACATAAAGCACCGCATCATGGCGATTATGGCAAATCTCCCCATTTTGGAGGAGGCCTATGTCCAGCAGTGGACGTTTATCGGCTGATATGATGATGATGGAGCATCCGATTTTTTTTTTGCGGTTTCGATATTGGCCCCATAGTGAAAGTTGTTCAGTTTGATGGTCATAACTACCCCCTTAAATGTTTATTTGCATTTTTGTAACACCTTGTAATTTTGTCTGTCTATACTATTATAAAACTGTAACAGGAAGTTTGTCTGTACATTGAAGATATTAACAAAAAATAAGTTACGATATGGTTTTTAGGTGTCCCTGATTCTATGTCACAAATTTTTGGATTTTTTGTCCGTCTGTTTGTTTGTGTGTTTGTTTGTGTGTTTGTTTGTTTGTTTGAACGAGTATCACGCAAAAACTACTGAACCGATTTTGATGAAACTTTTTTGTTTGATAGCTTATGATCTGACTTAAAATCGGGTATATAATTTGTGCGGACGAAGTCGCGGGTTAACGCTCGTATTTTTATAAAATTCATTTCTCCTGCCCTGAGGGTGCCTGTCCACTGAAGCGGAGCGAGGCTGCAGAGCGGAGAAATGTAGAAATATTAACCAATAGGATTGCATTAAATCTCCGAAATTTTATGTTAAGTATTTGTTGGTTAGTATTTCTTCGTTTCTCCGCTCTGCAGCCTCCTCGCTCCACTTCAGTGGACAGGCAGCCTATCCTGCCATTCTTGCACAATAATTTTTTTATATTTTGGTGTTGGCGCATTTGCGAATTTTAGGTATTTTAAGAAAATGATCAGACCATCAAACCGAACAACTTTTTACATAAGACCATCATAGAAATAACGAAAAATAATTTTTTGAAGAAATTATTCTACTGCTTTCATAGTTCCATTGTAATAATGCGACCGTCCCATACATTTGCGTCGAGTACTCGAGTAGGTTTGCAGTTTTGTTTTGAACAGCTGTTTTTTTTAACGATTTTGACCTTGGTCCCACATAGAAAACTGTTCAGTTTGATGGTCGGACTATCAGCTTAAAACTGTTTTCAGAAAATTTGGTTGTACCTTATATTCTTTATCCAAAAGACACTTATACTTGTCAAAAAGTTTTGTTTGTAACTTTATTCTGAATATCAAGTTCAAGTTCTGAATATCAATAATATCAAGTTTAATTGATTGCCGCGCTAAAAAAGAGGCGAGAAGAAAAAAGGCGGCATTATTAGTCATTGGCTTTTCATCATCGTCAGCCTAATTATACATCCTGAATGAGGATGAACCAAGTCCAAACATGTATTCCAAAGGAGAATGTACTGTGCGTTAGTCCACCCGCGCGCGTACCCAGTGCGGTAAATTTCAGATCTTCTTCAGCGTACATGCATTTTTCCTCACAATTGGTATATGGCATGTCGTCCGTTCGGATTCGAACCCGGACCCTCATGATTTAGTGTCCACCTTACTCCACACCTTTCCCAAATGCGTCACCGATGATGCTCTCTTAATTGCATGCATATCTTATCTAATTTTCCGTGTGTAAAATTGAGCGTCAAATCAAATTCTAATTAGGCATCCTTCATTTAGCATTTTAAGTAAAAGGAAATTATGGCATGAGGAATAAGTAATTAGTTAATTCGCGTAGAGAAAATTGTTTCTTATTTTTTAATAAGAATCTTATAAGCAATCTCTGAGGCTTTCGTTGGTGTAGTGGAGTTTATGTATTAGAAACGATTATACAGGGTGTTAGGGTAAACAGTTGCATTACTTTAAGGTGGTTGCAGAGGGGTCAATTTTATACAAAACTTTGACGCACAATACGCGTAGACGGCATTAATATAAGTAACTTTGTGTATATGAAAAAATAGTTTAGAAAATCTAGATGCCGCGTCACAAATAACATTTGCAATTTATAAAATTATATTTTTGTTAATATATTCAATGTACAGACAAACTTCCTGTTACAGTTTTATAATAGTACGAGCGTTAACCCGCGACTTTTTCTGCACAAATTATATACCAGATTTTAAGTCAGATAATAAGCTATCAAACAAAAAAAGCTTCATCAAAATCGGTTCAGCAGTTTTTGCGTGATGCTCGTTCAAACAAACACACAAACAAACAGACAGACAAAAATCAAAAAATTATTAATTAACCTAAAAACCATATCGTAACTTTTTTTTTGTTAATATCTTCGATGTACAGACAAACTTCCTGTTACAGTTTTATAATAGTTTAGATTACGAAGATATAAAGCTTTGAAATGTTTAATACAAAGTTTTAAAAGCTTCGGAATTATATTATAAATTGCAAATGTTATTTGTGACGCGGCAACTATATTTTCTAAACTATTTTTCCATACATAAAATATTACTTTTATTAATTCCGCGTATTGTGCGTCAAACTTTTGTATGGACTGAAATCACCTTAAGGGGTGATTGTACCAATGATATTGAACAACTTTCTCTAAGAAAGCTATAATAGGAAATTCAAAATAAAAAAAAAATCATATATGTTTCTTAGGGAAAGTTGTTCAATGTCATGGGTACAATCACCCCTTAAAGTAGTACAATTGATTCAGAGCCCTGTAGAAGTTAAGCAACGACATGTCAGGTCATTCTTTGGATGGGTGACCGTTTTCTTGACGACCCGACCCGGTTACGTATTATTACAGACCCGAATTGCTCTGAAGTCTTTAGAATTTGCTTTTGTAGATCAAAACCAAACTGCATACCAATACAGAGAGTCTATGTTGTTATACATTTTGCTTTAAAACGTTCGAGCAAGTTTGTAACATAAGAGTACAGCAAAGGACTGATTCTAGTCTACTTTTGTATGTTGGTATGTGTCGTTATGGTCGTATGACCCGGTCGGTGTAATGGTAACCACGCCAGACTGCCAAAGCAGGTTCCTGGTTTCGAATCCCGGTTCGGTTATGTGTTTTTGCCGTGGTTGTATGATATAATAAATCATCATCATCATCTTATTTAAGAGCTACGCTCTTGTCGGTGGAGTATTCGCCAATCCTGTCTCTTTTTCGCTAGTCTCTTGAGTTCTTGATATGACACGACATCAACCTTTTCCTTCACTTGGGCCAGATAACTCTGTCTAGGTCTTCCTCTGCCTCTCTTCCCCTCTATCTTCCCTTCCAGTATGGTTTTAAAGAAATTGTCGTTTCGTATCAAGTGTCCGATCATTTTCCCCCTCCAGTTTTCGGTTCTTTTTAAAATGTTTCTCTTTTCTTTAACCATTCTTAACACCTCTTCATTTGTTATGCGTTCCGTCCAACTTATCCCCTCCATTCGCCTCCAACATCACATCTCAAAAGCTTCCAGCCTATCTCGATATCGTTTAGTCATTGTCCACGTCTCGCTACCGTACAGTGCAATATAATAAAAAGTTACCTATAATAATTAGCAATGGAAATAATTATATTGGTTACTTATGGTAATACCTATACATATATATCAAGTAAAATCTATCTTACTTGGTGCCTATGATGAGCGTTATTTTTTTTATCTAAACATCTCAATATAAGTTCCTAGTCAAGGTAATCGTGACCGTTGCCTTCTTTGAGCGAAGGTCTGGAATTTTGGGATTGATAATGATGGCCTTTAGTTACTAACTCAACTTAGGGTCAATTTACACTGTAAGAGCAGAGGCGCGCAGCGATAGTTTAGGAGCATTTTCGGTGCACTATGTCACAGTATAAGACAGTAATCCATCTTCATACGATGGTATCAAACGCGGCGTACGCCTCGTAGCACGCACACACTGACACTATCTCCGCGTAGTTCCGTCTGGCGCTCCCTGAGATATCGTTGTACGTACTGGCGAGTCTGGCGAGTACACGTACAAGCCACGTTTGGTACAATTGTATGAAGATGGATTACTGTCTTATACTGTAACTATGTTATACCAGCGAGCACGCCGCACAACGCGACGACGCAAGGCCGTGCGCGACCAGTTCAAAGTGGGGCGCCGCGCGGCTGCTCGCGACTGCCCGCGGCTGCTCACGGCTGCTCTTTTAGTGTGAATTGACCCTTATAGTTTTACCAGTATAAAATACTATTTTGAATCCAAAATTTAAATCACCTTTTCAATATAAACTCTATTCACAAACTATTTCACTTCAACCCGTAAGTTTTCATTGGTTTCCCTTCAGTTTCAAGCTAAAATCTTGTCGAAGTTTTAAGTCCCGGAGTTTACACTTCCTTCTCTATATGAAGACACAGAAAACAAGCCATTTCGAAACTAGTTTCGTTGGATTAAGAATCCTGTTGTGTAATTTCCTACGTAGCGTGAAGTATAATCGTAGAGTTACTTTACGAAGTCTTGCAAGACATGCAATTTTTCTTTCCAATTTAAACTTATTACGTGCCCTTAAGAACTTTATTAGGAGACTTCCTGGAATGTACTGTGATGAGTGTGGCCAGGTAAAGTAAGGTAGGCGTTATAGAAGGGTAACTAATTAGTGGATTTCTGGAATAATTACTTGCAATCTGGGAGCTGGTAGTTTATGTTGCGGTAGACTTGGTAATTAAATTTTAGGTAGGAATCCAAGCGGCTTTCCTTGAAAAGCTTTACAAAATGTTTTTTAATATTTATATTTATAAAAGCATGTTTTTAGGTCTCCAGAGTACCCAACGGGTGCCAACGGGGCCCTATTCATAAGTTTTCGCTGTCCGTCCGTCCGTTCGTCCTAGCTTCAGAGGACTGTATCTTATGAACCGTAATAGGTTAGCTGGTTGAAGTGTTCACAGCTAGGACATACGGCCGGACAGACGAACAGCGTAGGCTTACGAATAGGGTCCCGTCTTCATCTTTTGGGTATGGAACCCTAAAAATGAAAAGTCTACTAAGGATGAGTCTTGTAAAAGTAAATGTAAAAGATTGTATGAGTATTGGAGATCCAAATAAATAATTTTTCTTTCTTTTCTTTTCTTTCTTTCTCTTTATACCAACACCTGCCTTCTAGATGACTAGACATGTGTCTATTGGGAAAACAACTGAATCATGATTCTTATAAGTGCAATTGCTCCACAGTTGCAGGTATAGATTTTTGCAATTACAAGACTTCGGAAAGATGTAAGAACGTCTTTTGTCTTGAGGTCAAGAGCAAACACATCTTTAATAATTAATTGAATCAGGCGTTACTTTGCGGAAATCCATGACTAATATGTAGATGACACGATTGTATCAAGACCTCCGCTTCCAAGTACCTAGTAGACAAAGTTGTATTACGTTATGCAACACAACCTGCCCACCAAATAATTTCTACTCTACACGTGTTTCGCTCCACCAAGGAGCATCCTCAGGAGTTAGACCGACGAACGTTCGAAACAGAGTTGTTACTCCGCCGAGCGTCCGACACCGAGTGACCTGTGCGCTTTTTTTTTTTTTTTTTTTTTTTTTTCGAATTGACCAATACAGCATTGCTCAGGGAGCATCGACTGCTTATTACTGCGGACTATGGGGGGACCACACCAGTGACGGCGAAGCGCCCTGGTAGGTCTACCGAACCAATGCATGAGCTTAAGCAACCTGCCCAAGGGGCACCCCTAAGGGGTACGGACCTCGGCAATGGGCGTTGCTGGGACTACGCGGGCTACGATTGGGTAGTGGGGATCGGTGAGAATCGGTCAGCGATGTGCCGGTAGCGTCTGTAGGCGCCAGAAGGCAAAAGAGTGGGCAGAGATCGCGACGAACCCCCCCGGGGACGGGACGGTGGGGATTTCGATTTTTACGACGACGACGCAACAAAGAAATGATTGTGTTACCGCCGGCGGTGATCGTGTTGTGTGTGTTTGTGTCGGTGAGTCGTGATTGGAGGGCCGCTATCATAGCGACCGTGATCGGGTCGTCCGGTTCGTCTAAGACGTTCCGAGGCCGACGCTTTCGAGGCTTATTGTGCCTACAGCACCGGTAGGTGGCATTTTTTCTAATAAGAGGGTTAGAATGACGTGGGAGGGCGGTGAAATAGTCCGTAACCATAGATTTGAGTAGTTGCTTGATGGTAGGCAACTCCAGATCGATGTTAAGGTTCTTATTACGTAAGAACATAGGTGCGCCAGTCGCGGGACCTGTGCGCGCCGTCTGTCGCCTATTTATACCCGTTTGACAGTGCCCCGCCCCTGTCGGTTGGTGAAAGTGTGTAATGGCAGTTTGTTGTGACTGACCTCGGGCGTTTGATTGGAAAATTCTTAATAACGGTGACGAAGATACATTTATCTGCTCGTTAAGAATGTTCACCACCGTTATTAAGAATTTTCACCGTTATTAAAACTCCATGTATCTATAGGTAGTTGTGATACCTATACTTGCTGAGATTCCTTCGAAACTAATGTTATGAAGCTGGTCATCTGTTGATGGTCACATATTTCTTCTACTTGTCTTACCCTTGTAAAGTGAATTATTTACAGGTCTACTTACTAGTTTAGGTTACTTGGTCAGAATACTTTTTTTCAAGATTAAAACTAATTTTCTATCTTCAGCATTGTGTCCAAACCATAAAGAAATTACCTCCATGGTCCAAACACTGCAATATGCCAGCTTCCTGAAACACTGTCATTTGCACAACACAAGTCACTAGCTCAAGATGGCGGGCGTCCCAATCAAGGACCCAATTATCTATTCGTTTGATCAAACCTGGTCTTCTACTCGTACATACCATCCTATTGTAAATTAAATAGCCAACTATACCCGTTTATTCTTTAAAAAGCCTTTGTCAGAACTTCTGAAGCACCATCTTGTAAACAGCACATAAAAGTCAAAATAACAGCCAAGCTAATTGCAAGAAGTTGGCACGAAAAACTCCAAGCTTTCTGGTTCACCGTTTGGAAATGCATCAAAGCAAGCATTTCTATTGAACTATTGCAACGCGATTGCATCTTTTATTCATGAGGGTACGGCGGCTTATATTGTTCATCTAGATTCTAGACTTTGGCAAGATACCCTAGAGAGTAGGTCGAGTGAGGAATATGGCTGTATTAGACGCAATTACTGATTGCATTTTAGGATAACATATTATATACCAAAAAGAAGCAGACATGTTACTAGCGCGCAAAAAGTGAAGACCTAATAAGGATGACCGTCAAACAATACTACGTGGATGACGGCTGTGGCGCGGCACAATTTTACGCTCTATTTTCTATGAAGGTAACATATCTTGTCTAAAATATCATTGACGTTAACTCTATTTGGACATGTTTTGCAATGCAACCAGTGAGGCTGTAACATTATAAATTGAGCTAAATCGATCTGACTTTAACGTAGGCAAGGGCATCAGCCATTTTTGTGTGGAGCCCGGCATTCCTACTTTTCGACATCTTCATGATATTTTGTCACCACCGGCTAAACATAGAAAAATTGTAGAAGGCACGAAAACAAACCTAAAATTAATTTTGGTAAAATCTTCTTAAATTTCTCCAACTGAGTATTCATGAGACTGATTATGCCAGTTCCAAGACATTATTTATTTATTTATTTATTTACACATAACAATACAGAAAAAACAATTAAAGTAGACATGTACAAAGGGCGAGCTTATCTCTAAAGAGATCTCTTCCAGCAAACCCGCAACAGAGACAGTTCTGAAGTGTGAGGCAGACAAAATGTGTACAGCACTAATGATAAAAACTAGATACTTGTTGTTAAATGGATGTTAAATATATATATATATAAATATAATATAAATAAACATAATTATAAATAAACAAATAGATACAATAAACATACATAAACTATGGCTTATTTTAGAGAGTGATAGTGTTCATTCACTTGCTTTTTGAAGGACGCAAATGTTTGACAATCACGAATATCGGCGGGGAGTGAGTTCCACAACCGGGCAGCATGGATAGTGAAAGAGTAGGAGTAGAAGTCTGTGGAGTGGGTCTGGATTCTAAGTTGGGTACGGATATGAGATCGACAAGGTTTGTCAGGAGGGCGGGAGAAGGAGAAACGATCACGGAGATAGCTAGGGGCGGAAGGATTGTGAAGGATTTTGTGGAGGAGTCAGAGGATATGGACATCACGACGCTTGCGAATAGGGAGCCACTTTAACTGGGCCCTGTAGTCGGACACGTGGTCATACGTCCATTATCTAGAATATTTTCCTTTATTTTGACTTCCCCTATACCTATAGGAAGAGAACACAGGTGCAACATGTGCACGCATGCCCAGCGGGTCCCTCGATCCTAGGGCTTTGACACCTAGCTCATCATTTAGTGCTCATTTAGTGCTTTCAGAATATGTATGGCTTATATTTAGTGCTTCAAAGATAACGAAGTTATATTAAATCTAAGCTAGCGTCCGCCCAGCGGGGCCCTTCTTTATTATAGACAAAAATGATTAAAATGTTATAACAATATTTAGTGCTCTTAATTCCCAATAAAAATGTATAACTTTTTAAGTTTTTAACTTCCTACAGGGTGTAACAAAATATTTTAGTCATATTTTAAAGGGGTAGTGTAGACCACGAAACTGAACAACTCACTCACTATGGAGCCAACATCGAGAAAAAAAAAATCTGCTGTTTAATACTAAACTGCAGTATGCGTACTCGACTCAACTCAAATGTATTTTTTTTATCTAAATATCTCAATATAAGTTCCTAGTCAAGGTAATCGTGACCATTGCCTTCTTTGAGCGAAGGTCAGGAATTTTGGGATTGATAATGATGGCCTTTAGTTACTAACTCAACTTAGGATCAATTTACACTGTAAGAGCAGAGGCGCGCAGCGACAGTTTAGGAGCATTTTCGGTACACTATGTCACAGTATAAGACAGTAATCCATCTTCATACGATGGTATCAAACGCGGCGTACGCCTCGTAGCACGCACACACTGACACTATCTCCGCGTAGTTCCGTCTGGCGCTCCCTGAGATATCGTTGTACGTACTGGCGAGTCTGGCGAGTACACGTACAAGCCACGTTTGGTACAATTATATGAAGATGGATTACTGTCTTATACTGTAACTACGTTATACCAGCGAGCACGCCGCACAACGCGACGACGCAAGGCAGTGCGCGACCAGTTCAAAGTGGGGCGCCGTATAGGACAGCAGATATTTTGCTTTTTGTTTCGATTTACGAGCCTACCTCAGTGAAACTCGAAAAACGTCAGCTGTTTCATAAAAAACTATACAATACCTAAACGACTCAAATGTGACAGGGACAGCTGGTTTTTTTTAACGTTTCCAGAGGGTGACTCCATAGTGAAAGTTCTTCAGTTTGATGGTCTGAGTTTCTTTTTTTTCTTTTTATATTTTTCCGAAATAACAAAAAACTATGGCCCTATCAACCTCGAAAACAATAAGTAAGTAACAATATATTTAAAACTTGTTTTTTTTAACGTTTCCAGAGGGTGACTCCATAGTGAAAGTTCTTCAGTTTGATGGTCAGAGTTTCTTTTTTTTTCTTTATATTTTTCCGAAATAACAAAAAACGATGGCCCTAACAACCTCGAAAACAATAAGTAAGTAACAATATATTTAAAACTTGTTTGTTTGTACACGCATCACTTTGAAACTACTCAACTGATTTGGATAAGGTTTTCACAAAAGCATTATAGTACAAAATACAATACAAAAAAAACGTTTATTTTTAAATGCATAATGTTATCAATAACATTTTCGGGGCTTCCTTTTAAATATCTAAAAGAACAAAAGGCTCCGCTCTTCCATATCTATGAGTGTATACATTAAAAACAAACTAATAAAGTTTAACAAAAGTTTTGAAATAGTTTTCTTATCTAATAAACAGAGTTTAAGCGTTAGATTATGTTATAGAGAAAGTGTAACAAACCTAAAATTAAAGTTATATGAGTAATAGGAAAATGCATGCTTCGAACTAAAAGTATATTTTGAAATTGGAACTGGTGCTAACGTGTTTTTTTTTAATGTACGTACACATTTCTTGGCTCAATATGGCTCTTCAATATTATACCGAAAAAAAAAAAAAAAATAATTAATTAGTCCCGGCTCAAATCGTAAATTGACTGGGCTATACGTTATAGTAATTAAGACCGTCTAAAGTTGTGGCACAAAGTTATAAGACCAGATGAAAAAGTCAATTTTGATTAGTCTTATATCTTTGTATGGCAACTTTAAACAGTCTTACTATTACGTATGGGTATTTAACTAAGGTGAAGAACTTGACAGTATAGAAAAAAAAACATCGAAATTTAAAAAATTAAGACAATTTTTTTTTTGCTACGGCGCGCGCGGCGGATTTTGATCTGTAAGACATGGGTTTTTATATAAGTAATTTCGTACCCTGCAACAACACCAAAACGGCAATCGGTAATCTTTTTTGTAATTATTTGGATTAGCTGTTATGTGGTCTGTACCTACAAGGTGTCCTGCTAACCCAGAAAACATAAGCTTTAACTTTTCTCGGGCACAACTTTACGGTGATGTTGTTTTTATTTCTCTGTTAAGAGTGTCCAGCTTTTAGACGTTACCTACTAGCTTTTGCTCGCGACTTCGACCTCCGCTCCCGTTATAGTAGAGACATAAAATGTGCAGGTAACTAGTATTTTTTAATGTCTTACCATACTAAAAGCTTGTGGTGAGACTTAAAAACTGGTTTTGTTACTGTAAGGGGTGATTGTACGAATGATACTGAACAACTTTCCCTAAGAAATATTTAGGAATTTAGCACAAAACATTTGGACTTTCTATACTAAATTGTATTTGTATTTATTTATTTTCCAGATAGGTACATCAATTGACACGACTTAAGTAATACATCACAAATGCAATTAGCTGACCGAACGTGAACATGAAATTTCAATAAATCAATAAAAAAAAAATTTTCATTTAATTGCATTAGGGTTTACCCTAACACCCTGTATACTACAAGTAGGTACTACAAGTAGGTCTTTCTTATACTGTACCGATGGGTTCGAAACTCATCTTCATCAACTATAAGAATAAGTATGCTGTCATATAATGTGACTTTAATAACTGAAAAACGAGATAAAAAACCCTTCATTTTGTAAGAGTAAACAGGCTTTCAAAGAGTATATAATTTTAGTATCTAGACTAGATCATCAATCACGGCCTAATCATAGGGATGTCACGAATATTCGTATTTTAAACCGAAACTAAAGCATCCGAAAGAATTATTTAAAAAAAAAAACAAAAAGCCGCGACTGCGTAACAAAATAATAATCTGAAAAGAGAAAAAAAAACCTCTATCATCTACATACTAATTTTATTTTGCTTGAGAACTTAAATGTTATAAGGTAATCGCAGGCGGCGCACACGGAATCGGGTAAACTTGAAACAGTATCAGAAATTTTTAATATTTTATTGATCAGTGATTGACTGTGATGCGAATTTCAGAAAATTTCTTTTTTGTTTTCACACGAAAGAGCTAGTGTTAATATTTGAGTTTTGAAAAAGAGCGCTGTATAGCTTAGTTGATTTAAAATATACCAGGTGATGGGGCTTCACCTGCTATCTATCCTCTAATATTGCGACTCAAAATTAGAAAAATAATGATCATTATCATCATCAGCCTATAATATATGTCCGTCCCGCTGTAGTACAGGCTCCAGAGTAACAAATAAGCATTAAACAAAGAATAATTTGATTTGAAATGTGACGTGTACTGTACACATACTTAACACTTTTACCTTAGCTATATCATCGTCATCACTATCAAATGTAGCGGACTCTATGTAAATGAGGTGAAAGGATAGGGCACGCTTTGGAGTAATATAATTCGATATAATTAAAGGAAAAGGTACAGTGAAGGCAGACTTGAAAAACAAGACATACTATAACTTTCAGCTAAAAAACATGAAATGAAAAGAGGTTGCAATTCACAACATGCTCCCCCAAAGAAAGACACTGGCTTCTCTTAAAGTGGTTTAAAGAATAGAACCCAATTTTTTGCGTAACGCGTCCAGACCAGACACTGAAATGTGAATCGAACGTCTACAAAAAGGTTCTTTCGCAGATTATTCCTTCATTCAGCCGTATTTGAATATATTTTAATTACATAACATGATAATTTTAATATCCGTATCCGAAATCCCAAAAAATATCCGTAAAATCCCTAGTTTGAACATAGATCATTAAGCAAGAATCTCTTTAACGCTCTATCGCCGCAATCTATCAGAAATCTACTTATCAAAGTTAAGGTTGTGGATGATCTTATAATTCTTGGCTTCAGGAAATTATGGTGTAGGTTCGAGAAAATATCGTGATTAGTTCGGTGAAATCTTATTAAGGAGTCTTGTCTACCAGGCCGATCAATCGTTGTCATCCAGTTATCTCTAATCTTCGCACTTCTGTTGTCATCATCATCATCACCAGTCTTTACAGGGTGAAAATGTTGGACCAAATTTTAGGGTTGGTCTATATCTACTAAAGATCATTATTTGACTGTTTGGTTAAACCAAATTTTGAAATGATAAATTGTTTTGTGTGGGACACAAAGTGGACCTCGCGCATTGTTTTATATGGAAATTTTATTTTTACCTTTCTTCAAATATACACCACTAGTTTTACGTAAAACGGGACTGTTTTTGGACAACCCATAGAAAATCGATCGGACTATCCATTAGACCCGGCATCCATTGTATTCTACGTCAATCATTATGAATTATGATACATAAATATAATTTAGCAGGATCGTTTCTGGATTTTTTGTCTGTTTGTCAGTGCACTCGCATCGCATAAAAACCGCTAAACCAATAAAAATGAGGTGTTCAAAAATATGTAGGTTGGAGTTACATTAATTTGAGTCTTTTCATTCATCGCAATCAGAAAATACGGCACCCTGAAACTTTTTCAGTAGTCTTCTTGCACGAAGTCTCATGAAATACGAAACTCGGATTCAATCTGATTCTAACAAATAAAAGACGTAACTTATGATTTATGAATAACTTTGACGTACCTAATTAATTAGAACATTAGGTCTGTAACCCAAGTCCGAAACCCAATTCATGGCTTTCGTGAGAAATATTTTTTTTCAAACCACCGTTACCCGAACGGAAGTAGCATCGAATAGCTTTGCTACTGACCGATCAGTGTAATTTAATTATAGACCGAAATATTTTGTTTTCCTTTCCCTTTTTTTCTCCTTTTCTTTTGGTCGTCGTA
Source organism: Agonopterix arenella (assembly GCA_927399405.1). Lineage (NCBI taxonomy): Eukaryota > Metazoa > Arthropoda > Insecta > Lepidoptera > Depressariidae > Agonopterix > Agonopterix arenella. The sequence continues at coordinate 16,339,900 of OV656704.1, read as the reverse complement.
TTATGAATTTGAGAAATACAATTTCAAATACTATTACACTTCTCTGAACTCAGTTCAGCCAATAATGTTTTCTTCCCGTCAAAACTTAGGTACGCCATTCGTTTACCTAAGTCCAAAACTGGAAACTATTTTTGACGTGACCCCGCTAAGATCCGAACTGTGTTTATGTCAAACCGTATTCAGCTGCCATTCGTTCCACAGATGCCCACAAATCAATCCAGTTTCCCCCTTTTGTACTAGACCCAAGAGTTTTACCATGGGATTTCAGCTTTAGAGGAACCTCTGCTTAGCTAGGGGCTTCAACTTTATTGTGTAGGCGGCAAGGGTGATTTTATAAATAAGATTAGTGCTCTTTCCGACCCGTTCCGGGATACGTGAGTAGAATTAAATCGTTTGCTTCGGTTTGCGTTTTAAAATGTGCTTTAGATTTTTCTGTTGCTGCTGGAATCTGCTGAACCTTTCAAATTCCTTCGTGCTGAAAAGGTTGTTTTGATTGTATCATCTGTTAAGAACGTTTTATGTGGTGCCCAACTTATAAATAGCACCAATCTAGACGAGATCATGTGACTAATCACTAATCACAATCAGGCATGGACAAAATCTCAGATGCTCACTGCGCTCATTCGCACTCTCGAATGCACTGCGGGATATAGTCCTCCCCCAAGGATCGCCATAATGACCGATCCTGGGCTACCCTCATCCAAGAGTTCCCGCCGCCTTCTCCAGGTCGTCGGTCTTCTTCGTGGGGGGGAGGAGGGGGGGCAACCCACGATGCGCTTTCCAGTACGCGGTCGCCACTCGGGAATGCCCAATCGGCCATTGGTACTGCCAGCAATATGCCCCGCCCACTGCCACTTTTAGCAATTCTTTGGGCATTTCAGACCTATCATAATTAGACTTCTTCCAATATAAGTCACGGATATTTACGTTATGTATGCTATATCTATATCGTTGTGTAATAGTCAACATCCTACAAGTCCTGGCTAGATTCTGGTACTTTAAATGTGACTAAATAATTTTGTATGACAATATCCACAATATTTATTTATTTTACACACGCCAACTTTCCTGTGTATCCAGTCCCCTTCCAGCCACCATGCACATGTCCTCGGATCATCTAGCTTAGGATCATACTGCACTTCCCATCTGCATACACGTGGAACGCGTTACGATAGAATGAATTCTGATTGCAATTTAATAAATTAATAACTTTACCCTATCGGCCACATCATCATCACCATCATTAGTCTATATACGTCCCACTGCAGGGTACAGGCCTATAAATAGTCTATCACGTATGCCCATTGCCGATTTATAGACATAGTCAGATCAGAATTTATTCCTCAACGTATGCACTGCACGGCTAGAATGCCACCCATGACAAAGCGTTTAAACGAGAAAAACGTCATGCGCGCTCTTTCTGGCATACGTAAAATAATAAAGAAGGAGGCACATCTCGATTTTTATCGTTTTCTCGGGGGTGGCATGCTAGTATTATAAAATTTATTCAAACATTTTTGTTATGTTTTAAAATGGGTTTGTATTTGGCTTAAGCTTGTCTTGAAGATTTGTGTGGTATCGAGGCTGAAGCATAATTATGAATAGATAGAGGGTGGAACACGTTTATCAGTCTTTAATCTACATTGCCTTATCTATCGTATATATAGGGTGTTATAAAAGTAAAAATAAATTTTTAAAACTTTTAAGGGGGTTGTTGAGACCATCAAACTGAACAACTTTTACTATGGGACCAGGGCTCTATCCATACGATAAGAAGAAGACTATGGGACAAACATTGAAATCGCGAAAAAAAAAACTTTTTTCCCATACATTTAGCTCGAGTAGATCTCGTTTAGTATGGAACATCGCAATCGCATCGCACCATGGCGATTATGGCATATCTCCCCATTTTGGGGGAGGCCTATGCCCAGCAGTGGACGTCTATCAGCTGATATGATGATGATGATGATGGAACATCCGATTTTTTTCGATATTTCGTCCCATAGTGAAAGTTGTTCAGTTTGATGGTCTTAATGGTTACAAAAATACAAATAAACATTTAAGGGGGTGGCCTTAAATGTTTATTTGTATTTTTGTAACACCTTGTATATTCGACAGTCTAAAAAAATTATGATTGTTTATTTAGATTCTAAGCAAACAATTAGCTCCCTTTCTGTCAACATATTTTTTTTTTTTTTTGGTGTCTGGGGGAAATCTTCAAAAGATACCCGGCTCCTTAGGAGAAGAGTCGGGTTATGTGGGATTTTTATCCACTAAAACCCCCCCGGTGGTCACCTCAGCGCATGTCGAAGGGCCGTGGGGAAGCAATGTGCGTCCACGGCCCTTCTCGCGCTTCGCCGAAGCTCTCCCGGCTCGGCACTGATGCCGGGTCAACAATCCCGCAGCGTCTCTGCGCTGCAGCGGGACGGGACCACGCCGTACTACCACTGCCTTCCAGGGATCGCTTGGAAATGGACGGCCTGAGCCCCTTCTCCGGCCGTCCGCGACCCTGGGCGCCCCTATCCCGGGGCGTTGTTGTGACGCATCGGGGGGCCAACTTGGCGTCCCCGGCGTCTCCGTCTTCGGGCGGGATTTGCCAGCTCGCGGTCTCGCTCTGCGCTCTCCTTCTGGACCATGACGGTCTCGCAGAAGGCGACCGCGGCGTCCCATGCCGCCCGGCTCCCTTTCTGTCACCATACACTCATTTATGCATTTTCAACTTTCGACTTGTTCAAGATTCGTTTTAAACTTTGGAACTAATCTTGAACAGATCGAAATTTTACAAAGTTTTAGTGTAGATATAAAATGATGTAGGCTCTTGACCACCCCGCAAGGGATTATGGTCGTGAGTATATGTGTGTACTTATGTATAAATCTTAAATGAAAGAGTGTTAGTTGAACTTTACCTAGAGCTAACAATAACATTAATTTGCAGGAATGTAAAATATAGAAAAAAACTAAGAGTGTAGTGTATCGCTCGCATGTACAAACTGTTTATTATAAAATTGTACCGCATTGCCAACAAACTGTTCTGCAGTTTGGCGAATTTGTATTTTATTTATAGCAGCTGTGAGAACGAAGATGAATAAATAAAATAAATAAAAAAACTACAATCCTACTAGACCAAAAATTATGGGACAACAACGACAGCATTTTTTTCGTGATTTTGATGTTGGCCCATAGAGTTGTTCACTTTGATAGTCTGATCATCTCATTAAAAAGCCGTCAGCATATTAAAAAGGATCCTTATAATATTATGTATTTCCTGAAACTTTTTTAATTTTCGCTTTGTTAGATCTTACTCATAAATAATTTTTTTTAACCTGTTTTGTCCCAATGCTGGGTAATGGTCTCCCCCAAACCCTTCCACGTCTCTCTGTTCTGTGCTCCCGCCACTCATTGCAGTAGGCACCCAGGGCTGCAATCGCGGTAAATATTTGGTGATTGAACCGTTATGGGACTACGTACGAACCATAACTTTTGACACATTTGGTATTGCGCTAATCGCGGTACAGCCGTTAGAGCCGTTTTGACAGATCGCTCAGACGTTATTGGCTTTCAGTTACATAGAGTTTAGCGCGATGCTGAATTCTGGACAGTTGAATAGTAATTGGATTGCAATGTGATTAGAACTGAAATTGAATAAGAATAGAACTTCGATGTTTTAACTTAGCGCAATCGGGCACCAGCTCGTCTCGCCACCTTTTCCGGAGTCTGCCTCAACCTCGGCTCCCGTCGTGAGGCACCCATTGCGTGACGAATGATGCCCACCACTCAGTGTAAATTCTGCAAACATGCCCAGCCCAGTTCCACTTTAATAAATTATTTAAAAAAAAAAATTTTTTTTATTTGATTCCTATTTAGTGGTATACAAATGATTGAGTCCCTGACTCTGAAAGTCGGAAAACCGTGTATTGGGAGACAGTTTCTTCCCCTGTTACAAAGATATAAACCAACTAAACTCATTTCCGAGCATTCAATATTCATGATAACCATTTACAACGATCACAAACCTAACCAAGCACCAATTCCCTAAAAAGAGACATGATTATAAATAACAAACATGCCCAACCCCTTTCCCTCATAAAAAATACCACAAATATTATTCTAATAGCCCAATAACACAGATGAGGGCCATGAAAACGCAGTGTTATCAAAAATTTCAAGCACCAAAACTCGACACCTGACGTCTTCTTTTATACGCATGCGTAAAAACTTGGTGGCAGCGTGCTATCACGGTTCCAAGCAGTTCAGTATCAATTGGTATCCCGCAGGATACTGACGAATCCGATGCGAAATCGAGACGTAATCGAGACGAATTCGATTCGGGTATTTGTAGTTGAAAAAATTGTTAGTGCCGGTTTGTGTGGAAGTGGATCTTGTGTTGTGATTATATTGTTTTCCATTAAGGTAAGTTTCAGATTGTTTTTAATTTTAACTATATTTTTATTATAACAATTTATATACTATTATAAAACTGTAAGAAAAGTGAGTCTGTACATTGAAGATATTTACAATAAAAAGGTTACGAATTTACGATATTATGGTGTTTAGGTGTCATCGCCTCAAAATAGCTTAAAATAAGATTTATTATTAGACTTAGAAAGTGGTATATTATTTATGTCGCTACAATCTTCAATTAAGCTTCAATAAATGAGAGCAGAAAATTTTTATAATATATTATGTTAAGACATATCACTCATGATGGGAGTAAGTAGGTACTAGGTAGAGGCAGAAGTAATAGATTGCCACCTGTTAGAGTATTAGTATTATGATTGGTTACAGGTTATGCTAATACAAACACATTAAAATGAACAAATTTGTAGTGTCTTCATTCATCCTGAAACCTAATACATGTTAAAAGTTAAAGTTGAAAATGCACGTCAAAAAATTTAATTTGTAGTTGTTCATGTCTCTGACCACCCTGAAAAAAACAATGTTCGTGAGCATGACCTGTGAGCACGATACTTTTTACTTATTTCTTCAAGTTAAAATTACATTAATATTAATTTTAGGTATTTAGCCCAGTCATTTTACGGAGTTTTGTTAGGAGAGGTGGGAAGTAATTATTAATTGGACTTTTAAACTGTAACCGGCATTACATAGTGACAAAAAGACTATCTCAAAACATATTTAAAAAAATTACTACGCAACTTAGAGATCAAAATTATGAGTCCCAGAAGGCTTTTAAATCAATAATATTAATACCAAAATGTACTCATTTGACTTAGGTTTAACAATATAAATTATTTTTGAGGAATAAAATAGGCATTGAATGTTAAAAAATGAGGTATTTATTAGAAAATACGAATGTATTTTTCAAAACCTTCTAAGTAGACAAAAATATTTACTGGTAATGTTTTAATTATGCGCAAAAAAAATTACCCCCAGGTTTTTTATAGCGAGATAATAGCTAAATTTCAAATTTGGTACTGTTGCTGACGGATTTTTTTTTAAATTTTAGTACATTTTTAAGCTCAAATTGGCTTTTAAAAACTATATACTGAAAAAAATATCAATTATTAATTAGTTCCGGCTCAAACCGTAAAATGACTGGGCTAATTTATTTATGTACTTTTTGAAGCTACAAACTTTTAAGGAATGTTATTTTTGATTACTTAATAGATATTTAAATTTATATTCTTCATTCGCACGACAAAACATACAGTTATAAAATCAGAATAAGATGAACGTATGGTACCAATGGCGCTCCTATTACTAAAAGCGATTTCTAACAGACAACCATAGCATTTATTTATTTTAAGCTTTGAAAATGTATATTATACTACAAGAGGATGTAAGGGTGCACTGAAAAAGGATTTTTCGAAAATGGATCCATACCACAGGGTGTCAAAGATTTCTGAAATCCAGGCGCACGAAGTCGCGAGCAAAAACTAGTTTTAGATAAAATAAAACTTTGGTAGGTATTGTACCTAAAATTATGGTGCCTTATGTTATTGGTATGGTACATTGTAAAATTATTGCAGTGATGAGAAAATGTTTTAGAACCTGGGATACAAGGTGACTGAGGGATACTGATATCTTTCTTTTAAATATAAAAATTCAAAACCATTATCCCTTTTCAGGATCGTCAGAAGCTTTGTCACAACTACCAATGACATATTTAGGCGTGGTGTTTTTTTTAAGTCAGCCTATTAACACCTAGCACGTTATTCTATGCTGAAAGTTTCAGTTTAGTATCATCAAATTATCTCTGACTACCCCCTCGGGGAATGTAGTTGTGAGCATATGCGTATCCTTATCATTAAAGAACAAAATTATCATTGTAACATAAAACCTACATTTTATATTAACGGTACAAAAAGAAAATAAAGCGCCAAAAAAAGAAAAAGCACAAAAAAACTAATTTCGTTAAAAAGCAGAGCAATATGACGGATATAATATGCTGTTTCATTTCAAGTTTAGGGTTCCGCAAAACGACCTAACAAAAACATTTTATGATTCACAGAATGGTTTATTTACAGGATTAGGGTAAATTTTAAGGTTCTACACACACGTATTTTTATAAAAACACCCTGTTAGGTTCCTTTTTGTGTTGCCAGACATAAAAATGTTCGCATACAACCTTAATTATTATAGCATTAGAATACTTATCTACTAATAAACTAACACCCCTATTTTTTAATTACCAACGAAATTTTAAGGCATTTAAAGGGGTCAACAACTTTCCATAAAGAACATGGGTCGAAAAACGAGACAAGTTTGTGGACCTCCCATAGAAAATCGATCGGCTGATCGCACCTTTGTATGAAAGGTCCTAAAAAAATTCTAGTTTGGCGGACGGTCGTGTAACTTGAGACCCAGACTTAGAGGACCTACATGAATGAATGAAGTAATACGTGTAGAATGAAACAAAATTAACAAAAAAGTAAATTGATTGTAACCTGTAGAAGTTGGGGAAAGGTATAGGGGATATCGACAAGAGGTGTACCAACACTTATTACTTCTGATAACGCTACGAACTTCAAACTCATGTCAGAAAAATTAGAAGCACCTTTCTGAGTAGATAAAAAAATACGCTGGAGGTTTATACCTCAGCTGGCACCTTGGTTTGGAGGATTCTATGAAAGACTAGTCGGCATCGTCAAGAACTGTTTAAAAAGGACTCTAGAGAAACATCTATTGAACGATGATCAAATGAGCACCATCATTAAGGAAATAGAAGCAGTTATAAATACACGTCCACTCACCTGTGTTGACAGCGAACTCACACACATATTGACACCTGCGGATTTTCTCACTCTCGGAAGAAATATAGTAATGAGATCAAGAAGCAATTCACTTGTTCCTCAAGGGTCGAACACTAAAGTTGACCTCATCAATAGCTGAAAAAGAGGTCTCATTGTTCTAGAAGAGTTTAAAGAGATGTTTACAAATGGGTACCTATTGAGCCTTAGAGAAAGATACAACAGCGCATATAAGCAACCAAGGGTGACATCAAAATTACAACCTGTAGAGGGACAGATAGTACAAATTAAAAGTGATAGTAAAAATAGAGAGGATTAGAAAGTAGGAAAGATAACCTCATTGTCAAAGGGAAGCGATAATTTGCGTAGGATTTTATACAAATCGTTGACGCACAATACGCGTAAACGGTAGTAATATATATAACTTTTTATATATGGAAAAATAGTTTGGAATATCTAGATGCCGCGTAACAAATAACATTTGCAATTTATAAAATAATTACGAAGATATAAAGCTTTGAAGTTTTTCATACAAAATTTTAAAAGCTTTATATCTTCGTAATTATATTATAAATTGCAAATGTTATTCGTTATGCGGCATCTAGATTTTCTAAACTATTTTTCTACATATAAATTATTACTTTTATTAATTCCGTCTACGCGTATTGTGCATCAAACATTTGTATGGACTGAAACCACCTTAAGATACCTTTTATATCAAGTGTGTGAAACTCATAATGTTTCTTATTAGATAGCCCACTCAATTTTCTACGCATTCATTGTGTTTTAATTTAATGAAAATTCACGATAACCGTACAATATTATGATAATGGAAGAAAACGAAATCATATACACTATCAGTTCAACCAAGCTAAACGTTCCGTAACGACCAAAAAAATGCCTCACTGATAATATTAGATGAAAATAGCTGTCGTGATTGCGTTTTACTACAGCTTTTTGGATGATTTTGTCTATTTTACTAGTGATTTATACTTTTGAATCCAGACTTCTAGAGATGTAGTTTTTTTTTAAATGCCTTTTTTTCGAATTGACCAATACAGCGTTACTCAGGGAGCATCGACTGCTTATTACTGCGGACTATTTTAAAAATGCCTTAATTTTTTCTGTTTATAATAATTATGACCGCCGCCGCGCCGTCCTGAAAGGCTTTTAGTTTTCGTAAAAAATGGCTAGGTCCAAATTTGCCATTCTTCTTTTGTTGGTATTTAAAAAACAGGGGTGTATAACATTGTATAATAAAAAAACTCTCGTTTGTGAACTTGAGATGTGGTGTTGGAGGCGAATGGAGGGGATAAGTTGGACGGAACGCATAACAAATGAAGAGGTGCTAAGAATGGTTAAAGAAAAGAGAAACATTTTAAAAACAATCGAAAACCGGAGGGGAAAAATGATCGGACACTTGATATTAAACGACAATTTCTTTAAAACCATACTGGAAGGGAAGATAGAGGGGAAGGGAGGCAGAGGAAGACCTAGACAGAGTTATCTGGCCCAAGTGAAGGAAAAGGTTGATGTCGTATCGTATCAAGAACTCAAGAGACTAGCGGAAAGGAGACAGGATTAGCGAAAACTTCACCGACAAGAGCGTAGCTCTTAAATAAGATGATGATGATTGTGAGCTTCTATGCCACAGACAAGATAATAGATGTCAAACTAATAACACCCCTCTCGGGTTGAAACGAATATAGAAATATCAACTTAATAATAAACAGATATTAGAGTTAAACTATAGTACGAATCGTATTTCAGTACAACAAGTATTTCTAGCCATCATAATACAAGTCTAGACTGAATTCTGACACTTTGATAAGGACTGTTATAGCCTATGTGACATTGAGAAAGTTAATTGACAAACAAACGCTTTTTATTAGACGATTTTATTCAACTTCGAAGTTGTCTATTTTGAACTGTAGAAATATTTATTTATTACCAACATTACTGTTTATTACAATCATCATCATCATCAGCAGCCTATAACCACCTAGTCCCACTGCAGGGCACAGGCCTACCCTCAAGGTGTATGGGCATTAGTCCACCACGCGTGCCCAATGCGCATTGGTAGACTTCACATTCACATCCGAATTTCTTCTTCTGTGTATGCAGGTTTCCTCACGATGTTTTCCTTCAACGTTTGAGAGCAGTCGGTATTGCGTACATAAGTTAGAAAAACTCATTGGTACATGGCATGTTGTCCGTGCGGATTCGAACCCGGACCCCCATAATTGGGTGTCCATACCTCTTCGCAACGCGCCACCGATGATCTATTTTTTTATTACAATAGTGACATTTTATTACTTTTCCACCAACTGACACAAACGATTCAATTCACCTAGCCAGGGCCGGACAATTGATAGAAGATAACAGGCAAATGCTTGTGGGCCCAACTATTTATGGCACCTAGCCAGGGCCGGACAATTGATAGAAGATAACAGGCAAATGCTTGTGGGCCCAACTATTTATGGCACATAGCCAGGGCCGGACAATTTATAGAAGATAACAAGCAAATGCTTGTGGGCCCAACTATTTATGGCACCTAGCCAGGGCCGGACAATTGATAGAAGATAACAAGCAAATGCTTGTGGGCCCAACTATTTATGGCCAACGGGGTGTCCCGGGCCCCTAATTTAGCTTGGAAGCACTATGTAAGATTAATTAAATTATGCTTAATTAGAACAAACAATGAAAGGGTAAAAATAGTCTTAAAAGGGTAATCAGAGGTCATCATGAAATTAAAGCAGGTAATTTTCCTCAAGATATTTTCCTTCAGCAAAAAGCTAGCGGTGTTACATATCGAACATGATAAACTCATTGGTTTTGGGTCGTGGATGAGATACCGCGAAGAAATTACCTTAACGTATAAATGTTTATGTAGGTAAATTAAAAAAAAAAAGTTAACATAAGATACACGTCGCAGCGAACAGAAATCGTCACCCACGCTTATCTTCTTCTTTTCGTGCCAAAAATCCTTCAATGTTAGATCAGGTTACTTTCAGAGCTGGATTTGAAAGAGGCTAATCTGAAAAGTGTCGTTGTTTAGGTCTGTTCTATTGTGGAACAAAAATATGTTTTTGAGATTAATAGTTAGCCTAGGTCACCCATGACCTAGCTGCTTCGTGGGCGCGTCGCGGGGAGGCTCTCTACATGCATCCCAAAATCACAAACCCACGCGGATAAAATGGCTTGCGTGATTGGGTACTTAATGGGTTTTATGTTGGGTTTTTAAATCATTAGTATCATCATTATTCCAGTTGCATAGAAACAAAACGAATGAATCAAGGAGAGTGGAGGCCTCGTTCGAATTCTTTTAGGCCTCTGCTCATGGACTCAATCCGGCCCTGTACAGATACTCAACAAGAATAAGCTTCACGTTTAAATACCACGTAAAGTACAGCGAAGTTTTAATAAGGATCGCTACAAACGGTAGAGTTGTGTTAGACAGACAGATGGAGGTTAGAAAATAATTATGTATAAACTCTTTCTTATTTACTTGGAGCTCGAAGAAAAAGTTTGTGAAGCTGATTTAATTTTGTGACATAAGGAGATATTCTACTTTCATTTTGTTTTTATGGAGCAAGGTTTTTTCCTAAGAGGAAGGAAGTTTTTTTGTGACATGTTAACAAAAATTACGGTGATATATTGTGTTGATAGGGATAGGCCTTTTCGTCCACTAATACACTCTTTTTCGCATAAGGACATTCTCAAAAAGACAGATACTTAAAGGTATAATGGAAATATCTAAAGAGGTAAAAATTTTTTTTAAAGAAAAAATTTAGTTATAGAAAAAAAAAGGAATTACAAAAAATTTGGCTTAAAGAACCTTATCCTGGAATCATATTATTATCCAACATTATATTCGACACGCTCTTGCCTAGTTTTTAGGGTCATGCATGATCGGTACTGAAATTACAGGAGCACAAAAAGTTGGGATCGGTTTTTTACTGAACGGGGTATGAAAAGAGATGTCCAAACTGTATTCATAACGTACCGTAAAAGTTCCCGAAAATTGAAATGAATATGCAAATAAGAATGTTAGTTTTTATAAAGAAACATTTATTTGTTTTAAGTAATAGCTTCAACTTTTCTTGTATAAAACCTGACCAAACCCAATTCCGATATTATATTGAAGTTCTTAACAGTCGACTAGCGTGCTATTCTAATTGGCGTGAAAAGATGATACCAGGCTGATGATCATTGCAATTTTCATGTTGATTCATAAACTTTTGATCATTGACAACTACTCGTATATCTTCGAAAATCGTTGGCATTTTGATTTTCGCGTATTACCTTCTTGAGATGAAGATTGCAAAAAACCTATTCCCGTTTTGTTTTAGAAATATTATAAAATTTACGCCGTATATAAATAAATAACTCACAAACAAATACCAAGCAAGCATAAGCTACCAAACCGGGATTCAAACCCAGAACCCTGGTTTGGCAGTCCGGAGTGGTAACCATTTTTATTATAGTGTTAAAAAAATACCTACTAGTAATTTTTTCATCGTAGTTACAGCCTATACCTGTGTATACGCCCCACTGCAAGGCACGGACCTACCATCGAGCAAGGTATAAATGTTAGTCTACCACGCGTGTCCAATGCGGATTGGTGGTCTTTACATACGTCCTCTTTAGCGTATGAACTTTTCTTTCTGTTCTTTCACCTTTAGAGAGCAATTGGTAATACATACATCATCATCACAGCCTATATACGTCCCACCGTAGGGCACAGGCCTATCCTCAGGGAGAGTGTATGTGCATTGGTCCGCCACGCGTGCCCAATGCAGATTGGAAGATTTCACAAACGCATCGGAATATCTTCGTCAACATTTGCAGGTTTCCTTTAGTCAACAGTCGGTATTTAAATCTCATTGTTACATGACATGTTGTCAGTGTCGATTCGAACATGCCAAGAAGTCGGATGGCGGAGCATGGCAAGTAAATAGATAAATAAATGTGTATGTGCACTGAGAGATCACCTCGCGAATTCGTGAATAAAGAACTGCAGGTTTTAGTAGTAGTTGTAAAACAATTGTAGAACTGCGTCCTGGAATTTGTAAAGCGATAATTAAAAAGATACAGCCTAAAATGTGTGATCTCTCAATCCTCACAAAGGACCTTCTACATCTGGGAAAGTATTAATATAAACCAAGTTTTTGTTTACAGACATTTAGTAGTACTTTATTTACAATGAATCTACCATATAACATGATACACAGCATCGTTTACAAAAAATTACAAAGCCATTTCACTGAGCTCTCAATCAACACACATGAAATTTATAATGATATCATTTTATCGTTAATTAATTTAATAAATCAATATTATTTGCGTTTAATTTTTAGTAAAAACTGTAAGAAATTTTGTAAAAGAAAGAATACATAACAAATATGTCCTCATTCTATGTAATTGGCATTTAATTGTGATCTCTCAATCCACACGTTTCAAGATAACAAATAATTTGTAAAACAATGAAAATAACACCTACAATAATGCAATGCCGCAAATATTTAGTAGTAAAGTTCTACTAAATCTTACCAATTTCAGATCCTGGATTAACGGCGTGGAAAATGAGAAAAACAGCTTGGATAATTCTGCTCATATTCTACTCAAATAAACTGAGCAAGGTGACCACAAACTAAAACATCCTGCGACGTCAGGATTTTTCATTCTCGTAATTGTTTATCTATAAAGCGGGTGGATTTCCTCCCTAGGGTGGAAAAGTTATAAAAAAAATCTACGGCTATAGTACCTTCTGAGCAAAGGCAGAAACCTACACAGCCACTATTCTATACATGACATTAGTGAAAGTTGTTCAGTTTGATGGTTTGTAGCACCCCCTTAAGTATTACTAGGGTGTTTTGTTATACTGTGTATTAATTTTTAATTTTTTGTAATTACTACGGAACTCAATACTTAACCAGATGTAGAAGGTCCTCTGTGAGGATTCAGAGATCACACATTTTAGGCTGTATCTTTTTAATTACCGCTTTACAAATTCCAGGACGCAGTTCTACAATTGTTTTACAACTACTCCTAAAACCTGCAGTACTTTATTCACAAATTTGCGAGGTGATCTCTCAAAGCACACACACATAATAAATAACAGTTATATAGAAAAATAGGTTTTTAAGAACGCCTAAAGTATTGTTACGAGCGACGGGTTTCGGGATTGGAGTGAAACGCTAAGTCCAATTTATTTACAGAGTTTATTGGGTTACACACTTACACACGGACCACCTCGCAGAGGTTCCCCTTTAAACAGTCCTCCTCGCAGGGGTTTTCCCTCTCACCACTTTTACTGTTCACTACGTCACGACGCGCCACACGCTATGACGTCACGACGCACGGCACTATGACGTCACGACACGCGACACTATGACGTCACGACACGCGACACACACTACACTGCACTACACTGACACTTGTCTACTCACTGTTCCACTTTACTTTGCACTTTACTTTTCACTAGTACTTTTCCACTTTTACTTTTCTTCGCACTTTTCCACTGTTAACTGAATACTCACCCGCGTCCGCAAACTCGCGGCCTTATATACTTTATTGAATTTCGTTAGTCTTTTCTTTATTCCTTTGTTCCCTTCCTTCTCGAATTTTCCTAAACACGCCCCTTTTTATTGTTTCTTTACAAATATTTCTTCTCTCTCTTCGTTCTAGAACATTCCTATTGTTTTTGGTTCTTTTCAAATATTCCTTCTCTCTCTGTTTTCTAGAACATTTCTAAACACGCCCATTTTCTGTCTCTTTCCAAATATTCTTACTCCCTCTTACTTTTCTAGAACAATTCCAACAACAATAAAATCTAGAATTATTTTCGACGAGTCTCGAACCATCGACCCCCGGCACGGGAGTCCATGCGTCGACCGCCGAGCTACGAAGCTTGTTGACAGACCGGCCGAATTTTTGAATGCCTTTCTGGGAAATTTTCTTAACTTTATTTATGTTATAACATAACATGTTATGATAAGATTATTCAGAAAAAATGCCTTTGAATATTTATGAGGCTAAATGTAGTTAGGATCGAACCAGCTGGAGATTTGTTTGTGCCTAACCAATGAGAGACATGCGTTAGAATAATTATTGTATGTATTATTCAAATACTCGTCTATTATGTCACATATGTATTCATGTGATAATGTTGACTGGTTCAATGAAAACAGAATAATATAGACAGTGCTAAATTCATATTCGTTTTATTTGTTTTCATGGGAACATAGGATCTTAGAATTATTTCAGAGAAAAAACCCGGTAAGACCATACGTAAAAACATTCATGATTTTATTTTTGAACTACCGCAGACGACACTGCCTTTAAATATCGTAACTTTTGATTAAATAAACCGATTGCGATATACTAAATATTATTTCCCTTGTTTCCCCCTCGGGGAATAATGTCGTGAGCATATGCTATGCTATTAATACTAACTAAGCCCTACGCTTTTGTGTCTCTCTTTAAACAGCTTCAGTAGTTTTGAAGTGATAGGTAAAGTATTTATTTATTGGTTCATGAGATAAGAAAAAGCACACATTCATTGGTGTAATATGAAAGTGAAAAATAAATGGTAAAAACTAACAATTGTATTAACAATTGATGCGTGTACAAACAAACAGACACACCGACAAACATTCTAAAAATGCATCCAATGCCCCCAATTTTAGCAAATATTTACAACTAGCGACCCGCCCCGGCTTCGCACGGGTGCAATGCTGATGTATTATTTACGTATAAACCTTCCTCTTGAATCACTCTATCGGTTAAAAAAAACCGCATCAAATTTCGTTACGTAGTTTTAAAGATGTAAGCATACATAGGGACAGACAGCGGGAAACATCAAGCGAATTTGTCTCCTTCTTGAATCACTCTATCTGTTAAAAAAACGCATCAAAATTAATTGCGTAGTTTTAAAGATCTAAGCATCCATAGGGACAGACAGCGGGAAACATCAAGCAACTTTGTCTTCTTCTTGCATCACTCTATCTGTTAAAAAAAACCGCATCAAAATTCGTTACGTAGTTTTAAAGATGTAAGCATACATAGGGACAGACAGCGGGAAAAATCAAGCAACTTTGTCTTCTTCTTGCATCACTCTATCTGTTAAAAAAAAACCGCATCAAAATTCGTTACGTAGTTTTAAAGATGTAAGCATACATAGGGACAGACAGCGGGAAACATCAAGCGACTTTATGTTCTTCTTGAATCACTCTATCTGTTAAAAAACGCATCAAAATTCATTGTGTAGTTTTAAAGATCTAAGCATCCATAGGGACAGATAGCGGGAAACATCAAGCGACTTTGTTTTATACTATGTAGTGATGATGTACATCCACACCAAGTTTAAAATTTTATTATATTTTCCAACGTACAAGCACGTGCGTGACAGAAAAAAGACTACAGCAAACAAATGTGATTAAAGGGTACTCTTCCGACCTTTCCACCCTGTAATTTGGTAAAACATTGATATTATTGACTGACTAGTCCAGTAGATTACATTAGGAGCACGAATCGTCCCGTATCGTATACCAAATTGTATTATATGGCTGTCCAATGTTCAAATGTTTATTTCTTGCAGACTTTTTGGGTTATTAGTAGCGAAACAAGACATGATAAAATATTAGTTTTTATCGAACTAGGTGAGGCAAAAAGAAAGGTTATGATTTTGACCGGTAGGTATGTATGAATGTGGGTATGTAGATAGATAGATAGATAGATAAACAATTTATTTGCATAAGTAACACACACATAATATTACATTTCACAAGTTTACGAACAAGAATACAACGAAACATCACTAGAACCACATGTAATTTATTGTATGCTACAGCAGCAAATAGGTCGCAGCTCAACATAGACCTTGCCCGAAAGCAGGTTGTTGATTTTCAGATGAAACCTTTTTAGTAGTAGTCAGACGCAGCAACCAATGAAATGAGTGATAATAAATAAGTAAGTGTAAGTTCAAATGAAATATAGTCATGGAAGAAAGTGGAAAAAGAATTTGAATAATATTATAAATAAGTATTAATACATAAATAAAATGTTTATTATATTGTAAATTATAATTATAATTATGTAAAGCCTAAAATTGGGTACCTAGTGAAACTATGACACAAAAGGTGCGTTAGCGTAGCTATCAGGCAAACCAATAATTTGTTTTTTCAGGATAAATTCCCTCAATTTTTGCTTGAATGTGAAACCTGACTTGAGTGATAGCAGTGGTGGGGGAATATTGGTCCAGCACTTGGTTGCCTGATACCGAAAGCTGCCCTCAAACGCTATATGTACTATGTATTTTGATCTGTTCCCTCATAACTTCTAACAAATGAGGTATCGTTGGAAGCGTCTTCATCGTCCACTGGTTATAGTCTATGTGACGTCACATTGAATTGAATATTATGGCGTCCTGAATAAAAAACAATGATGCCGTGTTGGGTACGAAATGAAAGGGCTTATTTAGCTCATTTCAAATATATATATATATATATTTTTTTAGCTGTTGCTTTTCAGTTCTGCTTGCATGGACCCGAAAAATGTGTAAGTTTGGTATATTACCTAGGTACATGGAAAAAATAAACCTATACAATTAATAAATTTAAAGCTGCTCTGCAAATACTTTATTAGGATAGGAATTAATCTCAACTGAAATTGTTATGTCCAAACTATTCAATAATTACCGTTCTTACCGTACCATGTTCTTTATGTGTATTAAATATTTAGTCTTTTCCAGTAGTCGGGTTTTAGCTTTTGAAACAGCTTTGAACTTATATTTTTGACAAAATTATTATGTCTTATGGTCTGTTGAAGGAAATAAAATAATGTAGGTATAGGAGAAATAGACTAGGGGACAATAGGGGACAATATAAAAAAAATCTGTGCTAAGGCATTTAGATAACATAGGACAACGACGGTTTTTTCAGGGGATGATCAGATCATCAATCTGAATAACATTCTCTATAAAAACAAAACGTTCGCGAAAAATATCAGATGTCCCATTAAAAAATTGCAAATCTACTCACCCCTTTATGAGACATCTAATCATCTCCTGAAAAAACGGTCAGCATATTAAGAAAGAAGCTGTATATCGATACCGTCACGTTTCTTTCCCAGTGAGGTAGGCAGAGACTGGGTCGCACAACTTACTACGATCTTTGCAAAGTCTTTAGCTTCATTCATCTCCATACATATTTTAATACATGCACGTCTCGAGTACTCCATACCTCACCTTTCTGTAGGACGTAATCAATTTGATTGGAGTACGTACGTCCTACTAGGGCGCCCTCCACACTTCCAGTTCCAACAACACTTCCATTCGAATTCGCATAGTAATAACGAACAAACAAGTATGTAGTTCACTTTTAATTACAAGTGACCTTGGACTAAGAAACCACCAAGTGACAGACCATATTTCATCCATTCCTCAAATGGACATTTAAAGTAGACATTCGGAAAGTACACGTTCCAGGAAACGCTTCACAAACGGACCGATTTGATGAATTAATTAATGAAACCAGACCGACCGACGGACCGATTTGACATTCTGGTGATGACATAACGGCTAGCCTAAAGGCCTGTGGGTTAAAATCAATGAGCTGATAATAATCAAACTGTATTAGTAAAAATACAAAGCCTTTGGCCTTGCCTACAAAGTTATTTCAACAATTTTAACACAATATCGTTGTTTCTATTATCGAGAAACTACTTTATACTTAAAATAGCAGAATTATTAATACCTTTTCGAGGGAGGTCGACGTAAGGTCGTCTTGCAGACATATTTAGTGTATTAATAAAAAAAGTTTTTTTAAACAGTGGCGAAGAAAGAGTAGTACTTTTACTAAATCTTTTAGAACTTGTTTCACTTTAATTATAAATAGAACCGCATGCAAAAGCTAAACAAAAAGTTCACAGATTTCATGCCTCACACGACTACCGAGCACATTGGAAATGAATCTACGGAATTCGAAAAAATATTGTCTCAAAAAGGTTAAGCTACAGGTCAAACCCTTAACCCGATCGTCTTTGTTTTAGGCTCAAATTGTAGCTGACTAAATTTTCCAGTGGAGTTTTTGATATCATTTTTCGTTTCCAAAATATCGAGCGCTAAAATCAAAAATTCGGAAAAAAAAAAATTTCTCACTATTTCGGCCATAACTTTTATCGTGTTTGATTTTCTTGAATAATTTTCACCTTACAGCTCTCGTAAAGACGCGTCTTTTGAGCCTTTTTTTTAAATATCATATCTTCACAACTCTCCGAGATATAAGGGGATCGCACTTTTTGGTGAACTCGGTGCCTATACTGGAGCGAACGAAAAGACCAAAGAAAATACATTTCCAATGTCAAAACATAGGTACAAATTCACGAAGTACACATTCTCAGACTTATCAGAAGCTTGAGTGAAAGAGACCATGCGATTATTACAGCTATTTCATTTATTGATAAAGTAGAGTACTCTTAGAACATCATTATCAGAAATCCTCTCTAAATACACCCTTTCTGCTAAGAAATAAATTTCAAGAAACAGTAGCAAAATAAGCAAGTAAAGATCCCTATCAGCTAGTGTTAAGGATCATTTTCGCTTGTAAATAGGCAACAGATCGGTTTGTTTAGCCTTGCCTTCTAACTATATTTGGGAACAAATGCGACACATTTCAGGCTAAGGTTGATTTGGGAATATGTTACTGAACCTTTTTTATAGAGATTTCTTCTGCATCTGCCTTATATTAAGGGATTTGACAGGCTAAAGTAAAAATAGTTTTTGAAGAAACCGATATTAATGTGACAAGACCTACATACATTCACGTACGTGTTCCGTTTAGGGGTGAACAGAAGCTATAAATCATCATCTGCAAACGCGACTCTCACTGCGAATTTAGGCCTCCTCTCACAAATAAGGGTCTCCCCCTTATTTGTGAGAGTGGACAATACAGGGTGTAACAAAACATCCTATTGATACATAAGAGCGTGTTTCAGACCATCAAACTGAACAACTTTCACTATGAAGCCAACTTCGAAATCGCGAAATAAAAATCAACTGTTTCATAAAAAATTCAGTACTGGCTCTACTCAAATGGGACTCATGGGACACCTAATTTTTAGTTTTTCTCTGTGTTTTCTCCATAGTGAAAGTTGTTCAGTTTGATGGTCTGAAGCAACCCCTAACTAAATTTAGCTTGCGATGTGGTCTACAACGGCTCCTGATATCGTGTACAGAGATAATAAATATATATTATACCGGTATTTTTTAAGTCTACTCGTAAGCTACCACTCAAAAAGTTTCATCAAAATTTGTCCAGTAGTTTTTGCGTGACACAAACAAACATAATATAAAGAAACAAACAAACAGACCAAAAATCTATAAATACACACATAAATACCATGATTATAATATTGTAAAATCTTTTTTGGAATTAACTTCAATGTGTAGAACAACTTTTGTTGTACATTTTAATAATGATGCAGGTTAACCAGATAAAGTATGGATATTTCTATAGATAATATTAATTAAACGTTCTGAATAACAGCCGTTAGTTTAAATTATTATCCAAAATTCTCTATTTCTTCAAGTAAAGTAAAATGACAAATTCGCTTTTGTCCAACCTGATTGCAATTCAAATGGGACCAAAGGAAGGGCTCCTGTTTAATTATTCTGCCCTTGTTTAACTAATTGGTTTTACTCTCACTTAAAGCTATAGAATACTAAACTATTTAATGAGCGATTTAGAAAAAGAAGTAATGTGTTGCTCTGCAGTTATGTTTTTGACGGCTTGATAGCACAGTCTGTAGTGAACCTGCTTGCGTTGCCGTGGGTCGCGGGTTCGAATCCCGTTAAGGGAAAAATATTTGTATGGTGAATATGAATATTTGTACACAAATCATTGATGTTCGTATCTATAAAATATTCTACATCGTTATCTAGTCATTATAATACAAGTCCAGGCTAGATTCTGGTAGGTACTTTAAATTGTGTCACTAATGTCCAAGATATTTTGTAAGAGAATTCATAATCATCAGCCTATATACGTCCCACTGTAGGGCACAGGCCTACCCTCAGGGAGGGTGCCTATGAGCGTTAGTCCACAACGCGTGCCCAATGCGGATTTTTAAGACTTCACATGTACGCATCGGAATTCTTCTTCAGCGTATGCAGGTTTCATACATTACTATTACATACATAAAAAAATACGTTTGAGTGAATTGTGTATGTGTACGTCATACGCGAAGAGTGAGTATGCACAAATGAGTGAGTAAAGTATGAAGCGTGTAATTGAGTGTGTGTGTGTGTGTGCTTTTCAGTCTAGTAGCATTTAATTTCTACGCTACTTTTTCAAGTACTCATGTTGTTTCTTCTTCCGTCGAGTGATGTGTAGAAAATAACATTACTGAGAATTTTTTTTTAATAATATGCTCCAAAGCTGGGCGAGTCAGCGTTGAAGATAGCCAAATCATGAAATGGCGACATATCAGGAAATGTTAACGATCGGACTACGACGTCTCTACTGATATTATAAACAGGTAACATTTTTCGTTTGTATGCAGGGAGTAATCTCTGGAACTACTGAACCGATCCTAAATCCTTTCACTAACAGAAAGCTAGATTATCCCTGAGAAATACAGGCTAAACTTCCTCACTTACCTTTACTTCTCACTTACCTCTACATGTACCTGCCGCTTGCCTGTACTTTTCACTTACCTACCTTTACCTGTACCCACCAGAATTCACACACTCTTATACGTATACCTACTCTCTCTCTCTAAAATACTATTCTAAAACACAAATTCATAAAAACGAAACTACACCAGCATTCTCACACGCACACACACAAAGACACACTCAATTTCTAATTCGCCTGAGAACACGAGAAATGATTTAAAAAAAAGAGATTGATATTTTACAAACTTACATAAATAGTACAATCACAATTAAATAAAGTTTGTTTTACGCTTGCGTCGTTTCAGGCGCGCGCACCCCATCTCTATCTCTCGCGTCAGGCAGCGATATAAGCTATCACACGCCCATTTCACTTCAATTATTTTTCGACATAGGCCCTTAACGACAGGAAGGTCAAGTAGTAACTTGCAAAGTATGATCTTAATGTACATCCAATGAATTAATTTCAACTCGTAATGAAGAGAAAAAGGAAATCTAATAAAAGAATAACTTTTTTTCCTGAAGGACACAGGAAGGTTCTGGTTGATATTACACAAAAAAAGTCTGATTTTATCACTAACTTTTTGTTGAATTTTGGAAGGAATTCTTTTTTTAAACTTTTCTCTTGAACTGCGGAGGTCGTTAAATCAAAAGAAGTCGACGAAAACACTTTGTTTTCAAAATGAATTGTAACTGAAATACAAGGTGATACAAAACATCCTAGTAATATTTAAAGGGACGTTTTAGGTTCGCCACATACATCCGGAATAAAACTGAATCAGAATTAGATTCCGTATGGAGTGTTGCCGCTTTCAGAGACTTTTTCACTAGATCTAGTGATTTTTTATGTCTTAGGTGGCGTATTTTAAAGTGATTTTTAAGCGTAGGCGTTGATGGAACGATACCGTATCGTGACGGTGCAGTTGCTACGTCGTTGCGGCATAGTTGAGAAATCGCCTAAGCTCAAAAACAGCTTGTGTGATAATGGTTCATGCCATTTGGTATGCAGATTATGTCTGATTTTAAAACTATCGATAGCCTTTTGATATAGCTGCATTAATATTGGAATATAATTTACAAACCATCATCATAACAATCGTAACGTCATGACCTCATCACATGATAGTAATTATCATAAATAGATATTGTTCGTTTCGTATTAATAAATACCTAAAAATACAATTGTCATTAATTTGGCATTTCATTCATTTTGATTTTGACATTTTTTAAACAGCAGTTCTAAGTAATTTTTGTAACCATAGTTCACAAAACTGAATCCTGAATCAGGATTCCAGATTGCAATTCCGTATGTATGTGGCGGACCTTAGACGATTAAACTGAAAAACTTTCACTATGTGAAATATTTTTTAGGGTTCCATACCCAAAGGGTAAAAACGGGACCCTATTAATAAGCCTACAATGTCCGTCCGTCCATCCGTCCGTCGGTCTGTCTCTCTGTCTGTCTTAGTTATTTAGGGCTGTAACTTTTGAACCGGAATAGCTAGACAGTTGAAATTTTCACAAAAAGTGCGTTAATATAGCGGATTTGCCAAAAAATAATAAAAATGACAAAAAAATCATAAATTAAGGGCGGTTCTCATACAAGACACTAGTTTTTATCAAAGTTTTTTTTTCATTTTGCTCTATCGTAAAAACGGTAATACGTACAAGCGTCAAACTTGATGTGTTTATAGAGAAAACTCTACAGCATAAAACCAAATAATAAAAAATTGCCAAGTGTGAGTCGGTCTCGCGTTAAAGGTCCCGCAGAAAACAAAACTTTTTTGGAAGTTAATGTTGTGTGGTATGGAAGTACCCTCGGTGTCGGTTCGTGAGTAGCCCGACTCGCACTTGACCGGTTCTATTCCTGATGTTGTCTCCATTGTGATCATGTGATGATGATAATTTGGAACCAACTGGTTTGTGTCCTCGAGATGGAAATAACACTAAAATGGTCACCCATCCAAAGGCTGACCTGACCTGACGGTACTTAACTTCCGTGATCATTTCCAATTACGAAGCCTCACTACACCAACAAGCACCTTCTGAAACATATGAATATTTTCATACCATTTCAAATACCAACATAAATTCAGAACGTGTAAATATAGAAAGGCATAAAATATACGACACTAAACCTTCAGGGCAGGCATATTTCTTCCCCTACTCGTCCCATAAATCACATGGACTAATATTTCCACCCAACTTTATCTAAAGGGGTATTGTTAGAGATCCGTGAATGAAATAAATGTGTCTGATGGGTTTTGCGAAGCTTATTTATTACTGTTTTTGGTCAATGGTTTCTTTTTGGGTATGTTAAATGTTTTAAATTATTATTATAATACAGTAGCGACGACCACTGAATTTATTATACTCATAACTTGTAATTGGAAGAACCGATTGAGATAAAATAAAGCCTATACGTTAATCCAAACATGTAGAGTTTCTGGCCGCATCTTCTCTCAACGAAACACCTTCCGACGCGGTGGTAGACTCAAAAAATGACGTCAAAAAGCTATCTATGTGATATTATTTTGAATAAAAAATATTTGAATTTTGAACGAAGCCCTATCATCATCAACATCATATCAGCCATTAAACGTCCACTGCTGGACATAAGCCTCCCCCAAAATGGGGGGATTTGCCATAATCGCCACGCTTGGCAGGCGGGTTGGCGATCGCAGTTGGATCGAATCAATGTGCGTACTCAGAGGATGCTGCTGCCCATCCTTCAGTACATCCCTTAGTCGCCATTTACGACACCCACGGGAGGAAATGGGATGGTGTTATTCTTTTCCGACACCACACGGGCAACTAAACAAAGCCCTATGCTTATGCTAAAATTCCATCCAAATCGGTTCAGTAGTTTTTTAGTGATCTGAGGACAAACAAACAGATAAGCAGACAACATTCTAAAAATGTTCTAAATGCATTTCGTTACGTGCCTACCTCTCCTAAACGCCCCAATTAATATTTTTGTAAATACCACGCCATGTTTAAAAAAATTATTATCATCTATATCTATATACTATTATACAACTGTAACAGAAAGTTTGTCTGTACATTGAAGATATTAACAAAAAAAAAGTTACGATGTAGTTTTTAGGTGTCCCTGATTCCATTTCATCAATTTTTGTATTTTTTGTCTGTCTGTTTGTTTGGGTGTTTGTTTGTGTGTTTGTTTGAACGAGTATCACGCAAAAACTACTGAACCGATTTTGATGAACCTTTTTTGTTTCATAGCTTATGATTTGACTTAAAATCTGGTATATAATTTATGCCGACGAAGTCGCGGGTTAACGCTCGTACTATTATAAAACTGTAACAGGAAGTTTGTCTGTACATTGAAGATATTAACAAAAAAAAAGTTACGATATGGTTTTTAGGTGTCCCTGATTCCATTTCACCAATTTTTGGATTTTTTGTCTGTCTGTTTGTTTGGGTGTTTGTTTGTTTGTTTGAACGAGTATCACGCAAAAACTACTGAACAGATTTTGATGAAACTTTTTTTGTTTGATAGCTTATGATCTGACTTAAAATCTGGTATATAATTTGTGCGGACGAAGTCGCGGGTTAACGCTCGTAAAATATATAAATAGATGTACAGGGTGAAATTGATATCATTAGCATCCTTTTAAACTAAGAGTCTACCCACCAAACTGAACAACTTTTACTATGGGAGCAAACCGATCGGAGCAAGAAAAAAGTCAGCTGTTCCATACTAAACTGCAATGCCTACTCGACTCAAATGTATGCAATAGCAAATTATTTTTTTGCTCCAATTGGTTTGCTCCCATAGTGAAAGTAGTTCAGTTTGATGGGTTAACTTTTAGTTTAAAAGGATGCTAATGATATCAATTTCACCCTGTAGAATATAACTTTAAGACCTTATAAAAATGATCCATTTTGATCTTGTCTTAAAACTTAGTACGGTATCTTTCCATAGGCTAACCTACGAGTGGGTATTGAACAAAGGTGTTGAAAACTACATAACAAAGCAGTTTGCTATATAAGGTCTAACAAAATTAGGTGAAACTATTTTTAGGGGATGATCAGACCATCAAACTGAACAACTTTCTCTATGGACCAATATTGATATCGCGAAAAAAAAAACATTTAAGTCGAGTAGGTTTGTATGAAACAGCCGATTTTTCCCTCCTTATGCCCACTCACTCCACTAACTTCTACACCCATTCCTTTTCTGTTCATGCCGTTCGGCTCTGGAACTTGTTACCAGAGCCGATCAGACGTGCACCCTCCTTGAATGTTTTTAAGTCGAAGGTCAAAGCTCATTTCCTCGAGTACTGACTACCTATCCTGAATGGTCACCTCTCTGGTTCATGTTTTTCTCTCTTTGATAAATAATTGTTGTTTTAGTACTCTTTTATGTATGATATGTATTTGTAGGTATGAATATGTATTTGTTATAGGTATTTATATTATATATATATTTTTATATTTGTATTTGTTTGTATTTGTATAACATAATTTGTGTATGTTATCTATATTGTGTTATTATGATCTACACCGCCTACCAATCTTCTTTCACTATTTCCTCTACCCTAAGGTTGTCTGGAAGAAATCGCTTTTTAGCGATAAGACCGCCTGTTTTTGTGCCTTTTGTATTTCCTGATTGTTTGCTCTCTGTATACTCTGTTTTTTTGGTGTCAAATAAAGTATAATTGATTGATTGATTGATTTTTTTTTCGCGATTTCGAAATTGGTCTCATAGAGAAAGTTGTTCAGTTTGATGATCTGGGCTGCAATCGCGGTAAATATTTGGTGATTGAACCGTTATTCAACTACGTACGAACCATAACTTTTGATACATTTGGTATTGCGCTAATCGCGGTACAGCCGTTAGAGCCGCTTTGACAGATCGCTCAGACGTTATTGGCTGTCAGTTACCTAGAGTTTAGCGTGATGCGGAATTCAGTACAGTTGAATAGTAATTGGATTGCAATGTGATTAGAACTGAAATTGGATAAGAATAGAACTTCGATGTTTTAACTTAGCGCAATCGGGCACCAGATCATCCCCTTAAGGTGGTTTCAGTCCATACAAAAGTTTGACTCACAATACGCGTAGAAGGAATTAATAAAAGTAATATTTTATATATGGAAAAATTGTTTAGAAAATCTAGTTGCCGCGTAACAAATAACATTTGCAATTTATAATATAATTACGACGATATAAAGCTTTTAAAATTTTATATGAAAAATTTCAAAGCTTTATATATTCGTAATTAAATATTTTATAAATTGCATATGTTACTTGCGTAGCATCTAGATCTTTGAAACTATTTTTCCATATATACAAAGTTACTTATATTAATACCGTCTACACGTATTGTGCTTCAAAGTTTTGTATAAAATTGACCCCTCTGCAACCGCCTTAAATAGTTCACCTAATTTTGTTAGACCTTATATAGTTTTTGAAACACGATTTATAAGCTAAATAGTTATGCAGGAAAGATATTTTGTCTCAGCGGGGTTGTAAATTTTAACTTAAACTTATAACCCTTCATATTATGTTCTGACATTTTAATATAACTCTCCGCTGGCCGGGCAATTTTGAAAAGAAAAATTGT
Source organism: Agonopterix arenella (assembly GCA_927399405.1). Taxonomy (NCBI): domain Eukaryota; kingdom Metazoa; phylum Arthropoda; class Insecta; order Lepidoptera; family Depressariidae; genus Agonopterix; species Agonopterix arenella. The sequence goes on along the minus strand of OV656704.1, from coordinate 16,313,427 downwards.
TATGCATTTACTTCGTGACTAGTAGCGTTGTAGTAATATTGTTAGTCATTTTACTTTCTGTCAAAATAGCGTTATTTTTTTTCTTTGTCTTCCCGCCTTTACTTATAAAATAAAGTTTGTCTATCTGTATGTTTGTTATCGTTTCACAACTAAACTGCAGAAACGATTTTGATAAAATTCGATAGAGCTATACATAGTTAGCTTTAGCTAGCTTAGAATCTAAACAATCCTGTAGACGGATATTTACAGACACAAACGACATTTGCGATGTCGTTTGTTGGAATTCAGGCTTTGGAAATGTTTTTAGACAATTTCCTTAAAAATATACTATTATATATAATTTAATTATTATTCAGAAATAAATTGGGAATTGAAATTTAAAAAAATCGATATTTAATTGAAAATACTAATGTATTTTTCAAAGCCTTGTAAGTGGACAAAAATATTTAAATCATAATTGAAGCATGTATAATGGTAAATACTTAAAAGCTTTCAAAAAAAATATAATTCGATTTTTTAGAACGAGATAAATGCTAAATTTAAAAATTGGGGCTGTTGCTGACATGATATTTTTTTAATTTTGGTACATTTCTAAGCTGAAATTGGCTCTTAAAATATCAATTATTAATTAGTTCCGGCTCAAACCGTAAAATGACTGGGTTATATAGCGTTGAAAGCACATTCTGTACGAAATACACACAGGTTTTTTGTATAGATTTTCATGCTGAAACCAACTCTCGGAATATCGGTGGTCCGCGTAGGTATACACCGCGAAAAACCCATCCTTTTATTAATAAAAGCGTTTTAATACAGAAAAAGGGTTTGTTTAATTTCAAACCATCATTGAGAGGATAATAATAATAGGGATTAATGTAAAAGTAATTTAGAAATACGAAGCCCATTCGTCCTTTTGTTTTATGAATACACATTTTTAATTGTAGATGATTAAGCTGAGTAATTGAAGGCTGTAATCATTAAGACCCTTAACACAAAAACAGCAAAATTATATTTTTTGGGTTACTGAATTCATACGCGTATCTTGAACATTAATTGTTGAATGCCAGGTTGATCAGTCTATTTCATAAAATTAATGATTTACTGTGTTATAATTTTATAAAAGACAAATAAACGAAGGTAAGTGTAACCTCCCAAGAAAATAACACAAGAAAAATAGATTTAAATTTTTAACGGAACTTTTATTTAAACTTTAATTAATATTTAATAGGTACAACGGACAGAGTTTCTGCTTACACTTCTATTCGCAACTTGATTATAACGACGACTGGCCGTGTCAGGGCCGATGGTGGACTTTTAAGCCCTCGATGTCAATTCCCTCCCCTTACAGTTTGCAAGTGTTGCCAGATATTAGCAAATATTTGTAACTAGTATTTCAGTAACAGTTATTATAGATACAGTGACTAGTGTACAGTGGCTGGACTATTATTTATTGGGGGCTTATTATTTATAGATATTACTGGTTGTCTATAATAACTGTTACATAAGTATGTACATTAAAAATAAATAAAAATATTGAGAAAACAAAACTAACTTAACCTAAAATATCGCGCTGCCCCCGCGCGGAAGGGTAGCCAAGATGCTGGCAGAGTTTCCTCACTGAACGGCTAAACAGATTCGTTGAGCGAGGAAAGCGCCAGCCCTTGGATCCCCGGTCGAGACTACCAGGCGCTTTGCCAGATCTTTAAAAAGCGCCTGGGCGCCGGGACCCCAAGGACCAAGGGTTTCGACACCGAATGCTATGAATTTGTATTAGGTGCCGATACCCTTGTATTTACCTTCTTTCACCTTTTCGGCAGATTCCGCCGCCGAGCCAACTCTTTTGCTCGTTCTCCCTAGATTTACTTAGCTGAACTTGGGAACAAAATGTATTTTCGAAATCATTCAAAAGATAAGAATGTTTCAAATTCTGATCAGAATTTATTGTTCCCAATATAAAAGTTTTGGGAAATGTTGGGAGTTCAACATTTTAAAAAGTTCACGCTGTGGTCCAAAATGTTTCCCAGAACATTATCGCTAGAATTTTTAAGGCTACAATTCGAAATTTCTAGAATTGTCTGTTTATCCCTAGGTTTATATGAACATTTTAAGATCCATTTGCAGTAAAGAAACAAAGAAAGTTCCAAAAGTTCGGTCGCAGAATAATGAACATTAGGTACCATTGTAATTGACACGTCATTCCGTCCTATAAACCCCACGTAGGCTACGTGGGGTGTTATATGCGAATATGCTTGCATAAACTGCATAACAACACGTCTTTTAAAATATTCCAACATTGGCATGGCCATACATTAATTAAAGGTCCTCTAATGTATTGTTCAAAATTAATATTCTCTTATCTCAAACAAAGTCACAACAATCCATTTTTATTCTATTCTACCTCTATTCAAAATAATTCCAGAACTTTTTTTGCTAGAACAACAAATAAATCATTTTGAAAAACAACAGTTCTCGTCTGGCAAAAAAGGCCAATGTCCGAAGATTTGTCTAACTAATTTGTGAAGATGAATCTAACTGTCCCTCATTTGTACATGTCATTCTGAAATTCAGGCTATTAGCTATTTCATCTGAACAGAATGATAACAAAAAACAATACCACAGAGGTGAGATGTTATTCAGGAGAGAAGTCCTCTGCCCAGCAGTGAGATTCTACAGGCTATATCTTACTTACCTTTAAGGTGGTTTAAGTCCATACAAAAGTTTGACGCACAATACGCGTAGACGGAATTAATAAAAGTAATATTTTATATATTGAAAAATAGTTTAGAAAATCTAGTTGCCGCGTCACAAATAACATTTGCAATTTATAATATAATTACGAAGATACAGAGCTTTTAAAATTTTGTATGAAAAATTTCAAAGCTTTATATCTTCGTAATTATTTCTTCTATTAATCTTCTTATATTAATACGGTCTACGCGTATTGTGCATCAAAGTTTTGTATAGAATTGACCCCTCTGCAACCACCTTAAAGGTATATAATTCGGAGCACACTCCATACAAACGAAGTCTGGTTATATTTTCAATACTAACCAATTGAAGTCAATGATTTTTTCAGAAACAATCTAGAAACTAATGTCTATGCTTGTATTGTGTCAGATTTTCGTTCAAATATACAGTTTTAATGCTAGAATTAATTTAAGTTTTGTATGAAAATCTTTGAGGTACTGTAACTTTAAAACTAAGTATACATTTTAAAGTAAATCTGACGACATATAAGCATAGAGATTAGTTTCATGATACTTTCTGAAAAAACTTTATTGACTTTAATTGGGTTAGGTATGGACAATATTACCTGGCTTCGTTTGTATGCGCGCTCCAAAATAAAATTTCGATGAGATTCCCAGTATAAAATGAGTATAGTACGAGCAAGACATATAAAGGGTAAGTTTGTATGAAGCTAATTTTAACGAGCAAACAAAATGTAAGTTACACTACATCATGAAGAAATCTAGCAGCTGAGGTATTTGGCGTGTGGAGCGACCATAATAATACAATAAATTTACGTGGCGTAGGCTGCGTTGCGTGTGAATCCGTGTGGTTGTGGCTTAACTCGGATTGCTCGGCAGCGAAACAGAATTAATTTGAGAACTTGCCTACAGATGTAAATACGTTGTTATTTGTTTAGAACTTGGCTCTCGTTTCGCAGTTACGAATTGGTAATCGTTGAAATTTATGTCAATTAATCCGTAATTTTATGTTTACATCTTTTTGATAATCGTTTTGCATCAATATGAGCCAAGAGCTTATCGCGATGCGTTCCATAGTCATTGTATTACAATTATTTATCTATTTTGGAATTTAAATTTATACAATAACTTTTTAACCACTTTCAAATATTTCGAGGGACCAACGGTCAGTTGCAGAAACGCTCATTAAAGTTAATCCTCCATTAAATCTCTTGCTGTCACTTTTTGTCATTAATTTTTTTGGAGATTTATTGGAGGACTAACTCTAATGAGCGCTTCTGCAACTGAGTGTTAGACTTTCAAACTGAAATCTTTTAGTATGGAAGCAAAACAGAAATCGCTTAAAAATAATCAACGCCTACTCTACATAAATGTATAAACAACAGTTTTAGTTTGGCAATTTCACAGGTTTGCTCCCATAGTTAAAGTTATTCAGTTTTATGTACTGAAGCACCCCATTATACAGGGTGTAACGTAAACCGACGTCAACCCGGCGGATGCAGATAGATTAGGTCATGACTAAGCAGAATATCAAAATTTGACTGTAGTAAAAGTGTCTTAGTTTTCGAGAGACTCAGTTTTAACACAGATACTGCATAGAAGATTTTAGCCGTGGCACTCAAAATAGTGACTAAGGTAAAGAGATTCACGAATTTCATAAAACTGTCCATATCTCGAAAACTAAGAACCTTATCCTAAAGTAAAATGTTGACAGATTGATTGATTGATTGACAGATTTTTTTATTTTTTCTATTTTAGTATATTCTGGTTAGGCATGAACTAACCTATCAGCATCCACCGGGTTGACGTCGGTTTACGGGACACCCTGTATACAAACTTTTTAAACACTTATAAATATTTCAAGGGACTTAGACTTTCAAACTGAAAACCTTTTAGTATGGGAGCAAACATAAAATAGCAAAAAATCAGTTAAGTTGTTCTGTACTAAACTGCAATGCCTACTCTATACAACGTGTTAATGAATTAACGCAAAACCTCAGACTAGCAATTACATGACATGTCATCAGTGTCGATTCGAACCTAGACCTCAAGATTGAGTTCCATAGCTCTCCGCAACGCGGTACCGACGCTCTCAAAACATACTTAAGACAGAAAAATTCATTGGTACGCACGGCGATACATCAAGCTATACAAAACAAACATAAGCTGGCCGCGCTACGTTATACGTTACTTGACCTACGCGTGGCCAGCGTATGTTGGTTTTGTATAGCTTGATGTGTTGCCGTGTGTACATGGCAAGAAGTCGGATGGCGGAGCATGGCAAGTAAATAGATAAATAACAGTTATACAACGGGTTAATGAATTAACGCAAAACCTCATACACTTCAACTGATTTATAACAAAATAATTAGATTGAAACAATAATTTCAATATATTTATAGTTAAAATTTAAAGTTATTCGCATTTTAAGCTTTGTGGCAAAAATGATTTGTTATCATTTCAGCAATTAATGAAAGCGCTAACGTACTCATGGGTACATTTTTAATAATCTTGTTTTGGTAGTGAGTAGGGCGAGTGTGCCCGTGCAGTGAGTTGACATCGGCTTCAGTAAATTTAAAATTTTACAAACTCTTTATTTAATATTTTGAAAATTTTGAAAACCTATTTTGAAACCATGATAATTCGATTCTGCTCTCGATTCTAAACAAACTACTTTCTAGTTTTGCGTTAATTTATTAACACGTTATATAAATATATAAACAACAGTTTTAGTTTGGCGATTTCACAGGTTTGCTCCCGTAGTAAAAGTTATTCAGTTTTATGTTCTGAAGCACCCCATTACATATGGTCCTTCTTAATATGTCGACACTTTTTAAGGGGATGATTAGACCATCAAACTGAACAACTTTCTCTATGGCACCAACATCGAAATCGAAAACTGCAAGCCTACTTAAGCCAAATGTTTGGGACAGCTGATTTTTTTTCGCGATTTCGATGTTGGTCCCATAAAGAAACTTGTTCAATTTGATGGTCTGATCATCCCCTTAAAAAAGTGTCAGCATATTAAAAAGGACCCAACGCATTTAAATTAACACTCTGCATAAAAATTGCGGTCAGTGTGTATTGCATTTTCAGTGTTTTGATATGAGCATGACGTATTGAATCATATCTATAATAGCCATTTAAGGTGGTATCAGTCCATACAAAAGTTTGGCGCACAATACGCGTAGACGGAATTAATAAAAGTAATATTTTATACATGAAAAAAATAGTTTAGAAAATCTAATTGTCGCGTCTCAAATAACATTTGCAATTTATAATATAATTACGAAGATATAAAGCTTTTAAAACTTTGTATGAAAAATTTCAAAGCTTTATATCTTCGTAATTATTTTATAAATTGCAAATGATATTTGTGACGCGGCATCTAGATTTTCTAAACTATTTTTCCATATATACAAAGTTACTTATATTAATACCGTCTACGCGTATTGTGCGTCAAAGTTTTGTATAAAATTTACCCCTCTGCAACCACCTTAAAGCGGTAAATGTAATATTTATCAAGAGGCAAACATCCTGATGGAATGTGATACACGCACGATTTTGTTCTAATGAAGTTACACGCAGTAACCACAATTCGTATCTCCAACAAAATCGTCGATATCGAAGGGTAGAAATTTGAGCAATAAATTTATTAAGGCTGTATATCAGTTTAGTGCAAACCGTTTTGGTACGGAGCGACTTCTCTTGATTAAAAATTAAATATTTCCGGTATGTTAACTAAATTATGCGGAACAGGAAATTAAAATCAAAATTCGCTATCAACTTTGAACTACTTTGAAGTTTATTATAAATTATGTTTGTTTATGATGTTTAGCAGAGGGATGGATGAGGGCAGCGCAGGACCCGGTCGTTGTGCCGATCCTTGGGGGAGGCCTATGTCCAGAAGTGGACGACCAAATCAAATCAAATCAAAATTTTTTATTCAAAATAATATCACATAGATAGCTTTTTGACGTCATTTTTTGACCCTACCACCGCTTCGGAAGGTGTTCCGTTGAGAGAAGATGCGGCCAGAAATTCTACAACACACATCTTTTAAACAAAACACATCAGCTGAGATGATGATGATGATGATGTTTAGTTAAAATTTGGTGGTTGGCTTATAATAGGCAAGGATGGAAAATAATGACAAGTGAATTTTGTAGTATTTTTGTGAGTCAAATCTAATTCGATTCAATTTAATCAATGGTCGCCGCACGCCTGGACAGGCGACAGGAGAGTTGGCAGCTTCCTCCGGCAGCGGATAAGCCTAGCAATCACGAGGGGGAATGCTGCCAGCCTCCTGCGTACGGCGCCTCAAGGCGAGACCTTAAATGCGGTGTTCTTTATAGGGTTTTCAATTGTTTTTTTATCTTTTTTTTTACCTATTCAGGGTGAAATTGATATCATTAGCATCCTTTTAAACTAAGAGTCTACCCATCCAACTGAACAACTTTTACTATGGGAGCAAACCGGTCGGAGCAAAAAAAAAATCAGCTGTTGCATACGTTTGAGTCGCGAACTCACGCGTCGGGATTGCAGTTTAGTTTGGAACAGCTGATTTTTTATTTGCTCCGATCGGTTTGCTCCCATAGTAAAAGTTGTTCAGTTTGATAAGTAGACTCTTAGTTTAAAAGGATGCTAATGATATCAATTTCACCCTGTATATACAGTTTGTAACAAACACCACAGTAAGACTTAACGGGTAAAATATAAATTAGCAGATGGTATTACTAAACATCACAAAAGTCCAGTCAATTTGAAGATTGGGATAGGACCCCTCCCAACCAGCTCGAATGCGTACTTGGTACAGAAAGTTTCTCTGGTCATCCAGAAAGGCAATGCGGCCTGCATCTTAGGGACCTTTGAGCCGGGTTTGCGCAGGCCCTTTAGTTGAGTCTCATCAACCGAAGTTTGGGTAAGCCATAGGACGGACGATATCACGATTACTTCAGTCTGCCCACAAGGGCTTATATAGCGCTCCGAAGGCAGCTGCGTGGTGGGATGCGGAGGCAGAGAAGGTCGCCCCGCTCTGCCATTCCGCCGTTGACTATAATAATTTGGAATTAGAACCCAAGACCCTGTCTTTACAGGCAAGGTTCGCCAACAACTGGGCTATAAGGCTGTCAGTAGATTATTTACAAGACTGCGCCATTATGGTTTTTGCGTAAAACACGTCAATTTCAGAGGTTTCATGAACATTAGAGACGTCGTTTCTTTTAATGACTGATATTTTATGTCGTGTAACTTCGATGTTGGATAAAATATAGAGAACTTCACTTGTAAATATTTCTCTTTTCTCTGAAGTATTTATTTTGCTCTGTTTTATAGAATCATTATTATGTTTCTTTTACGTCTTTCTCAAGAAAAATATGTCGTTTTGAGGTCGTACTCCTAACAAGTAGTAGGTGTATCAGTGATCAGTATTTTCTTCAGGTATATTGTACAGGGTATACACTTAAGGTGGTTGCAGAGGGGTCCATTTTTACAAAACTTTGACGCAAAATACGCGTAGACGGTATTAATATTAGTAATTTTGTATATATGGAAAAATAGTTTAGAAAATCAAGATGCCGCGTCACAAATAACATTTGCAATTTATTAAATAATTACGAAGACATAAAACTTTGAAATTTTACATACAAAATTTTAAATGCTTTACATCATCGTAATTATACTATGCAAAATAATAATTCATCATTTATTAATTGCAAATGTTATTTGTGACGCGGCAACTAGATTTTCTAAACTATTTTTCCATATATAAAATATCACTTTTATTAATTCCGTACACGCGTATTGTGCGTCAAACTTTTGTATGTACTGAAACCACCTTATAAATCGGTATTTATACTTTAGCGGGTGTTTCAGATCATCAAACTGAATATCTTTCACTATAAAACCAATATTATAATCACTTATATAAAATCAGGTGTTCCATATACAATATGCGTAGACTCCCTATTAAAGTTTTATATGGAACAGCTGACTTTTCGACTTCGCGATTTCCTGTGGGTCTCGAAGTGAGTTATGAAGTAAGTTTTGAATAAATTGGTAATATACCAAACTACAACTTATACTGGGTGATTTTTAAACTCTTTAAATTTTCTGGGGTGGTTCAGATCAAACTGAACAATTTTAAAAATCAAAATCATCTAGCACCTATACTAGCCTATACCTTTCCATCGTTTATTTTCTTAAATTATTCATAAAGGTCAGGGGGCAGAAGTGTTCCAAGAGCCCCCCCTATAAATGGCATACTACATGGTGTACATACAAAAAAGTGTCACTTGGGTGCCATGTAAGTATGGGTATCCTCTAACTATCCCTACCTGAGTCATAGCAGGGGGCTCTTGGACCAGTGGCCATACATTTTTGCTCAGTTCACAAATGAACATAAGAATTATGATTTACATACAAACGGGTCAAACAGAGAGACTGCACTTGCACTAACAATGTTTGCACTTCGTTGTATTATGATATGTGCTGGTACCCTAACGAGATAGGGCATATGTCTCAGGAACTTCGTTAACTTGACATACAAACAAACATACGTACTTTACAGTGCAGCTCAGTTCATAGTGGCTGCGGTCGTCGCGATTAGTTAGGGGTGCTTTGTAAACTACGTTATTGATATAAAATAATATTTCTAGCTAACTCTATAAGGATCTCTTTCTTATCGTGTGGGCAGAGCTTGAGCAGAGTCCTGGTGTCTCTATAAGGATAATGTTTTGAATACGAACGTATGTTTTCCTTGTTTTTCACCTGAATACGTTAAGGCCAGATCAGATAATATTATAAAATAACAAGCGAATGAACTATAAGACACCGCAAAGCCGGACACCTGCTGCGTATGCATCGCTCAAGATCGTGCTCTAATTAGTTCGTCCAAGGTCCAAAAGTTCTTAATCTTAAGCGTACTAATTAAGTAGAGCGCTTGCGGTCAGGGCCAATATGATAGTCCACAGATTCAGGCATTGCACAGCTCAAGTAAAAATAACACTATAGACTAGACTGCATATCGCCAGGGATTTTTAAGGGCCCTACGCACCTAATACAATAACGCCTTCAGAATGCTGCTGGGGCTGCCGCGCTTCTGCAGTGCGTCTGGCATGTACGCGGACGCTTATTTCGATGGGTTTCCCACCACGCTCATTTCCATGGGGTCGCGCAAGCATCAATAGCATCCTGAACATGGTCTCCAGTAGATACTGTGACAGTATCTTTATTAAGCACTGGATCGGTTTACACCTAAGTCTTTGTACTAACGTAGTTATTTAAGTGTGATACTAACAACATATTATTATGGATGTAACGTCAGAAACAAAAAAAATTTTTTTTATTTATTTTATAATTAGAAGTTGCCGTCCTGCCCCGCACCCAGCCACCTTTCATTATTCGTATATTTTCTGAACATTATTATAACATCAAGTCCAAGCTTCTCAATCATTCGGAAACCTCTTTCCTTAGATCAAGAATGTCCTTAATGTGTCCAGGATACTTCCTTTATCAGCAATTTAAACAAACAAAATAATCCAAACGAATGTTCGCTACGAACAACATTCGCAGTAAAAACAAAACGCTAATCACGCAGTATCTAGTCGATCCCTACTTGCATTTAGTCCATCGCTTTTACGAGTGACTTGCCCTTCGCAGCTTAAGAACTACTTAGAGTTGATGCCGATGAGTGGGGATGAGCTCAATCGACAGGTTTATCTAATAGACGACCTTAAGTACATTTATGGGCCGAAGTAAAGCACACGTATTGCATATTAGTCAGGCAGAGGACAATCGCCTTTTGGTGGCTTTTTCCGATTCAGTTTGCATAGAATGTGCTGCCATCTAGTAAATACTCCGCAGAATTATGAAAAAAAAGATGTTATTGTCTATGGCAATGTCAAATTCGCAAAATGGCTGATTGATTGTAGTTTTCATTCAATTTCGTGCCGATTGAGTGATGTTCTGGAGTTTCTGTTGTTCTCTCTAACCAATGTTCTGATTACAGGAATAGTAGGGATACTGGAATTTGTCGATCGGTGCGGGATCGAACGAAAACTAGCATTCAAATCAATAATATCTATCGTTATGAGTAGATATTAGTAGATATGTATAGTATAGCTTGAATTATTGGCGGTAAAACATAGATGGCGCTGGCTAGCTTTCAATTTGACATAAGGTGGATGCATAATGTTGCTACGAGTGGGTTCTCTTTTCTAATATACTTATACTACTCTTTGATATTAGTCTTTATGAGAGAGATTATGAAGCGTGCTCTCCTCAAAGGAAAACGCCCAATCCTGTTTCGCCTCAAAACTGGTAAATTTTAATTTTATAAGAAACTAGCGTTAACCCGCGACTTCGTCCGCACAAATTATATACCAGATTTTAAGTCAGACAATAAGCTATCAAACAAAAAGTTTCATCAAAATCGGTTTAGTAGTTTTCGCGTGATGCTCGATCAAACAAACACACAAATAAACAGACGTATAAAAAATTCAAAAATTGGTGAAATGGAATCAGGGACACCTAAAAACCATATTGTACCTTTTTTTTGTTAATATCTTCAATGTACAGACAAACTTTCTGCTACAGTTTTATAATAGTTTAGATGCCACGATATAAAAAGATAATTTCCATTTCCTTGGGAAGCACGATATCATACGATTTGTATGTGTTCTTTGATCATACACATTCGCCAGCTGCGAAACGACGGAAACGAATAAACTTCGTCACGTGGACAATGTCTTTTGAATTTGAATTTTATAAGAAACGAGCGTTAACCCGCGACTTCGTCCGCACAAATTATATACCAGATTTTAAGTCAGATCATAAGCTATCAAACAAAAAAAGTTTCATCAAAATCGGTTCAGTAGTTTTTGCGTGATACTCGTTCAAACAAAGAAACAAACAAACACCCAAACAAACACACAAACAAACAGACAGACAAAAAATCCAAAAATTGGTGAAATGGAATCAGGGACACCTAAAAACCATATCGTAACTTTTTTTTTGTTAATATCTTCAATGTACAGACACACTTCCTGTTACAGTTTTATAATAGTACGAGCGTTAACCCGCGACTTCGTCCGCACAAATTATATACCAGATTTTAAGTCAGATAATAAGCTATCAAACAAAAAAAGTTTCATCAAAATCGGTTCAGTAGTTTTTGCGTGATACTCGTTCAAACAAACAAACAAACACACAAACAAACAGACAGACAAAAAATCCAAAAATTGGTGAAATGGAATCAGGGAGACCTAAAAACCATATCTTAACTTTTTTTTTGTTAATATCTTCAATGTACAGACAAACTTCCTGTTACAGTTTTATAATAGTATAGATAGATAGATGCTACGATATTCCTCATCCTTAGGAAATATGATATTCCTCCTATTTCGTGTATAATTTTAGCTACTATACTACTATTTGTAAGTGTTCTTTGATTATACTCATTCGTTAGTTGCGAAACGATTTGAAACGAATACATTTCGTCACGTGGGCAATGTATTTTATCTCACGATTTGCCTACATAACATCTATATACTATTATAAAACTGTAACAGGAAGTTTGTCTGTACATTGAAGATATTAACAAAAAAAAAGTTACGATATGGTTTTTAGGTGTCCCTGATTCCATTTCACCAATTTTTGGATTTTTTGTCTGTCTGTTTGTTTGTGTATTTGTTTTTGTGTTTGTTTGGGTGTTTGTTTGTGTATTTGTTTGTTTGAACGAGTATCACGCAAAAACTACTGAACCGATTTTGATGAAACTTTTTTTGTTTGATAGCTTATTATTTGACTTAAAATTGGGTATATAATTTGTGCGGACGAAGTCGCGGGTTAACGCTCGTTAATATTATAATTCTATTTAATCATCTTCTCATTAAAAAAAACCAAACAAATGAGAGTCGCACTTGGGCACCAAGGGTTCCATACCAAAAGATTTAAAAAAATGCGGTATCCGTAGCGCATGCCCGAATACGCTTGGCCAATTTTTATTATATGTTCTTTTACTTTAGAGTATGCTCTATAATAACATCAAGTTTGTACATACATACACATACATATTCTCACGCCTGTCTCCCACTGGGGTAGGCAGAGACAACGGAACGCCACCTGCTACAATCCTGACATACCTCTCTAGCTTCCTCCACATTCATAAGTCCTTTCATGCATGCTCGTCGGTTACGGGTAGATCTAACCTGGCCCTTTTTAAGCACGTCGCCAATTTGGTTCGTATATGTACGTCTAGGCCGTCCCCTTCCAACATTTCCACTTACGCTTGCCTTATAGATTGCCCTCGTCAATCTGCTCTCATCCATTCTTTCCACATGACCAAACCATCTCAACATACCTTTCTCTATTTTTGTCACTACATCCTCTTTCAAACCACAACGTTCTCTAATAAAACTATTTTTCAATTTGTCCATCACAGTCACACCACACATACTTCTCAGTGAGCGCATTTCCACTGCGTTAATCCTACTTTCATGCGTCTTCTGCCATACCCAAGATTCACTTCCATACATCAATGTCGGGACTAACACTCCATTATGAACTGCCATCCGTGCCTTTTTGGACACGTGTTGGCTTTTCACAAAGGAATTCAGAGCTCCATTTACCCTATTTCCTGCTTTCACTCTTCTCTCAATATCACTCTGACACTTACCGTCTCTGGTAAACATGCACCCTAAGTACACAAGTTTGTATGTATTGTAGTTTTCAAGATAGAGCAAAAAAACAACTTTAAAAAACATGTTTCTCGAATAGAGACCACCCAAAAAGGTTTTACTTTTACTCTTTTTAATATTTTAGGAAATCTGTGAAATTTACAACTCATCATCAGCCTATCATCGTCCACTGCTGAACATAGGCCTCTCCCAAGGTGCGCCACAAAACTCTGTCCTCGGCCTTCCTCATCCAGTCACTCCCCGCTACCTTTTTTAGGTCGTCTGTCCAGCGGGCAACAGGACGTCCCACACTACGTCTACCAGTTCGCGGTCTCCACTCCAGAACCCTGACACCCCACCGGTTGTCTGTTCTTCGGCAGATATGACCAGCCCATTGCCACTTCAGCTTGCTAATTTTCTGAGCTATGTCAACCACTTTCGTTCTCTGACGTATCACTTCATTTCTGATGTGATCTCTCAGAGAAACACCGAGCATAGCTCTCTCCATAGCTCGCTGCGCGACCTTGAATTTATGAACTAGTCCTATCGTCAGGGTCCATGTTTCCGCACCATAGGTCATTACTGGCAGGACGCACTGATCGAACAACTTCGTTTTGAGGCATTGTGGTATAATTTACAACTCGGTAGGTACCTATTACGTTTCAAATGATACAGCTTTTAGAGTTAAGAAGGACAGCGTAGGCATAATAATAGGGTCCTATTCTCGCTCTTAAAATGTAGGTGACGTCACAAAAAGACATTGTTTATACAAAGCGCACGTCCGACAAAGAGTTGCTCATTTGACTAGTTGGCAAATCGCCTATTACACTCATTGTTGTTATAAAGTTTCAGACTACTTCAAAAGGAAATAGAGCCTTGAGTATAATAATAATTCTATGCCTTGAGTCTACGTTCAAACGGCTGCTGTACAAATCAATACATATCTATATTGTATAGTTTTCTATTACCAAATATTGGAAATTGACACAATGAGGACCCAATATCACTAGAAACACAATATAATGGAGACTGATATATTTTGTAATAGAACCCGCGTCTATTGTCTTTCCATGTTCTATTTAATGTAGTTGAGTGATGTCTTGGTCATTCATCTGTAAAGGCCAGTCACAAGGAGAGGGAATGGAGCTGGGCGTAAGTGGGACGGACATTTACGTTTTTATATTAATATCGACTTTTGTATGGGATGTCCATCCATAGACATCTTATTATATTTGAATATGTCAGACAGAATACTGCGCAGAAAACAATAATATCATTGGCATTAAACAACTGTAACAAATATAATTACAACTGAAGTGCTATTATTGAATTGTGAAATTCAAAATCATGATCGAAAGATGCGTAATCTTCATAGTATTCTAATTATGACATTTTGTGCTGCTGATTTGAACGTGTGACTTTCAAAAATCACACTCCTGGGTTCAAGTTCGAATCGGGACGCATGATTGAATTTAGTTTATTTAGTTATTTTAGATGAAGATTGAAAAATTTAATCTCAGAAGGAACTTGAACCCATAGCTTGGCAAACCCTGCCATAGCCTGAAACTGTGAGAAATTATTAGGTGAAATATTATACAATTTTATAATTATCATGTCTTATTATAAGCTGCCGTGTGGTGTCGGCTAAGAATAGCACCATCCCATTTCTTCCCGTGGGTGTCGTAAAAGGCGACTAAGGGATCTAGCGGAGGATGGGCAGCAGCATCCTCTGAGTACACACATTCAATCCAACTGCGATCGCCAACCCGCCTGCCAAGCGTGGCGATTATGGCAAATCCCCCCATTTTGGGGGAGGCTTATGTCCAGCAGTGGACGTCCATCGGCTGATATGATGATGATGATGATTATAAGCTGTGCAAAGTTATGGCCTAGGCTCCATACATTTTTGTAAACTCACCTTTCGAAATCCATAAAGTTATATTCTTCCTAGACCCACAGATTCTTTATAACCATACATATATATATATATATATATATATGTTTTAATTAAGCTCGATAATGCAGCGATCCTTATCCGAGGATCAAATTGATCCCTTTTTACTGCGTCAGCATTAAGCCTTATGGTGTGACAAGGGACTTAATTAAAGAGCTTTAGTGTGCATAGTGCCTTAAGCTAGTGTAAGGTTGAAGCTAAGATCAAGGACTTATTTATTCTAAAGCATGGATTCCGCATCAATTTTACTTTTGTAGTTAGTCTCTTTTGTCTTATGAGTTATGACGTACCTTTAATAGTAAAAGGAGATGATACTTTTTTAATGTGCTAGTGTGTAAAGTTGTCTAAAGTGGTTACTTTTGGTCTTTTTTGTCTTACCATTTTACACAAGTTTACACATACTGGCACGTCAGTGTCAAAAAAGAGGACAGCCTTGTAAAAATTTGGATCTCTATGTTTTAAAATAAAGAGATCCTTCCTCTTACGGTTGAAGACATAAAAAGCCGAGGCGATGATTCGATTTTTCGGAATTTATGCACGATTTTTGTTACAGTGGTGTTAACCATTGGTTTTTCGGTGAAGGAAAACATCGTGAAGAAACCTGCATGCTTCAGTTTCGAGGCATACAATTATACCGCACTGTCTAATAAAAGTGGCGACGGGCGTGAGCCCGATGAGCACCTAGATTGTCCAGTGTACTGATAGTGATATCAGTACACTGGACAATTTTGGTGCTACTAGTGATACGTGAATGTTATGAGTTATCAGTATGTGTCAAACTGTCAAGTGACACCCATACATAGAGAGAAAAATCTAGTCGACTTTTACTTATTATATTATTTTTTAGTAGTTATAAAAAGTGTAAACTCAAGGGTCACGGTCAAATGTTTCATAGTGTTATGATTGTTAATTGTTTGTAAATGTAACAAGAGCTCATTGTATGCCGACAAACTGTTATGCAGTTTGGCATAAAATGTGTCTGGAATACTGTACTGTGTTTTGTGAGAAAAAATAAATTAAAAATTAGATCATCATCATACTCACTATCTGGGACTATGTACGGACGGGAGTGAAATGGTATAATAGGTATTCTAAATTATAAATGAAAGTCTAAGAATAAAACTTCCCCACCCCTTGCCTCATTACCCGTGAAAAGTGAAAAAGTTCAGTTAAAGATATTTTGCCTCCAAACTTCGTAACGCTGAAACTTCGTAGCCTTACTAATGATGACGGAAGTTAAAAATTTTGACTTACCAGGTTTAAAGATAATCTTTTAGAAAACGGTTTAGATTTATCAGATCTGAAATTGCATCTGAAGAAATTTATTTTAAACAGGGTGTTATGAAACACCCTAGTCTTCTTTCTTATCGTGTGGATAGAGCCCTGGTGTCAGATTTTTTTCAGACCGCCTTACGGCCTCTGACGTGGTTTTAATGTAAGGACTACTACCACCAAAGATAGTAGCCGGGACCAACGGCTTAACGTGCCATCTGAAGCACGGATCATTTTTCTTTTCAGACAACCAGGTGATTCAGCCTGCAATGTCCTAACCAACTGGGGAAAAACGCACAGTGACATTTCACTAGGTGTCCCCCGTGAGAATCCAACCCGCGACCTCCGTGTCGAGAGCCAATGCTCTTAACCATTGGACCACGGAGGCAGTTACACCCTAGTAATATTTATAGCGGTTTAGATAAATAACTTTCACTACGGAGACAATTTCGAAATCGGAAAAATAATCGGCTGTTTCATACAAAACTGCAAAATATCTACTCTACTCAAATGTCTGGGACAACAGATTTCGTCGTTTGTCGTATCAAGAACTCAAGAGACTAGCGGAAAAGAGACAGGATTGGCGAATACTCCACCGACAAGAGCATAGCTCTTAAATAAGATGATGATGATGATGCACCGGATGATTTTTTTACTATTCCGTAACTTTCATGGGTGGTTCAGACCATCAAACTGAACAACTTTTTTACTATAGAAGCAAAACTGATTTCGAAACTGTTGACCCAGCCATACATTTTAATCGAGTCGGTACTGCAGTTTTATTGAGACAACAGATTTTTTAAATTTTTTCTCGATGTTGGCTCCATAGTGAAAGTTGTTCAGTTTGATGGTCTGAAGCACCCAGAATTAAAAACACTCCAACTCTAAAATTAGGTTGATCAAATTTTCATTACAAATTAGACGGACCATCATCGGTAATCTTCGGAATCGAGGGTCAAAATATTTAATCTTTATCAGACTCTATATTAGGAAGACATATAACTTCAATTATCTACGAGTTACCCTTTGAAAAGGTCGGATATAACTTGATTAAAATTCTAGCTTTTATTAATAGCTTCACTGATAGAATGCTACTTATTCCCTCTGAAACCAGTTAATTAATCCGGAAGGGGTTTTTTGCACGAGCTAAGCTTAAGAATGTATCAGTTATTAAGTCGTGTTATGTTGTAGATCTACAACATAACACGACTCAATTTGGTCGTATAGTCAACCATTAATAAGACTATTCGGTTCTATAAAAGTTATATTACGGTAATTTTTGTTACTCTTCGTCGTGTACTGGTGTTTTATACGTCTGGTTATATAATAATGTCATATAGACGTTCTGTCGACGTATTTTATACGAAAGTTAGATAGTGGTGTTCACAGCGACGTTTATACGTCGTTCTTAGTTGATTTTTAGTCGTGTTTAGGTAATTGTCGCATAAAGGTAGATTTTATGCCAATTTGGTCGTATAATTTACATTTATAGCACTATTAACGGGACGGTGGTCGTGTATGCGTCATAATAGTAACCATTATGTAATAGTCGTGTTGCTGGTATGACTGTAACCTGTATACGTCTATAGGGACCAATACGACTGCTATATCACAAAAAATCATGTAAGCGGTATTGCAAACCTTGTTTATAAAAGTAAATAATACTTATCATGTACTTCAAGCGCTATCTATCTTTCTTCCAAAAAGGGTGATGGCTAACCTAGTCACTGATAAAAATATCAATTAAAATTACTTGAAACTTAAGAATTTCGGAAGCGCATTGAAAACGAGTTATAAATATTCTTACTGAACTTATACGACTATAATTATATAACTTCCAGAACGTCTACTCGACCATGAATTTGTTATTTGGGAAGTTTCTGGCCGCATCTTCTCTACAGCGACAACACGTTTCGAATCGGTGGTAGCTTCAAAAAAAGATTTGACGTTTAATAAGTGGGCTTTAAGCGCTTCATCATCATCATCATCGCAGCCGATGGACGTCCACTGCTGCCATAACGACTTTAAGCGATTATATTAAAAAAAAAACATTTTTAAGGTTGAGTTCGAGCTACAAAATTATGCAATGGAAAATGAAAAATGAATTATCAAAAACCTTCAAGGACCTTCAATACAAAACAGGGGATCGGGTGACCGATTTTCTTGCAAATTCTCGTTTTTCGATTAAAAAAACATAACGGATTTATGTAGTTGTAATAACGCTCACATTTAGAAATTCCACCAGCATAAACACTGCATAAGAAACCTTTAATCCCTTAGTCGCCTCGTACGACACCCACGGGAAGAATTGGTGTGGTCCAGTCTAAGTCGGAACTACACGGCTAATGGTACAGTAATACTAGTCGGGGAAATCTACGGATTTTTGTATGGAGTAGATTGCAGTAATTGCACTTTAGGTGATAGTTTGAAATGTTAGATACATACCTGAAAAACATAAATTCTCAACAATCCCCGATTTTTTATTGTGTATTATGGAATAATTAAGACATTTACAAAACATTGAATTTAGGTAGTATAAACGAAAAATGGAAAACTGGTGATTTTGTACAAGGCGGCTTCGTTCAATACGTTTTACTTATAACAATAATAATCCCCGGTTAATTTCGCAAATTTGAGTATAATATTTAATATTTTGTTAGTATTCAAAAATTATAACCTTAAAACTTAATTATCTACTGTTTGTTTGTACACAATAAATTTTAATGGGGTTTATTAACTGTCTCTTTTGCTGGTATGCTGGAAGAAATATCTTTAGAAATAAGCTTGCCCTTTGTTCAGTTATATCAATTTTAAGGTATTTCTCAGGGTCCTCAGCTTATATAACCACTAAATCTCGACAAAAGTGTTATAAACTAACAGTAATATTAGTTCAAACACAATTTACTAAAGTGTATTTAATGCAATCTCAAACCGTATTTTTCCTAGACTATACGTGAATATCTATACTATTATAAAACTCTAACAGGAAGTTTGTCTGTACATTGAAGATATTAACAAAAAAAAAGTTACGATATGGTTTTTAGGTGTCCCTGATTCCATTTCACCAATATTTGGATTTTTTGTCTGTCTGTTTGTTTGTGTTTGTTTGTTTGTTTGAACGAGTATCACGCAAAAACTACTGAACCGATTTTGATAAAGCTTATTTTGGATTGATAGCTTATGATCTGACTTAAAATCTGGTATATAATTTGTGCGGACGAAGTCGCGGGTTAACGCTCGTTATTTATAAATTCGTAGTTAGAATGTTGGCTCTTACACAAGAGTTTCATCAATTATAGGAAATGGCTTATTCTCTGCCAGACTAAAGTTAATTAAACCTTTATACAAGGTACCGATTAGAACGTTGTGACCTTTGAAGATTATTACTACAAATTAGTTTCATCTTTAATTAATTTTGCTTACTCTTGAAGCCAGCAGGTTCTGCATACAAACATAAGTTCATGCCCTTGACACATGGGGGTATACTGATACTACGGCCCGCTAAGATCCTTTATAATTATAAGGTCTAACAAAATTAGCTGAAACTATTTTAAGGGGATGATCAGACCATCAAACTGAATAACTTTCTCTATGGGACCAATATCAAAATCGCGATAAAAAAATCAGCTGTCTCATACATTTGAGTTGAGTTATGTTTTCAGTTTTCTATGGGACAGCTGTTTTTTTTCGCGAATCCGATATTGGTCCCATAGATAAAATTGTTTAGTTTGATGGTCTGATCATACCCTTAAAATAGTTTCAGCTAATTTTGTTAGACCTTATATATGAACTATTGCATAGTACGCCAGGTGGAGGGAACGGATCGCATTTTTGCGCGGCGGATTTCTGTATGTGTATGCGATGCGGCCCGCTTTGCCCCTATGCGACCCGTTGACGTCCAAGCGAAACTTTTTAAGTGAGCCGGTATTTTTATCAGAAATAATCTAGAAACTAATTTCTAAGCTTTTATGTCGTCAGATTTTCGTTAAAATTTATAGTTTTAACGTAGATATGGCCACCAATATACACTGGCCTGCAAAACTAAGTATCACACTTTTAAAATTGCAATAACTTTTTAAGTACATAAAATGTACTTTCGAAATAAAAAGGACTCGATAAAGAGTTTAATTTAGATATAATAGTTACAAAGAAAGCTGATAATTTTGTTGTAAAACGTTTTTTTATTTTAAATCTCTAATTTCTATAGTTTAGAAAAAAAAATAGATATTAAAAGTGTAGTACTTAGTTTTGAAGGTCAGTGTATTATAGTCGTGTCTGTATAGATAAGTAGTCAGTATAGAGTGATATTATCGTCTATTGACAAAACTCTTTAAATAAAGATTTAAAAAAATAAACTTACATTGCATATTACAACAATAATCCAATGATCAGCCTTGCAGCTGATCGTTAATTTTTTACTGACCTTAAAACGGCTGTAACTCATAAACTGACTGAAGGTAGACCTGGTCCATCCCCATCACAGATATTCTCTTCACCCTATGCCTTGCAGCTGATGATAACAAAAAGTACGTCTAACTCTTGAAACATTATTCAATAATCAACCCGAGTGAAACCGAGCGTAATCGAAGTGTCATCAGACGACCTGACTACGATTTGAACGCTTCCGTGCGTGTCATATTTCGCACTGACAAGCGATTCCCTCGCCGCTGAATGAGGGATTTTCCGAAAGCCATTAAAAAAGAAAAAGTAGTTCCTAATGGCTCGATAGATGGCGTTGACGAGACAGGGGTGAGCAACCTTGCAGATAGTAAAATACAAATAAAATAGTAATAATTTGTGATTTTAAGTAAACAGCAAAATATGAACATATATTTCGTCAACGGATGCGTCTGACTCAGTGACATGCATTTTTGTTCACTTTTTAGCCTAAAATTGTCGTCTTCGGACCCCTCTCTGGTCAACACCATCTATCGCCGGTTTGTTGAACTACGTTTGACTAGCTGTCAGAAAACTCCTCATTATCGCTGAAATTCGTCTGACGGGTCAACTGTCAAATAATATGGAGCTTTCTGCCAAGTCTGTTACTTTTGGCAGACCTTCACATTATTCATTCTACGTGCAAGGGTTTTAAATCAATATTTTTATTCGATAAGAGAAAAATGAGTACTACACCCACACCCACCTACACACTTACACTGGTGTTCTGGACTACTGAAAACGAAGTGGCTTGACTACACGCAGAAGAATATAAGGGGATGATCAGACCATCAAACTGAACAACTTTCTGTAAAAACAGCTGTTTCATACAAAACTGCAAACCTACTCGAGTCAAATGTATGGGGCAGCAGATATTTTTTTCGCGTTTTCGATGTTGGTCCCATAGAGAAAGTTGTTTTGTTTGATAGTCAGGTCATCCTCTTAAAAAACTGTCAACATATTAAGAAGGACCCTGTAAGTGAAAACTATTAATATTATATTAGTAGACTTTACTAGAAATTGTCACCCACCAAAAACATGTTCATGTAAAATGTTGCCAAGACGAGACCATAATGGCTCGCACTGTCAAAAAGTTATCGGATCTCATGTAGAGCCAAGCTTCTGACTCTACACGTCCTAACTCTACAATCTAACTAATAATAACTTCACAAACTCTACACCTTAGTCAAAATATGTGGCTTGGCCATTTCGTTATATAGGCCTTTGCCAAATTAAAATTGCGGTTTACACCATCAAACTGATCAACTTTCACTACGGAGACAATGTCGAAAAATAATTTGCTGCCCTCTAAATTTGATTCTAGTAGGTAGGAACTACAGTTTTGTATGAAACAACAGATTTTTTTAAATTTTTCTCGACGTTACGTTAGGCTCTATAGTAAAAGTAATTCAGTTTGCTGGTTAAAACAACTAGGTAGGTAGTTTCAAAGAAAGATCGTCGCGATCTCTGCCCACTCCTTTTCCTTCTGGCGCCTACAGACGCCACCGGCACATCGCTGGCGGTTCTCACCGATCCCCACTACCCAATCGTAGTCCGCGTAGTCCCAGCAACGCCCATTGCCGAGGTCCGTACCCCTTAGGGGTGCTCCTTGGGCAGGTTGCTTAAGCTCATGCATTGGTTCGGTAGACCTACCAGGGCGCTTCGCCATCACTGGTGTGGTCCCCCCATAGTCCGCAGTAATAAACAGTCGATGCTCCCTGAGTAATGCTGTATTTGTCAAATAGAAAAAAAAAAACTATATACTACTGAAAAAGCACACAAATTGGAGTGGTCAAGCCTTGTAGGCCTACAACACTCCAAAAAATTTATCAGCAATGTGTGCAACTCGTGTCTCAAGATTCATACTGAATAATAGCAGGAGCAAGGCTCGTGCCATAGTCGGGGCCCTCACTGGCCACTACGCCACAGGCACGATGATGCACAAAATGAAACTTACCCTGGATCCCAGCTGCCGAGCATGCGGAGAGGATGAAGAGACTATGGAGCATGTTCTTTGTGACTGTGATGTCCTGGCGGCAAAACGCATGTGCCTCCTCGGAGATGGATACCCAAAACCGGGAGATCTTAGGTTTCTTCCCCTCAATGGTATTGCCTCCTTCATTGACCATGTATTTGAAGGGTGAAGAAAACAAAAACTATTGGGGCTAACACAAAAGATCCCACTGGGTCGAAGTGTTGCTGGCTTGCCAGCCACCACAACAAGATAAGATAAGATAAGATAAGTATACTACTAGATATTCGAAGCTATTTTTCTCAGTTTCACACATTTCATTTGTAAATGTCCAATTGTTTTTTCAGTCTGTCATTGAAAAATGACGTAGATTAAAATGTTGACGACCTACCTTTAGCGACCTACCAAACAGCTTTTAAAACAATTTTACTGTCAAAATGCGACCAAAACTTTCCATTAGTGAGATGAACATTGTTAATGTCGTAATTAATATCAAGCCAATGAAAGCTTTGTTTGTTCTAAGGGATGACCTGTACCCTCATTTGGCTACTTAAACCTTTTACCTGCTTAGTGACCAGATACGTTTGCCCGGCAGCGAAGGTTCAAAGTTGTTTAAACGGATTTTATTTTTGAAAGGGTTATCGAGTTAAAATTATGATGCAGGCGAAATTGAACTCTGTCGAGCTTTCTGTCGTATGGTCATCGTATATAATATTGGCTTTTGTTCATGAAAAAAAACCAGACAAGTGCGGACTCGCGCACGGAGGGCTCCATACCACCATACAGTATTACAAAAAAAAATGTTTTCTCCGGGACCCTCAGCGCGAGCCCGACACACACTTGGCTGGTTTTTACTACCTTAGACTTGGAGTATGCACTATAATTACACCAAGTTTTACGCTTGTATGTATTGCCGTTTCTGCGATCAAGCAAAATAAATAATCAACCTTTAATTTTTTTCTTTTTGTATTTTTTATTATTTTTTAGTTAATTCAATGTAATAACACATATCCGGTAAAATTTCAACTCTCTACCCATTACGGTTCAATAGATACAGCCCTTTAAGTAGGACGGACAGACGGACGGACAGCGTAGGCTTTATGATACCTACCTTCATAATTATTGGTTCTCAGACATTCAAAAATAACAGAAAAAAAAGTGTAATTCGTTTTTTCCCACAAATCCGTTCTCGCAATCCAAGGCCCATGGAATCGTCTTTATAAATGTGTCTGGTCCCTTATTTGACACTTTGAATAAGTGGTGGCTTTTGTAAAATCGTACGGCCTATGTTTTTGGAAGGTAAATAGCGCATGATTATAAAAAGGACTGGGTTTTTATATCTAGCCCATTCCAAGCTGCCCGTAGACCGTATCTACAAGGTAGACTATGAGAACCTTTCGAACATTAGCATAATAGATATTTCAATTCACTAACTTGATGATGTACCATTGCGTAACATATTTTTTAATTTAAAAATGTTCGAAAGCGACACCTGTTGAGTTGGTGTTATTGGAGTCTGGACACAACGCGGCAATTTGTAAGTGATTTTTCAAAAATTTAAGCATCTTGGGCCATGTCTTAGGTCCGCCACACACAGACGGAATTGCGATCCGGAATCCTAATTCAGGATTCAGTGTTGTCAACTATGGTTACAAAAAATACTAGAGTGCCGTTTAAAAAATGCCTAAAATAAAAATGTATGAAACGCGAAAAGAATGACAATTGCATTTTTAAGTATTTATTGAAACGAAACAAATAATTTCTATACATGATAATTTATATCATGTGATGAGGTCATGACGTTACGATGATGATTTTTAAATTGTATTTCAATAATATACAACTATATCAAAAGACTATAGATAGTTTTAACATTAGACATAATCTGCATACAAAATGGCATGAACCATTATCACACAAACGGTTTTTCAGCGTAGTCGATTTCGCAACCGCAACGACGTCGCAACTGCACCGTCACGATACGGTATCGTTCCATCAACGCTTACGCTCAAAAATCCCTTTAAAATATGCCATCTAAGACATCAAAAAATCAATAGATCTAGTGAAAAAGTCTCTGAAAGCGGCAACACTCCATACGGAACTAATTCCGAATCAGGTTTATTTCGGATGTATGCAGTGGGCCTTACTTGGTACGAGCCGTACGAGTAACGAAACTCTGGCGCTTTCTGGACAGTCAGCCTCGATACGAACTAGTGATTGTCTTACAATGTTACAATAAGGTTCTTGCTGACACAAAAAAAGAAGAATAGGACATACAATAAAATACAGGTTTTGGGAGTTACGCGGTTGTTATTTAATCAAGAAATAAACATTTTATACGGGGTCGTGTGCATTATTATGTTTTACTAGAAAACGTGATAATCACTATTAAAATATTAAATGTAAAGTATAACGAGAACCACAACGGATACGGATGTGTTCTCGAGTTGCTAAATAATTTATAACTTACCTACTCTTGGGTTTAACTTTCAATTTGAGACCCAGTTCGGTTGTTCGATGGCTAAATTATTATTTTATAATTAATGTACTTACTTTATAAACAAAGTTGTCGAAGAAGTTTGATGTAGCTGTTTTCCAATACGTTATAATTATGTTTTAACTGACTTGAAAAAGGGAGCTTTTGTATTTCTATCGCATCTGTTTTGTACAGAAGGCCAGCTTCATACAACTTTTCTGGTGTCCCTTACTTCATGGATCTTGTTGCGACTAGGGATAACTTCTGTGCGATCAGATGTTTTTGCCATACTTATTGCTGGAAGCAAAATAGGTCATAGTTTCAGTAGAATGTTAGGTTCCTATTATTTTATTTTGTATTTTTGGTGCTTTTGCGGTAGTGTCTTCGACACTGCCATAAATGATCTCTGGAATTGGCTCTCTAATAGCCATGTTTTTTCCTTCTTATTGCTGTCTCCCGTTTGCAATGGAGGCAAGTCGGATATTTCGTTTTCCTACTCCTTCTATCTTCTTTGAATAATTCATTGCGGGTTCCAAGACAGATAAGAGTCATCCCCCGGGCTCGCTGGACTTCATTGTCCAGTGTTGTGATTGGTCGCTGCTGTTGATCCTGGCTTACAGGAGTTACAGTGGTGGGAATGTGTGGTGGGCCTATGCCCGAAAAAAAAAGCTTCATACAACGAGCGATACAGATGCACGCACACATAGACGCGTACGTACGGTGATCTCGGATCAAGTCAGTCGAATGCCTTTGCGAGTGCCAGTGCCACGCTTTGGAGCTACGTCATAATTTTTTTTGTGTCATTTACGTGACAAAGTGGCAATTATAAAATACGATCATTTACGATCGTATTATTTGTAATGCTTTAATAATAATGGTTTAAAATATAAGAATGATTTTTTTTATGTGTGTCGGAGCTGACAGAATTCGCCGGACCTACTTCAATTAACAATTGAGTTGTTTGGTTTAAAAAACGGACATAAAATCCAGGCACAATGGATTTTCCATTGAGTCTGGATTTAATGTCCGTTTTTGAAACCCGCCGTTTATTTATTAGAAATAAAAATTTTTAAATTAAAATTACCAAACCAAAATTTTCGCTATGTTGTGCGAGCGCTCTGGTCGAGCGTATGTATTTTAAAATCAAGGTCGGTGGGAGGTGGCCTTCTGTACCTTTTTATTTTGTGCTGTTTTTTTACGGTTTTGGGATTGGTAGCAGGGGCAGTCTGGATGAGGAAGGCTGAGGATAAAGTTTTCTGGTGCGCCATTAGAATGACATATTGTATTTTTATGCAGCAGTGTCATCATCATCATCATCTCAGCCGATGGACGTCCACTGCTGGACATATGCCTCCCCCAAGGATCGCCATAACGACCGGTCCTGCGCTGCCCTCATCCAACGGGATCCCGCCGCCTTCACAAGGTCGTCGGTCCACCGTGTGCGGGGCCTACCCACGCTACGCTTTCCGGTACGCGGTCGCCACTCGAGAACTTTTCGGCCCCATCGGCCATCGGTTCTGCGAGCAATATGCCCCGCCCACTGCCACTTTAATTTAGCAATTCTTTGGGATATGTCAGTTACTCTGGTTCTTCTGCGGATCTCTTCATTTCTGATTCGATCTCGCAGGGAAACTCCGAGCATAGCCCTCTCCATTGCTCTTTGGGTGACTTTCAGCCTTTTTATGAGGCCTTGAGTGAACGACCACGTCTCTGTTCCATATGTCATCACTGGCAACACACACTGATCGAAGACTTTCGTTTTAAGACACTGCGGTATTTGGGACGTGAAGATACTACGTAGCTTCCCGAACGCTGCCCAACCGAGTTGGATTCGACGGTTGATCTCTTTCTCGAAGTTGGACCTACCTAACTGAATAGTTTGTCCCAGGTAAACATAATCGTCAACAACTTCGAGCGCCGAGTTTCCGATCATAACAGGAGTAGGTACAACATGGGCATTTGACATGATCTTCGTTTTGTCCATGTTCATCTTCAGACCAACTCGTTCGGAGGCTATGCTAAGATCATCGAGCATTCGACTGAGCTCCTCCATAGTCTCCGCCATGATGACTATATCATATGCAGCAGTGTACGATCACATAATTATGATGTGTAGATATGTATTTTCGTGATTTAAGATAAATACTTATAAAGATTTATTTTATTTACAGGTAATAAGATTGCTAAGAACTAAAGCACGGGAAGAAATCTGTAAGTAACGGTAAATAAAACAAGTGCAGATGTAAAGGGAAGTTTTGGAATGACCACAATCCAACTGGTTTTTAGTTGGATTTTGTATTTATACTAACTTCGATTTATTTAATGTTAGTTTCTGTCATTTGATTGGCTGTGTAAGGGGCATTTACCTCATAGACACAATTACCCCTAGCATTTACTGCATATATAACAATTGTCCCATAGTAGCCTTTATTCCATAGATATAATTGCCTCATAGTAGCATTTACTCCATAGATACAGTTGCCCCATGTAGTAGAATTTACTCGATGGACACAATTGCCCTATATAGTAGCATTTACACCGTAGAGATCTAGAGAGATGCCAACCAACGCGCTTAGTACGAAACCTAGTGTCGCATTACCACCAGTACCAAGCGATAGAAAGTATTTTGTTAGCTTAAATGTGCTCATTATCCATTTAGTCTAGGAAAAATAAGGTTTGACATTGCATTAAAGACACGTTAGTAAATTGTGTTTGAACTAATATTACTGTAAGTTTATAACACCTTTGTCGAGATTTTGTGGTTATATAGGCTGAGGAACCTGAGAAATACCTTAAAATCGATATAAATGTACAAAGGGCAAGCTTATTTCTAAAGATATTTCTTCCAGCATACCAGCAAAAGAGATAGTTAATTATCATAAGGCAAATTTAATGTGTACAATCAAACGTTAAATAATTAAGTTTTGAGGTTATAATTTTTGAAATCTTACAAAGTATCAAATATCTTCTCAAATTTACAATATTAACCGGAGATTATTATTGTTATAAGTAAAACGTATTGAACGAAGCCATCCTGTATAAAATCACCTGTTTTCCATTTTTTGTTCGTACTTAAATTTAATGTTTTGTAAATGTCTTAATTATTCAGTAATACACAATACAAAATCGGGTATTATTGAGAATTTATGTTTTTCATGTATGTATCTACTATATTCCAAATTATCACCAAAAGTGCAATAAATGCAACCTACTCCATACAAAAATCCGTAGATTTCCCCGACTAATTGCGGTATCAGAACTTAACGTTCGAATAATCTTTAGTGCTACGCAACCATTGTAAACTATTTACACATCATATCTCGACTGGCTTTCAGCCTCATAATATATTGAATCCTTACTGTCGCGAGCAATGTGTTCCGTTTTTGCGCATATTGCTGCGACACTGGCCCCGCCCCCTTTTCACATCTCCCTTTAGTTTTTGTGATCTGTGATTTACACCATAGATATTATTGCCCCATAGTTGCATTCACTCCGTAGACACATTTGCCCCATAGTGGAATTTACCGTAAGTGAACAGGGTCCTTCTGAAATAGTTTACATTATTTTAAAGAAATGATTACTTTAGAGCGGACAAACTAAACTACTTTTTTACGAGTCCTACACCGAAATGGCCAAAAACAAATGTTTTATTACAATAAAGTTTTGTATGGAATAGCAGATTTTTATTCGCAGTTCCCATAGAGAAAGTTGTTAAGATTGATGATATTATCATGTCTATAAAATATATTTCAGCTGGAATTTATACAGGGTGTAAACTTAATGTGCGTTATATATTTTAAGGGGTGCTTCAGACTAACAAACTGAACACGTAGCATGAAGCTTACATTGAAATCGCGAGAAAAAATTACTGGTTGGGAGTTTCCGCAACAAGAGTGTTGTATAGATTCGGCATCTATATCGATGACATGATCACAATGGAATAGTAAAAAAAAGGGTTAAAATGCTGATAACTGGACCCATTTTGCGTGTTCCATAGAAAACGTAAATGGCCACTCGACCCAAAAGTGTCCTTAGAAACAGTTTGTGAAGTGATATGTTGTGATCATCCCCATCGACTATACATAACTATATACAGGATTGCCAGACGTACGAGGTTCCTCGAACAAATACGAGATTTGGAGTCTCCCGTACGAGGTACGATGACACAGTCAGCCTCGTACAAATATTTGCGAGGTTTTGACTTTTTGGGAAATTATGGTATAAGTAAATAAATAAATTGGAAAAAAAATAACGCTCTCAGGCACTATTGTAATGATCCTAAGTAGGCCTCAGGCTTTTTTTTACGGGAATCATACAACAACGGCACAAACATAATATACGAGCGTTAACCCGCGACTTCGTCTGCACAAATTATATACCAGATTTTAAGTCAGATCATAAGCTATCAAACAAAAAAAGTTTCATCAATATCGGTTCAGTAGTTTTTGCGTGATACTCGTTCAAATAAACAAACAAACAAACACACAAACAAACAGACAGACAAAAAATCCAAAAATTGGTGAAATGGAATCAGGGACACCTAAAAACCATATCGTAACTTTTTTTTTGTTAATATCTTCAATGTACAGACAAACTTCCTGTTACAGTTTTATAATAGTATAGATAACATCCATGACCGAACCAGGATTCGAACCCAGGACCCTAGTTTGGCAGTCCGGTATGGTAAGCATTACACCAACCGGGTCGTATGATTATCTAAATTCTAAACCAATGATTTTTTTTGGTATAGACCAAAAAAATCGTTGTTCTAAACCATCAAAGTCTGTTTATGGTTTGTTTGTAGTTAGCCAGGAAATCCACAAAAAATCGATCATTTCTTCGATTCGTTCCTTTATATTTTAGCTGCTCTTATCTTTTTTTTCTGTTTAAAAGCGCATAAAAAAATTATTTAATCCAGAATTATTATTTTGCTTTGAAATGTATAAAATTTAATTGTGTTACATGCATATTTTTTATTATTCACACATTAGATCAATGTACGAGGTTTAATAGCCTAACTACGAGATTTTTCTTGCTTTTGTACGAGGAAAAAAAAAACGTCTGGCAACCCTGATTATACAGGGTGTAAGTAACAACCTAGAAAATCAGCAAAAATCATCAAAACTGCTGTACCTACCCGACTAAAATGTATGGGACAACTTTACTGATTTTTTTTCGCGTTTCCTGTGGTAGGCTCCAAAGTGAAAGTTGTTCAGTTTGATGATCTGAGTTCACCGTTTCAGTATTTGCTAGGCTGTCACTTACACCCTGTATATTATAATATAATAAAGTATGCCCTCGGGTATCTAACCATATCAGACCTAAAACTTTATCAAACTGTTCACCCTCGTTCAAAAGATATAAAGTTTCTTCAGACACACGTCAGGTATAACGTACATTGAAGCAGGTGCTTAACTCCGGCCCGCTACGTTTCACGGCCCAATGGCTGCGACCCTTTGATTTTCCACCTGATGCCCCGCTGGAAATAGACCAGACGTGATGGCAGACTGAGATGGCACGAGCAGAGGGAGACGGAGATATTGTAACGTTTGTAAAGTCTGTGCGTTTGTGTGATTATCTTTTGAGTTTTGTGTGTGTGAAAGGAAGTGTAGATAACAATGACTGATTTACACATTTTTGACTGAATTTAAGAGGCTATGTGAAAAAAATTTGATTCTTCAAAGCGTCATATATCATGAAGTACTAACAGTAGGAGTATGATTTGCGGATACGTGTAAATTGAACATATAGCTGAAGTTTTGATTAGAGCCAAAACACGATTAAGACACATTTTCTCGATAGAAAAACAAGCCAAAGTAGCCTCCGTCTTTATCGATAAACGCTTGGAACTGCTAAACGGTGAATAACAGAAACACGAGACTTGATTTAAAAAAAAGAAATTGATATTTTACAAATTTTGATTAGAGCAGAATTGAACTTACATAAATAGTACAATCACAATTAAATAAAGTTTGTTTTACGCTTGCGTCGTTTCAGGCGCCCAGTCTTCTCAGTCTTTCTCTCGCATCAGGCAGTAATATAAGCTATCACACGCCCATTTCGCTTCAATTATTTTTCAACATAGGCCCATAAACTTAAATGCGTCACATATTTATGGGTGTGATTCAGACCGTCAAACTGAACAACTTTCTTTATGGAGCTATCATCGAAATTTAAATGTATACAAAGGCTAATATTTTCCAGCATAGGTAGTGCATAGGCCCAGCAGTGGGTGGTTGGATTTATTTGATTAATTGATTTATTTATCTTCATCAATTAGCTTCTAAAGGTCCCACAAGGCATAGGTCTACCTTCAAGGAAGGTGTATGTTGTTTTATGGAACATAAATTTTTCTTCGCAATTTCGAAGTTGCATCCATAATGAAAGTTATTTAGTTTGATGGTCTAAAGTTTCCCTTAAAAGTAGAAAAAGACTAAAGACAAAAGATGGATAGTGTAAATAAAAAAGCATCTGCTTAAATGTACGCAGTTCAGAACAGAAGTTATACTTCTTTCGAAATGTATGGATGGAGATGATTATTTATTGCCCGATATACAAGGTGTTACAAGGTGTCAAAGTGTTGGGCCACAAAAGGGACGGATGAGAAACGATTGCATGCAGCTGAGATGAGAATGTTGAGATGGATGTGTGGTGTAACTAGAATGGACAAGATTAGGAATGAGTATATAAGAGGAAGTTTGAAAGTAGCACCTATAACGGAAACATTGCAGGGTATGAGGTTATCGTGGTAATGCGGAGAGAAGAGTGTCATGTTACGAGACGAGTGTTAAGTATGAATGTGGATGGCTGTAGTAGGAGAGGGAGGGTAAAGATGGATGGATTGTGTGAAGGATGATAAATGTGTAAAAAAGGAGTGAGTGTTGAAACGACGGCTAAGAGAGATGAATGGAAGAGGATGACATATTGCGCCGACCCCAAATAATGGGAAATGGGCAAGACAATGATGATGATACAAGGTGTTACAAACATACAAAAAAACATGTAAGGGGTGGTTTAGAAAGCTAAAAATCTGATGTTCCATACTAAACTACAAATCGACTCGAGCTAAATGTATGAAACAGCTGATTATTTTTTCGCGATTTCGATGTTGGTCTCATATTGAAAGTTGTTCAGTTTGAACAGACCCCTAAAATTAAATGTTTATTTTTACTCTGTTGAATTTTTTTTATATTCTGGAAATGGTAAATAGACTATTATTAACTTTAATGTTATTTTGTTTTATCATTATTTTTGTTTGACATTGCTATTTTTATTTTATTTTACAATTTGACGATTATGTTATGAATGGACATTTTTTTACGTAAAATATTGATGTAAGAATGTAACAATGTTATAATATGAAATAAATGAATCTAATCTAATCTACTTTTGTAACACCCTGTATATAATGCAATAAGGACAAAACGATCATGCCTGTCTGAAATTTCCTGAGATACTCTATGGCAAACTCTGTGTCCGTGATTAAACATTTATGGCAACCCCAAAAATGAGATATAACGTCTCATACCCAAAACAACTGAACAAACTACTTAGCAACAGCTTTTAAACAATTTAATTAAACTGCTTACACTAATGTTGACTGCAATTACACGAGATTAAACGAGATTACAACGTCCTTAAGCGTTGGTAATAAGGGCGTAATTGGCTTAAACTGAGCAATGGGCGTCACATTGGGTTTATTGCCACGTTTCGTGTTTTACTTCGCAATTTGTTTTATTGTAGCTTCAATTTTGTTCTATATTACGTGTAGCTTTTGTGTATAACGTCTCGACATCATAATTGGAATCATCATCATCATCGACAGCCAGCATAAAAATGTGATATAGGTTGAAAGAATTTTATTCTCATTAAAAACATACAGTCACTTACATGAGAATAGTTTTAAGATAATAAGAAAATCTATCGATATACAATCGTTCTAAAATACAAAACAATAATATCTAACACAAGAGTAAAGTTCAGTTATGTGGTAGGCCACGACGGACAATGGCGCAACGTAGGTACGTTATTGTTGTTGGTTTTGAATCAATACTATTATAAAACTGTAACAAGAAGTTTGTCTGTACATTGAAGATATGAACAAAAAAAAAGTTACGATATGGTTTTTAGGTGTCCCTGATTCCATTTCACCAATTTTTGGATTTTTTGTCTGTTTGTTTGTTTGAACGAGTATCACGCAAAAACTACTGAACCGATTTTGATGAAACTTTTTTTGTTTGATAGCTTATGATCTGACTTAAAATCTGGTATATAATTTGTGCGGACGAAGTCGCGGGTTAACGCTCGTACTATTATAAAACTGTAACAGGAAGTTTGTCTGTACATTGAAGATATTAACAAAAAAAAAGTTACGATATGGTTTTTAGGTGTCCCTGATTCCATTTCACCAATTTTTGGATTATTTGTCTGTCTGTTTGTTTGTGTGTTTGTTTGGGTGTTCGTTTGTTTGTTTGAACGAGTATCACGCAAAAACTACTGAACCGATTTTGATGACAATTTTTTTGTTTGATAGCTATTGATCTGACTTAAAATCTGGTATATAATTTGTGCGGACAAAGTCGCGGGTTATTGCTAGTTTTACTATAAAGTTGTACTTACCCTATTTTACCAGCTTTTATTTAGTTTCACCTGTCCCGGTGTCTGTTATAGAATCTTGCAAGTTAAATTTGACCCACTTTCCGGTCCACTGAAATTTTGCATGCATATGTAAATCTCGTGACAATGCAATTAAAGCTTGGTTTTCAAAAATAAGTTTTTTTTTATTATTTTCGTAAGGGAAAGATGTTTTAGGTATCTGAATACAACCTTAGAATTTTTTTTGGTAATTTAAATCGACCGTTGATCTATGGCACGAAAGTGGTTATCTACGGCATAATTTTAACCCCCTTCCGTCCCGCCCTACTCTGTTTTATAGTTGTTTTTTTTTTGTTTTTAGCTGCAAAAGTGCGCACCGCTGCCGGCCGCTGCTCTTTCAATGTAAATTGGCCCTAAAAAAGCGGGCCATATAAAACAAAAGATAACACAAATAAAAAGTTTATTATGACAAAATTACAAAGTAAAATTGTATTTAGAAAAATGTTTTTTTCTTTATTATTCATTTATACGCAGAGAAAATAAGATGACGAATTTCTTATTTTATTATTTTATCAGTCTTATTGGCTGCGTAAATTTTTAAATTAAGACCTTATTTTGTAGAGCCTATTACAAAAGTAACTATTCTATAAAATATAAGGTCTAACAAAATTAGGTGAAACTATTTTAAGGGTATGCTCAGACCATCAAACTGAACAACTTTCTCTATGGGACCAATATCGAAAATGCGAATAAAAATTTGATGTCCCATACAAAACTGCAAACACAACTCGACTCAAATGGTATTGGGCCGCAGATTTGTTTTTCGAGATTTCGATATTGGTCCCGTAGAGAAAGTTGTTCAGTTTGATGGTCTGAGACCCTTAAAATAGTTTCACCTAATTTTGTTAGACCTTATATATTATAG
This sequence comes from Agonopterix arenella, assembly GCA_927399405.1. Lineage (NCBI taxonomy): Eukaryota > Metazoa > Arthropoda > Insecta > Lepidoptera > Depressariidae > Agonopterix > Agonopterix arenella. The sequence goes on along the minus strand of OV656704.1, from coordinate 16,278,415 downwards.
GCCAATTACAGATTCGATATTCAAGATGGTGTTAGTTTGGCTGCTAAAATGCCTTTTAATCTAAAATGAATGCAAAATTACTTACTTATTAGACTTAAGGCGCTTGCAGAGGGGTCAATTTTATACAAAACTTTGACGCACAATACGCGTAGACGGTATTAATATAAGTAACTTTGTATATATGCAAAAATAGTTTGGAAAATCTAGATGCCGCGTAACAAATAACATTTGCAATTTATAAAATAATTACGAAGATATAAAGCTTTGAAATTTTTCATACAAAATTTTAAAAGCTTTATATCTTCGTAATTATATTATAAATTGCAAATTTTATTTGTTACGCGGCAATTAGATTTTCTAAACTATTATTCCATATATAAAATATTACTTTTATTAATTCCGTCTACGCGTATTGTGCGTCAAACTTTTGTATGGACTGAAACCACCTTAAGGCCTCGATATCTTAAAAGATCGTAACTTAAATGGGCTTAAACTCGCATTTTTACAAAGTACTCTTAATAGCGCGAAGAATAGAATAGTGTTATCTTAACGATCTCAGAAGTCTCTTAAGAGGTTTAAGAAAAAATTTACAAAGACATTATTGAGAACATTTGCTGGATAGGCAGGGAATCGTTACTAGAAAGAATTTAAGAAAATAATTTAGGTATATTTACTTGTGACAAGATAACGATAGACATAGTTTTTTGGGTTCCGCAATCAAGAAGGAACCCTTATAATTTCGCCATGTCCGTCCGTCTGTCTGTTCGTGGCTTAGCTTGGAGACGCTTAGTACGACGTTGAAATCTGTTATTATTGGGGTATCGTTGGACAGGTCATTTAAAATTGTTGTAGATGTGGAAAACCATTTTTCGATTTGGGGGTCCGTTAGCGAAATATTAAGCTTTAACATTTTTGTTAGAGTCAAGTATCCCCCCCCCCCCCCCCCCCATTTCCTAGCTAAACGGTTGTGGTTGGAGATTTGAAAAAAATCACGGCAATAGTATAAACGAATTTAAAGAGAAGACTATCATGGCTAAGTAGGCTTTATAAGTTAACGAGTAATAGTCGACAAACTTAAAAAATGTAGTTGGAGACTATAGAATAACTAATAGACTAATATGTAGATGACACGATTGTATCAAGACCTCCGCTTCTAAGTACCTAGTAGACAAAGTTGTATTACGTTATGCAATACAACCTGACCACCAAATAATTTCTACTCTACACGTGTTTCGCTCCACCAAGGAGCATCCTCAGGAGTTAGACCGACGACCGTTCGAAACAGAGTTGTTACTCTGCCGAGCGTCCGACACCGAGACTAGACTATAGACTAGTTAAACCGTAGTATAAAACAAAAACCCCTTTCTAAGTCCAGGGCTTGCCCACACAATAAGAAGAAGAAGTCCATAAATTGTGACGGGCAACTACGGAACCCTACACTGCGCATGGCCCGACACGCACTTGTCCAATTTTTAGTATTCTGCACCAAAAAGGAAAAACAATGAAAGTGTCACTTTGGCGTCTATCTGTGATAATCTACTCGTGGTATATTTCATTTACTTCAGCTTTTACAGGCTGTAATAGCTAAAGTAACTGAAATAGACCATATCTATAGAACGTATTAACCCTTATAGGTATACAAGGAGTAACAAACAACTCCAGTAATGGGGTAATAGCACCGAAAAAATCTATTGTACTATACATTTGAGTCAAGTTGGTACTGCGGTTTTGTATGAAACAGCGGATTTCTTTTTTTCTTCTCCATGTTGGGTCCATAGTTAAAGTTGTTAAGTTTGTTGGTCAAAACCACCCCTTAATAAATATGAGTAGTGTTTTTTTTTTTTATTTTTTTATTTATTACATCCTGTACCGTAAAAGTCAAAACGAATTTCTTCTATGGAAAAATGTTCATATAATTTCATTACTTACCCACTTGAAAACTTTTTAAAAAGTAGAAAATTTTTTTTCTCTGATTTTCAATAAAACTTTGCTGTTCGTATATTGATGTTTTGATTTGCAAAAGAATAAGTAACAACGTAAAAATGTAATCTTTGATCCTTTAATAATAAACCAAATATAAAGACTACACATCAGCATAGAATACTTATTCACTTTACCACGATCAACAAAAACAAAAAAACAAAATCATTTCCGGACGCGTTTGTAATTTCTCAAATTCAATTACAAATATTCCACTTTGTGACGAAACAAACAAAACGGTATAAAATTGTTTTAACTTCTACATAAGAGGCTGAAAACAATTATAGTGAACCGAACGCCCATAGCTTTGAACACGCATTAAGAAAAACAATAGAAATGCCATAGTGAATTATGAGTACCATTAAAATAAATCACTGGCCAAAATGTATGATAAGCCATAAGGAGTTGTCTGGCACCCTGGTGTGAGAGAATCTATTATGTATGCTTTAGGATTTCAGTATTTAAATGATGTGATTTAATGGAATTTTTATGTTAACTTCACTTCAAGTTTGGAAAAGGAAAAGATACTGGTGTGACACTTATATCCTTTTGTCTATGACGAGTAAAAAGCTTTAGATCAAAGAATTGTTTCAGATTCAGAGAAAAGTAATTTTTGCTCTATTTATATGCGGATTTTTTGACATAAACCTTCCCAGGCATGCGCATAACAACCCACCAAAGTTTCATCCCAATCTAACAAACGGTGTCGAAGTTTATTTATTACACAACGTATACAACACGATATTTTATTATACAATGTATTAATTAATAAGCTCAAAACTAGAAAACATTTTGTTTAGAATCAAGAGCAGAATCCAATTATCAAGGTTCCAGAATCAAATCATCAAAGGTTAATTTGTTTCAAAATATTATTAAAATTTACTGAACTCAGTGTCAACCCACCGCACGGGCGCACTCACCCTATTTACTACCAAAACCATGCACAAACTGTAGGCTTTCATTCGTAGCTGAAATAATAAGAAATTATTTTGAATGAAAACTTTAGATGCTAAAATCTTACTACTTCGGTAAATTAATGCCTTGCTACAACTTGCAAGCTCAAAATTTTGTTGGTTAATAAACCCAAAAGGGTTTATGGTCATGAGTTTATGTATCTAAACTTTAATATGTCTGTAAACGTTTAAAATAAGCTTTTTTCTTCTGGGTTTCTCGGGGATCGATAGATGGAGCTACGGTCTGCGCGAATAAAGGTCAACATTTTAAAAGGTGTTTCTTTAAAATTATAAAGAGGGAAAAGATGATCAAAAAGATGCCAACGCATCTTTTGATGGCATATTTCATTATTTACGAATCATTTTCACCGAATATTTGAAACTGTTTACGTCTGACATGGTTGTATGAGCTCGATCCCTCGGCCTTTTAAAAAAGGACACACACGACATGATTTTGACAGGATCTCGCGAAAATGTCTATGGAGCAATAAACAAGCCATCTGTCGAGTTTTTCAGGAACTAAATAAAAAAAAAACGCTCATTGAATTAAACTTGAAATCACTTCTAATTTTAACCTTTATTTATAAGCCTGTGGTGTTAAAAGTAAGAACAGCCAAAACAAAATGTTTACGTAATTCTTTTACGTCGAGTCAAAACGGAATCCTCTGCTTTCGAATAATTGTATTTTTGTTGCTTTGTGAACGCGTTTCGAGTCTTCGAGTTTTTTTTCAATTAACTTTCATGGTGAGTTTTCTGAAAATTTATAGCTATAACTGTTGCTTTCAGGCTTTATATTAAAATAACCGGAAGAAACCCTTATAGTTGTGTCCAAATCTCAATCTTTTTTCACAAATTTAGGCACCAATGACAATAACCCAAAATCAGAAATTTGATAACCAAGTAGACATTTTTTTATCTCTACCATAAACCGAAGGTCTAAAATAATAGTTCACTCTGCTAAGGCGGGTTTTCCACGGGCGGCGTGTAGGTAAAACTGTCACGCACACATCGCCGTACGTTGTAATAGTATACTCAAACTCAAAATAATTTAGTCAATATAAGAGCAAATCCTTTTTTTTCAAACTACCACTGCGTCGGAAAGTGTTATCGCTGTAGAGAAGATGCGACCAGAAAATCTACAACTATATACTACGACTTATTACAACAAAAAATTCATACCTATACTATACCTATCGTAGCGCAATTGTATGAAGCTATGTCTATTTATTAGGGAATCGTTTTGCATCTGTAATCGTAATAATCACGGTTATTAACGATGCAATGCACCGTAGTAAGAAACGTAAAAAAAAAAAAAAAAAAAAAAAAAACATTGGATACAATTTTACTATGCGCCCTCAGCGAATAATCTCTCTTCTCATTCTAATTCTGACTTGTGTAGGTAGATGGTTAATATTTTGCTTTTGTGATAAACGTATGTTATCTTAAGTTGTACTATGTGAGATATTTACTTCATTACCTCTTAAATTTGCATGTTCTGTCAATAACACCTATATTTTAGTTTAAAAGTAACATTGTTTAAAATTCTCTTGTAAAGTGACTATTTTTAAGTCTTTTGAGAATAAAATTCTTTAAACCTACGTACGATTATTGAATCGATTTAAAAGTGTCAATCGGATTACACTTGTTGACTAATACCTGACGTAAATACTAGATTACAGAGCCAAAAAACAAATTTATAAAATTCGGATCTCTTGCTGCTGCTTTAGCTCGTTTGGAGCTAAATCTGGCATTTTTTGGTAAATTTAGGCTCTCATTTGCGTAATATCTCGTTTACATTTTGAATATGTGAAAAATATTAATCCTGACCAAGTTGGCCTTTGACTTCGACCTCAAATTTGTTGAAAAAGCAACATACATCATTTAATTTTACTAAATATTTTTTTTTATTTAACTTTCATTTGAATGAAAAGAAACACTATGAAAACTCATTCTGTGGATAATCTCAACGTTGTTTTTTTTTTAAATAATCTTAATGCATCGGTTGTCGTAATAAATAACGATTAATATCGTAATCGTAATCGTAATGTCCGAATCGTTGCATCCCTACTATTTATGCATGTGCTAAAAGCCTCCATGATCTATTTGCCCATAATCTTTCCTCAATTCGAGAATCGGGATAATATCAAATAAGGATTTGTAATTCAAATCGAAGTTTACACAGCCTAAGCGTGAATAAGAATTCATTATTTTGTAAATTTCGTTCAAATATTTGATTAGACGAAGCTTAATTACAAATTACATTACACTGTTACATTTTCTGAGAGATTATGTGTGACATGAATATGTATTTTTAAGGGCATAATCAGGCTGACGCTCTCCTACCATGTGTTTCTGTAATGATGCTTCAGTGGAATTAAATGAAATCAAATACTTGTATTTTATTTTTTGCTACGATCGGTTTGCTCCCATAGTGAAAGTTGTTCAGTTTGATGGGTACACTCTTAGTTTAATAGGATGCGAATGATATCAATTACGCCCTGTACATACAAAAACGCAATAAAATTTGTGGTCAGACATAATCTTTTGCTTCAACTTTGAACTAATTTCGAATTATGCAGTTTGCAGTTGTTATAGCATTTTGAAGATTTCGGGTTGAAATGACGTGTGAAGTAGTGAAAGATTTGCCGAATTCAATAATTGATTTATTGAATTCAGAAAAGAAACAAGTACTTACATTATTATTTATTATTTGGTTGTAAGGGCTTGGTCAATGACCAATAGCTACTGCGACCTGTACAGATCTATTGTAGCTGTCTTTCTTACATACATGCACTTCAGCAACTCGCGCCGTCAACAAAATAAAATAAAAAATTGTATCGCTGGACTCCCGGCAGATATTTATGAAACAACGAAATACAACACTCTCCCAATTACGCGCGCTTTTTTCGAAAATTTCACTGGCATGAGAGTGTCATGCAAATTTTTCGTCAAGGCATAAAAGTCGGTTTTACTGCCAAGGCGCGCCAATAGATGTTTCACACCAAAATCTGTAAAGTATGCAGGGTGTTTGGGTAAACTGTTGCATTAGTTTATGGGGTTATTGTACCTATGATACTGAACAACTTTCCCTGAGAAACCTATAGGAAATTCGCAATTTTTTTCATACAAACGTTCGATTAGCTGATTGTGTTTAGTATGGAAAGTCTATAAATTTTTTTGTGTATTTCCTATAGGTTTCTTTACACCCTGTATACCCTAAGCCGGGGAATACCTTGTGGCACGAAACTCTGGCGCTCGAATAAGTGAATTTAGTCGAAAATAGTGCATAGTGCCTTGTACATACGGTCAGCGCATTCAAGGTCAGCGCTAGAGATTCGTGCCGCGACTTATCTGTGTGCACCTGCTCTTACGTTCGCCAACGCGCGCTATGTGTGAGTGCAGCTTCCGCTCGCCTACGCCTGTATAAAACTTGTTTTCTGTAGAGACATTTATTCATATGTTAGTGGTACACATACTTATACTGTGCTATAAGTTAATTAATTTCGAAATTATTTTGAAATATAGTATCACAATAATTGCGTTTAATTATTAGTACGGTTTCGTGTTACAAATATTATAATTGTTCAATTAAGTTGAGTATGACTAAAATTACTGAAATTTGATATCGTTGATAAGCCAAAACAGAAGGTAATTAGTGGATAGATTGTGATCGTTTATGAGCTCTATAGTAACATAATAGTTAATGAGAACGTGTTTAGTTTAATATTTAAGGTTAATATCGCTTAAATACATTATTATGGTATCATATCGTGTTCTGTAATAATTTGTTGGTTATATGAGATTCCAGAAATTGCAGACACTTTTTTTTCTCAAGGTATGACCATAACTACACGTAGGACATAACTAACATGGAACATAAATACAGGGTGAAATTGATATGATTAGCATCCTTTTAAACTAAGAGTCTACCCATCAAAATGAACAACTTTTGGTATGGGAGCAAACCGATGATCGGAGCAACAAAAAAAATCTGCTGTTGTATACATTAGAGTGTAGTAGGCATTGCAGTTTAGTATGGAACAGCAGATTTTTTTGTTGCTCCGATCGGTTTGCTCTCAAAGTAAAAGTTGTTCAGTTTGATGGGTAGACTCTTAGTTTAAAAGGATGCTAATGATATCAATTTCACCCTGTATAAAGTTAAAACCGTAATTCTTTTTGGGCTGATCATTAACTTTGGCAAGCAATATACATTGTATTTTTACTTTTTAGAGTGTCAGAGATTCAACCTTTGAAAAAAAAAACAAAAGCTATAAAACTAGTAATTAATAAAATAAAATCATCGTTAAAATTAACTACCCTTAGACGTAGGAGTGTCGATGGCGCGTTGCGGAGAGCTATAGCCACTCAATCATGAGGGACCGGGTTGGGTTTTCTAACTTTATGTACCTACGTAATAACGTCTACTTTCAAACCGTTAAAAAAAACATTGTGACGAAACCTGCATACTGAAAAAGAAATACTGATGTGTATGTGAAGAAGATCGGCATTGGGCACGGTTGTGAACTACCACAATACCACCCATAGGTGCACCCTCATTGAGGGTAGGCCTGTGCCCTGCAGAAGGACGTTTAACGGATGATTATGATGAGTGTAGCCATGTTCGCTTTTTTGTATGGAGATCGCTAGCTTCACAAAGGTTCGGTCAATTCCTCCGACTAAAGAACGCTCTATGCCGAGGTCCGTATCCTTTCATGATGCCCTTCAGCCGGTCTTCAGCTTAAGGTCTTTCACAGGTTGTTCTCAGTAATATACAGGTGTTCCCTGAGCAATGCTATATTTAACGATACAAAAAAACCGGCCAAGAGCGTATCGGACTCGCCCAAGATAGGGTTCATTTCATTACTTGAAAAGCTTATAGCTTAAATAACTTAAGACATATTTATGCTACAGCGTTTGTTATAATTTTTGCAAGTACTATTACGGGGCGGGAGCTGTCATATAGTTTCGGAAATTTTATTCCAGTATTTTAGAAGTTAGAGAGGGAGAGGGGGGAGATGCTTTGTTTGAGAGCATTATACCTCGAGGTAACGACATTGTTTGTATGGGTGATTTACAAGATCTATCCAATGACACCTTTATAAAACAAGAATTATTAAAAAAAAAAAACAAGCTTTCCAACCTTCTTTTTGTTGTATGCGAAATTGTTTCTTGTTTACTACCACATTTCTGTTTTTGTGTTACTTTTATATTCATGAAAAATTTCGATTCAAAAGGTGCAATAATGACCGAGTAATTAAGGTGGGGCATACAGACAGACAGACAGAATGGACAAAATTATAAGCACAGAACATTATAACAGAGGATAAAAATTCAAAGAAGCGCTTTTGCTTTGGAGACGACTGTCGCCACTTGTCTACACGCTGCAACAACTACTTATCTCATTCGCACCACGCCGCGTGCCCTACTACGGTGTTATGCAAATCACATGCATAACCGGGTGGCACGCGTCCCACGTCTACTTTGCACTTCTAACTCCTCTTATAGTGTTATGTGAGTATAAAAGCTCAAAAATGCTGTCATAAGCTACATCCATGTATGCTGATGCTAGGTAGTATATCTCTATGTAAGCAGCCAGCATCACACTGTCACTCAAGGCTTTACGATTGCGAAGCGAAACGCCAGCGATGCGAACTTCCAGAGTTGTATTTTCCAGTGCAACGAGCCGGACAATACTATTTGTTGGTTATTATCCGGCAGGGATGCATTTAGATGTTACGATTTATGTTTTTAAACGGAGTTTCTCTCTTAAGGTGGTTTCAGTCCATACAAAAGTTTGGCGCACAATACGCGTAGACGGAATTAATAAAAGTAATATTTTATATATGGAAATATAGTTTAGAAAATCTAGTTGCCGCGTCACAAATAACATTTGCAATTTATAATAAAAAATTACGAAACTATAAAGCTTTTATAATTGTGTATGAAAAATTGCAAAGATTTATATCTTCGTAATTATATTATAATTGTAAATGTTATTTGAATGAAATGAATGAAAGAAACATACTATACTTACGCGGTATCTAGATTTTCTAAATTATTTTTCCATGTATAAAATATTACTTTTATTAATTCCGTCTACGCGTATTGTGCGTCAAAGTTTTGTATAAAATTGACCCCTCTGCAACCACCTTAATGTGTTGAAGATTTTTAGTTTCATCAGCCTATACAGGTGAATTTGAAATCACTTGCATCCTTTTTAACTAAGATAGTATGGTATGGTAATGGATAGGCCATTACTATAGGAGAAGAACTGAAACCACAAAAAAACTGTTGTGCCATAATCCATACGAACCTGAAGATTCAAATGTATGAATCAAATGATTTTCTTTGCTATTTCAGGTTTGCTCCCATAGTGAAATTTGTCCAGTTTAATGGGTTGAGTCTTCGTTTAAAAGGAATGCTTACGATTTCAAATTCACCCTGAATACGTCCCAATGGTCACAGACCTACCCTCAAGGAGGTTGTATGTGTGTTAGTCTACCGCGTTTGTCCATAGCTGTTTGGACTTCACATACATAATCTGTACATAAGTTATAAAAACTCCTTGGTAGCATGTCGTGCGTGTGTGTTCGAACCCGGACACTCGTGATAAGTGTCCATACTTCACCGCAACGCACACCGACACTCTACAGATAAGCGACACTTTGCGGTCTCCGTGGGTCGCGCGACGCAAAGTGTCGCTCGTCTGTAAGAGCGCTTAGGGAGTCACGTTGCAGGTTCTGACCCGAGAACTCGTCTCGCGTGGATTTCGCGCGTCGCGTTTTTGCCTGCCACGAGGCTCCGCAATCCTCAATCTCTTCTTGTTCTTGACCAAAAACAATCCCTGAGATTGGGATAGATTCTCCCATAAACACTTGACAGTGGCGGAAATGCAGTGCTAACGCACAAGCAAGAGTCCATTAATTATAAATTTAAAAAAGAGCGCTTAGTGTCTCGTTAATTACTTACCTACTAGTAATTATTAAAACTAAGGGTGGCTTGCACCAAAAAGAATTCAGGTTTAAAGGTTTAGTGAACGCTATTGTCTCTCACACTGCTCATAGTAACGATATTGACTGCAAAGTATTCAAAAATATTTAACTCAAAATTACAATGACAAAATTAGCTGAGACCATTTCAAGGGGAGTATCAGACCGCCATTTGTATACCCTTCGATTCTTTTAAAAATACTGTTTATGTTGCTGTATGTTTTTGTGTGCAAATAAAGAATGTTCCATGAATGAATGACCAACATCGAAATCGCAAATTAAAATCAGCTTTCCCATACAAAACTGCCGCTGATTTTTTTTCTCGAATTCGATGTTGATCCCATAGAGAAAGTTTTTCAGTTTGATGGTATCATACCCCCCTTAAAATAGTTTCAACTAATTTTGTTAGACCTTATACAGGATTAATTTTATATAACTGCGGATAACTTCAGCATGTATTCTACTCATCAAGCTGAACAACTTTCCAGCTTCTAAATCGCGAAAAAATAATCAGCTATCCCATACATCTTGAGTCGAATATAAAGTTTATAGACAGGTGATTTTTTTTTCGCGATTTCGAAGTTGGCTCCATAGTGAAAGTTGTTCATTTTGATGAGAAGAATACACGCTGAAGTTATACGCAGTGATATAAAATTTACCCTGTATAAGGCTATTTTAAATTAGTTGGCGAACACTTGGTAATGTCATAACAGATTGCATTATCAATGTTTATAATTGATGATAGGTATTGATGATTAACAAAATTATTATTATCGTACGTAAGGCTGCAGTGCGCGGGACGCGGGCGGATATTGACCCGTAAATCATATGACCGGGCGACGGGTCATTATCACGCAATTGTACTTAGTAACAGATACCAAATGCGTTTGTTAAGTTTCGCCAACTAATTAGATTTAACCTTATATACTTTTTGGTGCAAGCCACCATTTTATTTTCGTGTCAGCATGAGCAATATGGTATGACAATAAATCACGTAGCTCTTGCATTAGCAAGCAAAAGATCAGTCAGCAATGGTGGTATCGAGACTGACTGCCCAGGGGTGCGCCAGACGACCTCGGGTTTCGTCACTCGGGAATGATCTTTCTGTGCACCCCAAGCCAGCCACCATTTCTTTTTTTTTCGTGTCAGCATGAGCAATATGGTATGACAAACAATCACGCAGCTCATGCATTAGCAAGCAAAAGTCAGCTATGGTGGTATCGAGGCTGACTGCCCAGGGTGCGCCAGACGAGCTCGGGTTTCGTAACTCGAGGAGGCTCTTTCTGTGCACCCCAAGCCACTATAAGCTTATGTTTCATTTTTCGACTTAAACAATTATTAGACTACGTCCCTGTTACCACATACAATGCAGACACATTTTGATTATAAAACACGAATAATTCAGAAAAGCTTAATTTGTGTTTTATATTAATTTTACTCCCGACTTAACCCGCGTGTAAGCGGCGGTTTAAAATTCTAAATTAAGTTTTTGTTTCAAATATTTTAGATCCACTGATAAAACTTGCATGAATCAAACACAGGGATGTTTGATGGCTTAACCATCAAATTAATCAGAAAAACTACAAAAGCTAGATTTGCAAAATACTAGATTTATGCATGGTCATTTCAGGGGATCAGTTCATCAAACTTATAACTAATAGCTTTTTCTACGGGACCATCATCGAAATCTTGAGAAGAAATCAGCCATACAAAATACAAACCCAAATGTGAGGGACAACTAAATTTTTATTCGCAATTTCTATGTTGGTCCCATAGAGAAAGTTGTTCAGTTAGATGGTTGCACTTATCTCAAATATTATTCACATTCATTGGTCCTTCGAGCCGGACCCACAAAAGGTCATTATAGTTATGCATAGTAATGGCTTATTATAGCATCCAATAACAATAACCATGTCCTATAAATTAAACATAAGTATAACATTTTAATAAAATATATTAATTTCATTGTGCCACGAGCCACCGACACTCGTTATTGTTTTATTTTGAATATAAATATACATATATTTTTGAGTTTGAGTTTGAATTCAAAATAATCTGTTGAACCTGCTTTACAAGAGTTACATGGTGGGAATTCGTAGTGGGCCTAATGCATAATATAATTACCAATAGATGATAATTAGTGTACTATTATTATCTATTCATATGACTAATAACACGGTAAGGGCCACTTACAGATTACCCCCAATATTTGACTATTTATTATAAGGACTGGCCTTGCGGTAGCATTTCCCCACTGCCACGGTATAAGAACAATTGATCATGTGCATTTACATTCAATTTCATACCTTATCACTAAACGAGACAGACTATAATTGCATTCTAAATCTATGGGGAATAAAATCCAGAGTTGCGGATTTCATGCTACCTCGCCCCCCGCAAAAAAGTGGCAGAAATGTTTGTTAGTAGAATATCATGCGTAACTAGTCCCTATATAAGTAGTTAAAGCCCCCAATAAATACCGCATACAAGGCCGCCGACGCACGCCACACATCTATGATTTTGCACTGATAGAAGGAACGCGAGTGAGCGAGCTCGAAGTAGTGCGACCTTGAAATACCCAATCATGTTGCATTGTTTCGTGCCCCGCTACCCGCACCTACCGCCAAAAATGGTGATTTCGGGCCTGTACAATATTTTCTTCATGCGGTATCTATAGGGGGTAATCTGTGGGCCCACTCCATTAAACCATCTACAATGAAAAAAGTTCTTTGCTCTGCTTTAACTGATATTTTATATTAATTTCACAGGCATTGTTGTGAATTTCTCCCGCTCCGTGTGTCCCTATAATCCTTGGGATTACAGAGTGTTATATGAAATTTTAATTGGTAGCAATTTACTTCGTTTTGAAATCGTGAGTTTATTTAGTTGATAAATTATTTTTGTCACAAAATTAAATTGAGTGTAGCTATTATTTGACTTTGTTGATATTACACAGAGTACATAATAATCAAGATTCTCTCATGGGGAGAGCAGGAACTCAGAACTATACAGGGTGTAATTAAATGATATGAACAGGGTGCTTTAGATTATCAAATTTAACCAACTTACTATGGAGCCAAAATCGAGAAAAAAATATCATCTATCTGTTCCATAGAAAATGTTATCACGACCAAAATGTACGAAACCGTTTTTTTTGTGATTTCAAAGTCGGTCCCGCAGTAATATTCAGTTTAATGGTCAAGTATGTAACGCATTTAAGTTTACACCGTGTATATTTAAACTTGTACTTAGTTTTAAGGCTATACAGGGTGTTACAAAAATACTAATAAACATTTAAGGGGGTGGTTAAGACCATCAAACTGAACAACTTTCACTATGGGACCAATAAGGAAATCGCGAAAAAAAAATCTGATGTTCCATCATTATAATCATATCGGCCGATAGACTTCCACTGTTGGACATAGGCCTCCCCCAAAATTAGGAGATTTGCCTTAATCGCCATGATGCGATACGTTTGCGATGTTCCATACTAAACTAAAGATCTACTCGAGGTAAATGTATGGGACAAAAAATTGTTTTTTCGCGATTTCGTTGTTGGTCCCATAGTGAAAGTTGTTCAGCTTGTTGTTTATTTTTACTTCTGTAACACCCTGTATAGTGCTTTATCCAAGCAGAAAAAAAAGCGAAAAATATAAAACAATGTGAGTTATTCAGCCTTCGCTAGACGTAAAAAAATTCCCACTCCCAAATAAATTCCCAAACAAAGATCAAATAAGATCCGTATCTCAAATAGATCAGTGAATCTGAATCAAATATAGAAAGGGGACCAAAAATAATTGTGTAAGTACCCATTGCCATATTTCATTCCGCTCCATTGATTTCGTACAAGGGACTCGACCGGCTAAAACATTGCTGAAAGCATTTTATTTTATCATTTCTACAATCGGTGACATTGTGTCTGTTTAGGGGTTAAAAATAAAAGTATTGTGGTGACAATGGATGGTGGTTGGGTTAATGTGATACGTTATCTTGTTGAAGGTGACTAAGCGATAATGTTTCTTGTGCAGTTTTCTGTGGTCGAAAAACTAGCTGTCGCACACATTTTCTGCACGCGGTGTGCGTCTCGCATCAAGTCCCTTCCAGTCTTCTCAACCTTCTAGCACAGGCAGCATGGGGGCGCGATAAACGTTTTAACGCACCTTATTTTATCGTATTTTCCGCGATGCTAAGGCGGTATCCACGGAGAGTAAGATAAAAGGCGCGATAAAATGATTACCGCGGTGCGCAAGAGCGCAGATTGTCACTCCATCCTTAGAGGGTCGACCCATAAACGTCGCACATCCACTCCAGAGCACATTTATATTTATTATTTTGGTTCATCAGTTCTGCAAATGCATAAATTTATAAATAACACGTTTCATAATCGCAAAAAAATATTAAAAAATATTAATTAATTATTTATTTATTAAATAATATAAGGTCTAACAAAATTAGGTGAAACTATTTTAAGGGGATGATCAGACCATCAATCTGACCAACTTTCTCTATGGGACCGATATTGAAATCGCGAAAAAAAATCTGCTGTTCCATACAAACCTACTCGACCTAAATGTATGGGACAGCAGATTTTTTTTTCGCGATTTCAATATTGGTCCCATAGAGAAAGTTGTTCAGTTTGATAGTCTGATCATCCCCTTAAAATGGTTTCACCTAATTTTGTTAGACCTTATATATATCAAAAATATATATATATATTTTTTTTTAAATTATTTATTTAATTTATTTGGAATTTTTTCTTGTTTGTTGCCAATTTCAGCTACAAAAACACTCATAGAACGAGAAATGGCAATGTTTCAAAAATAAGTGTTTCAGAATGATAGTAGGTGGCGGGTCGCAGTCTCTGCCTCATATAACTCTAGTGAAACTTGGCGTAGGCTTATGACGTATGAATGGTAATAAAATTGTACCTCGACGATATAATCAACGTCAATGAATAAAACCAAGAACGCAAGCGTAATCTAACCCGTCTACAAAATAAACCAAACCAATGTTATTTTTAAAACATCTGCACAAAAACCTCAGACATCTAACCCGCAATTTTATTGTTAAAAAAAGATGGCCAATACACAGTCAGCATAAAAATCAACCAGCAGCATAAGATTCCCCTACTGGCGGAAAATTTATAAATCGACCACTTTGAAACCGCTATCCGCCACTAATTGCGGTCCGGCGAGTCTACGTGAGCAGAATCTAAACGAGCAGCCATAGTTTAATAATAGCCACGCGGTGTTGCTTGTAAAGCGGTCCATAGACGATCAAACTGAGGGTTTGATAGGCCATTACTTTTTACTTTATCGAATCTATATTTGATCCGCTCTTATCAAAATTCATTACCTACTCCTCTATGATGGTTAGAGTCTTTGGTACAAATAACTTTTTAAGAATGTGGGTGTATGTCATTATTCGCGTAATTTTAGAGGTTTTATGGTGGAACGAGCGTTAACCCGCGACTTTGTCCGCACAAATTATATACCAGATTTTAAGTCATATAATAAGCTATCAAACAAAACAGTTTCATCAAAATCGGTTCAGTAGTTTTTGCGTGATGCTCGTTCAAACAAACAAACACCCAAACAAACACACAAACAAACAAACAGACACAAAAAATCAAAAAATTGGTGAAATGGAATCAGGGACACCTAAAAACCATATCGTAACTTTTTTTTGTTAATATCTTCATTGTACAGACAAAATTTCTGCAACAGTTTTATAATAGTCTAGATAACAAGTCAGGTTAGTCTATTGCTCACAAATACACTGTAAATACATTGAAAATGCTTGCTATAAGATTTGTTATTGACACCTTTTTTGAATAATTTTTTTTTAATCGAATGACTTAAAATTAGATATGCAATAAACTCACAGCATTGTAGTGAAATATTTTCAAAATTACTTACAAAAAAAATCTAAAACCACCAGTAGGTACACACGGCGACACATCAAGCTATACAAAACCAACATAAGCTGATCGCGTGATATTATACGTGACTTGACCTACGCGCGGCCAGCTTATTTTGGTTTTGTATAGCTTGATGTGTCGCCGTATGTACACTCAAGAAAAATAACTTTCTTTTTCGATCGAATATTGCATCAAGCAGTTAAAGTTTGATAATGGAGCTCGATCGTCTAAAGACTTAAGCTTCGTTAGACTTTTGCCTTAATCAGGCAAAAGTTTTAAAGTTTCAAACACGATAGTGTTCCAGTTTTGCTCTCGTTGTGGTGACAATCGAGGTAGGGTATTAATATTATACGGACTACCTATTACTACCTCGCGATTATGAACGATTGAGAATATTGGTGAATTAAATTTTAATGCAGAACAATTTTTCAATTTTAGTATAGTGAATTTATTTGGACGCCTAATAATAACCAATTTCGTGTGAAAGATGGCACAGAAAGAAGAAGAGAGGTGTAAATAACTGATGAATTTCATGTTCATGTAATTAATAACATCGCGAAGGAAACATTTACATAATCGCAGGGAAGTATGGTTATAAGCTAGTATAGATTAGATACTATAAGGCAAGACCAAATAATAGCTGCTTTCTCAGCAAATAATTAAGCCTATCTGCCTTCCCAGCTGTTTGAGAGCCTATGCGCTCTATATATATGTATCTATATATGTATTATTAAGCTCTTTGCATATTATATAAGTATCTTCGTTAGTTATATTGAAATAGCTGTGCTGTGCTGATTTAAGCTTCATTATCATACCATGAAACACAATCTGAATCGATGGTCTATTTATAAACAACTGTTCTACTGTTGCCCGCAACTCCGTCTGCGTGAACCTTAAAACAGTATTTTTTGAGTTAGTCCACAACATATTCTCATCATTCTCATATCTGTTTGCCAAATGTCATTCAAAGAACAAGGGGCAGAATGGGCCCAGCACTGTAGCACTTTTTTATCTACTTTAAATTAAAGGCCTGAATAAGACCAACATTTTATTATACGGCAGCATTACTGTAACGCATTAAATAAAAAAGTTACAGCCGATTAAAAATTCAATTAATTACCCATATGAATGCTTATATTTTTGACCTAATAATGCCCATATTGCCCATACAGTAGAAGGGTACTCTAGGAGGTAGCTAGCTAGTGGGTGTTGCCTGGTGGATGGTGGGCGTTGGGTGGTGTGTGTTGGGTGGTAGGTGTTGGGTGGTGGGTGTTGGGTGGTGGGATGTGGGCGTTGGGTGTTAGGTGTTGGGTGGTGGGTGTTGGGTGTTAGGTGTTGGGTGGTGGGTGTTGCCTGGTGGTTGGTGGGTGATGCCAGGTGTGATGGTTTTGGGCGTTGTATGTTTGGTTGTGGGTTTGGGGCGTTCGATGTTTGGTTGTGGGTCTTGGGCGGTTTATGTTTGGTTTTGGCAAGCTCCCACAGTACCATACTCTTTCTTCTACTGTATGGGCATTATAAGGTAAGAAAATATTAGCATTCATATAGGAAATTGATTGAATTTTTAAACGGCTGTAATTTTTTTATTTAACGCGTTACAGTTATGCTGCCTAATAATAAAATGTCAGGTCTTTAATTTCAAGTAGGTAAGAAAGTGCTACAGTACTGGGCCCAGGGTCCATACAAAAATGCCCATTGTTCTTTATTCAGCCGTTTATGCGTGATTGAGTGACAAACATCCAAACACCTAGACATCCAAACTTTGACGTATACAATATTAGTGAGACGAGATGAGATGTAATTTAGGCAAGTTATAAATATTGTTGTTTTAACTGATTTATTGATCATACTGGATGAAATGGTCCTCCGAGATTTTAATAAGTTTGTTGTTTCTCGCCTTACATTCAAATTAGTAATTTTTCTTAATATTATGTATCTTTTTGCATATTAGTAATTTGCAGTAATAATAGTATTAAAAAACCATAACCGTATAATGCGCACAGCCAAGGAGTGGAACGCCCTGCCTGCGTCAGTATTTTCCCGAATTCCTTTAAAGTAAGAGTGAATAGGCTTCTTCTGGGTGAGCTCGCTACATCTTCGACCCCATCTTCGTCCTGAGGACTAGATTGAGGTCAAGAGCAAACCCATACGTAATAAAAAAAAACCAAACATTTTAGTAATCTTAAATATCGGAATTCCAAGAATGCCATTTCGTTTATTTCTATTCCAACTGAAAATAACAAAATATTTAGAAGTTGCACGCAGAAATATTTTATGACACGTACATACACTGGCCAAATTTTTAAACTCTTTTTGTCCATCGCCCAAATATTTTAGACCAGCCACTAATGTAATGACTGATAAATTTTTTGCTATCCCGAGTAACTTCTTTGTAAGCAGTCGACCCATTCCCTGATTTTAACAGTTTTACGGGAACCTTATTCGTGAAAAGTATGTTCTGCAGTCCACTGCACGTTCCAACGTATGAGCCGATGAAAATTAAAGAAGTTCAATGAGGCCTTAATATTGTCAAGTTTGAAGATTACATTCAAATCAAACTTTGTTGTTGTTGTTTGTCAACCACATCAATGCATCTGCGGGTCCACGCTGGAAGCGAACGGCCATCATGCGGTGAGCTGCCGTCGATGCTCGGGGAGATTCCCACGTCACCACGCACTCAACGACATCGTTCGGAGAGCAGTGATTTCAGCCAATATACCCTGCAGGCTGGAACCGCCAGGCCTCAGTCGCACGGATGGAAAAAGGCCTGACGGTCTAACGCTGGAGCCATGGCAGAGAGGAAAGTGCTTGGTATGGGACGCCACGTGCGTCAGCACTCTCGCTGCCTCGTACCTCAGCCGCACGGTTCGCTCTGTAAGGGCCGCCGCCGAAGTAGCGGCTGACAAAAAGCGGGACATTTTGCTGCAGCTTGGTGCCACATTATTACTTCGTGCCTCTGGCACTTGAGACCACGGGCTGCTGGGGGTCTGAAGCTTTGAGTTTTGTCAAAGAACTTGGTCGTCGACTCCAGGAGAGGGGGAACGACGCTCGCTCCGGGTACTACTTGATGCAAAGGTTGTCCATCGCCATCCAACGCGGAAACGCGAGAAGCGTCATGGGAACCTTTGCATCCGGTATGACCCGGGGCGGGCTTTTTGACTGATAAAACGGTTGTTATACTTATTAGCTTTCAGATTGTTAGTTTTAATTTTATTTTAATTATTTATTGTATATTTTATTAAGATAGTTTTATTGATAGTTCAGTGTAATTAAACAAAGTTATTTAATTAAATCAAACTTTCATATAAACGGTTTACTACTGAATCCTATATTCAAAGCAATCCTTAAGAAGCTTCCTAAGCAATATTTTTTAAGGAAATCTAATTCTTCGAGCGTTTCAGCTCATGAATTATTCCGAACGGTGTCCTTTTGTTGTTTTTTTTCAATTCCCTTCGTTTCTTTGGCGAAGTTGGAAGAATTAGTAAGGCAGACAGAGATAACTTCGATTGTGCGAAAACTTTTCTAACCGTGATTGTAATACCATCGGTTTCCCGTTACATAAAGGACTCAGAACAAAATCAGGTGAAGGGATCGTCCAGGGAGAATCTTTGACTATTTATTATAAGGACTAGCCTTGCGGTAGCATTTCCCCTCTGCCACGGTATAAGATCAATTAATCATGTGCATTTACATTAAATTTTATACCTTATCACTAAAAGAGATAGCCTATAATTGCGAAACAATAAATTCGAACTTAGAACTTTTGGGGTTCATAATTTGGGGAATCTAAAGTTATGGGAATAAAATTCAAAGTTGCGGATTTCATGTTACCCGGCTCCGCAAAAAGTGGCAGAAATGTTTGTTAATAGAATTACGCGCGTAACTAGTCTCTATATAAGTAGTCAAAGGGGATAATAGATTTTTACTAGACAGGCGTGGTCCGCCTTCGGCCACATCGACACTTTCCATCAGGTGGGATTGTGGTCCAGCACCTAACAAATTATGAAGTTAAAATTCTTTAATCAAAAAAGCCTGCAGGTTACAGCTTGCTTGTAACAATGTAATGTAGGGTAGGAACATTAAGATTACATATTAATATGTTTCATTATCATTTTAATCGTATCTAAGAGCTACGCTCTTATCGGTGAAGTTATTCACTAATCCAATCTCTCTTCCAAGACTGTATTGGCATAATAATTATTTGGGTATGTTTATGCTAATAAAATAACTATCATTTATTTTGTATGTTGCTAATTGGGCTAATTACGAGACATCGTATGTGATACAGTACAAAAAAAAGAATCTGAACTTTCAATTTGTCTAAATTATTTTCGTAGAACATAATTTCGTGAGAAAAGGCAACAACATAACAAATGTGCCCAATTTCTTGTTTACCATTTCGACTAAGCCCAATTTTGTACTAAAAGGACGGTTCACCACAAAACAGTCTACAACCGGGAATCGATCCATAAATATTAACGATTGTTGTTCCACTAAATGGTCCCCACTCGCTGTAACAGGGGTCGGCTGTTTCTGGAATAAAATAGCCTACAAAATACGCAGTAGGCTTGAAATAAGATAAATGCTAAAGACGATAGTCGCACATTGTTGCGCCGTTTCGGCTTGTACCAACTGTGACGTGTTTAATTGCGTGGGTATCGTAAGATGCATCTAAAAGATAAGGTTTCTTAGACAGTGTCTTTTTTGAAAAGGCTAATTAGCTAAAAGCCATATCACGACATAAAATTCAATCCTGATACCTTAATTATGCTAAAATAAGTATTTTCGCAGCTGCACGCAACAAAAGATGGTTGGTAGTTGTAGCAAAGTATTTGTCCACTCTGAAAGGGATTATGGTCATGAGTTTAAACCAGAGAGCACACAATCGCAAATTAATCATCATCATTTTATTTAAGTATTCGCCAATCCTGTCTCTTTTCTGTCTTGAGTTCTAGATACGACACGACATCAAACTTTTCCTTCACCTGGGCTAGATAACTCTGTCTAGGTCTTCCTCTGCATCTCTTCCACGATCATTTTTCCTTACAGTATAATTGATTGATTGATTGATTTTCCTTGTAACGCAAACTCTTTAAAATGCAAATTGATAAGTATCCAAAATCATTTTGCGTATTCTGAAGTCAGTTTTAGATATAATAATTATGTATAGACAGGTATTTATCGTTTTGAAAGTTTGAGTAACAAACTATATTTCTAAATATTATCTGTGGTTCGAAACTCACTCGTAAAGGCATAAAAACTATCGAAGTGTCTCGATGGAACTGTTAGAATCGTCTGTCGAAGTCGAGGCCCTTTAGTGCAGTACTATCTTTGATTTCAGATGGGAGCAACTTATATCGACGACTTCGTATTTCATAATGTAGGTGTAAGGTTACTGCCAGAGTCTGACCTTTAGAATAGTTAAAATGTATCTGTCCTAAGTAGTAATATTATTGTAAATGTATAGTGACTTTGTACCACATTCAAACTAAAATTAATGGTCTTCGAAGCCCCATAGATTTTTTTTCGATTTGACCAACACACAGTATTACTGTGGACTATGGGGGGACCACACCTGTGATGGCGAAAAGCGCCCTAGTAGATCTACCGAACCAGTGAATGAACTTAAGCAATCTGCCCAAGTGGCACCCCTAAGAGGACAGAGATCGCGACTGACCCCACCGGGGCATCCCCATAGAGGTACCTATACCGGAACTTGCACATATTTTCCATTATCGATTATTATTGTATAGTCATGGTGATGCAGAGAAATCAACTGTCTTATTAAAATAAGAGCGAGCTAAAGATAGCGTAGATATTAAAATATGAATGTGGAAGATGTATAATGATGTGATATTTTTATATTATGTTACACCACATAATGTTCCAGTTTCACAAATACAACTTCTGATTTCTGTATTAAGAGTGGAAGATCAAAAGAAAAGACTTGTAAAATAGTAGCTTATCTATGGAAAAGACGAATGAATCAAAGATGATATGTGTAAGAAAGTGCTGAAATTTATGACAGATAGTAGAGAAGAATCAAAGAAAATGACATTATTGAGACTACCGTAAATAATGGGGCAAGAGAAAGGGTAAAGGATGATAGAATCGTCTAACCTAAGCTGCAAACTACAGACCTACAGGGCTTGAATTTAATTACTCTAGCGATTTCGTAACACGCATAATTAGGGTTCAAATAATCGTAGCAAAATCTCTTAGACACGCTCAAAGTTTGAAACATATTTCACGTTAATTGTCCCCAAGTTATAGTTGTTTGTAACTTGACACGTTTATGACAAAGTTTCCATTATCTGGGGTCTGGTGACTCACATGTTTTGATGGGACTTAATATCATTATAGTTATTTGTGGTTTAGTTCGAAATTGGGATTAATGTTTTAGAAGCCGTGGTTGTATAAGTGGCAAATAAATCTGCACTAAAAGTCATTGACTACGACCTGTTTGACACAAGTGAAAAAGAAGAATGAGATTGTAAAGCACTCTCCATACAAAAAACAAAAACAAGTTTTTGGAACTTTTCGACGATTTTTGATACCACTTTGGTTTTTTTGGAATAGTAATACATAACAAACAGAGAGTTATATAAAAACAGCACCCTTCAGTTTTGTATTGAGTCTATAAAAAGGAGCGGTCACTACCTGTCACTTTTTAATTTTATGTGGATTCTTTGACCTGCCTTGAAATATACTTATGAAGCAGTAAATGCTCATTCATTTTTATTCGAAGCTAAATAAAATAGTGTCAATTTTCTTAAGGTGGTTTCAGTCCATACAAAAGTTTGACGCACAATACGCGAAGACGGAATCAATAAAAGTAATATTTTATATATGGAAAATATTTTAGAAAATCTAGTTGCCGCGTAACAAATAACATTTGCAATTTATAATATTATAATATTACGAAAATATAAAGTTTTTAGAATTTTGAATAAAAAAATTTCAAAGCTTTATATCTTCGTAGTTATTTTATAAATTGCAAATGTTATTTATTACGCGGCATCTAGAT
This sequence comes from Agonopterix arenella, assembly GCA_927399405.1. Classification (NCBI taxonomy): domain Eukaryota; kingdom Metazoa; phylum Arthropoda; class Insecta; order Lepidoptera; family Depressariidae; genus Agonopterix; species Agonopterix arenella. The sequence continues at coordinate 16,255,549 of OV656704.1, read as the reverse complement.
TTTCTTAACTATATTTCCATATATACAAAGTTACTTAAATTAATACCGTCTACACGTATTGTGCGTCAAAGTTTGGAATAAAATTGACCCCTCTGCAACCGCCTTAAATGAAATCAACGAAAATACGACCTAATACTTTTCCACTTTTCCGGCCATTACTTCCTCTTCGGAACTGCGGTAGGTCCTACATATGAAATGAAATATAACGTAATATAGCAGACAGTAACATACGCAGTGACATTTATCACAAGCATGGATTTTATGAGTGAAAGTGACAACTATTGGAGGGTGAGGAAATTGGTCGCGGAATTTTCCGAGTGTTTATTGTGTTTTTGCTCCAAGACTAGCTTTATCCCGTGACATCGTCTCGCATTAACTTGAAAAACTATCCTGTGCTAATCAACGATTATAATTTGTTCATATGTGTGTAAAAATTCATCCAAATTCGTTCAGCCATTTTATGCCTTTTACTTATTTATTTATTTATTATTATCCTGAATGTGAAGATTGGTTAATAGAACATGTAAACATTATACAGGGTCCTTCTTAATATGCTAAAAAAAATCTGATGTCCCATACATTTGGCACGAATACCCAACTAACAATTTGGTCGTATAGGTGTCGTATAGTCGAACATTAGACGCATAAAGCAGCAGTATATGAAGAAATTACCGTAATATAACTTTTATAAGACAAAATAGTTGAGAGCACTAATGGTTAAGAGCATTGGCTCTCGACACCGAGGTCGTGGGTTCGATTCCCACGGGGGACACCTAGTGAAATGTCACTTTGTGCGTTTTCCCCCAGTTGGTTAGGACATTGCAGGCTAAATCACCGGATTGTCGTGTCGTGTGTGCTTCGGATGGCACGTTAAGCCGCTGGTCCCAGCTGTTATCTCTGGAAGTAGTAGTCGTTACATAAAAACCACGTCAAAGGCCGTAAGGCGGTCTGAAAAAACTCTGACACCAGGTCTGACTTTGCCCACACGATAAGAAGAAGACAAAATAGTCATATAAATGGGGGCCTTATACGACCAAATTGTTTGCTGTGTGACGGTCAAGGAAAAAAATTCTTGCCCGTCAAAGTGGTGTGATAGAGCAGTGTGACAGTCAGTCAGTCGCGAATATAATACCTATCACGTTATAATTAAGCTACTTGTACAGTGCCTATAAAGCTATAATTAATCTGTACGTTACAACTCTACATTTAATCATTTTCAGAGATTCTTTACCAGTCCGGCTCGTAAGTAATTACACCCATATAAATACGTAATAAGTCTCTCAATAATGATGTTGTAGATCAAATGTTCAGGCGAATTGGTTTCTTAACCTCATGGGAATAGAGTTTGAATCAGATTCGCGGGAGCCAATTATGGCGCAGAATTTATCTTCAGAGGTCCAAACAAAAACCATCAGTTGAGGGCTCATCCTTAACGTCTTGTCCAGTAAGGTAGTTCGTAAATCTTCAAAACCGGTCAAGAGTTTGTCGGACCACGAAAGGTTCCGTTATTATTTTCAGCACCGCGCAATTTTGTTGTTAGAGAAAGTAATTGTTACTCCTTATACAAAGGAGTAACAGAACAACATCCACTCCTTATACAAAGGAGTGGATGTTGTTCTGTTTACAAAAACGTCAAAGTAATAGATACTCTTTCTTATACTGTGACATGACTAAGCCAGATCATGACAAAATAAGAACATGACCTCCAGCGAACGACCCCACGAAGGTATTCGAAAGCAATTATCTTCATCTAAAATGACCACATATTTAGCTATATCCTTCTAGGTACGCATACCTTAATAAATTTTAGTGAAATCTGAACAATCCTCGGGCCTTATTGTTTAATATTTCATCCCCCGACCCTTGGAGGTCGATATTAAACTCGTTCTTATTTCCGCTAAGGGACCCAATTCTAATTATGAATTAATAAAATATGGCCACAGGTGGTCTCAGGGGTTATAGCGTAAGTAAGCTTAAATGTTTATGGGAAGAGGCAGAAATTAGAGCACATCGCTTTCATCTCAACACATTCCCTTCGCATTCAAATTTATACATCTTTTCATGCATTTCCGTCGATTGAGGGTGCTATGCACAAGTCCTGTGCAGATCACTTGATAATTGGACTTGATTAAACTTGTTAACATCATGATCTTTTTCAGATATTTAACAGACTTTTTCTGGAAGTTTTGTCATTTGGTTGTAAAGCCTTGTGACCACAGCTATCGCGCCCTAGCTCTCTTTCTTTTTGCGCGCGAAAGCAGGCGCGATAAAACGTTTATCTAGGCGCCATGCCGCGGGCGCTGTATTGTTTTATGTCAAAGTCATGAAGGTAGTACTCTGTGCTAATAGTAACGTAATGGTCATGGTAGTCCCGGTACCTATGGTACAAAATTCATTTTAAAGTAATGTCGACAGCATAGAGGTGGGCGTATCTCGTTGTACGCCTACCTCTATGGTCGACAGATCATTATCATACTCGTAATTCAATTCAACACCTCGGTGATTGACATTTTTGAGTAGTTTATGCACAGGGAGGATGTTTTCAAAGGGTGTTGTCGGGAATTGCGAGATCTTAAGAATTTATAATTAAAAAACTGCTACAAGAAACATGGCTCGTGCCCACGAGCGTGACGCATCGAGTGCAAGAGAGAGATGGCTATAGTGACAGAGAGTGGCAGACAAGATGGCGTTTCGGCTGTGTACGCAGTGTACGTAGCAGAAGTTCCGTGAGTGAAATGTGGAGATAACTAAGAGGAAAAGACGTGAGGAGAACTAGAGAGGATTGCTGCAGAGAAGTATACCTATTTGGGATACGGTAAGATGGTCTCTGGACCAAATGGAGTTCCGGGTGAGTCACAAACATTATAGACAGGAATGTACCGTCGTGCACATAATAATGAGATGGACAGGAGAATGCAGGGGCTATAAGGGGTGGTAAAGGTGGCCCCACAGCTTACAGATGTAAGCTGGAATCCAGAAAGGATAAGAAATTATCCAGCTGTAAGCTGGAAGACGGATATTTCATCAGAACCGCGTGGATGCACGCACACATACATCGACAGGTTCATGACATTACTATTTTACTATTTACAATGATTTGCAGTGAACCCAAGGCAAGAATCACTCGAATATGGTGCTTCGCGACAGGTGCCGACTAGTTGCGTTGCGGTAAGTTAGTAATATAATTATATCCTAAAGGAGCATCACACTACAAGACAAAGGCCTCTTTCTTCCTTTCTTTATCTCACTATTTATTATTTGGTTATAAGGGCTTGGTCAATGACCAAATACCTACTGCGACCTAGATAGATCTATTGTAGCTGTCACCCTAGACCTAAAGGTCATTTCCTAGGCCCACGGACTTCATGAACCGTGGTATGCTTTTGGAGGGGAGGTCCCTAATGTCAGTAGGTGTTATTATGTATCCACCTAGATGGCGACTCCTGCTGTGAATGAGCACTTCGCATTCGCAGAGGAGATGTATGGGCGTTTCCTCTGCTGCACAGCAAAATCTGCAAGTGGGTGAGTCTACAAGCCCCATTTTGTGTAGGTGTTTGTTTAACTTGCAGTGTCCTGTTAAGGCTCGTACTAAGAGCCTTAAGTCGTTGCGGTTTGAATTGATGGCATCTGAGGTATGTCTATTTGAAAAGCCGGTCACAAGTTCTTTCGCATGCCTCAGTCCTGGTGTATCCGACCAGAGCTTACGGCTTTGGTCTTTATCTCACTAAGCTAGAGCATGCATTCGACACGCGACTACCCAGGAACAAACATGCACCGCTACTCCCAAATTGCTGTCAGGAAATTCATAAAATGAGAAGGTTCATAATAAGCCGAAAACCACACGGGCGGGCTTTATCTAAATATTTCCTGCTAAATCTCAGCATACCTCTTTACGGGGGTTCACGGTAGAATGAAGGACTAACTTAAATATAGTTAAGATCTAGCTAAATACCAACCAAAATCTACAACCTAGAATGTATTCTAAACCAGAAGACACAGAGTTGAAAGTTTACGGAAGAATATGTGACAGATGGTACATAGTATGTCACTGATGTAGGTAAGTAAGAACGCATTGTCTCATGCTAGAATAACCAGACGTTTTACCAGTTTTAGTTGACGGAGGAAAATCTACCTTCTTACTAGTCGATAAAGTTGATATTAGTTCTTCAGTGGCGTGAAAAGGGTGTGAAAAGTCCGTGAAACAAAGTTACTGGAATGAATTTCCTTGAAAGAGAGACAAAACAAAAAAGTTTTTAGTGAAGATAGAGGAAAACTGAAGTTTATTGCTTGCTAGTGAATTTAGCCGTTTCTTCGTTTCCAAGAAAGCCGAATCTTATCTTCCGAAATATTCCTTTGAAGGTATATAATACAATAAAAACATACAAAAACTTTCGATCGTTTCCTTTGTGCTGCAGAAGCTTATATAATTTTCATAATTTTAAATATTTATTTATAGGAATAAAATAGTAAAAGCACAAATAAAACTTACCCTAAACTTAAACCATTCTAAACATTCTAAACTACAAATTTAACTAATCCTATTTAGTCGAAAAGCCCGCCCCAGGTCATACCTGGCCCGAAGGTGCCCATAATGCTGGCTGCATTTCCGCGTTGAATCGCTAATGATATGCGTTGGGCTAGGTATGACCCGGCACGAGGACCGTTACCCGCATCCCGTAAACGTTTGCCCAGGTTCCTCATAAAAGTTTTTGCTTCATGACCCCACGGGCCCGCCGTCTCCACAGCGAAGGGCACGAATAAGTAGCTCTGCTCCAAAGTTGTGTAACATTGGTGTTTACGTACTGCTGCCCTTTCCGCTGCCGACCCTGCTACTCGAATGGAACCTCTCAAGTAAGATGCAGCGTACGTACATACGCACGTTGCATCCCATAGAAGACATTTGCCCTTTTGCCACGGTACAAGGGTCAATCCGTCTGGTCTCTTCCCGTCGGTACGGCTCAAACCAGGTGGCTCAGTTGTACAGGGAACATTGGCGGACACCAGCGCTCGACGAATAATATCATTAAGCGCGTGGTGCCGCGGAGACCTTCCTGCGCATTTGACGCAGCTCAGACCATGAAAGCCGTCTGCCTCCACTGCTGCACCGCAAACGCAGGTGTGTGGAACACATACGCTACACCCCAGTCTTAGGGCCGCTGCCACTCTGAGGGAGTCGTTATCCAGATGTGTCCCTAAATGGGGCGAAGGAAGCGCATGTAGCCATGCGCCAGATTCTACTTGTGATGCGGCTCTTAAGCGTGCTAAATTCGAGCCGGACGAGTTGGAAATCAGTTCTTGAAGGATTATGTTACACCTAATCTCATCCCATTCCCGCTGAACTGTAGGTGTGGACGGTGCTTGCATATTGGGGCACAGCCTAGACCAAGCCTCAAAGGCTTCGTCCACGAAAGGAATGACGACGCTGGCACCATCCACTGAGAGTAATCGAGTAACCAGACTCACCACACCATTCGCAGACGCCAAGAACGCTGGGAGGCTCGTATCCTGAACGCGTCGCACACCTAAACCCCCGTGGCGGATAGGGAGGGACGCTTGAGTAAAATTTGCATTATCTAGGCGCACGTTGAGAACCTTCTCTAAACTGACTTTTAGGGATTGATCTAAGCAATCGACTTCAGACGGAAAGCGCCAGGTGGGTGAAGTTCTCAAGGTGTATGTTAACTTCGGCAAGCCAAAACAATTGCGTAGCAAAATTAGTGAAATATGGGACGATAAATGAGCAAAATGGTTCTGCAATAACAAAAGAGAGTCGTTTTTTGCTCGTAATGCCGCGGGGACTGCATCTGAAAATATTGGGGCACCGAGGAGAGTCAAAGCATCCTTGTCTATTCTTCTTAAGCCTGGCAATTCTGCTTCAAAGTTGTTGAGTGATGATAAACCGATCTGGTCGCATGCAAAGAACTCGCATTTATTGGTGTTGATTTCGAGTCCAATGGCTTTTAGCCCCGGGATTAAGAGCTGGACATCTCTAAGCACCACCTGCGGGTCTCCTCCTAGAGTACCGTCGTCCAGGTACCAGGTGTTCAAAGGTGACTCCAATGAGGTGACTAAATCTTGAATTGCCAGACTGAAGATCAAAGGGCCCAATGGGTCACCCTGTTGTGCGCCTACTTGCGACAAAATAGTATTCGTATTATAGTACAGTTTGCTAGGGGCTGAGTAACACTGATGTAAAAAGGGGTAGAGTTTCGGAATGCGTTCTCTGACCTTCGAAAGGATTGTGTCTCTTTCCACGCTGTTGAACGCATTCTTTAAATCCAGTTTTATTATGACTGCGCCGGAGTTTTCCGAAGCATGGGCAAAGGCACGGGTGGCATGTATAGCAGCCTCGCACCCTAATGGCGTCCCGAAACCCAGCTGGCGCGGTTGCAGGTAGGAAGAGGCGTCCTCTTTTACAGCGAAACAACCTAGCTTTGCGACTAAGCGCCGGATGGTATTACCTATCGCAATAGGCCTAATCCCACCATCTTTTTTAGTTAGAGCACAAAGGGAGGCTCCATATAAGTAAGGGCTGACAAGTGGATTTAATGTTCCTCTCAGCAGGAAGTTACACAATCTAGTCAAAACTTCAAGCAAGTGGTGACCGTTGTTTCCAGCAGTTGGAGAAATTAGCTCTTTCAAATGCAGCGGACGGATACCATCCAGGCCTGATGCTGATCCATTATAGAAGGATGTAATTGCGCGCGAGACGTCCGTATCCGTGACAGTAATGAAAGGTGTCGAACTGTTTGGTTCAGGAGGCTGAGCCTGCGGTCGCGATGGCACCGGATGCTTTGCCTGCAAAGAATTTAATGTCGCATCATCCTTTGGAGCGAAAGCGCACTCCGATGTCAGTAAGCGAACGGCCCCTCTCAAGTCTCCGTCATATACTTTTGACTCGACAGCCCTGTAAAAGTTATATGTTCTTGACGAACTATCAGGCTCCGGGAAATAAGTACAGACGCTGTCCACGTTTTCCTTCACCTTTGCTGTAAGAGACCGTTGGTCGCCACGATCCGGCACCCTCAGGGCTACATAAGCAAATGACAGGAATGAAAACCAGTCATCTGTACCGTTGGAGTGTAAGCATTTCTCAATAATGGTACTAAGTTTTCCTGCTGCTGCACTTCGCGCACCCTTAGGAATGTGCTTAAGGACGCTTATGCTGCTCTTGAGAGAGCTAATATCGTCTAGGCTAGAATTCGGGACTGAAGCCTGTGAGCGAGTATTCGTTACTACCCCGATGACATGCTGTACCGAGATGTCCCTGTGCATACGGCCAATGTGCACGTTAAGGCCGTGGGGGATGATAAACTGGCGAGAGGGGTCTGGGCAATAGGGGCAAGGTCCCTTAGCATTGCTACTCATTATTATAAATAACTACATAAAGAATAAGAAAAATTAAGGAAAATTAAAATATAGAGCATGATTAAATGCGAAATACAACAAGAGAAAGAAGATATTAATAATATTATCTGGTAATTCGATACGCGGCGTGCCGTCCTTTTGCAGTCCGATGAAATGTGGTCTCTTCACCAAGGAACATTATGGAACGAATATTTTTAAGGCGTTTTTAGGAGGATGGGAGATAAAATTAACTTAAAAATTGACACTATAACGTAAAATAAATAAAGAGCTAATAAGTTAGTAAAAGAAAATTGTCCAAAATAAGTAGAAACGTCACACAGCAGCAGAACGGTCGTTGGGCTTGTTGTGTAATAGTTGACCACGCGCAGCTGCAGCGCGCAGAGTGCAGCTCGTATCTCAGCAACTTCATAAACAAGAAGTGGTGCGCATGCGGGTATTTGTCGTAACCGGGGAAACGTATGCGCGTGGACCAATGGGGTGACTTCGGCTTCGGGTCTCTCTGGTATCCAAGGTTACAGAGATTTATTTATAGCAATGGAGTGCTGCACTTGTCAGTTTGAGGCAATCAGCTGTTTAGGATTTGAGGTAAAACAGCTGATGCATGTTTACAACAGGGCCGCCCACATGCGTGAGGGGAAAGCGCCGCCCAAACTTTTAGGGCTACTCACAATAACGCCCCGCACATGATAAAAACTATTTTATAAATATTAAATATGTTAAACTGTCACCACTTGACTTTTATGATATAATATTAATTTTTATTCTTGTATATGTCGAAGATAAAATTATAAATGTGATCTTAACTAACAATCATCATCATCATCAGCCTATAAACGTCCCACTGCAGGGCACAGGCCTACCCTCAGGGAGGGTGTATGGGCATTAGTCCACCACGCGTGCCCAATGCGGATTGGTAGACTTCACATCGCATCACGCATCAGAATTTATTCTTCAGCGTATGCAGGTTTCCTCAAAATGTTTTCCTTTACGGTTTGAGAGCAGTCGGTATTACGTACATAAGTTAGAAAAACTCTTTGGTACATGGCATGTTGTCCGTGCGGATTCGAACCCGGACCCCCATTATTGGATGTTCATACCTCTCCGCAACGCGCCACCGACGCTCGATTGAAGAATACCACCCAAAAAAGGAAAACAGTCGTGAACTTTTAAAAACATCATCTAATAATTTGTCACAGTAGACATCTGTGTAAAACGGAACGTAAATATGAGTATGTCGGCGGCATACTCGGCTCAGGAAATGTGTCTCATCGATTAACAGATTAGTGCAAGTTCAGTGCTCAGATGCGGCGTTGTGCTTTACAGAGCTGGTTAATGTTGCCGACGGATTTGATAACATTAGAGTTAAGATTGAAGTAGATCTATCTATAGCTTTGACTACTTATATAGGGACTAGTAACGCATTTAATTCTACTAACAAACATTTCTGCCACTTTATGCGGGGGGCGAGGTTAAATGAAATCCGCGAAACTTTAGATATTATTCCCATAACTTTAGATTCTAATTTTGAACGTTAAAAATAATGAAAAGTAGTCTCGCGTGAACCCCAAACGTTCTAAGTTCGAAATTATTGTTTCGCAATTATAGGTTGTCTCGTCTAGTGATAAGGTATAAAATTGAATGTAAATGGACATGATTGATTGATCTTATACAGTGGCAGAGGGGAAATGCTACCGCAAGACTAGTCCTTATAATAAATAGTCAAAGAGTATGTATTTAATAAGTAAGGCATCGTCCTAATAGAACGCGAATGAGCGATCATCGTAGGTTCACGCGAATTTTACTCGTACAAACGCGCGATCAAACATATTGAAAACGAATAGGTATCCGAGCTGACAAGCGCACGACGTAGTCGCGCGACTCAAATGTTTGTTATCTATTCGCGCGAACTTAGTTTGTACGAACATGCGATCGAACATATTGAATTCGAATAGGTGTCCTTATTGAAATTCGCGCGATAATTGCGTCGGCTGGGCACCATGTCGGCCGTGCCACTGCCCTAGTCCACGGTCACTCGCTCGCTCGCGTCGTCAATGAGGGATTTTCCAGAAGAAAAAAAAAAGTTAGTTCCTAATTTCTCAATAGATGGCGTTGACCAGAGAGGGGTCAAATAGGTATGAGCAAATATATTAATTAATATTAATAATAAAAATACACATTTCAAGTTATTAACAATCTGGTTTAGTCTGATTGACAACCCGGTTGGTGAAATGTAATGATTGCCACGCCCCAGACTGTCAAACCAGGGTCCTGGGTTCGAGTCCCGGTTCGGTCATGGATGTTATATGTTTGTGCCATGCCGGAATCTGACGTACCTACGATTATATATTTCCGGTTTATTTTTATTGAAATTCTCAGTTTCTGTTAGGTTTTTGTAGTTTGTTATTGTTTCTCGTTTATTGTTCGTATATTCAAAACTGATACGTAGCCCATAAAGCCACGTCCGATACTCGATTCGTTGTTGACGGACAATAACACCGAGATTGCTAAATAATAAACCAACAACAATAAGAAAGGGTTTGTACTATGTATTTTTACTAATAATATGAATTAATATATTTGCTCATACCTATTGGACCCCTCTCTGGTCAACGCCATCTATCGAGAAATTAGGAACTAACTTCTTTATTTTTTTTTGCTTTTGGAAAATCCCTCATTCGCGCGATGATAGGACACCCAGTTTTTGCCATCGCCCGAACACGCAATGGTCGCATGCATCGCTTACTCGCGCGATGATCCCGCATTCACGTTCTATTAGGACGATGCCTTAGGTCCGCCACATACATACGAAATAAACCTGATTCGGAATTAGATTTCGAATAGAGTGTTGCCGCTTTCAGAGACTTTTTCACTAGATCTAGTGATTTTTTGTTGTCTTACGTGGCACTTTTTTAAGATTTACAGTCATATCAAACAAGTGATTTTTGAGCGTAGGCGTTAATGGAACTATACCGTATCGTGACGGTGCAGTTGCGACGTCGGTGCGGTATATTTGCGAAATCGTTTACGCTCAAAAATCGCTTGTGTGATAATGGTATATACCATTTTGTATGCAGATTATGTCTAATGCTAACGATAGTCTTTTGATATAGTTGCATAATATTGAAATACAATTTACAAATCATCATCGTAACGTCACGACATCATCACATGATAGTAATTATCATTGTATAGAAATTGTTTGTTTCGTTTTAATAAATACCTAAAAATACAATTGTCATTAATTTGGCATTTCATTCATTTTGATTTTAGGCATTTTTTTAACAGCACTCTAAGTAATTTTTGTAACCATAGTTGACAACACTGAATCCTGAATCAGGATTCCGGATCGCGATTCCGGATGTCTGGGCTAGTCTAGAATTTTCTATAAAATTTTCACGATAGACAGACGTATATGCAAAAATATAAAAGGTTAAATATTGCTCTTGAAAATGCTCACTCATACAATAAGGACTCGTTTTATTTTGGTACTAGTTGAACGAGAAATTGACACGTTTTGTTGTTCATATCCGTGCTTACGGTTTTTTTTTTTTTTTTTTATGTTTGATAGGTAGACATTTGACCCCGATCTCACCTGATGTTAAGTGACGATGAGGCCGAAGATGTAGCATGCTTACCTAGAAAAATGCCTATTCACTCTCGCCTTGAAGAGGCCCAAGTTGTATTGCTCAGGGAACAGGTCCGCAGGCAGTGCGTTCCACTCTTTAGCCGTGCGCATTATAAAAGAAGAAGCAAACTTCTTCGTGCGAATTGCTGGTAGGTCAACAACATAAGGGTGGAAACCCAGCCTGCGTCTCGTCTCTCGCAGATGAAACTTAAACATACTTAAACATAATTAAAATAAATAACGCTCACAGGCACATACATTGTAATTATCCCAAGCAAGCATTATAGGCTGTTTATTATGGAAACCATACAACAACGGCACAAACATATAAACATCCATGACCGAACCGGGATTCGGACCCAGGACCCTGGTTTGGCAGTCCGGCTTGGTAACCATTACACCAACCGGGTAGTCGGTCGTCGTCAATACTTGGTTAGGCGCGCTCTATAGCTTGCTTATACATACTCTAAGATTTAAACAAATAGGTATAACAGTTCCGTGTCTATCTGACTGACATGATAACGTAGTAGAGCATAAATTTTAGCTAATATTGCTAATTTCGTATAAGTTCTTAGGAGAAAGTTGTTGGAAGTCAAAGTAGGAGCTTGAAGCCAACTTATCTTTTTTTGAAGCTAGAAATTCTAAAACATAACACGACATAACTATTACAATATAAATTCATAGTTCAGTATCATAAGTTTTAATCCCCCTGTCTTCACTTATACCCAGTAGGACTAGCATGACATGCACGATAAAGAGACAAGACGAGAGAACTGTCATGCGTGTTCATTTTGGCATGTATAAAGAAAAAAAGTCGCATCTCTATTTTCATGTACTTTATTACTTTACTACTATTTGTTATTTATTTGTACTCTTACGTTCTTTTTATTCGTTTTTGTTACTGTATATTTTGGTGTGCAAATAAAGAATATTTATGTTATGTTATGTTATGGATTTGTCGAGAGTTGCATGCTAGACCCACCTGTAGCGTGACCGCAAGTCAGAATCTTTGCGTCAAACTACAAACCACCCTGTTGCTAGGAACCCTTTCAATTAATTTATACGATCAGTTTAAAAATAAGAATGTAAACCTTGGTTTTTTAACTTACTTAATTTCATCAACTTTGAATAACTTTTTTGTCACGTTTAATCAATTTCCCTTAGCAGGGGAGGGGTGGGGGTTCATTAGAAATACCGAGCGAGATTTATCGTAGGTAGCCCATTTCTTACGAAATAGTCCACAAATATAAAAAAAAATTGTTGGTGCACATCATACTGTGTATACTGAAAAGTCAGTCAGTGACACACCCTGTACATGAAATTACTAATCTAAGATCATTGCTACCGTGTTCCATGCGAATAAATATACAGGGTGTAAGTGACAGCCTAGCAAATACTGCAACGGTATACTCAGACCATCAACCTGAACAACTTTCACTATGGAACCTACCTCAGGAGACGCGAAAAAAAAACAGCTGTCCCATACAAAACTGCAGTACCTACCCGACTCAAATGTATGGGACAGCATTCCATTTCTAAAAAAAAATTGCCAGCGTTTTTTCAAGGTCATGCACAATCTTATAAACTGATAGTACATCGCATAGCATTTAACATTTTTAAAAGCATACCTTCTTATTATATTTAGTAATTAAACGAACTTCCCTAAGTGATTCTTTTTCGTGTCCAAATGGCCGGATAATTAGGAATGTTATTTTGTCTATTTTTATCACTGAATAGACTCGGCAGCGAAGTAACATATACTCATAACTGCATTCCAATAGACAAAGGTACATCTCATATTATGTAGGAGTTCTTGAATCATCTCCGCGCCCTCCTTTGCACTTAATAAAGAAATAACTTACCTTTATTTGGCTGCCATATAGTCGTGTCACGCTGGTTATGTACGGATGGCATCCTGTTATTAATATTCTTAGAACCGTACTTTTATTCGCGAGAGGAAGCCTGTGCACTACATTGGGACTATGTTGATGTTGATGATTATGGTTTTCCTAATCATTGACGGAAAATCAAGTTATTATTTTCGCCTCTTTGTGACGACTATTTGATTTGAGCGACGGTATTAAAGACATGTACAAGGCCAACTACAACCGTTTAGCTGTGAGAGGGGGGGGGGGGGGGGGGGGACACACACTTGACTCTAACAAAAATTTTCGCTTTAAAGCTTAATGTCGAAAAATGGCTTTTCCTACACCCAACATATTTTTCAAAGACCTATCTAACGATACCCCACTACATGGGATAGACGAGATTTTCAAGATTTTATTTTAACAATTTGTCGGCGTGACGAATATGCATATACATATGCCAAATTACAGCTTTCTAGTATTAAGCGTCTCGGAGCTAAGCGGCGGACAGACGGAGGGACATGGCGAAACTATAAGGGTTCCTTGTTGACTTCGGAACCCTAAAAATAATGCAGTCTATACATTTGAGACTGTTCTTTCACGTTGAATCGTTAGTGAAACGAAGACCTCGTACAGAATAATTTTTTTGTCAGTGCGGAAACTACACGGCAAATTGAACAATTTCCACTATTGAGTAATCTTTTAAATCTTTAAAAGTTAGCTATTCCATAAAAAAAAAATCTCTCCACATACAATAATAAACAATAAGTGATTTAGGTATCTATGTACTACATAATATTATTTATATTATTTATTGTGGAGACTGGTGCCTGGACTGAGGTCCGCCACATACATACGGAATTGGGATCCGGAATCCTGATTCAGGATTCAGTGTTGTTAACTATAGTTACAAATAATACTTAGATTGCTGTTTAAAAAATGTCTAAAATCAAAATGAATGAAATGCCAAATTGATGACAATTGTATTTTTAGGTATTTATTAAAACAATACAAACAATATCTATCATGATAATTACTATCATGTGATGATGTCGTGACGTTACGATGATGATTTGTAAATTGTATATCAATATTATGCAACTATATCAAAAGACAATCGATAGTTTTAGCATTAGACATAATCTGCATACAAAATGGTATAAACCATTATCACACAAGCGATTTTTAGCGTAGACGATTTTGCAACTATACCACAATGACGTCGCAACTGCACCGTCATGATACGGTATTGTTCCATCAACGCTTATGCTCAAAAATCACTTGTTTGATATGACTATAAAACCTTAAAAAATACCACCTAAGACAACAAAAAATCACTAGATCTAGTGAAAAAGACTCTGAAAGCGGGAACACTCCATCCGGAATCTAATTCCGAATCAGGTTTATTTCGTATGTATGTGGCGGACCTAAGTTCACCTGGTGGTGAGCTTGAATAAGGTGTCACAAGACACCAGGACAGACAGCAGAAAAAAACATTATTTTACAAACTCTACAAAAAGGTTTTTTTTTAATCGCGATATCAAAGTTGGTTATTTGCAATATACAAGGGGTGCTTCAGACCATCTTCCAAAACAACTTTCACTGTGGAGACAAATCTCAGAAAAAATAATTCAAAGATTTCGTACCTCGCACGACTATCGAGCACATTGGAAATGAAGCTACGGAATTCCAAAAAATATTGTCTCAAAAAGGTTAGGCTACAGGGCAAACCCTTAACCAGATAATCTTTGTTTTAGACTCAAATTGTAGCTAACTTAATTGTCCAGAGGAGACTTACTCAAGATTTTGATATCATTATTCGTTTCCAAAATTTTGAGCGCCAAAATCAAAAATTAGGAAAAAATGGATTTTTTTTCCCACTATTTCGGCCATAACTTTCTTCGTTTTTGACTTTCTCGAATAACTCTTTTTGCACCTTGCAGCTCTCGTAAATACGCGTCTTTTGAGCGTTTTTTGAATATCATATCTTCACAACTCTCCGAGATATAAGGGAATCGCGCTTTTTCGTGAAATCGGAGCGAAAAAAAAGACATTTCCAGTGTCAAAAAAATACTACACAGTCCCATACATTTGAGGCTTTGAGTTCTGTCACGGTGGGCCGAGTGTGGACACTATTAGTCAAGTGAAGACCTTGAAGAAGTATCGTGCAACAATATAGTACAGAATAAATTTTAAGTTAATGCTTTCTTATACCTGAAACTGAACAACTTTCACTATTGAACAAACTTCGAAATCGCTAATTCGATACAAAACAGCAGTACTTACAAACTCTACCAAAAAGGTATTTTTCGCAATTTCGAAGTTTTTTTCTTTTGATGTTGTTTTTTACGTAACTTACTAAAAGGGTGCTTCATACCATCAAACTGAACACCTTTGAGTATATGGGACCATCACTGAAATCCCGAATAACCAATAGCAAATTCCATAATAAGAAACAGTGTAACTTCGTCTTTACGTAAATAAAAACATGATCTAATTTCCTGTGCGCACCTTTTTCGAGTTACCATTCACATCCAGTCAGTTTTACGACATCTTTGAAGCACTAAATATGTTGCGATATTCGAAAATATATTTTACGGACTATTGTCGATCGTATTTGAGTTTTTCGTTGGTTCTCTAATGTTTAATACAAGGATAACAAAACACCTTCCCTAGTAATAATTACCGGGGTGGCAAAGAGTCTACAGGGTGAAATTGATATCATTAGCATCCTTTTAAACTAAGAGTCTACCCATCATACT
Organism: Agonopterix arenella; assembly: GCA_927399405.1. Lineage (NCBI taxonomy): Eukaryota > Metazoa > Arthropoda > Insecta > Lepidoptera > Depressariidae > Agonopterix > Agonopterix arenella. The sequence goes on along the minus strand of OV656704.1, from coordinate 16,239,929 downwards.
AAACAACTTTTACTATGGGAGCAAACCGATTGGAGCAAAAAAAAAATCTGATGTTCCGTGCCGTGCCGTGCTGACTCAACTCAAATCTATGCAACAGCAGATTTTTTTGGTGCTCCGATTGGTTTGCTCCCATAGTAAAAGTTGTTTAGTTTGATTCGTAGACTCTTAGTTTCTTCTTCTTATCGTGTGGGCAGAGCCCTGGTGTCAGAGTTTTTTCAGACCGCCTTACAGCCTCTGACGTGGTTTTTATGTAACGACTACTATCACCAGAGATAGTAGCCGGGACCAACGGCTTAACGTGCCATCCGAAGCACGGAATCATTTTTCTTTTCAGACAATCAGGTGATTCAGCCTGCAATGTCCTAACCATCTGGGGAAAAACGCACAAAGTGACATATCACTAGGTGTCCCCCGTGGGAATCGAACCCACGACCTCCGTGTCGAGAGCCAATACTCTTAACCATTAGACCACGTAGGCAGCTATTCGACCACGGAAGCAGTTGTTCTCCTACTCTTAGTTTAAAAGGATGCTAATGATATCAATTTCACCCTGTATAGTTTTCTGTGTGATGGTCTAAAGGAAAACAATTTTCAGTATTGAGCTAAAATCAAGAAAAAAAATCTGCTGTCCCATACATTTAAGTAAGCATTGCAGTTTTGTATATTATACAGGTGTAATATTAAATGGGACAGTTACTTACAGGGGTACTACAGACAATCAAACTGAACAACTTTCTCTGTGGGACCAATATCAAAATCACGATAAAAATCAGCTGTCAAATACATTTCAGTCGAGTTATGTTTGCTGTTTTGTATGGGACAGTGGATTTTTAATGCTATTTCTATTTATTAAAAGTTGTTCAGTTTGATGGTCTGAAGCAGCCCTTTAAGTTAGTGTCCCATTTAATTTAACCTCCTCAGTGAAAGATGTTCAGTTTGGTGATCGAAACCACCCCGTTAAATATAACTAGGGTTTTAACAAAGTGGTGATAAATAGCTCCATTGGCAAGTATTAAATCCAAATGAAGCGATCTGTGACGTCATTCACAGCAAGATGGAGATTAATGACATATCCATGCCATCACAGTATCCATCATAATCAGGGCATCCGACGGCAATCCTGCTAAATGGGGAATTCTCTTTGATTAAATTAAAAAAGCGGAAGATAGGTGACGTTCTCGCATTACGTACTTAAAAAATGGACCTGTTTTCTGGCTTCTTAAATGGCTCTGCCCACACGATAAGAAGAAGAAGAATATACTTACAAGTGATAAGGTGAAAAGTAATGCCGTGTGATTTGCTTTTTTCTTTTGAATGATTTGTGCAACGAGTTTTAACCACGCGAATATATTGTGGTACCTTTATCCCGCCTAAAATAAAATATAATAAAGTATCTCAATCAAGCAATGCCGCTCGTATTGCGACTAAGTAAATTAGGCGACGCAGGCTCAATTTATGCGGTCCATGCGTTATATATGCTAGTGAACTGTCTCGTTTTTTAAATTTAATTAAAGGGAATTCTACTAGATTATCAATCATTGGACATTCCATTTTGATAAGGTTGGAAAGACAAACGAATCCTAAAGAAAAATGCAAAAAGTTGTAGATTTCGAAATTTATTCATATTTTAAAGCTGAGGCCTTTGCTCAGCAGTGGGATGAAATAGGTTAGGAAAAAAAAAACAAAAAAAAAATTAGGGCGGTGCCCGCGATTTCTTAAGCAGACAGAGAAAGTCAGTGACTACTTTTGATTGAATGAACCGATTGTGATGAAATAAAGCGTAAATGTTAATCGAAACACGGTTCCGTAGTTTTTGAGTAGTTCTGACTGTACATTATTGCTAAGTTTAAAAATGTATTATAATAATATTAATAATGAGCGTTAACCCGCGACTTTGTCCGCACAAATTATATACCAGATTTTAAGTCAGATCCTACGCAATCAAACAAAAAAGTTACATCAAAATCGGTTCAGTAGTTTTTGCGTGATGCTCGTTCAAACAAACAAACAAACAGACAAACAGACACACAAAAAATCCAAAAATTGGTGACATGGAATCAGGGATACCTAAAAACCATATCGTAACTTTTTTTTTGTTAATATCTTCATAAACTTCCTGTTACAGTTTTATAATAGTTTAGATTTATAATGTACGAGCTTTTGACCCGCGACTTCGTCAAAAATCCTTTCTTAGTGCACCCCTACATCCCTTGCATAATGTACCTGATATATTCCAAATTTCATGTTTTTATCTTCAGCGGTTTAGGCTGTGGAACTCTTTTATAAGCATAGGAGATTTATAAGTATCTTTTAAGTGTAGGTATAGAAGATTTATAAGTATAGATAGAAGATTAGACTACACCGACTACTTTATTTGAAAAGTTGTTAGGTATGCAGGATATTTCTAAGTGTTAAAATAAATAAATAAATAAGACCCTACCACAAAAGCACCAATTATACAGGACGTAAAGTAAAATTAAATGGAACACTTACTAAAAGGGGTGCATCAGACCATCAAATTGAACCACTTTTACTATGGGACCAACACTGAAATCGCGAAAAATTCCGCTGATTTCGGTATTGGTCGCATAGAGAATGTTGTTCAGTTTGATGGTCTGAAGCACCCCTTTAAGTAAGTGTCCCATTAAAGTTTGCACCCTGTATAGGCAAAAACAAAAAGAGGAACCGAAATTGTTCTAGAACTATAACCTAGTTTGCTTCCAGTAATAAGTATGGCCAAAACATCAACATGTAGTATTCGTGTATCTATCTATCTATCTATCTATACTATTATAAAACTGTAACAGGAAATTTGTCTGTACATTGAAGATATTAACAAAAAAAAGTTACGATACGGTTTTTAGGTGTCCCTGATTCCATTTCACCAATTTTTGGATTTTTTGTCTGTCTGTTTGTTTGTTTGTTTGTTTGAACGAGTATCAGGCAAAAACTACTGAACCGATTTTGATGAAACTTTTTTTGTTTGATAGCTTATGATCTGACTTAAAATCTGGTATATAATTTGTGCGGACGAAGTCGCGGGTTAACGCTCGTGTAATATAAAACTACAATCCCTGTATTCCAACCATGTATATGGCGTGTTACAAAAACATTAATCATTATTAATTAATCTACACTATTAGATGGAAGCATGAAAGTGATTATTCTTTTTTTTTACCTATTTTGTCCCATTGTTGGGCAAAGGTCTCCCCCAAGCTTTTCCAGCCTTTCCTATCTTGTGCCATCAGTTTCCATTTTGCTTCGTGGGCATCCAGGTCCTGGATCATCCTGGATGCTCACCTGGATTATTCTTAAACCGGATGTTTTTTTTACAGTCCCGAAACTTTCAGGTGTGGTTCAGAACACCAAACTGAACAACTTTTACTAAAGAAGTTAACGTGAGTTCGTAAAAAAAATCTGCTGGTACGAGACAGCTGGTAGAGAGACCGAGAGATTTATGAATGAATGAATGAATGAAATAGTCTTTATTTACACCAAAAGAAAATACAATGCACAATAGGAAACATAAACTGAATATGGTACAAATAAGGCGGTCTTATCGCTAAAAAGCGATTTCTTCCAGACAACCTTAGGGTAGAGGAAATATAACAAAGAACGGGTCGGTGTTATAAAAAACAAAATTATAGGAGAAAAAGAAGTGAATACAACAAATACATAAATATATAAATATAAAAATACATATATAAATACATACATATTACATATAATTAAAGGTACATAGATAAATAACATATAAATAATAATATATAATATATATCATACATGCTACAGCAAAACATAAACATACCTACACGTACCGGATTAATTTAGATAGAAAAATAGAGGGGGGGAAAGGAAAAATCAGGAACAGAGGTCCAGGAAGTGTGCTTTGACTTTCGATTTAAAAACATCCACAGAAGGAGAATGTCTAATCGACTCTGGCAACAAGTTCCAAAGTCGAGAAGCTTGGACTGTAAAGGAATGGATGTAGAAGTCGGAAGAGTGGGATGGGATATTGAGAGAGAGATTCTTAGAGGAACGTAAGGGACGGCCAGTAGTAAGGGAGCTAAAGATGAAGCGTTCTTTAAGGTAGTGGGGAGTCAATGGATTTATTGAGTTGAGTAGGCATGTTTAAAAGTGGTTTAGTTTGATGGTTTCAACCACCCCTGAATGTTTCGGAAGGGTAAAAAAACATTATCCGGTATAGGTATACAAATAGACATTTCCAAATAAAGATTACGGTAAAAATATTGTTTTTAAGTTTCCCTTAGTCGAAATCATAGATTTTTTTTTCTGTCTAAAAGAAATAGCTTATTAGTGATAAGACCGCCTTTTTTGTGTCATCTGTATTTCAGAAAAGAATTTAAAAAAAAAGAAGAGTCTGTTTATTAATTTAATTGTGTACTATGTTTTTGGTGTAAAATAATTGATCATCACACAAAAACGACTGAACTTTCGCTGAAACTTGTTGAGTTTGAAAGCTATTATGACTAGACTTAAAAACTGGTATATATAAGGTCTAACAAAATTAAGTGAAACTATTTTAAGGGGATGATCAGACCATCAACCTGAACAACTTTCTCTATGGGACCGATATTGAAATCGCGAAAAAAAAATCTGCTATCCCATACATTCAGGTCGAGTAGGTTTGTATGGAACAGCAGATTTTTTTTCGCGATTTCAATATCGGTCCCATAGAGAAAGTTGTTCAGTTTGGTGGTCTGATCATCCCCTTAAAATAGTTTCACCTAATTTTGTTAGACCTTATATTTTATTTTGCTACGATAACGGGAACCGGTGCAGAAGAAGTCGCGGTCAAACTATAGTCAGTAATAAACAAAGACGAAAAGATATATTACTATACTTCCACAGCTATATATTAACTCTTGCTAGAGTGAGCATTCGAACAATTTTCTACTTCTTTGTAAGACCGGAAATTATTGTTCGACCTTTATGTGCCTCTATTTCCGCTTCTACCGACATAAGTATAAGGATAACTGGATAACTATACGTAATTTTTTATTATCTCCTACATTGTCTATGACAAATTGGTTTTCTTCCTGTTCCGGTGGACCAATTGGCCTATGAGGTGCTACTGGGAATGTTCCTCCTTTAGAAAGGCAAGATCTTCCACCAGGCTATGTGTGAAGCCTGGGGACCAGCTGCGGCACACAACAGCCTACCACCCTGCGGCCGACGGGATGGTGGAGAGACTCCACAGGGCGCTGAAGTTGGTCATAATGGACCACGGCCGGTCCCCAGGCTTCACACATAGCCTGGTGGAAGACCTTCCCTTTTCAATGGAGAAACATTCCCAGTAGCACCTCCATATTGATGATGATTGAAGATAGCACAGCTGAACAGCTGTGCTATCTGCTGCGCCATCTCACTCTGTATCCTGCTAGTAATAGATTGTTCCAGCTTCTGAAACATGTTGGAGTAATTATCGGTACTGGCAGCTTGACCTTGAGACGGAGCGGGTGTAACTTCATAAATTTGATCGGCAAGAATGGACCACGGCCGTTCCTAGGCTTCAAACATAGCCTGGTGGAAGATCTTTCCTTTTCAATGGAGGAACATTCCCAGTAGCACCCCCATAGGCCTTTTATGTTTTGATGACAATTGTACAGTTTATAATAATTGCTTCAATTTTGTATAGTTGTCCATAACCTAAAGCTAATTTTCACGAATCATTTCTTCCAGGTAGTCAGAGATAATCTAAATACAGGGTGTAAAATTAAATGGGACACTTACATAAAGGGGTGCTTCAGACCATCAAACTGAACAACTTTCTCTATAGGACCAATATCGAAATCGTGATAAAAAAATCAGCTGTCCCATACAATTCAGTCGAGTTATGTTTTTCACGACTTCAGTGTTGGTCCCCTAGTAAAAGTTGTTCAGTTTGGTGGTCTGAAGCACCCCTTTAAGTAAGTGTCCCATTTAATTTAACACCCTGTATACCATATTAAGAGTAGCCTTTATTTCACTACAGTAGTTCAATGTTTATTAACCCTTGAACTCCAGCGGACGCCCTATTATGGAACATCCCATCGTTTATCTACTGTTATCTTAAAGCCGGGTTGAGAGTGGTTAAGTGACGACGGGTTCTCTACACTGTTAAGGCACCGTAAGTCTATTAAGAACACTTCTGACTGACCCTCGGAAACGAAATCCAATAGTTATTTCAATACTTAATATTATAAATGCGAAAGTCTCTCTGTTACAAAACGACCAGGAAAATATTTCCGCTCGTCAATCTTCGTTTGCGAAGAGCAAGGCCCGAGTCCCCGACAAAACCCGAAGTCATTTAGTAATCAAAGGGTCATACACTCAGTTGCAGAAACGCTCATTAAAGTTAATCCTCCATTAAATCGTCAACAAGACAAAAAGTGACAGTAAGAGATTTAATGAAGGATTAACTCTAATGAGCGTTTCTGCGACTGAGGGATAGTCGCGAAAAGGTCGCGAAACAAATTAGCGAATAGCGTAAACGGATTGAAGGTGGCACATCCTGATTAGTCAATATAATATCGCGCACTATTAAAATTTGTCAACTGCGCAGGTACATCGGGGAGACTTATAAACCTAGTACTAGTAGTCTGTTACGTTTTTACGGCTGAACCGCAGATTTTGATTAAATTTGGTACAGAAATATACGCTACCTTTAGACTTTCTGACCGACCGACAAACCTTTCTTATACTCTCTATATTATAGAGGATAAAAGTATGTATATCTATCATTTCTTAAGTTAGGGATATGATAATTCATATTGCTAAGCTTTTAATATAGAATAACGTGTTTCATCGTTTGTCAAAAATCAACCCTCAATGAATATGTCTGTTTGTTTGTTACGTTCTCACAATTAAACTGCCGAACCTATTTCGATGAAATAATGGTTTAGATATAGCTTGAACCCTGAAGAAGGACATAGATATAGAAATTCGACGCAGATGAAGTCGCGGGTAGTAGATTTTTTATAAATTAATTTAATCAGGCATTACTTTGCGGTAATCCATGACTAATAGGTTGATAACATAATTGTATCGAGACCTCCGCTTCTAAATACCTAGTAGACAAAGTTGTATTACGTTATGCAATACAACCTGCCCACCAAATAATTTCTACTCAACACGTGTTTTGCTCCACCAAGGAGCATCCTCAGGAGTAACAGGGTCAAGGGTAACGACTCTGTTTCGAACGTTCGTCGGTCTAACTCCTGAGAATGTTCCTTAGAAACGGAGGTCTCGATAGGATCGTGTTATCTAAAGAACATACAGAAAACACATACAGTTACGTTCATAATCCCTTTCTAGGTGATTAGAACCATTGCTGTTCTGCAGATATAGAGGCGATCTTTATCCTTCAAAAGCGGGCAATTCGAGCCATTTATAAATCTGCGTTGTCGAGATTCACTACGAGATCTTTTTAAAGATATCAGTATCTTGACTTTCTACAGTCAATACATTTACGAAAATATTTTATACGTTCGGAAAAATTTGTATCTCTTTCGCAAAAACAGTGACGTTCATAATTACAATACAAGAAATAAAAATAATTTAGTATTCCTACATTTTCGACTCAGTAAGGTCAACATATCTTTCATGGGGCACTGTATACGCTATTATAATAAGATACCAGAGGATATTCTAAACTTGCCAGACAAAAAGTTTAAGTCCCATGTTAGACAAGTCCTTTGTAAAAAAGGCTACTATAAACTCGATGACTATTTCAATGACCAAAATGTCTGGTCTTGACAATTTTACTCTATGTAATGCAATATTGTATTTTAATTGTACTTTGTATATTTTATTTTGTTTCAAAGATGTGTGTTGTAGAGTTTCTGGCCGCATCTTCTCTCAACAGAACACCTTCCGACGCGGTGGTAGAGTCAAAAAATGACGTCAGAAAGCTATCTATGTGATATTATTTTAAATAAAAAAATTTGATTTGATTTTGATTTGATTGCTACAACTACCAGCTTTTTAAAATAAAACAAAAGATACAGTTTATTAAAGGACAAAAAAATTACACGACACAGCGAGCGGTTCATTCATGTTGTTACTTTTACACAAACAATCAACTCAACATTAATCAGAGGTCAAAAAGACCTTTTTGTATGGTTTCAGTATGAAAACGGCACGTTATTTTGAGTTTCGGCCGAACAATGGGCTCATTGTGGTGTTTATTTTATAGTCGAAGCTTAAATTGAAAATGATTAAAAGGTTTTACTTGGAAATAGAAGTCGGAAATTATTATAATAGGTTACTGAGCGGAGGGGACTACAAATAATTGAGCTTTTGTATACCTACCAAGAACGTCGGTAGGGAGGCATGGAGACGAGGATGACTTATTATTTTTTATTTATTTTATTTATTTACCTGATACATAAATTGACACGACTTAAATAATACATCACATAGACCAAAAGAGATTTTTAGGTGACATAAAAAAAATCTGCACAGTTTTAATAATATTTAGGTAAACAATAAACAGTACATTAACTAGATAGCGTAGTTATAATAACTATAAATAGAAACATGGTAAAAGTTTCCATCCATTTAACTAAGTTGGGATATGAAATAGGTTATTAATTTATGATTAATGTTATTTTGAGATATTGTGCCCCTAACGTCGGTAGGTAGAGAATTATTCAGTCGCGGGATCAGGTACGCGCTGGTCCGCTCGCCGTAGCAGTTGGTCGCTGGGATGGTAGTTTTAACGAAATCATATCACATTGATACAATAGTACCAGATTTATAAGTTCCCCCGATGCACATATTTTTTTTTTTTTGAATTGACAAATACAGCATTGCTCAGGGAGCATCGACTGTTTATTATTGCGGACTATGGGGGGACCACACCAGTGACGGCGAACCGCCCTGGTAGGTCTACCGAACCAATGCATGAGCTTAAGCAACCTGCCCAAGGGGCACCCCTAAGGGGTACGGACCTCGGCAATGGGCGTTGCTGGGACTACGCGGGCTACGATTGGGTAGTGGGGATCGGTGAGAATCGGCCAGCGATGTGCCGGTAGCGTCTGTAGGCGCCAGAAGGAAAAAGAGTGGGCAGAGATCGCGACGAACCCCCCCGGGGACGGAGGGGATTTCGATTTTTACGACGACGACGCAACAATTAAATGATTGTGTTACCGCCGGCGGTGATCGTGTTGTGTGAATTTGTGTCGGTGAGTCGTGATTGGAGGGCCCGGTCGGGTCGTCCGGTTCGTCTAAGACGTTCCGACCGATGTACCTACGCAGTTGACAAATTTTAATAGCGCGCGAAATTACGTTGACCAATCAGGATATGCCACCTTTAATGCCTTGCAACGATTGGCTAATTTGTTTTCGCGCCCTTTTCGCTGCTATCGGACTTTGCCTTTGATTACTAAACGACTTCGGGTTTTGTCGGGGATTCTACGCAAACGAAGATTGCCGAGGTTAATTATTTGTCTAGTCATACTGTACGTATAGCTTTCTGACATTATCTCCACGTCGGTTCCGTTGTAGAGAAGATGCGGCCAGCGCTATTTTTGAATCGTGTTTGAGTGATTTATATTCTCCATAAGTAGTAATTTTGACATTTCCCACTGCTGATTTGAACGCGTGACTTTCAAAAATCGCACTCCTGGTTCGAATCCGCATAGAAGACATGCAATGTACCAATGAGCTTTTCTAACTTGAACAAAGCCCATCGCAACTTTTAAAGGTGTGGATTTGTTAAAGAAAATATTCAACAGTTTTTCGTTTTCTCAATCTGAAAATTAAAAATAAAAAGTGTTTGCGTGCACTGAAAAACACACGTTAGTAATGCACCTACTGATAAATTATTTTTATAGAATCATTTTGGTACCCCTGCCTGGAGGAGGGCGCTTGTATCAGTACTTCAGACTCTGTCTGCATAGATACCAGCGCGCCAACCATACACTATATAAGGTCTAACAAAATTAGCTGAAACTATTTTAAGGGTATGAACAACTTTCTCTACGAGACCAATATCGAAATCTCAAAAAAAAAAATCTACTGCCCCATACATTTGAGTCAAGTTGTGTTTGCAGTTTTGTATGTGACATGACATTTTTTTTTCGCGATTTCGGTATTGGTCCCATAAAGAAAGTTGTTCAGTTTGATGGTCTGAGCATACCCTTAAAATAGTTTCAGCTAATTTTGTTAGACCTTATATAAAAAGCTAAAAATGTCTGTACCTAAATATGCCTAATGTTATTATGAACCTAATAAATTATTTGTATTTTATTTATTTATTTGTAAAAAAGTTGTAATAGTATATGTGACGAATGTTTATTTTAGTAGACTATAAAGTAGATTTTAGTTAAATCTACTAGAATTTGATATATTATGACATCCAAATAGGATTTAACAAAACACCATATTAAATGGGGGGTTTCAAACATCAAACTGGACAACTTTAATGACAACTTGAATGTATGTTCCGTTTTGCGTGAGCTAAAAAAAAAAGTATTATTGATTGATTGATTGATCCAGATAATATTATACGTTACATGTACAATATTTTCGTTTTCCAAATAGCTTAGACGGTGCAGCCCAATAAAAAAGTTATTTTTCACCCCTCCGGGCGGAAAGCGTCAACTTTCGCCCCCTGCGCTAAACGAAGTTGCCAGTTTCCGCCTCCGTCGAGGAGAAAAATAGTCAACAATTACATGAGATCTAAGACTTTTCTTACTTCCCTGCCCTCGGTGTGTAATCTACTATTACATCTATACCGTGAAATATTCACAATAATTATTTTGATCATTATTAGTATTTAGATAGAGATAAAAACGTAATATCATACAGAGAATGAATGAATGAATGAAATATACTTTATTTACAAAAACAAAATACAATGCAACAAACTGATTATGGTACAAATAAGGCGGTCCTATCGCTAAAAAGCTATTTGGAATGAAATAAATAAAAAGAATTTACATGATATTTCCATACATAAAGCGGTTACGTGAAAATGAGGTTTTATTCCAAACTTGGGCTCGTATGTGAATAATAAGGAAAGTTAGCAAATAAGCTAGTACAGTCAACGTTAAAAGTTTCTAAACAAAAACATAGCTCCAAAAGGATTTTATAGCTCTCACAATAAAGTGCTCCTTCTCTATTTATCATCATTAAGGCTAGTAGCGACCGTGACTTAAGGTTTAAGATCTTTATTTCTCATTAAGAATATACATTCACTTACATGAGAATATAACTAACTATTACTAATATAATAATATTACAATGTTTTGATTTTTGAGCGTACAAAGCAAAGTGTTATGTTACTCAATCAATAGTCGACAATACTGCAGGTAAGTAAAAAATATTACGAAATTAGACGTTCCAACTGGCGCAACAAAAGATGCATAATGAGTTAGGTGAGTTTTGTACGTAGTTCTAGATGCGGCATGGATGAGCTTTTCATAGATCGGTTGATTTGTTAAATATATACAATCTTAAGAGTCTCTTAAACGTATTTGTAGATTGAGCGTCTTTTATGTCGTTTGGCAGTTTCTTGAATAGTTCAGCACCTTCGTAAATTATGCTCTTTATACCATAGTTTGTTCTAGGCGGACGTAATATTAGGTTGTTCGTTTCGTTCGTTCACTCGGAATAATAAAAAACTTAGGTCAACCTAGCAATCCGTACTATATGGATAAGTCCCAAAAAAGATGCAGGTTCAAATCCTGTCCGATAAAAAAACAGTGCAAACAGTATGCAGTTACAATTTGACGTGGACTGTACATACCTGTAACTTGCTTCTTAACTTAAACGCATTTAAGTTTCTGATTGTGCCGAGTTATGTTTGTTAAGTAGGTTATTTTCCGGTTTAGGTTCAATTTAAGACTTTCTTAACTTCGACTGCTTCAAAATTTAAACTTTTAAATCTTGTTAGACTTTTTGACCGATTTCAAAAAAGGAAGGTTTTCTTTTTGACAAGTATGTAAAATCTATAACATACAGAGTATAAGGGACCGCCTTGCAAATACTGAAACGGTGAATGTTCAAAACTGAACAAAATGTAGCCAATTTCAGTAAACGCGAAAATAAAATCTCAAAAATACATGGTGAAATTTATCATTAGCATCCTTTTAAACCTACGCATCAAACTGAACAACTTTTACTTTGCGAGCAACCCATTTGGAGCAAAAAAATTAGCTATTCCATACAAAACAGTTTACTATTTTTTCGCGTTTACTGATTTTGGCTCCATAGTGTAAATTATTCAGTTTGTACGAATTCACCGGGATAAATCCCTCCAATCACCTATCCTCTGGTTACGAGCTGTACATTGATGTCAGGTACCTATATATTTATTTAAAGAATCTTTATGACTAGGGAATTGAACCCGCAGCCTGGCTTATGCGGAACATGTTTAATAATACTCCAGCTCGGTTTATTTTTTCTAAAAAATGGGTTTGCTCTGGACTTTAATTGGGTTCCAACAGCAAAATATGATGAGCTCTTCAAACTCAAACCCAGAAATGCTTATTCAAATTAGGCTGGCCCTTTTTGAAATCGTATTAAAAGAAGTCGGTTCTTAGCGGTAAGAATTTTGAATTTTGTACCTCTTGTATCATTACTTTGTATTCTTTATCTGCTTATGTTTGGTCGAAAATAAAGTAGTTAAGGTTTATTGACTTTCTTTTCTACCACCGCATCGGATCGGATCGTATTATCACAGTGTAAAGATGCGGCTAGAAACTTTACAATATAGCACTCAGCTCAGCTGAAGTGGGACTGGGTCGGAAATGTCTGCCGCATGATAATCGTATGCATTCGGAATGATGGGCCAAAATCACGACAGACTGGGTTGCTCTGGATGGCAGTCGGGGTCAAGGTAGACCTAGAAAAGGTGGAGAGAGAACATTGATGCCTTCTGGGCAGAGTTGTTTCGTAGTTGCACACAACCGATAGGATTGGAGAGTGAAAGGAAAGCCCTGGAGTGCAATTCACTAAACGTCATATCGTTGTCAAAACATCGACGAGCTCGCATTCTTTAGATCGCCGGAGGTTTTATATGAGTCTGACACATGAAATTGAAAGCACGCCGATGTTTCAACGACAAATTTAAGTTTTTGAGAGTTACGGGGTTATTATTTATTCTAGAAATAAACATTTTAACGGGTTCTTACCGCGTTTTGGTATATTTAAGTTCCCGATATATTTAAGTTCATGGCAGTTGTAACGCAGACGAAATATCGGGAACTCAAATATACCAAAACGCGGTAAGAACCCGCTAAAATGTTTATTTCTAGATTAGACAAAGTTAAGGTTGTGACGATGTTTGCGCTTAGTGAATTGCATTGCAGCAGTGAACAAGATACCTACGTAAAAAAATTTTTGTATTGATTTAATATGTTTCATTTATCGTTACAGGTAACTGCCTCATCCTTCCAGTACAAATCCAGTAAAGCCAAAAGGTAAAGAACAGAGAACAAAATATTCGTACAAACGCAAAAACTTTCAAACCATACGTCGAATGTGGAATCTATTGAGTCTACAACTTCTTTTGTAAGGGAATTCGAATCAAAGTTTCGCTATCATTCGCTTCCAGTTCATTGGGAGTTGACTCACGTTAGTCTGAGTTTTCTTTTTATGTTACTTTGTGTAATAAGTTTAGGGGTATGGTTGAAGTGTGTAACGTGTTTAGTTTGAACACTAGTTTTCTAGAATAACTTATGCCATATGAGCAAAATCCTAAGACCTGACGCATACCTGGTGAGGTGAAGAGCATCGTAGAGAATTTTTCACTGCCAAACCGTTATTAACTTTGCTTTCATAAAATACGTCGAAAATTAATTAACACAACTTTCGGCTCAAGTCGCTTCGATGTTCTCGGGGAGTAGTAATAATCGATTTTCTATGTTATTTTTTTCATCGTAAGCAAAGTCGATAATGGTTTGGTAGTGAAAAATGCTCTGCAATGCTCTTTCTTAGCATCAGCCTTAAGGCGGTTTCAGTCCTCAAAGCGGTTTCAGTCGATACAAAAGTTTGACGCATAATTCGCGTAGACGGAATTAATAAAAGTAATATTATATATATACCGGCAACTAGGTTTTCTAAACTGTTTTTATCTATATATATATCTGTTTTTCTATATATATATATATATATATATAGAAAAACAGATATATATATATATATATATATATATACATATATATGTATATATAGAAAAACAGTTTAGAAAACCTAGTTGCCGCATCACAAATAACAAAATTTGAAATTTTTCATACAAAATTTTAAAAGCTTTATATCTTCGTAATTATATTATAAATTGCAAATGTTATTTGTGACGCGGCATCTAGATTTTCTAAACTATTTTTCCATATATACAAAGTTACTTATATACCGTCTACACGTATTGTGCGTCAAAGTTTTGCATAAAATTGACCCTTCTGCATCTGCAACCACCTTAAATACGTATGATACCGAGCTGATGTCGTGTTTACAGCGAGACATTACGAACTAGCGATGCAATGATCAACTTATATTATATCCGACACCGTAAAATCGACGTTTTGGGAAAGTGGACGAATTGAGAAAATTCCAGAAACAAAATAGGTTGATCAGAAAAGGATGAATGTAAGGAAGGAAGTCAATCATGGAAAGTGGACGAATCGGAAAAGAATTTGAGTTGCCAAATTCGCTAATACGAAAGTATACTGAATAAGAAATTGCTGAATTTGTTGTATCACCTACAAACTGTAACTGATACAACAAACTGTATTTAAGGGGTACCCCCTTAAATCTTTAAATGAACTAAGTATTTGATAAAAATCGATTAAATGTTTACTTGACAAGTTCAATAAATATTTGATTATCTATAAATAAGTAAACTAGTAACAGAGTTGCGGTACTTGTGATACGTGGATAATGTTCTGAGGTTTCAGAATATTTCTGACTACCTTCGCGGGGAATATAGTCGTGAGCATATTATGCTTATATACGTAAACTAGTAAGTATTACATTTTTTTTAATACCAAAGTGAGCCATTTAGGAAAATGGACGAATGCGGAAAGTTATTGTATAGGTATACAGGGTGTCCCGTAAACCGGCGTCAACCCGCTGGATACTGATAGCCTAACCAGAATATACTAAAATAAAAAATCAATCAATCTGTTAACACTTTACTTTAGGAAAAGGTTCTTAATTTTCGAGGTATGACAGTATTATGAAATTCGTGAAACTCTTTACCTTAGTCACTATTCTGAGTGCCACGGCTACAAATGTTCTATGCAGTATCTGTGTTAAAACTGTCAATATCTCGAAAACTAAGATAATTTTACTAAAGTCAAATTTTGATATTCTGCTTAGTCATGACCTAACCTATCAGCATCCGCCGGGTTAACGTCGGTTTACTGGAAACCCTGTATACCTTTAGCGTAACTGAGCGATATTTTACCAAACAAATAACAACAAAAAAGTACCGTTACCTATCCAACACGACCCTTAATATATAAAATAACCACAACAGCAGTAACATTTCCGCCCCCATATTATTTATCTCGTTGCTATCGAAGGACATAAAACGAATTTATCGTTTTGTGATACACGCCCGTTTAGAAAACTTTATTCTGGGACTAAGGGGAGTAAAAATAAGTAAGTATAGGATCCCAATGCAGGGCAAAAGCTTCATCTCACGAAGAATGGTGAGCGGAAGTGGGCCATAATCATGGGCCCAATGCGAATGGATTCAAGTTAGTGGTCAACATACTGTCAGAGAATTTTCTTTGTAATCTAAATTTAAAAAAACCTCTTGTTTCATACAAAACTGCAGTACCGTCTACTCGACTCAAATATATGGTGCAACAGTTATTTCTTACTTTTTCTGCCTAGTGAAAGTTGTTCAGTTTGTTGACCTAAACTTTAAATATTACTAGGGTATTTTGTTCACCCTGTATAAGAGTTATTACAAACCATTCTGTCTTTCATTTATTTATAATTAACGGACTCTTGCCTGTGCGTTAGTAATGCATTTTCGCCAGTGTCAAGTAGTTTATGGGAGAATCTATCCCAATCTCAGGGATTGTTATTGCCGAGGCTCGTGGCAGGCAAAAACGCGAAGGCGAAAACCACGCGAGACAAGTGCTCGGGTCAGAACCTGCAACGTGACTCTCTTTCTTTCCTATCGTTTGAGCAGAGCCCTGGTGTCAGAGTTTTTTCAGACTGCCTTACGGCCTCTGTCGTGGTTTTTATGTAACGACTACTACCACCAGAGATAGTAGCCGGTACCAACAGCTTAAAATGCCATCTGAAGCACGGAATCATTTTTCTTTAAAGACAATCAGGTGATTCAGCCTACAATGTCCTATCCAACTGGGGAAAAACGCTCAAAGTGACTTATCACTAGGTGCCCCCCGTAGGAATCAAACCCACAACCTCCGTGTTGAGAGCCCAATGCTCTTAATCATTAGACCACGGAGGCAGCTACAAACACCTAGTACGGAACACAAATTTTCTGAGTCCCGACTCTCATTTGGCCGGTTTTCATTCATTCTGTGGCTGACATGAAACAAGGAGTGAATATACTTCCTTCCTAGTAGAGCAGTGAATATTACTCCATAAATAAAACTGGAGAGAGTGGGAATGTCGCAAAATGTCGCAGTCGGACCGAGAGATGACTCCCATTTATAGGGATGGCAGAAAGATATATTTCGACTCTTGGTAAGACATGGTCCTTCTGAATATGCCGGCACTTTTTGAAGGGATGATCAAACTGAACAACTTTCTCTATGGGACCAACATCGACTCAAAAACAGCTGTCCCATACATTTGGCTCGAGTAGGTTTGCAGTTTTGTATGGAACAGCTGATTTTTTTCGCGATTTCGATGTTGGTGCAATAGAGAAAGTTGATCAGTTTGACGGTCTGATCATACTCTTACAAGAGTACAAATACAAATACAAATATATTTATTCATTTAAATTCGGTTCGGATACATGCGGTACAACACGCAGGTTGTGTCTGTCTTACTGATACCAAACACACTCCTCTTGACTTTTGTTTACATTAAAATTCGTATTGGTTACAGCGAAACACATAAATTTTTGAAATGGTATACAAATAATCAATATTTAAAGTTAATTTACAAGTACCAAGATATGAATTAAATGAGAATCAAAATTTAAAATCAATATAAAATAATTAGAAACAATTAAAAATTTAATCATAAAACAAAATAAATATCAGCCAATCAATAAAACGGAGTCAAAAATTAAAATTAATATAAAACAATTAAAAGCAATGAAAGTAAAAATTACAGAACAAAATTAAAATCAGCCAATCAATAAAAACATTAAACAAAACAATAGATAATATTAAGTACTAAAAAGACCAGCGCAAATTAATGAAGACCTGTGCACATCAATGATTCTATATTGTCATAATCGAAATTGTTTGTTTGAAACCAGTTCTTAAGGCGGTTGCAGAGGGGTAAATTTTATAGAAAACTTTGACGCACAATACGCGTAGACGGTATTAATATAAGTAACTTTGTATATATGGAAAAATAGTTTAGAAAATCTAGATGCCGCGTAACAAACAACATTTGCAATTTATAAAATAATTACGAAGATATAAAGCTTTGAAATTTTTCATACAAAATTTTAAAAGCCCTATATCTTCGTAACTATATTATAAATTGCAAATGTTATTTGTTACGCGGCAACTAGATTTTCTAAACTATTTTTCCATATATAAAGTATTACTTTTATTAATTCCGTCTACGCGTATTGTGCGTCAAGCTTTTGTATGGACTGAAACCACCTTAACCACAGACTTACAGTTCCATCGGGTCATTGGATATATGTTCAAAGTTTTGTTTATTTTATTATAAAGAAAAGGAGCGAGGTAGCAGTGTTGATGGGTTGCAAATGTAGTTCGATATGTATTGTACGGAGAAATGGCATAATCTCTTCACGTGGAGCTATATGCTAGGTCATAGTGGTGTGGTGCCGGACTATCGTACTGAGCACAAACAGTTGACGGACTGTCAACAGTCTGCACTCAGAGTACAGTGCCGCTGTGGGGTAACGATACGGCTTAAAGTTCATGACCTTCATGACAAGAGTGTCAGCATATTAAGGACCCTAATATTTATTTTTATTCTTCTTCTTTCTAGTCGCTGGTATAATATTAAAACAGCAGTAGAGGCTCACTGATTGCCCAGGATGTGCTGTCGGAAATTTGCGGGGATTGAGTAATACGTCACTCGGGGAGGCTCTATTTCGTTGTAAAAGTGTTTTTCACCCCACCGGACGGAAAGCGTCAACTTTCGTCCCGCTACGCTAAACGAAGTTGCCACTTTCCGCCTCCTTTGAGAAGAAAAATAGTATACTAACATCTGGCAGTAAATCAGAAAGCCTCAGATCACATGGGTCCGGGTTCGAGTCCGCACGGACAACATGCCATGTACCATTTCTAACTAATGTACGTAATACCGACTGCTCTCAATCGGTGAAGGAATACATCGTGAGGAAACCTGCATACACTGAAGAAGAAAGTATGTGAAGTCCAGCAATCCGCATTGCGCACGCGTGGCGGACTAATTCCCTCCCTCCCTGACCCTTCCTGAGGGTAGGCGTGTGCTCTGCAGTGGGACGATTATAGGATGTGATGATGATGATGATGATGATGTCCAGTAATGGACCGATATGAGCTGATTTGATTGAGTATTTCGCATGAATATATGTAAGATGTTCAAAAACTTTGCTAGAAATACCCACAATTATAGTTAATAATGCAAAATAAGTTTACATCATGCAGATTTGGGATGGTAAAAGACATTTTTTTCAACAGTAGCTGCAGTAAGGTTGAAATGAATGGGTCCACGGACTAGAGGCAACCCTACGCGCCTAGCGATAAGAGAGGGGAAGCGAGAAGAACCGTTTAAGCTTGCCATTCATTACATCTGCACTATAATTTGTGTTCTTTTAAGTGTTAAACTTTGAATCCGAATTACTTAATGGATGCCGTACAAGGGTAATTAGATAAGCGGACTTTGAGTGCAGGGTTTTATCCGAGTTTGGAGTTGTAAAGAGGGTTATGTGTTTTATTAAACTTTATAATTTTTTTATTTTATTATTTCAGAATCTTACATCTAAGTTTACAATTTTAGATATCGCCAAACTGCTGGGCAGTTTGTATGCGTTGCGCTCGTTAATCACATTTTTACTTAATTATTTTTGTTATTTACAAAGCTATATTAAATTAAATTATGTTAACCTAGCATTCAGTCTTTTAATTTTTCTTTAATGTTTGTTTACATTTAATTTTAAACGGTTTAGTAAAAGCGTTTTGACGCTGTCATTACAGTAAATAAATATTATCATCGCAATAATATTATAATAAATAATATTTAAATTAACACAAGGGACAAATTCATAGCATTTGGTGTCGAATCCCTTGGTCCGTGGGAAAGCGCCTGGTAGACTCGACCGGGGATCCAAGGGCGCTTTCCTCGTTCAACGGATCAGTTTAGCCGTTAAGCGAGGAAACGCTGCCAGCATCTTGGCTACCCTCCCGCGCGGTCCAAACCTGCACCATATTTTAGGTTACGTTAGTTTTATTTTCTCAATATTTTTATTTATTTTTAATGTACATACTTACCTTCCTACATTTGTATTTAATAAAATCATTATCATCATATCGTATGGAATTTTTTTTATCTTCCTGCTTGGATCCGGGGAGGTCTAAATTTCAAGGTCAATGTGTTTGAGCCAGTCTTCCGCTGCCGGGGTTAATCTATGGAGTTCCTTAATTCCACCGGGGAAACGGCGCAAGGTGTACTCATTTACCACATGGGTGAGGGTTTGGTCAGGTGCCCCGCAGTCGCAAATCGGTAATAAAATTATTTCTCATTATTAACATAAAAGTGTATTCAGACAATGTAACTAAAAAACTTTCCATTGTCTGAATAGACCATTAAATTTTTTTTTTTTTTTGATTCAAGAGGTGTATACGTCCCACTGCAGGCCACATGCATACCCTCAGGGAGGGTGTATGGACGTCAGTCCAACAAGCGTGCCCAATATTCAATACCGATCGGCAAAAAAATTACAATCAAATAAATAAGTACTTAGATAAAAATAAAAATATATGAATAAATAAATCGTCCATAAACACAAAACCGTATCCGCGAGGTCTTTTGAAATATTACTACATCTATCAAACAACTTTTCAAATTTAATGAAATGTAATCCAATATCATTAGGTATTTAATTATATCTAGGACACAAATCGTACTTAGTGCTAAATGTCTTCAAGTCTAAAATACTACCTTGAGCGAAACACAAGTTAGGTACTACTAGAAAGCATTTGTCTTATTTCTGGGACAAACAAAACAAATAAACGGATTGTAATCATTTTGTCATCAGTTTAGATTTGCTGCTGAAGACGACAATTTAATACAGGGACGGATTTAGGAAAAAGGGCTTTTGAATGGGTGAAATTAAAACGTATTTTGATTTTAATAGTACGCTATTTTGATGATTGAGTCACTAAACGTGATAAAATGAATTTAGTTTTTTTTGTTATTAACGCTCACAGACACATATATTGTAATTATCCCAAGTAAGCCTCTGGCTTTTTGTTATGGGAAACATACAACAACGGCGCAAATACATAACATGCTTGACCAAACCGTGACGCGAACCCAGGACCCTGGTTTGGCAGTCCGGCGTGGCAACAATTACCTGCAATAAAGTCGTCAATAAAGTTTTGAAGTACTTAAACAATTTATTAAAATATAACTGTACATAAAATATTTACAATGTTTAAACGTAGTTTCACAAGTGATTATATTATTTTAATCTGATAAAATACTGATAAAAATAAGTAACTTCTTACCTCATCGAAAGAAGGAAAAAAAACTTGTTGTTTTTATTTTGTTGTTAGTTCCATGTCTTATCGCTTTTAGACATTTCAGGGCGTATTTTTGTCTACTTTTAGGATACAAAATAACGAATTGTAAAACAAAAGACTCATTTTAAAAGAAGACAATGACTAACTTCATAATTTATAATAATTATGTGAATGAAAAAGATATGTGCTTAGTATAAAATTTGAACACAACAAAATAAACAATTAAAAGCAGATCAAAAGCTTTGGGACCCCTTTGATTTCTGGGCCTCAAATACTAAACACGCATAACCTAAATCCGTCCTGAATTTTGAAGGATAATTCAAAATTTTCACAATCCGACATTTACGAAGGAGGGTAGCACTTTGGGACGAGTCACCGATTTGTCAGTGCGGGATTACGAAAACGTTTGCAGATAAGATGTAGCGAGATGTTTACGTTTGAATGACACTAATGGATGCCGAGATTTTCGCTAAATATTGTGGACTATATACAAGTTATTAGGAGAATACCGTTAAGAGAATCAATAACTCTGCAAACAATCAATCAATTGCATTTTAGTTTAGTAGAAAACATAATTAGAATACGCATGTTTTAATGCCACTATAAGCCACTACAGAGAATCAGTAAGCTTATTTTATTTATTTATTTATTTTAACACTTTATTGTACACATAACATTACAGAAAAAACAATTAAAGTAGACATGTACAAAGGGCGAGCTTATCTCTAAAGAGATCTCTTCCAGCAAACCCGCAACAGAGACAGTTCTGAAGTGTGAGGCAGACAAAATGTGTACAGCAAAAATGATAAAAACTAGATACTTGTTGTTAAATGGAATTTAATTATATATATATATATATATAATATATATAATATAAATAAACATAATTATAAATAAACAAATAGATACAATAAACATATTAGAGAGTGATAGTGTTCATTCACTTGCTTTTTGAAGGACGCAAATGTTTGACAATCACGAATATCGGCGGGGAGTGAGTTCCACAACCGGGCAGCATGGATAGTGAAAGAGTAGGAGTAGAAGTCGGTGGAGTTGGTCTGGATTCTAAGTTGGGTACGGATATGAGATCGACAAGCTTCTAAAGCTGGTTGGCAAATCTCTTCACCTGGATGCGGTGATAAGTCAAGGTCAATGACTTGCTATCGATTATAAAAGAGCTGGACCCGTAGTAAACATTTAGAATCTTGACTGAGTCATCCCTAAAAACACGGTTTCCCCAGCCACATTCGAGTTCAGGCCAGGAACCTATGAGGGTAGCCGTCGACAGATACGTTAAAGAGGACATCATTATCCCGTAGGATATTATAGTAATATGCCTAGGTACTCTACAGAGTGAAATTGCAAGTAATTATGGTTCGGATCATCAAACTGAATATCTTTTACTATAGGAGAAAACGTGTAATTGCGAAGAAAAGTTTGCTGTTCATACATTGGAGTCGAGTAGGTTTTGCAGTTTAGTATAGAAGAGCTGTTTTTTTTTGTGATTTTAGATTTGCTCCCACAGTAAAAGTTGTTTAGCTTGATGAATGAATGAATGAATAAAATCTTTATTTGCATGATTTATTTGCAGATGGATGGAACCACCCCTAAATTTGTCGATTAATCTCAATTCCACCCTATACTGGTCTTTGGATTGGGACAAAGTCAAAAGATAGATTGTGTGATAGTCGCCAAGAAAATGTCGTTACCTAAGCAGCGTTGATATTTCTAGTTCAATAAAAGGTTTATATTACATAGAAATTAAACTATTTATAAAATCATTCTCACCTTTAATCTAGGTTTGAGCTTGGCCTATGTCGAAAAATAATTGAAGCGAAATGGGCGTGTGATAGCTTATATGTATGTATTACTGCCTGATGCGAGAAAAAGAAATGGGGCGGCGCGCGCGCCTGAAATTAAGTGCGCGCTTATTTATGTAAGTTCAATTCTGCTCTAATCAAAATTTGTAAAATATCAATCTCTTTTTTTTAAATCAAGTCTCATGTTTCTATTATTCACCGTTTAGCAGTTCCAAGCGTTTATCGATAAAGACGGAGGCTACTTTGGCTGGTTTTTCTATCAAGTAATCGTGTTTTGGCTCTAATCAAAACTTCAATTATAATTTCAATTTACACATATCCGCTAATCATACTCCTACTGTTAGTACTTTATGATATATGAAGCTTTAAAGAATCCTATTACATTACATTTAATTCGCCATGCGCGGCAGAAATACGAACTAATACTAAAGTTGCATTATATAACATACGAGCGTACCCGCGACTTCGTCCGCACAAATTATATACCAGATTTTAAGTCAGATCATTAGCTATCAAACAAAAAAAGTTTCATCAAAATCGGTTCAGTAGTTTTTGCGTGATACTCGTTCAAACAAACAAACAAACAAACACATAAACAAACAGACAGACAAAAAATCCAAAAATTGGTGAAATGGAATCGGGGACTCCTAAAAACCATATCGTAACTTTTTTTTTGTTAATATCTTCAATGTACAGACCAACTTCCTGTTACAGTTTTATAATAGTATAGACAGAAGGCAAGATTTAATGCTCTTTTTACCAATAGATGGCACTAATTGTAATTTACATCGCGGTATCGCTATGTTCATACAAAAGTTTAAGGAGCAAGTTGAATATTCTTACATTTTAAGGCGGCAAATTATTCCGACGATCGACACGTGCTTCACATAAACAGATTGCCTCTTAAACAATTTTCAGGCTTTGTTTTCATTGCAAAAAGGTCCGCAAAATTTCCTTTTTTTACCGGAATTAAATTAAAAAAGTGGAATAACGCGAGCTCACGGCTAATCTTTACTCATTAAATCCCAAAAAATACGGAGAACCATGAAAAATGTACACTAAATTACGAGAAGAAGAAAATGGTGGACCGCTTAAGCGTTTTTTAAATCAGCGAAAAAACGTTCTTTCGCGTTTTTGTTAAATGTTGTTCGTAATTTATTCGGTGAATCTGTGCTTTAAGGAAATCCTCAATATGTCTTAATGAAAGTCTGGCAATAAGGTCGTATAATTAGCAGTAAAAAAAAAACCGCGCTCATTTCACTTCGTACGCAAAGAATACTGAAACGCGTACCTATACATGAAATCTTTTACATCTCATAACATCATCATTATCTTATGTAAGAGCTACGCTCTTATCGGTGGAGTATTATTTATCTTATTGTGGGGACTGGCAAGCCAGCAACACTCCGACCCAGTGGGATCTTTAGTGTTAGCTCCAAAGTGGAGTATTCGCCAATCCCGTCTGTTTTCCGCTAGTTTCTTGAGTTCTTGATACGATACGACCTTTGTAATCTTATATATTCCGTGACGACATCAACGCTGTCAACGATGACGACATGAACGAACTATGCGATGAATTTATCAAAAACTAAATGGTAATCTGAACTTTAATATTCTGGAAACCCATTCCCGATTGGTTCACTAGTTCAAATAAACGGAAAAAAGTTCAAAAAACTATGTTGAAGTGTAAATTTTTTGCTTATATTTTCAAAGTACCCTACATACACACCATCTTTAAAATTTTATTATAGTATTATATTATGTTCCCATAGAGAAAATGGCATATAAATTCCGTTTTCATTTAAAAGCAATTTGTGCAATGACTTATCAAATAAACAGTAATTAGACATTTATTAATAAACCATAAGTGCTGACGATTTTTTAAGGGTATTATCAAACCTGGCGATCCTTGGGGGAGGCCTATGTCCAGCAGTGGAAGTCCATCGGCTGAGATGATGATGATGATGATTATCAAACCATCAAACTGAACAAATTGATGATAACTAATGCTAGTCCTATAGAGAAAGTTGTTTAGTTTGATGGTCTGATCTTCCCCTCAAAACCGACAGCTAAATAAGAAAGACCCTATATACATATCCAAAAACATGTAAAGGTTGTTTTAAAAGGCCATAGATAAAGCAGCGATGAAGTTTATCGGCTCTACATTGTGTCTTCCTATCGGCTTTGTCCAATAAATTGTTATTATTATGAACCATTTTATAGCTCCATCGTAAATACAAGTCTTGGAGAAGGTTTAGCTAGGTACGGGTAAAAATATGGAAACATATTTTTAAAGATTCTTTAGTGACGAAAGTGGTATCTACAGGGTGAATTTGTTATCATTAGCGTCCTTTTAAACTATGATTCTATCTATCAAACTGAACAACTTTTACTATGGGAGCAACCCAATCGGAGCACAAAAAAAATTTGCTGTTACATACATTTGAGTCGAGTCGGCATGACAAGGCACGTAGTTTAGTATGGAAGATCTGATTTTTTTTTGCTCCGATGGGTTTGCTCCAATAGTAAAAGTTGTTCAGTTTGATGGGTAGACTCTTAGTTTAAAAGGATGCTATTGATATCAATTTCACCCTGCATAGGTAGTTTGGTCTCTATTTATTTTAATTTGTTTTTGGCGGTTCAACCGCTTGTTTTTCTTTTCCATTTTCGAATTATGTTATGCAGGATTTATGATATGGTAGGTACATTATAAGGGTAAATTCAGATCAGACGGAAACATGCTCGAGTGGTTTTCATTGAAATAGGACTGAAAATAGCGTGCAAGAGATAAATCCCTGTGGCGTGTGTTCGCGTTATCTCTGTGGCTGAAGTGTGTGTTTTTGTGTTGTACAGGCTGAAATTGATATCATTAGCATCCTTTTAAACTAAGAGTCTATCCATCAACTTGAACAACTTTTACTATTCACATAGTAAAAGTGCAAACCGATCGGAGCAAAAAAAATTAGCTGTTCCATACTAAACTGCACCCGCCGCCGCTGCCTACTCGACTCAAGTGTATGCAACAGCCGATTTTTTTTTTGCTCCGATTCGTTTGCTTCCATAGTAAAAGTTGTTCAGTTTGATGGGTAGACTCTTAGTGTAAAAGGATGCTAATAATATCAATTTCAGCCTGTATAAACAATCCTTGAGGTCATCAAATATTGATTGCCGTACAATGTCAAGCATTGTTCTGCTATTTAAAATAGATATTGGAAAAATCAATCAATTATACTTTATCAAAAAAAAATCATGATAGAGCCGAGGAATAGAATAGATAGTTATTATGGAATTCTTCTTCGTATCCTGTAGGAAGCAAGCCCTGGAGTCAGAGTTTTTACATACCGCCTCACGGCCTGACGTGGTTTTTATGTAACGACTAACTACCCTACCAGTGATAGTAGTCGGGACCCAACGACTTAACGTGCTATCTGAAGCACGGAATCATCTTTTTTTTTCAGACAATCGGGTGATTTAGCCTGGGTGAAATTGATATCATTAGCATATTTTTAAACCTTAGAGTCTACCCATCAAACTGAACAACTTTCACTACGGGAGCAAACCGATCGGAGAAAAAAATAATCAGCTGTTGCATACATTTGAGTCGAGTAGGCATTGCAGATTAGTATGGAACAGCTGATAATTTTTTTGCTCCGATCGGTTTGCTCCCATAGTGAAAGTTGTTCAGTTTGATGGGTAGACTCTTAGTTTGAAAGGATGCTAATGATATCAATTTCACCCTGTAGAATCAGGGACATCTAAATTAAATTAAATTAAATTAAATATCGTTTATTTGTCTTTTACATATGTACACAAACAGAAGTAGGTATTGGTAATACGAGACAAAAGGAAATTAAAAATAAAAGTGTTGTTTTCTGTTGTTAGTATGATAATGATACCTCCCCAGGGCACCTATACACAAACAAGTCTAAACACCTTGTCGAAACTTTTTGTTTGTAAATATCGTCAATGCACAGTTTTATAGTAGTATTGTCACAGTATAAAAAAGAGTACCTTAAACTACATAGTATTGTATCAGATTACAAACTTAATAGTTACTATGTGAACTATTAAGGTGGTTTCAGTCCATACAAAAGTTTGACGCACAATACGCGTAGACGGAATTAATAAAAGTAATATTTAATATATGGAAAAAGAGTAGAAAATGTAGTAGCCGCGTCACAAATAACATTTTCAATTTTCAATTTATAATATAATTACGAAGATATAAAGCTTTTAAAATTATGTACGAAAAATTTCAAAGCTTTATATCTTCTTAATTATTTTTTAAATTGCAAATGTTATTTGTGACGCGGCATCTAGAATTTCTAAACTATTTTTCCATATATAAAAAGTTACTTATATTAAATTAATGATTGAAAAATTTGTCTCGGGCGGAACTTGAACCCGCACTTTTCCAAACCGGGGAACTGCGTTATCCAATTTCGCCACCGAGCTACCGAAGAACCGAGAGAACGAAATTTTCAATCTGTTGCGTCTTAAGGGGACGTGAGTGCCATCTACTGGTAGTTATTACAAACTAACCAACCCGCAAGTCCAGCATTACAACTGGAATTCATACGATATATTAATACCGTCGACGCGTATTGTGCGTCAAAGTTTTGCATAAAATTGACCCCTCTGCATCTGCAACCACCTTAACGTTCGTCTAACCCTGCTTAAATAACTTAAATTAATTCCCAGACTCGTTTTACAATCTAACAGATGGGATGACGTTTAAATTTTCCAAATGTGTCTGTTTACGTAATTCTTCATTCAATAGGGATGGGTACTAAATAATTCATGAAGCTTAACTAAGTTATTGTCTAACAGGCTGCGATGGTTGTGATGCTATCGTAGGATCAAAGAGGAGCTTATGGGATATTTAGAAGTGTTCTACTTTTTTAACCTACTTTGAAAAAATCGGCCAAGAGCGTCTCAATGTATGGATATGGAGCCTGGGCCCAGACTATTTGTAGGGCTCATCATAGAACATAACAAAAAAATTTATGAATATGAGGTCTAAAAAATTAGCTGAAACTATTTTAAGGGAATGATCAGACCATCAAACTGAACAACTTTCTCTATGAAACCAATATCGGAATCGTGAAAAAAACAGCTGTCCCATACAAAACTGCAGGCATTAACTCGACTGAAATGTATATGGACTGCTTAACGTGCCATCCGAAGC
This sequence comes from Agonopterix arenella, assembly GCA_927399405.1. Classification (NCBI taxonomy): domain Eukaryota; kingdom Metazoa; phylum Arthropoda; class Insecta; order Lepidoptera; family Depressariidae; genus Agonopterix; species Agonopterix arenella. The sequence continues at coordinate 16,212,048 of OV656704.1, read as the reverse complement.
ACGGAATTATTTTTCTTTTCAGACAATCGGCTAGCATGCAACCCAAGACAGAGCATTTAAACGAGAAAAACGTCATGCGCGCTCTTTCTGGCAAACGTAAATTAATAGGGATGGAGGCATATCTTTATTTTTATCGTTTTCTCGGAGATGGCATACGAGTAATTCAGCCTGCAATGTTCTAACCAACTGGAGAAAAAAGCACATAGTGACATTCTCTGCCCTTGATATAAATTGTAAGAAATTTAAAGAAACCTAATGGTATAAATATTGTTATATATGTTCTTATGCAAGCAACGAATCGGTGTCTCGAAATGATGCCAAAATACTTTTCAAATCAAACAAACTTACTCAACAAACTAAACGATGAAAATGTCCAAGCAAAGTATAAAATGTTGAATAAAGAATCCAATACACTTTTTGAATTCCTTCCATAAATATTTTCAAGCTTCGAAATTTTTTAATGGTACAACCTTGCTACAAATTCCAAGTTAAAAAAGTCCAAACAAACATTTTTGGAATTCAATAGGAGATCTCTGAAGATGTCCAGGAAAAAACCCGTTCAATCAACTTTATTTTGCATAAGTACCTTGTTTCTTCATATTATCTACTAGGTATATTCTTAGTACCATTGAAGATGGATAGAAACTTTGCTCTAACTACAATGTGTAGTTGTAGTAAACAATAGTAAAGAAGAAAAGTATACTTTTTTCAAGAAGAGATTTGTTTTTCATTCACTTATTAAACTTTTTACAAAATATGTTTACATTGGTATACAATTTGTCTTCAAAACACCATAGATATGTTATATTGAATCATGCTCAAATTGTGTTTGCATAAACTAAACGAGGAAAATGTGATAAAAAGAAGCGATAACTTCTATTTGAAGTACATATTTACAAAGTGCTTAAAAAACCGAAACGATTTACGTCTGAAAAGGCCCTATGGCGTATGGGCTCGGACCCTTTGCCTCTCTGTAAAGAAAAAACTTTGGTATTAGGAACCTATTAGTCTAGTTTTATATTTTATTGTAGAGTGATGAACAATGCTATCAGTGTGGAGGTAGCATGCCACACACGGCAAAGCGATAAAACGCAATACGCAAAGTAACAGAGACAGAAGCACGTCACTATTTTTGTCATTTTCTCGGAGAGGATGCTAGTGATCATGCCCTTTAGTGGCCTGTTCTAAACAGGATGGTCACCATTTACTACCATAACAGAAAAGCGGATGTATATGAAACTTTTAAAACCCTCGTTTCGAGTACTAAAACTACATTTAAAACTATTTTCAACGAAAAAGAAACTGGAATTGCAAGCGTTGGATATCGAAGCTCGTAAATCTTTGAATAAAAAACTTTATAGTCCTATCTGAAAGTCAATAGCGAACTGTGAAGTGGAGATAGTGGCAAGTGGGTTTTATTACTTCCCAGTTACCGGTAAGTAAGTTACAGCCTTTAGGATCCCACTGCTGGGCAAAAGCCTTCTCTCAAGTAGCTTTTATTACTTCCCAGTTACCGTGTTGGTAAGTAAGTTACAGCCTGTAGGATCCCACTGCTTGGCAAAAACCTTCTCTCACGAATAAGAGTAAGAGGGAGTACGCTATACTCCACCACGCAGCCCATTAAGGATTGGTGGAGGCAAGTTAGTTTTCAACTCGCTGTCAGAGAATTTTTAAGCCGCCTTATTAAGCCTCCGACTTGGCTTAACGAATAATCAACCACCGCCATCTGACGGAGCTATCCGGGATCAACTGCTTAACGTGTCTTCCGAAGTACGGAGATGCTCTAGTTGGTAGGTGGTATCGTGTAATAGTCGTGGCGATCTTTCAGTCTCATATCATAGTACTTGTTTTTACTCAATATTTGAAAAGTAGATGATTTCCTCAAAACATACTGCAACGATTTTTTTCATAGATCTTTATTATTTCTGGAAGTTTTGAATGATGATAATGATGAAGGTTGTAAGGTTCGGAGGTTGAAGGTGAACATTATTGCATTGCACAAGCGCTAGGTTTTTTAACCAAATTAATATGTACGAGCGTTAACCCGCGACTTCGTCCGCACAAATTATATACCAGATTTTAAGTCAGATCATAAGCTATCAAACAAAAAAAGTTTCATCAAAATCGGTTCAGTAGTTTTTGCTTGATGCTCGTCCAAACAAACAAACACATAAACAAACAAACAGACCGACAAAAAATCCAAAAATTGGTTATATCGTAACTTTTTTTTTGTTAATATCTTCAATGTACAGACAAACTTCCTGTTACAGTTTTATAATAGTATAGATTTAAAATTTTTTTTTCGCCGTGAAATGTTATAAGTATTCATGTTTACTCTAGCCCGGGAACTTATCTGACTACTTCAGTAGAGTTTTTCTTTTTATACGCCCGGACCCGTTTCCAAGTTGAATTTCCCTTGAGGTTTATATACTTTTCACCTTCTGTCAAAACGTCCACTTTATAGACTTGCCAACATAGATTGCTTTTAACCGTAGATATTCAAAATAAATCCCTATTAGATTGTTTATTTTATTTAATTTGGAAAACATACAGCAAATAGGCGTTTTCCTAGACTAGTAAGGGTGCCTGTCCACTGATGCAAAGCGAGGCTGTGGAGCGGCGAAACGGAGAAACATTAACCAATAGGATTGCATTAAATCTCCGCTCCGCTCCAGTGGACAGGGATTTGCAAGCTAGTTTAAAAATTTATAACATTACCGAAAGCGACGCGAGGCAGCGGAGCAAGGCGGCAGAGCGGGGTAGCGAAGCGAGGCGGCGGAGTAGGGCAGCGGAGCAAGGCGGCGGAGCGGGGCCTATTGGTTAATATTTCTGCGTTTCTCCGCTCCGCAGCCTCACTCTCTCCGCTCCGCCGCCTCGCTCCGTGTCAATGGACAGGCAGAACGAAAAATCTTTAGATTCTATCGAGCCGTTGGCATGTCATTCTATATTTTTTCAGCCCAGTATTTTGCCACACGGATAGCATTGCCGGTAACATCCATAAGCTCCGTTCGCGTGCAAGAGAGCAATCGCGCTAAATAAATCGCATCTGAACCATGATTGGACTGCGTGTGAATCACAACTTTTAACACATTCGGTATTGCGCTATTCATTTGACAGCCGTTAGAGCCGTTAAAAGCTGCCAGTCACATAGTAACAGCACAGTTGAATAATAACAATTGGATTTCAATGTGATTAGAATTGAAATTGGATTAGGACAAGCAAGAACCGGACATGAACGGTTTTGTGAACGACATTGTTATTCGACATAGCACATGCTGACGCGTAAGGTGAACATGTTAGGTTTCAAGATAGAATGACGTATCAGTTGGTGATACATTCGCCCACAAAAACATTTGCCTAATCTTATCCCACAATAATGTACATCGCAAGTCTATAAAATAGGATAGTCTTGGGTAAGGAGGTCGGAACTCGCAAGAGACTCATAGCTTCGCCAAAATCGGTCTCGTCTTGCCAGTAATTAGCTAACTTTAGTTTTGAGTTCCAGAAACTTACTAATTGTTGTCTGATTTAGTTTAAAAGCTATTTCTGGATTCATTTTAAATTTTAAATTACTTGCTAGTTATACTTTTACAAAGAAATAAGGTTTGTTATGAAATGTATTTTTGAGCAAATGGCTAGCCATCACTAAAGGGTATAATTAAAATGAGTCGACACATTTTCAGGAGAGGTTCAGACCATCAAACAGACCACCTTTTTATGGGAGCACCTCAAGAAATTTGTAAAAGGCAAAGACAATTTGTTTATCTTTTGTGTGGTTTGTGTGTTGTGTTGTATAATTTGTTTGGATGTAAAAGAGGTATTTTTATATGAGCATTACGAGGTTACATCGTGAGGAAACCTGCATTCGCTGATGAAGAAAACCTGAAAATGTGTCGAACATTTTCAGGAGAGGTTCAGACCATCAAACAGACCACCTTTTTATGGGAGCACCTCAAGAAATTTGTAAAAGGCAAAGACAATTTGTTTATCTTTCGTGTGGTTTGTGTGTTGTGTTGTATAATTTGTTTGGATGTAAAAGAGGTATTTTTATATGAGCATTACGAGGTTACATCGTGAGGAAACCTGCATTCGCTGATGAAGAAACTCTGTTGATCCGCATCGGGCACGCGTGGTGGTCTAATGCCCATACAATGAAAGCTGATTATTTTGAAAACTTCTGAACCGATTTCCACGAAACATAGCTAAGAACACTCACGCTAAGATTCGATTTTGAATACAAAAAACCGCATCGAAATCGGTCAGCTTATGTATAGTCACATTCGTTGGCCATAGACCATAAACTCAATATTACTCCATAGACACCCCCCCACACATACACAAACACACTCATAGAGAGTCATACATGTCAAACTTATAACACCCCTCATTTTGCGTCGGGGGATAAAAAGAGATAAAATGATAAAACGCTAATGGCCCTACCTAATCTACCTAAATCTTATTTTGTTTCTAGTTCTTACATCGCAGCGACCATGAAAACATGTCATCTCAAAACTTACCTTACTGACAAAGTTCAAACAAAATACGACTGATACCAATACTGCAGCCATTTCCATTTATGGAGATTTGAAAAAAGAAAGATAGCATTTTCTAGGTATTCTGTATCTGTAAACCATTCAAGCAGTACTAAAACTAAGACCCAGTGATTGAGATTGTAATAGTAGATCACACACCGAGGGCAGGAAAGTAAGGAAGGTCTCAGATCTTATGTTAACAAACATGTGATCTGAGGCTTTCTTATTTACTGTCCGAGGTTAGTACTCTATTTTTCTCCCCGACAGAGGCGAAAAGCGGCAACTTCGTTTAGCGCATCGGGACGAAAGTTGACGCTTTCCACCCGGAGGGTTGAAAAATACTTTTACAGCCCAATAGAGCCTCTCCGAGTGGCGTATTACTCAATCCCCGCAAATGTCCGGCAGCATATCCTGGGCAATCAATGAGCCTCTCCTGCTGTTTTAATCTTATACCAGCGACTAGAAAAAAGAAGAATAAAAATAAATATTAGGGTCCTTAATATGCTGAATCTCCAGGCCTATATATATGCTGACTGACCAGATAAAGTCTTTTTGTTTTCTGCCTGGACTTTTACGTATTCTCGGCCTTCCGCATCCAGTCGCTTCCCGCTTCCTTTCTCATGGGTCCAGCGGGCCGATTTTCCCCCTCCAGAAGTCCGTTTGGAATTACGAAGGCATTAAATACTATACAAAATCACAATTCTGATTCGGAATTCCAGATCCAAAATTCCGTATGTGTGTGGCAGGCCTAAATAGCCATTACTCGGGAAACAGCTACTGCTTTTTACTGCAGAAATTTAGTGGGACCACGAAGGGTCGATTAACCGAGCCAGTGAAAAACTAAAGCAACCTGCCCAAGGGCACCCAGAATGGGTACGGACCTTGACATTAGACGTTGCCGGGACTAAGTGGCGGATTAGGTAGTACGGATCGGTATGAGGCATTGCTGGGACTATGCCACAGATTACTATTAATTCGTAACAGATACATCACTACCTTAGAAAACGATTAATTTTTATGCTTTGTTTACGTACTGCAGCTACGTAAGCAGACGGTACGCGCAAAAATGTACCTGGTGTAGCTTGCCACAGCGTTGTTAATTCATACAGCGCGCGACGTATGCGAGTTGCCGTCTGGAGCGATTGGCTGAAATCAATCAAGCTCATAGCTCATAGCTCTCGCATATGCGTCAAATCGTAGAATACTTAATCTAAATTAATCTTAATCTTTAATTTGATTCGAAATAGCACAACATGGCTGTAACATGTTTAAAATAAATAATATTTGAAAATGTAGAATACTTATCTTTATATCTACGGCCGAGTGACGGAGGCCTGACTACGCCTCAAGAATTTACCAAGGTCAACATAATTTATTCAATATAGGAGCTTGAAGCACACTTTATTATTTATTTATTATTTCATTTCATTGAAAAACTAACAGCAATATAATACAGTAATTACATGAGTATAAAGCAGAAAGCCAATAACAGGCCAGCCTTTTAAACATCTTTTTTTTTTTCAAATCTTTTTTTGAAGTTACCACCGCGTCGGAACATGTCGCAACATTGCTGTAGAGAAGATGCGGCCAGAAAATCTACTACCTGAAGAGATAAGAGACGATACTGTTAGATGAGATGAATTGTGATTCTGTTCCATTCCGTTTTACGTGCATACGTTCATACGTTCACGGTGACAGGTGACGGTCTTGCCACCTCGATGGCATGTTGGAAATTAGAGCTCGAGCGAACGTGCTGCGAATTTGAAATTCTAACGCTTTTCAGGACGTATCCAGCTGGATTTCGAATGGCGTTAATTTATTTTTTACCGTCCTTAACAAAAGAGTGGTTCTCTGTTTAACCTTGCATGTATGTGTGCATACATGCTCTCGCATTGCATAAATTACTAAAGCGATTTTGATTATTCTTTTATTTACTAATGTAATTTTCTTATTTCTGAAATGGTTTGTTGTTTCTGGATAGTAGGCGTGCAGGGAGAAACAAAACAAGAGGTGGTACCATCAAACTATAAAACTTTCACTATGGAGCAAACATCGAGAAAAAATAAACAATCTGCTGTTTCATACAAAACTACAGTACCAACTCGACTTAAATATAATTATGGGACAGCAGATTTTTTTATTTTCTTTTGTCGTCGTCTCCTTAGTGAAAGTTGTTTAGTTTTATGTTCTAAACCACCCCTATAAATATTATTAGGGTGTTATGTTACTAAAATCTTTAAAAACGATTGCTTTTAATCTATCTATCTATACTATTATAAAACAGTAACAGGAAGTTTGTCTGTACATTGAAGATATTAACAAAAAAAAAGTTACGATATGGTTTTTAGGTGTCCCTGATTCCATTTCATCAATTTTTGATTTTTTGTCTGTCTGTTTGTTTGTGTGTTTGTTTGTGTGTTTGTTTGTTTGAACGAGTATCACGCAAAAACTACTGAACCGATTTCGATGAAACTTTTTTGTTTGATAGCTTATGATCTGACTTAAAATCTGGTATATAATTTGTGCGGACGAAGTCGCGGGTTAACTCTAGTTATTTATAATAGCACAACAAAATAAGCAGACACAAACAAAAAATACAGAGCAAAAAACAATATGATTTTTTATGCATACATTTACCAAAAAAAATTAAAAATAATGCCAGTCTATATCACCACTAAAATGCTAGTCTTCGAATTATCAAACATTTCGAAAAACACATTCATACATTTTGAGTGTCATCGTATCGACATATTATTATTTCTAGCCCAAAGTACCAACTTTTATTTTCTAATAAGAGATTTTGATACAAATAATAATATACTTATATGAAAATATTTAAAAATTTCAAGCATGCAGCCAGTTTGCTTTATATTTGTTGAAATCTACTAATAAGAAATACCAGTTCCATGATTAAAATATAAAAATTAGCAGAATTTCTTTTTTTAATTATATTATTTTGAAAGAATTCTTATGAATTTATCTACTCTACGTAGAGAAGAATACTACAGGTATACATAAATGTTTTCCATCGTCAACGGAAAACATTTATGTAGGCAAACAAAATTGTGTATGGCCACGCCGCGCTCATTAGGTTCGTGGTTTTGTGTCATGTTTGTTAAAAAACAACCACTACGTACTCTACGTAATCCTAGACTATAAAGCCGTCCCTGCAACCCACTAATTTTGATCTCTCCCCTCCGTGGTACAAATGTATGCAAGTAGTTAGCAATGATGCATGCTATGTTATCTTAGTACAAACTAAGTGGAATGCTGATTTACCATAGACAGCTTCCGCCATCTATCGGTTATGTTTCGAAGCACTATGTTTTGAACTAGGGTTCATATCGGAGTGACAGTACGCTACACCTCACCGCTGCGCTGTAGTAGTGCGAGATTTCGCCCATATGAATCACTGACTTGTTGGTCTAGAGGTCTAGACAACCGGCTCACGATCCAGGTACCTATGGTTCGACCCTCGTGTCGGCCGATCGTCTTTTTCAATTTTATTTCATAACGAGCGTTAACCCGCGACTTCGTCCGCACAAATTATATACCAGATTTTAAGTCAGATCATAAGCTATCGAACAAAAACAGTTTCATCCAAATCGGTTCAGTAGTTTTTGCGTGATACTCGTTCAAACAAACAAACAAACACACAAACAAACAGACAGACAAAAAATCCAAAAATTGGTGAAATGGAATCAGGGACACCTAAAAACCATATCGTAACATTTTTTTTGTTAATATCTTCAATGTACAGACAAACTTCCTGTTACAGTTTTATAATAGTATAGATGTGGCTCCCCCCGGTCTAATAAGCGACAACGCTACATAATAATTAGGACGTCCTAAAATTCAGGGGACTTACCTATCTATATCCAATATACATATTAATCTATGCAATGATGATGATGAATGATTCCTCTGCCACTCGCAAACACTCTGTATCGCACATGCTAACTTCTTGTTGTCAGTGCGAGCCCAGTATTTAGGTTGTGTCCTCTATTGGCCAATTATTATTAGTATAGAAACAACATCGCCACAGGTAGAGATGTTACTGAAACATTGTTGACATTGGAATTAGCCAAATGAATATTTTCATAAAATTATAATCAAGAGTAGGCATTCATCTAATTTTCGAAGTCATGTTCACAAGTCGCATTCAAAATATGATTTGTTCGCTTTTGAGCTTTGAAAGATGTGATGTGAGCTGTGCTAAATGCTCAAAAACTTTTCGTAAGAACCGGTTTTACAGATAATTTAAAACCTTAGACCTCTTTCTTCTGCAGAATATAATTAACTAATCTAGAAGCCATCTATTCAGCTGTCCTAACCGAATGGAGGTAATTTATTTAAGTTTTTTTTTTAAATTCCAAGAGAGCGTGATTTCTTTCATCTGTCTTGAACTTTGATTTAAAATTTGGGTTAATATTTTTGCGTAGACTTCTTTTATAATAAATGGAGAACAAAAATGAAATACTTATGTTTAACATATAGGGTGTAAGGGACAGCTCTCCGCAAACTGAAATGGTGAACATCCTATTGAGTCGGGTGTGAGGTACAGACCTACAGCAGTTTTTTATGAAACATCAGTTTTTTTCGGATTGTAGGCTCTATAGTGAAAGTTGTTTGATGGTCTGAGTTCACCGTTTCAGTCTGCAGAGGGCTGTCTCTTACACCTTGTATATGTATAAAAAGACAGTATGTATATAAGAAGTTCGTCAAAACGTACAATCATTTTAATTCATCCTCCCTCCTACATAGAGTCCTATACCTTCCTAGCGTCCTTTGAATTCAAATCTTAGGGCCAAGCTAGGCGATCGAGCGGAGGCCGAAGCCTAAATGGGTTTGTCCACCGCAGCCCGTCACCGGGACTTCACCGAGAATAGCATGACGGCGCCGAAGAAGTAGCGGTACATTTACTATGGCTGCGTGTCCACCGCGGACGACCGCCGTCGCGTCGACGTGATTCCATATAATATAATCTCGTTTCTCCGTGACGGGCATAGAGGTAGGCGAAACTCGTGTCAACGACTCAACGACGAATTACGCCTGGTGGTGGCGGTGGACAAACCAAGAAAATTGTATATACACTGACCTGCAAAACTAAGTACTACACTTTTAATATTTCAATTTCACCCTGATAGAAATTAGAGATTCAAAATAAAAAACGTTTTATGACAAATGTTATCAGCTTTCTTTGTAACTATTCTTTGTAAATTAAACTCTTTTTCGAGTCCTTTTTATTTCGAAAGTATATTTTGTGTACTGAAAAAGTTATTGCAATTTTAAAAGTGTGATACTTAGTTTTGCTGGCCAGTGTAGTCTAGAAATAAACATTTTAACGGATTCTTACCACGTTTTGGTATATTTGAGTTCCCGATATTATTGTTTATTTCTAGATTAAATAGTAACCGTGTAACTCGAAAAACTGTATTGTATATAGTGTCCTATACAACATTTTTGGGACAAACAGCCTAAGGCCGAGTTGTCAATTAATGAGACGGTTTCCAAGACTAGTAAAACTTAAGTTCTGTAAATGGCAAAAGTAGAAAAAACCCACGTTTGGCATCATCATCCATTCTTAACTAGGATCAACTCATTCATCATCATCTTGACAGCTCTTGATCAGATACATATCTTGGACATTGTCACACAAATTATCTAGCCACATATTAAAGTACCTGGACTTGTATTATGATGGCTAGAGATATAGAATACATATTATATAGATACAAACATCCATGACTCGGGTACAAATATTCATATTCATCATATAAATATTTGTCCCTTACGGGATTCGAACCACCCATAAACTTATTATATTAAGTTTATGGCAATACCGTTAATAAACTTGTTCATGTTAGTTTGTTTTGTAGTAATCATTGACTGCACAAAAAGGCGATCAATTCAAAGTATTAAAACGTTTTTTACATTTTTGCAATCATAATACAATATTATTAATAAATTAACAAATTGCAGCCTGAAATTGATCGATCTAATAGCAAAATTGTAGTGCCATATCCGTTCAGTCTCACAGTACAATTTTTTTTTATAAAACCGCCCCACTAGTGGTACAAGGCACATCAAAGTACCGGGCGTCAGTTTAAGTGTTAATGTTAACGAAGTTTTTCAAAAGGTCCTTATACCAAACACCAAAACCAACCATACTAAAAAACCATTAATTAATATCTATATGATGGTACGCTTCATCTTGTAGGTATAAGAATTTTCGGGCAAATGTTGTAATTAACTTAGTAACTCGACCGTTAATAAGAACATCTTCCAGATAATTTTGTTGTAATGAAAGCTTTATTACTCTGCTAATTTTATTAGTTTGAGCGGTATGAAGGGAATTTTGTGAATAGTAGCGCTTTTTCATTAGGGAAGGGAATATCTTTGGCAAGCTAGGCATTCAGAGGAAAATCAAAACAGAAAAAATATTCAAAAATCCCTTTTGGAGTTAGGAAAACTGTGAATTTTCAAACAGTTTACAAATCCTCTATTAAAAAAAACATGGAAACCTCTCCCTGCCTTTAAAACTTTCAAAGCAAAAAGATTGTCAGTAAGCCACACCACACAACCCAGCTTTGTTGTTTGTTGGTTAACAAGAAAACTAGTTATATGTGCAAAGTTATCAGTACTTTGTGAGAATACTTCCTTAACTTTAACCTTGACGTCACTTGCGATAGCTAAGAGCACAGAATAAATACTAAGCATGAAAGGAAGATATCAATATTGCCCGTGGGTACAACTTAAACAGATGAGAAACGATTGCATGCAGCATAGATACGAATGTTAAGATGGATGTGTGGTGAAACTAGAATGGGCAAAATTAGGAATGAATTTAGTAGAGGAAGTTTGAACGTAGCACCTATAACAGAAAAATTGCAGGGTAATAGACTATTGTGGTATGGGCATGTGATGTGGAGAGACGAGTGTCATGTTACGAGACGATTGTTAAGTATGAATGGGAATGGCTGTGGTAGGAGAGGAAGGCCGAAGAAAAGATAGATGGGTTGTGTGAAGGATGATAATTATGTGTAAGAAAGGAGTTAGTCATGGAATTACGGCTAAGAGAGATGAATGGAAGAGAAATACACTGCGCCGACCCCAATTAGAGCTCTTGGAGACGAGCGACACTTTGTGGTCGCCGTGGGTCGCGCTCATAGACTTTACGGTCGGTTTCTCTGTGACCGCAAAGATTCACTCGTCTGTAAGAGCGCTTGATGAGAAATGGGCTAAAGAATTATTATGCATACAGCCCATAGAGATCTAGAGAGATGCCAACCACCGCGCTGAGTACGAAACGTCGTGTTGCATTACCACCAGTACCACACGATAGAAAGTATTTTGTTAGCTTGAATGTGCTCATTATCCATTGCGGTATCAGAACTCAACGTTCGAATAATCTTTAGTACTTCGCAAGCATTGTAAACTATTTACACATAATATCTCGACTGGCTTTCAGCCTCATAATATATTGAATCCTTACTGTCATGAGCAATGTGTTCCGTTTTTGCATGCGTGTATTGCTGCGACACTGGCACCGCCCCTTTTTCACATCTCCCTTTAGTTTTTGTGATCTGTGATACAGCCACAAGATGACCATCACCAATTATTCTTAGTCTCTTCCTCGAGGTTTTCTCCACCTGCCTTGAGACTTCTCATGATTAAGAGCCTCCCCGAGTAACGAAACCTGAGTTTATCTGGCGCAACCTGGGTAGACAGCCTCGGTACGACCATTGTGCTGACTGGCTAATCTTTACACTACAGCATGAGTGATTATCCTGCGGCATAGCTTATGCTGGCACAGATGAAGAAGAGATTGAGTCGCGTAAGGCTATGGGTACAACTGCTCTTCGGCAACCTGACGGCAACGCTAGCTCACATTTCTATGAATCTATATTTATAAAAGAGTTCCGTGACTGACTGACTGACAAACAACACACAGCCTAAACAGCTGAAGATACAGGGTCCTTAATATGATGAAATTTTTTTTAGCAGATGATCAGACTTTGAAACTGAGCAACTTTCTTTATGGAACCAATATTGGAAAGGGACTAACATCGAAAACGCGAAAAAAAAGTCTGCTGTTCAATACAAAACTGCAAACCTACTCGAGCCAAATGTATGACATTTAGTGACAGCTGATTTTTTTCGCGATTTCGATGCTGGGTCCATCAATAACATTAGTAAATGGGTGCTTACAGAAAGTTGTTCAGGAGTGCAATTCACTAATCGCAAACATCGGTTGAAACATCGGCGAGCTGTCAATACGATACGCATTGCTATGACAACTTCAACGATTTGAAGGATGCAAGAAGGATGTTACCTTACTTATTTATTATTCGTAGGTTACCTTAGAGAATTGCACTTCAGCTTGATGGCCTGGTCATCACCTTAAAAAACTGTTAGCAAAAAAAGACAATGTATATTCTACAGAGGGTGTAGGGTTGAGAATTGGCGACGTTTTTAAAAAGGGCCTGGTCAGATCTACCCGAAAGCGACGAGCATGCTTGAAAGGACTTGTGAATGTCGAGCAAGCTAGAGAGGTATGTCAGGATCGTAGAAGGTCGCGTTCCGTTGTCTCTGCCTACCCCAGTGGGCGTGGTTCCCAGGCGTGAGAATATGTATGTATGCAGGGGTGCACTAAGAAAAGATTTTTTGAAAACCACCCGGGCAAGTCGCGGGTCAAAAGCTCGTTGTGTATATAACTGCAAATTTTGCATAACCCACGAACCATGACTGTGCCGTGTGAGAATACTCATTAACAAGATGACTAGTGTGACATGGAACTGGAAACTATCCAAAATTGCTAAATTTATAACTTAATTAACTAAGGCTTTAAGATCACTGTTCCGTATAACTTCATACAACACAGACTCTGCTTTATTATTACAGCAGTTACTTATTGTACAGGATGTAATATTTAATGCGTTAATATTGAAGGGGGTTGCTTTCAAATAAACAACTTTTACTATTGAACCAAAACAGGAATCGAAAAACAAACTGCTGTTCCATACGTTTGGGTCGAGCAACGATTGATTGACTTTTTCTATGGAACAGATGATTTTTTTCGCGATTTCATTGTTGGTGGCATAATGACAGTTATGTAATTTGATGGTTTGAAGCATCCCCTTAAGTATATACTTAATGAATTAAATTGATGCTGAGGGATGAAGTAGGCCAATAAATAAATAATAATGTTTCAAGGAATAGAGCAGATCTTCCACAGGATATAACAATACCCGAGACCACCAGTCCAATTGTTCTACGATCCTAGGTCAGAGGATCTTTTATTTAATCAACCCCCCATCATACAACGAGAAGGGGGTTGGTTAAAATTTGTTTTTTTATAAATTGAGCGGGGGATAATTGGAGAAGTGGAAACTAAATCGCTATCGCTTTTGCCTCTAGATAATCTGCTCTCAAAGTCAAAAATAGGGCCCTAGGATAGGATATGAATAGGGTCCCCCTATTCAGAAGCCTAGCCTAGCCTGTCCGTCCGTCCGTCCGTCCCACAATCAGCAAGTGTATGGTGTATTACCGTAACCTAGGTGTTATAGTCAATAAATGATAAAATCAAGTGAAGTCAATATAAAGTTTTAATTAGACAAACTACGGCTAAAATGGTAATGCAACAATACAATACGCGAATTGATTGGTGATCGAACCTGCATTAAAGATCATTACAATAAAAAGAACAATATGCAATAACGTAATAAATATCGCCATATATGCATTTGCATTTGCGAACATGCAAATGCATGCAAGCAATAATTGCTAGATGAACCGTCTCCGTGGTCTAATGGTTAAGAGCATCATTGGGTTCTTGACATTGAGGTCGTGGGTTCGATTCCCACGAGGGACACCAAGTGATATGTCACTTTGTCCGTTTTTCCCCAGTCGGTTAGGACATTGCAGGCTAAATCACCTGATTGTCTGACTGAAAGATGATTCGGTGCTTCGGATGGCACGTTAAGCCGTTGGTCCCGGCTACTATCTCTGGTGGTAGTAGTCATTAAATAAAAACCACGTCAGAGGCCGTAAGGCGGTCTGAAAAAACTCTGACATCAGGGCTCGCTGCACAAAAGATAAGAAAGAAAGAATTAGCTAGATTATCTTTCACTCACCCGCGTTCCTCCTACCCGCATGTGTCGCAAGACCTTTGTTTATCTTGTCACTTCATACGTAGTATATAATAGCTCTATGTTTATTTGTGGTATAACTCGGACGTTACCAGGTGAACAAACTCATCTACTCTAGTTACTCAGCCAAATTACATCGATATTGTAATTTGGCTGAGAGCATGCGGGAAGCCATGAGATGCCTTCATGCTCATGATCAGTGCAGATGCCCGCGTGGTAGATAATGATTAATTACCTTAGACAATATAATTATAGACGAGTTACGCGAGCTAGTACGAACAACATTTTTTGCCACGGTTTTGGCTCCGGTCGGTTTGCTCCCATAGTAAAAGTTGTTCAGTTTTATGAGTAGATTCTTAGTTTAAAGTTAGTAAGTTTAAGCTAATGATATCAATTGCACCCTGTATGCAAAGCTTAACAAAACACCCAAGTAATATTCAAAGGGGTGGTTAAAACCATAGCGAACATCGAAATCGCGAAAAAATCTACTGTTCCATACATTTGAGTCGAGTAGCCGTTGACGTTTTCCCACGCAACAGCAGTTTTTTTTAGAGATTTTGATGTTGGCTCCAAAATGAAAGTTGTTCAGTTTGATGGTCTGATGCAGTTTGATGGTCATAGTGAACGTATTTAAGTTAACGAAAATGTAAAAGTAAAGTTAAAGTAATGAAACTATCGTGTTTATGTTATAGTTTCAATACTTTTAAAAGAGTTACTCATGAGACTGAACAACTTTCCGAGAGCAAATTATAGGAAATTAGGACTTAGCATAGACACTAAATGCAATCAGCGCTGCTGATTGAACGTTCGTATAAAAATTAGTTTTTCATCCGACTGTACGACGCAAAACAAAGGTTATGATGTGTTTATCAGCCCATGTATGTATGTATGTAAGTCTGTTCCTTTGTGGCTCTCTAGAGACCAAACGCGTGGGCCAATTTTGATAATTCTTGCGTCAATCGATTCGTATTAATCTTGCGAGTGCCAGTAAAGACATGACAGTAATTAAAATTCAATATGGCAACAACCAGGCGCCATATTACGAAAAAGAAAAAATGTACGTTGACGAACTAAGTTGAGTGGGATATCATTGAATACGTATTTGAAAATCATCTTTAGGTTTTTCTTATCATTTTTCATATATATAGCCGTGGTGGTCCAGTGGCGAGTAACCTTGCCTGCCGTGCAGGAGGCGATGGTTCGATCCCCGTCCAGGCCGACTCGTACCAATGAGTTTTTCGGAATTTATGTACGATTTGTAACACCACTGGCTTTTCGGTGAAGGAAAACATCGTGAGGAAACCTGCATGCTTCAATATCGAGGCATGTATTGTATCTACTGTCCATTATAAGTGGCGACGGGCTCACTCCCCGTCACACTGGACAGAGTTTCGGTACTACTAGTGAAACGTGGATGTTCTGAACTTTCAGAATATCTCTGACTACCCCCTCGGGGAATATAGTCGTGAGCATATGCTATGCTATGCTATCATTTTTCATTTCGAATGACCATTTAGGATCTATAACGATTTAAAGTTGAAAAAAAGGAAAAATTGTAAAATGAAAAAGAAAATTAAGTTTGCGTAAAAAGTAAACTTTAAATAAAAACTGAAAAGAAAAAAACAAGTAATATTGAAGCGACTGTAACAGTCGGAACCGATTAAAACATTCTAGACCGGACAGGAACGACCGGGTTTTTTAATTTTTTGTAGTTACTTTTTTTGCGAATTTCCTTTATGTTCCTTTGGGAAAGTTGTTCAGTGTCATGAGTTACAAACACCCTTCAAAGTAATGAAACTGTCTATACAATACACCCTATATTTATGATAGTTGTGAAGTTAAACAGACATAAAGGCCTAAGGAAGGGGCTAAAGGATAATCCAAACGGGTTTACACGCAGGAAGACGCGCGGGTTCGGGGCAAACGTTTTAGTATAAATATTTACAATGTCCGGGATACTCTGATGGGTGGAATGTGTAATTTATCATTGTAAAGGAATTATTTTCATAGACATACAGCCAACATAATTATGTTGGCTTATAAAGGAACGTTTGCCGTGTGGTGTCGGCTATGAATAGCAACATCCCATTACCTCCCGTGGGTGTTGTAAAAGGCGACTAAGGGATCTACTGATGATGGGCAGCAGCATCCTCTGAGTACACACATTGATTCGATCCAACTGCGATCGCCAACCCGCCTGCCAAGCGTGGCGATTATGGCAAATCCCCCCCATTTTGGGGGAGGCTTATGTCCAGCAGTAGACGTTTAATGGCTGATATGATGATGATGATGATAAAGGAACGCTCAAAGAGGATGATCCTTATACTGAGGATACTAAATCTGTGGCAATAAGTAAGCGGCCAGAACTCTCCAGAATGTAAAACTTTTTAAATTTCATTCATTTGGTTATTGATGAATTAACACGTTCCTGGGCGGTGAACGAGACACAATAGAACTTTTATTGTTATCACTGCTATAGCCGGTCACTGTCCCGGAACGTGTTAATAGACTTGCTTGTGCGTTAGCACTGCACCGATTCAAAATTCAGTACCAACGAATATTGTATTGTGCTAAAAAATAGTAATAAAGAGGAAAAAGTAAAGAAGACTAAAAATTTACAAAACTTTTATTGCCTACTTTTAAGCTCTTTTTCGTTGTTACTGAAAAAAAAACTGAAAATATTTAAAATTATGCTAAGATTATACTGAAACTTGATTTTGTACTAAAGTTATATAAAATTCATTTTACAAAGCATCATTTAAGTATACCAATTTTGGACTGAAAATACAAAAAAAAGCTGCTAGAAAAATATCGAATTATTTATGGTATCGACTCTACAAACAATGAATGACTATGGAACCCTACGCAACGCAGGGTCACGCACTTGACCAGTTTTTATTCCTTCATACTTTATTCACACACACTTATCGGTTCGTAAATAAAAAGTAAACTAAATAAAAAAGAAACATTTGTACGTATTTCTCCAAATGGATATCTCGTACATAATAGATTTATTCTCGTGTCCTATCCGAATTGGTCTAACAGCTTCATCGAGTTAGGCTTTTACTCCGTTAGATTTTATTCCGAGAACCTTCTGGTAAGTTAGGTAAATTTCTTTTTTATTGGCACTATATTACGATTGATATGGTTATTACAATAACGATTTTCTGGAGACGATGTTTTTAGAATCTGTTATTTTTTTATAATAGATGGGTTTGCTCTTGACCTCAGGACAAAGATAAAGTCCAAGATGTAGCGAGCTTACCCAGAAGAAGCCTATTCACTCGTACTTTAAAGGAATTCGGGTTGTAAGCGTTCTGAACATAGAGATCTAAAGAGATGCTAACCAACGCGCTGAGTACGAAACCTAGTGTCTCATCACCACCACGCGATAAAAAGTATTTTGTTAGCTTGAATGTGCTCATTATCCATTGCGTTATGAGAACTCAACGTTCGAATACTCTTTAGTACTACGCAAGCATTGTAAAGTATTTACACATAATATCTCGACTGGCTTTCAGCCTCATAATATATGGAATCATTACTGTCGCGAGCAATGTGTTCCGTTTTTGCGCATATTGCTGCGACAATGACCCCCTTTTCACATCTCCTTTTAGTTTTTGTGATCTGTGGTTCTGAAATACTGACGCAGGCAAGGCACTCCACTCCTTGGCTGTGCGCATTATAAAAGATTCTGCTTTGTAAAAAATATTAATTGGTGGCATTTAGGACAGGTAATGGAATGCTTTGAGACCATTTTTGTCTATTTTTTTCAGTTTATATGTTTCTTTGTTCTCGCATCGCAAAACTACTGAACATCGAATAAATGTTTTCACAAAAGCATTAAATTAACATTTATCTAACATTTAGGCTTTATTTCACCGCAATCAGTTTATTCAAGCAAAAGGTATGAGTATTTAAAGTCAGTGGTCTGCGAATAAGATTTCTCGGGCTTCACTAGCTAAAAATAAGAAAATTGACGCAATTACGTCTGTATAAATAAAAAATCTATGATTATAATTATTATCTTGTTTTTACTTTTATACGGCGAAACAGCTGTTGAACAGATCTTGATGTTTGAAAGGGAAAGCTTGGGTTTTGCTTAGGAATGACAAACATGTGCACAAAAAATTCCACGCTCATGGTTATTGTAGCTAGTTTCATATCTGGACGCTTTTACCCAACAGCAGAAATAACGTAGGTTTCCAAATTTGTACAAAAAGGAAACATTTTACTGATATATAGGGTGTTATGGTAAACAGTTGCATTACTTCAAGGGGTGATTGTATCCATGATACTAAAAACTTTCCATAAGATACCTATAGGAAATACACAATTTTTTTTTCGACTTTTCATACAAAAGTTAGATCAGCTGATTGCATTTAGTATGGGAAGTTCACAAATTTTTTAAACAAATTTCCTATAGGTTTCTTAGGGAAAGTTGTTCAGTATCATGGGTGCAATAACCACTTAAAGTAATGCAACCTTTTACCCTAACACCCTGTAGAGTTACTATTAACTATAAAAACTTCCCAATTTTTAGAAGCCCATTTAGATTTACCAGCAAATAGCTGAAAATCTCTGACATTATTTAAAACATGCCAATACATCAGTATTACTGGCGGAAAGACCGCAATATTTTCAGCTCAAAAATGTAATTTTCCTGGAAAATAAACTGGCTTGGACGATGTTTGTAGACTGATCATCGGCCGTCAGGGAGATTGCTCTAATTTATGTGCTAACCCTATTTGATTGAACGTACAGGTTTTGCGCAATATGCGGGTAGATAAATAGCTAGTGTATTCGGTACCTAACCTAAGAATAATCGAGTGTAGGCTCTTGATGATGAATTGAGCTTGAGATTTTATCTAGGTCTAGCGTGAGATAATATACAGCGAGAAATTGACATCATTAGCATCCTTTTAAACTAAGAGTCTACCAACATCGAACTGAACAACTTTCGAAGATCGAAGCACAAAAAAATCTGCTGTTGCATACATTTGAGTCGCAAACTCGCGCTTCGAGATTGCAGTTTAGTATGCAAGAGTAGATTTTTTACTTGCTCCGATCGGTTTGCTCCCATAGTAAAAGTTGTTCAGTTTTATGGGTAGAATCTTAGTTTAAAAGGATGCTAATGATATCAATTTCACTCTGTATAGGGCCCTTCTTAATATAATGTGATCTTAAACTGATGAATGTTGTGTACATCTATTATAGGCATGTACATTAGATAAAATACCGCATGCCAATATTATAATTTTATTAATGTATTGTTGCTGTTGTATGGATGTACCATAAATAAATAAATGGATAGGTTTTTTTTTTTTTTTTTTTTTTATATTTGGACATTGTCACACAAAAAATAAATGAATAAATAAATAATGCTCACGTTTTTTAAGGGATTGATCAGACCGTCTAACTGAACATATTTCTGTAAAGGACCAACGTAAATATCTTAAAAGGGAAGTCAGGGAAACATACGATTTCATGGAAACAAACAAATTGTTCATGAAAAATAAAACTAACTAATCAAAAGAAAATTACTAAATTAATGCTGTCTTACTAATTTAATAAAACCTTACTGTCACCAGTCTTCACAGATTTCAAAAAGAAAAAACTTCGCTGAATTTTCAAACGCAACCTTTTTAATTTTCTCGCACCGTCGGCCTATAAAGTATCATAACCGCATAATAACAGAGTTTATTTCACACTGTTCTCCCCATCACTTCTACATAATGAAGGTTCTAATAGCTTTCATAAATACTTCAAGGAGAAATTTATTACGTAAATTATTATTGAAAATATTTTTGTTGCCTCTAACTTTAAGGTAACTTAACAACAGATTTTGTTCGCCTGAAATATGCTTAACACGGCTTTGTGTGATCTCTTATCTAAGAATTTAATATTGCTTAGGTATTTCTAGTAAAATACAAATCAAACCCAAATGTGTTTAGTTTCAGAGGTAGAACGACATAAAATGACATAAGGAGAAAAATATGTATAATGTTTACACCCCTATTTTTAATATCTAGAAAAATTTCAAGGGTGTACCTTCCCTAAGGAGCATAGGTCGAAAAACGAGGTTTTTTGGACCTCCCATAGAAAATCGATCCGCACTTTTGTATGAAAGGTCCAAAATTTTGTTATAATTATAACATAGGCGTTATTTTTGTTATAATTCTTGTTTAAGATAAGAGATTTTAGTCACATCTGCAATTAAATTTTTTATTTAATTTGGAGGAGGCATATTTCCAGCAGTGGACGTCCATCGGCTGAGATGATGATGATTTAATTTATCTTGCAATTTTAGCAACAAAAAATAATTTCTTTTAACAACTAATTTTCTTGCAAGTCCCAAGGACCTTGAAAAATAATGAATTCTAGTAAAACGGACGATATTTTCTTCTTCGTGAGCAAGGTTTTCTTTAAATTTGAATAAGCAAGCAAGCATGGCACAGCCGGAATTTAACAGGTTAATTAATGCTAATTTGAAACGGAGAGCGCGTAATTTCTCTATGTTTGAAACCCTACAAATGTTTTAAGTTCATTTTAACTTACAGCCAAAAAATTCTCAATCTCCGTTTTAAGAAAAATCCTTGAACAATCAAACAAAATTGAATCTTAACAACTTCCCAAAAGGCATAAATTTCAAATCAGAACATAAAAGCGATTCTCCTATCTACCACCAGGGGGCTCTGTTAGCATCAGTAATGATACTTTGATATCGTCCACTGGATACGATAAGGATGTGATAGTTCTTCAAAGATCTGACTCAGCGCATTGAATGACTCAATTAAAAATTACAAAAAGTTAAGGAATAACATTTATATAATATTATATTTATTTGTTTATATAAATCAAACGCTTGTAGAAGACCTTTAATACTATGAAGACTGCAAGTTAATCAGTAATGATACTTTGATATCGTCCACTGGATACGATAAGGATGTGATAGTTCTTCAAAGATCTGACTCAGCGCATTGAATGACTCAATTAAAAATTACAAAAAATTAAGGAATAACATTTATATAATATCATATTTATTTGTTTATATAGGTATTCATTTTACTATCTCATAATTAAGTAGATTTTTATTTGTTTGCATACTGATTTTACGCAAACATATTAGTTTTCCTCTCACTCGACGGTTTGCTGGAAGAAAACTCTTTTAGAGTTAAGCTCGCCTTTGTATATCACGACTTACTGTAATTTTTTTCATAATTAATTTTTTGGTGTACAATAAAGAATCTATGAATCTATGAAGGAATCCCAAACATAAATTAAATGAAATAAAATTTGTAATTTTCTATAGATAAAAATGAAGTGTGTCAAGTTTATTGCATTGAGTGAAACGGCAGTATTTATTAAGTTAAATCAAACGCTTGTAGAAGACCTTTAATACTATGAAGACTGCAAGTTAACTGTTAAATTGCCTCAAACTCTCTAACCAATCCACTTTAAGTCAGACGATTCGCTCCCTCTCACCCGTATTTACGAGATAAGGCCAGTACCCAGCTGCAAGACGTTACGTTAGGTTTTGTACATTAGGACCTTATTAATAATAATAATAAAATCTTTTTATTAAGGACGAGCGTTAACCCGCGACTTTGTCCGCACAAATTATATACCAGATATTAAGTCAGATAATAAGCTATCAAAGAAAAAAAGTTTCATCAAAATCGGTTCAGTAGTTTTTGTGTGATGCTCGTTCAAACAAACAAACAAACAAACAAACAGACAGACAAAAATTTGTGATATGGAATCAGGGATATCTAAAAATCATATCTTAACTTTTTTTTTGTTAATATCTTCAATGTACAGACAAACTTCCTGTTACAGTTTTATAACAGTTTATACAACAAAAAAATGCAGATAGTTATTAATATGATATCTTGTTCAGAAACAGTTTCATAGTAGCTTCTGTATCTTTGGTACATGAAATGACTCAATTAATTGACTCTCTATTCCCATCCCTACATACGACTATAATTAAAATGTCGTTAACGAAAAGACCACAGCAGGAAAAAAAACGCTGGTCTAAAGGGAAACAGCGTTTTACGGAAACGGAGATAGGTACGTTTGACATAGAGATAAAGGGAGTGGGGGATGTACTTTATTGCCTTGTGGATTTTTCCTGTTGTTCGTTTATACAGGGTGTAAATTTAAATGTGTTTTATATTTGACGGCACGTGAAGTATAAAACACATTTAAATTTGTACCTGACGCACAGCCCGGACAATGCATACAAAAAATTGAAATTGACAATTATGACGTCAGCACATGACGAAACCAAAGAAATGGAACCAGTCTCCTTCTTAGATAACTGCCGGGTAACTGGAGGGCGATAGAGGGGGTGAGGTAAAAAGTTGGTGGGGGAAGGGAGTGTCCGTACTGTATGTAGCAAAAGATACTCTTTCTTATACTGTGCCTGAAGCATCCTTCAGACCATCAAATCGTAAAAAACATATAGCTATTGACGTTTTTTACAAAACATATTTTATATTTTTTGCTATTCAACATTAGTTCCTTAATAGAAGTTTTTCAGTTTGATAATCTGAAAAAGGACAACTAAAAGGACTGCCCTTTTATTATGAAATGCATTGAATTTTACACCCCGTATAAACAGGTAAGTACATAAAACAAGGAAAAAAGAACATAAAGAAGGAAAATGGTGTCTAGCTATCGTTGAGTATGAGGAAGAACACGATAAAATAATAGCACAACGCAATAACATGATTTTTCCTTTACCCGATTTCGACTACAGCGACCGCTTCATAGAAAAGTAGTCAGGTACGCAGGATATTTTTTCTATATCTATCATTGACGTACACTCTAACTATAGACAAGTCCTTTCATAGAAACAACATGTTACACAAAATGACACTTGCTAGCAGAGCTGTACCGCAAATACTGGCCTCCAGGCTTCCGCTTTCCAGTAGAGAATACGGATATACGGAGAAGGTGTCCACACCATCGCAGTTGTCCCCTCATCAACAGGCACTCCATGTCCGACATATTGGTGCGACGGAGTACATAAGAGTTTGGAGCTCGATCCTGCCACTTTACCCAAAGTATAGCGTGAAAACACCTCATGTGGAAACTGTCGAGGTGCTTAATATCCCTTCTATAAAGGCTCCAGGTCTTAGAGGCGTAGATCAGTGGAGGCAGTATAATAGCTTTATATACTTTATACTGCGAGTTTAGTTTGGAGTCGTAAGACGTGCAAGTTCCAAACTCTGTGGCTCAGCTTCCCAAAAGCGGCTGCAGCCTTGCCAATCCTCTATGATGTTTCGATCTCCAGACAATTGTCGCTTCGTATCAGGCTGCTGAGGTACTGGAACGTTTGCACTGCCAGGGTGATAGATGTGTCACTCGCAGATACGCCCCTTGCAGGTTGTTTGAAGATCTGGGTTTTCAAGACGCTGATCACCAGGATAAATCTACGGCAGGATTAGTCTAGAGCATCCAGGTAAAGCTGCAGGTGTTCGATGCTATCAGCCATTAGGCACACGTCGTCGGCATATAGGATTTCCAGCAAGGAGTGCTGACATGTTTTGCGTTTGGTTTTGAAGCTGGACAGGTAAAACATACTCTTGTCGTCCTAATGTTCAGCACGATTTGGTTTCTGCAGTTCTTCAAGGCATCGTTCATTACTGCCGCAAAATAAAGCGCAAATAGTGTTGAAGTCATTACACATCCCTGCTTAATACCGCTAGTGACTGGGAATCTGTCTGTGAAGTCATCTTTATGACGGACTCTAGCCAGCATTCTTTCTTGAAATTGGCGCACTATGTTGACGAACTTTGCAGGACAGCCCGTTTTCTCCAAAACCGTACAGAAGGCAGTTCTTGGTAGGCGATCGAAAGCTTTTTCCAAATCAACGACGCACAGAGGGAAATGTGTTGATAGATATACGAGCGGTAGATACAGCCTTAGTGGCACACACAAACCATGACGGAGCACTTTTTCAAGATAAAATGTCTTTTCATGTGGTGACAGGTGCCTACACTTTCAACAACACTACATAAAATCCTTTTATCCCTTATTCTCCTTAGAGACAGTCTGTGGTCTAGTCTACACTCTACACTTATACTCAACAGCCTAAAATAAAAATAAACTTTACCACCCACCAAATAAAACCAATTTTCATTCCTACCCACAATGCCTACGACACAAAATGTAAAACACCTACCCAAGTTTAACATAATACGTCCATCACTTTAGCCCCCAAGTAAAATTGATCTGAAAATTTCCATAATTGACGTTGGGGATCACTTTGTCCATTCTCTATGACAACTGGGTCGGAGCACAAAGGGCTGATGAGCGAGCAAAGTCAGGGCGCATGTTAATGTGAGCTATCTTAGATTGAATTTGAGGGTAGGGTAGGGAGTATTGTTTGGTTTTGGATGTTGGGAAGCTATGCGTCGATAATGGTGACCTACAAGAACCTGTTATAAATATTGCATTAGCTATTTTCATGATTGAATATCATGTCAAATAGATTTTGACATGGTCGAGGGAGTGAGGGTTTCTTCATTGCTTGTTGCT
This sequence comes from Agonopterix arenella, assembly GCA_927399405.1. Taxonomy (NCBI): domain Eukaryota; kingdom Metazoa; phylum Arthropoda; class Insecta; order Lepidoptera; family Depressariidae; genus Agonopterix; species Agonopterix arenella. The sequence continues at coordinate 16,186,817 of OV656704.1, read as the reverse complement.
GGTCCGTGTTTTTGCTGTTCGTTGTCGAGGGTCACGACTGTGAAGGTGCTACTTGGTTCTTTCAGAAGTTCTAAGTTGGACCTTGTATAATATATTGAATCTCTGTGATTATTTCCTTTGCGCGATTTATGTCTTGCATTCGATTTTGTACCTTATTTGAAGTAGGTTACGAGTTACGTATTCAAGGTGAAGGTTGTCTTTTTGTATGGAGCATATTTCCGCTGGCGACGACGGTATCGCCATCTGTGGCTTGCTATAACTTGTGAGTGTTGAGTTGTTGAAATCTGTGGCAAGACTGGCAAGGGACAAATGGACAAATTATTTATGTATAGACATTCCGTCCGAGACAGAATCAAGGATGTGACTGTCAAAATACATAGATTTTTCACTGACCCGTATTTTCTCGGATTTGGGTCGGACGCAGTGCGTTACTGGGATATTTTTGGCGCATTGCTTGTATCTAGCACTGAATGAGGATAGTTGTTAACACTTTTAACAAATGTAAAATGACACGTACACACGGCGACAGATCAACCAAAACCCTCAACGCATAATTGTACCTTATGTCAATAAACATAGAGTTCCAACTATGCGTAGGTTGATCTGTCACCGTGTGTACTGTGGAGGCGTATCTCAGATGGTAATTAAAATAAAGCTTTACTGATTTTTACTTATTTATTTTCTTGTTATTTTGCTTTTAGCCCTGAGAACGATCTTCATCTTCCGACCCCCCTTCATAATTGAAGCCCACGCCGTGGTCATTCGAAGATCCATATTTATTTCAAATAAAAAACCAGCCAGCAAGCTATGGCTGTACAACCTCTTTACAGTACCTAGATAAGTAAAATAAACAAATTTAACTAGAGAAAAAAATCGAACAAGCAACGAAAATTTGCAATTTATAAATTAAGGCCTACTTAACCGTCCCCGTCGTAATAACGTCGAAAAGTTGAGGGTTGAATGATTTATTACCCCCCGATAGGTTCGTTTAACGATTCTTTTTATCAATCATTTTAAATTGACAAGAGTAATGGAAAGGTAGAGAAAAGGTACAGAAGTGCAGACTTAATTTTATAGAAGATAGACAGGTATTTTCGTGAAATAGATAAATAAATGGTAGCGCGTGTGAAAAAGTGATTATGTGTGAATATGTTGTTATTGCCAGCTGTTTTTTTGTTTTTGAGATAAAAGGACATTACGGGACATTATTAAATACGTCCATAAACTCACTAATCACAGCACATTGACCACTAACTTGCCTCATCTATTTTTTTTTATATTATGGCCTTTGTAATCGTGTCTAGGCACAATAATTCCGCCAATGTCAGCGTAGTGGACTCAACTATTTTACTTCATCATCATCATCATCATATCAGCCGATAGACGTCCACTGCTGGACATAGGCCTCCCCCAAAACGGGGGGATTTGCCATGCGGGAGGATGGGCAGCAGCATCCTCTGAGTAAACACATTCAATCCAACTGCGATCGCCAACCCGCCTGCCAAGCGTGGCGATTATGGCAAATCCCTCCGTTTTGGGGGAGGCCTATGTCCAGCAAAACTATTTTACTTGCTTCTACCAAATAGTGACATTAGTTAGGTACCAGTTGGAGCATGCACCACAAAGCCAAAAAAGTATCAAAAGTTTGGTAACAGTTCGCGCCTGAAAATATTATAATTATATTGATTATATCAATCAAATAAAATATTATACAAGAAAAGAAACATTTAACTATACCTGATTTCGATACAGACGAGCCATAAAATTAGGGACTCGTTTTGTAATAATTATTCCTAAAACAGTGTTTTATTTAATTTAACAAAAAATATAATTATTCTTTTAAATGAACATTTTTGAAAAAAAAAGTTTTTTTAAAGGTTTTTAATTTTGATACTGGCTCTATCGGATTTAGATGCAATTTTGTATTACGATTATGTTTTTCTTACAATGTTATTCTAGATAGGTTTCATCTCTGAGAAAATAAGTTATCACTCAAAAAATAGAAGACATTTTTTTTAACTAATTTTCTCTGGGATGAAACCTTAGATTAACTCAAAAAATTCATTTATTTACCATAATTTACATGTAACATATAGTGACGGTCTTAAGGTTAAAATAAAATAGTTCAGATGTACCTAAATTTGCTTTGAAAAAGCGTAGTAAAGTACATAAGTATTAAAATTAAAAAAAAATGTGTACGTTTTATAGACATTATTTAAACTAAAAAGAACAAATTACGCATGTCAGAAAACATTAAAACGAAAGTAACTTTAAATAAATATTTCAGAAAAATACAAATACGAAATTAAATTAGAACATGTCAAAATAGGTAGATACAAATTTTGCGACTTAAAGTAAATAACACTGAGCAAAGTTCGATTGCGCAGGAGGAACTATTTATTAACACAATATATTATAGTAACACAACAGTCTTTTAGAGCCTATTTTTCAATTGCCAGATTATTTCTATGATTAAAATTTATCGATTTCATTGAATAAATTATATTACCGACTTCATACGAAAACATCAGAAATACGAGTAAAGATATTATTTTGAACCTTCCTTATATTTTTATGTTACGTACGAATAGTACGATCGGGATATTGATCAGGATTGATACTTTATCAATGATAAATCAAGAAGTTTTAAAAAATATTTTGGGAATTCAAAAAGTTTTTATTTCTCGTCTATTTTTCATACAACCAAAGAGTTTTCATTACATTACAGAACTGGCAGCTATCTGTCAGAAAAAAATGACATTAAGCCAAATATTTCAATTAAAAAGAAAAAAGATTTCTTTGTATTTAGTTTTTATGGCTTTTGATACTTTGAGTTATTTTTTTATGCGAACTGGCAAGATGTCTTGGAAACACCAAGACATCTTGCCAGTTCGCATAAAAAAATTAGAATCAATAAAAAGATTTTATTCCAAAATCCCAAATAATCCCAATAATGTATCTTTGGTGCCCATTTTCCAAACGAAATTAAAATATTTAAAAAACAATACAGAAACTTTTCTGGATCGCTGGTGCTTGTTTCAACAAATATAATTCTTAATACAAAGTCTCTGCATTCATATAGGGATTATCAGATATTTGAAAAATCGGTGTTCTTTGAGTTGATTTCTCGAGTTTTCGAGTTGTTGAGAAATTTTTTCTCTTCTCGACTGAGGCCAGATTTCTCGGGAATTCTCGCTTCGACAAATCTCAAGCAGAAACCCTAGCCCACACTCTCCTATATTTTTAGTCGTGAGAGGAGACATTTGCCATAGCATTTGCCATGCGGTATGATCCTACTTTACATTCCTAGGTTATGTAGTAAAATATACTCTTTCTTATTCTGTGCCTAGGTCCTTACAAAAACAAAACAATCAATCAAATCAAACAATCCTTTCAAGCAGTTGAGTCTTGTGGTGTGTTAGGAATTTCAATAGTCTCTATACTGCTCGTTCTCAGCCTTGTTTCTTTAGTGTCTGCCTACTTTGAAATGATAAGTTCAGGAACGAAAACCATTTTGAACTATTTTAGTCTTTTATTAGAGATATTATTTTATTTTTTGTCTTGGTCTGTGTCCATCCAAGTTCAAGCTTAAGGTGGTATTAGTCCATACAAAAGTTTGACGCACAATACGCTTAGACGGAATTAATTAAAGTAATATTTTATATATGGAAAAATAGTTTAGAAAATCTAGATGCCGCGTCACAAATAACATTTGCAATTCATAAAATAATTACGAAGATATAAAGCTTTGAAATTTTTCATACAAAATTTTAAAAGCTTTGTATCTTCGTAATTATATTATAAATTGCAAATGTTATTTGTGATGCGGCAACTAGATTTTCTAAACTATTTTTCCATCTATACAAAGTTACTTATATTAATACAGTCTACGCGTATTGTGCGTCAAAGTTTTGTATAAAATTGACCCCTCTGCAACCACCTTAAGTCTAGACCTTAAACCTACTTATAAAGACGCTAATATTTACATATGGTTATCAGTAAATTGTAGACACAACCTCTGGGGACTTTGGACATAATCGATGTAATACAAATGGATCGATGGAAATCCTTGATACATCAGATGGTATACGGGGCGTAATATAAAATGGAATAGTCTTAATTAAAGGGGTGTTTCAGACCATCAAACTGAACAGCTTTTACTATGGGATCAACACAGAAATCCCAAAAAAAAATCCGCTGTTCCATACAAAACTGCAAACATAACTCGACTGAAACATATGGGACAGTCGATTTTTTTTCGCGATTTCAATATTGATACCATAGAGAAAGTTGTTCAGTTTGATGGTCTTAAGCACCCCTTTAAGTCACTGTCCCATTTTATGTTACATCCTGTATTTGTTACCTGTTTATCGCAAACCTGAATTAAACTATCTACCTGAGATTCTACTCAGTCTCTTCTTGAATGAATCTAAGTGTAACTAACATCAAATTTCTTTTGTTTCAGATAAAGTAATAAACATGACCGGGCCGGAGAAAAGAAAAATAATGTAAACAAAACAAACCAAAGAAATGAATTTAAAACAAAGATACCAAAATGACGCAAACATCACTTAGAAACAATAACATAAAACTAGACAAAGTGATGGCTTACACGACCCAAGTACCATACTACAACACGACCTACCATAGTTCTACAGCTTACCTCTACTTATCAAAGAGGCCACCCGACAACATGACGGAACCAAACCAAAGAACATATAAACCAAAGAAAGATTACCAAAGATTAGATATTAAAAACACAAGTGGTAACTTCATGATGCTGGTCGACGATTTCAGTGATTACTTCTATAGCAATATAAGTCAGGGATTAAGTGAAAATATAAGTAGCATAGAAGCTTTAAACGACGTGTACGATTACGCGAATTGTTCTTCAAATGGTACATTTAATGTGTCTTGCTTTGGCCGTCAGGAGCCGATGCCTGAATACAATCTTTGGGGATTATTTTTGTTAATATTTCCTTTTTTTACGTTGTTCGGTAATGTATTAGTGATCATGAGTGTTGTGAGAGAGAGGACATTGCAGACTGTGACAAATTACTTCATAGTGAGTCTTGCTGTGGCAGATCTTCTGGTTGCTGTTGTTGTTATGCCGTTTGGAGTTTATTATTTGGTGAGTCTTAGATTTCTTTACTATTTAACTTCGACTTATTCCACGACGATATTACGCTTTTATAAACGATGTGCTTCCGAAAAATGTTCTCAATAAAAGCTGATTCTTTTGCTACTAAGGACGTCCGCCAATTTTATTCGGCTACCATTTTTGAAAACCCGTTGCATAACTTATGAATTTGGTAGGATCTTAAGGTAGTGGCAGAGGGGTCAATTTTATACAAAACTTTGACGCACAATACGCGTAGACGGTATTAATATAAGTAACTTTGTATATATGGAAAAATAGTTTAGAAAATCTAGATGCCGCGTCATAAATAACATTCGCAATATATAAAATAATTACGAAGATATAAAGCTTTTAAATTTTTCATACACAATTTTAAAAGATTTATATCTTCGTAATTATATAATAAATTGCAAATGTTATTTGTGACGCGGCAACTAGATTTTCTAAACTATTTTTCCATATATAAAATATTACTTTTATTAATTCCGCTTACGCGTATTGTGCGTCAAACTTTTGTATGGACTGAAACCACCTTAACACATTTCTGGGAAATGCACAGCAAGTCAGTTGGGCGTGATCTCTCACATAAGTTCAATGAAAATCGTCTGCTATAGCCGTAGCGCTTATGAAATGATTTTTATATGTACGTCTTATCTTGTACTGTCAAAATTACTGTTGTTGAATGAATTTACATTTTGTTTTCTCTATCCACGAATGTGTTTTCTATTTGAGCGTTACAAAAAAGGTTGTTTATTATTATTGCATTTCCTATTTTACTGTCTAATGACCCGTACATTTTATAAGTTCCCTGTGAAAACTAGTCTAATATTTGAAATGCCTTTTAGGAATACCTTTTTAGAAACGAGATGCATTTATCTATGAATGTACAATATAATAATAATAAAATACACTCTCATTAAATCCCCACATGATGTTGAGATTATTGTGAGAACAGGAATAACAGAAAATTACTTGGGCGAATAGTGGTGAACTTGTAAATGCGAACATATTCTTTGGATGGATAAATGTTTATGGCATTTGATCTGTTTTTCAGAGTCGTATTTACACAAACGTATGAACTATACAGGGTGTAAGTGACAGCCTAGCACATACTGAAACGGTGATCTCAGATCATCAAACTGAACAACTTTCACTATGGAGCCTACCTCAGGAAAAGCGAAAAAAATCAGGTGTCCAATACGTTTTAGTCGGGTAGGTACAACAGTTTTGTATGGGGCAGCTGATTTTTTTCGCGTTTCCTGAGGTAGGCTCCATAGTGAAAGTTGTTCAGTTTGATGGTCTGAGTGCACCGTTTTAGTATTTGCTAGGCTGTCACTTACACCCTGTATAGAGATCAATTAGTTTTTCGAATCAAATTAAAGATTGAAAAATTTGTCTCGGTGGCGAAATTGGATAACGCAGTTTGCAAAAATGCGGGTTCAAGTCCCGCCCGAGACAAATTTTTCAATCTTTAATTTGATTCGAAGTAGCACAACATGGCTGTAACACGTTTAAAAATCAATAATATTTGCAATTTTAGTTAGTTTTTATTTTATATTTGAGTTGCAAAATTCTTATGATCTTTTCATAGATACTTATCTTAGATAAAGATATCTGTGGATCTGTTTCAACAGTTGTTTTTAAGATATTATTGTGTATTTTCTTCCAGCGAGTTACATGTCATATACTTCATATCGTGGTGAAGAGATTTACAATTCAGCATAAGTCTTGGTAATTGCCCAGAATGCGCTGGACATATTGAGGGTTCAGTACTTCACTAGGAGATTTTTTCCGATTGTGTATAAGTGCAATATGGTTATGGCAATTTATGGTCAGTAGAGAACAGGTCTGATTGCGTGACTTACCAATACCACATTGCTGAAAGCCCTGTCTTTCACATTTGTAACATAATAGACGTATTTATTTCGTGGTCACTTCCTACAAGCTATAACTAACTTTTCCATCCATTCCATCCATTATGACCATGACTTTATCTGCCAAAGTTCAAGCAATATATTCGAAGACATTAACAATAACACAATAGCCTATTAATGTTTCAGATACATCGTTTTTGTAGCAGTACATACGCATGATCTATTTTATTTCCCCATGTCTCTCCTATACAAGGGCGGACCATAAAATTTTTAGGGCTACGAATTTCGGCTTGCCATAAAATATTTGTAATAAAATTATATTTGCCGAAAAGATATAGTGTCCGTTCGGATTCTGGATTTCTTGAAATACTTTTTTCTTTGATAGATTCGAGAACGAATTTTATTACGGTCTAGATCGCTATTACAGAATTTTTGGTATCACAGAAATTTTCTTATGGCCATTTTGATTTCGTTCAACGTAGGTACATTCCAAATATAGTGCACTCAAATAATAAAAGTGAGATATAAAAGTAAATAAGTTTTCGTTTATGATTTATAACATGAGTACAACTTTAATGAAAGTCTGGGCTATTTCTTGTGGTTATGGTCAAAGTAAAAACATTATTAAAGATAGTATTGGCACGGTATAAGAAAGAGTATGTATTACTACTTAGTATTGGTTGACCTTTTGACCAATGTCATGTACTATTGTAAACAGGCTGAAATTGAAAATATTCGAAAGGTGGTTCTACTACAGGTAGATAATTGCTAAGTATATGGTCAAACCAAATTTTGAAACGAAAACGTTTTTTAACATTCGATACAAAGTATAAAAGTATGAAGCAGGTTGTATACTAGAAAGTCAAGTTTTTAACTAACCTTAAATTAAAATAATCATTTATTTTGGACAAAATCCACTTATTAGACCGCCTTATTTGTACCATATTCAGTTTATGTTTCCTATTATGCATTGTATTTTCTTTTGGTGTAAATAAAGTATATTTCATTCATTCATTCAAAATCCATAATTTTGTTAGCAGGTTGATTAGTAACAATTTAACTTGCAATTATGTTAGTGTATGTTAATTAGGGTATATTTGTAGGCATTTATAAAATAATATGTACTATACTTTATTTGACTGTCAGTGTTTTTGTATGGGACAGTAAAATTCAGAAAAATCCTAGAGAAATGCATTTCAGGATGTTGTTACTGGTCCGCTACGCATCTGCTTTTAATCATTCAGTTTCATCTACATTGATTAGTAGATCGATCCCTAAAAGCTTTGCGGAAGCGCTGCCAGCGTTTATGGGCACTTTAGGCACATGAATAAATAGGAATATTTATTCATGTATAGATCATCGGTGGCGCGTTGCGAAGAGGTATGGACACCCAATTATGGGGGTCCGGGTTCGAATCCGCACGGACAACATGCCATGTACCAATGAGTTTTTCTAACTTATGTACGTAATACCGCTCTCAAACGGTGAAGGAAAACATCGTGAGGAAACCTGCATACACTGAAGACGAAATTCTGATGTGAATGTGAAGTCTACCAATCCGCATTGGGCACGCGTGGTGGACTAATGCCCATACACCTTGAGGGTAGGCCTGTGCCCTGCAGTGGGACGTTTATAGGCTGATGATGATGATGATGATTTATTCATGTGCCTAAAGTGTAAGTGTGTAAACAGAACGCAAATCTCATACAAGGGGCCTCTTTTGGCTGCTCACACGCTCAACTATGGGGTATAAGCGCACATGGAGTCCTGGAGTGTGGTTTTTGAAAGTCACACTTTCAAATCTGATGTAAAAAATGTCATAATCTCCATGGTAGGAGATTATGCATCATTCGAACACGATTCTCCATTAAAAAATAGCACCTCCGTTCATACGTCCTCTAACGCGCGCTTTGTGTGCACCAATAGCAGCCGCTTGTACTAAGCTTTCGTTCTGTAGGGATAATTAATTCATGTGTTTTAGGTCCGCCACATACATCCGGAATAAACCTGATTCGGAATTAGATTCCGTATGGAGTGTAGCCGTTTTCTGAGACTTTTCACTAGATCTAGTGATTTTTTGATGTCTTAGGTGGCATATTTTAAACTGATTTTTGAGCGTAGGCGTTGATGGAACGATACCGTATCGTGACGGTGCAGCTGCGACGTCGTTGCGGCATAGTTGCGAAATCGCCTACGCTCAAAATATAGTGAATAGCTTGTGTTATAATGGTTCATGCCATTTTGTATGCAGATTATGTCTAACGTTAAAACAATCGATAGTCTTTTGATGTAGTTGCATTAATATTGAAATACAATTTACAAACCATCATCGTAACATTCGTAACGTCATGACCTCATCACATGGTAGTAATAATCAAGTATAGAAATTGTTTGTTTTGTTTTAATAAATACCTAAAAATGCTTTATTGTCATTCATAAGGCGTTTCATACATTTTTATTTCAGGCATTTTTTAAACAGCACTAGTATTTTTTGTAACCATATTTGACAACACTGAATCCTGAATCAGGATTCCGGATCGCAATTCCGACTCTGTGTGGCGGACCTTGGGGCTAGATTTGAACACTGGCAGGATTTTCAATTAAAGTATAGGTAGTTAGATTTTAGTTGATAAATATTCCTCTTTATTTTACCCTTTGGCAGAAAAACAGAATTGGCAGAATGGTTATGGTACCATTATTATACTGGGTGGATCGATGAATGGATCGAGGTACTTTTTCGAAAATATCGCAAATATTAATGACGTGTAATCGTTTTATAATGATGGTTGACACACATACTATTTAACCATAAAAAAATCATTTTTGATCATGCTGCCGTCCGTCCGCAGACGGCGACGCAACGCAAGCGAAATAAAGTTAGGGTCATAGATTAATATGTATATTGGATATAGATAGGTAAGTCGCCTTGAATTTTAGGGCACCCTAATTATTAGCGTTGTTGCTTATTAGCACACGGGGGAGCCACATTATGAAAATAAATTGAAAAAGACGATCGGCCGACACGAGGATCGAACCATAGCACCCGAATCGTGAGCCGTTTGTCTAGACCGCTAGACCAACAAGACAGCGATTGATATTGGCAAAGTCTCTCACTGCTACAGCGCAGCGGTGAGGTGTAGCGCGCTGTCGCTCCGATATGAACCCTAGTTCAACACACAGTGCTTCGAAACATAACCGATAGATGGCGGACGCTGTCTATGGAAAATCAGCGTTCCACTTAGTTTGTACTAAGATAACATAGAATGGTTAGGGTTGAACATGAAACTTTGATAAGCTGTTACTATAAAGTTGACAATTTTAACATAGTTCATGCGTGCCGAATTTTGTACAAATGCTATAGAATGTATAATTTTCATTATAAGTCGGGTAATAGGAACATTCTTTTTTTTTAACTGATTCCATGTTATTTAAGGTGTCTATTTGAATAAAGTTTGGTATCTTTGTTAAAAGTTAGCTAATTGTTTAGCGAAACTTTTCATGCCAAATAATTGAATTAGAGTCTTGGCTCTTAGTTAGTCCTGTTTTCGATTGTGGCAATAAGTATTTTTGTTTAGAAGTTAGACTCTGATAAATATAAAATTATATTACCAATTTGAACGACAGACGTCAAAATATAGTTAAAGTATTATTTCCATAATTATTTCAAATATTTCTGATTTGTGGTTGAACGTAGGGTTGCCAATGAAGAACTTCTTATTTATTTTTAATAAATTAAGAACTATTTTTTTTTAAATTTCGATTCGACATTTTCTTTTAGTTCTCTCTGGGCAATAATGTCGTAAACTTGTTTTTTTATTGAATACATAATAATTAATTTTCAATTAATTGAATCAGGCGTTACTTTGCGGAAATCCATGACTAATATGTAGATGACACGATTGTATCAAGACCTCCGCTTCCAAGTACCTAGTAGACAAAGTTGTATTACGTTATGCAATACAACCTGCCCACCAAATAATTTCTACTCTACACGTGTTTCGCTCCACCAAGGAGCATCCTCAGGAGTTAGACCGACGAACGTTCGAAACAGAGTTGTTACTCCGCCGAGCGTCCGACACCGAGTAGACTCGGTGGAGCGAAACACGTGTAGAGTAGAAATTATTTGGTGGGCAGGTTGTGTTGCATAACGTAATACAACTTTGTCTACACCTAGTAGACAAAGTTGTATTACGTTATGCAACACATGGAAGCGGAGGTCTTGATACAATCGTGTCATCTACATATTAATTAATTTTCATTTATCACTTTATTTATATTTTGAACTTAGCTATCTATCATTAACATTAGCCTATATACCTTCTACGTCACAATGCAGGATACATAGATCTACCTATATAAGGTTTCAGGACGATGTTTCAAGTGCTGAAAGATTGAAAGGGCTAGCCTTGGTTCAGAAAGACACTGCATCATCACATCCTATTATACATCCCACTGCAGGGTACAGGCGTACCCTGAGGGATGGTGTATGGGCTTTAGTCCACCACGCGTGCCCAATGCGGATTGGTAGACTACACACTTGCATCAGAATTTTTTCCTCACGATGTTTTCCTTCTCCGCTTAAAACCAGTCAGTATTTAGCTATGATGTAGAAAAATCCCGTACAAATTGTATAGACTGTTTAGAATTCATTGTATTTCGATGATACAATTTACACACTAACATAGGTAACCTATAGATTTGTACAGTTGAATAATCACACATAGGTAAACATTTACTGTCAACTCTACGTGGCGCAAACACGGGAGCATGCGGGTTCGAAGTACCAACGATTTTCTTTTGTAACATTATTTTTAACATTTTTTTTCGTTCACGATTTAGAACATTTCCTCGTTGAAAATATTGAGGAAATCGTTCAAAGAGCTCGTCTATTTAATTACGATTTGAGTGGATTAAAAACTCGAGGCACACAAGACACGATCACTGAATTTAAGAGAAGTTTATTCCTAATTTCCTAAAGCGCTCATGCGCGCTGCATATAAACGAAGTTTGGTCGTAGTTTCTATAGTAACCAATTAAATTCAATGATTTTTTTCATATTTTCATATTTATTTATTCATGAACAACTTAAATTGTGTCTGAAGTACAATTAATATTAACTTAAACTAAAATATTTCATCAGAAATATCAGAATAAAAGAATACCTATTGAGTTAAAAAGAAAAAGCTAAAGAAAAAAACCTAATAAGTTACTTATTAAAGACAAAATAATATTTAGCATAAATTTACCACAACAAGTCAATTTGTCTTTTTCCGTATTACACAAGTATTCAAAAGTAAACAAGTATTCAATTTTAAATTAATAACAATGTCAAGGGAGTCACGTTGCAGTTTCTGACCCGAGCACTCGTCTCGCGTGGATTTTTCGCGTCGCGTTTTTGCATGCCACGAGGCTCCGCAATCCTCAATCTCTTCTTGTTCTTGAGCAAAAACAATCCCTGAGATTGGGATAGATTCTTCCATAAACACTTGACACTGGCGGAAATGCAGTGCTAACGCACAAGCAAGAGTCCATTAAATATAAATAAAAAAAAACAATGTCAAGTTTCTAATGTCAAATAATGTCAGAATTGAAATTGAATTGAATGTCATAATATAAATTTGAGTACAAATACGTCAACAATTCAACTTTATCACCTAGTTATAACAATTATACTACAATAAACTCATCTACCGAATAAAAACATTTTTTCAAAAGAAGCGCTTTTTTCAGAAACAATCTAGTAACTAATCTCTATGCTTATAATGAGACAGATTTTCGTTAAAATATACATAGTTTCATTTCAAAGCTGGGATTAATTTTAGATTCGTATGCATGGAAATCTTGTAGGCACACTTCAAAACTATTCATTTATCGAAAATCTGACAAATTATGAAAATAGAGATTAATTATGTAAAAAAAAATTTACGAAAAAAAAAACTTTACTTGGATATTGTTGAAAATATAACCAGACTTCGTTTGTATGGAGCGCAGTATCATTCGGAGCGCGCTCTGAAGTCTGGTTATGGTATGGTCAATATATTTGTCACTGGTTTTTTCAGAAACTGGTTGGCCTAAAGCATCTTATGTTTCATCATAACATTTCTGTTTTTGGGTTACTGTTCTCTGTCTTCATGTCAGTTTAAAAATGAGGGAGTAATTGAGGTGGGGCAAACAGACAGACGGACAGACAGAATGGACGATAGCATCTTGTTTGACTACGGAACCCTAAAAAAGCTTTAATTTATTGCCAATTAAAAATCAACCTTGCCTGTATAGTATTACGTTTTTGAACCCTACACACTGTGTCAATCTTGCGTGTCAGCGATTTGCGGTCATTTGTTATGTCCGCTGTCCGTTGCGAGACGTGTCCGATGACGTCAGCAGACATGTTGAGGTATGACAATGATGAGGGGTATTCCGATTTCAATAATTTATTCACAGTTTTTAGGGTTTCGTACCCAAAGGGTGAAAACGGGACCCTATTACCCAACGTTGTCTGTCCGTCCGTCCGTCTGTTCTTCTATTTAGGGCTGTAACTATTGAATCGTAATAGCTAGACAGTTGAAATTTTCACAGAATATGTGTTATTACGAATTAGCTAACAAATAATAAAAATGACAAAACATACAAGCGTCAAACTTGGTGTTATAATAGAACAAACTTTACACTATAACAACAAATTATAAAAACCAGCCAAGTGTGAATCGGTCTCGTGCTAAAGGTCCCGAGAAAAGAACACTTTTTTGTATGTAAATATGTTGTGTGGTGGTGTGGTAAGGAAACCTCCCTCGGTGCGCGAGTAGCCCGATTCGCACTTGACCGGTTTTTTTATTAATGCATATTATGTTTTTTATTTCCCATTTTCTCCCGTGGGTGTCGTAAAAGGCGACTAAGGGATCTACTCAAGGATGGGCAGCAGCATCCTCTGAGTACACACATTGATTCGATCCAACTGCGATCGCCAATCCGCCTGCCAAGCGTGGCGATTATGTCAAATCCCCCCATTTCGGGGGAGGCTTATGTCCAGCAGTGGACGTTTATGATGATGCTGATATGATGATGATGATGTTTTTTATTTAGCTGTAAAACTAATCAATGTGAATAAAACTCATTATTGATGAAAGAGGATCTATTAAGTACCGAAAATATTTACCAACTAGCGATGCCCACGACGTCGCGTCGTACGCGCAGACCACTGACTTTAAAAACTCATAACTTTGGATTAAATGAATTGATTGCGATGAAATAAAGCCTAAATTTTAATTCAAAATAAGCCTCAACACATAACATACTTTTGTACAAACCCCATTTAAATAAGTGTAGTAGCTTTTAAGTAATGCGTGCAAACAGACAAAAAAGGTCTCAATGCATTCCATAACGTATCCTTAACGCCTCCAATTAATATGTTTGTAAACTTCTTCAATGTATATCCCCGTAAAGATTACAATTTCATTATATGAATATATGTAGGTATCGATATAGAAGGAATACATAACATTTTTACGAAACTTAGTTGACATACGCAGCTTCTCAAACAGACATACCTCGGATGCCATAAATTCAAACCACAACGACTTAAGGCTTTTAGTACGAGCCTTAACAGGACACTGCAAGATAAACAAACATCTACACAGAATGAGGCTTGTAGAGTCACCCACTTGCAGATTCTGCTGTGAAGCAGAGGAAACGCCCATACACCTCCTCTGCGAATGTGAAGTGCTCATTCACAGCAGGAGTCGCCATCTAGGTGGGTACGTGGTAACACCTACTGATATTAGGGACCTCCCATCTAAAAGCATAACACGGTTCACGAAGTCCGTGGGCTTAGGAAATGACCTTTAGGTCAAGGGTGACAGCTACAATAGATCTGTTCACGTCAAGGTAGCTATTGGTCATTGACCAAGCCCTTACAACCAAATAATAATAAAATAAAAATAATAACATACGCAGCTAAATGAACTTTTTTTTGTTAATTTCCCTTGTGTTCCTCAGGGAAAGTTGTTCAGTGTTATGAGTATAATCACTCATTAAAGTAATGCAACTGTCTACCTTAGCACCCTGTTTAATATTAATAAGTAAGGATGACTATCAAAATTAAAGTTTCCTATGATAACGTATTATGTTCCTTTTTCTTTCCCTAAGACTCACTTTTTGGACCTAATATATTCGAATAGCGTCCTTACATTAACGAAGGTGACTCAGATGAATATTTTTTAAAATTTTATTATAACATTCAGTTAATTCTAATTTTAACGGAGACGACGAAAGTCAGCATGTTTCTTTGACCTTGGAGCATGGTCACCTTGCGTTTTTATCATCTATTAATAGAGACGGGGGTCCATAACAAAAAAAATTACAATGCCAAATAGTGTTAAATCATGCATAGGCCCTACCACAGAACATTATAAGAGGGGTTAGAAGTGCAAAGTAGGCGTGGAACGTGTCGCTACAGGTTATGCAATGGTTTGCATAACACCATAAGGCGTGCGGCGTGGTGCGAGCGAGAGGGCATGAGTAATTGTAGCAGTGTGACCGTGAAGACAAGTGGCCACAGCCGTCTCCGAAGCAAAAGCGCTACTTTTCTAACCCCTCTTATGGGCCCACCACTGTCGTTGTGTAATGTAAACTATGAGTACCTATATTACCTTATCTTGTTGTGGGTGCTGGCAAGCCAGCAACACTTCGACTTAGAAGTGGGATCTTTTGTGTTAGCCCAAATACTTTATATTTTTCTACACCCTTCAAAAACAATGTTTTATGAATGAGGAAATATTATTAAGAAGAAGTGACCCAAGATTTTTAAGGAATTTCTCCCGGTTTTAAATATCCATCAAATTTAAACTAGGATCAACAGCGGCGACCAATCTCAACACTAGACACTAAATTCCAATAAGCTAAGTCGGCGATCGAATTTGGAACTAGCAATGAATTCCATCACAGAAGATACGAGGAGTAGGAAAAATAAATATCCGACTTTTTTCAATTGCAGACGAGAGTTGAGGGTTGAGTCAGGCAGGCGGCGAAAAGATTTAAGAGTTTTTACAAAATAATTACGGCAAGATAAAGGAAAGAGTTACTTCCACCTGTCGGCAGTACTTAAACCATTTAACTAAGAACCAGCCTCGCACTCGCATTCCCCTCTACCGGGGTACAAGATCAAAAGCTAATCAAGTACATTTACATACAATTATATACCTTATCACTAAACGAGACAGCATATAATTGCAGAACATGGCTTCAAACTAGTCTATCTATACTTTATATAATTATTTAAAAAAATCTAAATTACGATCTGTAATGCAATAAAATACAAAGATGCGAATTTCATGCTACCTCGTCCCCCGGAAAAAGTGTCAGAAAAGTTTTTTAGTAGAATTGCCTACACGTGTGATTAGACCATAGTTAAATGGTCAAAGCGGCAGCATCCAAAACCTTCTGAACATTCTTTGTTATCTTAGTACAAACTAAGTGGAACACTGATTTTCCATAGACAGCTTCCGCCATCTATCGGTTATGTTTCGAAGCACTATTTGTTGAACTAGGGTTCATATCGGAGTAACAGCGCACTACACCTCACGTGTTGCACTGTAGTAGTGAGAGATTTCGCCCATATCAATTACTGCCTTGTTGGTCTAGCGGTCTAGATAACCTGCTTACGATCCGGGTAGCTAAGGTTCGATCCTAGTGTCGGCCCATCGTCTTTTTCAATTTATTTCATAATTTGGCGCCCCCTAGTGCTAATAAGTGGCGACGCAATTAGGACGTCCTAAAATTCAAGGCGAGTTACCTATCTATATCCAATATACATATTTATCTATGCTTTTGAATGAAGGTGCAATAGTAATAGATAGATACGGAACGGGACAAATCAAAGTAAGCTAATAATCGAGTAGGAACAATAAATCCTGGTAGGAACGGGTCGATCTGCCACAGACTATAAATAGCGATGGTCATTTCCATTTGTAACAGGAAGGAGAGATATGGAGTTGTGGTGTGGTGCAAGGATAAAAAACAAACACGACATCTTTCTACGTACACTCCCTGCCCCCCAGCAGTTTTAACCTCAACCCCCTCTGGTAGGAAGCGTAGCGTAAAATGTAGACAATGGCATATTCCTTTCTCGCTCGTTCTCAATCAGTATTGCACATGCTTCCCTCTTCTTTTAAATTGTTCAGATTTGTATAAATGACACACAACGTGACAAACAAACGTAATGCGCCACAAGGGAGTGTGGGCTTTTGAACAGAATTTAGGAAAAAATGGTTACGATATGGTTTTTAGGTGTCCCTGATTCCATATTACCAATTTTTGGATTTTTTGTCTGTCTGTTTGTTTGTTTGTTTGCTTGTTTGATCGAGCATCACGCAAAAACTACTAAACCGATTTTGATGAAACTTATTTTGTTTGATAGCTTATGATCTGACTTAAAATCTGGTATATAATTTTTGCAGACGAAGTCGCGGGTAAACTCTAGTTTTTTTATATATTTTTTCCTTTTTTGATGACGGATTCCTAATAAGGACCTATAATCAAGGTGACATTTATAGTCTGAATTCTGATTAGCTTTTGTATAAAAAAACACATTTTTAAGTTTAATCGAAAATGTTACTTCTCGCTTATGTCTTGGTCTTTATACTTACGTCATCAAAAGTAAATTGAGATGAACATCTAACATCGGATTCGCATTTCGTTTTAATCTTTATTCCTTTTAACTAAGACTTAAATACGTATTTCCAATTGCTTTCCTTATGTTCGCTTTTCCTTGATTTTTATTTGCAATTGTACATGTATTTAAATTGTTATTAGTTTATCGTGGATCGTTTCAGTAGTTATAATATAGATTAGGTGTTGTGTGGCATGCATTGCAATGCATCTCGATACAAACCAACAAAAAAATCAAATCATTCCTCTATATCTATACTCTATACTATATTATATAAAACTATATCTTCTAAACTATTATAAAACTGTAACAGAAAGTTTGTCTGTACATTGAAGATATTAACAAAAAAAAAGTTACGATATGGATTAGGTGTCCCTGATTCCATTTCAACAATTTTTGGATTTTTTGTCTGTCTGTTTGTTTGTTTGTGTGTTTGTTTGGGTGTTTGTTTGCTTGATCGAGCATCACGCAAAAACTACTAAACCGATTTAGATGAAACTTTTTTTGTTTGATAGCTAATGATCTGACTTAAAATCAGGTATATAATTTTTGCGGACAAAGTCGCGGGTTAACGCTCGTCTATCTATACTATTATAAAACTGTAACTGGAAGTTTGTCTGTACATTGAAGATATTAACAAAAAAAAAGTTACGATATGGTTTTTAGGTGTCCCTGATTCCATTTCACCAATTTTTGGATTTTTTGTCTGTCTGTTTGTTTGTGTGTTTGTTTGTTTGTTTGTTTGAACGAGTATCACGCAAAAACTACTAAACCGATTTTGATGAAACTTTTTTGTTTGATAGCTTATGATCTGACTTAAAATCTGGTATATAATTTGTGCGGACGAAGTCGCGGGTTAACGCTAGTAATATTATAAAACTGTAACAAAAAAAAAGTTACGATATGGTTTTTAGGTGTCCCTGATTCCATATCAGCAATTTTTGGATTTTTTGTCTGTCTGTTTGTTTGTGTGTTTGTTTGTTTGTCTGACTTAAAATTTGGTATATAATTTGTGCGGACAAAGTCGCTTTCAGCTCGTAATAATATAAGTGTCGATGAAAGTGAAAAACTTACACGCTAAACATAAATGCATTACATACCTACTTTGGAGTGTGCTAAACTAAACAACTTTCAGTATGGGAATAACACGGAAATCGCGAAAAAAATGCAGCTGTTACAAAACGTCAATCGCTGCATCACAACTGTAATCGCAACTCGATGTAGTCACGATTTCAGTATTACTCCCATCCCATAGTGAAAGTTGTTCAGTTTGATGGTCTGAAGCACCACTCCTGAACTTTATAATTTTTTTTGGGCAGTTAGGGTTTTAACTCAAACCAATGATTTTTGATAAATAAATTATGTTTATGCTTAAGTATACCGGGCTATATTATTTATTTATTTTCACACTTAGTAAATTCGCTCTTATAAAATTGCCACATGCCTCGTCCACAAAAACGTACAGTTAAAAATCCACAACAGGCTTCGTCACAAGAGAATACATATAAATATCCACAAGACGTTTCGTCAGCAAAATAATAAATAAACCTACACTAAACGGGATCGTCATAAATCGTGATACCCGGCACAAAGGATCCCATCACACTAGCTGCAGGTTCTGCGGAGAGGACATGGTAACTCCCCTACACATTCTCTGCGATGTGGTCCATTAATGTACAAACGAAGTATACATCTTGGCAGACAGGTACTGGCTCCGGATGAGATACAAGAACTCCCTGTTAAAAACCTACTGCGATACCTAACTGCTGTAGGGATTAATAGGGAACTGTAGGGGGGGCGTTCACAAAAGATCAGCGATGGTCGAAGTGGCACAGACGCAAATCTGTTAAGGCCCCAATCACCCAATAATAATATTTGCGAAGCCGCCCATTCCGCCGCTGACCCAGCCGCACGCATAGTGCCTCTAATGTGGGATGCCGCATATGTGTTTACACAAGTGGCATCCCATAAAAGGCAGTAAAGTATAGAACCAGAACCATTATAGAAACCATAGAAACTATACAGGGTGTAAGTGACAGCCTAGTAAATACTGAAACGGCGAAGTCAGACCATGAAACTGAACAACTTTCACTATGGAGCCTACCTCAGGAGACGCAAAAAAAAATTCTGCTCTCCCATACATTTAAGTCGGGTAGGTACAGCAGTTTTGTATGGGACATCTGATTTTTTTTCGCGTCTCCTGAGGTAGGCTCCATAGTGAAAGTTGTTCAGTTTGATGATCTGAGTTAGTCTGAGTACCCTAACTAACTTATATAGAATTATAAATAACTTATAGAAATCGCAAAAAAAATCTGCTGTTCCCATGCATTTGGGTCAAGTAGCCATTGTCGTTTTATATGGATTAACTGATTGAAGTTTTCAAGATTTGGATGTTTGCGTCATAGTGAAAATTCAGTTTGATGGCAAGCACGTACTATGATAATATTGTAACGCATTTAATTTTGCACCCGTTGTAGTTAGGTAGGTCTGCCACATACACACCGAATAAACCTGATTCGGAATTGGTTCCGGATGGAGTGTTGTCGCTTTCAGATATTTTTTCACTAGATTTAGTGGCTTTTTGATGTCTTTGGTGGCATTTTTTTAAAGATTTACAGTCATATCGCACAAGTGATTTTTGAGCATAGGCGTTGATGGAACGATACCGTATCGTGATGGTGCAGTTGCGACGTCGTTGCGGTATAGTTGCGAAATTGCCTACGCTCAAAAATAGCTTGTGTGATAATGGTTCATGCATTTTGTATGCAGATTATCTCTAATGGTAAAACTATCGATAGCCTTTTGATATAGTTGCATAATATTGAAATTCAATTTACAAATCATCATAGTAACGTCATGACCTCATCGTATGATACGAATTATCATGTACAGAAATTGTTTGTTTCGTTTTAATTAATACTTAAAAATGCAATTGTCATTCTTTTGGCGTTTCATACATTTTTATTTTAGGCATTTTTTAAACAGCACTTTAGTATTTTTTGTTACCATAGTCGACAACACTGAATCCTGAATCAGGATTCAGGATCGCAATTCCGTATGTGTGTCGCGAACCTTAATATTGTTTTTCTCTATATTTTTTTCAAACAAATTAATAATGAATATCTTGGACATTGTCACACAAATTATCTAGTTACATTTAAAGTACCTGGACTTGTATTATGATGACTAGACAACGATATAGAATACATATATAGATACAAACATCCATGACTTGGGTATAAATATTCATATTCATCATATAAATATTTGTCCCTTACGGGATTCGAACCCGCGACCCTCGGCACAGCAGGCAGGTTTTCTACAGACTGTGCTACGGGGCCGTCATGTTTTTAATGTTCTCCGTTCACGTTGTTATTATTGTCCCGTTTTGTGATACAAAATACTCATAGTGTTTAATCTTCACTTTGATGTGTAAGGTAGAAATTATTCTCCCCGAGTAAGTAGATTATCGGATAAAGTTCCAGCCGATGTCAACTGATTGGTTCACTAGTTAAAATATACATAAAACTCGTATGTCTGAACGTACATCCCTCCCGTTAATGGCATTAAATACAAGCACGAATAACATTTGCAATTCAAAAATATCGGCTGAAAAACAAACATGAAAAAAAGCAACTTTTTTACATCATTAATTCAGTTGATATTTTAATGTGCTACCCAAACCTTTTTTTCAATAAAATTTTGATTTATTCGCAGGGTTTTTGTTCTGGGTTTTTTGGGGGAAAAAAAGGAAAAAGAGGTGTCATTTCCTGGACGGAGAGCGTGTGGCCATGTTAATTACTCGAATCATGTTTTTATTCGGATTCCCTCGAGTTTCGTTTGTTGTTTTTTGGGTTTGTTAATTTAGTTATCTCACTGTATTACTTTCCGAGTTTTTTGAGGTTTCGCAAATGTTGCCTCTGGTTTTTATTTGCTGAATCCGTAATTTTTAACTCAACCTTATCTCAATTGAACAATAAACAAATGATAGGTTTAAAAAATATATACAATAATAGCGTCGGTGGCACGTTGCAGAGCGGTATGGACATTCAATCGCAAACGTCCGGGTTCCGCACGGACGACTTGTTTACAAATATTTTTTTCTAATACCGACTGCTGTCAAACAGTGAAGGAAAACATCGTTAGTAAACCTGCATACGCTAAAAAAGAATATTCTGATGCGTAAGTGAAATCCACCAATCTGCATTGGGCACGCGTGGTAGACTAACGCCCATACACCCTCTTAAAGGCATAGGAATAGGCATTAGTCACCCACGTGTGCCCAATGCGTAATGAATCCACAAAATGAATATGAATGGACATTATTGTAACATGCACTGTAGCTATGCAAACAGTACAAAAACTGATATGGTGGCATTCCAGTTTTTGTACTGTTCGCATAGCTGCGTGCATATTACAATAATATCCATTCATATTCATTTGTATCAACCATTGAACAGCTGTAGCTGCTAAACCGACTGGAGTTATGCAGGCAGACCTTAGCCATCCCTATCACATAGATGCCCTTCACCCTATGAATACTGAATCAGCCTTGCAGGTTATGATAACAAAAAGTACGTCTATCTATTATACAGGAAGTCCCGTAAACCGACATCAACCCGGCGGATGCTGATAGGTTAGGTCATAAAAAAACTCTGTCACCAGGGCTCTGCCCACACGATGAGAAAGAAGAAGAAGGTCATGACTAAGCTGAATATCAAAATTTGACTTTTGTAAAAGTGTCTTGATTTTTGAGATATTGACAGTTTAAACACAGACACTGGAAAGAACATTAAAATTTGTAGCCGTGGCACTTAAAATAGTGAATAACGTAAAGAGTTTCACGAATTTCATAAAACTGTCCTTATCTCGAAAATTCAGAACTGTTTCCTAAAGTAAAATGTTGACAAATTGATTGATTGATTGACTGTATTTTTTATTTTTTTATTTTAGTATATTCTGGTTAGGCATGAACTAACCTATTAGCATCCACCGGGTGGACGTCGGTTTACGGGACACCCTTTATTATTATTATTTGGTCATAAGGGCTTGGTCAATGACCAATTAGCTACTGCGACCTGGACAGATCTATTGAAGCTGTCACCCTAGACCTAAAGGTCATTTCCTAGGCCCACGGACTTCATGAACCGTGTTATGCTTTTGGAGGGGAGGTCTCTAATGTCAGTAGGTGTTATTATGTATCCACCTAGATGGCGACTCCTGCTATGAATGAGCAATTCGCAATCGCAGAGGAGGTGTATGGGCGTTTCCTCTGCTTCACAGCAGAATCTGCAGGTGGGTCAATCTACAAGCCCCATTCTGTGTAGGTATTTGTTTAACTTGCAGCTTGGGATACCTTTTATACTAGAAGGCTTATCGCTAAACAAAATTAAACTGTAGAATTCATTGCTCAGCTACTAAGCTAGCATTTCACTACAGTACATCTGAATGGAGACTTACAAAGCGTAGCTATTTATTATTCTCCACAAGGGCCCATTATCAGAGCATTTGATACTCAATGCCGGGTTACGATCGACTTCGCTTCGCTGTGCAAATGGCGACAATTTGCAATTCAAAACTGCTGCAGTGTGTCACTTGCTGTTGTTAAATTCGGATGGAGCCTTTTTGGTTATTGTTTTCTGTTTTTAATCGACTATTATTTGGGGTGTAGTTAATCCATGATATTATTAAGTCACTATTTTAAAGGGATTATCAGACCATGAATAATTGTTTCAATGGGACATTTTTCGCGATTTTGTTTCGGGAATTCTCATAAAATAAAGTCAATTTTAAAGTGAAGACTTTAATCACCTGCTGAAATAAGGCTGCTGACGAGCTGGCACAAAGAGGGGCGAAAGAGGACGCCATATGCCCCGAGCCTTACTGCGGAATCTCTCGCAACACCTCTAGACATGTGCTAAAGGAATGGGCGGTGAACCAATGCCGTAAGCTCTGGTCGGATACACCAGGACTGAGGCATGCAAAAGAACTTGTGACCACTGCAAGTTAAACAAACACCTACACAGAATGGGGCTTGTAGATTCACCTACTTGCAAATTCTGCTGTGAAGCAGAGGAAACGCCCATACACCTCCTCTGTGAATTCGAAGTGCTTATTATAGTAAAAGTTGTTCAGTTTGATGGGTAGACTCTTAGTTTAAAAGGATGCTAATGATATCAATTTCACCCTGTAGATTAAAGTTTACACCGTTTACATAAAACTACTCCTGAGTGTCCAGAGGTTGTCAAACTTTCCGAACTGGCGAGATATAATTTTTCCGTCCCGTTGAAACCCATAAAAGTAATTAATGGGTTCAATAAAAAAAAACAATTATCTGTGCGCGTAATAAACAGCATTTTAATAATATTTGCTATATATCAATTGGAACTGGCAACCTTTCGCTGCGTACACGCAAGTAGGTCACCTTTCACTCAATTTGGCGATGACGCTCAAAAGTATGTTAAGTATATGAAACGATTTTTTACCAAACACGTAAGCGGCTCGTTGGTCTAGGGGTATGATTTTCGCTTAGGGTGCGAGACGTCCCGGGTTCAAATCCCGGACGAGCCCAATTTCGTTTTTGTTTTCATCAGTTGTAGAAAAACAATTTATAAAGAGAGGAATAATGCCCGCGAGATTTTGATGAAACTTGAAATACGGTATAACTTCTTTTGGTTCTTACGTGTAGTAGCCCAGTCATTTTACGGTTTGAGCCGGGACTAATTAGTAATTGACATTTTTTTTCGGTATAATAT
Organism: Agonopterix arenella; assembly: GCA_927399405.1. Taxonomy (NCBI): domain Eukaryota; kingdom Metazoa; phylum Arthropoda; class Insecta; order Lepidoptera; family Depressariidae; genus Agonopterix; species Agonopterix arenella. The sequence continues at coordinate 16,162,385 of OV656704.1, read as the reverse complement.
TGAAGAGCCAATTTGAGCCTAGAAATGTAACAAAATAAAAAAAAATCACGTGAGCAACAGTTCCAATTTTAAAATTTTGCTATTATCTCGTTCTAAAAAACCTGATGGTAAATTTTTTTTTCACTTATTTAAGGCATTATACATTATACATACTACAAACATGGTATGAATATTTTTGTCTACTTAAAAGGTTTTGAAAAATACATTCGTATTTTCTAATAAATACCTCATTTTTAAATTTCGTTGCCTATTTTATTGCTCAAAAATAATTTATATTGTTCAACCTAAGTCAAATGAGTGCATTGGTATTAATATTAATAATTTAAATCCTTCTGGGACACATAATTATTAATATTAATGCACTCATTTGACTTAGATTAGTGAAATGAGTGCATTAATATTAATAATTTAAAATTTTTCTGGGACACATAATTTTGATTTCTGTGTTGAGTAGCGATTTTTTTATATGCTTTAAGATAGTCCTTTTGTCACTAAATGGTTCCGATTACAGTTAGTAATTATTCCCTACCCCGCCTAAAAAAACTCCGTAAAATGACTGGGCTATAAAGGGGTAACCGCATATTTATTCGATCTGGGCGCGGTTATAATGTCCCCAAAACGCTCATATATTTTACGATAATATTATGCTAATAATCTTAACTAAGTTTGTAGAGTTCATAATATTTGACTTAACTTGGGATTTGATATAGGACCATGAAGAGTGAACCTCCTCGCATACCCTGGTTCAGTGGTACCTGTCTTAGTAGGAAGCTGGTTAAAATAGCTTTTAGGCTGAGATCCGGACACATTCCACTAAACAAATTTGCGTTTTTAATGAAAAAGGCTCCCTCACCTAATTGCGAGGTATGCGGTACTGTGGAGGATGTTCAGCATTTATTAGCGGAATGTGTCCGGTACCAATCGCAGAGGCTATTATTGTATAATAGTTTAAATCTAAATATTGTGAATGTAGGCTCTTTTGTCACCATTTTAGCCGCCCCTACGTCGGGAGAGGCTAAAATGGTGTACCTTTTTATTTATAGTACTAGTGTTTAATATGTGTGTTTGTTTGTATATTCGTTAGGTAGTGTTAGGTTTTTATTTCATTGTAAAATTGTATCTTTTTGTAGAGTCTTAAGGGTTAAGGCACGATGGGGCTGACGTAACCTCAGGGTTAAAAGCTCCAAAAAAAAAACAAAAGAATTAAAAAAAAAAAAAACTTTGAATTATTATTGTTTTATGAATATTAGACTTACAGTTTACTAGACTTCAGTTTTATTGGTTTTCAAAGTTGTTGTGATTGTAGGACATGATAATAGTGTAAATACGTGTCAAAGCAATAAAAATAATTATTTTATCTGTGCAATAAAATTCTAACCGCTACTGATATCTTAATACAGATTAATCTATATCTATACTATTATAAAACTGTAACAGGAAGTTTGTCTGTACATTGAAGATATTAACAAAAAAAAAGTTACGATACGGTTTTTATGTGTCCCTGATTCCATTTCACCAATTTTTGGATTTTTTGTCTGTCTGTTTGTTTGTGTGTTTGTTTGTTTGAACGAGTATCACGCAAAAACTACTGAACCAATTTTGATGAAACTTTTGTTGTTTGATAGCTTATTATCTGACTTAAAATCTGGTATATAATTTGTGCGGACGAAGTCGCGGGTTGGTCGCACAATGGTGCCCTAAATAAGGATTAGTTTATTGAGATAATAACATTTACGTTTCATTGTTCATCATGTTCCTGATCACACCGAAAGGGATTTTGGTCGTATTATTATAGAATAATATACATGTAAAACTGTAGAAAATGTGTTGGTATAATAAGTAGTTTATTAGGATTCCGTAGTCAAACAAGGAACCCTTACACTTTCGTCCATTCTGTCTGTCAGTCTGTATGTCTGTCTGTATGCTCTACCTCAATTACTAGCCCATTTTTGCACCTATTGAATCTATATTTGCGATGAAGACAGATAACAGTAACCCAATAACAGAAATGAGGTTGTTATGTAGAAACACATTTTTGTCGACCCCCCATACAACGAAAAGAGGGTTCGAGTCCGACACGCTCTTGGCGTCGTTTTATAAACTGCATTGTTGTCAATTATATCTACTCAGTCAGAACACTATTCAAGCAGTAATGGAAACGACTACCTATCCTAATAAGTTCGAATCAAACACTAAAACTTAATTCTGAACATTATCTATATACTATTATAAAACTGTAACAGGAAGTTTGTCTGTACATTGAAAATATTAACTAAAAAAAAGTTACGATATGGTTTTTATGTGTCCCTGATTCCATTTCACCAATTTTTGGATTTTTTGTCTGTCTGTTTGTTTGTGTGTTTGTTTGTTTGAACGAGTATCACGCAAAAACTACTGAACCGATTTTGATGAAACTTTTTTTGTTTGATAGCTTATTATCTGACTTAAAATCTGGTATATAATTTGTGCTGACGAAGCGCGACTTCGTTAACGCTCGTACTATTATAAAACTGTAACAGGAAGTTTGTCTGTACATTGAAGATATTAACAAAAAAAAAGTTACGATATGGTTTTTAGGTGTCCCTGATTCCATTTCACCAATTTTTGGATTTTTTGTCTGTCTGTTTGTTTGTGTGTTTGTTTGTTTGAACGAGTATCACGCAAAGACTACTGAACCGATTTTGATGAAACTTTTTTTGTTTGATAGCTTATTATCTGACTTAAAATCTGGTATATAATTTGTGAGGACGAAGTCGCGGGTTAAGTATAAATCCAACAAAAATAAAAATTATACTTTATTTAACACCGAAAACATACGCAGCTAAAATACAGAGAGAAAAAATACAGTACAAAATAAAAGGCAGTCTTATCGCTAAAATCGATTGTTTAATATAATTTTGTGTTAAGTCTTATTGACGTCAAGTCTTTTAATACCGCCTCGCTACCTCGCCTGGCTGTGGTAAACCTCTATTAGAATCGGTACTTGCTTGAGTAATTTAGCGATCACTTGTTTCCTTTCACTTTTATTACTCCTATGATAAGTGAAACAGAAAATATCGCTCACAATGTTAATATTCGAGACAATTGCCAACCGGCTCGTTGGTCTAGGGGTATGATTTTCGCTTAGGGTGCGAGAGGTCCCGGGTTCAAATCCCGGACGAGCCCGAATACATTTTTGCACTTTATTTTTTAATGTACTATAGTGAGATTATTTCACTATAGTCACCTGGGTGATATCACCAGATTGATTATCCTTGGTGTCCTATGATAACCTGACGAGTTTATCAACCAGGTGATCAACATTGACTCGATTTCCACACATTTCGACACATGTAAATTCCAGCTGATTAAAGGATACAGGAGAATTGCATTATTGCTCGTAGAGTCGATGGCCGATGGGGCCAAAGAGTTCTCGAGTACCCCGTACCGGAAAGCGTGGGTGGGCCCCTACGAGGTGGACTGACGACCTAGTGGCGGAAACCCGTTGGATGAGGGCAGTGCAGAACTGGTCGTTGTGGCGATCCTTGGCTGAGATGATGATGATGGAAGGAGACTTGACTTCATAAAAATTAGTGTCCTCAAATCACCTGTAGAGAAGAAGGACCCTATTTAAATATACAGTTAATCGGAAGCGGATCCTTACCAGAAGAACCCAATCACTGATATGTTCATGTAACAAAGTTTAAGAAATATACATTTTTCATTTTCATTTTCACTGTCTATACCTCGTTTGCAATGTACATTGAAGATACGGAAGTAACGAACGACTGTCGTCATTCTCATTATCGTCATCGATTATCTTTCTACGAATTCTGTCGATGTTAATTTAAACTTCCTCTTCATGTAAGTGTTTATAGTCTAAACCTGCATGGCGCGGCTCTTTAAGGTCTAAACTGAGTCTAAAGAACTGTTAAAGAAGAAACAATAATGTCATACAATATAAGCAGTAGGATCATATGTGGCATCACGTAATCGATGCGATCAGCGATGTTGCTGTGCCCTTTATGCATAAGCATATGCTCACAACTAAATTCCCCGAGGGGGTATACATATTAATCTATGGAGGGGGTAGTCAGAGATATTCTAAAACCTCAGAACATCCACGTTTCACTAGTAGTACCGTGTTCTCTTTACGTGTGTGCTTAAACTGTATATTTTTGAACTTCAGGTTTAACCTCAAATGGTTTTTAAGTACGGAAGAGCGAATATTATGTTTTTTATTTTTTTATTTTATTGTATCGGTACACTTACATTGCAATAAGATATTATGTAGAACTAGAGTTTAATCCAATTACACATGTACACAGCATCACTATCTTTAAAACATGGCGGAGTGAGTTTGTTACATAAATTAAAATACTAATTAACTCCTAAAACATCGAAGCGAAACGAAGCAAGTACATTTAAGTATACATAAGCAAGGCACCCAAATTTCAATAAGCATCAACATCCAATTACCTAACTAGCATTTTGTTCCAATCCAAAAGTGAAAATAGAATTAAACCAAAGTAGGTAATTATTAAAATTAAAAATGAACTCATTAATTTACATTAACAAAGTAAATTAAGCAATTTAATTAAATTAATTTGAATTACAAAAAATTATGTTAAAATTTGTTGTTAGTAATTGTTAAAATAAATATATTTATAAATAGCATGCAAAACTTAACTGATAAATTGTGCTGGGTTAAGAACAGCAATGATGCATCTTTTAAATCTTGCAAGACTTTTGTCAAAGATGTCAAGTTCTATATGTTCAGAGCTGAGGTCATTGTTAAACGTATTAGGTAGTATTTAACTGATAATCTATCTATACTATTATAAAACTGTAACAGGAAGTTTGTCTGTACATTGAAGATATTAACAAAAAAAAAGTTACGATGTGGTTTTTAGGTGTCCCTGATTCCATTTCACTAATTTTTGGATTTTTTGTCTGTCTGTTTGTTTGTTTGTTTGAACGAGTATCACGCAAAAACTACTGAACCGATTTTGATGAAACTTTTTTTGTTTGATAGCTTATGATCTGACTTAAAATCTGGTATATAATTTGTACGGACGAAGTCGCGGGTTAACGCTCGTAATAAATATAAATGCTATTTTTCACAGATCTAATTGCTGCTATAAAATACCTGTGATTCTGTTACTTCAAGAATCAAAAGTAATATCATGAAAATCTTGGACACGATTTTTCTCCTTCAATTTGTTTTTTTATCACTAATTTTAGAATACCTACAAAAATGTGTTTGGGCTCGTCCGGGATTTGAACCCGGGACCTCTCGCACCCTAAGCGAAAATCATACCCCTAGACCAACGAGCCGGCTGGTAAATGTCTCGAATATTAACACATTATGTGAGCGAGTACTACAATAAGTACTTATATCAGCACTTTATTATCTGGTCCATAAATGATACTTATTATAATCTATAATCATTTTGTAAAGTATACAGTGTTGTTACAAAAATACTCTAGTTAATAATAATTATTTAAAGAAGTGGTTTGACCCATCAAATTGAACAACTTTGACTATGAAGCCAATATCGAGAAAAAAACATCTGCTGCTTCAAATGAAACTGCAGTAGGTACTACTTGACTCAAATGTATGGGACAGCTGATTTAAAAAATTAAAGTGAGTGGGACTTTGTCTTCAATTAGTGAATGTTGTCCTAATGAGGTCCTACTCGAAGTAGTTTAAAAATATTAGCCCAGTCATTTTACGGAGTTTTGTTAGGAGAGGTGGAAAGTAATTATTAATTGGACTAAACAAACATATTTAAAAAAAATCACAACGCAACATAGAAATCAAAGTTGTGAGTCCCAGAAGGCTTTTAAATTAATAATATTAATACCAATGCACTCATTCGAATTAGATTTAACAATATAAATTATTTTTGAGTAATAAAATAGGCATTAAAATTTAAAAAATGAGGTTTTTATTAGAAATGCGAATGTATTTTTCAAAATGTTCCGAGTAGACAAAAATATTTACACCATGTTTGAAGTATGTATAATGGTAATGCATTAAATATGTGCAAAAAAAAATACCATCAGATTTCTTATAATGAGATTTAATAGCTAAATTTTAAATTTGCAACTGGTTTTTTTTTTATTTTGGTACATTTCTGAGCTCAATTTGGTCTATAAATACTATTCCGAAAAATCAATTATTAATTAGTCCCGGCTCAAATCGTAAAATGACTGGGCTATATTCGACACGTCCACGATCCGATAGTCAACTCGTTATGGTTTGGAACGCAGTGTTTAATCTTGCCTGACTATCAATAGTTTGACAGTAATTACACTCGAGAGCAATGAATTCGGGTCACCAACATACCTTAATATCTCAGAAACTAAGAATGATGGCTTACTCAAATAAAAAGTACTTTATAAACTATTTAATACTTCTAATTAAATTAATAACATTTCTTACATTTTATTTGTTTTACTTAATTAAAATACATAAATACAAATACGTCAATTCTATCGCAGAACAAAAACTTAAAATAAAATGTTTTTTGTCACAGATAATTATAACATTTCGTCACATTAGTGAATGTTAGTGATATAATTACCACATCTATACTATTATAAAAGTGTAACAGGAAGTTTGTCTGTACATTGAAGATATTAACAAAAAAAAGTTACGATATGGTTTTTAGGTGTCCCTGATTCCATTTCACCAATTTTTGGATTTTTTGTCTGTCTGTTTGTTTGTGTGTTTGTTTGTTTGTTTGTTTGAACGAGCATCACGCAAAAAGTACTGAACCGATTTTGATGAAACTTTTTTTGTTTGATAGCTTATGATCTGACTTAAAATCTGGTATATAATTTGTGCGGACGAAGTCGCGGGTTAACGCTCGTTAATAATAAATGTTGAATACTAAAAATAAAATTTTCAAAAAATACATTATTTTGTGTAATAGCTTTTTTATGGGCATTCCTTTACAGCAACCAGAAATTTTATTAATTTAAGTAGTAGTATTAAATAGTCTATAAAATACTTTTTATTTGAATAAGCTATTATTCTTAGTTTCCGAGATATTAAGGTTTATATTGTTTACCCGTATTCATTGCTCTCGAGTGTATTATGGTAACAATATAGCTATCGATAGTTTTGAAAAGCAATAAAAGCAGTATCGATACTATAAATTCGTCACCTATAAAGTAAAAATTATAGATACTTTCGAAAATATCGCTTGCACTAACGATATTGCTACTTATTTTTCGAGGTCACGATAATATCGATAGATTATCGATACTATGTTAGGCAACATTAATAGTGTTATTGCTAATTAAATACCGTTTAAGTACTTTCACTTCATGCTTTATTACATGCTATTAAAAATATTATACGAGTTGCATAATGATTTTATAATGGAACGAAATGGTAATATTGGAAGACTTTTACGAGCGGCTCGTTGGTCTAGGGGTATGATTCTCGCTTTGGGTGCGAGAGGTCCCGGGTTCAAATCCCGGACGAGCCCAAATATGTTTTTGATAGCTATTTATAATTTTAGGATAATTTTTGTATGGAATAAAATAAAAAACAGCGTCTTTGCTCAATGGAGGGTGTAAAAACAACCTGTTGGAGCCGTCAAGGGTTGCTTCAGACCACAGAATACTATAATTTCCATCAACCTGAACCACTTTCTCTACCGGACGAGTTATCGAGTTATATTTGTAGTTGTGTATGGAACAGCTGACTTTTTTTTTGCGATTTCAATAATATCGCCAAAGTGAAAATTGTTCAGTTTGATGGTCTGAAGCAACCCTTTAAAGCTCCAACAGGATTTTTTTACACCCTGTATACTGTAGAGATTTTGATACAGTTTTTACTAATGGATTGACTAATTCACGGGGAAGGTTTGTATCGCCACCTAGTTGTTGAAACACCTCAATTTTTTAATCAGTATCAATATTTTATAGGTGTCTTCAGATAATGAAACTAAACAACTTTCCATAAGGTGGTTTCAGTCCATACAAAAGTTTAGAAAATCTAGTTGCCGCTTCACAAATAACATTTGCAATTTATAATATAATTACGAAGATATAAAGCTTTTAAAATTTTGCAAATGTTATTTGTGACGCGGCATCTAGATTTTCTAAATTATTTTTCCATATATAAGGTCTAACAAAATTAAGTGAAACTATTTTAAGGGGATGATCAGACCATTAAACTGAACAACTTCCTCTATGGGACCAATATCGAAATCGAGAAAAAAAAATCTGCTGTCCCATACATTTAGGTCGAGTAGGTTTGTATGGAACAGGCTGATTTTTTTTCGCGATTTCGATATTGGTCCCATAGAGAAAGTTGGTCAGTTTAATGGTCTGATCACCGCCTTAAAATAGTTTCACCTAATTTTGTTAGACCTTATATACAAAGTTACTTATATTAATACCGTCTACGCGTATTGTGCGTCAAAGTTTTGTATAAAATTAATCCCTCTGCAACAACCTACAGGAAAGGCTAGTGCTGTTTAGTAGATAATGACACAGTGCAGATAAAGGAGTCAGTTTATTGTAGACCCACAAACGGTTACGGTACACTCTAAAACATAATTAAATTTACTTTATTAATCGGACGACAGGTTAGGTAAAAATGCAAACGGAGTTATGAAATCTATACTATTATAAAACTGTAACAGGAAGTTTGTCTGTACATTGAAGATATTAACAAAAAAAAGTTACGATATGGTTTTTAGATGTCCCTGATTCCATTTCACCAATTTTTGGATTTTTTGTCTGTCTGTTTGTTTGTGTGTTTGTTTGGGTGTTTGTTTGTTTGTTTGTTTGTTTGAACGAGTATCACGCAAAAACTACTGAACCGATTTTGATGAAACTTTTTTTGTTTGATAGCTTATGATCTGACTTAAAATCTGGTATATAATTTGTGCGGACGAAGTCGCGGGTTAACGCTCGTCTAAACTATTATAAAACTGTAGCAGAACGTTTGTCTGTACATTGAAGATATTAACAAAAAAAAAGTTACGATATGGTTTTTAGGTGTCCCTGATTCCATTTCACCAATTTTTGGATTTTTTGTCTGTCTGTTTGTTTGTGTGTTTGTTTGTTTGTTTATTTGTTTGTTTGTTTGTTTGTTTGAACGAGTATCACGCAAGAACTACTGAACCGATTTTAATGAAACTTTGTTTGTTTGATAGCTTATGATCTGACTTAAAATCTGGTATATAATTTATCTCGCTACGTTGACGGGAGCCGGAGATATAAATATATAACCGCAAGTGCAACCAATGTACGGTACCATTTCAATTTCAACTAAGTAACACTAATTAAAATTAAAAGACTTGTAATAAAGTAAGCAAATTCTGAAGACTGTTTGATTTATAAATAACGAAAATAACAATAAATTACAAAATAAATACCAATAATTATAAATTTTATCATTGTCCAGTGCTGATGACTGCACCGGTATAACATTGTTTTTCTTTTTGGCTATAAAATCTTTCAAACTCCATGGAGAAAACCTTTGCATAACAAAAAAAAACCTTTGTACTGGCCACAAGAAAATAAGATTCGAATTACAAATTTCTTGACATTTTGTAGAATTACAGTGCAAACAAAGCAGGAGTAATTATTTTAAAAAAAGCTGCACGTCAGTTTCAAACAAAGAGAATATAATCATGATTTCAAATCAGCAGCCGAAAGATGTCTAAAACTCGATTTTTAATTCGGAATGTTTTTATTTACGGTGTAATCACACAGTTACGCAAGACTGGATAATAGCTAATATTTTAAAGCAATTATAAGACAGGTAAGGAACTATTTTGAAATACCGTAAATTATTACTAAAATACAAACGAACAACTCTAACAAATTAATAAGGGTCGGTTTTTTATGCCGCCGATGCGATGTGCCGCCGTGCATTTTGCGCATTTTTCTACGGCGCTCCATACAAAACGAAGCTTAGTTTGAACATTTAGTAATTAAAGTAAAAAATGAATGGTTTTAAAACAATCTAGAAACCAATATCTGTGATTTCCTTTTAAATGTTTAGTTCTAAAGTTATCTTGACTCAAAGTTTGTAGTCCGTGCTGCGGTCCGTCCGTGTCGTGTGTCGTCCACCATTTGGGCTCTCTCTGAGGAACCTGCCACAGTCGCTTGATATGAGCTTTACATAAATTAATGTAACATTCGGCAATAGCCGACTGCGTCCTTCCGGACGAAATTATTCGCTGGAATCCAGGCCCATACGTGCGCCTCAGCCGTTGTTTCAAATGCACGCAAATTGACAGCGAGTGCTGACCAGGCGACGTTGCAGTGGAATGCGGCCGTCACCGATTTCGCGCGCATCTGACCGGATTGCAAGATGTATATGGTTCTTCTTATATGCAGACAGTTTTTAAGGGTATGATCAGACCATCATACTGAACAACTTTCTGTATGGGACCAAAGTCAAAATCTCGAAAAAAAATCAACTGTTCCATACAAAACTGCAATCCTACTCTACAAAAATGTATGGGGCAGAAGATTTTTTTTCGCGATATCGATGACAGTCCCATAGAGAAAGCTGTTTGATGGTCTGATCATCCTCTTAAAAAAGTGTCAGCATATTAAGTTAAATAATATAAAAAATAAAGTAATATATATATAAAGCACCCCGACGCGTTCCGTTCAGTGATAATCATACTTAAAAAATAATTTTGTATCTATATGTAATAATTTAGTACACTTGATTGTTTTCAGTAATGAAAAATGCCATCACGAAGAAGAACTAATAATCTCACTAATATTATAAACGTGAAAGTTTGTGACGATGTTTGTAAAGTTGTATGTTTGTGGCGCAATCACGCATAAACGGCTGAATGGATTTTGATGAAATTTGGCACGCAGATAGAATGTGTTCTGGATTAAGATATAGGATACTTTTTATCCTAGCAATGGGTTCCTGTGGGATAAATTACAATCTTTTATCATGCTGAAATGGTGGAAATGAGGTGGAGGTTCGATTCTTGGTCGAGAATGTTTATTTTTATTTTTTTTAAATACATTCGACGACTATATCCATTTTTCACCGGATTAGACAGAAGCAGTTAGGCTTGATATGTTAAGGGCCTGTCCTTCAATCATAATAATATCCTGAGATCATATCAGATCTAATATTAGCGCAGGATGTTTTATTTTGGCTTTTTTCTAATTTTAATCCTACCATCCTACCAGGTATCTCACTAATATTAATATTATGTTTGTGGTTCTATCATCAACACGTCTCAGAAATTCGGTTTTACAGATTTGATTGTATAGGTACTGGGCGAATTGGAAAAATAATCTTCTTCTTATCGTCTCGACTTCAAATTCTGAACAAAGTCGCTAAATAGTAGCTTGCCAGAATCGGGCAACCGATACTGCACCGTCGCTAGCAGCCATGAGCTCCTCCTGCGTGCAGATGTTAGGGCACGCAGGGCACGATGTGAGATGGGCCATCGTTTGTGGAGTTCCACACAAGCAAGTCACATTTTGCGCATCCGAGTATCCCCACCTGACCATGTTTTCCTTACTGCGACCGACCTGGGTTCGAAGTCGGTTTAAAGACTTCCAGGTCGCCCAAGGCAAGTCATGTCTAGGCGTGAGGCTCTCAGACAGCGACACAAATGGAGTTGGGAGGGACACTTTTTGTCGCCATAGAGTGCACCTTGCTTGCGCTGGGCCAGTATTCAGGGGGTCGACACACTTCATAAAGCTGCGTCGGTTTGGCAGCTTTTGCGGCGCAGGAATAAAGCCATGCATGGGATGTCGTGTGTCGTCCACCATTTGGGCTCTCTGTGAGGAACCTGCCACAGCCCTACTTATATCTGGGGGCGCTATGCCAGCCAGTGGGTAAAGCAACTGTACTGGAGTCGGTTTCAAGCAACCAGTTATAATCCGACACGTTTTGTTTAGTGCCGGTATCAACCAGCTTGGCGTGGGCAGATCGGCCCCACACCGGGCAAGCGTATGCTCCAGCGGAGAACGCGAGAAAAATAATTAAACAAATAAATAAATAACGCTCACAGGCACAAACATTATTTTAATTATCCCAAGCAAGCATTATAGGCTTTTTATTGTGGAAACCATACAACAACGGCATAAACATATAACATCCAAGACCGAACCGGGACTCGAACCCAGGACTCTGGTTTGGCAATCTGGCGTGGTAACCATTACACCAACCGGGTCGGCAAATACAAAAAATCCTCTTTCTTTTAACCTTTTCTAAAGTTAGTGTTCATAATTTTATCGTAGTATTGTTTTCATCTTAATAGATGGCGTTGCGTGTTTTTTTGAAGCAAGTACCATACTCAATTCACGCTCAAGACATCTCAGATATTCGATCTTACAGATTTGATTGTATAGTTACTTACCGGCTGAATTAGAAAAATAAATAACGCTTACAGGAACATTGTTATGATTCCAAGCAAGCACTATAGGCTTTTTATTATAGAAACCATACAACGATGGCACAAACATTTATAACATCCATGACCGAACCGGGTTTCGAACCCAGGACCCTGGTTTGGCAGTCCGGCGAGGTAACCATTACACCAACCGGGTCGTCAAATATTAAAAATCAAGTGTTCAAAAATTTAATCGTAGTATTGTTTTCATCTTAATAGATGGCGTTGGGAGTTTTTTTAAAGCAAGTGTGCTACAATTATTAATTCAAAAATCTAGCTATAGCAGGAGCTTACAAATTTAGTTGATTATATTATCGTTGTAATACATCGTTGTAAGTATATTGATTGTTTGAGTCCAATCTGAGCCAATGCTACGGAATGATAACCTTATTTTACAGAAAGGACGAATTTTGTTGCAGTAATTCTTGCCAAATTTTTGTTTTGTTTGATTTTCGGTCTCAATTATGATTTTTTGAGGCCTTGTGCAACTTAACTATAGAACATCATTCTACCATAACGTATAAAAAGGTACCTACGTATCTAAAAGGTCCTTATAATATAACACCACAGGTCAGTAATGTAGCTACTTACATAATTGAAAATCTTTTTTAGCAAATTGACCATTAGCTTCCTAGAATATTATCGTTTTAGCTCTTGCCTTCACTATTTTTCAGTAGCCCGCGTGGTAGAGTATCCTCTAACGTTTATACGTGAGTGGAGGTCTGTGACCCGCAGTGGGTCGTAAGATGATTATTATGCTGCTCGACATAAATAAAAAACTAATAAACGACGAACAGTAGAAAAATTAAAGTGATGGATCCAGTGAATGACTTTTAAATCTGATACCTTCAGAATTACTTGGGGTACTTTCTGATTTTGATTTAGCTTAAGTTCATGACTTTCTTATCTTATTATGGGAAATGGCAAGCCAGCAACACTTCGACCCAATGGTATCTTTTGTATTGAACCCTACATATTATTTTCTTCATCCTTGAAAAACTTGGAAAATGAGGGAGGCAATAGCGTTCAGGGTAAGAAACCTGCAATGAACAACCATCTCTCAGGAGTCACATACGTTTACCCACCAAGACATCGCAGTCACACAGTACAAAATGTTCCATGGTTTCCTCCTCCTCTCCACACGCTCGGCAACCGGGATCTAGAGTGAGCTTTATCGTGCCTGTTGCGTAGTGCCCGGTGAGGGCTCCGACGATGGCACGAGCTTTGCTCCTGCTGTTGTTCAGTATGAACTGTGGGATTCGTGGTGTTATATTGCTGTTATACTCTGACACCAGGGCTTTGCCCACACGATAATAAGAAGATTGCTGATGAATTTCCTGCAGTGTTGCAGACCCGAGAGGCCAGAGCATTCTAGCCTGTGTCTTTTATCAGCCCATTCCTTAATCGCCATTCTAATGTTACATGCCAGGATTCCTAGACTTGGTTCGGACCATGACCTTCATGACCTTAGACGAGACATTGGACAAAATTACATGTCTACGCAGACGAAGTCGCGGGCAAAAGCTAGTACTATTATAAAACTGTAACAGGAAGTTTGTCTGTACATTGAAGATATTAACAAAAAAAAAGTTACGATATGGTTTTTAGGTGTCCCTGATTCCATTTCACCAAGTTTTGGATTTTTTGTCTGTCTGTTTGTTTGTATGTTTGTTTGGGTGTTTGTTTGTTTGTTTGAACGAGTATCACGCAAAAACTACTGAACCGATTTTGATGAAACTTTTTTTGTTTGATAGCTTATGATCTGACTTAAAATCTGGTATATAATTTGTGCGGACGAAGTCGCGGGTTAACGCTCGTAAATACATAAAATGCACCGTTTTGACTTTTATTGGTAAGATTATTTTTCCTATTAAAACGGCACATGTTTAGAAATGCTTGTATAGGAACATCTTAGATGTTAATACGAAAATAGAAATAAAAAACTAACATATCTTACCGAGACAAGATGTGCGCCAACTGCGATTACGCGACACTCCGTTTAGATGAATTATAGCTAATATTACCACACCAATCTTTCTCATATTGTTCTTGAAAGAATTATTAAAATCGGTTCAGATTTGGGGAATACGAAATCGTGATTTCATCCATTTTTTATATGTAGGTAAAATCAGTCCGCGCTGTAACTGTCACTTTCGCACTAGTTCGGTTGCACGAGAACAGCGCGACATTACGGGACCTGGCACTAAAAAGGGATTTCTATTAATGTTCAAAAAGAAATCTATCGGAATCAAATACCAGATAAAAACAACAAATTGCGGGTAACAGGTCAGAACAACAAAAAACGAATTATTTTGCTGATTTCGTACAAAGAATACCGTTTGTAGCTTTGACACAGCCTACCCTCTTAACCTTATTACCTCTAACCCTTTGTTATTCGATTCCACTCCGGCCGAGGGTCACACTTATCAACAAAATCTGTCAAGTTCGAGTCGGGCTTTAACATTCGGGGAATAGAGTCATGAGTTTATTCTATTCTACTAATATTATAAACGCGAAAGTTTGTAAGTATGGATGGATGTTTGTTACCACAGATCACAAAAACTAAAGGGAGATGGGAAAAGGGGGCGGGGCCAGTGTCGCAGCAATATGCGCAAAAACGGAACACATTGTTCGCGACAGTAATGATTTAATATATTATGAGGCTGAAAGCCTGTCGAGATATTATGTGTAAATAGTTTACAATGCTTGCGTAGTACTAAAGATTATTCGAACGTTGAGTTCTGATACCGTAATGGATAATAAGCACATTCAAGATAACAAAATACTCTCTATCGCGTGGTACTGGTGGTGATGCGACACCTGGCCCTGTACCCGGACTTTCGATGTTCAATATATCACCACTGTTTCGGTCCGCACTTCATTGTAATAGAGTAGACATTGGAACGAAAACGTTCACGCAATTGCGAAGTTCGAATGTGCGGGTAGAGGCCTAGGTTTCGTACTCAGCGCGTTGGTTGGCATCTCTCTAGATTTCTATGTTTGTTACTCTTTTACGTAAAAACTACTGAATGGATTTTAATGAAACTTTACAATAATATAGCTTATACATCAGAATAACACATAGGCTACAATTTATAAAGATATTGTGTGAATTGTCCAGACGAAGCGCAGACGAAGCGCAGACGAAGACGGGCACCAGCTAGTCTTTCATAATGTGAATAATAGATTCACGTTTACGAAAATACTGACATTACTGCTCTATACGGAATTTCGGAGTAGGTATCAATTCCAAAATTGAAATCAGACAGTGTCGGCGTCGGCACGATTATGTTTCCAAGTAGTTTTCGACTCACCGACTGCTTGTCTTAAACAATATTGTAGTGCAAACTGAATCTGAAACAGATTTCAACAGAAGACCTTCAACAATAAGCTAGCTTTGAAACCAGCTAATAGATTTTAATAATAGTCAATGTCAAATAGAATGTCGAGGTCAAATGGAATGTAGATATCGAGGTATTAGAACTCTCAGAAATCGCAAAATTAAATGCCCATTAATTTTATAAACACTTGATGATTTTTAAACACTTTTAAATTTTTTAGGGGTAGTTGAGACCATGAAACTGAACAACTTTTATTTTGGGAGCAAAACTTAAATCGCAAGAAAAAATCTTCTGATTGATATATTTGAGTCTAGCAGGCATGGAGTTTAGTATGAAGAGGGAATTTTATTTTTTCAACAAACTTGCTCATAAAATGGCCCTTATTTCACCGCAATTAGGCACATAATGACACCTATAATCAAACTGTGACTTTTTCATTACTATTATTCACAAGTGAATTATAGGTTTTTTTCTTATTGGTTGAGTTCAAGAAGCTTAGTTAGTAGGTATCTAAACTTCTTGGTTGAGTTCTTGAGTTGCTTTGTTCTTAAAAAAGATCATATTCAATAGTACAAATTAATTCTCTAAATAAACTTTTTATTTACTAAATAAAATGATTTTTTATTATTATTTTCTTCACAAGTGTGTTGAAAAACGTCGTATGATACACGTGTGTATTGATGATTACCGTCCTCGGCTCTCTCTCAGACGGCGCCTCAGCGGTAATCACCAACATTACACACTTGTACCATAATGTACTATTATTTCATGTTTGCTTGTAAACGTTGTTTAGTTTCATGGTCTGAACCGCCCCTAAAACTTTGCGTTTTCTGAGTTTTAATACCTCGACCTCGGTTGATCCCATAGAGACTTATGGGTTTTATCAGTAAGAGGATCGAATGGAATAATAAAAAAGTTTTGTGAAAATTTCAGTTTTTCTCGATGACTGTACATTATTTCAAAATCTATGAATGCAGAAGTAATATACTCAAAAAGTTAGGGTTAGTCTCGTAAGAACGTTTTCTTGTAGCTGTAATGCTTAATGCACCCTGGATATGTAAATTTTAGAACATTTTTAGGTCACGGAACCCTTAAAAATACAAATATACCAACATTCTGTTTGAGAATCTACATTCTTGATTAGGTAGGTTTTGTATAATCGATATAATTGACGTAGGTTCTACGTATTTCCAATTTCGTTACGTCTTGTGGGTATCGTTTCAGATAGAATTGGTTTTCATAATTAATAATAATCTGAACCAAATAGTGCCTAATTATAGATTACCTACCTATATTTTAGAATATTTATGTTAATCCATAGTATTTCGCACTTTCAATGTTGGTCCCATAGTAAAAGTTGTTCAATCTAATGATCCGAAGCATCCCTTTAAGTATCTATGTAACATATTATTTTAGTTGGATGTCTTTTTTAATTTGTTTTTTTTTTGTAACTACCTATAAGTTACATTGTGAAAAGGTGTTAGCTGTAACATAATGTAATACATTTTTTAAATAAATAAAAATTTTATTTTTTCAATATTTTTATTTATTTTTAATGTACATACGTACCTTCCTTTATTTGTCTTTAATAAAATAAGTTACCAATATTTAAAATTTACATCCTGTAGATAGAATCAGCTTAGGTATTGTTTTGTTTTGTAGTTTACCTAATACTTGAAGTCAATGCACACTGATCATAAAGTTTACTTTTATTTATTATTTTTTTATTTGATACTTTATGACGGCCCGGTAGCACAGTCTGTAGTGAATCTGCCTGCTGTGCCGAGGGTCGCGGGTTCGAATCCCGTAAGGGACAAATATTTATATGATGAATATGAATGTTTGTACCCGAGTCATGGATGTTTGTATCTATATATGTATTCTATATCGTTGTCTAGTCATCATAATACAAGTCCAGGTACTTTAAATGTGACTAGATAATTTGTGTGACAATGTCTAAGATATTTATTTATTTTTTTATTATTATTTATTGTACACGTAAAATTACAGAAAAAACAATTAAAGTAGACATGTACATTGTACACCGATATACACCGATAATATAATATTTGAGCAGGATATTAGTTTTATTGTAATATTATTGTATTATTCCTATCTTCTTTGATTTTTGTTGCGGGTTCCAAGATATAGAGTCATCTCATCCCACGGCTCGCTGGAGTTCATTGTCTAGTGTTTTAGTATAACTGTTGATCCTGGTTTACAAGAGTTACAATGATTGTTATGAGAGTTGGACTTATCATCATCCGCCTACATACGTCCTACTACAGTACAGGCCAACCCTCAAAGAAAGTCTATGCTGCTCTCAATCGGTGAAGGAAAACATCGTGAGGATAACTGGAAGACGAAATAATGATGCGTTTGTGTCCACTTATCTCTCCCTGAGGGTAGGCATGTGCCCTGCAGTGGGACGTAGATAGGTTGATGATTAAATGAGGTATCTTTTACCGTTTAAGAGCAGTCGCGGTAAATACGGTTTAAGAATCTTTATTTATCATAAGAATAAACAAATTCACTTACATGAGAAAATTAACTAATAAATTAAACAAACAATTTTATCAATTTGGCGTACGTAGTAGGTACATCGAAAATATTTGAGTCGATACAAGCTATACAAAAATAAATGCAACAAACTCAACTCAAACACAAAGACATTATAAGATGACATCGATATATATTTATTGGAAGTGTCATTGTGAACATGTTAAATTATTTTAGAAAAGTCCCATAAAATATGTGTTTTTAGAGCCTTCTTGAAGGTGCTTAGAGTTTTAGTACCTTTAACGTCTTTTGGCAATTTGTTATAAATTTGTGCTCCCTCATAAACTAGGTTCTTCTTGCCGTAGTTAGTCCGAGGTGGGCGAAGATGAATACTGTTCGCGTTTCTTAGTATTTGTTTATGAACGTTAAGTTTTTTTGTGAAGACAACTTGTGAATGTATACTTTTATTTAGGATCTTACGTACCAAAATACAGGTGTTATATTTGTAGGTTTGAGTAATGTTCATTATTTTAGTTTCTTCATAAATTTTCCTGGTTGACGACAAAAAGTCATAATGAAACAATACCTTGATCAGTCTATTCTTTCTATTCGTATATGTCGGTAGAGCAATCATAAAGTAACATTGAAGGGTGAAACTCAAAGTGTAAAATGAGAAACCCCATTTCGGAATGAAGTGTGAAAATCTGACAAATAAACAAAACAGTACGGTTCTAAGACAAATTATTGGACTCGAAATTAACATCAAAATGTTTTGATTGAAAAAGTTTGTAATCTGTTCGTAGGTCGCTCGTTAAGGCGGTGAGCCTTAATTAATTATTTATGACCCTTTTTGAAAGATTGTTCTACAACTTTCTGTTTTTAATTTTGATTTAGTATTGTTTAATTTACATTGTTCTGGTTTTCTGTTTGAAAATTATTTGTAACTGTCTAACCAACATAACAATAATTGTTACCTACACTCGAGAGCAAAATACGGTCGCATTGAGAAACCTCCTCCTTTTTTGAAGACGGTTAAAAAAACGGATCACCAACATACCTTAATATCTCGTGAAATAGAAATGTTAGCTTATTCAAATAAAAAGTATTTCATAGACTATTTAATACTTCTTAATTTAATTGCTAAAATTTTTAGTTTTCAATTGTTTGACTTAATTAAAATACATAAATACAAGTGAATCAATTCTGTCGCAGACCAAAAATTGGAAATAACCATTTTTTATCACAGTTATAACATTTCTACATATTTTAGTGTATGTAAGTGATAAAATTAACTCATTAATAATAAATGTTAAATACTAAATTTTTTTTTCAAAAAAAAATTTATTTGGGTTTTAGCCTTTTTTATTGGTATTTACTTTATAGCAACCAGAAATTTTATAAATTTAAGTAGTAGTATTAAATTGTCTATGAAATACTTTTTATTTGAATAAGATATCATTCTTAGTTTCCGAGATATTATGGTTTATGTTGTTGCTGACCCGTGGTGACCCGTTTTCATTGCTGTCGAGTGTATAAACCTACTAGGTATACAATGCATCAAATGAAATAAATCCATTGAATAGATTTCGGTAAGGTTTTAGAAGCGTAAAATTATTTTCGCTTTCTGTATGAATTTAAATCAATAACTACCAGATTCGAACGTAATATCTTGTTACTTCTTTACAAAATATTTGTAGGCCATCACGGCATATTTTGAAGTCTATGTAAGAACTTATTACTAAAATCCTAAGTGCCACTAAAAGTTTTCACATGATTTTATTACATTGTATGGATATTTCCATTTCTTCTTTTCGTGTCAATGGTTCTGCAGTGATGTTTTAATATTTTAGTACCCAGGTGTTCGGTGAGCCCATAGAGATCTAGAGAGATGCCAACCAACGCGCCGAGTACGAAACCCAGTGTTTTTTTTATTACCATCACTACCACGCGATAGAAAGTATTTTGTTAGCTTGAATGTGCTCATTATCCATTGCGGTATCAGAACTCAACGTTCGAATAATCTTTAGCATTACTCAGGCATTGTAAACTATTTATACATAATATCTCGACTGGCTTTCAGCCTCATAATATATTGAATCCTTACTGTCGCGAGCAATGTGTTCCGTTTTTGCGCATATTGCTGCGACACTGGCCCTGCCCCCTTTTCACATCTCCCTTTAGTTTTTGTGATCTCTGGGTGAGCTTGACAGCGTAAGGAGTAGTTGTATTTAAATCCTCTATCGTGCAGGTTTTCATTTTCTTCATTACTTTTCAGTCCTAACTATCTACTAAAAAGCGCTTAATTCTTCAACTAGTTAATTTACAAGTGAAGTAAACCAGGAAATACAACGGTTTTCGCGAACTACCTCAAATTATCCGAATACTGCAGGTGTTAAAAGTTCAAACCATTATTTAACTATATACTAGCAGTATATCACTTCCTTAGCATTTCCCCCTACAAAGATATATTCGTACAAAAAACCGACGCCTTACCTTCGTGTACAGTTCCTTGTAATGTACAAACGCATTTATCAAGTTGTATTTTTGTAACGAGTATACGAATATCAGGTGACAGTGAAATGTGACAATAGGATGTCCTGTCCCGACTTACAGTGACATGTCTTTAACGGATTTTAAAAAGGGAGGTTCTACTACTAAATTTACCTATTCGGCAGATCTGTTTGGGCATTTCATGATACTCCTCCATTTCATGATTAGACACATTATTTCACTATGTGAAATGTAAATGTATTCGGGTTTTGCTAATGTTAAAATTATTATTAACTTTCAATTTTTGCCGTGAACGGTCATCCCGACTACGGAACCCACCACTATATGAGGTCCGAAACACTCTTATTTTTTTTAATTTATTTATTTAAGAAACAAACAGTCACTTAAAAAACATTAATTTTGATTTTAGGATACACTAGTTACAGACCTTGAGTTATCTAGCTGTCTGCCTTCGCCGGTTTTAGTTCCTTTTTGCTTATACAGGGTAAATTTTATATCGCTGCGAATAACTTCAGCATGTATTCTACTCATCAAACTGAACAACTTTCACTTTGGAGCCAACTTCGGAAAAGCGAAAAAAAAAATCTGCTGTCCCATACAAAACTGCAGTACCTATTCGAGTCAAATGTATGGGACAGCAGATTTTTTTTTTGCGATTTCGAAGTTGGCTCCATAGTGAAAGTTGTTCGGTTTGATGAGTAAAATACATGCCGAAGATATGCCTAGTGATATAAAATTTACTCTTTATATTATACAGGGTGAAATTGATATCATTAGCATCCTTTTAAACTCGGAGTCTATTTATCAAACTGAACAACTTTTACTATCGGAGCAAATAAAAAATCAGCTGTTTCATACTAAACTTCAATCTCGACGCGCGAGTTCGCGACTCATATGTATGCAACAGCAAATTTTTGTTTTTTGCTCTGATCGGTCTGCTTCCTTAGTAAAAGTTGTTCAGTTCGATGGGTAGACTCTTAGTTTAAAAGGATGTTAATGATATCAATTTCACCCTCTATATTCAGCTCAAGTTAAATAATTCCTCTAAAATACATCACCTCTATAAACTTTATTATGCAACGTCCTCAAAGATGAATATTCGAAATATTTTGCAACTTCAGCTCCTACTAAAATACAGTTTTAACATTTAATTTTGCAGCAAATTTTGATGCAAGCATGCAATAATAAACCCAGTAAAATGTTGATGAAAACGTGTTTTTGGCTGGAGCTCCCAAATTTTGTTTGCTCGTACCAAACGCCTTGTTTTTAGTATCACTTAAGGTTAATTACAATTTAGTTTGAGCTGGAGACTAGGAAAAAATACTGGATGAGCTATTTTTGGTGACAGTAAAATTTATGAAGGCATGTCGCCTTTAATCATCTTGTATCAGGTGATCATAGTATACAGATGAGTCGCTTATGATCGCCTAGTACTCTTATATATTCCATAACCTGCGTGATATCAACCAGGTGATTAAAGTGGAATAAACCATATCTACAGGTGATTTCGGGAAACTAACATTTTTTGGAAGTCGCCTCGAATGAAAATCACCTGGCTGATTATCAAATGGGCTTCAAGTTTCATTATTGAATAAATTATTTTGTTTTTCATCTTATCAACCGATAGTCGTCTACTACTGGATAGCATTCCCCCAAGGATCGCCACAACAACCGGCCCTGCACTGCCATCATCCAATATGGTTTCCGCCGTCTTCACCAGGTCGTGAGCCACGCTGCGCTTTCTGGTATGCAGTCGCCACTCGAGAACTCTTCGGTTTGGCGGCTATTTTGACTTGTCAGTGATTAATTCATCAGGTGATCATTGGATACCATGAGTAAGAAAGGGAAGCTAGGAACTGGAAAGTTGATTTTTTATCTAACCTCTATGGAGGTGTTACTGGGAATGTTCATCCATTGAAAAGGGAAGATTTTCCACTAGGCTATGTGTAAAGCCTGGGGACCGGCCGTGTCCAAAAGTTCTTAGTTGAATCTTGTATATGTATCGAATCTCTGTGATTATTTCTCTTGCGCGATGTATGTCTTGCATTCGATTGTGAACCTTATTTGTAGTAGGTTACGAGTAACGTATTCACGGTGAACGTTGTCTATGCATAGAGCATATTTCCGAGAGCGACGGTATCGCCATCTATTGGCATCTTTCCTATAACTTGTGGGTACTGACATCAGTAGCAAGTCCCCACATCTCTAACATAAATTACCTTTATAATTAAATAACTATAATATACTACAGTTTACCCACGACTTCTGCACAAACTATATACCAGATTTTAAGTCAGACCGTAAGCTATCAAACAAAAAAAGTTTCATTAAAATTGGTTCAGGAGTTTTTGCGTGATGCTCAAGATCAAACAAACACACAAATAAACAAAGAGACAGAAAAAATCCAAAAATTGGTGATATGGAATCAGGGACACATAAAAACCATATCGTAACTTTTTTTTTTTTTAATATTTTCAATGTACAGACACACTTTCTGTTACAGTTTTATAATAGTTTAGAAAGACTACCTACTAACCAAAATTACAGAAACACGGCAAAATCAATCTCCAATCCTCTGCGAAACGGCCTAAGCGATATTAGACCGCAACAACAAACGCAATATCGGCAATGTTATGCATTTTCATTCTAATCAAACTAGGTACCATTGTTGATACCTATTATATTACATTATACAATGAGTGATATTCCATTCCAGGAAAAATATTTTATTTGCCGTTGGCAATGGACTACGTTCGAATAAATTGTTGTTAAGGATAGCAATAGGTGTCGTTGTATAAAAAGTGTTGTTATTGACATTTGCAAGGAATGGCGTTGCAGAAAAATTTTTGAATTGACGATAGCAGTAGGTGGCGTTGTACAAGTACCTACAACATTTTGTTGTTGTAGACGCTTACATTGTATGGGGTTGCAAATGTGGAAAATGGACGTTGGCCACAAATAATGTTGCTAAATTTTTGTTGTTTTTAGCGTCGACATTGAATGGCGTTGCAAAATACATTGCGTTGGGAAATATTTTTTGTTTTTAAAGCTTAGGAAAAATCTTTGCAAAATTCTTGTAGATTTTTAAGAACAATATTAATGCTGTTGCAGACATATTTGTATTAAACCTGGGAGTACTATACCTGGTACAAATTCATACATATTGTACAGATACCTGGGAGGCATGATGTACAAATCTGGCAACATTGAGCACAATATTCAGCACCGAATAGCAGCCGCGTGGTTGAAGTGACGAGAAGTCACTGGTGTAACCTGTGACAGGAAAATGCCGGTCCGAATGAAGGGCCTGGTCTATAAGTCCATAATAAGACCAGTCCTCATGTACGGTAGTGAAACTTGGGCCACAACAAAAAGCCATGTCCGAACTGTACAAACAGCCGAAATGAAGATGCTGAGGTGGATGTGCGGTGTCACGAGGCACGATAGAATCCGCAACGAGTATGTGCGAGGTAGCCTGGGTGTTCGTGACATTGCAGATAAGCTTCAGGAGTATAGGCTTAGGTGGTTTGGACACGTGAAAAGAAAGCCACCCGAATATGTAGGAAATATAGCACTGCAACTGTCGATTCCAGGACAGAGACCAAGAGGACGTCCGAAGACTAGATGGATGAACACAGTTCGTTGTGATATGACCGAGTGCAATGTCTCCGAAGACGACGTCAGAAATAGGGCAAGGTGGAGAGAGCAGATACGGAAGGCTGACCCCACCACCATATGGGATTAAAAGCCAGGAAGAGAGAGAGAGAGAGAGAGAGAGAGAGACATATTTGTATTTAAATGTTAACACAAAAATAAATAAAGCCGATATAAAAAAAATATTTTTGAGTCCTATTAGTCTAGCTCACTTCAGGCCGAACAAAAAGAAATCCAGGCAAATTGAAACCGTTCATAAAACGTTCCTACATTTTCTTATGATAATAAAACCTAAGAGCTATAATTTAAAACCCATACAATTTTCTGTAACAAACTTGACCTTTCTATTATCGCTTTAATCGTTTCGGTCAGCTAATTATTCGCGGGAAAAAGCGGGAAAATTGCTCGAAGGTTGGAGCTAGGGTTGTGAACCAAGTAATCGTGATCTGACTCGATTAAGCAATTCGACAAACTGAATAACATTAATTTGTTACAGAGTTATCCATATCTGTCTGTTCCAAATTCGTCATCAGCCTGTCATTGTCGCTAAGCATAATGATTTTCCCAAGGCGCGCCACAAAACTCTATCCTCGGCCTTCCTCATCCAGCCGCTACCTGTCACAGATCTTCAGTCTAGAGTCGGAAAGCGTCCCACACTGCGCCTGCCAGATTCTGGACTTCGTATTTCCAATCGCCAATCGGTTAATATTTCTTACTTATTTATTTATTTATCTTTATTTATCTTTATTGGTTATCAAACAGCAAATTACTTAATGTCTAATACAGCAACATTTAAATTTTACAGGGCCAATTACATGATAACACGTTTTAAAAACTGTTTAAAGTACAAAGGACAAAACGTAAAAAATATGAAAGATTTGGACAAATAAAAAGACTAATGTGCTTCTACTTAATGACCGAATTGTTTGTCGAGTATGTTAATGTTTTATGTGTGTAAATAATTGTATTTATGTGTATGTGTGCGAATGGGTGTCAATAGTATAAAAAGATACTGAAATGAAATGAAATTTGTTTAAAAAAAATGTTATTTATATGTGGTTTAATAGTCTGCATTCTTTACTGCGTCCTTCGCTCTTTTGGTATACTGTCCCAGCGACATGAAGAAGATATCAGAATCGTACATAAGGTCCTCGTGAGCGTCAATACATCGGTTCAAAACAGAATTCCTGGGATAATTACTTACGCAGATATTATTGAGTTTTAAATATCAAACTTCGAGAAAGAGATCAACCGTCGAATCCAACTTGGTTGGGCAGCGTTCGGGAAGCTACGTAGTATCTTCACGTCCCAAATACCGCAGTGTCTTAAAACGAAAGTCTTCGATCAGTGTGTGTTGCCAGTGATGACATATGGAACAGAGACGTGGTCGTTCACTCAATGCCTCATAAAAAGGCTGAAAGTCACCCACAGAACCATGGAGAGGGCTATGCTCGGAGTTTCCCTGCGAGATCGAATCAGAAATGAAGAGATCCGCAGAAGAACCAGAGTAACTGACATAGCCCAAAGAATTGCTAAATTAAAGTGGCAGTGGGCGGGGCATATTGCTCGCAGAACCGATGGCCGATGGGGCCGAAAAGTTCTCGAGTGGCGACCGCGTACCGGAAAGCGTAGCGTGGGTAGGCCCCGCACACGGTGGACCGACGACCTTGTGAAGGCGGCGGGATCCCGTTGGATGAGGGCAGCGCAGGACCGGTCGTTATGGCGATCCTTGGGGGAGGCCTATGTCCAGCAGTGGACGTCCATCGGCTGAGATGATGATGATGAAATATCAACACTGAACATAAAGTTTAGAAACAGAAAATGTCTATTTTGCCCTCTCTTGATTTGGGTATCGCCCGAAAGGTGCAGGAAAATAAAATAATGTGATAAAATGGAGATTCTGCGGTTTTATTCCTTTCGACAGTCCACAAATTAGGAATATGCAACAATTACAGATATGACATTGCCACTTCAGCTTGCAAATTATCAGAGCTATAATTTCAACTTATTTTTAGTTCTCTACAATGACGTTACTCGTTCTTAACTACATGGTTACTCTTTTCTTTGCTCGATAAAATGACGTTGGATTTGATGAACTATATTTCCTTTTGTCAGGGTTCACGTTTCCACCAAATTGGTAGTTTATAAATACCTACTGTATTAGATTTTATATTGTTAAACCGAATAAAGATATACAATTTTCTGTATTTCTAAACACGATCATAGTCTGTTTGTTTCCAACCAAAAAAAGATCTTCCAACTCATTTGTGACTCGACTCAAAAAACTGTGAATAAGCTAACTAACTCTCATCTATCCCAACACTAATCATTGTTTCTACAAAGGAAACGAGTCACACATAAATCTGTCTCAAACACTTTATTACACGCTTGTACCGTTATTCTGACACTATGGTATTTTGCACGTACAGTCACGCACAGTTTGTTTAAAATGTTTTTATTTGCAGCTTACTCTAATTTAATTAGTGTCACAGAATACGAGGTAGAATAGAATAGCCGTGTGTTTTTTGGTGAAATGACTCACTCCGTTTCTTCTCATTCGAATCCTACACACGGCGATAGATCAATCTACCCAAAGTTGAAATTTATGTCCATAAATATACAGTTTAACTGTTGATCCGAGTGTACAAGGCAATTATTGAATTAGGTTTCAGATGCAGTGTTTTGTGGGCAAAGAGCTTTAACCTCATGTTACTATACACGCTAATCAACGTAAAAAGAATCACAAACGTTTTTCAGGATCCCTGTAATACTAAAATAACCATCTACCTAAAAGAGTTAACCAATATACATATAGCCCAGTCATTTTACGGTTTGAGTCGGGACTAATTAATAATTGATATTTTTTTCGGTAATTTGAGCTTGGAAATGTACCAAAATAAAAAAAAATCCCGTCAGCAACAGTTCCAAATTTAAAATTTAGCTATTATCTCGTTATAAAAAACCTGATGATAATTTTTTTTTGCATATATTTAGAGCATTATTATACATACGAAAACAAAGTGTAAATATTGTTGTCTACTTAGAAGGTTTTGAAAAATACATTCGTATGTTCTAATAAAAATCTATTTTTTTTTAATTTAAATGCCTATTTTATTGCTCAAAAATAATTTATATTGTTAAATTTAATTCAAATGAGTGCATTGGTATTAATATTATTAATTTAAAAGCCTTCTGGGACTCCCAATTTTCTATGTTGCTTAGCGAATTTATTCTTAACACGAAGAAAAGAAATTTTATTATGCTTTCAGATAGTCTTTTTGTCACTAAATAGTGCCGCTTACACTTTAAAAGTCCAATTAATAATTACTTCCCACCTATCCTATCAAAACTCCGTAAAATGACTGGGCTAATATTAAAGCTTCAGAATTGATGTATTCAGGGAGAGCTATAGCAACAAAAGATCTGTTTTACGTATTGTTTTAGGGTTCTACTAAAGTACAATGCAAAAATGAATTTGGGCTCGTCCGGGATTTGAACCCGGGACCTCTCGCACCCTAAGCGAAAATCATACCCCTAGACCAACGAGCCGGCTGTAGTTTGCATCGAAAATTGTAATCACAAACTATTAAGTACTATCTTTATGTGTTTGCCATAAACGTTTTAAAGTTGATAGGTATCATATCATGTGATAGGTATTAATTTTATTACATTAGGATTAAAGTAATAAGTCGAAAATAAATATAACATTTGAAGATAAAATCAGTTACGTCCTAAGAGATGTGTGGATGTGGATTAAGGATCACAGCAAAAGGTGCGCCTTTATCTCTGCTTACCCCTCAGGGTAAGAGGCGTGACGTTATAGATAGATATGTATAGAGAATTAAATAAATAAAATAAATAAATATCTTGGACATAATAACACAAATTATCTAGTCACATTTAAAGTACCTGGACTTGTATTATGATGACTAGACAACGTTATAGAATACATAATATAGATAGAAACATCCATGACTCGGGTACAAATATTCATATTCATCATATAAATATTTGTCCTTTACGGGATTCGAACCCGCGACCCTCGGCACAGCAGGCAGGTTCACTACAGACTGTGCTACCGGGCCGTCAACACATAGGCGGGTACATGTAATGTTAAAGTCAAAGTCAAAGAGTAATTTATTGCAACTATAGGTTGGTTATAAAAGTTGTTACAATGAAAATGTATCTCTATAGTTTGCCTAGAGAGGCGTACAACAATAATCATAATAGTAAGCAAAATTAAGAATTGAAAGAAAAAGAAAAACTATACTAAACAAAACCATTAAACAATTTAAAAATTAATAAAAATGTCATCATCATTATTATAATAAGTAAGTAAACAATTCTATCAATAATAATTATAATATATAAGGTCTAACAAAATTAGCTGAAACTATTTTAAGGGTATGCTCAGACCATCAAACTGAACAACTTTCTCTATGGGACCAATACCGAAACCGCGAAAAAAAAATTTCATATCACATACAAAACTGCAAACACAACTTGACTCAAATGTATGGGGCAGTAGATTTTTTTTTGAGATTTCGATATTGGTCTCGTAGAGAAACTTGTTCAGTTTGATGGTCTGAGCATACCCTTAAAATAGTTTCAGCTAATTTTGTTAGACCTTATATATGTCATTCATTAATAATTGCATTATTGTAAGTCCCAAATACATAAAATTATCTAACTACTATCTAAATATCGTCCATTATATAAGGTCTAAGAAATTTAGCTGAAACTATTTTAAGGGTATGATCAGACCATCAAACTGAACAACTTTCTCTATGGGACCAATATCGAAATCGCGAAAAAAATATTAGCTGGTCCATACAAACCTACTCGACCTAAATGTATGGGACACCTGATTTTTTTTCGCGATTTCGATATTGGTCCCATAGAGAAAGTTGTTCAGTTTGATGGTCTGATTATCCCCTTAAAATAGTTTCACCTAATTTTGGTAGACCTTATATAAGTCATATCAACATTTTTATTTACATCATCAAAGAATTCTTGTTAGATAATATCGAGTGGTTTTGGCATATACAGGGTATACAATTAAATGGAACACTTTAAGGGGTGCTTCAGACCATGAAACTGAACAACTTTCTCAATGGGACCAATACCGAAATCGCGAAAAAATCTGCTGTCCCATACATTTTCAGACGAGTTATATTTACAGTTTTGTATGGGACAAATTTGGTAAAAATTTTTCAGTCTGATGGTCTGAAGCACCCCTTTAAGTGTCCCATTTAATTTTACACCCTGTAATAGGTAGACCACCTGTTTTTTTTCAGTGGGTATTGTTTAAGGTTTTAGGCAGTTAACTTTTCGCCCAAAAACACTGTATAAAGACATTGTGCCTTTTAATCACCTGTGAATGTGTCACCTTAAATAAATGTTAAAAACAGGCTAAGTGCGAGACAGACTCGTGCCCTCAGGGTTCCTTACAGTAATTTGAAGGACGAACTTAACTTTGCAGTGGAAAAGCAATCGCTCATACTCATACATAACATCAGTCGATCACAGTTGATGCTCCGACTAAAAATAATTTATGGTTTCAGTGCTTCCGTGCCTCATAAGGAACCCTTATAGGATCACTTTGTTATCCGTCCATCTTTCTGTCCGTCTGTCATATAATAAATAGTTAAATCATTATGAATGTCATAACGTAACTGCCGAAAATGCCTAAAATAGCTTTTGGTACATGAAAGAACACATGAAAGGAGATCTCCCATTGCCACTCAAACGCAAGCTTATGAACAATTAAATTCTTGTCATTCTGACCTACGGTGCTCAAACGTGGTCTTTGAAAAAAGATCAGAAGTCAAGCCTCAAGGTCTATCGAAGGGCTATGAGCGCAGCATCCTTGGCTTAAAACTGATCGACCGGGTCAGAAATGAGGTCATTCGCGCCAGAACCAAAGTGACAGACGTCGCCACCACCGCTGCCAATCTAAAGTAGGATTGGGCTGGACATGTCTGCCGCATGCCTGCTGACCTATGGGCCAAAACCACTACCAACTGGTCTCCAGTGAAACGAAATCGGCGTCGAGGTAGACCCAGAAGAAGGTGGCGAGACGAAATGGCTTCTTGAAGAACTGGCCTAACGAAGCGCAAAACCGGGAGGCATGCAGAGAACGGAGGGAGGCCTTTGCCCAACAATGTGACAGCAACGGCTAATATAATAATAATAACGTAACTCAATCGAAAAGTACAAAAAACTATTAAATTACTATTTATATTTACGTAAGTAAAACTCAAATCACAGCGGCGCTCTCACTCTCATGAAAATCGAGCAGATTGAAGTGCAAAAAAGCAATTTAACAATTTTTATTTGCGCTCTCTGGCCGATCTCTTACTCTATTTAATTTGCTATCGATGCCTCGCACTCCATCGCCTCGCTTCGACACTATCAAGAGTAACTTTGTTTGCTCAGAGATATTTATATCAAGCTGCATTTTTTTAACATGAAATAGAAGAAACAAATATAATATTATAAAATACGTAATAATTAAGTTTATTCTTCTTCTTATCGTGTCGACTTCAAATTCTAAACAAAGTCGCTAAATAGTAGCTTGCCAAAATCGGGCAACCGATACTGCACCGTCACTAGCGGTCATGAGCTCCTCCTCATTAAGTGTGTCCCTCTTCTATAAGTAAAGTAGTTAAAAGTTAAAAAAAAACTTTCTGTATGTGTAAATACTTGGGGGAGACCTTTGCCCAACAAAGGGACAAAATAAGTTAAAAAAAAAAAAATTAATAAGACTTTCTTCAAACCTCGCCCTGCCTACGTTAGGTAGGTACACAGACCAGTAAGGGGTAGGTACGAATCGTAGAATGCAGGCAGCATTCGGCCTCTGAATTGTCAGCACAATAAGCGTTTCAAGTACAATAACAGTCTTAGCGTGTGGCGGTCCGTGGTCTCTGCCTACCCCATGAGACAGTGACGTGAGCTTATGTATGTATGTAAGTACAATAATTAGCCAATCAGATGACAAAGACAGCACGATACTAATATCACAATGACTATGACGATACCTCAACCGCACTCTCAAAGTTATCCAAGAGACTGCATTAACTTGATTTATTAATTGGAAACAAAATTACAACAAAAACAAATGCATTATAAAATGATATTATACAAATCTATCTATACTATTATAAAGCTGTAACAGAAGTGTACATTGAAGATATTAACAAAAAATAAGTTACGATATGGTTTTTAGGTATCCCTGATTCCATATCACCAATTTTTGGATTTTTTGTCTGTCTGTTTGTTTGTATGTTTGTTTGTTTGTTTGAACGAGTATCACGCAAAAACTACTGAACCGATTTTGATGAAACTTTTTTGTTTGATAGCTTATGAACTGACTTAAAATCTGGTATATAATTTGTGCGGACGAAGTCGCGGGTTAACGCTCGTACTATTATAAAACTGTAACAGGAAGTTTGTCTGTACATTGAAGATATAAACAAAAAAAAAGTTACGATATGGTTTTTAGGTGTCCCTGATTCCATTTCCCTAATTTTTGGATTTTTTGTCTGTCTGTTTGTTTGTGTGTTTGTTTGATTGTTTGTTTGTGTGAACGAGTATCACGCAAAAACTACTGAACCGATTTTGATGAAACTTTTTTTGTTTGATAGCTTATGATCTGACTTAAAATCTGGTATATAATTTGTGCGGACGAAGTCGCGTGTTAACGCTCGTTAAATATAAAATTGGCAACATGCCTCGTTCAAAAAGATGTACAGTCAAAAATCTTGGACACAGGGACTGCATAATTACAATATCCATATTCTGGCAAACAAATCATTTCGTTTCTACTTTCTTCCGATGTAAAAACCGTTAAACTGCGGTCTAACAAGCTTACGGAAAATCTTGAGTTGCTGTCACATGACTTCAGTGAACCCTGAAAAGAGGGAAATGTTTACCAGTTTTGATGTGTGACCTACTTTATGGTGTTTAGATTGACGGGCACATGTGGTTGCAATATCCGGGAGTGGTTTGGAATCGTTAGAAATCCAATTCTGGTACACGGAAAACTGGTAAACGTGCATCTAAAATTTCATAGTCGATCAAGGGAAGACTGGTTTTATTCGTAAACAGTTCATTTATTATTTATCATACTTGGTTGGTTGGATCTCTTCCTATTCGCATCCATTCCATCCATCCATTATTTTAATTAAGAATTTAATGTACAATTTGAAATTGAAGCAACACTTTAATGAAGGAAAACATCACGCGGAAAACAAGGTGCTTCAATTTAAGGCACGTATTTCGTCCACAACTTGTAGACTTGTGGACCACAAGTCTTCCTGGTACTTCAGATTATAATAATGGGAAAATTAGAGGGCAAGTGGATCACGAACCTAAAATTGAACTGGATCCTCTATTGGAGAGGAACATGAAGAAGAAGTCTTCCAACCTGTCATACTGGACCGAGTTAGAACAGTGCTAGATATCATCATCAGCCTGTCATCGTCCACTGTTGAACATAGGCCTCTCCACAAAACTCTATTCTCAGCCTTCCTCATCCAGTCGCTCCCCGCTACCTGTCTCTGGTCGTCGGTCCAGTACCGCGGGACGTTCCACATTACGCCTGCCAGTTTGTGGTCTTTTAGTCTTGAACTCTGACACCCCATCGGTTGTCAGTTCTTCGGCAGATATGACTAGCCCATTGCCACATCAGCTTGCTAATTTTCTGAGCTATGTGTACCACTTTAGTTCTCTGACGTATTACTTCATTTCTAATTGTGATCTCTTAGAGAAATCCGGAGCATAGTTCTCTCCATAGCTCGCTGAGCTACTTTTATTGTACATGTAACATGGTAATAACCAATTATATTTTCATTGTCTGAGGAATATCCAAGTCCTAAGCATATTATTATACTAAATCAGAACAAATACAGATTCGAACAATGAAAATAAATATTATGTATTGAAGTTTCATCAATCAATCAATCAAATATACTTTATTTTACACCCAAAACATAAACAGTATAAAATACAGAGAAAAAATAAAAGAGGCACAAAATAAGACGGTCTTATTGCTATGAAGCGATTTCTTCCAGACAGTCTAAGGGTAGAGGAAACGGTGAAAGAAGAAAGGTAGGCGGTGTTTCCAGAAAAATGATCAAGAAGCTGCTCCAGTCATTTGTAAATTTCATCCACTGAAGTCTCTGCTGATTAACTACTCTGTTCATAAAATATTTTACGAACTCTCAGGCAGGTGGGCCGTCCGTAAATTTTAACTTTCACCGTTATTTAAACTCGGATTAAAACACGACTCTTCCAATTCCATACAGTTTTAAAAGGGGTGGCTCTGAAATATTGGCGCCGTTTCGTTATTTATACAAGGTACTCATAGTTATAATTGAACGTAAAATCAGAAAGCTTTTATCTAAACTATTATAAAACTGTAGCAGAAAGTTTGTCTGTACATTGAAGATATTAACAAAAAAAAAGTTACGATATGGTTTTTAGGTGTCCCTGATTCAATTTCACCAATTTTTGGATTTTTTGTCTGTCTGTTTGTTTGTGTGTTTGTTTGGGTGTTTGTTTGTTTGAACGAGTATCACGCAAGAACTACTGAACCGATTTTGATGAAACTTTTATTGTTGGATAGCTAATGATCTGAATTAAAATCTGGTATATAATTTGTGTGGACAAAGTCGCGGGTTAACGCTCGTAGAATCTAAAATAAAACATTTTTAACGGGTTCTTACCGCGTTTTGGTTATATTTGAGTTCCCAATATATCGGCAGCGCTACAACTTACACCATACTGTCATGATCACGGGATGAACTGCTGGTAGATTTTAAGAGCAGAGAAATCTGTCCGTTTTCAATTACTATTGGAACTCACACGAAAGCGACAAAATACACTCACTAAGTCCCTCCGACGCGACGTTTGTCCGAACGTTAGTACGACGGTGAAGCATTGAACCATTTTTACAGGTATCAGATTCCACGTATAGGTACTTCACAATTTGAAACCGTCCTCTCTATTGAAATTGTGATGATTTTTAATTGCAATAGCTTCTCTCACCAACCTTTGAAAGTCTTTATAGAATCGATAACTGGACAACATTAGATTATATTTATACATATTTCTTCTCTCGCTCGGGGAATACGACCGGTAAAATTGATCATTTTCGAAGGTCCCTAGTTCTTACAGTAATTAATTAATGCAGAAAAACAAAACATAGGGACGTGGCAGAGGTGACATAGATTGTATGGTAAAAAATATTTGCTCTAGTGTCATTATCCAGGGAGAAAACAGGGGAATACGTTTGTTTTGACTAAACCGTACTGAGAAAGAAATGAAAATAAAAAAAATCCTTCTTATATTCAAAATTTCAAGTAGCAAGCTTGTTTCAAGTTGCTGACAAAAGTGACAATGACAGAAGGACATTGGAATGATCTAATAAGGGTTCTGATTTTTCTTTTTGAGTTCGGAACCCTAAACTATTTCGTTGGCCACTTGGTTCCGACATTTTGTACTTCTAATGTATTGTTGATAGTAAAAAAATACTGAAACTTTGCCTACATTAACTAAAACACTAACACCATCAATTTTTATTTTGCAAATAACGATTAACCAACATTTCCAGTAGTTTTTAGAAAAAATTAGATAATTAACATGAAGTCATATTATTCAGCTTTTAATACAATGTTCAATACAAAGCACGCGTTTTGACATTCGATAAAAAGTTTCTGATTTGACTAGGCTGTAAATAAAATGCACCTATTACCCTATTGCATGCTATTACCTACCGTGATTGTTCACACAGATAACAAATATTTTCCAGCTGGTCTTTAGCTGCAGGTTCTCCGATAAATACCGAGGATTTTCACGTTTTCAGAATCAATATTGAATAACCATCGAATGCTTTGCTCTCTGCACGGAATCCGACAAAACATTTTTGTACTGTTTGCTTTAAAAAAATGGAATGCAACGTTTTACCAGCAGATACCAAAAATATAATGCATAAACCAACGTAACGGTAGGCATAAACTTATTGTTATATCTAGGATTCCACAAACGAAACTCTCAAGCTTCCGAACAAAACCGATTTATTTAGCCACACTAAGCTCGATAATCCAATAACAGAAGGTATGATAGGATTAGGATATTAATATTTTGCTCTGCAACTACCTCTAAATCTGCACTTATGGCCACAATCCGTTTCGAAGTTTCGAAGTTTGGAACTCTCTCCCTGCGTCTGTTTTTCCGGGCAAAATAATCAGGATATTTTTAAAAGAAGAGTTAATAGGCTTTTTCTGGGCGAGCGCGCTACATCCTCTACTTCATCTACACTTTCCATCAGGTGAGCTGAAGCTAAGCACAAATCCATTATGAATAAAAAAAAATAAAAAAAAAATAGTTAGGAACTTTTAAATAGGTATCTATCGACAAATTTTAGGGCGCGCAAGTTTCACCTTCACATTTTCAGGATAAAATTAAGAGCCAATTTGTGGTAGATGGATAACTATTTGTTGAGAAAAACACTGCATACAAGAAACTTTATCCATTGGACAATCTGATCACAAGGGTGAACATTCTATTTATTCTATAGAGCCTCCCAGAGTAACGAAATGTGAGTTCGTCTGGCGCAATCTGCTTATATTCCTTGACCCTGGGCAGTCAGCCTCGATACGACCATTGCTGACTGGCCACTCTTTCCACTACAGCATGAGATGCAGAGCAAGTTTTCATACGATATAGCTCAACAAAAATAAAGGAAAGACAGAAGAATTTTCAAGTTAGGTGTAGTGTACTCGGCTCAGTTGCAAAGATGTTGCTAAACTGTATGTTTCTTGTCTGGTGGAAGGTGTAGTAACGTGGGGTTAGTCCACTCTGATCACGCGATCCGTTGCTAGTGGAAAAGGATAACGCGTCAAATGTGCACTCTGAAAAAGATAGATTTCTCGATACATTATGAATGTCCTTTAACAACTCTTTTGACTTTAATAAAATATGGTTGTTATAGACGCAAGTACAGAGCATAATGGAAAACGGAAGCAGAAACAACTACTATTTTAATTTTATTTTTATGTTGGTGTTGGTGGTGAGGAAACCTGCATACGCTGAAGATGAAATTCTGATGACTGATGCCCTACACCCTCCTTTAGGGTAGGCCTGTGCCCTGCAATGGGACGTAGAAATGCTTATAAAAATAAGTTCGTATTGCAACAGTAGTTAATCTTTATTACAGGTAGAAGCCAGCTAAAGATTCGTCTCATAGCAACCTAACTCTGGAAACTGAAGGCCTTCATAAGATTTTCAAGTCGTATAAATTTGCACTACATAATAATATGGGTAGAAACGACGAACTATTCAAACTTTATAAACTGTTCAGATTCTTTGCTCAATTACCCATGAAGTTCAGTTCATTGTGCCATTTAGAAGTGGCAAAGTTATATTGATTTAAGGCTTGCCTTGTTGACTATTACTTTACTTGACTCAATAATACTTCTACTCATATTAGGCAATGATATTTTCAGTAGGTAAAAATGTCATTGTTAAATAATCGATTATCTATACTCTCTTTAGGTAATACCAAACCGAATACGAAAATATTAGTCAGCCTACATAATAAAAGTCAATACTATCATGAATCTGAAAAGCATTCACTAGGAGCCAACATTGCATAGCATAGCATAGCATATGCTCACGACTATATTCCCCGAGGGGGTAGTCTGAGATATTCTGAAACCTCAGAATATCCACGTTTCACTAGTACCGAAACTCTGTCCAGTGTGACGGGGAGTGAGCCAACATTGAAATCCTGGAAAACAAATCTGTTAAATCTGCGGGCCGCATGGCCATAGAAAACTTCAAGAGCTACTAGACACTTATGTAACAGCAGACTCTTAAAAGTTGTTCAGTTTGATGGTCTGAAGTTGAGGCACCCCTTTAAATGTGTAACGCATTTATGTTTACACCTTGTATACTTACATAGGTGGTTTAGACCATCAAACTGAACAACTTTCACTATCGAGCCAACATCGAGAACTAACTAAATGCAGTACCTACAGTAGTCTCGTATTTCATCATCATCATGATCAGCCTACAAACGTCCTACTGCATGACACAGGCCTACCCTCAGGCAGGGTGTATGGGCATTAGTCCACCACGCTTGCCCAATGCGGATTGGTAGAACTCCCATACACATCATATAGACTAAGAGATAAGTGTACTTTTTGCAACCATCAGCTGCAAGGCTGATTCAGTGTTTATCAGGTGTAGAGCATCTCTGTGATGGGGATGGACCAGGTCTGCCTGCATAACTCCAGTCGGTTTAGAAGTTACTGATGTTTAAAGGTCAGTAAAAAATTTACAATCAGCTGCAAGGCTGATCTAGGATATTATTGTAATATGCACTGTAGTTATGTGAACAGTACGAAAACTAAAATGGTTCATCAGTCGGTTTAAGAGATACAGCCGACACTACATCTTCTAAACCGACTGGCTGTTCATGTCAGTTTTTATACTGTTTACATAGCTACAGTGCACACTACAATAATATCATACGATCAGCCTTGCAGCTGATAGTTAATTTTTTACTGACCTTTAAACGTCTGCAACTCCTAAACCGACTGAAGATATGCAGGAAGACCTAGTTCATCCCCATTACAGATAGATGCTCCACACCCCATAAACACTGAATCAGCCTTGCTGCTGATGGTTGCAAAAAGTACACTTATCTCTTAGTCTAATAATTGTATGTGTATGTCTCGTATGTAAATAGGAAAATATCGGATTATTAAATTAGATTTCCCAAGTTTCGCGTCGGACCAAACTCTGGCCGCTTTGGTAATCCAACCATGTGGGCCTTACTTGCTAACATCTGCTCAAAACTAGTGTAATGGCGAAACCCCACAAGTTTGGAACCCATAAGTGTTTCCATTACGCGAACTTTAGATAACATTCGTGTTGACAGCGTGTTTCTACCTTTGACTACTTATATACGTACTAGTTACGCGTGTAATTCTACTAACAAACATTTCTGCCACTTTTTGCGAGAGGCGAGGTAACATGAAATTCGCAACTTTGGATTTTATTCCCATAAATTCAGATTCTTATTTTGAACGTTAAAAATCATGAAAAGTAGTCTCGCGTGAACCCAAAACGTTCTAAGTTCGAAATTATTGTTTCGCAATTATAGGCTGTCTCGTTTAGTGATAAGGTATAAAATTGAATGTAAATGCACATGATTAATTGATCTTATACCGTGGCAGAGGGAAAATGATACCGCAAGTCTAGTCCTTATAATGAATAGTCAAAGGTTTCTACGCATTACGGTTAAACTACAGCCACTTTTTTGTGGTCGCGATTTTTGGAGTTGGAAGCTAAAAACATGAAAATTTCCTTGTACAGAACAAGGAAATTTTGTAAGTTTAAATACTTTTAAGGGTCTGTTTCACCACTTCTGTATAAGTTCTTGTTAGCTTATCTTATAAATCATTTGACATAATTATGTTGTATGAAATATATATCAGATATGCTATCAAAAACGTATCAAGAAGTGGTGAAACAGGGCTACAAGTGGTTCTTTTTTATAAACATATTATTTAGTTCAATAGCGAACTCAAAAATCGGCTAAAAGTTCATGAAAGAACAAGGGGCAGAATGGGGGCAGAATGGGCCCGGCACTGTAGCACTTTTTTATATGCTTTAAAATAAAGGTCTGAATAAGACCAACATTTTATTATACGGCAGCATAACTGTAACGCATTAAATAAATAAGTTACTCCCACAGTACCATACTCTTTCTTCTACTATATGGGCATTATTAGGTAAAAAAATATTGGCATTCATATAGATTATTTATTGAATTTTTAAACGTGGTAACTCTTTTATTTAACGCGTTACAGTTAAATAATAAAATATTAGTATTATTCAGGTCTTTAATTTAAAGTTGGTAAAAAAGTACTGGGCCCAGGGTCCATACAAAACTGTCCATTGTTCTTTACGTATGTACGTTACGTTACGCGATCACTCCGTCAATTATGAATTGATTTCGATGATCCTTTTTTTGTTCGTTTTGTAGGTTATTACTTCAGATGTGGTCTCGTGTGGACAGCATCTAATAAAACAAATTAATGTTCTTATAGATGCGAATTTAAAAGACGCTGGTTATACAACATGTTAATGAATAAACGCAAAACTAGAAATTACTTTCTTTAAGAGAGCAGAATCTAATTATCAAGGTTTCAACGGCAACATTTTTCAAAATATTAAATAATTTGTTTGTATAATTTCACACACACTCACCCTAGTTAGTACTAAAACAAGATTCCTAAAATATATCCATGAACACGCTAGCGCTTTCATTCATTGCTGAAATAATAAAAAATAATTTTTCCATGAAAACTTAAAATGCGAATAACTTTAAATTGTAATTTTTAAAATAATCATTTATGTTCTCCTTCGATCGCAAAAGTAGGGTACTGAGATAGCAACGACTTTTATGCAAAATTGTATAACACCCGCTCTAGATAGCGTTGCACATAATGTAAATGTCGATCGTTTGAATACGATGGTCTTAGTCAGATACGCGGTTAGCCGCAGCGCCGTTCAGATTGTGCTAACACCGAATACGGGAAATAACCCGGGATATTTCGAGATATGTATTCACAAAGTTTCCTGGGAACTGTATTCTCGGAATAACAAAACACAGTATTTATTCCATTGACTTATTGACGTATATTGGATTGATGTATCAACATATTATCACAATAAAATACCCCAAAGAGAAGAATTATACGGAATGTAGCAAAACACCCTAATGGTTTAGACTACAAAACTGAACAACTTTCAATATGGAGCCAACATCGAAAAAAAAATGTCAAAACTGCAGTACCTACCTACTTACTCGACTCAAATGCACGCTGGTGATTTAGAAATATATTTTTTCGACGTTGTCTCCATAATGAATGTTTTTGTTAGTACAGTCAGTAGTGCCAACAAACCAACCAACCTCTACCACCTCGCCCAACCTCTGTCCAGTGACTGGTAGTGAGTCCGTTAAGTTAAGCCAATACAAAAAAAGGAAAACACACTGTAAACTGAAATGCGTTACACATTATTAAGGGTGTACTTTAGACCATCAAACTGAACAACTTTCACTGAGGGACTAACATTTTACTCGCGGAAAAAATCAGCTGTCCCACACTATAGGTAGATTACAGTGTACATTTGTGTTGACATTTTCTTTTTTTTCCGCGTCATTAATAATATATGTTTTATTAAATTTATAAATTAATTGCGTCTTGTTTAAGTCAAATTCGAGAGTCTCATGGATTGTTTTATGTACCTACAAAAGTACACATTTAACCTAATACAAAATGGTGGAGCCACTTACAAGCCGGAGAGAACCCCGAGACTGTTAGTGGGCGGGTGCAATATAAGCATCCCCTAAAAGCATGCTGCACCTTATAGTTTTAACACTTTTTTGCTATATTTGTGTTTTGGAGAATAAGTAAACAAACAATTTTTTTCGTTTTCAAAGTAAGTAGGTACCTACCGCTTTTAAGTGTACACCCTGTATAGTGTTTAACAACGATGATAAGAACCACGCAGTTATAGCATCACACTGTATATCGCATTACGTGGTGGTTAACAAGAATCTCATTAAGCCCCCGAGCTTCGCCTGCGCTTAACGTAGGCATTATCGTACGGACCTATGTTCTTTATATTAGTGATGGAACGTTATCGACATCGATAACCTTAGCTGTAATAGCTGGACTTAGACAAAATTCTCAAAAAATGTGTCCTAGACTAACCTACATAAATGAAAGTACGTGTTAATAATTATAATCCAACTAAAACACTTAAGCTGATGACATTTTAATTTAATTTTGCTTTCATAGTTTTTGCAAATTTTTACAGCACAGCAGCAGGGACATGCAGACGTGTGCGTAGACCAGCAATTAAATGAAGACTGGCGCGTAGTTGTTTCTCTTCATTATGTGTTTTGTTTCTCTTTTGATTTGGAAAGTTTTGAGCGCAGACCCTCTAGCAGTTTGTAAGTCAATGTTTAATAGTTATTAAGTAGTGTTATGTTTTACAGTTTCTGGCCGCATCTTCCCTACAGTGACAACACATTCATTCCGACGCGGTGGTAGTTTCAAAAAAAGATTTGACGTTTAATAAGTGGACTTCAAGTTCCTATATTGAATAAATTATTTTGAGTTTGATACTTCACATGATTAGAATAACGTTTTTACTGGTATCTTCAATGTATGTGTCAATACGTGCAACAAAGTACCGTTGTCGAGGGGAAGCTGCGTTAATATTAGGTATTTTATAGCCCGAGGCAATTTTGTCAAAACAGGCTTCAGTGTTCGCTTTGATGTACACCGCAGGCTATGCTGTATCCGAGATAATGTTCATGAGTGTGTAATGAATTTTATTTTATTATGTAAACACAAGCCCATTTAAATAATACCTTGATAATGTGATGTTTTTATCACATAAAAACAATTTATTTCGAATAAAAACTTACGTTTTCAGATCTTGATGTAGGCCTATGTATAAGACAACATTTTTTCCACTGCAAAGTAAAGTTTGTCGTTCATAATTAAGTTTGTACAGAACTTCCAGGGCGTGAGTTTGTACCGACTTGCACTTGGCCAGTTTTCTTTTAATTTAGGCACGTATGCACTTTATAAGCACTCTAGGAATTAATAGAGTTGTTATCTTGCAGGATATAGGTGTTGCAAGTGATATAAACTCAAACTTAAAAATGTTTTATTCAAAATAATATCACTTGGATAGCTTTCAGACGTCATTGACTCTACCACTTCGTCGTAAGGTGTTCCGTTGTAGAGAAGATGCGGCCAGAAACTCTACAAAACACATCTTTTGAACAAACCAAAATTTTATAAAGTCCAATTACAAATAGAATATTGAATTACATAGTGTAATATTAAATTCAATTAGTTTATCGATAACTAAAGGCACATCACTAACCTCAGCAATCAGGTGTAACGATCAGCTATTAAGAGGCAGGTAGAAGTGGCCGGGAGGTGTGCTCATAATGAGCTACTGCTGAGTATCAACTTAGTTTAGCACCTAGGTCTAGTGCCTTCCGTTTTTTGCCCTATCTATACTATTATAAAACTGTAACAGGAAGTTGGTCTGTACATTGAAGATATTAACAAAAAAAAAGTTACGATATGGTTTTTAGGTGTCCCTGATTCAATTTCACCAATTTTTGGATTTTTTGTCTGTCTGTTTGTTTGTGTGTTTGTTTGTTTGTTTGAACGAGTATCACGCAAGAACTACTGAACCGATTTTGATGAAACTTTTTTTGTTTGATAGCTTATGATCTGACTTAAAATCTGGTATATAATTTGTGCGGACGTAGTCGCGGGTTAACGCTCGTTTTATATAAAACCAGATATTTCCCGCGCGCTGCGACTTCATCCGCAGCGGTTGCTGTCATCGTAGCGAGATATTGAACCGGGAGAAATTGATATCATTAGCATCCTTTTAAACCACGAGTCTATCTATCAAACTGAACAACTTTCACTACGGGAGCAAACCAAACTGAGTAAAAAAATTAGCTCAGCATTTGCTCCGATCGGTTTGGTTTCACCCAGTATAACGGTTTTCAAGTCTTATCATAAATTTTCAATTACAAAAACTTTCATCAAAATCGCTCTCGTAGTTTTTGCGTGATGGTCGAACAAATAGACAATAAATCCATAAATCGAGGATTTGGAGTCAGGAACACCCTAAATTCCACATCGTATCCTTTTTTTTGTAAATATTTTCAACATACAGACACACTTCTGTTACTGTTTTACAGTAGTGTAGATTGTGGTGGCTTGACCTTGGGGCTGCAGGTTGACTATTTTTCTCATCATTATCTTTTTTTAATTTTCTCTAATAGCCCAGTCATTTTACGGAGTTTT
Source organism: Agonopterix arenella (assembly GCA_927399405.1). Taxonomy (NCBI): domain Eukaryota; kingdom Metazoa; phylum Arthropoda; class Insecta; order Lepidoptera; family Depressariidae; genus Agonopterix; species Agonopterix arenella. The sequence goes on along the minus strand of OV656704.1, from coordinate 16,119,059 downwards.
GTTAGGCGGGGTAAGGAGTAATTATTAATTGGACTTTTAAACTGTAACCGGCACCATTTAGTGACAAAAAGACTTAAAACATATTTAAAAAATTCGCTACGCAACATAGAAATCGAAATTGTGTGTCCCAGAAGGCGTTTAAATTAATAATATTAATACCAATGCACTCATTTGAATTAGATTTAACACTATACATTATTTTTGAGCAATAAAATAGGCATTGAAATTTAAAAATGAGGTATTTTTATTAGAAAATACGAATGTATTTTTCAAAACCTTCTAAGTAGACCAAAATATTCACATCATGTTTGTGGTATGTATAATGGTAAACCCTTAAACATGTGCAAAAAAAAATTACCATACGGTTTTTTAAAACGAGATAATAGCCAAATTTTAAAATTGGAACTGTTGCTGATGTGATTTTTTTTTATTTTGGTACATTTCTCAAACTGGCTCTTCAATAATAAGTATACCGAAAAAAAATGCAATTAATAATTAGTTCCGGCTCAAACCGTAAAATGACTGGGCTATAAATTTTTTTCAAAAGAGTGAGAGAGAGAGAGTTAAGCACTCTTCACCTCACCAGCTGGGCTAGATTAGGGATTCAAATTTCTTCTCACTGTATTGGGATTGAAAATGTAAACGTGTGTGTATCTAAGTATGTACGTACCTATAATATTATTAACCTGTTAACTTATAATATTACACCTTATTAAAAAAAAAATATACGGTCGAATTGAGAAACCTCGTCTTTTTTTGAAGTCGGTTAATAAACTTTTACTGGGGTTGATATCCTGAATTCTAATTAACAACGTAATGAGTAATTTCTAAAAGATTATATAGATTCAGTTTAGCTCTTCGAGTTCGAACTTGATTAAGGTGGTTTCAGTCCATACAAAAGTTTGACGCACAATACGCGTAGACGGAATTAATAGAAGTAATATTTTATATATGGAAAAATAGTTTAGAAAATCTAGTTGCCGCGACACAAATAACATTTGCAATTTATAATATAATTACGAAAATATAAAGCTTTTAAAATTATGTATGAAAAATTTCAAAGCTTTGTATCTTCATAATTATTTTATAAATTGCAAATTTTATTTGTAACGCGGCATCTAGATTTTCTAAATTATTTTTCCATATATACAAAGTTACTTATATTAATACCGTCTACGCGTATTGTGCGTCAAAGTTTTGTTTAAAATTGACCCACCTTAAAAGTATACTTTTACTGGGTTTGGTATCCTAAATTCTACTTCAAAACATAATGTGTAATTTCTAAAAGATTATACAGATTCAGTTTAGCTTTTCTCGTTCGAACTTCATTAAGTCATTATTTTCTAAAAGTTGTTTAAACCAAAAGTTGTTCTTTCACCGCCGTATAATGTTCAACACTTGTTCTCCCATAAACAGAGTGAAAGTAAACAAAAAAGAAAAAGCTGTATAACAAGATGAAAGAAACTTTTAAGGGGCTATAAAATAAAAACGTTGAAGTCGGAGAGAACTAATTCAAAGGAAGATGAAATGGAAGTAGTTGTTACTACTTCGATTTCTTTTTCTCTAGCTTTGTAATTCACTAGGGAGGATATTTCTGAATTTCATACGTTGTAATTCAAATTATGCAACGATGTCATAGGTTTGTTTTCTTTTCCTTTCCCTATAGGGTAGCCATAATATTTCCACCACTGTAACTCGTGTAATAGCCCAATCATTTTACGGTTTGAGCCGGGACTAATTGGTAATTGTATTTTTTTCGGTATAATATTGAAGAACCAATTTGAGCCAAAATCACGTCAGCAACAATCCCAATTTTAAAATTTAGGTATTATCTCGTTCTAAAAAACTTGACGGTAAATTACTCCCTACCCCGCCTAACAAAACTCCGTAAAATGACTGGGCTATAAACAGGATCAAGAGCGGCGACCACTAACATAATTATACATTGGCACTAGAGATCGGATAATCGGATGCATATTTACCAAAACTTCACTTTTTTTCCCAAGAAAATATAACAATGGATATGCCTTTCTGAGTAAAGTTAATTAAAAAAATCGAGTCACCCGCACGGTTTTGTCCTACTGGTCCTTGTAGGCAGTCAACCTGGAGAACATGAACAACTCGGTCGACTTAGACAACTCGAACAAAATAAACAACGCGGTCAACATGAACGACTCTAACAACGTAAACAACTCTGACAACTTGGCCAACTGATTTAACTTGGTCAAGTTGTCCAAGTTGTCCAGTTGTTCATGTTGTCCAATTATGTACGTTTGACGACAAAACATCTCGGACAACATGAACAACTTGGTCAACTCGGACCACTCTGTCAACTCTGAAAACATTGTATAAGTTGACCAAATCGTCAGAGTTGTTCATGTTGTCCGAGTTGTTCAAATGACCAAGTTCTACGATATTTCAGCAATCCCGGGACCCAAGAATGATCCTGGAATTGTTTCAAAACATAAATGAATTGCGACGTATCCGCACGATCCGTCCGATCTCCAATTATCACCGATGATCTCCTCCGCAACCAAATATAACGCCGTAGTCTCAGCAATACCCAATGCCGAGATCCGTCTCCCTTCTGGGTGCCCTTGAGCAGATTTCTGAAGTTCTTTCACTGGTTCGGTTGACCTACCTTCATCGTCGCTGGTGCGGTCTCCCATAATCCGCAGTAAAACCTGTTCCCGGAGCAAAACTGCAATGGTCATTTCAAAAAAAATCACTTGACAATATGAAGTCTAGCGAGCCCGGGATCAGTGTCTTGGAACCCGTAATTGGAGTAGGAAAACTAAATATCGGACTTTCTTCCATTGCAAACGGGAGACGATAATAGGAAAGGCATGGATAGCAAGCCAACTACAAATATTATTTATAGTTCAAGACATGCACACACACACATACCCCGGCTTAGAGTGTGTACCTGTTCATACGTCCTTTAACGCGCGCTATATGCACCGACAACCGGTCGCTTGTATAAAGCTTTCGTTCTGTGTGAAATTGCGCTGGCTTGAATATACTCTGACACCAAGTCAACAAGATATGGAGCGCCTATGGAATCGAACATATTATAGGTTTACTATTCTGGGGCAATTCTGTCCAATAACATCCCAGTCCCTCATTCAGAATCTTATTTTTCTCATACCTTTCCTTCTAGTGTACCTACTTACGCAAATATTACCGAAAATAAACCAGCCCACAACGGTCGTCGCACTCTATCGTCGTAAAATCAGAACAGTAGGCATACTCCCACGTACTCGAGTACCTACGGGATTTTTGTTTGGGTCAGAGGATTGTTCCTATAAATGATTTCATTGTATGGGAGGTAAATTTAATGTGGGTTTTTATTTTCCATATTTTTTTTGCAGTTTCTTTTCAAAGCTTTTTATTTACATAAGATGCCTAGCCTTATCTTACCCTAATCCATGTATACATGGATTCTATTTACGCAAACTATCATTAACAAATTCACACAACATCCTGGCCTCCTCCAATGCAGGGGAGTACACATTAAAATACTATGAAACATGCCAACACTAAAGGTATTTAATTTTTACATGTTGGACGTCCTCTCCCACTCTATATGTTTCGCAATTAAGTGAGACCGATTGAACGCAAATCTCTTCAAAATATTTAATTACTTTAAGGCGATAGATGTATTATCTATGGATTTTCCGTCGAGGCGATCCTTTTATGTGAGATAAAACGACGAGTTCACCGCTTTCTGTCAATATTGACATTAGTGTATTAACTCAGTTCATCCGTAGTTAATAGTGTAACTACTAATATCTATTTACTATAGGCATGTGCATGAGCTTGCTTGCAAGTTAGTGTCAGAGTTATCAGATGCACTTTACTGAGACGTTTTGAGTATTCATTATCATCCTCATCTCAGCCGATGGACGTGGACGTCCACTGCTGGACATTGCTGGACATAGGCCTCCCCCAAGGATCGCCATAACGACCGGTCCTGCGCTGCCCTCATCCAACGGGTTCCTGCCGCCTTCACCAGGTCGTCAATCTACCGTGTGGGGCCCTACGCACGCTGCGCTTTTTGGTACGCGGTCGCCACTTTAGAACTTTTCGCCCCCATCGGCCATCGGTTCTGCAATCAATGTGCCCCACCTACTGCCACTTTAGTTTACCAATTCTTTGGGGTATGTCAGTTACTCTGGTTCTTCTGCGGATCTCTTCATTTCTCATTCGATCTCGCAGGGAACCTCCGAGCGTATTAAAATTTTGAGTATTAAAATAAAATAAAAAAATGTTAATAATAATAATAAATATCTTGGACATTGTGACACAAACGTGACATAAAGGTGCATGACACCATGATACTTGCCATAATTTAGGCCTCTGCCTCGAATTTTGCGGGCAGCGGGGCGGCGGCAGCGGCGGCGCGGGAGCGGCAGGATCTTATGCGTAAAATCAAATGGACCGGTTCTCGAAAACAGCGGCGTGGCAGCGGCGCGGGGGCGGGCAACGAGCGGTGCACTCCAGTCAAGCGGTATGCGCCGCGCCGCCGCCGCCGCCGCCCCGCTGCCCGCAAAATTCGAGGCAGAGGCCTTATAAATAGTCGTTTTTTTATTCGACTTATTTAGGGATGCTTCTACTGTCACAGAATAAAGTACTTCTACTGTTGTGATTTTACTGTGACTACTAACTGGGTCAATTTCTTGCACTTACCCCTCTGAACGTAAACAACTCTAGTGGACCCCGGTTCGATCCCGGGGGAAGACTAAGTAACTCTTTGTTGTTTTCCTTTTTTATTGTTTCCCTTGAGTCTTTATGCATTATTTATTGAATAGTGGAGGGTTTCTGATCTTAAACGAAGAGGATTACGGTCGGTAATTGATTATGTTATTGGGATCTTTCACGGCATTTTGTTTTGTATCTTATTTTTTGTTTGAGTCCCTGAACGGGATAATTTATGTTTTTGATGTTTCTTCTCGTTGAAAAACTTAGGGTTCAAACGCATAACGTCACACTTGCAAAATTATCTTGACGTATTTTAATGTCACATTCGCAGAATCATCATCATCATCTCAGCCGATGGACGTCCACTGCTGGACATAGGCCTCCCCGAAGAATCGCCATAACGACCGGTCCTGCGCTGCCCATTCGCAGAATGTCACATTTAAAATAATATATATGAATTTTATAATTTATTTTTATTTATTTCCTTTATTACACAAAAATAGTTAATACTTAGTCGAAACCGTTGCCGTTGGTAAGTTGATCACAAAATTAAAGATGGGCATATCAACAATAAGTTGGTCGATGGGGGGACCTAAGCTTTTTTTTTTTTTTAGAGATAACTATTGCAGCTCTGCTCAGGGAGCAACTACTGCTTTTTACTGCGGGCTATTGGAGGGACCACGAAGGTCACCGAGCCAATTGAATGAACTTAAGCAACCGACCTAGGGGCACCCAGAGGGGTACGGACTTCGGCCCAGGACGTTGCTGGGGCTACGCGGCGGATTGTGTAGCTGGGATAGGTGAGAAGCGGCCTGCGATTGGCCTGTAGCGTCTGTAGGCGCCAGAATTGAAAGGAGTGTGCAGTGGTCGCGGCTGTCCCCGCCGGCGGGGACGTTGATTACTGTGTCGACGTGTTGTTGTCGTGTGTTGTGAGTTTGCGATTGTTAGTCCAAAATAGCTTCAAATTATAATATTATTACGAGCTTTATAGACCCGCGACTTCTAGCCTAGTCATTTTACGTTGTTTTGTTAGGCGGGGTAGGAGCAATTATTAATTGGACTTTTAAATTGTAACCGGCACCATTTAGTAACAAAAAGACTATCTTAAAACATATTAAAAAAATCGCTACGCATCATAGAAATCAAAATTGTGTGTCCCAGAAGGCGTTTAAATTAATAATATTAATACCAAATGCACTCATATGACTTAGATTTAACAATATACGTTATTTTTTAGCATTAAAATAGGCAATGAAATTTTAAAAATGAGGTATTTATTAGAAAATACGAACGTATTTTTCAAAACCTTGTAAGTAGAAAAAAAATAATTACCCCATGTTTGAAGTATGTATAATGGTAAAGCCTTAACTATGTGCACAAAAAAATTACCCTCAGGTTTATTAGAAAGAGATAATACCTAAATTTTAAAATAGGAACTGTTGCTGAAGTGTTTGTTTTTTTTCATTTTGGTACATTTCGAGGCTCAAATTGGCTCTTCAATATTATACGGAAAAAAAAATTATTAATTAGTCCCGGCTCAAACCGTAAAATGACTGGGCTATTCTTCTGCGTCGTTATTCGAAAAATCATTTCGTAGTTTATACCCACATCCTTTGTAGAATATAATTAGTCAGTCAGTAAGTCACGGAACTCTTTTATATGTATAGATTATGCGTATCTCACTAATATTATAAATTGAATGTAAAAATTTGGATATTTATAATTTGGCACGCAGTGAATACGTACGCAATAGAATATGCACAGGACAGTCGCAGGCAAAAACTAGCGATCTAATAAAATAAAAAATGAGTTTGGGCTCGTCCGGGATTTGAACCCGGGACCTCTCGCACCCTAAGCGAAAATCATACCCCTAGACCAACGAGCCGATTGGTAACATGTTCAAATATACCTATCAGCATCAAGTACCTCGTCATACATTATTGACCACTATCTAAATCCTTTCACATTTTATTTACAACTGTAGAAAATCTACCCGTTGTAAAATATTGTAGATTTGATTGTATTTGTCTCCAAATAGCATGGCTATCTGCAAATTATCTATACTATTATAAAACTGTAACAGGAAGTTTGTCTGTACATTGAAGATATTAACAAAAAAAAGTTACGATATGGTTTTTAGGTGTCCCTGATTCCATTTCACCAATTTTTGGATTTTTTGTCTGTCTGTTTGTTTGTGTGTTGGTTTGGGTGTTTGTTTGTTTGAACGAGTATCACGCAAAAACTACTGAACCGATTTTGATGAAACTTTTTTTGTTTGATAGCTTATGATCTGACTTAAAATCTGGTATATAATTTGTGCGGACGAAGTCGCGGGTTAACGCTCGTACTATTATAAAACTGTAACAGGAAGTTTGTCTGTACATTGAAGATATAAACAAAAAAAAAAGTTACGATATGGTTTTTAGGTGTCCCTGATTCCATTTCCCTAATTTTTTGATTTTTTGTCTGTCTGTTTGTTTGTGTGTTTGTTTGTTTGTTTGAACGAGTATCACGCAAAAACTACAGAACCGATTTTGATGAAACTTTTTTTGTTTGATAGCTTATGGTCTGACTTAAAATCTGGTATATAATTTGTGCGGACGAAGTCGCGGGTTAACGCTCGTTATTTTATATTATCCAGACTTTCTAAGTATTTGTTATTTAACATTTACGGCTTTTTAGTTATTTTACATTAATCAAAGTCATTTACTGTTGCTAAGCACTTCATTTCTCTGCCAACAATAATTTGCTACATTATCAATTAGTATTGTAATAGTAGATTGCACACCAAGGGCAGGAAAGTAAGAAAGGTTTCAGATCTCATGTAATTGTTCAAGGTCAACAAACATGTTTTATTTATTTACCGGTGTAACAACAAACATGTAACCTGAGGCTTTCTTATTTACTGCCTGAGGTATGTACAGGGTGACTGGTAATTCGACCTATTCCTTGAAAGGGGTTATACTAGAGTTCATTTGCAACAATTTTGCCCCAGTTAACTGGGGGTCGAAAATCGCTTGTTTTCGAGTTATCTCATTTTTAAGATTTTTTTGAAAAAATCCATTTTTCCACCTAAAACTGACAATTGTGAAAAAAATACTCCACTCTCTGCACTAAGTAAGCATTTTTCTAATAGCTGATGAATGAGCGACTACATTAAACTAAAATACATGTATAAAATACCCGAAACCACTGAAATAAAAGGTTATAAACCGCAAGACAACAATTTTTTATTTGGATTTTGTTTCAATCCAAAGAGGATTACTCAAAAAAAATTTATGACACTTGGCGTACAAATTGCGGAAATAACTTCCTCAATTCCTAAGCTTTCCAAAAAGATGCAAAAGTTGTGTACTTTAGTTCAAGTTTGGAAAATAAACCTTATTAAACACGCAGATGTGAATTTTATTCAAAAAGTTATTGGTTTGGTGAAAATAAAAAAAAGAGTAAAATAATAATGTTTAGTACCTAATCATATGAAATTACAAATTTTGTTTTAAAGTTTTACATTTAAAAATCACAAGTCTTGCTCAAATTGTCTTCCTCTGTTACGTATGCAAGCACGAAGCCTGCGACGTACTTCGCTTACTGTCACTCGAGTTGAAAGCGTGTCTTTAATTTGTTGGGCAGCTGCCAAAATCCTCTCTCTTAATTCTTCTTGAGAAGAGATAGGTGTACGATACACCAATGTCTTCATATGACCCCAAATGTAGAAGTCGCATGGGGTTAGATCGGGACTCCTAGCCGGCCAAGGGATCGGGCCGCCTCGACCAATCCATCTCAGTGGATAGTTCTCATCCATCCACTGTCGCACGCCCCGGTAATAGTGGGCTGGGCAGCCATCATGTTGATACACCAAAGCTGTTCTTGTGGTAAGCGGCACATCCTCCAGCAGCGGACGTAACTCTTCTCTTAAAAAGTTTTCATAGGCGATGCCGGTTAGGCGTGCCGGCAGAAAGAATGGCCCGATTAAATTATTGTGCACGATTCCCATCCACACATTAAGTGAGAATCTGTGCTGGTGAGCTCCTTCGTTAGATTTTCTCGGATTCTGACCTTTAGGGGCCCAAAAATGCAGATTATGATAGTTTGTAATACCATCACGGTCGAAGTTCGATTCATCTGTCCACAAGATTGTTTTTAGATACTCAGGGTCTTCAATGTCTGCATTTATTATAAATCTGCAGAAGTCCATCCTTCTGACAGGATCTCCCTCCACGATAGCTTGTACTGGCGTGTAATGGAATGGATACTGCCGTGCTGTGTGCTGAGTGAACCAGACTTTCCACTGAGACATACCAAGCTGCCTAGCCACAATTCTTGTTGAAGTAGTGCCGTCTGCTTGAAAACACTGCAAAATTTGCTCCTCTTCGATTGGATCACTAACGCTAGGTCTACCAGCGTCGGTTTGGCGACGTCGAACCGATCCCGTTTCTCGAATGCGCCGATATGTCGTACCAAACACGCTGACATCAGGTAAACGGCGGGTAGGAAAACGTCTTTGATAGTCTCTTCGAGCAGCAGCAGCGTCACCATCACAAAACCCGTAACAATACATGATATCCGCGTATTCTTCATTTTGGTAAGCAGCCATTTGAAAAGGAAGCTGTTTTAGCGCAGAATTTAAGTTAGTTAACAACGACACGTCCGAACTCCAAGATGGTTGAAACTAACTGATTACTTAATGAATTGAGCGAATGAGTGGGCCTCGATTGTGAACCTTAGTACAAACATTCCCGAATACTTACAAAAGAGAAACAATGTAAGCAATAAAATGAAAGAGACAAAAGCAAATCGGCATCTTGTAAGGTTCGCTTCTAGGAAATCCGCTACCTGCTCTGCCATTGTTAACAATTTTTTTCAAACTCTTGTCAAAGTAGACAACATTTGCACCTTTTTGGAAAGTTTAGGAATTGAGGAAGTTATTTCCGTAATTTGTACGCCAAGTGTGATACATTTTTTTTAAGTAATCCTCTTTGGATTGAAACGAAATCCAAATAAAAAAATTTTGTCGTGCGGTTTATAACCTTTTATTTCAGTGGTTTCGGGTATTTTACACATGTATTTTAGTTTAATGTAGTCGCTCATTCATCAGCTATTAGAAAAATGCTTACTTAGTGCAGAGAGTGGAGTATTTTTTTCACAATTGTCAGTTTTAGGTGGAAAAATGGATTTTTTCAAAAAAATCTTAAAAATGAGATAACTCGAAAACAAGCGATTTTCGACCCCCAGTTAACTGGGGCAAAATTGTTGCAAATGAACTCTAGTATAACCCCTTTCAAGGAATAGGTCGAATTACCAGTCACCCTGTATACTACTTTTCTCCAAATCAAATCAAATCAAATCAAATGTTTATTTTGCATACTAAGTGTACAATATGATCTTAAAAATAATGTTACAGTGTACTTACAACTTAGCCACCTTTTAAGGTATTGCAAAAGGAGTTAAAGAAAGAAAGAAAGAAAGAGGACAGTATTTCAATAACAAAATTAACTATTAACTTATACAACATACGGTATAAAATAATATTCTTAGTGATAAGGTCTACTTTTTTATTCTTATGGGTTAAGATACTCATGTAGAGAGTAGAAACATTTAGAAATTAAATATATTTTTAAATTTTTTGAAAATGTATTAACATTGTGCTCGTTTTTTATATTTCTAGGCAACTTGGTAAATAGTTTTACGGCCATATAATAGGGGCTACAGTTTAACATTTTGATCCGAGATGGTGGTAGGTATAATCTATCTTTGTGTCGGGTGTTACGGTTGTGAGTGTCCTGTACCTTCGTGAATGAATTTAAATTTTTAAAAGTAAACATGCATACGTCATAAATATATATTGCCGGAAGTGTTAGTATGTTATATTTTATAAAATAAGGTTTACATGAGTCTGTATTTTTAATTTTAGCTAATATTCTGACGCATTTCTTTTGCATTATAAATAAATCTTGTATGTTTGTGCTATTGCCCCAAAGCATTATTCCGTATTTGAGTTGAGAATATGCGTAAGCATAGTAGGCTGATAGAGCGGCTTCTAAGTTTGTGCTGTGTCTTAATTCAAAGAGGGCGTAAGAGAATCTTGATAGTTTAGATTTAATTTGTTCTATGTGTGATTTCCAATTTAAATGAGAATCTATGATTATGCCCAGTAGTTTGAATGTATTTACTTGTTCTATATTTATGTTATGAAAATTTAAGTTTAATTTTAAGGGTAATTTACTATATGGTCTGAATTGTCTTATCTTAGTTTTGGTATAATTTATCTCAAGGTTATGTTTATTTAGCCAATCAGTTATATTATTTAAAGTATTGTATAATAAAGCATTTGCATTGCTGGATTGTTTACATTTTATTAGAATAGAAACATCATCAGCAAAAAGAACAGGCAGTAATATTTCTTTGTCTAATATTTTAGGTAAATCATTTATGTAAATTAAGAATAGTACACAGCCTAATACACTACCTTGGGGAATGGAGCACGTTAAAACTTTTTTTTCAGATCTGACTGATGTTATAATATTTTTGTTGTGATTATAGCTTTCAATTTGAACTATTTGTTTCCTATTATGTAAATATGATTTAAACCAGTGATAAGCTTGACCTCGTATTCCTGAACCATACAGTTTTTGCAGAAGTATACTGAAATCGACTCTGTCATACGCTTTAGTCATGTCTAACAATATACCTAACGCATATTTTTTATCATTTATATATTGCAGAGCCATTTGGATATACTTATACACGGCTAAAGTTGTCGATTTTGATTTTCTAAATCCGTTTTGGCTATCGTCAAGAATTTTAAATTTTTCAAGAAATGTATATAAACGATTGCACATAGCTTTTTCGAAGATTTTAGAAAAACTTGGTAGTAGTGCTATCGGCCTATAGTTATTTGGTGAGGTTTTATCATCTTTCTTGTGAATGGGTTTAATTAGTGACATTTTTAATAGTTCTGGAAACTCGCCTTTTTGGAAACTTTGGTTTATAAGGTATGTTAGTGGTTCGAAGAGTTCATCAACACATTTTTTTATAAGAATTGGTGGAATACCATCGATTCCGTAGCTATGTTTGTTTTTTATTGATTTAATAATTTTATAAATCTCTTGTTGATCTACTGGTTGCAAGTACATAGAATGAGTTGGTGAGTTTACGACAGGAGTAGGTGTTTTTGAATTCTGAGTTACACCCACATTTGCAAAGAAATTATTAAATTCATCACATATTGTTTTTGGACAGTCTACCACTTTATTATTAATGTTTAATTTTATGTTTTTACTTGTCATTCTCTTCGATTTTCCCGTTTTAGTATTAATGATTTTCCACATAGTTCTATACTTATTATCGGATCTTTTCATTTGACTTATATAATTAAGCTTTTTTGATAATATCACGCTTCTTTTTAAAATCCTACTGTATGTTTTATAATAATTTTTAATAGTATTGCTGTTTGTTTCATTCAAAATCGTTCTTAAGACTCTCTTATGTTGACAAGATTTCCTTAAACCCTTTGTTAACCATCCTTTTATAGGTTTGTTTCTCATTTTTAATGTTTTTATAGGTATGTATTTATTTAAATGAATTTGTATTTCGTTATGGAATGAATAGTAGTTTTCATTTACAGTTTTTGAATTGTGTAATATTTTGCTCCAATCACGCCTCCTCGACGGAGGCGGAATGCGGCAACTTCGTAGCGGGACGAAAGTAGACGCTTTCCGCCCGGAGGGGAGAAAAATTATTTTATGAACAAAAACACTGATTCTAAATGGCGGAGAAAGCACGTGATATTCTAAATATAAAAAGATCCCTTAGTCGTCTCGTACGCTACCATGGGACGAAATTGCGTAAAATACCATAGAATAACTCTTATGGTAATACATTCGACCCCGGAAACCACAAGGCCTACCTCACAAAAGGGTAACTCAACCGAATATTTTTCCACGTTCTTTCCTGTCCATTTCCTAACCAACTTTTATAAACTTAAATAAGTGTTAAAAGATTTTTAATTTCATACAAAATTATTAGACCGGAGCGCCAATTTTAATGAACCTCGTTAAAATATCGCGCTTCGGCGCTATATTGAAGTCTTTGCCAACATTAATTATAGAGACACGCTTAATTAGATAATTATGTCTGCTAGGCACGTTTGAGTGGATTTAAAAGGTGGTTAAAGTGAGGTTTCTGGTCACAACAAAAAATGTGCCCGGAACCGACGAGCATGTATGAAGCGGACTTATGGATCAATATCCATAAGTCGCTTCATACATGGTCGTCGGTTCCGGACACATTTTAAGACGCGAGAGATTACACAGCGTGGCATATATGCTTAGGACTATGTTCCCCGAGGGGGTATTCAGAGATATTCTGATAACTCAGAACATCCACGTTTCACTAGTAGTACCGAAACTCTGTCCAGTGTGACGGATTCTGAGGCCGGCGCCACTTATAATGGACAGTGGGTACAATACATGCCTCGAAATTGAAGCATGCAGGTTTCCTCACGATGTTTTCCTTCACTTCGCTGTGGGTACAAATTGTACATAATATATTCCAAAAAACGCATTGGTACGAGTCGGCCAGGACGGAGATCGAACCATTGCCTCCTGCACTCAGGCACGGTTATTCGCCACTGGATCACCAGGCTTATAAATTGTTGAGAAAGTTTGTGTTTACTTTATTATGATGACATGTAAGGAAAACGGAATGGGTCATACTAATAGAGTGTTGTGGCAAAAATTATACGTTTACGCTATTATAATAAGATACCAGAGGATATTCTAAACTTGCCAGACAAAAAGCTTAAGTCCAATGTTAAACAAGTCCTCTGTAAAAAAGGCTACTATAAACTCGATGACTATTTGAATTACCAAAATGTCTGGTCTTGACAATGTTACTTTATGTAATGCAATATTGTATTTTAATTGTACTTTGCATATTTTGTTTTGTTTAAAAGATGTGTGTTGTAGAGTTTCTGGCCGCATCTTCTCTCAACGGAACACCTTCCGACGCGATGGTAGAGTCAAAAAATGACGTCAAAAAGCTATCTATACGTACGTCTAAGCACGTATTTTGAATAAAAAAAATTTCAATTGTGAATTTTGAAATTTTTTTGAATTCTGCCTATGCCCAGTATGGAACCTAAATTATGGAATAACTTCGGTCTCCGTCCGTCTGTCACAGGCAATTTCCCTCCAAAAATGTACGAGATTCAGATAGAGAAAATATATTAGACGATGTAGGCGTTACTACACAAATAATCAAAGACAAAGCACTCTTTAGTAATTTGTGACGAAGTTGTAATCTTAGATCGTCAGCTATAATTGGGTATCGTAAATCGGTAAGTATGAGTTGAGACTGGCACAGAGTTCTGTATGTAGTGTCTTTGAGGGCAAAGGCTAGACCTTTCAATCTTTCAGCTTTTGAATCATCCTGAAACCTAATTTATTCTAAAAGTGAACCTTGTTTTAAAGCAATAAGTTTTTAACAGTTCTCAAATGGATTATAGCCGTGAATGCTTGTATGTATTTTCATTTAGAAACTTTGTCTGCCTCAAACAACCTACTTTGCTATCCAGGTCACGCACACCCTTATTACATCGCCATAACTCTCAAATTGCTTCAAACTCCCATCTGAAGCTGTAAACCTCTGTAATCAGCCAAATAGTCCGTATTGTTTTTTTTTTTTTCGTTTATATCGCCTTTATACCAGTCGTAGTACGGAATGAACGAACACAATAGAATTAAGTAGGCAGGAGTGTTTTTATATGGAGCTCGGTGGCATGTGGTAGGTTATAGTCATGAATTTTTAATTTTTTATCTACATAATCTGGGCCTATAGACAAATCTATCTACCTATCTTTTGATTTTGCGTCAACGACAGTAGAAAACATAAAAATGTATGGACTTGACGTATGGTGGAGAAAGCAAACGTCAAAATGTTTCGATCGCTAATGTCAAATTCATACATTCTGTCATTTCTACTAGCGTCCACGCCAATAGAAATGTTACTTTTGTCTATAGGCCCAGAAATGTTTATATCACACGTGCACGACACTCGAAATCTTCTTCTGTCGTGTCGTTGACTTGCCATCGTAGTGAAGAGATTGCACTAAAAATCGACTTTAAACTCAAAAGGAGTACAATATAATAATACAACCAACGTTACATCGTTTCGTTCAAGCCGGTATTCGCGATAAGGCATGGAGTATTTTTTTGGGCTTGGCTTGACACCGACTCCAATAAAACAAATATATTCTTATATTCTGCGGATTTATAAGACATTGGTTCTGTTAATATTTTGTACTTCTTAGTTTTGAAGTCGGCTTTAATGTTTTTGTTAAAATTATGTCTGTATTCGAAGCGCTTCATCCGATTTTCACCAAATTAATAAGGGACCAACACGGGCCGGTAGCTCCTTAAGGATCGACAAAAAAATTACCCAAATCATAGAAATTCGGAAGTTATCGTGGTCGTGAAACGTACGGAAAAAAAAACATACAGACGAATAAAATTGAACACCTCAAATTTTTTTTTCAGTTTGTTAAAAAGTAGCGTTTGCCCTTCCTCTTTCTTCTTCCCATTTTGTGGTGAAGTCCAGGATGTGGCAGTCAGAACTTACATCATTCAAGGCGGCTCTCTTCATCTGGTGCACATTCGTATGGATGAAAACTTATTATTCTCAATTACGACAGATTTTTAATGCCGTCTACTTACTTGAACGCACCTGAGCTCGGCGTGAGAATTGAATTGTATTGTTCAACATTATCCAGAACGGGAGAAGACCTACAAATATGTGCTCCAAGCCTCCCCACGATGGAATTCATTATTTGGGTGAAAAGGACGCTTTAGTGATCCTATTTGTGGGGTAGGGTTGAATATAAACAAACCTTTGCCGAGTTGTGGGAAAAAACGAGTACTGTGGAAAATTTTGTCGGGAATGTAGAAGAGGTATTTTATAGTGATTATAGGGCTGATATTGTTTTAATGGTATGCGTGGGGTTCGGATAATATAGTATCATTTTTTTTTACTCACCGTTATAAATACTGCCTGATAGTCAGTCACGGAACTGATGAATGAAATGAAAATGTAAAATGGTTGAAAGGGTAAAAAAAATTCTTTAAAATACATCAAAATCAAAGTTTTAACAAAAAATTAAAGCCGCCTTCAAAAAAACTCAGACCCTGGTTTCCTTATCATTGGAACCCTTGGAATATCTTCATTCCAACAAAGAAAGAATAATCAAAATCGGTTCATAAACGACGAAGCTATCCGCGAACACACATAAACAATAAAAAATAAATATATATCTACGGACGAATTGAGAAACCTCTTCCTTTTTTGAAGTCGGTTAAAAAGAACTGATATACAGAATTACTGGCATCAATAGAACAAGGACATTAACGGTCAGTTGCAGAAACGCTCATTAGAGTTAATACTCCATTAAATGTCTTGCTAGCAAAAGTGTCAGCAAGAGATTTAATGAAGGATCAACTTTAATGAGCGTTTTTGCAACTGAGTGTAAGTGATTTTTAAGCCCAGGCGTCGGTGGAACTATATCGTCGCGAGATCGCAGCGACACCGCTGCCATTCCACCGCAACATCGGCGCGATATATTATTTATGAGATTAATCAGTGTCGCGGCGATAATCCTGAGTAAAAATCGCGGACATTCGGTATTCGACACACCGCCCCGGCGGTGCAATTGCGACGTCGTTGCGGTACTGTTGCGATATCGCGTACGCTCAAAAATTCCTCTAACGCTTTTTTTCAGCTGCCCTGCCCTTGCTCCTAGATAAAGAGATGTTGTCTTATTGTGTGATGGATGAGATATGAAGGGGATAAAAACTAAGACTGCGAAGTGTTAGAGTTTGTGTGTGAGCACTTTGCCGACACAAAAGATGTTTTCGATAGAAAGTTCACTACTTTATAATATGTAAGTATTATAGGTTCCTTTATAATATCTCAGATTACTCTTTTGGGGAATACAAGTAAGCATAAAGTTTATATACTTACGACAAAATTACGGCTGGCATGATGGTACCCAATTTTTTCCCTAAAATCTAATAAAAATCTGTCAGTGTTATCTCACAGCGTAAAATCTAAAATACACTCGTAGGTTTGAAATCTCCCAAAATCGGTAAATTAGATGTCAAAATGAAAGCGTTTGAAAATCTACTCGATCCAAATAAATGTGGTCAGAAGACAAATAAAACAATTGTTTTACATTACGGACTCTCGCATTCACTTTGCTAATTTGAACTTTGCGCCGAAGCGTTAAGAACTAATTTCGGGGTGTAATTTGCAAATTAATTTAGTTCGAAGCCTGTTTTGTTGCTGAAGTATTAATTGGTATTTGTTTTTGTGATACTTTGCCGAATCGTTGTTTATTTCAATTTGAATTTGAAGCCTCAAATCTGTCCATAGAATGTTGTTTTACTTTGAAATTAAAAGGAAAGTTTCGTTACCTACGCTACCCCTACGAAACAAACCTTCACCTACCTACCTATTATAAGGTAATTAAATCCATTTCAATCAAATCTATATTTTGCCAATTCGTCCGCACCAACCCCCGTCATCGTCCCCAAACTTATATCGTAATTTTTTTACCTTTTTACCCGACTACTTTGTAAAGAACTGATCGCGCTAATTTAAAACATTAAGATTCAATCCTTATTTAATTTCAGTTGTTATCAAATTGCAGCTGGGCTGAATTCCGTATCGCGCTAAACTTGACTTATATTTACTATTACGTGCTGTTTATAAAGAAAAGACGTGTGGCGGTGGCGGATTGTCAAAGTAACACCAATATAAACCTTATAGTACGTAGCACAGCGTCGTTTTTGTCGTAAAAGAAAATCGCGCTTGCGCCACCAGGTGATGTCGCCTAGAGGCGCGGGCGTAATTATCCAAACGACGCTATGCTACGTACTGTAAGGTTTATATAGCCGCACCCCGCCCGTGACAGGCCCGCGTCACGTCTCTTCTATATAAACCGCGACTTAGGTTGACAGCAGTAACGATTCAGTGGCGAACTGCGGCGAGTTGCGACTTAATGTTGTACTATGGATCTATGATTTGACATAAAATAATTGAATTGAATTGAATGTGCATAAAGTTGGGTTGCGGTAGCGGCTAAATAACAATTTATTGGACATTTATTTAGCGCTATGCTACAGTTAGCCGTGGTGGTCCAATGACGAGTAACCTTGCCTGCCCTTGCAGGAAGCGATGGTTCGAACCCCCTCCGGGCGGACTCGTACCAAATAGTTTTTCGGAATTTATGTACGATTTGTAGCACCACTGGCTTTTCGGTGAAGGCAAACATCGTGAGGAAACCTGTATGGTTCAATTTCGAGGCATGTACAATACACGCCTTCGTTAATTATGTAGCACCCTGTACAGTTTTAATACAAGGATTAGTTTAAGATTTTGTATGAAAATCTTTCAGTATCTAACTTTGATACAATTTTATCGAAAATCGGTCTAATCAAAGGTAATTGGTCAATATCAAAAATAAAATTAAACTTAATTGTATGGAGCGCGCTAGAGGACATATCCTTTTCGGGGGCATTCATAACATTTTTTTTTTAACTTACCTAACCCAATTGTGAAGAAAATTACAATCTCCATAGCATTGAAAACTCCAAAAAGTGGTGAAAACCTTTTTACCCCACTAAAACCTAACTGACTTGCTGTAGAGTCCTGCCCCCCTAGGATAATGGCTTGAATAAAATGTGTATGTATGTGCACTTGTTGCATATGATTTTTTAAGCCATTAACTTAATATACTATCGTAATAGACCAAAAATCTCCTCATGATCGCATCACCGAAAATGAAATGTCAATATGTGCGAAATTGATACGTGTGTGAGTTTTAGAGATAGATTTTGGAAATCAATCTCTATGCGAAACGGTTTCTTTTTCACGTATACAATATTTTTTGATCTTACACATAATTATTTGAAATAACATATTATCTAGAAAATAGGACGTTTACTGCATGTAATGAATGTATTATAAAATAATTTTAAGAATAACATATATGAAAAAAAGTATTATGAAAGTAGGTCTGTATTAATGTTATTTACTATTGAAACTTCTTTGTATTTGAGTTGCTGGTACAAGTAACACTGCATTCCAACACAGAATATGATACAGTAATGATTTTTTATATTTGTCTGGTAAAACACAAAATGAATTATAAAGAAAATAATAAGAGGTAATCTTTTGACAGGATATTAACCGAGACTTCATTGTTTCAAAGTGGTTTTACGGCTATTGTATTATAATCTCTTTCGCACGTGTAGGTTTTCCGGTAATGTCGGAATCTCATTCGCACACTGTGTTGGTCTACTTACGGTAGTAATATTAAGTTTATGTTCAAAACACTCATTTACAGGGGTAGTTGAAACCCCTAAACTGGACAACTTTTATTATGGAAGCAAACCAAAAATAGCAAAAAGAATTTGCCGTTCCATGAATACTTTGTTGGCATTGCAGTTTAGGATGGAACAGCTGTTTTTTTTGTGTGTTTTAAGCTTTGCTTCCATAGTAAAAGTTGTTCAGTTTGATGGTCTGATCCCGTGATAAAAAAATTACCCATCATAACAATGAGTTTTTCATTATAAAACTAAACAGAAACTCATGATTTTGGTCTCACTTGATTCAATGCACAACTCCTGAATTGCGGGCCAAACGTCAGGGGCCAGGATTTTCTTCGGGGACCGATAGGAACTGATATTAGTTTAAAGGTCTTAAATTGTAAGAACCTGCTTCCCAGCTTTCTCACACTCACTGGCAGAGGCCCGTCATCCTGTATTATATAATAGCATTATTTAGTAACCACATACCGTACCATTAAGCAGCACTGGAGTGTAAATACATCGCTCCTCCATTCATGTTAAGACATTACGAGGATTTTCACCCATATATTATAGAAGATAAAAGTAATAAATATCAACATTCAACACAATAGCAGCGGAAACAATTGAAGCATAAAAAAAACGATAAAAATTTTATATTTAATATTATGTAAGTTACTATACATTTTTTCAATTGAAGAAGAAAGCGAAAAGAATTTTTATTTCGATTTCGAATTGAAACATATCGTAGTGCGTTTTGTTTTTGATCGCTCGTGAAATGTCTTGTTGCTTTCTTGGACTTTTTCTCAAAAAAAGTGTGTTTTTCAAGTATGCGGCCTCAGTTTTGCATGACATTAGCTTATCCTCACTTGGTACCCTTTCTGATTCTTTAATAATGTGCACAGCCAAGGAGTGGAATGCCCTGCCTGCGTCAGTATTTCCGAGCGCTTACAACCCGAATCACTTTAAAGTACGAGTGAATAGGCCTCTTCTGGGTTAGCTCGCTACATCTTCGACCCCATGTTGTCCTAAGGACTGGATTGAGGTCAAGAGCAAACCCATTGTTAATTTAAAAAAAAACTAAACTATTCTTCTTGCATTCTGTCGACGATCGTCGCATCGTCTAGGTTAGTTCGTAGTACAGGCATTGGAAGTGTAAGTATTCATAATTGTATGCACTCAGTATGGTTAGTTAATTTCAGTAGTTGCTTTATGAAACATGTTGTACGCTTATGTACGTAGTATTACCGGCTGACCGGCTATCTCAAACGGTGAAGGAAAACATCTTGAGAAAACCTGCATACGCTGAAGATGAAATTCCGATTCGTTTGGGCACGCATGGTGGTCTAACTTCCATACATCCCTGTGCCCTGTCATAATAGTTATAAGCTGATAATTATCGCAGCTTTTTCATTATTTGTTTTTCATGCAGTTTCGTACAAGTCCATTATTCTCAACCGTGTGTTTCCACCAACCTCGAGGGAGAGTGGTATGGGTAATGGATCCAAGATCGATCTTCAGTAATATCCATTTAAGTCTTGAGACATATCCGATGGGTTCTGTGTACTTTCTAATAGGAATCCGATGGATTTTCCTTGCATTTCACTTCTTGTAGGACTTTGATTCGAAGCTTATAGGTTTTTTTTTGGACGAGTGATTATCGTGTTCGCTTTGGTTTATTAAATATAAATTTTCCGTCAGGGATTTTTCTTTTGAGACATAATTTTTAAAATGATTTTTGGGATTTAGAAAATATTAGGTAGGTATATTTGGGTTTAAAGACTAGAGAAAATAATGATATGTATGTAAAGAAAAATCGCTATAACACAAATTTTTAAATAACCAAGATTTAATATGTTGTATAGGGGGTCAGCTTAAAAGGGGTACTTCAGACCATCAAACTGAATGACTTTCAGTTGGGAGCCAACATTGAAATCACAAAAAACAACTTTGTGGTTCCAAAGAAAATATACACAAGCTACTCCTTGATCAAAATCGCGCTTTCGATATTGGCTCCATAGTGAAAGTTTGTCAGTTTAATCTGACTTGACTGCCTTCGTGGTCTAATGGTTAAGAGCATTGGCTCTCGACTCGGAGGTCGTGGGTTCGATTCCCACGGGGGACACCTAGTGAAATGTCACTTTGTGAATTTTTCCCCAGTTGGTTAGGACATTGCAGGCTGAATCGCCTGATTGTCTGAAAAGGAAAATGATTCCGTGCTTCGGATGGCACGTTAAGCAGTTGGTCCCGGCTACTATCTCTGTTGGTAGTAGTCGTTACATAAAAACCACGTCAGAGGCCGTAAGGCGGTCTGAAAAAACTCTGACACCAGGGCTCTGCCCACACGATAAGATGATTAGAAAATAAATTTTGCACAAATGTGTGTGATTAGGTTTTAGCCTTTTTAGTGGGATAGGTACTTCCCTGAACGTGTATAGGGTGTTACAGAAGTAAAAAAAAATTAAATCTTTTAGGGGGTGGTTTAGAACAACAAACTGAACAACTTTTACTATGGGACCAAAATCGAAATCGCAAAAAAAAAAATTTTTTTGTCCCTTACATTTAGCTCGAGGAGATCTGTAGTTTAGTATGGAACATCGCAAACGCATCGCATCATGGCGATTATGGCAAATCTCCTCTTTTTTGCGGAGGCCTATGTCCAGCAGTGGACGTCTATATCGTAACGGCTGATATGATGATGATGATGGAACATCCGATTTTTTTTCGCGATTTCGATATTGGTCCCATAGTGAACGTTGTTCAATTTGATGCTCTTAACCACCCCCTTAAATGTTTATTTGTATTTTTGTAATAAACTGTATAAGAGCATTAAGATACCAAAATATAGTTACAACAAACTTACAAAGGCATTTCAGACTTACGACACGTGGCACTTCAAAGGGCCAATCATGAAGTGAACACTTTACAACTAAGTTGCTCGTAAAGTTGTGAGAATTGCTAGACAAGTTGTAACGGACAGGAGTGGAGTTCGACCGCCAGTTGAAGTAGAGAGCAGAATTATATATCAATAATGCTTGTTTGTATATTGGTTGTATTAAGTACAAGCAGTTACACTAAATGGGCGTTGAAGAAACATTGACTACTTATATAGGGACTAGCGACGCGTGTAATTCTACAAACAAACATTTCTGCTACTTTTTGCGGGGGGCGAGGTAACATGAAATCTGCAACGTTGGATTTTATTCCCCATAACTTTAGATTCTAATTTTGAATGTTAGTAGTCTCGTGTGAACCTAGACTCGCGCAAAAAATTATCAAAAAATGTTATATGAAACGTGCACCGCCGCCATTAAATTTCTTTGAACGGTTGCACACGTTTCATACACTCTGGATCATCGGTCACGACCAGTTTTTAGGATGGTGAACGTACTTACGTAATGGGGTACGTGTGAACCCCAAACGTTCTAAGTTCGAAATTATTGTTTCGCAATTATAGGCTGTCTCGTTTAGTGATAAGGTATAAAATTGAATGTAAATGCACACGATTAATTAATCTTATACCGTGGCAAAGGGGAAATGCTACCGCAAGGCTAGTCCTTATAATAAATACTCAAAGTGTAGAAATTAGGGTCATATAATATCATTTCAATTTAATTAAGTATGTTTTTCATATAATTTATATGTATGTTTCTCTGTGTTTCTGTGTTTGCTATTATATTTTGTGGTAATTACAGTATGTAAACTTAAATGAGTTACATACTTAAAGGGGTGCTTCAGACCATAAAACTAAAATACTCTCTGAAATTGCAAAAAAAAATCAGCTGTTCCATAAAAAACGAAAAGATGATTTTTTGCACTTTTTTGCTTTTTTGCATTTTCGATGTTTGCTCTGTAGTGAAGGTTATTCAGTTTGATGGTTTAAAGCACCCTCTTAGATATAATAACATATTTAATTTTACACCCTGTATATTATATTTCAGTTACCTAGGTATATATTTTCAGTTCACTCGCAACCAGACAACCGAAATGCTGAGAGAAAAAAGTCATATAGAAGTTCGGTCCCGAACTAATAAGATAAAAATTATAAATAGGCGGGTATATTTATTTGTGTACTATTATGTTCTATTTTTAAAAAAATAGTCGCTAAAGTTCGGAACTACTTATACAAAAAAAGTCTCAAAATTGAACAGTTTCGGCCTGAATTACTGGGACAAATAAGTCTCAAAAGTTCGGTTCCGAAATAACTACCGAATCAATGAGACTCGATATTATTGGCGGTCGGATCCAATTTTTTTTGTTTTTATTTTATAGAAGATGGATTTGCTCATGATAATCCAGTCCTCAGGACAGAGATGGGGTCGAAAATAAAGCGAGCTTAACCAGAAGAAGCCTATTCACTCGTACTTTATCGATCCATCGTAGTTGAAACTGTAAAAACAATACAATGAAGCAACTGATATTTAATTCTAAGTTGTAACGTAACGTACAAAGTAACATACTATGAATATGATAACTACGTGCAATAGAATCGAACCGTAAAACTGGAAAGCCACGCTTCCAACAAACGCAACATTCCAAAATCCAATTTGATTTCAAACTTAACTTTTCCAATTTTAAACTGTATGTGGCGTAACAGGTATATCCTAAACAGATATGAGTACCTATTTAACATCATGAAGCTATTCTGTTAAAGGGTGGTTAGAAACCCTGCAACAAAACATCAACAACCGTTTTCGTTTCAAATTAAATTATAGATTCCAAAATTTAGTATCGTGGGCTCTTAGCTACAACCAAAGACATTCTATGGACAAGGACTTCGCGTCAGTGCGCTATTAACGGGACCGCTAAGGTTATGCTTAAGGTGGTTGCAGAGGGGTCAATTTTAAACAAAACTTTGACGCACAATACACGGCATTAATATAAGTAACTTTGTATAATTATATTGAAAAATAGTTTAAAAAATCTACATGCCGCGTCACAAATAACATTTGCAATCTATAAAATAATTACGAAGATATAAAGCTTTGAAATTTTTAATACAAAATTTTAAAAGCTTTATATGTTTGTAACTATATTATGAATTGCAAATGTTAATTGTGACGCGGCTACTAGATTTTCGAAAATATTTTTTCATATATAAAATATTACTTTTATTAATTCCGTCAACGCGTATTGTGCGTCAAACTTTTGTATGGACTGAAACCACCTTAATTGTTGTACATTACTGTTTTGTGACCGAATACATTTGAAAGATTTGAAAGGACTGGAATATGAGCGGCAATGTATGACAGCTAAGCATAACTGATACATACAAAGGTGACATAAGAGACATGTGCCATTGTTTGGTTCTGTTATTGTATGACGTGGTGAATCCCATAGAATACACACGTCTAAGTTGTAACGCAAATGATTATTAATTTAGGATTAATTGACGTAACTAAGTGTCTATAGCAATTGAAGGAAAGCAAGGCCCTGAATTGGCAAGTTGCCGGTTCAATGCCCGACAGATACAACATTTTTCACCAGTATAATACAACGAAATCTCTTTAATCCAACACGTATTCATAGCTCCATTACAAAACGAAATCTTATTTATAACAAGCAGTTTGAATCACAAAGGCAAGTGACGTGACTTATCAGCCTGGAAGTGCTCGAGCTTTCTAGCAGCCAGCCCGAGTGCTCGAGAACTCGAGCTATAGGCTGGTCTGAAGATAGTTGATCACTTTGTCGTGGTTGAGGTTAGATTACGGCAAGGTTAATGTGGCTTTGAACTATTACATTTATTTCGGAATTTTGGCAAAAGAGATAAAGTTGTAACATGGGAGTGCGTGTGTTTGTATATCCGTGCATTGACCATTTTGACTTTCCGTTTAGGTGTTAACACTCAATTGCAGAAACGCTCATCAAAGTTAATCCTCCATTAAATCTCTTACTAGCTTTTCCTACGTCAACAAGACAAATAGTGACCGCAAGAGATTTAATGGAGGATTAACTTTAATGAGCGTGTGTCTGGTATAGGTTAGTAACGGTTTAGCGAGTAAGTAGGTATCTACTTAAGAAGGTAGACATAGATAGTATTGGTGAGCCCGTAACTGTTTATTGTTATTTCACGTTATCCTCTCCACCTTTTATTTTTGTGACCTGCTCTGTACTGTATTTATGTGTTTGGTGTAAATAAAGTATATTTCATTCATTCATTCATTCATTTTATGATTATGACGTGTAGTTCCGGCTTGGAATGGATCACTCATATTCTTCTTGTGATTGTTGTATAAGGTGACTAAAGGATAATTTTCTGTCTATCATCACATGAGAGGTACGTATTTCTAAACTTACAATGAGTTAAGATGATCATGATGATAATGATGATGTTTATGTTACATAATCTTGCTGCAACTGCACGATTGTTGGTTGTGGAAAAGCTTCTGTCGTTCTGACTGTAAATTAATAAAAGTTTAGTTTTTTGAACTTTGGACCACCCCAAGAGGGACTATCGTCGTGAGCTTAATTTTGTTACGTTATGTTTGTGTGTAAAATTCGGTACGCTTATAAAACTCGTCGGTCCTATAGAAACCAAATGATGAAAGCCTGTATTTAAATAAACAACGAAATTAACATGAACGTTAGGCGTTTCTTAACGTCCCACGCGGGGATCCCCCGTCAAAAGACATAAATATCAAACGCGACCGAACATAAACAAACATCGCGTTTCGAAGTAATTTATTGGTTTTCCTAATACGCTGGCATCCCTACCTTCGTTCGTTAGGATTGATATATACTACACGAGGAGCTATGCGAAGCGATACGGTGTTATTAGTGTGCGATAATGGTCATGCTAAAGGAAGCATAATGTGATCTACATACATGCATACATACATATACTCACGCAATTGTCCCACAGGGGTAGGCAGAGACTACGGCTCGCCACACACTACAGTTCTGATATACTTGGCTCGTCTAATCCACTTTAATACATCTCTTCATGCATTTCCGTCGGTTGAGGGTGCTACGCCCTTGTCCTTTTTGGAGATAACCATTTATTTGGTCGTAGTAAGTTCTCCTCGAACGCCCTCTCTCGGCTGTTCCACTGACAGTGGATCGATAAATCTCCCTAGTATTGGTTACATATCTACCTCTCGTCATATTAGACTTCACCCAGGTAATGGTAAGCAATGGTGAGTGGTTTAGTTCTCTCTCACTCAGCACGTGCTAACCTCTTATAAAAGTGCGAGCCCGTGTGTAAAAACTGTCTGTAGGTAATATCCTCACTATTATAAAAATGTATATCTAACGTTTGTTCGAGCATTACGCAAAAACTACTGGAGTGATTTTGGATGAAACTTTTTGTGATTCTTTCTTTCTTTTCGTGTCAATAAAATTGTTCTTTTATAGTTGCGTTTCTATATTTTATTGGATAGATATTCGGCGAGCCTGACAGCGTCCAGTGTAGTTTTATTGAGGTCCTCTCTCGTGCAGGTGTTCGGGCACAACGGACATTCTAGCAGGTTTTTGTGATTATTAATCTTATTATTAAAACTGGTAATACGTTTTATCTATCTACGATAAAAAATCATCTTACACAAATGTGTGGAGGATATTTTTGAAAAACCAATTATTTTGTTCGAAAGGTCTCTATTACTCTAGCTATCACTACTTTGAACGTCCTCAATGCGTCAACTGCTTGCTTCAATAGGAATTCTTCATCGCATTGCATCGTTTGCAATGTGCTCATTCCTTTCGTCTGCATGCATGCACGTTTCACGATGTTTTCCCCGTTGCCGTTGATATTTTTGCGTACGCGGTTCCTATTCTCAAACAGAAAGCCAGTTTTCAATATTGCCTCTGTATTTCGTTTCGTTTGAGAAATGCAGTCGGCAACTCTTTGATATTGAAAATGTAAACAAACATGTTTAGTTTTATTGCTATTTGATTCTGTCTTGGAATGTTTGAGTTGTTTGATACCTATGTAGAATGTACATGTAAATATTTACATCTACACATATAGGGTCCTTTTAATATGCTGACACTTTTTAAGATGATGATCAGACCATCAAACTGAACAACTTTCTCTATGGGACCAACATCGAAATCGCGAAAAATAAAATCAGCTGTTCTGTACAAAACTGCAAACCTACCTGAGCCAAATATATGGGACAGCTGATTTTGACATTAACAAGTGCGATTCCCTTGTATCTCAAAGAGTTGTGAAGATATGATATTGAACAAAAGTTCAAAAGACGCGTATTTACAAAAGCTGTAACGTGCATAAAGAGTTATTCGAGAAAATCAAAAACAAAAAAGTTATGGCTGAAATAGTGAAAAAAAAAATTAAATTTTTCCGAATTTTTGATTTTGGCGCTCGATATTTTGGAAACGAAGAATAATATAAAGAATTTGAGCTAAACGCCTCTGGACAATATAGTCAGCTACAATTTGAGCGTAAAACAGAGCCTGTAGCCTAACCTTTTTGAGACGATATTTTTTCGAATTCCGTAGATTCATTTCCAATGTGCTCGATAGTCGTGTGAGGCACGAAGTCTGTGATTTTTTTTTCGCGATTTCTATCTTGGTGCTATAGAGAAAGTTGTTCAGTTTGATGGTCTGACCATCCACTTAAAAAAGTGAACTAAAATTTCAAGTTTGGCGAGTCTGTGACACGTACCCAGAGACATCAAAACCTAACCTTTTTTTAACTTTTTTATTTTATTCTTTGTTCCTTTTTATATCCTTTTTTTATCCCGTGATGGCAAATGATTTCATAATGCCGTCACGTCACATGATTGCCACCTTCAACTTCGATTAGTTCGTGGTTCCCGAGGCGTAAAGTTCGAAATTCTAAAATAAGCGCGTGAAATCGTGAGAGTGCGGGATTTAGATGTTTCACATCTGCCGGGGGTCACACGATGGCTACATTTTTTTATAAATATAAAGCCCAAATTGACTTTTAACCCTGAGGTTATGCCAGCCCGTAAATATCTTCATTATACAGACACACATAATTACGTTACACTTTTATAACGGTGTATTTGTTAGGCAAAGTATAATATTTTCCACCATGTTTCCAACGTCAAATAAATTATAATAAACTCTAACTATAATAAATACTCAAGTTTTTATGACAAGCAGACATTTTGTGCATGCTAGTGGGAAATAAACTGGAAAGTAACTTTCAAACTACGGCTTTCTGTTATAGTTAGACGGTACACTTACTTATAGACATAAATAATAATGATAATAGGCTCTCGATACGACCAGGCGGACACTTACTTAAAGGGGTGCTTCAGACCATCAAACTGAACCACTTTCTCTATGAGACCAATATCAAAATCGCGAAAAAAAAATCTGTTGTCCCATACATTTCTGCAGTTATGTTTGCAGTTTTGTATGGGACAGCGGAACTTTTTTTTCGCGTTTTCAGTGTTGGTCCCATAGTAAAAGTTGTTCAGTTTGGTGGTCTGAAGCACCCCATTAAGTAAGTGTTCCATTTAATTTTACACCCTGTATAAGGTGCTGCCTAATTGTTTTCATATGTGAAGGGTCCTCCTTAATATGCTGAAACTTTTCTAAGGGGATGATCAGACCGTCAAACTGAACAACTTTCTGTGTGGAACCAACATAGAAATCGCGAAAAAAATCAACCGTTCCATACTGCAAACATAAATAATAAATAAATAAATAACGCTCACAGGCACATACATTGTAATGATCCCAAGCAAGCACTAAAACAACAACAATGGAAATCATACAACAACGGCACAAACATATAAACATCCATGACCGAACCGGGATCCGAACACAGGACCCTGGTTTGGTAGTCTGGCGTGGTAACCATTACACCAACCGGGTCGTCAAATGTATGGGACAGCTGATTTTTTTCACGATTTCGATGTTGGTTCCATAGAGAAACATCAGTTTGATGGTCTGATCCCCTTAAAAAAGTGTCAAAATACTAAGAAGAACCGTGTACACAGGGTAAAACGGCCAAGAGAGAGAAATGTGAGATGACATTTGACACAAAATAATGGGAAATGGGCATGATAATTATGATACAGGATATAAAACATCATTGTAATATTTAAAGAGGTGTATACCTTATTTTATTATTATTATTTGGTTATAAGGGCTTGGTCAATGACCGAATTGCTACTGCGACCTAGATAGATCTATTGTAGCTGTCACCCTAGACCTAAAGGTCATTTCTTAGGCCCACGGACTTCATGAACCGTGTTATACTTTTGGAGGGGAGGTCCCTAATGTCAGTAGGTGTTATTATGTATCCACCTAGATGTCGACTCCTGCAGTGAATGAGCACTTCGCATTCGCAGAGGAGATGTATGGGCGTTTCCTCTGCTTCACAGCAAAATCTGCAAGTGGGTGAGTCTACAAGCCCCATTCTGTGTAGGTGTTTGTTTAACTTGCAGTGTCCTGTTAAGGCTCGTACTAGGAGCCTTAAGTCGTTGCGGTTTGAATTGATGGCATCTGAGGTATGTCTGTTTGAAAAGCCGGTCACAAGTTCTTTCGCATGCCTCAGTCCTGGTGTATCCGACCAGAGCTTACGGCTTTGGTCCACGGCCCATTCCTTTAGCACACGTCTAGAGGTGTTGCGGGAGATGCCGCAATAAGGCTCGGGGCCTATGGCGTCCTCTTCCGCCCCTCTTCGTGCCTTACCTTATATCTACGAGATATAAAGAGATTGCACTTTTTCGTGAAATCGGGGCTTACACTGGAGCGAACGAAAAGACATTTCCAATGTCAAAATAATCTGCTGTACCATACAAAACTGCAGTATGTACTATCGCGGACTTTTCCGCCTTACCACCACTAGACCCAATTTGGCTTGCATACTAAAAAATAAAAGCGCTGTCTAGCCCCGCCCTATTGATGGATAGACCAATGAATGAATAGTTTGCAAGCAATAAATTTTGGGTGATATTAAGCGATTTTTTTTAAGTGATCAGGCGGAAATGTCCGTGATAGTACCTACTCGATTCAAATGTATTAACAGCCAGTATCACCACGTCGCCGAAAGGAATTGTGGTCGCAAGTATTTAATTATAATGGCTATGACTTTTAATTTGCAATATTAAATTTTAAGGCATTAAATAACAAGTTTTTCATTACAAACACCTAATTTCTAAAAAAGCTAACAAATGCGATCGAAAAATGCTGAGCATAAACTGTTTTAAAATTTTTAAAAGCTATATTTACGATTAAACAAGAATTTTTAATTGAATGTTTGCATTTTACTTAACGTCAAAATAAGCAGTTTTACTAAACAGACAAACGCGATGAAAACTTTTATATTAAACGAGCGTTAACCCGCGACTTCGTCCGCACAAATTATATACCAGATTTTAAGTCAGATCATAAGCTATCAAACAAAAAAGTTTCATCAAAATCGGTTCAGTAGTTTTTGCGTGATACTCGTTCAAACAAACAAACACACAAACAAACAGACAGACAAAAAATCCAAAAATTGGTGAAATGGAATCAGGGACACCTAAAAACCATATCGTAACTTTTTTTTTGTTAATATCTTCAATGTACAGACAAACTTCCTGTTACAGTTTTATAATAGTATAGATATCGTAGCGCTACGTCGTAGTTTAGTGCTACGCAAAATCCGTAGCGTCAGCTTATAATTAGCCATTTCGCTTTAATAAAAAATTTTGTTGCATCTTTTTGTTTTATGGTCATACGTTTACACTTGAGTCGAGTAGGTACTGCAGTGCAGAAGAAACCGATTTTTCTCAATGTTAGCTCCATAGTGAAACTTGTTCAGTTAGATTCACCCTCCATCATCCATCTATCACAGCCCTTGATCAGTCCATCTTCGAACATATTATGTCCTGTGTCTAGGCCAGATAAACAATTAGGAAAATTTCAGGGAAATGTAAAGAAATGTCTAACAAACCAAGGACATTCAGGCCGTAAACATATGGGATCCATTGTGTCTGGATTTTATGTCCGTTTTTGATCCCAAACAACTCCATTGTCTATACTAATGTTATAAAGAGGAAAAATGTGATTTCTTGTTTGTTTGTATTGAATAGGCTCCGGATCTACTGGACCGATCTGAATAATTATTTCACCATGAGAATGCTACATTATCCGTGATGAACATAGGCTAAAAAAAAACGGCCAAGTGTGTGTTGGAATGATTCTAAGTTGGTATGAAGTTCGCCGCGGTTATCTAGTATCAAATAACTTTAAGAATAATTTAAAGAAAGATTATGACATAAGATAAATATTCTTCATTTCTTTTTTTTGTTAGATCTTAGATTCTTAGATTCTTTATTGTACACAAAAACATAATTATGAAAAAAAAAATTACAACAAGTCGTGATGTTCAAAGTCGAGCTTTTTTTCTTTTTTAACACGTTCCGGGACAGTGACCGGCTATAGACTTGATAACCATAAAAGTTCTATTGTGTCTCGTTCACTGTCCCGGAACGTGTTAATATCCAAATGGTTTTCGAATTAAAAAAGTTATTACACTACATACATAATTACATAAACTCATGACCGTAATCGCTTTTGGGGTGGTCAGAAACATTGCTACAATTACCAACTTCCTGTTATTTATTACAGTAAAGTGACGTAATTAATCCCACACAGACAAATGACGGGTGTAGCTAGTTAAAAATAAAAATATCCATCTCCAACTCCACCCTCAGCAAAAACAAAACTTTTCGAAACTATGCAGGCGACATAAAAATAAATAACCAAAGTTCGCGAAGTCCTAAAGAAGAATTTCATATTAATTTTATGGGTTTTGTTTATCTTTCGTCGCAAGAAGTTTTGATAAACTTTTCGATATTTTTGTTAGAGTCTGAAATAAAAAATGCCTCTGTATTATTTTTATTACTAAACTGTTAAAACACTGCTCGCAGAGCCCGCTCCGCGCCCGCCATCGCATCGGCACCCGCGTCTTTGAAATGCATTGCTTGCAATTTGAGTCTTATGACATGATAATAAATCTCGTATTGTATTTTGGGGGAGCAACCGCGCCCGCCTTGCTCCCGCCCCGGACCTACGCGTTCCCCCCGCGCTTGCCCCGCGACGGCTCATCAAATGTGTGAAACAGCTGACATATTGTTACAATTTCAGATATCCTCCTTTCCTCCTACGTACATCTGTACTACACGTAGGACATAAGAATTAATAAAATCTTTTGATAGTGTTTTAGTTGCTAACCAAAACACCACCAATAGATTTTATTATTTATTATGTCCTACGTGAAGTACAGATGTACGCAGGAGGCTAAAGTAAAAGTTGTTTTGTTTGATGCTCTGAACCAACCCTCTAAAATTTGGAATATGTTTACAAAATCACCTTTTGTATTGATTGATCATTGAAACACACTTCCATACTTTATCATCCTATTATTTTCAAAATATTCCTCCTTAGATTGTTTGTATGAAATGATTAACTGGAAACGCAAAAATAGAAATTGTAAAAATGTCACACTATTTGAAATGTGGATTTAAATAAAATCACATTTAAGAAATGGCAAGTCTACGAAAGTGGTTGACATAGCTCAGAAAATTAGCAAGCTGAAGTGGCAATGGGCTGGTCATATCTGCCGAAGAACAGACAACCGGTGGGGTGTCAGGGTTCTGGAGTGGAGACCGCGAACTGGTAGACGTAGTGTGGGACGTCCTGTTGCCCGCTGGACAGACGACCTAAAAAAGGTAGCGGGGAGTGACTGGATGAGGAAGATCTGTCCTCGGGACAGAGTTTTGTGGCGCACCTTGGGAGAGGCCTATGTTCAGCAGTGGACGATGATAGGCTGATGATGAAGTCTATTTTTAATGTAATTTTATTATAATCCGCTATTAATCTGTAGCAATATTATATCAATAAATGTTTCGACGAAAACAAGCGAATAACTCAATGGACTTAAAGGGATTTAAGCATTAGGCCTAATCTACACTGAGCGGTGCGGAACGTTTATGTATCCCAAAAAGTTGAATATTTTTATTTTCTATTGGTATTTTGGAATTCAAAGATTGATGCGACATCGCGACATAATGACGTGGCACACGTCATGCGCTTTACGAAGTAATAACAACACTGAAATCATGATACATTTTTACGCGTACCGTCTGTAATACGTAATTAATGCGTAAGAATTTATCATTTATCATTAGAACTAGTGATCTGTGCTTATAGCTACATTGTTTATTAGGGCACAATTCTAACAGGTGTGTGACAAATTATTTGCGTACTGCACAAAATTTGCGGTAGAGATGTGAAATACGCCTAGAGCAGGCATGTCAAACTGCCCGCTGTGCATTTTCTTGCGGCCCGACTCAATTTTGAGAACAGGTAGGTACCACCACTGCCTTGAGTCATGATGTGAAAAATTTTGAGCTCACTTCGCTCGCTCACTTTTTTTATACGGAATGTGTCGCTTTTTACAAGGGTCTCGAATATTTTGCCCTTATAATATAAGTACCGTCTTGTTTTAATCATCCTGTTCTACAACAGATGCAATGAGTTTTATTTCTTTTTGTTCTTTGCGGCCCACTGATTCTACTATCGTTATGCATTTGGCCCACCAATGACTTTGAGTTTGACATGCCTGGCCTTGAGGCTCACAGCGAGATGTAATATGCAACAGAACATTATAAGAGGGGTTAGAAGTGCAAAGTAGGCGTGGAACGCGTCTACACGGTTACGCAATGATTTGCATAACACCGTAAGGCGCGCGGCGTGGTGCGACTGAGAGCGTAAGTAGTTGTAGCAACGCGCAACATGAGTGGGAAGACAAGTGGCAACAGTCGTCTCCGAAGCAAATGCGCTACTGTGCATTTCTAACCTTTTTTATAATGTTCTAAGCAATACGTCGCGTTCGTGTCAGTGCAGATTGAGCCTTATCATTTGTCATGAAACTAGAGAGACG
The DNA here is from genome assembly GCA_927399405.1 of Agonopterix arenella. Taxonomy (NCBI): domain Eukaryota; kingdom Metazoa; phylum Arthropoda; class Insecta; order Lepidoptera; family Depressariidae; genus Agonopterix; species Agonopterix arenella. The sequence continues at coordinate 16,085,129 of OV656704.1, read as the reverse complement.
AAATAAGTCGGTCAGTAGTTTGTCAAGCATAAAAACAAAGATATCATTTGGAGACTGATGAATAACTGTTGTTGTTTTGTTCGAACAAAAAGAATAAAGATCTCGTGTTAGACTTTTTTGTATAGCAAAATTAAGGTTGTGAGCGCCGGTGGCGGGTTGCGGAGAGGTATGGACACCCAATTATGGGGGTCCGGGTTCAAATCCGCACGGACGACATACCATGTACCGATGAGTTTTCTAACTTATGTACGATAAACCGACTGCTCTCAAACGGTGAAGGAAAACATCGTGAGGAAACCTAAAGAAGAAATTCTGATGTGTATGTGAAGTCTACCATGGTGGACTAATTCCCATACACCCTCCCTGAGGGTAGGCCCGTGCCCTGCAGTGGGACGTTTATAGGCTGATGAAAATTAAGGTTGATAGAATAGTTTAAGAATGAGTTCACTAAAGTATGTACGGCAGCTTTCTGGCTACTTGTCTTTTACTCAGTAAACGATTGAAACTAGATAGATATTAATATAACAAGACGTGTTATTGCCGGTGATGACATATTTTATATTACAGTATTTAAGAGTTACGCGGTTATTATTTAATCTAGAATCGGGAACTCAAATATACCAAAACGCGGTAAGAACCAGTTAAAATATTTCATTCTAGATATTTTAAATTATTATGTATAAAACCGGCCAAGAGCGTGTCGGACTCGCCCAAGATAGGGTTCCGTATTCATTACATGAAAAGCTTAACATGATATAGCTTAACCCTTCAACTTTCGCGGTCGCGATATCGTCCGATATCCATTATTTAATCTATTATTATCTTAAAGCCTTAAGAAATTTTTTAAATCAAACAATAGTGATATTTAATTTCGTTCAGCTGCATCTATTGACAGGCGCCGGCCGTCGACTTTTTATTTGCTTTCTCTAACACTACTTGTGCTACAGCGTTCGTTGTAATTTTCATTGAAAGTACTTACGGGGATCTACATTGCCAAATATTTTCAGATTTTTTACTCCAGTATTAAGATTAGAAGTTAGAAGGGTACGCCCTATTATTTACTTTGAGCGCAAATATCTCGAGACAGAACCATTATTACGATTTAGTTTTTATTAAAGTTTTATTCCATTGGACAAGACCTATCCAACGACACCTCACTCGATTTTTTACAAAAAAAAAAAAATTTGTTGTATGGGTTCGTGTGTCGAAAAAATATCTTTCCTTTACGACTACTTCATTTCTCTTTTGGGTTACTGTTATCTGTCCTCATATTCTGTCTGTGCAAAAATGAGCAAGTAATCAAGGTGGGGCATATAGACAGACAGAAAGGACGAAAGTATAAGGCTTCCTTGTTTGACTATGGAACCCTAAAAAAGAACTGGAGATTAAAAATGAATTGTTTTCTATTGATGTTCACTTTGATATAAAGTAAAAGTGCGTGAATAACAAAAGCAGTAAGTACATAACCCAAAACTTTGATACTGTGACTCGAGAGACCTTGTAATTTGACTTTTCCTTAAGTTCTGTTAAGTTAACAAAGCGCCAAAGTTAACTGAATGATATCTCGATAACGATTCAAGTTTATATAACCTACTTACGAATTTAACTGTCAAAGGAGTTAGATTTTAGACGCTTACGGTCAAACTATATTTGCCTTGATGAGGATCTCACTTACTCGTAGATACATACTTGTTGAGAAATGGTTAACTAACTACAGGGTTTTAGGGTAAACAGTTGCATTACTTTGAGCGGTGATTATACCCATGATACTGAACATCATTCCCTAAGAAACCTATAGGAAATTCGCAAAATTTTTCGACTTTTCATACAAATGTTCGATCAGCTGATTGCATTTAGTACAAAATTCCAAGTTTTTTTTTGCAAATTTCGTAAATGTTTCTTAGCGAAAGTTGTTCAGTATCATGGGTACAATCACCCCTTAACCCTTTATAAAGCAGAAGAAATGAGAGGACATAATAAAATAAAAGATTGTGATATGGTAATATTATATGGTATTAGAGAATAATACCGTGTTTATTATTATTTTTTTTTTAATTAAAATGTCTTTGTGTCGTATTTATTACAGCGAGTTTATGAAAATCGGCAAAACATGGCACTACATACGTTCCGTTTTAGTATTAAATTGTTAGACGTCAGAATCTAACGAAACATGGTGTCCAATATATGGCCAGCCAGAGCCGTATAAAGGGTTAAAGTAATGCAACTGTTTACCCTAACAGCACATGTGTAAGTGACAGCCCGGCAAATACTGAAACGGTAAATTCAGACCATCAAACTGAACAACTTTCACTATGGAGCCACCTTCAGGAAACGCGAAAAAAAATCAGCTGATCCATACAAAATAGCTGCACTCTACTCAAATGTATGAAACAAATGATAATTTTCACGTTTTTGTTCAGTTTGATGGTCTGAATTCACCGTTTAAGTATTTGCCATACTGCCACTTACACCCTGTATGACATTAACTATAGTGTCATGGTTACAAATTAACAATAATTACATTTAAGAATTATTATTTATATTATTTTAATTATATTATTTATTTATTTTATAATTATTTTTATGTTTTTATTTTTTAATTATTTTTACCAGTTTCTGTTTCCTGTACAATTTATTTTATGTTTGGTGTAAATAAAGTATATTTCATTCTTTCATTCATTTAAAGAAAAATGAGTGATGTTCTCAGGGTAAAGGGACCCTGTTGTCGGTATGGAGTTAGGCTGCTTTCCCACCAGAGATGTGCCAAGAAGCTAAGCGGTGCGCGAGGAAAAAATCCACCAATTGAATCACTTCATTTTCCTAGCCTCGCTCAGCTCGGCTCTTATGGAAAACGGCTTAGAGAAGCGAGGTCTTTCTACATGTACAAAACAAGCTAGAAATGGATGACCAAGAGTTATGTTCGAAAATTATGATGATGATTTAAAAAGAGAATAAGTAAACATTTAAAAACAACATTAGTACGCGCTGCTTGAAGTATTTCATAGCAGTAAAATTTGCCACTACTACAGTAAACCTAAACCCTACCGATTTCACGCACGAGACATTATTTCGCTGCCCATAACGTTTATGTGAATAATAAACAGCCGTCGATTAGGTCGAGTATCGCTTGCACGGCGTATCATGGAATCGACGATATTTCATTTATTACGACCCCCGTTTACGAGTTATTGGTATTGACGTTTTTTTCCTAATATGGATAGAAGAAGCCGAATTATTTTCTGGTATGATACTCATAATTAGTATTGAGGAGGTAGGGTTATTCTACTACAGTGAACCCTTAAAATAAAGAAAAGTGAAAATTGCGTGTCCTAATAGTATTTTCTTTTGTTTTTACAGGTAAGCACTTCACATTTCATCTTTGGTGGTAAGTGTTAGTAAAACTATTTAAGGTGGTTGCAGAGGGGTCAATTTTATACAAAACTTTGACGCAGAATACGCGTAGACGGTATTAATATAAGTAACTTTGTATAAATGGAAAAATGGTTTAGAAAATCTAGATGCCGCGTCATAAATAACATTTGTAAGTTATAAAACAATTACGAAGCTTTGAAATGTTTCATTTCATTCGTAATTATATTATAAATTGCAAATGTTATTTGTGACTCGGCAACTAGATTTTCTAAACTATTTTTCCATATTGAGATTTCCGATTGAGAATGAAAAAGTGCAACAAGTGAATGAGTTTGTATATTTAGTATGCATGTTTACTAGAGATGGGAAATGTGAGGGTGATGTGCATAGGCGAGTAACAGCGGGATACAAAGTAAACGGTGCTTTACATACCATTGTGGCTAGCCAATTAGTGTCCAAAAGGCGCGACTTGCTATACACAATGGTGTGTTGGTGCCTACACTTTTGTACGGTAGTGAGTGCTGGGTATGGCAGAAGAAGCATGCAAGTAAAATTAATGCCGTTGAAATGCGTTCCTTGCGAAGTATGTGTGGTGTGACGCTGAAAGATAGAATGAGAAATTGTGTAATAAGAGATAGATGTAAATTAAAAGAAGATGTAGTGACAAGAATAGAGAAAGGTATGCTTCGTTGGCTTGGTCATGTGGAGAGGATGAGTGACAGCAGACGTACGAAAGAGATATATGTTGCTAATGTGAGCGTCGGCAGAGGGCGCCCTCGTAGGACGTATGCTGATCAAATAAGTTGCGTCCTACAAAAAGGGGAGGTGCGGAGTATTCGAAACCGACGGGCATGTATGACGAGATGTATGGATGTGCATGAGGCAAAAGAAGTATGTAAGGATCGTTGTAAGTGGCGCGCCCTGTTCTCTGTCTACCCCACTGGGAAAGAGGCGTGACGTTATAGATAAATAGAAGTTTCCATATACAGGGTGGTCGAGTTAAGATGGTCCAACGGAAAATCTGAGGTAGAGGACATAATTTCCGAACTTTTTGGTTCTATACAGGATGATCCAAAAAATTACGGTTTCAAAGTTATTCAAGTTTTTGTGATTTTTCACCGATCTGCTACCTTGTCCCACTAAACTGGTTACTGTGTTCAAAATAGTTATTATTTTGAGCTGAAATTTGGCATAAACGTACTTCAGTAATGTATCTATCGAACGACATAAAGTTTATTACTACAATATAAAAAAAAAAACAAAAATAAAATTTATTAAAAAATAAAATTTCTATATTTTGAGAAAAAATCAAACTTTTGAAGGCGTATTGTGAAGAAAAAATTACTACACGTGATGTGCCCGTTATCTTAAAAACTACCTCAGTTTATGGTTATTCTATGGGAGGAAAATTAAAATCGCCCACTGTTAGAATATTTTAAAAATCGACATAGTTCATGAAAAAATAAAATTATTTAAAAAAAATTGTTTCCGAAATTGTTTAAAGATATTTGTGTAATGTGAACAAAATGAAACCATAACATAAAAAAGTTTATAACAAACAATAATTTACAGAAAATTTTCAAAATTTCTCCCTTACACCAAAAAAAAAAGCACCTTACAAAAATTAAACGGAGGAGAGATTGGCGGTTTCCTTTATGTTCTTTATTGCTTGTGTTATTTTGTGACAATTCTTCATCATGGCTGCATTCTCAGGCTTATGCTTTGTCTTTGAAGTCAAGTGGCCTTCCATACAAAAAAATCTGTGGGGTTTAAACTAGGAAGATCTCGCCGGCAACTTGAATGTGCCACTGTGGATGAAACACTTTTATAACACTATAATTACTAAAGTGATTTGATTTTAATGTGTCCGCATCACGATGGAGTATCTTTTTTTTTTTTTTTTTAATTTATTTGTTTCAGGGCCTTAATACATTTTGTATATACCGGTCCTATCGTACCTTATCATTATAAGTATCTAATAATATAATAAACTATGACGATACAATCATCATAACCTTACAAACTATGGTGGAGTAGGTATTAATCACGGTTAGCCATCCTATAAACTTTCTTCGCCAACTCAGACGTCGGATCAGACAGGATACTTAAAAAGACTCCTACATCATATCTACTGAGGTTGGCAGCCGTAAGCAATGCCTCTCTTTGACTACGGTTCCGCTCACACTCCACCAGCAGGTGTTGGACATCTTCTATTACACCACATGTATCGCAATTAGGTGAGTTGACTTTTCTCATTAGAAATCCATACTTGTTCAGTGGAATGTGACCGGTCCTTAGTCTGTGTGCTAAAACAATATTACTTCTATTTAACGTTGTGTTATTGAACCACGGAATGCGAGGAGGCTCACATTGTATAGATTTATACCAAATTCCCTTTTCACGTGACCTTTCATCAAAGTGTTCTTTCCACTGATAGTGACGATGGAGTATCTTGCCATTTTGCAATACATGTGCGAAATCTGTTAAATGCAGACTTCTCACGGAAATACTTCAGCCGCGGTGGCACAATCAAGTGGCCGACGCGATTTCTTGATTTAAACCTCATAGATTTTTTTGTATGATGGAGCTATTTTTCAAAGAGTTAGTAAACGCCCGAGAAAGCAGCAATGAGAAAGAATTGCGACACAAAATAACACAGGCAATAAATAAAATAAAGGAATCTCTCCTCCGTTTATAAATAATTTTTGTAAGAAGGTGCTATTTTTTTTAGGTGTAAGGGTGACATTTCGAAAATTTTCTGTAAATTATAGTTTGTTATAAACTTTTTTATGTTATGGTTTCATTTTGATCACATTACACAACAATCTTTAAACAATTTCTGAAACAATTTTTTTTTTTTATTATTTTATTTTTTCATGAACTATGTCGATTTTAAAAATATTCTAACAGTGGGGCGATTTTAATTTTCCTCCCATAGAACAACCATAAACTGAGGTAGTTTTAAACATAACGGGCACATCACGTGTAATAATTTTTTTCTTCACAATACGCCTTTATAAGTTTGATATTTTCTCAAAAAATAGAAATATTATTTTTTAATAAATTTTATTTTTGTTATTTTTTGATATTGTAGTAATAAACTTTATGTCTTTCGATAGATACATTACTGAAGTATGTTGATGCCAAATTTCAGCTCAAAATAATAACTAATTTGAACACAGTAACCAGTTTAGTGGGACAAGGTAGCAGATCGGTAAAAAATAATAACTTTGGAACCGTAAATTTTTGGATCATCCTGTAAAGAACCAAAAAGGTCGAAAATTAGGTCCTCTACCCCAGATTTTCCGTTGAACCATCTTAACTCGACCACCCTGTATAAAATATTACTTTTATTAATTGTGTCAAACTTTTGTATGGACTGAAACCACCTTAAGTTCTGCGATTAATTTGTGTTGACTGTATTTCTAACATAATGAGAACGAATACTGCAATCCAATCACGAATGAAAAATGTTACACCGTCAACTTATTGGCAATCGAACGCGTGCAGTGAAACAGTGAGTGTATTTGGTCGTAAAGAAAGTGATAGTGACTTTTGAGTGAGTTTCGATAGGTGGATCGAGCGAAGAAGAAATTACCAATATGTTTCAAATCTTCCTGCAATCTCGGGGATTCAAAGGTTTGTAATTCTTGATTAGATAAGTACTTTTTCTTTCATAATATAACTGTTCAACGTTTGTCTTTATTTGCAATACAACACTATACTTGACTATACTATGTAGTGCTAGATACTCCTTATACTGTCACTATACTATAAGTATTTATAAAATCTCCGACCAACCAACCCCTCGGGAAATATAGAGTGAGACTGTGCAATACAATTTACAATTTTAATCAACCTGCAATAGATTCACTGTTCTGTCTCAAATTAACCAAGAATATGTTAAAAAATTTAATTTGTTGTATACACTTGTGCCCCAAGGCATAAAAAGTCTGAAAGTCACCCAAAGAGCAATGGAGAGGGCTATGCTCGGAGTTTCCCTGCGAGATCGAATCAGAAATGAAGAGATCCGCAGAAGAACCAGAGTAACTGACATAGCCCAAAGAGTTGCTAAATTGAAGTGGCAGTGGGCGGGGCATATTGCTCGCAGAACCGATGGTCAGGAAAGCGCAGCGTGGGTAGGCCCCGCACACGGTGGACCGACGACCTTGTGAAGGCGGTGGGAACCCGTTGGATGAGGGCAGCGCAGGACCGGTCGTTATGGCGATCCTTGGGGGAGACCTATGTCCAGCAGTGGACGTCCATCGGCTGAGATGATGATGATGATTTGTGCCCCGAAGGGTTCAGATACGTTCTAAATTCAAAATCTCATTTCAAGATCTTGTAGTGTCCATAAATTCTGTTATCCTATCTGTGCGCTCCATACAAACGAGGTCTGGTTATATTTTCAATACTAACCAATTAAAGTCAATTACATTTTTCAGAAACAATTTAGGAACTAATATCTATGCTTTTATATTGTCCGAATGGTAGGATTAATTTAAGATTTGTATGGTAATCTTTGAGGCACTGTTACTTTTAAACTTGTATAGTTTCTGAAAATCTGACAACATACTAGCATAGAGATTAGTTTCTAGATTGTTTCGGAACAATTTATAAGTATTGAAAATATAACCAGACTTCGTTTGTAAGGAGCGCGTTCCGAATTATACAGGGTATAAGTGAAAGCCTAGAAAATACTGTAACGGTGAACTGAGACCATGAAACTGAACAACTTTCACTATGGGGCCTACCTCAGAAAACGCGAAAAAAAATCAGCTGTCCCATACAATACTGCTGTACCCGACTAAAATGTAGGTATGTGACAGGTGATTTTTTTTCGCGTTTCCTGAGGTAGGCTCCATAGTGAAAGTTGTTCAGATTGATGTTCTGAATTCACCTCAGTATTCATTTCAGTATTTGCTAGGCTGTCACTTACACCCTGTATACTTTAATATGTTACTCTATCTGAATAAATGAAAAGGTAAAAGTCGATAGAATAATAAAATTAGTTTTAAAAAACATCGCTAAATGTATGGCGATACCTATTACTACTCTTTAGAAAGTCGCTAAATGTATGAAAAATAATGTATCGTTAGCTAAAAAGCACTGTCAAATATTAACATTTTGATAACTTTTTTTGACTTGTTTCATTGACGTAACAATATTGGATGACCTAATAAATAAAACGACAAAATTAAATGGAATACCTACTCCTTTTATAGAAATTGAAATAGGTTAGGCAGGCTTGTTCTCAATTCGCCTGTCTTACGTGCCGTAATACAAAATGATTTAAGCGATTCCCATCGATTCGAGAGGCTCGTAATATAAGGGTCCCGTATTGTACAATTATTGAATTACACTGACATCTCGGGGAACGAAGATCCTAACTCAGTTAGTTTGGGAAGCAGAAAATTGTTCAACGGTTATACTCACTCGGCTTCAAGTTTTTCGTGAAATAGGATTATCGATTTTGTCAATTGATTTTGTAGGGGAGACAGGCAGTATTTTGAAATACTGTGAGTAGTAAGTCAAAGTCGGTGGCGCGGTACAGAGAGGTATAGACACATAATTACGAGCTCCGGGTTCGAAACCGAACGGACGACAATCAAAGAATACCCTTCAAAATATTTCAAAACAAAAATAACAAAATGGCTTTTAGATAAATGTTCCTATTCAATTAAGGACTTTTTTAATTATAAATTGTTTGACATTGGCTAGACAAATTATTGCAAAAATATTTAAAACATTGACCACTTATCAGCGACTACTCATGGATAATTTTTGTTCTCGCATGACATTTTGTATATTTCTTTTCTTCATAAATAATTATATTTTGCATGTCATTTTAAAATTGTATAAAACTAGCTTCTATTTATCAATATTTTGTATGCCCTGTGTGGTAGAACATCAGATCCATTGTATTCATCATGTCATCTGAATGTAACTATGTTCTTACAAATAAAGTTCTGATTCTGATTCTGACATGCCATGTACCAATGAGTTTTTCTAATTTATGTGCCTAAACCAACTGCTCTAACATTGTGAGGAACCCTGTGTATACGCGGAAGAAGTTACTGTGGATGTGAAGTCTACTAATCCGCATTGGACACGCGTGGTGGACTAACGCCCATACACCCTCCTTGAGGGTGCCTACCGTGAGACGTAGACAGATCGACAGACGAGTCCAAGTTATTTTATATTTTTTTATGAAAAACTATCGGCAACAACGGGTCAGTAGGTAAGGTAGTTTTTAGGTGATCCGTGCAATACCTAATGAATTTTCAAAATAATTGTCTTAATGTTTTCTATCACTTACCTGCCTAGACTTTATACAATAATTATTTTTCTTTTTTCTTTTCTTTCCTTTTTCTTTTTTTTTCTTTGTTTTTTCTTTCTTCTTTTGTATTTTCTTCTTTTTTCTTTTTCTTTCTTTTTCTTTTATTCTTCTTTTCTTTTATTCTCTTTTTTCTTTAGACAGAGTCTAAAAAATCAACTTTGTGTCCGTAGAGAAAGTTGTTCAGTTTGATGGTCTAAAGTCTAAACCACCCCATTAAATATAACATAGGTTACACCTTGTAGATACACTTATGTTTACTTTTATCATTGTACATGGTGAAATTGATATCATTAGCATCCTTTAAAACTAAGAGTCTACCCATCAAACTGAACAATTTTTACTATGGGAGCAAACCAATCGGAGCACAAAAAAAATCTACTGTTGCATACATTTGAGTCGAGTCGCCACGGCACGGCACTGTAGTTTAGTATGGAACATCCGATTTTTTTTCTCCGATTGGTTTGCTCCCATAGTAAAAGTTGTTCAGCTTGATGGGTAGACTCTTAGTTTAAAAGGATGCTATTGATATCAATTTCACCCTGTATATTAATTTTGTAAATGAAAATATTTAATATATGATACAAATAAATGTAGGTAAGTACATTAAAAATGAATAAAAATATTAAGAACATCAATACACAATTATTGTTTAGCTTCATTACCATAATTATTTGGTTCCCTAAATTAATGTACTATTCCACTCCATTCCTGATCGTAACATTAACAGCAAACGATTCGCGTTAAGTCCACGAATTCAAGCCATAAGCCTTCCAAACCATCAACCTCTCCCATTAGAATCAAAAACATCCTTTCATCTGTAACGTAAATTCAACCATAAACTCAAATCACCACCCCATAAACAACGAGTCTGTAGGGTTGCCAGGTGATTTTTTCGTAAAGCAGGACAGTGAAAAAACTCAGACATTTAGGTTCCTGCGCCGGACTGATCTTTGCCAGACATGAGTATTTTGCTGAGGTTTCCCAGCTCTGGGAACAAACTCGATCAAGTTTTGCGTTATTTTACTAAATCATCATCATTATAGGCCTTTACATCTGTTGCAGATGGTTTAAGCAAATTTTTTGGAGAAGCACTTACAATTCAATGGTTTTTATTAGAAAATCGAAAACATACTGAAAATAATAATTTGCAACAAAAAGGTCCTTTAAAATGTCGAACGCTGAAAATGACATAAAAACCGGCAAAACTGAGAAAATTTGTTACATTCCACTATGCTTCAATCGCTCTATGCTGCGTGATTGCGTGTACATCTATTCTAGTTTAATCGCTCTTGTATTAATTAATAGCTCTTGTAATTTCATTCACAATATGTTTTAGCAAAACCCGGACCGGCTGGTCTATTAAATATTTGGCCGGACATGCCTGTAAAAACTAAACATGTCCGGCTTAAATCGGACGCCTGGCAACCCTGAACGAGTGCTATTGGTTGACAGTAAACATCGCATTTCATGGTTTATAGTCGACACAGCCCACAGCCAATGTGTAAGCGTGGTTAAGTATACCAATCACATTTAAATTTGTATTTGATGACCTTTGCCTGTTAGTAAAGATTAATGTTACTTTTGGTTTTGAGGAGGAGTTTAACTACCTACTAAGTTTAAAATATTACCGCGCATGGTTCCATACCAGTGTTTTGACGACTTCGTCAGCTCAGTTGGTAACGAACCTGCCTGCTGATCAGATGGTAACGGGTACGAATCCCGCAAGGGACAAACATGTGGATATTTGTACCCGATTCATGGATGTTTAGTACCATGACGTATACATGACGTTAAATTAAATATATTTCATATCTTACTGGGTACCATAAAATCAAATACCTTTACTATCCAGGCCTTTCACAGGCCAACATCGAATCATCATCATTTGGCTTTTCGGTGAAGGAAAACATCGTGAGGAAACCTGCATGCTTCGATTTCGAGGCATGTATTGTGCCCACTGTCCATTACAAGGGGCGACGGGCTCGCTCCGAGTTACACTGGACAGAGTTTCGGTACTAGTGAAACGTGGATGTTCTGAGATTTCAGAATATCTCTGACCACCCCCTCGGGGAATATAGTCGTGAGCATATGCTATACTACATCGAAAACACAAAAAAACAGCTGTCCACTAAACAGCAGATTTTAGTCGCCATTTTGATGTTGGCTTATTATTTACGCTATGCCATAGTGTTTAGTTGTTCAGTTTGATGGTCTGAAGGTCTGTTTGATATGTAACGCATTAAATACCCCCTCAACGCTCTGTATACAGCCTGAGATCACTTAATAAAATTGATCATTCTACAAATTTTCTCAGTCTTAATTTGAACCTTATCACCAAAGGGTACAGTAAAATAAACAATTACAATAAAATTAAAAGGAACAAAGGACCCTTAACCTTATACAAAAGCACTTAAGGCTCAAAACAAGCTTCAACTTCGTTTTAGGTGATTACGTACAATATTTTTATAAGGGCCTCATAAAATATATTTCCTTCGTCAGCTCATTCTTTTGATGTATCATAAATTACCTATTTACTCAATTTTTATTTGCTTGGCAGTATCTAAGCGGTAAGTAATTTTTTGGAGGGAAAATTTTTCTTTTACACAGGATGTGTCAGTTATAAATGTTTTATGATAATGTTTATCTTCTCAATATCTTTTTATTTTGTCATGAAATCTGTGGTTTGTTATATTTTAAATCTCAGAATAAATACTACTACCACGTACAAAAGTAACACTCCCAAACAACGCCCATTAATTAAGGTGGTTTTAGTCCATACAAAAGTTTGACGCACAATACGCGTAAACGGAATTAATAAAAGTAATATTTTATACATGGAAAAACAGTTTAGAGAATCTAGTTGCCGTGTCACAAATAACATTTGTAATTTATAGCATAATTACGAAATATAAAGCTTTTACAATTTTTTATGAAAAATTTCTAAGCTTTATATCTTCGTAATTATTTTTTAAATTGCAAATGTTATTTGTGACGCGGCATCTAAATTTTCTAAACTACTTTTCCATATATACAAAGTTACTTATATTAATACCGTCTACGCGTATTGTGCGTCAAAGTTTTTTTATAAAATTGACCCCTCTGCAACTACCTTAATGCGATATTATCATATAATAGATTGCGGTATAATTATTATCTTCTTTTCGTCTAACTACGTCAGAGGTAAATTAATAATAATAAATAACGCGCGAAGGCACATTCATTGTAATGATCCCAAACAAGCACTATAGGCTTTTTATTATGGAAACCTTATAAATTCGGAATAAACATAATAAGCAATCCATGACCGAACTGTGATTTGAACCCAGGGCCCTGGTTTGCCAGTCCGGCGTGGATACCATTACACCAAACGGGTCGTCTAAAAAATAAATAAATTCTACTAACATTAAATGGACCACTTTCAAGCCATCAATCCTCTCGGTGCATGGGGTGGAGTATGGCCCACTCCCTCTCGTTCCTACTCTTGAGAGCCCTTTGCCCTGCAGTGGAATCCCACAGACTAGGCAAATTAGTAGTGAACATTGCTGAGCCTAAAATTACTAACGGCCTAAAAAGCGTGGTGGTCCAGTGGCGAGTAACCTTGCCTGCCGTGAGGCGATGGTTCGATCCCCGTCCAAGCTGACTTTTACCAATGAGTTTTTCGGAATTTATATACGATTTGTAACGCCATAGGCTTTTCGGTGAAGGAAAACATCGTGAGGAAATCTGCATGCTTCAATTTCAAGGCTTTTATTGTACCCACTGTTCATTACAAGTGGCATCGGGCTCACTCCCGTCACCCTGGGCAGAGTTTCGATACTACTAGTGAAACGCGGATATTCTGAGGTTTCAGAATATCTCTGACTACCTCCTCGGGGAATATAGTCGTCAGCATATGCTATGCTTAAACAGATACTAGACATCACTCAAGCATTTGAGCAGAAGAATCGCGCCCATAGAGATATTACGCGCTTCCCTAGGATCGCGCCATACCCCATTGGTGGAAGCAAATTAGTAGTCAACAAGTAGTTGTCATATTAATTTCGTGTCTCAATATAGGTCTCGGACCTTCCATATGTACACTGCTAGGTACCCTATGCAATGTGCAAGCCTATACCCAGATTGTTGTGAACTAATTTTAAACGTAAAGAAAGTGCTCATTGAAAATAAATATTTTTGTATTTATTTTTTATTTTTTGTACCTACCTAAAGTTGTATGTATGTTCAAGTATTTCTGAACAATGCTAATTTTCAATAAATTCCTTACAGTAAATGTTACCAATTATATCTAAACATGTATTCTGTCATAAATATCTGAACAGCAGTCATTTTCAACTATTTTTTTACAAAGTTATTTAAAATTGAAAAGTATAAGAACGGATTAAGGTTTTTTTTTCAAAAACTCAGATGTTTATGATCACCCTGACTGCATTGATATATTTGATGTTCAAGATGATCTGATATTTTTCATTGATTATATGTAAAGAAATTATTGAAAATTAGAACTGCCTAGAAATATTTGACCACCTTGTTTGCTATATCTATCTGATCTATATATCTGATGGCGACTGTACACACGGCGACACATCAAGCTACGCAAAATCAAAATAAGCTCACCGCGCGTAGGTAGAATAATGAACGTCGCGCTTATGTTTGTTTTGCGTAGCTTGATATGTCGCCATGTGTACATTTATTTTATTCTGTGCATTCACTCTTTGCAAGCGTGGGAAGAAGTTGTATTTTTCTTGGTAGCGAAGTCGCGCGCGAGTAGAGAAACCATACTACCTAGGGGTGCTAGAGGCCCTTTGATATGAAAGTGGTCACCGATCCAAAAATTGTCCGGACCTAACAGTGCTTAACTTTGGTGATCATTTCCAATACCAAGGCACCTCTACGCCAAAGGCCGTTTTTCCTACTGAAGATAAATGAGAAAGCACATAACGTAACCTTCTACGTGACCTACTAAGTATGCCAAACACTACTCGCTAAGAATTATTTCCTTCTAATAGCATTTGTGTTACAATTCGAAACGCGCGTAAATCGAAACGGATTAGTTGATACAGTACTTAGACTGCAGATAATTGGGTTAGGAGTCGTCGGAAGCCAGGGAAGCGAAGGAAGCGGGTGGGGAATAGGGTTGCCAACCTTATAGACTAAGAGATAAGTGTACTTTTTGCAACCATCAGCTGCAAGGCTGATTAAGTGTTTACATCTCTGTGATGGGGACGGACCAGGTCTGCCTGCATAACTCCAGTCGGTTTAGAAGTTACAGATATTTAAACGTCAGTAAATAATCGCAAAAAAACATCTGCGGTCCCATACAAAATGCAAACGTTGAAAGTTGTTCAGTTTGATGGTCTAAGGTTACCCTTAAAATAGTTTCAACTAATTTTTTTAGAACTTATATTTGAAAATATGACACTTAAATTCAAATTTTTATTTAGCTGTAAGTTCTGCAAAAAAGAAACAAAATAAATAAATTTTGAACTCTTTTTGAAATCTGTCTGAAAAGTAATTGACATAAACACAAGTTTTCCTTGACAAAACATATTTGCGATTGTCACGTTTCTCCATTTACCACGATAGTTTGAAAAGTTCGTACAACGACATGATTTGTACGTTAAAACGATACTCGTTTCCTATCGATGAATAACAAAGTACAGAGATGACAATGTTTTCTTTTATGGCATAGCTTCGTTAAAAACGTTGATAATCACAGAAAAAAAATTAAGTAGTAGGTACTTTCAGCTACTGAACATGTTACATCTATTATGTTTTATTTAGGTACATAGCTTGAGAATACTAAAGGATTGCTCCAAAAGAAAAGTTGGCAGCCCTAGCGGGGAGCGAAGGAAGCAGTAGCAAGCGGGACGCATAGCAAATATGGGATCAGATGAATGTGTGCTTTGAATGGATTGAAACGTGGGCTGCTTTTGCATTGGCTTCTAGGTTTTTATAGCTTTTTTGTAAAGGAGATAAAGTTAATTACTTTGTTTGTTATTCTGTTCAGGGCTAAAAACACACTTAAGTATCTACTTACACCGAGGGTCCAGCTTATTATGCTGACAGTTTTTAACAGGATGATCAGTCCATCAAACTGAACAACTTTATCTATGGGACTTACATCGAAATAGCGAAAAGAAAATTAGCTGTCCACACATTTGGGTCGAGTAGGATTACAGTTTTTTATGGACAAGCAGCGTTTTTAGAACTATAATTTCAATAGGTAGAAAGAAAGATGATTCCGTGCTTCGGATGACACGTTAAGCCGTTAGTCCCGGCTCGTATCTCTGGTGGTAGTAGTCGTTTTTATAAAAACCACGTCAGAGGCCGTAAGGCGATCTGAAAAAATTCACAGATTTCGTGCCTCACACTTTGACTATTTATTATAAGGACTAGCCTTGCGGTAGCATTTCCCCTCTGCCACGTATAAGATCAATTAATCATGTGCATTTACATTCAATTTTATACCTTATCACTAATCGAGACAGCCTATAATTGCAAAACAATTATTTCGAACTTAGAACGTTTGGGGTTCACGCGAGACTACTTTTCATGATTTTTAACGTTCAAAATTAGAATCTAAAGTTATGGGAATAAAATCATGCTACCTCGCCCCCCGCAAAAAGTTGCAGAAATGTTTGTTAGTAGAATTACACGCGTAACTAGTCCCTATATAAGTAGTCAAAGGCCTCACACGACTATCGACCACATTGGAAATGAATTCACAGAATTCGAAAAAATATTGTCTCAAAAAGTTTAGGCTACAGGGCAAACCCTTAACCCGATCGTCTTTGTTTTAGGCTCAAATTGTAGCTGACTAAATAGTCCACGTGAGTTTTGCTGAAATTTGCTGAATTTTCGATATCATTCCTCGTTTCTAAAATATCAAGCGCGAAAATAAAAAATTCGGAAAAACTTTTTTTTTCACCATTTCGGCCATAACTTTTTTCGTTTTTGACTTTCTCGAATAATTCTTTTGTAAATACGCGCCTTTTGAGCCTTTTTTGAATATCATATCTTCACAACTCTCCGAGATATAAGGAGATCGCACTTTTTCGTGAAATCGGAGCCTATACTGGAGCGAACGAAAAGACATTTCCAATGTCAAAACTCTGACACCAGAGCTCTGCCCATACGATAAGAAGAATACACAGATATCAATGTGAATATTGGGAGACACCTTTTGAAAAAGATTCTAGTCTAAACAACGGATATTTTATGGTAAAAAGGAGTCAGCACAAAGGATTTTATTGAATAAAATCGATGTAAATCCACTCGGAGGAACGTTTCCTCGGCTTAGTGTCCCGCTAGCAAAACTGTGAAACGTAAGGTATTGGAAACCGATTTGAGAGTAGAAAAACCGGCCAAGTGCGAGTCAGACTCGCGCACGGAGGGTTCCGTACCACCTGTATAACAAAATTTTATTTTTTTCCGGGATCCTTTGCGCAAGCCCGACATACACTTGACCGGTATTTATTATTTATTGTTTTAACTTAGAGAATGCACTATTATATAATCACTAAAGTTATCCCGCGACTTCGTCCGCACAAATTATATACCAGATTTTAAGTTGATCATATTCATAAGCTATCAAATAAAAAAAGTTTCATCAAAATCGGTTCAGTCGTTTTTGCGTGATGCTCGATCAAACAAACAAACACACAAACAAACAAATCGACGGACAAAAAATCCTAAAAACCGTATAGTAACATTTTTTTGTTAATATATTCAATGTACGCACGGCGACACATCAAGCTATACAAAACCAACATAAGCTGGCCGCGCGACGCTATACTTTACTCGACCTACACGCGGCCAGCTTATGTTGGTTTTGTATAGCTTGATGTGTCGCCGTGTGTACACACACACTTCTGTTATAGTTTTATAATAATTAAGATAAGATACCAAGTTTGATTCTTGTAGGTATTACTTACTGTTTTTACGATAAAACAAAAAAAAAACCCTTGAAAAAAAAATGCGTTGCTTGTATGGCCGTATTATAAAATTTTTCTTTTTTGTATTTTTTATCATTTGTTAGCAAGTCCAAAATAATAACACATTCTGTAAAGATTTCAACTCTCTACCTGTTATGATTCAATATATACAGCCCTTTTAAGCTATTGCTATTAAATTTGATTGATTGATTTGATTGGACGGACGGACGGACAGCGTAGGCTTATGAATATTTATTTATTAATGAATAGGGCCTCGTTGACACCCTTTGGGTACGGAACCCTAAAATCAAACAATGATCATCTCTTCAGCATAGGTCCTACTTGCTTTGGCAGGTCCAGAAATAAGGGTCATAGGTTATCCTGAAAGAACTCATTAAGTGCCACGTGGTTCCGGCTTAGAATGAATCACCCCATTTCTTCTTGTGGGTGTCATATGAGGGGACTAAGGGATGGTTTTAGTTAGCTAAAGGCTAGCCACCTATCGCTACAAGACACGTTATTCCATCGTGAAAACTTCAGTGTGCTAAAAGTGAGCCTTGCTACCACTGCATGTTTAAAAATTTTGTTGGTAGTTGTAGAAAAATAATGAAAAAGTAAGTGCTTTAATCATTTTTCCATACAAATATTTGGATTTCGGGGGGGATAAATTCCACCTATTCCCCCCCCCCCCCCCCCCCCTTGGATACGTGCCTGCGTAGTATAAAACAAAACGCCCCCTTCTAAGTCCGTATACTGTGATGGACAACCGCAAAACATTACCCTTCGCGTGGCCCGACCATATGTAGAGATATATATATACTACGTTATCTATGGGCCCGACACGCCCTTGCCCGGTTTTTTTTATATCAACGTGTGAAAACTAGCTAAATCACATTTATATTCCTAAAGCTAACATTCATTTGTCAAAATGTGTCAATAATCAATTCAAATAATTTCACGTACACAAAAGCTGATGTCTGAACCCGCTTTTCTTCAAATACTAACAGGCACTTTTGTGTCAATAAATGTCAGAACAGAGACGAACATTTTTATTTGAAAGAATTTTCGATTACAAGGCCACTTATTTGAAACGAATTGCTTAGAAGTAATTTTCTGTAATGCGTGTGTTATTTACTTTACTCAATGGCTTTTGTGGTTTACTTTGGTGTTGAAAATAATGTAAGTACGTCTGTAAGCTTATTTTCTTGTTTAATAAACGGTTTTTTTTTTGGGTTACGTAGTCAAAGAACCATTATTAGTTTCGTATATTCTGTCTCCACGCCCACTTCAATTACTTTATGACTCTTACACCTATTGAAACAAAATGTCCTAAGCCTATTGTGCTGTCCCCAATCGTATTTTTTTAAATTCTTTACAATTAAACAATATTTCCAAAAAACAAGAATACCACATTGTAGTCATTGCTGATTTTCAATTTATCGGGTCATCGTCAATTTGTTTTTTTAATGTTTGTAGTTATTGTCTTTAAACCTTTTTAACGATAACAGCTACAAGAATAAAACATAATAATCCGTAATGTTTCATAAATATAATTATTGTTTTTTTCATGGCCAATTTCGATAATATCCAAAGAGAAACACGTAACTCGTACCCCGAGAGGAGTGGCCTTACACATAATTTCCCATACTTTCCCCTCTGTCAAAGTCTCACCCCTGCGACGGCCCCGATCTAGCCCCGATATGCTACCTAATTCGATGCGTTTTACTGTTATTGTCATAGCAACAATCTTTTACTTGCCCTACTAAGTAAGGTGTCCATCGTTGGATAGGTCTTATAAAATTAAACAAAACATACTATAGACTATTAAAGTGACCGAGAAATTATTTATATTTATATCCCCTTCTTGAGGTATTTCCGCACAAAGTAAGTTCCTAAAAGCAAATATAGTTAAACAAACATTATACAATGGTTCGGTCAGATGCCTATTAAGTATGTGAGAGGAGGCTGTTGCCCGCAATCCTCCTGGCTCCCTGGATCCTGCAGACTATTTTTTTTTTCTACACAATGGTGACGAACCCCTATCATGGGCATATCCGATACGCTCTTGATCCAGTTTTATTTCTACAAACGGCACAGGTGCAATTTAAAAGTTTTCACCAACATTTCCTGAAGTCAATTTCAGAAAAAAGACAATCACTCTCTTAAACGACGGTCACTTCTTAAATTTATAGCGAAAATTTACTTTTTACGACTTTTCTTAAGTTGTAGAACATAAAGCTGTTGAGATTAATGTTCAGTTTAATTCTTTCTACTTATAGAGAAAACTTACCTTCAATCTAGTTTAATAGTTAAATGTCTCAAGATTAGAAGCATTATATTGACTTAGTCCTATACTATGTTTCGTTTCATTTTAGAAGACCCATTCAATGATAGACACCCGATTCAACAGGGCAAGTAAAATATTATTTTTACACCTCAAATGAATACAGGATATAAGGTAAAGTATCGTTAACCTTTAAATCATATAGTCTACCCATGAAACTGAACAACTTTTACTATGGCAGCAAACCTGTCAAAGCAACAGAAAATCTGCTGTTCCATTCTAAACTGCAATACCTATTCGATTCATGTATGAGACAAATGTTTTTTTTCCTCTGACAGGTTTGCTCCCATAGTAAAAGTTTTTCAGTTTGATGGGTAGAGTATGTGGTTTATAGGTTAATGATATTTTTCCTTATACCCTGTATTTATTTGAGGTGTAAAAACAATTTTTTAAAATCAAGACCACAAATTAATTCCTTATCAGGATTCCAGTTTACTTATCTGCATCTACCAATACCAACTTGCTGATATATTTTTGAGCATCCTGTTTTTTATTAATCTCGGTATACTTCATTGTACGTGTAAGCCATAGAAATGAATCACGTAAATTCACCGCAGTAACATTGTGAAATTGCTCACTAAATAAATTAAGGTTTTCGTAGTAAAGTGACAATTCCACCGAGTCAAGCGTGCGTTGAATAATAATAGATCTGATATAAAGCGGGAGGCATACTGGGTGGAGCGAAATATCCGCGTCGAACTTTTAGCAGTAAAACATATTCGTTTTAATCAAAAAACGTAATAGAATGTGGATGGCTGCATTAAGAGAGGACGAATGAAGAAAAGATTTTGCGAAAGACAATCTGTAAATAACGCTCCTTCTGGCGCAGTCGGGTAAAAAGAAGTGAGCGTTGAAACGACGACGGCTAAAAGAGGTAAATGAATCTGTATTTCCGTGTGTACAATAAAGTGTTAAATAATTAAAATAACGGAGAAAGACGGCATATTAATAGGGCTACCCCAAGTAATGGGATAAGGGCAGGAATATGACAAAATAATTCCTTTCCAGTCCCAGTATTCTGATACACGGATAGCACTACCGGCTGTGTCCAGAATATCTGTTCGCGTGCTAGTGTCCGGATATCTACTATGTACTCTTGTATTATATTCTGTGCCGGATAATGGGAGAAAGGGCAGAATATGAGATGAATAGTCTGAAGAGCAAAACCATATTCAAACCTGAGGACTGATACATCGATAAAAGTCTTGATAAAAGATAAAAGACTTTGAAGTTTATTTAAAGACATCATAATCAGCCCAGGCCGTTTTTGTCTTGGGGGAGGGAAGATTTTGCGAATAGGAAACAATTGGACTGGCCTGAAAAAAAAGACATTGACACTATATAAGAAGACCAAAATCTCATTCAGGGCAGCAGAAACTTAGTACAACTACCAACTAAATAGGGTGCATGTAAACTTAAATGCGTTAATTTTACTTTAAGGGGTGCTTTAGACACTGAATATCTTTTAATATTGGACCAATATTGAAATAGCAAAAAAGTTGCCATTGTGGTTTTCTATGGAGCAGTTTATTTTTGTTTTACGATTTTAATATTAGTCACATAGTAGAAGTTGTTCAGTTTGATAGTCTGAAGCATCTTAAGTAATCCCGTATACAAAGGTGTTAGGGTAAACAGTTGCATTACTTCAAGGGGTGATTGTACCTATGATACTGAATAACTTTCCCTAAGAAACCTATGGGAATTTCGTAAAAAAATTGTTGGACTTCTTATACTAAATGCAATCAGCTGATCGATTGTATGAAAAGTCGATTTTTATTTTGCACAATTTTCTATAGGTTTCTTAGGGAAAGTTGTTCAGTATCATGGGTACAATCACCCCTTGAAGTAATGCAACTGTTTACCCTACGACCCTGTATGTTAACGTAGTGTTACTGGGGTTCTATGTCAGCGAGTGTGTCACGGACTAGGAGGTAGTCAAACTGAACGGATGAAGAATTCCTATCGCGTTTCGTTTCGTCGTCGTCTTCCACTCCATAAAACGAAACCCTTGATTTTTCTACTTTATTCTTTTTTTACACGTCGATCAAGCTTTACCAGCCTTATTCCCGCTTTTCCAACCTCTATTAGGTATTTAAATTTAATTAAATTAAATAATTCTTTATTTCGGACAGTTAGAGTAAAGCCAAACGACCGTAATTGTGTGAGTTGTGAGTCGCGTATTTTGAGTCCGTTTCATATAAAATCCAGGAATGCATTGTCTTTGACCTCAATCTCTATATGAAACGGACTCAAAATACGCGACTCACAACTCACAAAATTACGCGTGTTTGGCTTCACCCGTAGTTCATAAAAGTGTTAGTAACAGAGAAACTATTGTTAGTAAAACAGCTCATTTTTTAAATATGGGACTTCACCCAACATTGGTAAGGTCTACAGGCTGGTGTGCAGCTGCACCCACCGTTTCATTATAGGGCTATCCCAACTTTCAACAACAGTTTGCAGAATGCTGTTCCGACTGGTTCGTACTCAGTGGAGTAGGGAGGCACAACGTTTTCGCATAATAGCGTAAAAGTAGTCAGTTCGAGCCTCGGCGAACATAGCAGACGCACTACAAAAACGAGGCAGCCCGAACAGCACTCTGAAACTATTGTTGTATTGAACCCGCAGCGCGTTGTATGCCCTACGCGTATAACTGACCCATAGACTGCACGTGTAAAACGATTGGCAGAATGCTTTAAAAAGCGTCACCTTTATTCATTCCCCTCATTTGTATATCGTGCAAATCTACGAGCCAGCATATTGCAGCGGACAGCCGACGCCCTGCGTTCTCTCTCAATTTCAGCGTTGTCGTTGAGATTTGACCAACGCATCCAGTTTCTTTTACTGAATTTTTTAATTTGATGTTTAGCTAGGTCCTATCCTAACTTAGGTATCAAAATGTGAAAACTGTCGTAAGTTAAACAACTATGAATTCTGTAACAATAGAGATAAGAGTCATGATTGTTCAAACCAACTAAATGTAAATAAATTAATGAATTCCGCTTTACACGGGACAGAGTTGATGAGGGCATGCAATTCTGATTAGGTACCTATGTTACCTTCATAATTACTCTCACTGTATTTGTGATGTCACACAGAGGGAAAAATCTATGAGCGTTTTTCTTTCCTTTTTTAAATTTAGATCCTAAAAAAACTTTACAGATGACATGTTCGTCGCTCCACAGAGACGTTCGCGAGAGCCTGTCAAAAAAATGTCAAGACTGTGTCTGGCTTTTTTATAAAGGCCAAGTGATCGAGCCCATACAGCCATATCAGACGTATTATTATTATTTAATAATAAGTTTTCTGTCCTTTCTACAATAGTCTCTGCACCGAATGTAGTATGTCTTCTGGTGCATTTGCATAATGCATTCAGAGATTGACCACGCTTGGTGCATCCCATCACATTTAGATAAAAGTGTCTCAAAGGGGCCTCTACGTGTTGGACCTGTGTCCCTTACGCAAGCCTTCCAAAGGTCCGGGCTACGCCCCGTGAGTAAGTCTTTTACTGAGATACATAATAATAATGTCAGACGTAAACAGTTTAAAATTTTAAATTAAAATGATTCGTAAATAATGAAATATTCCATCAAAAGATGCGTTGAAGTAACCGGCGACTTAATCTAAGAATAAAATTTACTCGCTTTTTGTCAAATCGGGCCTATTAAATTACCCCAGAGTGCGACTGTGGAGCGCTGGAGCAAACCGTGAGGCATATCGTGGAGGACTGTCCAAAAAGAAGTTTCGAGGGATATATATACAGGTCCAACTTGATATGCTGACAGTATTTTAAGACTAACAACTTTCTCTATGGGGCCAACAACGAAATCGCGAAAAAAATCTGCTGTTCCATATATTTGACTCGAGTTGGTTTTCAGTATTGTATTGTGCAGCTAATTTTTATTTCGCGATTTCGATGTAAGTGCCATAAAGAAAGTTGTTCAGTTTGACGGTCTGATCATCCCCTTAAAAAGTGTCAGCATATTAAGAAGATCCCTTTATGGAGGCTAACCCCGGAAGCTAGGGTTGGACTTCAAAATTTAGATATTAATTTATAGTCTTATTAAATTATGTTATGTTAAAAGAAAAATTTGCATCGTGATATTTCTTGTATATTTGGAAGAAATAAAGCCATACGCAATTAATAATCTTCAGGTATCTTATTACAAACAAAATACCGTGCAATTGTAACTGCGTACATTTGGCTAACAAAAACCAAAGGATACGCACATACACAATGGTAAACACAAAAAAGACACGCTCTTGTAATATCATTTACAGATAAAACACGTCATTAAAATAATAACACCCCCTTTTTGCACCGGGGGTTAACAAATACAAACCAAAATCAAAAGAACCCCCCCTCTTAGATGATAATGACACAAAACGACCAAACGTATTTCATTCCTCGAGCTCCTAATATATTGGGCAATGTAACCGTCCAGTATAACACCACCTCTGTTACTAAACTTCATTAAAGAATTCACAGGTCTAAATATAACGGTCATTCCATAATTCTTGGCGATTATTAGAATCGTCAAAAGCTGTTACTGTAATAGCCTTTCACATTTTTCATTTTGAGTTTTCATTATTCAGAAGCAGATGTTGAAGTTTGAGTTTAAACTTTTTATTAAATTTTTTATTAGCTTCGAAAACATGAAAATGATTATATTATATTATTAGTAAAAAAACAATTTACACACGAAGGGAAATTCCGGCGGACGTCACAAAAGGCGGAAAATGTACCATACAATATAACCTGACCGTGAGGAAACCTGCATGCAATTTCGTGGCATGTATTGTACCTACTGTCCATTTACAAGTGGCGACGGGCTCATAGTGAAACGTGGATGTTCTGAGGTTCCAGAATATCTCTGACTACCCCCTCGGGGATAATAGTCGTGAGCATATGCTATGCTATGCTATGCTACAATATGACCAACAAAGTTTTCTCCGGAATCTTTTGTTATTTATTCTTATACTGTAGAGTATGTACTATAATCGTACTAAGTTTAACGCTTGAATGTATTACCGTTTTTACGATAGATAGATAAATAATAATATTAATAATAATAATAATAAATATCTTGGACATTGTCACACAAATTATCTAGTCACATTTAAAGCACCTGGACTTGTATTATGATGACTAGACAACAATATAGAATACATATATAGATACAAACATCCATGACTTGGGTACAAATATTCATATTCATCATATAAATATTTGTCCATTACGGGATTCGAACCCGCGACCCTCGGCACAGTAGGCAGGTTCACTACAGACTGTGCTACCGGGCCGTCTAAGATAGAATAAGGTAGATAGAAAATAAATATTGATAAAAACTAGTTTCATGTATGGGGACCGTTAATTTTTTAATATATATATATATACATATATGCTCACGACTATATTCCCTGAGGGGGTAGTCAGAGATATTCTGAAACCTCAGAACATCCATCATCATATTTGTCATCAAATCCAATATATTGACACATAATCTGTGAAAACTTGAACTGGTGGAAAATACAGCCCTCTGAAGCTAGGACAGACAGACGGACGGACAGCATAGGCATATGAATAGGGTCCCGTTTTCACCCATTGGGTACGGAACCCCAAAAATTAATTATGTGGAAATGGAAATTAAATGACGTATGCGGAAAAAGGGTTTATGAGAGGTAGTTTTCTGATGTTTTATATTATTTCATGTATTTCTTAAAGATGTATGTTTTAAAAGGCCCGAGTGGAGTGAGGGAGGGAGTAAGCTAAGTAGGTACTACATTCCACCAAGCGCTCCATTTGGAACATATTTCATCCTCTACATAGAAAATCTTTACTAAAAATTATTGAAACTATTCTTTTGTACTGACAAGAGTACTTTTCTACCTATACAAATCTGTTACTAAATTTAAAGCGCAAAAGTCACACATCTTATTCCACCGCGATTTGATGATGCAAGAAAATGCAAGCGAAATCCGTGATATTGCATCCCGAGATGGAATGCTTTTACCGGAGAACTTAGATGTAACCGAGATGAGGAAGACGAACCAGTATTCAATGACAGAATGCTTAGAAGTTTTGTACATACCATTATGACGCGAATTCCTAATAGTAGGCTGACATTTGTTTTATTATGTTGACTCTAAATAAATAAATAAATAAAATAGTGTATCAGTAGAAAATAAACCCATAAATTATAAATTTATGGGTTTAGTTTGGTGTTCTAACTAGCTACAGGCTGTTAAGTGCGACAAATGCAATCTATAGCATATCGATAGGATTGTATAAATATTAAATAACTGCCTCCGTGGTCTAATGGTTAAGAGCATTGGCTCTCGACACGGAAGTCGTGGGTTCGATTCCCACGGGGAACACCTAGTGAAATGTCACTTTGTGAATTTTTCCCCAGTTGGTTAGGACATTGCAGGCTGAATCGCCTGAGTGTCTAAAAAGAGAAATGATTCCGTGCTTCGGATGACACGTTAAGCCGTTGGTCCCGGCTATACTACCTCTGTTGGTAGTAGTCGATACACAAAAACCACGTCAGAGGCCATAAGACGGTCTGAAAAAACTCTGACACCAGGGCTCTGCCCATACGATGAGAAAGAAAGAAGAATATTAAATACACACAATATGCACCTCAAGAAACAAAACCATGCTCAGCATTTTTGTACTTAACTGTTGCAAGATTTCAAAGTAAATTAATTGTTCTCACAGTTTCAGGTAAACTAATTAGCGCGTCTTCTTCATTTCGCTTCATCTTAGGCCAAGGTAGATGAGATATTCCTTCTAACTCTAAGGGAATGAGCATTCGAGTAATGACATCTCAGGAATGAAACCTGAGTGTTTTGCAGAAACACTGTCTTGTTTTTGGGTCGTGCTTTTAACTTTTGGGAGCAGAGTGCAATGTGTCGTTATAAAGCTGAAATAGTATATAATTATTTTGACGTGGAATACAAACAATGTGATGTCATGGTAGAAAGACTTATAGTATACCATATGTACTGATTTATACAGAA
Organism: Agonopterix arenella; assembly: GCA_927399405.1. NCBI lineage: Eukaryota > Metazoa > Arthropoda > Insecta > Lepidoptera > Depressariidae > Agonopterix > Agonopterix arenella. Next base: position 16,058,116 of record OV656704.1, on the reverse strand, counting down.
TGTAACAAAAGTAAAAAAAAAACGTTTGAGGGGGCTGTTGAGACCATCAAGCTGAACAACTTTCATTATTAATGGGACCAACATCGAAAAATAAATCTGCTGTCCCATACATTTAGCTCGAGTAAATTTGTAGTTTAGTATGGGACATCGCAAACACATCGCATCTTTGCAATTATGGCTAACTCTCCCATTTTGGGGGAGGCCTATGTCCAACAGTGGTTGTCTATCGGCTGATATGATGATGATGGAACATCAGATTTTTTTTTCGTGATTTCGATATTGGTTCCATAGTGAAGGTTGTTCAGTTTGATGGTCTTAACCACCCCCTCAAATGTTTTTTTTTGTGTTTTTGTAACACCTTGTATACCTACAAACAAATATTTTTTTTTGTCTTCGGTGACCAAAAAAAAATTTTTGCTTGCATATAAATTATGGTAAATTTTATTTATTAAATGATTTGGTAATAATATAGATAATTTTCTTTTTGGCATTGTTACATGCAAAGTCAAAAAGCCGACATAAAATAGGATATCCTATAAAAAAGGGGTATTTAATGAAACTCATCACATCAATTTAATTCAGGGACGAAAACGAAATCTTATCACTTGTCATATAAATATATTTGTTGTTATATCAATAAAAAATATATTATATAAATATATAAGGTCTAACAAAACTAACTGAAACTGAGTACGTTTGTATGGAACAGCTGATTTTTTTTTCGCGATTTCGATATTGGTCCCATAGAGAAAGTTATTCAGTTTGATGGTCTGATCATCCCCTTAAAATAGTTTCAGCTAATTTTGTTAGACCTTATATATGTTATAAAAAAAAAGTCAAATCTTTTTTTAAGCTACCGCCAGCACCACGTCGGAACGTGTCGCGAAGTCTGTCTGTAGAGAAGATTCAGCCATAAACTGTACGCATATTAACTAGCCTATAATTGCATTTAATCTAGCCTGGAACTTGTGACATGACAAGACAACGATATAGAAATATGGATGACTCTGGTACAAATATTCATAGTAAAAATCTTTATCCTTTACGGGACTTTAACCTGTGACCCTTGGATGAGCAGGCAGGTTCACTACCAACTAAGCTATCGGGCTGTCATCGGGAATATTAGTATGGGCAATACTTATTACCTGGAGCGCGATTTTTGAAAGTCATACTTTGAAATCATGAGCGAGAAAATACACAAACTTCATACTTTTCTTCTGCTGATTTCAAAGCATGACTTTCAAAAATCGCACTTCTCTTGCTCACTTGAATTTCGCAAATCCGTGTTAACTGGTATTTCTTTTTATTACCTACCTACTACTAGGAACTACCTACCTAAAATCCATAAAATTTATAAGTTCGTCAATCAATTAAGTAGGTACCTACTTAGTACCAACCTACCTACAATCTATAAAGTTTAAATACCCACAAAAAGCCCTTTGCTTCGGATGACAGGATCAAATAATTTTGTGAAAACCATTAACGTTCTAATGTCAAAAGCACATTCCGAGGGGGAAGAAGCTTCTCCTGATATTAATTTTATTATTGACTAGATTTTGCCCGTGACTTCATCCGCACTGGCTCCCGTCATCGTTAGTGAGATGAAATATGTTTACCTGCCAGTTTTTAGGTCTGATTGTAAGCTTTTATACACAAAATGTCTCATCAAAATCGGTTCAGTAGGTTTTGCGTGACGCGCGAACAATAAAAACAATAAAACAAACAAATTAAAACGTCAAAGATTCAGAAAGGTAAACCACAGTTTATCTAGTACTACATACAGTGTGGACACTCTCTGTGCGCCACCAATTTTAACCTCACCCCCTCTGGCCGTAAGTGTGGCTAAAAATGCAGGCAATGAAGTATTCCTGTGTCGCTCGCACTCACTCACGGTGCGTCCCAAATCACGCCAACAGCGCTGTGAGCGCGATAAATGTCGTTCCGATTTGACGTGAGCGCGACCACAATCGAAAACGTGACGTCCTGACGACTACCGACGCCATCTTGCAATAAAAAACAGCACTGTGAGCGGGTTGTCAAAAGTGACTTTCGACAGTTTAGTTGTAGCAAATTTTTGAGCGAATTTTCAAAAAATACGTTTGACAGTTTTGCTGTCGTACATTTTTGGTTTGTTTAGGTCTCGATTTAGATTTCTTTAGTAGTATTGGGTTTGATTATGTTCTAAATAAGACGAATAAAAGTGTAATAACGATTAGTGATGAAGAAAATAATAGGAATATTTGAATGTTGTGATGTGAACGGTGTGAGCGCGATATCTAGCGTTCCAAATTGGTAGGACGATGTAGGTACACTGTAGGCGCGATAACGCAAATGGAGCGGGCGTTAGCGCTGTAATCGCTCACAGCGTTGATTTCATGACTCGGAACGTACCGTCAGTCTCGCACATCCTCCTCTTATAAATTTTTCACATTTGTATGAAATGACAGCTAGTGTCCAAGCTTCTAAAAACCATAATGTAACCTTTTTTGTTTGTAAATAACCATCTATCTATACTATTATAAAACTGTAACAGGAAGTTTGTCTGTACATTAAAGATATTAACAAAAAAAACGATATGGTTTTTAGGTGTCCCTGATTCCATTTCACCAATTTTTTGATTTTTTGTCTGTTTGTTTGTGTGTTTGTTTGTTTGTTTGAACGAGTATCACGCAAAAACTACTAAACCGATTTTGATGAAACTTTTTTTGTTTGATAGCTTATGATCTGACTTAAAATCTGGTATATAATTTGTGCGGACGAAGTCGCGGGTTAACGCTCGTTTATTATACAAGCGTTTACCAGCATACAACCGTACGTTCTATTTTTGACTTTGAGAGCATATATCTCGAGATACAAGCAATGTTTTGTTCCACGTTACAAGAGCTATCCAACGACACTTGACTTGATTTAATACAAAAAACTAATAATCGAACAAATTCTTCTTCTTCTTTACTACGCCGAAAACGCCCACACGATGGGGGTAAACTTTTAGGTAGGTACGTCAGAAACGACAAAAGCTGTTGATGATCGCCCGTTTGTTTTCCTGTCTCGTTTACACTTTTAAAGTCTTTTCCGTTGTACTCGGCCGGTGAATTTCAACATATTCCCGTGGGGACACTAAATTTTTCCGGAACGTCGTTTTAGGTTTAGCCCCTCTCCTGTGTGATTGACCGTCCCTTTGGAGAAATTTTTCAGATTTGTCAAGTAAATTCTTTTTTACTTTTTCCCACATTTTCCCTGATGATTGTGTTTGTAGTGGCCCCTCTTATTATAATTATTCCCCTGATATGGTTATAAGTATATCTCAATGTCAGCAAAAAAAAGTATTTCTTTCTGTATCCATTTCATTTTATTTTGTATTAATATTTAATACATTTTCTTAAACAAAAGCGGGACCGATTTGACTAATTTCTTTTTTATTTAAAATGTTTGGACAAGGTTTTAGACAGGACAACGTCTGTTGGGCCAGCTTACTGAAATCCTTTAAGAATATAGCTCCTAACCAGACACATCCAATAAAAAATACACCGTGGAATCGGGGTTGTTAGCCGAAACAGGGTGCATCAGACCATCAAACTGAACAACATTTACTAATGCACCAACTATGAAATTGCGTTGCAGTTTCATACTTTTTCTGATTTCGACATTGGCTCGATACTGAAAGTTGTTCAGTTTGAAGGTCTAAAATACCCTGTTCCGGGTCCAAAAGGACCCCAATCAAACAAAGATAAACGACTATCATGGAAGTGTTCGCGCCCAAATTGGTGGACCGATTTCGATCCGATTCAATGATAATAGAAAGCTAATTTTTGCAAGAGTGTTCTTAGGTTTGTTTCATGAAAATCGGATTGGCCGTTTTCAAGTAACTTTAAAAATTACGATATAGCAAAAAAAAATCCTAACGCCAAAAAAAACATTAAAAAAAGAAAAATATTAAGCAAATGTATTTACTTTTTAACTCTCTATACTATAAGATGTTTTAAGTCAATTAATGCGTAGGGGACCGCTACGAAATGACATAGATTTTTTTTTTAGACAATTTTTCCCAACAAGATTGTACGTACACAATTTTTAATTAAGTTAGGTATTAGTTTTCCCTTCGCTGGAATAATCCTGGCTACTCCGTAGTCCGCAGCTAAGCTTCTTTTGCATGTGATGTAAGTAACTTAAATGAATTAATGTTTGTTAAAGAACAAAGTGCGTGCTATATTAGTAAATTCATACCTAAACTTATTCCTGGCTCTTACAAAATTGAACGGGCCCAAGGCTACTAAAATTATATTCAAGCGAATATAACAGCTAATATGTTCCCCTTAGTGCCTAAAATGGTGTGATGTAATTAAATTATGTCGCAGAGGGCTTCTAAGTGGCTGCATTCATACGGTGTTCGTAGAGTATCTCTTTGAGTTTCATCTATTTGGACGGCACTTAGAATTCCTAGTAGTAGAATCGCTGGTTATTGGGGTCATATCATCGTCATAAGTAGACTTCAAGAGGATATGCTGGGATGAAATGGAAATTTGGAGAATATGTACACCCCGCCGACCAGAGTGCGAAAGAGACAACTGCAGCTCGACATACTCGACACACTAAAATCGACGATATAAGCATATTTCGTATTCTCCTGTTTCCTCCTCCAAAACTAAACAGATTTTAAATAACTCTTTCAAGAATAATATGAGAAAGACTTTGGCTATGTCTTTACGTTTTGCTATTTTTGTTTATACTCGTCTTTGTTTGCTGGATGTCTGAAAACGGACGGTAAAATTTTTGATTTTCGAAGGTCCCTTGTTCTTACAGTAATTAAATAATGCAAAAAAGCAAAACATAAGGTCATAGCAGAGGTAGCATAGATTGTATGGTAAAACAATTTTCGCTCTAGTGTCATTATCCAGGGAGCAAACAGAGGAATACCTTTGTATGAAAAAAACGGTAACCGCCTCTTATCATTCCTGTTTTCTTTTCCCACTACTGCAGCACATAAATATATGGACACTAGTCCATACCAATACGGGTTTGTGGACTTCAGAAACAAATCAGAATTTCTTCTTTGATATTTCGTTCTGCAACGAACCACGGACGCTACTTGGATAGGTACTTATAGGAAATTCTTTTAAACTGAGCTGGGGGCGACAGAAACACTCGGAACGAATTAGTTGTCCTTCGCAAGTCATAAAAGTAAAAAATTAAGGTTGAACTTGTCACACTCAGGTATTTATTTATAGTTTCACTAGGTCGTGCCCGAGATTTCGTCGGAGTGGGTTTCGGAAAACTTCAACAACCTGTTGCATCTTTAAGGGTCGATTTTCGAAAAAATCCTTTCTTAGTGCACGTCACTTTCGTAGTTACTTAGTCCCAGCAGTGGGATGAAGAAGGTTAAAAAAGTGAACTAGGAGTGCCTCTATCCTCTGTAGAAAATGAAGGTATTACAAAGAAGGCTGTGCAATGTATGTCAGTCAGTCAGTCAGTGAACTATTTAATTATTTGTACCTGTAGATTTTATAATGTTTGTATGGGAAGCTTGCTAATGATGTATTTGGGTTGATAATGAGACTGCAGTCTTGATATACTTGATGATGTTTATTTTCTAAATTATGATATGATGTGTGTTCACAGTAGAAGGCGATCATGAACTAACGTAAGTTGGCAGTAAGCATTTTAGTGCAATGCGGTAAATGCATGAAAATGCTGACCTGTTACAATGTGCTTTGTACAATAATGTTTATATTTTTATAATTATTATTATGTGCATGGCGTGTAGAAGCTGTTTTTAATTTATCGATTTTGGAATACATATTCTACATAAGATGTAGGGGACATCTTCTGTAGAATATAATTATGTATTTCAAATTTCATGTTTCTATTTTCACCTCCAGTGGTTTAGGCTGTGCGTTGTCTATCAGTCAGTCACTGTTTTATAAGTGTAGATTTCCACAAAACTGCACTTATATTTATGTGAGACACTACATCGAAGCTTTGTGTCCATTGTACTTACACCATGCAGACGCCATGGCTCGTCTACTTGGCACACGAGATCACTACGTAGACTAACAAATTAACATTATGACATGATTTTTTTTTCTCTGTATTGACATTTACTTTGCGATAATAACATAATTATAATTTGGTATGGCTAACGTTAGGCGATTTTCCTGTATTATATTGAATCGATGACATCACATTGTTTTTAATGATGACAAAATACCTATAGGTTACCTAACAAGACGGACCTGAGTTACCTATAATTTGATATTTGTATGGTTTCTAACTTAAAATATAGTAAATAGAGCCAAGGCAATGTAAACCAGTCGGTTGTTTAAAAAGTTCACAAAACCAAAGGTAATTCCCAAACGAAAATACAACCAATTCTTCAACATGCCAACTTATCCTAAACAAGTCGCACAGTTCGGTATTAAGGGTAAATTGAGTTACCCATTCATCGAATTACACCGACGGGGACCCTTATCAATCCTACATGTCGGGGTAACCGACGTGACGTCATATGTCATGTCGACAGCTTCGAAGAGTCAATGGGGTTTTGATGAATTCGATTGTTTGTTAATTTGGATTTGTACAAATATGATTATATTGTTGATTTTTGGGTGACGGGTTTCATTACTATACTCATACATTCATAGTATTCATACATAATAAATCCGTATCGAAGAAGTTAGAAAAAGTGGGCATCGGCGATGACGGTTTCATACGGCTTGTGAAGAGTACCTAAATATTTTTGTTTTATTTTATTTTCTTTATTAACATAAACATATGCTCACGACTATATTCCCCGAAGGGGTAGTCAGAGATATTCTGGAACCTCAGAACATCCACGTTTCACTAGTACCGAAACTCTGTCCAGTGTGACAGGGAGTGAGCCCGTCGCCACTTGTAATGGACAGTGGGCACAATACATCCCTCGATATTGAAGCATGCAGGTTTCCTCACGATGTTTTCCTTCACAGAAAAGCCAGTGGCTCTACAATTCGTACATAAATTCCGAAAACTCATTGGTACGTGTCGGCCTGGACGGGGATCGAACCATCGCCTCCTGCACGGCAGGCAAGGTTACTCGCCACTCGTTATTTTCTATATTGATTTCTCAAAAGGCTTTTTAACAATAAAGTTCAATATTGAGTGCAGTGTGTTGATAGTTAATTCTATTACCACTGGTTGAATAAAACAAACAACTAAGCAACTGCTTTTGATAACGCAAAATCCAAATCGAATTGAGTTTCAACGCAATACCCACTGCTCTAAATTGACCTAATCCTTCCATCAGTGCAAAGGCAAACATATATTTACTAAATAAATTGGGTCTTTTATTAGTTTTTTTCCCAGAATACGCTTAGATTTTCTCAATAAGGTCGAATTCGATTACGATCAGAGATATCAACGTATTTTCAGACCTAGAGGCAAAAACTAAATATTATTTTGTGGAATACCATGAAATCATATTGAGTTTCTGGTATAAGGTTTGATGTAACGATATTTCGTTACATCAAACCTTATTATTCCCGTGGTGGGTTTCGTATGAGGCAACTAAGGTATATGTTTTTGTAGGCAAAAGATAAACCACCTAATACTTCTATTTTATTTATAACGAGCGTTAACCCGCGACTTCGTCCGCACAAATTATATACCAGATTTTAAGTCAGATCATAAGCTATATAAAAAAAGTTTCATCAAAATCGGTTCAGAAGTTTTTGCGTGATACTCGTTCAAACAAACAAACAAACACACAAACAAACAGACATACAAAAAATCCAAAAATTGGTGAAATGGAATCAGGGACACCTAAAAACCATATCGTAACTTTTTTTTTGTTAATATCTTCAATGTACAGACACACTTCTGCTACAGCTTTATAATAGTATAGATAAGCGTTTTTCTTTTGGTTTTCTAGGGGATCGGCAGATGGCGTTACGGTCTGTGCGAATAAAGGTCAAAATTTCAAAAAGTGTTTCTTTAAAATACTTAACAGGGAGAAGATGGTCGAAAAGATGCCAACGCATCTTTTGATTGAATATTTCATTTATTTGCGATTCATTTTAATCGAAAATATGAAACTGTTTACGTCTGACATGGTTGTTTGGGCTCGATCCCTTGGCCTTTAAAGAAAAGGCAGGCAGTCTTGACATGATTTTGACAGGATGTCGCGAACGTCTCTATGGAGCAATAAACATGTAATCTGTCGGGGAGTCGCGTTGTAGGTCTGCTCGTCGATTGTTGGTTGCCCCCTCCCGGGCCTACAACGAATCTCCAGTTGTGGCTCAAGATAGTGTTTTATTCGAAAAACAATACTTGAAGTCACCAACTACCGTACAACGTCAAGCACTCTTGCTAAATAAACTAGATATTGACGAAATCATCACAACCAAGATAGAAGCCATTTAAAAAAAAAATAGAATAGAATAATAGTATTAGGAACTAAATTTGAAATTATCCGCGAACACACATAAAAAAAATATATAATTATATACGGTCGAATTGAGAAACCTCCTCCTTTTTTGAAGTCGGTTAAAAAGAAAAGAAAAACGTTCATTGTTGCGTCCATCTATATTGATGATATTGCCAATGTCTCGCCAGGTATGTGCCGATGCCGGTTCTTAGAAGCTAGTTCTCTGTGGGCTATTTACTCGTGTGCTAAAGCTCCAAAGCGTTCGTCTGATACCCCTCTTACATTCGCAAACAGAGAATCGATAAATTAATCCAGTTAGGAGGCAAGGTAAATTTGATTTGGGCTTAATTGGGTATGTCAAATGCAATATGGAGGAATTAAGGAAAATAGAAAATAAATTCACGTATAAAGGCCTTGTATAGTGTTTTGTATTAATAAAAAAAAAAAAAAAAAATCTTGGACATTATCACACAAATTATCTAGTCACATTTAAAGTACCTGGACTTGTATTATGATGACTAGACAACGATATAGAATAAATATATAGATACAAACATCCATGACTCAGGTACAAATATTCATATTCATCATATAAATATTCGTCCCTTACGGGATTCGAACCCGCGACCCTCGGCACAGCAGGCAGGTTCACTACAGACTGTGCTACCGGGCCGTCGTATTCAACTATTGATTTGTTTTTTTGGTGTCAAATAAAGTATAATTGATTGATTGATTGATTTGTATAAACCCAACTGCCAATGAACAGTTGCTGAATAAATCCATACAAATTATTAAAAGGTTTTTAGCACTCTTAAACCTGAACGTATATAAAAGATTTTTTATATTAATATTATTATGTATATCTGTAAAAGGTTTACTCACGGGCCATAGCCCGGACCTTTAGAAGGCTTGCGTGGAGACACAGGTCCAACACGTAGAGGCCCCTTTGAGACACTTTTATCTAAATGTGAGGAGATGCACCAAGCCTGGTCTATCTCTGAATATATTATTTAAATGTACCAGAAGGCAAACCACGTTCTGTGCAGAGACTATTGTAGAAAGGGCAGAAAATTACTAGGGCTATGGGGGTGAACTGGGTGAACCGGGAAATCTGGGTTATTGCGCTAGGTTATTGTCTCTGGTTTGTCAAAAATGGCAGACGGTGACTTGCCAACTCATTTAATGGGCCCCCCAAAACGGGCGCTCGCAAGGAGCGACAAGGCGGCAACATCTACTGAGCGTCTAAGATTGTACACTGGTGAACCGGGAACCGGCGCCAAGCGCATCAGTCAGCAGGTCCTGGCGTTATGATATTTTACATTTCTAACCTAGAGCATAGCTTCCGCTCTTGCAACTCCAATCGTGGCCGGAGGTGAGGGCCAAATCAATCCGGGCCCTCTGGAGAATCGGTTCGCTCGCAGAGCAGCTTGGTTTGTTATTATTATTATTATAACACTTTATTGTACACACTGACATAAAAATACAGGAAGTTGAGAAACCATGTACAAAGGTATATCAACTTTGGAGCAGAGCTACTTATTCGTGCCCTTCGCTGTGGAGACGGCGGGCCCGTGGGGTCATGAAGCAAAAACTTTTATGAGGAACCTGGGCAAACGTTTACGGGATGCGGGTAACGGTCCTCGTGCCGGGTCATACCTAGCCCAACGCATATCATTAGCGATTCAACGCGGAAATGCAGCCCGCATTATGGGCACCATCGGGCCAGGTATGACCTGGGGCGGGCTTTTCGACTAAATAGGATTAGTTAAATTTGTAGTTTAGAATGTTTAGAATGGTTTAAGTTTAGGGTAAGTTTTATTTGTGCTTTTACTATTTTATTCCTTTAAATAATTGATCTACATTATTATAAAGAGGAAATACATTGGTTAGATAAATTAATAACCGAGTAAAATATTAGTTTTAGTCCCAATAGAGGACGCAGATGTGAAACTCCTGTTTTTAAGTAGAAAGATCTTCTACCAGGCTTTTTATTTAACATTTTGTTTTACCAACATGTCGTTGCGGTGCTTTCAACAGTTTCAACACAACTTGTACAATAAATCACTTACTAAACACTAACTAAAAGGCTTGAGAACGCAAAACGCTAAGAAAGTAAGCAACAATAAATTTTCTTCGAACATAAATCTAAAAGTGTATTCTCATTTTGTCCGGACCGGAGCCTTTAGCAAAATCTCCATAACGTTGGTATTACCCGGTCAAAAGCAAAAGGTCGCTAATTGCGCCATATTTCATTCAGGCGGACTGACACTACAATTTCGTGGTGTTAATTAGAAACTGCGACCTTTGCTATTGTTACACTCTTTTGTATAAGATTTTAGCTTTTTAATGGTATGTTTGCAATATCTTACAAACAGCTACATTTTTATCCCTACTACTGCTACTTTCTCATACATAATCAATATACTATTGCACAGAGCACACACTACAACGAAACACATTACTTATCTTTATAGTATAAGAGATAGACGTACTTTTTGTTATCATCAGCTGCAAGGCTGATTCAGTATTCATAGGGTGTAGAACATCACTGTGATGGGGATGGATCAGGTCTGCCTGCATAACTCCAGTCGGTTTAGGAGTAACAGCCGTCCAAAGGTCTGATATGGTTGCTATAAGATGAATATGCATGAATATGCAAGTATTATATTAATACGCACTGCAGCTATGCGAACAGTATAAAAACTTGCATGTTCTGTCAGTCGGTTCAGGAGATACAACCATTCAAAGATCCGACCTTTGAACTGTATGTTTTGTACTATTGCTGTAACGTTTTTGAGCTGTTCACATAGCAGCAGTGCATATTATAATAATGCCTGCATATTCATGCATATTAATTTTTAGCAAACATTCCAGACCTTTGAACGGCTGTAACTCCTAAACCGATTTGAGTTATTTATTTATTAATTTATTTCAGGCAACGGTACAAACTTAATTATATCAGGCCCATATTATGCAGGCAGACCTGGTCCATTCCCATTACAAACATTCCAGACCTTTGAACGGCTGTAACTCCTAAACCGACTTGTGTTATGCAGGCAGACCTGGTCCTTTCCAATCACAAAGATGCTCTTCATCCTATGAATACTGCCTTGCAGCTGATGATAACAAAAAGTACGTCTATCTCTTACACTATTATTGACCTCAGTCAAGAACAATTTAGTTATGGGAATTTCAAGTCTTAGGACAGTTCGAACAAAACGACAGATTTCCTCACAAACTGCCCGCGATCCTATACAAAACGATCTATTATGAATACCTCAGAAATTTGCCTTCAACTTAAAAAGGGATTCCTTCCATTCATAACCTTTGAGAAGCGCGATTCCTTCCATTTCATTTACAATCAGGAATTTCCAATTATAATCCCTCAATAAAGCTTTCCGAAGCTTTGGGGAAGTTGAAAGCCACCGTTTTACAATCTTATAATTATGTTTATGCCGCAATTAATTACAAATACTACTGTAGGGCCTTCTGTATTGTTATTGTTAACATCAGCCTAAAACTTTGATTAAAGAAAAAAAGCGGAAGATAGGTGACATTCATGCATTACGTACTCGAAAAATTAATATGATTTTCATGTAACTATGGATGAAAAGTAATGCCGTGTGATTTTTTTTCCGATTTATGCAACGAGTAAAAGCACACGAAGGCATTGTGGTACCTTGATTCTGCCTAAAATAAAAAAAGTATGTCAATTACGCGATCCCGCTCGTAAGTAAATTAGGCGACGGGCGCTCAATTTATGCGGTCCATGCGCTATAGGCTAGTCACCTATCTTCCGCTTTTTGGATTTAATCAAATACCTTCTTCTTCTTCTTATCGTGTTGGCAGAGCCATGGTGTCAGAATTTTTTCAGGCCTTACGGCCGCTGAATAACAGGGAATCTACCTATCTATCTATCTGACTATCAAATGCCTAACAGGGAGTTAATTTAAATACGTAACAAACGGAAAAGAATTGTTTAATATCGTTAACGAATATTGATAACGTATAAATCATTATGAATATGGAAAATTAACAAAATCTCTTTTTTTTCATTTCTTTATTGGTGTATTTATCTTTTTTAATTACCAATTACAATCGGCTTTTAAATTAAAAACATCGCTCCACAAAACCGTTGCTGTTTTGCCTGTATTGAACTCAAGACTCGTTCACTACAGGCAAAACATCCAAACTTTCGCATTTAAAAGAGCACGGAACATTATTAATATTTTTACGAATTTCATATAGGTTTCTCAGGGAATATTGTTCAGTAACATAGGTACAATCACCCCTTGAAGTAATGCAACTGTTTACCCTAACACCCTGAAGAATATTCTATTCTATTCTATTCTATTTTTATTTAATGGCGTCCGATGCGTTATCACAATTGTGCCAATGTCCCGTTATGTGGAGAGTACACGTAGGAAAATGATTAGTAGCATTTCTGCCAATGTCAAGTAGTTTATTATAATCTCAAGTTAACGTTTTATAGTTAAAACACAAAAGAGTTTACATAATGGCGGAGCCACGTGCAAGCCTGACAGATGCCAATACGCACGCGTCTGACCTCCCCCAGACTTGCAGCGCGACTCACCCTGAAGAATATATTCTGGATTAAATAACAAAGGATACTTTTTAAATATTAACGCAGACGAAGTCGTGGGCAAAAGCTTGTCATAATTATAACAACATACAGCACAGGATTGCAATAAAAAGGCTTAAGGTGGTTGCAGAGGGGTCAATTTTATACAAAACTTTGACGCACAATTCGCGTAGACGGTATTAATATAAGTAACTTTGTATATATGGAAAAATAGTTTAGAAAATCTAGATGCCGCGTCACAAATAACATTTGCAATTTATAAAATAATTACGAAGATATAAAGCTTTGACATTTTTCATACAAAATTTTAAAAGCTTTATATCTTCGTAATTATATTATAAATTTCAAATGTTATTGACGCGGCAACTAGATTTTCTGACCTATTTGTCGATATATAAAATATTACTTTTATTAATTCCGTCTACGCGTATTGTGCGTCAAACTTTTGTATGGACTGAAACCACCTTAAACACGATTTCATAAGCTTCAAAATTAATTAGATCTACAATACAAGAGACTGATAAATCCTACAGGCTTACCACCTGTTGACACTGTTACAATTATCTGGAGATTCGTGCATTTTGTACTATAAAAATGGGTTCTCAGAGTAACAGTTAAGAACGCTACACCAAAACGAATAATTGAAAAAAAAACCGGCCAAGTGCGAGTCGGTGGCTTGCACATTCACTCAGGTTCCGTACCATAAATAAAATAAAAAAATAGTAAAAAGAATATAGTTTGCAGGATCCAAAGCGCGAGCCCGACACACGCTTGGCCGGTTTTCTATTTATTGTTTTATTTTAGTTTAGATGTATGCGGAAGTTTAGAGTAGCTCTGTACTCACGTTTCTTGTACATAGGGCCTTCTTAATATGCTGACACTTTTTCAAGGGGATGATCAGACCGTTAAACTGAAGAACTTTCTCTATGGCATAAAAATCAACTACCCCGTACAAAACTGCAAACCTACTTGAGCCAAATGGATGGGACAGCTGATTTCTTTTTCGCGATTTCGATTTTGTACCCATAAAAAAAGTTGTTCAGTTTCATGGTCTGATCATCCCCATAAAAAAGTGTACGCGTATTATGCGTATAATCTCTTTTTTGTCTATTTGTTTGTAATTCCGCTTTTATTACGCATATTCAACCGTCTATCTGCTATCATAGTTCAAAAGGTACAGTACGACCTAGGGTTTTCGTCCCGGGAGTCTCGGTACTTTTGGCAACGAGACTGAGACCGAGACTTTGACATTTTGACACATAATAAAATACCTGATAGATTTAAGGTGCCACCCATGAAACTAATGTTAAACAAACTATACGCATGGCTTTCACAACATAATTTTTATAATGTTTCAGAATTTTTAAATAATAACTTTCAATAAATATTTGCATGCTATTGTATTTTAGCTGAATAGATGATACTTTCCTAGACCCTAAGATCAATTTTATGTACCTATTCATAGCAAATAAATTATTTCATTTCATTTCATTTTCATTTCATACAACAAATATCAAAACTTACATGAAAATATCTCGGTCTACTCATAACAACTATTAAATTTTTGACTATGTTTAATTTATGACTATGCTTTAATTGTTGACTATGTTTTAATTTTTGACTATATTTTGTTCTATTATATTTTAAGTTGACATTATTTCCAATTTTATTAAATTCAATTACATCTAATCTAATTATAAAATGCACTGTTGCTATAATTGCTGTGCCCTAACAGGGTCCCTAAGATGCGCTGTAACCTATTTTTAAGATCTGTAAATACCTCAAGGATGCAATAAAGTTTATGATTTATGATTTCATTTCATTGGTCCGGGACAATTGTCTTAATTTAGTTTAGAAGTATTTGTTTGTAATTCCGCTTTTATTACGCATATTCAACCGTCTATCTGCTATCTGCTATGCCGTGGAGGTCCAGTGGCGAGTAACCTTGCCTGCTGTGCAGGAGGCGATGGTTCGATCCCCGTCCGGGCCGACTCGTACCAATGAGTTTTTCGGAATTTATGTACAATTTATAACACCACTGGCTTTTCGATGAAGGAAAACATCGTGAGGAAACCTGCATGCTTCAATTTCGAGGCATGTATTGTACCTACTGTCCATTACAAGTGGCGACGGGCTCACTCCCCGTCACACTGGGCAGAGTTTCGGTACTATAGTGAAACGTGGATGTTCTGAGGTTTCAGAATATCTCTGACTACCCCCTCGGGGATTATAGTCGTGAGCATATGCTATGCTATGCTATGTTATGCTATGCTATGCTATCTGCTATCATACTTCAAAAGGTACGTTCTTGTTCTTCGTTTGCGCAGAGCAGGCCCGAAACCCCGACAAAACCCGAAGTCATTTAGTAATCAAAGGGTGCAAAGTCGGATAGCTGCGGAAAGGGCGCGAAAACAAATTAGCCAATAGTGTAAACGGATTGAAGGTCTCACATCATGATTGGTCAATATAATTTCGCACGCTATTAAAATTTGTCAACTGCGCAGGTACATCGGTAAGACTTATAAACCTGGTTCAACTGTACCTACCTTACCAGGCTCTTTATAAGTAGGACAAACAGACGGACGGACAGACGGAAGGAAAGACGGACAGCGTAAAGGCTTATGAATAGGGTCCTGTTGACACCCATTGGGTACGGAACCCGAAATATTGGCATGAGACTGTTGTATAATCGACGACCCGGTTTGTGTAATGGTTACCACGCCGGACTGCCAAACCAGGGTCCTGGGTTCGAATCCCGGTTTGGTCATCGATGTTATATTATTATGTTCGTGCCGTTGTTGTATGGTTTCCATACTAAAAAAGCCTATAGTGCTTACTTGGTATCAATACAATGTATGTGCTGTTGTGCGCGTTATTTATTTATTTATACTTAATGTCAACTCGTTGTGGTAGGTCTACTGCAGGAAGCTGGCGTAGGTATAATCTTATGTCTACTGCATTCACAATCGAAACGAAATATCTCAAAATGTACGACAAATGTTTAAAAGGAGCTATTATCGAAATGCTTCTCTTTCTCGTTTAGTATCGAGCGTAATAACGGTCTCAGGGGCGCACAAATTATCTTTCTCTCTTTGCAAAAATGAACGTAGCGAAATCCCAACCTCCCAGGGGGTTTTTATAATTAATGCCATTTTTAACAGAGTTTCTGCTAAAATGGAAATTTGTTACAGACTGCTACTGAATTCGCTTCAGGGCGAAACAGTCTGACATATTACTCTCATTTTCTGGACTTTTGATGTTTTGCTTCTCATCATCATCATCGCAGCCGATAGACGTCCACTGCTGGACATAGGCCCACGACCGGTCCTGGAGTGCAATTCACTAAGCGTCACATCACTGTCTAAAACATCGACGAGCTTACAAATTTAACATCCTTCTTCGACACTTCGACAATCTGAAGAATGCAACCTTCAGATTGTCAAAGTTTTTAAGTTTAACACATGACATAACCAAAGCAGAATTACCCTACCGAAACATCAGCTCGCCGATGTTTCAATGAAGAATAAGTTTGTGAAGTTTGTGTTTGCGCTTAGTGAATTGCATTGTAGCGCTGTCCTCATCCAACGGGTTCCAATTTGCCTCTATCGGTACCAAGTTAAACATTAAAATATTTCATCATCATTAAAAAAATATTTGATCGTCATTAAAAAATATTTCATCGTCTGGGATATCAAACCAAAGCTACATTGTGTTTAGGTAAACAATGTTTAAGGTGGTTTCAGTCCATAAAAAAGTTGGACGCACAATACGCGTAGACGGAATTAATAAAAGTTATATTTTATATATGGAAAAATAGTTTAAAAAATCTAGTTACCGCGTCACAAATAACATTTGCAATTTTTAATATAATTACGAAGATATAAAGCTTTTAAAATTTTGTATGAAAAATTTCAAAACTATATATCTTCGTAATTATTTTATGAATTGCAAATGTTATTTGTGAAGCGGCATCTAAATTTTCTAAACTATTTTTCCATATGTACAAAGTTACTTATATTAATACCGTCTACACGTATTGTGCGTCAAAGTTCTGTATAAAATTGACCCTTCTGCAACCACCTTAAGGGGTGAATTGTGCCTATGATATTGAACAACTTTTTCTAAGAAACCTATCTCTTCCGGGTTCCCTGTTCTATGGAGACGCGAGATGGCACCCATAAACGGTCACCCATCCAAAGACAAACTAGACATGACGTTGCTTAACTTCGATGATCCATTCCAATACTAAAGCTCCACTATTCTAACGAGCGGCAAAAGTATACCTATGATATAAATAGCTTCTTTAGGTCCGCCACATACATGTGGAAAAAACCTGATTCGGAATTAAATTCCGTATGGAGTGTTGCCGCTTTCAGATTTTTTCACTAGATCTAGTGATTTTTTGATGTCTTAGGTGGCATATTTTAAAGTGATTTTTGAGCGTAGGCGTTGATAGAACGATACCGTATCGTGACGGTGCAGTTGCGACGCCGTTGCGGCAAAGTTGCGAAATCGCCTACGCTCAAAAACCGCTTGTGTAATAAGGGTTCATGCCATTTTGTATGCAGATTATGTCTAATGCTAAAACTATCGATAGTCTTTTGATATAGTTGCATTAATATTGGAATACAATTTACAAACCAACATCGTAACATTCGTAACGTCATGACCTCATCACATGATAGTAATTATCATGTATAGAAATTGTTTTTTTTGATTTAATAAATACCTGAAAATGCAATAGTTGTCACTAATTTGGCATTTCATTCATTTTGATTTTAGACATTTTTTAAACAGCACTCTAAGTATTTTTTGTAACCATAGTTGACAACACTG
Organism: Agonopterix arenella; assembly: GCA_927399405.1. Taxonomy (NCBI): domain Eukaryota; kingdom Metazoa; phylum Arthropoda; class Insecta; order Lepidoptera; family Depressariidae; genus Agonopterix; species Agonopterix arenella. The sequence continues at coordinate 16,040,279 of OV656704.1, read as the reverse complement.
AATCCTGAATCAGGATTCCGGATCGCAATTCCGTATATATGTGGCGGATCTTACAAGCGCGCCCCACTGGATCGTTCTCGCTAAGATATCATTGTGCAAAAAGTGCTGCTTTTAGCGAAAGAATAAATTAACTTCAAACCTTATCGAAGTAAGAAAAACTATTAAAAAAAAGCCAGACACGATAAAGAATTTCCCTTGAACTAGAAATCTATTGGCGCAAAAAAACTAATAGCCCAGTCATTTTATGGTTTGAGCCGGGACTAATTAATAATTGATTTTTTTTTTGGTTTAATATTGAAGAGTCAATTCGAGCCTCGAAATGTACAAAAATAAAAAAAAATCTTGTCAGCAACAGTTCCAATTTTAAAATTTAGCTATTATCTCGTTCTAAAAAACCTTATGGCAAATTTTTTTGCACATATTTAAGGCTTTACCATTAAGTATACATACTTGAAACATGGTGTAAATATTTTTGTCTTATTAGAAGGTTTTGAAAAATACATTCGTATTTTCTAATAAATACCGAATTTTTTTCAATTTCGATGCCTTTTTTATTTCTCAAAAATAATTTATATTGTTAAATCTAAGTTAAATGAGTGCATTGGTATTAATATTATTAATTGTAAGCTTTCTGGGACACACACTTTAGATTTCTATGTTGCTTAGCGGTTTTTTTTTAATGTGGTTTGAGATAGTCTTTTTGTCACTAAATGGTGCCGGTTATAGTTTAAAAGTCCAATTAATAATTACTCCCTACCCCGCCTAACAAAACTCCGTAAAATGACTGGGCTATAAAGCTGAAATAATAAGAAAAAGCTTCCAAGCTAAATCCTTTTTTTTTCTTTTATCTACGTAAGCGTAACTTTATTAAATCAGGCGTTTTTGAACGGTTTCAGGTCGAGTGCTTAGTACGACCCTCTTTGAGAGTTCTTTGTTTTACACTCTCTTTATAAATGTTTCATTATAAATACTGGAGGGGAAAATGTGTTTTTACTTCGGCTAGTCGACGTGTTTTAGCTTTTAGGTGCGTTAGGCACTGAAAGGATATTATACCTATGTATAAGTCTGTGACTATTTATTGTAAGGACTAGCCTGGCGGTAGCATTTCCCCTCTGCCACGGTATACGATTAATTAATCATGTGCATTTACATTCAATTTTATACCTTATCAATAAACGAGACTGCTTTTAATTTCGAACATAGAACGTTTGGATCTCACGCGAGACTACTTTTCATGATTTTAAATGTTCAAAATTAGAATCTAAAGTTATGGGAATAAAATCCAAAGTTGCGGATTTCATGTTACCTCGCTCCCCGCAAAAAGAGGCAGAAATGTTTGTTAGTAGAATTACACGCGTAACTAGTCCCTATATAAGTAGTCAAAGGTACATTACATTTTTATTTTATTTATTACAAATAATACAGTATAATATAATACTTTAATTTTTAACTATATGACATTATTTTTTTTTAACAAATCCGCTGTAATAGCGCATATTCTGCATTTAAAAATTTTAACTGTCTAGCTATTAGGGTTCAAAAGTTACAGCCCTAAATAGGAAGGACAGACGGACGTACGGACGAACAACGTAGGCTTAGTAGTAGTTTTACTCTTTGGGTACGGAACACTAAAAACCAACGTGTCCGCGATTTTGTTCGTAGCTGATGCTCCGCGTATCAAAAAACTACAAAACCCAGCTATAAATAAATTAGTATTTTTCATTGACAATTTCACTTTTTTTTTTTTTTTTTTTTTCGAATTGACCAATACAGCATTGCTCAGGGAGCATCGACTGCTTATTACTGCGGACTATGGGGGGACCACACCAGTGACGGCGAAGCGCCCTGGTAGGTCTACCGAACCAATGCATGAGCTGACAATTTCACAGTCAACCAAACACGCTTAATTATAAAATGAACTCACAAAATAACAGGCAGGATGCGCTCTCCTTACCCGACTTGACATTGACGAGGGTTCGAGCTAATTATTACATTTGACAGTCAAATTAGCGCATCAACGCTCCGTAGCGACCCCCATTAAGACTCCATTTACTGACTGTAATCAGTGACACCCACTGATTATATGAATCTAGTGACGAAGAAAGTGGTATAGGTGGACTAGAATCTGATAGCAAATAGAGAAATCAAATTTTAGAGTAAGCAACACTGGGGTAATTAGATTAGGGCCCTTAACACACTGCGACTTTTTGCAGCGCAGAAGTGCTGCAAAAAGCATCGATAGAGTCGCGATGCAGCATCGATGCAAACGCGATAAATAAAATAAAATAATTTTTATTTCTGATTACTAGATCCATATTACATTTTACATTAATAGATTAAATAGCAATTACAATAAAAATTAAACAAAAAACAACTACACACAGTATACACAATTCATAATAATAAATTACAATAATACAAGACGAATGTTGAATATGAATGTGGATGGCTGCATGAAGAGAGGACGACCAAAAAAAAGATGGATGGATTGTGTGAAAGATGACATGTGTAAAAAGGGAGTGTGCTAAGAAATGACGGCTAAAAGAGATGAAATATGGAGGAGGACGACATATTGCGCCGACCCCAAATAATGGGATAAGGGCAGGAAGAAGAAGAAGAAGAAGAATACAATTTATGTTTGTTAGTATCGACAGCAACACTTACATAACTAAGTAAGTACAAACACATAGATAAAGCATAGATACAAATGAGATACATCCAAGATGCAAAACTTTCGTAATATTTGATCAGTTATTCACCGACAGCCTTTGCCACAATGAATACGAAGTGCATCAATAGACACATGCAATGTGCATGCATTTCTACAATCATGCGTTTGAATCGATACAAACGCCTGTTTATTGCTAGTGTAGCGATTGATGGACAAACGCGCGTTTTTATCGCTTATCAGCCTTCTTTGACTAGACATTTTGACACTACCATGTGAAAATAAATATTTTTTTTCTTTTTTTTATGCCAGGAGATTCCTGAACCTATATTCATTGAGCTATTATGTAATAGAGGTGACATGACAAAGAAACGTCACGCGCCTCATGCGTAAAGTGACCATACGTCCCGATTTGAACGCGATTGTCCCGGTTTCCGGAAAAGAAAGTCTAACGAAAAACTGACAAAATACAAGCATAGAGATTAGTTCCTAGATTGTTTCAGAAATTTTGTCTTGACTTTAATTGGTTAATATTTAAAATATATCCAGACTTTGTTTATATGGAACGCATTACGATTTTTTTTTATTACGTTTGGGTTTGCTCTTGACCTCAATCTAGTCCTCAGGATGAAGATGGGGTCGAAGATGTAGCGAGCTCACCCAGAAGAAGCCTATTCACTCGTACTTTAAAGGAATTCGGGTTGTAAGCACTCGGAAATACTGACGCAGGCAGCGCGTTCCACTCCTTGTCCGTTAATAACCTCGCGAGGCGAGTTGCGGAGAGGTATGGAAACTCAATCTTGAGTTCCAGGTTCAAATCCGCACGGACGACATGCCATGTACCAATGAGTTTTTCTAACTTATGCACTTAAAATCTACTGCTCTCAAACGGTGAAGGAAAACATCGTGAGGAAACCTGCATACGCTGAAGAAAAAAATCCAATGCGTATATGAAGTATACCAATCCGCATTGGGCACGCCACACGCGTTGTGGACTAACGCCATACACTCTTCCTGAGGGTAAGCTTGTGCCCTGCAGTAAGACGTATATCAGCTGATGATGCTGATGAAATACAACAAACAAAACCAACACAATTTAATACAGCGCATAAGTTACTGTAATATTCTGTTTACTCAATTAATTGAAGCTTTGTTATACGCAAAACAATTTCCCTTTGTCACGGTTACGTCCTATCGCTACGATACGCGTTACGTTCAATAACGTATGTATTCAACTATTCGGTTTTCATTCTAGTTATTTAAATCTCATGATGTAAACCTTAAGCTTAAACGATAAGTGTGAAATTTAGTTGATCCGCGGGCCTTTGTAGGTGGATTAAACTTTATTGGTTTGCTCTACTTAAGATGTCTGCTAATAACGCTCTTACGGCGACGTGATTAGTGTGAAAATGGGTTGGTTTGAGTGGCTGCGTACGTTGAGCAACCATTAGTGTTGTCAAATACACACAAATCAGGGAATTTAACCCTGAGGCGCTCTTGTGTATCTCACACAAACTAAATCTAAGTGTGTTATGTTTTAGTTCACAAGGTTTATGTTTGTTTGGATGTTGAGGGTTAAATTCTGGAATTTCGTAAAGAAAATCTTCCTCTTTGAAATCTAATTTATGATCTTCAATCATATTAAGATTAAACGTAATGTTACAGTGGTCATGTGTAAAGGGATTATGATACTGTCAAAATGACGCCTTTATAATGGTAACAAATCTGAAATCGCTAAAAAAAACACTTCAATCCATACAAAACTGCAATACTTACTCGACTTCTATGCGTTAATTGCTTCTCGCTGCAAAAAGTCGTCGTTCGCTATTGGGTATTAGTCGTCTTATACCACAGCACTCGAGTGAAGAAATGTGAAGGTCCATTTTAAGTCGAAACCACACAGCCAAGTTCTATCATCATCACAACCGATTCTTCCACTGCTGGACAGAGGCCTTCCCCAAGGATCACCACAAGGACCGGTCCTGGGCCTCCCCTTATCCAACGCGCTCCCGCCGCCTTCACCAGGTGGTCGGTCTACCTTGTGGAGCCCTTGAGCCTTGAGGACCCACACTGCGCTTTCCGGTACGCAAACGCCACTTGAGAACTAGCAGGCCACATTGACCATCGGTTCTGCGAGCAAAGTTCGTACAATAATGAAGAATTCAAAGATAGATAAAATGTAACAGTCAAAGAACTGGAATTATTCAAAAGTGGACCTTAATAGCAGTACTTAGGCCACTTGGCCTACTTTTGTTTCTGTAATGGCAAGACCCGGGCGAAATTGTCTTTTGATTGCAACCCTCTGATATTACTTAAAACATCAGTTATAAATGCGTTTAAACGTCGAAGCTTCGTTGTTGTTAAAATTGGTTACAATCTTATCTTATCTTATCTTGTTGTGGGGGCTGGCAAGCCAGCAACACTTCTACCCAGTGGGATCTTTTGTGTTAGCCCCAATACTTTTTGTTGTCTTCACCTTTCAAATACATGGTCAATGAAGGAGGCAACACCATTGAGGGGAAGAAACCTAAGATCTCCCGGTTTCGGGTATCCATCTCAGAGGAGGCACATGCGTTTTACCGCCAGGACATCACAGTCACAAAGAACATGCTCCATAGTCTCTTCATCCTCTCCGCATGCTCTGCAGCTGGGATCCAGGGTGAGTTTCATTTTGTGCATCATCGCGCCTGTAGCGTAGTGCCCAGTGAGGGCTCCGACTATGGCACGAGCCTTGCTCCTGCTATTATTCAGTATGAATCTTGAGACGCGAGTTGTCACATTGCTGATAAAGTTTTTGGAGTGTTGTAGGCCTACAAGGCTAGACAACGCTAAGGCCACTCCAGTTTGTGTGCTTTATCAGCCCAATCCCTAATGGCCATTCTTATACTGCATGCCGGGATTCCCACACTTGGTTCTGGGCCAACCATCTTTCGTTCTGACCTAGCCCTCGCCAGCTCGTCAGCATTCTCATTACCCTGGACGCCGGTATGTCCCGGAACCCAAACTAATCTTACGGTATTGTGAAGACCAAGCTTGTTGAGGGTCTTCACTCCGTTCAGAATTAGCTTGGAACTCACATAGTAGGAGTTCAAGGCTTTAAGAGCGGCTTTTTTTGGTTACAATAAATCGATCACTAAATATTTTATTTCATTCTTGCATAAATCAATCAATCAAATCAGTCCACATCAACCCACTGCTAGGCTTCCCTGTTATTGCGCTAAACCTCACGGTCCTGTGCTAATCTGATCCAATGCGAACCCGTCACTCTCACAATGTCATCGGACCAATGTGCTGGTAGGTCTACTTGGTGACCTCCATCCCTCTCTTGCTCTTCTCTCATCCTTTCCAAGAAGATTGGCTATGTTAGCCACATGAGAGCTCATCAACGCCAACACAGAACATTATAAGGGGGGTTAGAATTGCAACGTAGGCGTGGAACGCGTGCCACACTTTGACTTTTTATTATAAGGACTGGCCTTGTGGTAGCATTTCCCCTCTGCCACGGTATAAGATCAATTAATCATGTGCATTTACATTCAATTTTATACCTTATCACTAAACGAGACAGCCTATAATTGCGAAACAATAATTTCGAACTTAGAACGTTTGGGGTTCACGCGAGACTACTTTTCATGATTTTTAACGTTCAAAATTAGAATCTAAAGTTATGGGAATAAAATCCAAAGTTGCGGATTTCATGTTACTCCGCCCCCCGCAAAAAGTCGCAGAAATTTTTGTTAGAAGAATTACAAGCGTAACTAGTCCCTATATAAGTAGTCAAAGGTGCCACACGATTATTCAATGATTTGCGTAATACTGTAAGGCGCGCGTCGTGGTGTGAGCGCGAGGGCATGAGTAGTTGTAGCAGCGTGAGTGGGAAGACAAGTGCCGACAAACGACTCCAAAGCAAAAGCGCTACTTTGTATTTCTAACTCCTCTCATAATGTTCTGTGAACGGAAACAACGGAGCAGTAACCACGCCGTAGCCGAAATCGGTCAGGAGCAATGATCATCAATGTATATGAATTCAAAATCAAGTGGCAATGGGCTGATCATATCTCCAGAAGAGAAGGCTCGTGGGGAAAAGGACTGTTGGAATTGAGAGATATGAGAGAAGATGGAGATTGAGGAGAATAACGCCCAAGATCAAGACCGCAAATGCGTTTTTATGAGGATATCAAAAGAACAGCGGGAGTTGAATGGATAGTCTCAAGGAGGCTTACACCATTCCGGTTGAGAGAGGTTAAGAAGAAGAGATGAACTCAAATTCGGGGCATGTATTGAGTTTACTGTCTATTATAGGATAAAACCATTTCCTATCAAAATGGGCAGAGTTCCGGCACTGCTAGGAAGAACAGGCGGCAGATGGAGCAAAACCTTGACTGAATGGTGGAGATCAGGCAAGAGAGGAGTTGGTCCTTCACCAGACAGCTGCTTGGATGCTACTGTCATAAGACAGGAAAGATTCTCTCTCGCTTATCTCGTTAAAGTTAAGCTCCCCCTTTGTAATTGTCTATTATGCTGTTTTCATTCATATTTCCGTGTGTAAAATAAAGTGTTAAAATAAATAAATAATAAATAAGAGTGACATAATAAGAAATTAAACATACTTACCTAAGTGAAGTAATTTTAAAACAAACAATTTAAAAACGAACGTGCAACTTGGGACACGAAAAAGAATGTGGAGTTAATTCACAGTAGATGGCGTAACTGTGAGCATGACTTTATTTTTTTATGGAGTTTGGAGGTTGCTCTATTGATCTAGCTCTGAAATTCGTGTACAATAGGTCTATATTATCATTAGAGACTATGCTAAGCGAAGTACAATGAGGCTTTCACCCTCCTGCAGTACAGCAGTGCGATTTTGACTACCAATTCTAATAATAAAGAATAAGAAACTAAATCGCCTCGTACTGGCATGCCTGAGAAAAAATTGGGTGGTCCATTATAATAATTATACTAGACAATCTTATTTCTTCTTCTAAGTCTAAGGGCTAGGTTCTGTTATAAAAACTAGATCAGACTGTTGAGGGTAATTATTGGCTCTTTATTTCGTAAGTTAGCTTTGTTCTTGGTCGTTTTCGGTCGGATTCGTGTGATGGCGCTAACGTGCTACTTTATTTTACTTTGTCAGGGGTAAACATGAGGCACGGGGGCATGCGAGGGTTGTGGGCGTGGCTTATAGTGCTATCGAGCAAGGTCATCGGCGATATTCAGCGTCTTAACGCTCTAAAAATGACACAATCAAAAGTTCCTAAGGCTGAGGGTGCTACTTACCCCATGGTACATACCCAGATACCATTATCTGGGTATGTACAAAATGGCCTTAGTGTTACCACGTATTACGCTAACTCCGTGATGGTAAACTATGACAATTCGGTCGAAAAAGACATTATCCATTTTGGTTCAAAAATGTGTACCTACGTATTTTAAAAAGAAATATTATTCTAAACCAATTCTGTTAGAAATTGTCCATGTAAACATTTATTATTACGGTGCCAAAGCTATTATCCTTGTTTTTATTTGGGTTCGAAAAATCTTTTATTCATACATTTTCGATGAAATGTACTGACAACAACACATAAAATGTTCTGCCATGACATTTTAAACATCTTTTACTTAGACATAATGGTTTGGGACTTGACCATTTTAGGCAGACAGACATTTTCTGTCTAAATATGAAATGGCCCTACAGCTTTGGTGCTGGAATTATAAATGCTTTTTCATTCCCCCATCTCGGAAAGAGTATTTTTGCTCTTCGATGTCTGAGTGCCTTTTTTATCCGCTAGAGGCAAGCTAGAGGATAAAGTAAATTGAATTTAGAACATCGCGTGCACTAAGTTTGTGAATTCAAAACATAATTAAACCTATTTACTTCTCCCTCCATGGTGCCGAATTTATCATACCTTTTTTTTAATTTGTTAAAAACTCAGACTCGAAATCTTCTTGGTGTACTTATTTAATTTGTTTTTTTTTGCATTTAGTCATTTTCTCGCTGAGGTGGGATGAAAAGTTACGTGTTGCACTCGAGTGCAAAGATTTTTCACCTCGTTCTCTTTTGATTCCCTCGCTAACGCTCAGGATTCTAATTTTGGAATCAATTTTAGAATCTTTCGCTTGATCCGCCATCAAAATTGAGCACGTGGTTAAAAAGCAACTTTGCTCTCTTGTATAACAAATAACTATTACGTAAGTACAAGTTTTAACAGATATAATTTTTTTTACCTGTTTTGTACCACTGCTGGGCAAGGGTCTCCCCCAAACCCTTCCACGTCTCTCTGTTTGGTGCCAGCTTGTCTCGCCACCAATTCCACGTTCCGCCTCAATGTCGGCTCCCGTCGTGAGCCGACTGGAGCCGACGACACGGGAGAAATAATTAATTAACATTATTTTTCTCTGGTCGGCACTTTCACATATGAAACCTGGATGATGTGCTTTGCTTTACATGAAACTATATTTTGTTAGTATAACGACTTGATTCGTAATTCCATCTTCAACGCTTCAAGGACATTAAAGATTAGTGATACTGCTACCTTAGGCCCAATTCAATGCCTAAAAAACAGACCCAGACTAAATACAACGAACCATTAATTCGATAACGCACCCTTGTATTATGTGGATGACAAGGGTGTATGATAAGGGTAGCGTTTTTAAAGCGTTTGTCATTTCTATTGTCACCCGCTCTGAGGCTTAATTAACTGTTATGTAATTATATTTGTTTTTGTTGATTGTTTGTTTTTGTTTAGTTTTATGTTTATGTGGGTTTTTGTACCTTGTTATTAAGTATTTGGTCTAATTTTTTTCGTCATCTCTCACTCAAGGCCTCATAAAAAGACTGAAAGTCATCCAAAGGGCAATGGAGAGGGCTATGCTCGGAGTTTCCCTGCGAGATCGAAACAGAAACGAAGAGATCCGCAGAAGAACCAGAGTAGCTAATAGCAAGAATTGCTAAACTAAAGTGTTAGTGGGCGGGGCACATTGCTCACAGAACCGATGGCCAATGGGGCTGAAAAGTTCTCGAGTGGCGAGCGCATACCGGAAAGCGCAGCGTGGGTAGACTGACGACCTGGTGAAGGCGGCGGGTACCTGTTGGATGAGGGCAGCGCAGGACCGGTCGTTATGACGATCCTTGGGGGAGGCCTATGTCCAGCAGTGGACGTCCATCTGCTGCGATGATAATGATTTCATTTAGTATTAACCAGTTGCCCGTACTTCGCTACGGATTTTCCAAATATAGTCTTATTTCTTCTTAACACGTTCCGGGGCAGTGAACGAGACACAATAGAACTTTTATTGTTATCACTGCTATAGCCGGTCACTGTCCCGGAACGTGTTAAACTAAAATTGAACATTTTTGTAGCAGGTTTTGTAGTGTGGTGAAGGAAAGTAGAGAGTGTTTAGAGTGCTTTATTCATACTATCAACGTAATACAAGATGAGCCGGAGTTTTGGTTTAGCAAAAAAGCTTTTCTTGATTCGCTAAGTTTTTCAAGTAGGATGCTCTACCATTGCTGTACAGTAAGTTCAGATACACTCTTCCAAGATTACTAGTTACTTCGTTACAGACACATCACTTCGTTGGTTTACGATAAATTACCTAGTGGCAGAAATCAAGCAAGTCGCTCACGATACGCCAAAGTGTAGGTACTTCTCTCCGTACCTACGGCCGAGTGATGTATGCCTGCTATCGGATGCGGCCGTAAGCTTGCCTAAACAAAACAATTAACAAATTTTAATTTTGTAGGGGGTGCAGACATTAAGATATTATACTTAAGTTCTTCGTAATTCAGTATCAAAAGAATAAGAAACGGGAAAAGTCGTAAACCGTGTTCTCTTTCTAGGTTCTCAGAACATAAACTATACTATAACTGCAACATAAAAAGACTGAGAAAAAATGACTCTTCTATCGAGTCACGTCTTCTATCAGTTTAGGGGTTCACATTATAAGTTGTTGTAGGGATAAAAAGGTCTTCATGAATTTGAACATATTTAATAAAGTGCACTTATTTCTGAACTACATAATTGACCGAGCGGTTCGGTGGTATGGGAACGACTGGCGAACGATCCAGTCACTCCGTGGCATCAATATAAAACTGCAGCATAAACAGGTATGGAATGCAAACAATGTCGCTACAGAACCATAATATTGCCTGAACAAAATCTACAAAAAAAAAAGTTTGCTATCTCCACGAAAAACCGCAGAAAGGTACCTAGAAATAAATTATTATCCCAAGTCAAAAGCCTTTCATTAAATTTATTACCGCTTAAATTGAGAAGGCATCAATCCGAAACCTTCAAATAATAAAGATATAAGAGGTCCACTTGACACAAAGACCGGAGACGTGAAAGGTCCAACATTTTTATGGTTCTCTTTAAAACGTTGGCTCGTGGAAGAATCTCGGCAAATGGTATAAACGGGTCTTTCCGAACGGATGACCGGCTTGATTGCTCCTTGGACGCGGCGGATAAACGGAACACGGTTAACTAAAGGACAAAGCTTCGCATTTTTATTGTTATTTTGACACCTAATAATACACACTAGTACACAGTGAAACACTACGTAAAATAACAAAACAGTATCTAGTTTATCTTACGACCGTAATAGAGATATTAATATAATTAGTGAAAATCAATATCATCTTATTTAGGAGCTACGCTCTTGACGGTGGTGGAATATTCGCTATTCCTGTCTCTTTTTTGCAAGTGCCTTGAGTTTCTGATAAGACACAACATCAACCTATGGAAAATACAATCAGAAAATAGATACCAAAGCGATGAAATTAATGAAAGCCTCCATTATTCTGCTACTATGCTTGCAAAAAATCAATAAACTAAATAAAAAATTGAAAAACAGCGCTGACCAAGTCGGTCAGCATTATGCTGAGTCTGGCCCTTTTGTAACATTTTAACATTATAAGTTCTGTTTTGTTTAGTCCGCTTATTGAAACGTGACAATAAAGTTTTTTTCATTTCATTTTTTCAATAAATAATTATTCAGGACACCAACAGTCAAATTACAAAGGAATGGTTACAAACGATGAACAAGAATAGACTAATTGCAGAAATCCCCCAATTAAAATTAAATGAACAGTAGGTACTTGCAAAGCCTATCAAAATGAAATTTAATTATTAAACCAGACAACAACGACCCAAGTACGAAAGTGTATAATATCTATGACTTAACAGGGTTTTAAATTCTCCGGTTTGGTACCTAGTTTATTGTCGTAAACATCACCCCAACCAGGTCGTCAATTTCTACGTATACACTTATTAGTTTTAAAAAAAATTAAAACCGCCTTAAAAAAAACTAAAAAGTTAAAAATAATATTGCAGCCGATGACTTTTTCGTTGTGATGCCAACATTAATTTGTTTTATCGAAGTCGCTTTCAAGCCGGTACAATTCGCGACAGGGCTTGCATTCGTTTTTTGGCTTGGCTTGACACCGACTTCTATAAAACAAATTAATGTTCTTATGATGCTAACGAAAAATTCATCGGATATAATATTTTTTTTTTTAGGTTTTTAGTTTTTTTTAAGGCAGTTCTTACTTTTTGTTAAAATTTTGTTTATTTCACAATTTTCAGTGGTGAATTCATTAGTTCAATGTAATAATAGTGCTTTAAATTAACAAACGCACTAGTCGGCACTACGATTTTCGATGGTTTCTTTCGATTTCTCTGGGATGCCATCATCAGATCCTGGTTTCCTTATCATGGTACCACCCTTGGAATACCTTCTTTTCAACAAAAAAATAACCTTCAAAATCGGTTCATAAACGACGAAGTTATCCGCGAACACACATAAAATTATATATATACGGTCTAATTGAGAAACCTCCTCCTTTTTTGAAGTCGGTTAAATAATAAAAAACAAACATACCACACGTAATTTTTCTTTTCTTTCGTTGCACACAAAAACCAAAAGCAAAAAATTATGATCATTCTAGAAACAGGAGATAGAAATATTAAAAAAGCACTGCCTCCCATAAGAATTTCTTTCACCGATGCCACGTTATGAATGCTCCTTCGAGTGGTGGGCATTCAAGAAGTGAGCTTTGTTGCAATTCTTTTAGATATGAATTCTTTCATCCTTTCATGTTGAAATTTTTTAAAAAATTACTCGGAAAATTCCCTTCTGATTTTGCAATAAATTTTCATTTCAGCTAGTAGGCAGGCCTTTGCAAATTAGCACGCTTTAACAGTGGCTAGTGGCCGTCTATGCAAAGTGGGGCTAAAGTGGTTCGATGCTTGTATTGAACTCGTACCTAAAAGGAGTGCTCAGACCCGCACGACCAAAGCAACTGCGAAGCGGGAGCGTCTACCGTATGGCGGTCGCTGCCCATGCATTCTTATGGCGTCCCGCCAAGTCGTCCAAACCGACGCGACCACGACGCGGGAAGGCAGCGTCAGCGCAGCGGGAAGCGCGCGACAAGTGGTCAGACGTGTGACGTGTACAATGTTACGCTCTCGTAACAAAATAAAATACAAATTTTAAATTTCAGTACATTTTGGTTCTTGTTTCTAGTTTATGGTTCTTTTATATAGATTTGGATCGTTTTTGGTAGTTTTTCCTAAATGTTGGTAGATTTTGGTTATTTTTAGTAGATTTCGGAAATTTTTGGTAATTTCTGAGAATTTGGTAGCAAAAACAACAAAAACTTAAAAACTACCAAAAACTAAGAAAAACCAACAAAAACAAAAGAAGTAGACAAAAAAAAGTAGTTTCTAGAAACTTCCAAAATGTAATGAAAATTACCAAAGAGTACCAAAGTACTCTACATCTTCAATTTTTTTTTATTTTTTATTTATAATTAATGGACTCTTGCTTGTGCGTTAGCACTGCATTTCCGCCAGTGTCAAGTGTTTATGGGAGAATCTATCCCAATCTCAGGCATTGTTTTTGGTCAAGAACAAGAAGAGATTGAGGATTGCGGAGCCTCGTGGCAGGCAAAAACGACCCATGCCTCCATGTTCAATTTTGTTAGACTCTGATGTTAAAACTAAAATGACATTACAACAACAATAGTTAAAGAAATGTTGCTTCAATGACTATTCATCAACATAAATGAAGTTCGCTTCCCGCGTCGCAGTCGCGTCGGTTTTGAGGCCGAGTTTCGCGTCGTCAACGCTCCCGTTTCGCTTCCCGCTTCCCGCGTCGCAACGCCCGGGTATGAACACTACTTAACGCGTACGTCCCTACGTATTTATGACTTTATTTTAAAACGAGCGTTAACCCGCGACTTCGTCCGCACAAATTATATACCAGATTTTAAGTCAGATCATAAGCTATCAAACAAAAAAAGTTTCATCAAAATCGGTTCAGTAGTTTTTGCGTGATACTCGTTCAAAAAACAAACAAACAAACAAACACACAAACAAACAGACAGACAAAAAATCCAAAAATTGGTGAAATGGAATCAGGGACACCTAAAAACCATATCGTAACTTTTTTTTTGTTAATATCTTCAATGTACAGACAAATTTCCTGTTACAGTTTTATAATAGTACGAGCGTGAACCCGCGACTTCGTCCGCACAAATTATATACCAGATTTTAAGTCAGATCATAAGCTATCAAACAAAAAAAGTTTCATCAAAATCGGTTCAGTAGTTTTTGCGTGATACTCGTTCAAAAAACAAACAAACACACAAACAAACAGACAGACAAAAAATCCAAAAATTGGTGAAATGGAATCAGGGACACCTAAAAACCATATCGTAACTTTTTTTGTTAATATCTTCAATGTACAGACAAACTTCCTGTTACAGTTTTATAATAGTATAGATAGCGATCCCCACAACTTTGTACGCGAAAACCACTGACATTAAATTAATACTCATAACTTTTGAATGAGTGTACCGATTGCGATAATCGCTTATGAAGGTATACAAGTCTCTGAAAAGTTTCTGGCCTGACATAGAAAGGAAATGTATTTTGGTCTTATTATGGTTTATTTCTCAACATTATCTCCTTATAAACCTTTACACTTCCCCCAGCGATGCTCCCATTCAATTAACCAGTCCAAATAATAGTTTGTATCTTGCTCTGCAAAATAGGTATTTACGGAAGCAATGACCTCTTCGTTACATAAAAATCACTGTCCGTACCTAATAATCGATTGTAAGTATTCTAATGCAAACTGAAACACACTGACACTGAAATAGCAATATAAAAGAAACATTAATAAAGTAAGTTACCTTCGCGTCATGAGATTTAATTTAAAAATTTGAATGCACAGAAAACGAATCCGCTGAACCTAAAATTTCAGTGGTGACTTTAATTTCCACGGTATTCGCTTAGCGTAGATTCCTCAAAGACCCTATAAAGCCGAAAAGGTGAATTACGCCTAGCAGGATACCACAATTTAATTTTAAGAGGTATAAAATTGAAAATTACAGTTCTAGCTGACTCCAAATGTTTCTAAAGCAACTTTTTATCAGGTCACTTTTGACGTTTATTAAAATTGATGAGCAATATTAACTACCTTTGCTCTAACCATGTACACGTCTGAAAACCATATTTTTGACATAACTAACCTACAGGGTGTACCAAAACGCCCAAGTAATACTTAAGGGGACAGGCCATCAAATTGAACAACTAGACTAAGTTCCGTTCAAAGGTCCGACCTTTGAACGGCTGTATCTCCTAAACCGACTGGCAGTTCATGTCAGTTTTTGTACTGATTACATAGCTACAGTGCACACTACAATAATATCACATGATCAGCCTTGCAGCTGATCGTTAATTTTTTACTGACCTTTAAACATCAGTAACCTTTAAACTGACTGAAGTTATGCAGGCAGACCTGGTTCATCCCCATCACAGAGATGCTCTACACCCCATAAACACTGAATCAGCCTTGCTGCTGATGGTTGGAAAAAGTACACTTATCTCTTAGTCTAAACTTTCACTATGAAGCGAACATCGAAATCGGGAAAAAAAAAACAGCTGTCACATACATTTGAGTTGAATCCATTTTTTATGAAACAACTGTTTTTTTTTCACGATTTCAAAGTTGGCTCCGTCGTGAAAGTTGTTCAGTTTGATGATAGTCTGAAACACTCCTTTAAGTATTACTAGGGTGGTAGGGTGTTTTGTTCCACCAGGTATCTAAGAATCCTCTCATAATTTCCGGGATAAAGAGTTTCCAAGATAATTTATTGTCCCAGGTTGTATTGTCATGTATCAATAAATAAATAAATATAAGCTATCAACGTGCAAAGTTTTGTTAAAATCTATCCAGTAGCTTCTGTTTGACAGGTACGTGGCCGAACCAAGGCCAAACAGACAAACAAATATTTAAATATTTGACTTTGGGCTGTAAATGTCCACATGCACTTTCCAGTTTTTATTCTATGACTGTGTTTAGATGAAACATTTTTTTCAGTCTACATTACGTGCATAATGATGTTTCTGGTATTCAACAAACATAAGTCAACTTTAATTCCATAAAATAAAACTTTATTTTGCATGCTAAATTTAAACATCAAAACTGGCCTCTTAAAATATAGGAACTGTACCTCCTAAAATACCGCTAAAATGTTAATTAAATAAATTTAAATAAATAAGCAATAAGGTAAGGTGTTTTATAGTACCGTTTCCAGAAATAAAACGGGTCCCGTCCCTTACAAATACAAGTTAAATTTACGAGCGAGAACCATTAATTTATTGCTTCTACTAATAAATTGGATGCATAAAAAGTCTGTTTGCATTGTGTTGGCGGATATTTTTATGAGATCGTAAAGAGAATGGGACTACACACAGCGTAGCAGTACCCGCGGTGTAGCAATACCCGCGGCGTAGAAATACCCGCGGCGTAGCAGTATACACGAAGCAGTATACCCGTAGCAGTATACCCGTAGCAGTAGACTAGTAGCAGTCTTAGTAGTCGTTCGCTGTTTTCAGGTTGCATATCTAGATTCTCACCATCTGTATGCAACGAGTCCTTAAATTCTTTGGGCCTCCGATCAGGAGATCAGGAGTGCGATTTTTGAATCTCATAAGTTGAGCTCAGCAGTTGAAAATGTATGGAGATAAGCATCTTTCTAATGCTGATTTGCCTTTCAAAAATCGCACTCCTGGGGTATGATTTTTGAAAGTCAAATCATCAGTAGAAAGATGCATATCTCCATAGTAATTTTGACATTTTCAACTGCTGAGCTCAGCGAATGAGATTCAAAAATCGCACTGCAGATAGTTTGGAAAAACTCATGATCACCAGCCGTATGGAGGGAAAGAGATGTTGAGGACGCATGAATACGAGATAGACTGATGCAGTGAAAGAAATTACCGAGACAACACTACAGGCCAGCACACATGGGGCCCAAGATCGAGCAGCCTGGAGAGCTGTGGTGGCAGAACCACCCACGATGGTCACGACCCTCAGCCATGAGGTTACGTCCAAGAAGAAGAATTTAGATTCACCACAAAATACTGTTTCAGAAATCGAAAGACAAAATGAAATGTGATTGAGTTAGATTTGCCATCGTTGTGAAGAGATTTTCCAACCAGTATTTGAGGCTGAAATACACATACACACTCGTACATACATAAACCCACGACCGTAATCCCTTTCGAGGTGGTCAGAATCATAACTACAACTACCAACTTTGTGTTTAAGAATTGTAGTTGTAGCAATGCTGATATTTAGCAATTTTAGTTTCAGGGTGGAATGACGTGTCAAGTGGCGAGAGGTTGTTAGCGTTTCCTCCACATAAACACTCTATAAGAAACCTTTAATCCCTTAGTCTCCTCGTACTACTCCCACGGGAAGAATTGGGATGGTCTATTCTTAGCTGAAACCACATGGCTGAGTCTGGATACGCTGAATTTCCACTACAGCTACTAACTATATATCTCGAAGGGTCCAATTGTAGTAATGTTATCTTAAGCAGTAAGTTTTCAGACCATCCAGAAAACGAAACACGGTCGTGACTTTATGTATGTTAAAAACCTAACAAGCATTAAATTGGGCATGACAGTCAAGGGACATAAACGTCACAAAGAAAACGAGAAATCAATTAGGGACCCGACCCTAAAGAAAAGGTGAGGTCTCGGTGATGAATACTAGCGGAAGTGGATATTATTTAGAAAAACAAGTATAAATGAAGCGGTGTGTTTCTTCGCATATCTTATCTTATCATGGGGCCTGGCAAGCCAGCAACACTAGCCGGCCGTGCTGTTGAAGTCCGGAGACGAGTAGATGATGCGATGAAGTGCATGAATCTTGTCACAATTCGATCCCGGAAAGGGAACTGTCAAACATGACGTTGCGGTTACGTTTTGGATGCGTTCTATATTAGTTACATGTGGCAATGCGTTGCATTCGCAACAATCACTGACCTCCTAAACTTAAGTTCGATGTCGGATCTCGACATTAAAACATGAAAGCAATTGAATACTTTGACTGATTAATTTGTAACAAAACTGTTACGAAATCTGAGCATTATCATAATTGTTGGTAGTTGAGGTACAAGACCCGAAATGAAAATGACAAACATTGTACCAGCAGCTAACAAGTCGAAAAACAAAAATCTTATTAAAGACACATCGTTTGTCCCTGTCAGTATTGTGGCGTGTCATGAGATGCAACTCTTCCATGATAAATTATTGCTGGGGGATTTGACCTGCGTTCTTTTATATTTGACGTCTGACAAAGTGTCGTTTGTTTGTTCTCTTTTATTTTAGGTCCTTTTTTCGGAAGAAGCCGTTTTAGTCTAGATCCTAATCGTGCTAATTTGAAACATCGAAGCGAAGTTCAATCCTTATTCAATTTCAGTTCTAATCACATTGCAATGCAGTTACTATTCAAGTAACCGTATCGCAGTAAATTTGACTTATTTACTATGTGATTGACAGTCGATCTGTCAAAACGATTCTAGCGGATGTAAAATGTTGTGGTTCATTTGTGCGTACAGCACAGCAGCACGACATGCGAAAATTGCATCTATCTCTCTTTTACTTACTTAATAAAGGGCGTGAGAAATAAGGTGCGGGATTAATTTGTAGCGCCTATCATGGTAGGTCCTCTGGAGACACAAACAATTGGTTTGAAAAGTCGCACCCAGCGATCACTGGTGGCTATCGCGCGCCACCACAAATACTGCTGCAGCAAAGTCTGGTATAAAGCTAAAGGGATTATATCATAGTATTAGAAAGAGTATCTAGTTATAGTGGAATAAAAACGAATAGTGGTGAAGCTCATCGTTCACGGCGGGTCATGCTCGCGCGGTGTGCAGGGGAAGGGCGTACCCTAATTGAATTCACTTTGAGGGTACGCGCGCAGGAACACCGCGCTCGATTTTTTATGACATTATGATTAGTACTACATACAGTAGTTACACTCCCTGCCCCCGCCAATTTAAAACTCACCCACGCTTGTTAGGAGGCGTGGCGGAAAATGAAGGCAATGGCGTATTCCTTTTTCGCTAGCACTAAATCAGAAGCACGTGCGATAGCACATGATTACATATTCTTCTCAATTTATCACATTTGTATGAAATGACAGCTAAGTATCCGAGGTGTGATATTACCTATTCTGTGGGTAACTTTGACTACTTATATAGGGACTAGTTACGAGTTATTCTACAAACAAATATTTCTGCCACTTTTTGCGGGGAGCGAGGTATCATGAAATCCGCAACTTTGGATTTTATTCCCCATAACTTTAGATTCTAATTTTGAATGTAAAAAACTATGAAAAGTAGTCTCGTGTGAACCCCAAACGTCATAAGTTCGTAGTTATTGTTTCGCAATTATATAGGATGTCTCGTTTAGTGATAAGGTATAAAATTGAATGTAAATGCACAAAATCAATTATTCTTCTACCGTGGCAGAGGGGAAATGCTACCGCAAAGCCAGTCCTTATAATAAATAGTCAAAGGTGGCTAAAGGTAAACTAAGATAAATAAATAAAATTTTATTCCATTATTAAACTTAAAACACTAGAAAATACAGTTTGGAAACTTAATTATTATAGATTTATGCTACTTAGGTGAAATTTATCCTAAGGTTAAGCATACCGGTGACCAAGCTAAGCTATCTAAGTATATAAATACAAAGATGCTTGTGTAAGTGGCCATCGGTCGCTTACAATGTTTGTTTACTAAAAGTACGAATTTATTCTTAATTAGGTATATTACAATTTATACATGGAGTAAGCATACATTTTTATAGATCAATCTCTTATGAGTGGTCCCGCTAAACGCTATCAAATATAAAACCTATGTAAAAGTAATTAGGGATCTAATTGACTTAGCGTCGCTCTCAGCGTGTCGACGGGCAACCAAAGCTTTGCGGCATACAGTACCTTACCTGCATGCTAAGAGACTTTGGCCCAGAGAGTACTTACCCGAGAAATTAATACGAGAAAATGTTTATAAGTATGTACTACGTGAGTACACTCTTTCATGGTGGTCTTAATCTTTGCTTGCGTGCATTTGACGACCCGATAGCTCATTCGGTAGTGAACCTGCCTGCTGTGCTGTGCGAGTTCGAATTCTGGAAGGGCAAATATTTGTATGATGAATATGAATAACCTTTAATAAGCTAAAACTGAGAGTACTACAACTGTCCGTTAGGTTTTGAGGAGTTTATGTGTGAACATATATGTATGTACCCGAGTCATGTATGTTTGTATCTGTAAAATTAAATGCGTTACATATCGAACAGGGTGTTTTAGACCATCAAACTGAATACCTTTCACTATGCAACCAATACCGAAAAAGCAAAAAAAATAATCAGCTTTTCCACACGGACCTGAAAAAAAGACAGACGGAATCTCTTCTAATCAAAAGTTCTCATTTATATGTGTGCGTGCTGTCGCCCTGTAGTGCGTCTGTGTGAGTGTAGGTCCCTTATAGAACAACCGAAATTGTAGGACCTTGCATGTTTCACCTCTTTTTAGTGTGACATTACGTTTGTATTTTTTTCTGGGTCCGTGCTTCTTCATATTAAATGTTAATAGCTTTATTATAGGGCATAGGCCCACCACACATTCCCACCGCTGTAACTCCTGTAAGCCAGGATCAACAGCGGCGACCATTCACAACACTGGACACTGAAGTCCAGCGAGCCCGGGGGATGACTCTAATCTGTCTTGGAACCCGCAATGAGTTAATCAAAGAAGATAGGAGGAGTAGGAAAACGAAATATCCGACTTCCCTCCATTGCAAACGGGAGACAGCAATAAGAAGGAAAAAAACATGGCTATTAGAGAGCCAATTCAAGAATGTTAATAGCTTCTCGACCAAAATGTACTTAAGAAACAACCGATTTTTTTTCGCGATTTCAATGTTGGTCCCATAGTACATGTTGTTAGTTAAAAAGTCTGTAGCACTCTGTATTCTATATTGTTGTCTAGCCATCTTAATATAAGTCCAGGGCCCTGTTTAATAAATGCGACAATTTGACAATGACAATTCAGAGTACATTGCTGATTACTAATGACGTTAAACTTGCAGTAGGTAATATTGTGTCCTAGCATTCTCAGCAACTGAACTTTACTCTGAATTGTCATTGTCAATTGTCACATTTATTAAATAGGGCCCAGGCTTGATTCTGGTCCTTTAAATGTGACTGGATAATTTGGATGGCAATGTCAAAGATATTTTTTAAATTTTAATTATTAGATTAATAACACGTGCTGTGTTATTACTAGTATGGCTTTCCATTCCTGCGGAGATTACTAGTTTAAGTCAATAGTTTTAAGCCATAGTTTGGCTCTCGGGATCAGTTCGTTTAGTTCCCGGGTTCCACCGTCAAATCTTCAATATCACCCTGTATAATACATTCGAAATTATTTTAGGTCCGCCACATAAATCCGGAATAAACCTGATTCGGAATTAGATTCCGTATGGAGTGTTGCCGCTTTCAGATACTTTTTCACTAGATCTAGTGATTTTTTGATGTAATTAATTGAATCAGGCGTTACTTTGCGGAAATCCATGACATAGATCCATGGATGTCTCGGTGTCGGACGCTCGGCGGAGTAACAACTCTGTTTCGAACGTTCGTCGGTCTAACTCCTGAGGATGCTCCTTGGTGGAGCGAAACACGTGTAGAGTAGAAATTATTTGGTGGGCAGGTTGTGTTGCATAACGTAATACAACTTTGTCTACTAGGTACTTAGAAGCGGAGATCTTGATACAATCGTGTCATCTACATATTATTTTTTGATGTCTTAGGTGCAGCTACAATAGATCTATCCAGGTCGCAGTACCTATTTGGTCATTGACCAAGCCCTTATAACCAAATAATGTCTTACGTGGCATATTTTATAGTGATTTTTGAGCGTAGGCGTTGATGGAATGATACCGTATCGTGACGGTGCAATTGCGACGTCGTTGCGAACAGAAACAAAAATTATGTCTCACATCTTATCATTACAATCAAAACGGTTTTGATTACAATACACCTCGTAACATCTATACTATTGTAAAAAATACTTATTATAAAACTGTAACAGGAAGTTTGTCTGTAAATTGAAGATATTAACAAAAAAAAGTTACGATATGGTTTTTAGGTGTCCCTGATTCCATTTCACCAATTTTTGGATTTTTTGTCTGTCTGTTTGTTTGTGTGTGTGTTTGTATTATAAAACTGGAACAGGAAGTTTGTCTGTACATTGAAGATATTAACAAAAAAAAAGTTACGATATGGTTTTTAGGTGTCCCTGATTCCATTTCACCAATTTTTGGATTTTTTGTCTGTCTGTTTGTTTGATTGTTTGTTTGAACGAGTATCACGCAAAAACTACTGAACCGATTTTGATGAAACTTTTTTTGTTTGAAAGCTTATGATCTGACTTAAAATCTGGTATATAATTTGTGCGGACGAAGTCGCGGGTTAACGCTCGTGAACTATATAGGTACAGTTCACAACACAAAGTGCACCAGGAAATTGCACCAAACGCTCGCAACAAGTGCTCTTTGCATTGTTTGTGCAGACCACAGAACAACTGCGCCTAATGGCGTAGGCTTTAAACGATATAGGACAGTTGACTATTTACTTTGTTTTGTACGTATTCTGCTCAGATCGTATGTAGGTAAAGGAAATATACGGGACAAAATTGTTATAAAGATTCAGATAGTACTTATAAAGGGAAGCCGACATTGTAGTTGTAGTCCACGTGTCGCGTTGTAGGTCTGCTATACGGGAGTCACGTGTCGCTCGTCGATTGTTGGTTGCCCCTACTAGGCCTACAACGATCCATTGGTGGCTCAAGATAGTGTTCTTTTCGAAAAAACAGTCCTTGAAGTCACCAAAATACATCTACCGTACACGTACACATACCGTACACGTCAAGCACTATTGCTAAATAAACTAGACATTGGCAAAATCATCACAACCAAGATGGCAGCCATTTTTTTTAAATAGAATAGAATAGACATTGTCCACTTGCGTTTAGTTTTTTATTATAATAATTCTACAAGGAAAAACTATTCTTCATCTAACATAAATCAAATTCTACAGGAGATGAAAAAAATTAATTAGGTCCTTTTTAAAATTAATTACTATTTTCAGAGGTTAATAACTCAGTCAAACGGTCGGACTCGTTAATAAGGATCGTCTGAGTTTTCGGAACATCTCTGACTACCCCTTCAAGGATATATTCCATGTCGTGAGCATATGATATGCTAATAGCTCTGTTTGAATTCCGAAACCACATAGTTATTTGTATTTGCCAGAACATTTATTATTTATTAAATTTTGCATCGAACTAAATCAATAACTTATCAACCTTAAAATAATGTCAGGAAGATTAAATAGTTCTTCGTTAAAATGTGAACTTCATAATTAGGTACCTGTTTGTAGGTTTTCTACAGATAATGATTTAATCTGTAACTTATCGTATTCTGAGCGGGTTTTTGGTTTCATCTAAGAACGAAACAATACTTTCCGTGCTTGGGAATTTAAAAGGGTTAGCGTTCTGAGAATGCGCTCGAAAATCTTTGTAACTTTAAGGTCGGCCACATACATACGGAATAAACTTGATTCGGAATTGGTTCCGGATGCAGTGTTGCCACTTTCAGAGACTTTTTCACTAGATCTAGTGATTATTTGATGTCTTAT
The DNA here is from genome assembly GCA_927399405.1 of Agonopterix arenella. Lineage (NCBI taxonomy): Eukaryota > Metazoa > Arthropoda > Insecta > Lepidoptera > Depressariidae > Agonopterix > Agonopterix arenella. Next base: position 16,016,540 of record OV656704.1, on the reverse strand, counting down.
GTGGCATTTTTATGGAACTTGTAGTCGATCAGACGTGCACCTTCCTTGAATGTTTTTAAGTCGAAAGTTAAGTCTCATTTCCTTGATCACTGAACTGACCCTCGATCTGTTTTCCGTAGGTGCATCTTTTCCTATGTCTGTGGTTCATGTTTTCCTATAGTATTTTGTTGTGTAGTACACGTATCTATGTATGATGTACATATGTGTGTATATAAGGTCTAACAAAATTAGCTGAAACTATTTTAAGGGGAGGATCAGACCATCAAACTGAACAACTTTCTCTATGGGACCAATAACGAAATCGCGAAAAAAAAATTAGCTTTCCCATACAAAACTGCAAACATAACTCGACCCAAATGTATGGGACAGCTGATTTTTTTTTGCGATTTCGAAATTGGTCCCATAGAGAAAGTTGTTCAGTTTGATGGTCTGATCATCCCCTTAAAATAGTTTCAGCTAATTTAGTTAGACCTTATATATATATATATATATATTTATATGAGTATGTATATTATATATGTATTTATAATAGGTTTATTTTGTATACTTACATTTTGTTTTTTACTAATAACTACTCTACTATTTTTTATAATTTTTTCTGGAAACACCGCCTACATTTCTTCTTTTCACCGTTTCCTCTACCCTAAGGTTGTCTGGAAGAAATCGCTTCTTAGCGATAAGATCGCCTTATTTTGTGCCTCTTGTATTTTATTTCTGTATTTTACTGTTTATGTTTTGGTGTAAAATAAAGGATATTTGATTGATTGATTTTTTAAAGATTTACAGTCATATAACACAAGTGATTTTTTAGATCCGCCACATACATCCGGAATAAATCTGATTCGGAATTAAATTCCGTATGGAGTGTTGCCGCTTTCAGAGACTTTTCACTAGATCTAGTGATTTTTTGATGTCTTAGGTGGCATATTTTATAGTGATTTTTGAGCGTAGGCGTTGATGGAACGATACCGTATCGTGACGGTGCAGTTGCGACGTCCTTGCGGCATAGTTCCGAAATCGCCTACGCTCAAAAACCGCTTGTGTGATAAGGGTTCATGTCATTTTGTATGTAGATTATTGAAATACAATTTACAAATCATCATCGTAACGTCATGCCCTCATCACATGATATTAATTATCATGTACAAAAATTGTTTGTTTCGGTTTAATAAATACAGAAAAATGCAATTATCATTCATTTGGCGTTTCATACATTTTTATTTTAGGCATTTTTTAAACAGCACTCCAGTATTTTTCGTAACCATAGTTAACAACACTGAATCCTGAATCAGGATTCCGGATCGCAATTCCCGTCTGTGTGTGGCGGACCCAAGCCTTGCTGTATTGTTTGTTCGGATGAGAGATTTGTTTGAATGTTTTTACATTTTCCTCAATTCTGAAGTTGACGCTATTTTCAAATTCAATTGAATGGCGTCTATAGATAAGTTAAGGCTAAGTTAATCGGCTGGATAAGTCCTTTTACTTTTCTTTTATACTTCTTCATGTTTTGTTGTAATTTCTACTAATAAAATATTCATTCGATCCTGTCTTCTTTTAAATACGAGTCGGTACCTGTACATACGGCCCGGTAGCACAGTCTGTAGTGAACCTGCCTGCTGTGCCGAGTGTCGCGGGTTCGAATCCCGCAAGGGACTAATATTTATATGATAAATATGAATGTTTGTACCCGAGTCATGGATGTTTGTGTCTATATATGTATTCTATATCGTTGTCTAGTCATCATAATACAAGTCTAGGTACTTTAAATGTGACTAGATAATTTGTGTGACATTGTCCAAGATATTTATTATTATGTATATACCTATCACCTGATATAGTTGTTTTCTTTAATTATACATAGCTAGTTTAAAGTTTCCCTTGTTTTAAATTAAATCATGTATTTCATCCATCCATCACAGCCCTTGATCAGACCGTCTTCGGACATAGACCTCCTCCATATCCAATTATGGAGGTGCTACTGGGAATGTTCCTCCATTGAAAAAGGGAAAATCTTCCACCAGGCTATGTGTGAAGCCTGGGGACCGGCCGTGGTCCAACAGTTCTTAGTTGGACCTTGTATATGTATCGAATCTCTGTGATTATTTCTCTTGCGCGATGTATGTCTTGCATTCGATTGTGAACCTTATTTGAAGTAGGTTACGAGTTACACACAATCATGTATTTATTGGATAACATTTATGTTACTATCACCACAGAGTACTATAATTACCACCTTAGTGGTGTTAAGAAAAAAAATGAAAATTTTTCCGAATGAATTTTAACATTCGGAACAATTTTGCATTCCGAAAGAGAATACCAACATTCAGCCCTGTCTGAGGTGCATTATTTCTATTTGATGATTGTCGGAGTCATTAAATAAATCAGTCAGTCCTGGTTCTAGCCCCAAATCCTGGCAAGCCATAAGAAAGTCAGACAATGAGAAATGTTTATTATAATCTATCAGTCAGATAATAAATCTGAGTGAGTGTTCTTGGCGCCATTTTTCTATTCAGTTCAGTTGTATTTGAAATTCGGAAAAAATAGTTTATTGATATTTGTGACATAATTTCGTTGGGATTGTCTATAAAAAGTTGCGATTGACAAAAATAATGGAAATCTGTAATATAACGGATGATTTTTTTTACCGTGCCAAAACTTTCAGGGGTGGTTCAGACCATCAAACTGAACAACTTTCCCTAAAGGTGCAAACCTAAAATCGCAAAAAAAGAATCTGCTGTTCCATATTAAACTGCCTAGGTACTCAACTCAAATGTATGAGACATCAGATTTTTTTTTACGAATTCATGTTCATTTTGATGGTCTTGACCACCCCTGAAAATTTCGGAACGATACAAAAAATCATCCGCAGGTATACGAAAACAAAGCATAAATTTTGCATCAACCTTATGAACATTAAATACAAAAAATATCATACAGAACAAAGAGTCAAGAATCTACAAAAGATCCCGCTGTATGGCTTTGTTCCCTTGCCTATCCATATGCATGAATATGAAATACTAATAAAACTGAGGGTAACTCACAAAATGTTACCTAACAATCTGCCATTAGTGAACAACTTTACTAATTTACGTGATTGAATTATCAACGCCTCTAAAAGTAATTATTAGAAAATTAATGAACGAGTTTAGAGTTTTGAATGAAAGTGTGACAAAAGTTTAATTTAAGGAGAAATGTTTTTAAGTGAGATACAATGAAATCGTCGCCTGAGGTAAGTACATAATTTATTTTATTATATATACTGGGTGATTTTAAAATCATCAAGAGCACTCGTCTCGCGTGGATTTTTGCCTGCCACGAGGCTCCGCAATCCTCAATCTCTTCTTGTTCTTGACAAAAAACAATTCCTGAGATTGGGATAGATTCTCCCATAAACTAATCTCATGTTTCTATCTTCAGTGGTTTAGACTGCGACACCCTGTATACAAAGTGTAACAAAACACCCTAGTAATATTTTTAAAGTGGTGGATTACATTAATTAAGACAACATTGAGAAAAAATTAAAACAGGTTTTTATTTTATTTTGATTTTGTCTCCATAGCGAAAGTTGTTCAGTTTGATGGTCTAACTAAACCACCCATTTAAGTCAATCAATCAATTATACTTTATTACACAGATTCATACTTTATATAAAACAGAATATCATACAGGGTGAAATTGATATCATTAGCATCCTTTTAAACTAAGAGTCTACTCATCAAATTAAACAACTTCCACTATGGGAGCAAACCGATCGGAGCAAAAAAGCTGTTACATACTAAACTGCAATGCCAACTCGACTTAAATGTATGCAACAGCAGATTTTTTTTTTTGCTCCGATCGGTTTTCTCCCATAGTGAAAGTGGTTCAGTTTGATGGGTAGACTCTTAGTTTAAAAGGATGCCAATGATATCAATTTCACCCTGTATATGCATAAAGAATTACAAGTAGGTATACATTTTAGTCGGGTAGGTACAGCAGTTTTGTATGGGACAGCTGATTTTTTTTTGCGTTTCCTGAGGTAGGCTCCATAGTGAAAGTTGTTCAGTTTGATGGTCCGAGTTCACTGATTCAGTATTTGCTAGGCTGTCACTTACACCCTGTATATCGCCATCGCTTTGTAAAAGTGAACCGAGGTACCGGAATTCGGAGCAGACTGGCAAAGGTACGCCATCAAGCGTAATATGCTCAAAACCGGAGATACCACCGAAATCGTAGAACATACAAAGTCACAGACATCCACAATTAAAACACTAGTATGATTGGATATGTACCTATATACATAGAGTGGGGAGCTTCGATCATTCATTCCTCACATAACAGGAGCGTGACCTTCCCGACCACGAGGCGACAACGTTTGCGGTTCCCATTCCACACGTTCCTGTACACTACCGGCCAAGGGTAGCCACCTACTTTTTTATCTAAAGCTGTGTTTATTCACATTGAAATTTTAATACAGGGTCTATAGTCTCGGAAAAATAAGGTTTGAGATTGCATTAAATACACTTTAGTACATTGTGTTTGAACTAATATTACTTTTTTAAATAAATGAATAAAAATAAATAAATTTAGTTTATAACACTTTTGCCGAGAATTCGTGGTTATATAGGCTCAGAACCCTGAGAAATACATTAAATACAATCGATATAAATATACAAAAGGCAAGCTTATTTCTAAAGATATTTCTTCCAGCATACCAGCAAAAGAGCCAATTAATTATCACAAGACAAATTTAACGTGTACAAACAAACAGTAAATAATTAAGTTTTGAGGTTATAATTTTTGAATACTTACAAAATATTAAATATCTACTAAAATTTACGATATTAACCGGGGATTATTATCATAGTAAAACTTATTGAACAAAGCCGTCCTGTACACATTCACCAGTTTTCCATTTTTTGTTCATACCTAAATTTAATGTTTTGTAAATGTCTTAATTATTCAATAATACAGAATAAAAAATTGGGGATTATTGAGAATTTATGTTTTTCAGGTATTTGTCTACTATATTCCAAATTATCACCTAAAGCGCAATTAATGCAACCTACTCCATACAAAAATCCGTAGATTTCCCCGACTGCTAACAAAACACCCTGGTAATACTTTAAGGGGTGTTTCAAACCATTTAACTGAACAACTTTCACTATGGAGCAATCTTCGAAATCTCGATAAAAAGCTGCTGTCCCCATACATTTTAGTCGAGTCTTTTTTTTGAGATGACTATTGCAGCTCTGCTCAGGGAGCAACTACTGCTTTTTACTGCGGGCTATTGGAGGGACCACGAAGGTCACCGAGCCAATTGAATGAACTTAAGCAACCGACCTAGGGGCACCCAGAGGGGTACGGACCTCGGCCTAGGACGTTGCTGGGGCTACGCGGCGGATTGTGTAGCTGGGATAGGTGAGAAGCGGCCTGCGATTGGCCTGTAGCGCCAGAATTGAAAGGAGTGTGCAGAGGTCGCGGCTGTCCCCGCCGGCGGGGACGTTGATTACTGTGTCGACGTGTTGTTGTCGTGTGTTGTGAGTTTGCGATTGTTAGTCGTGTCTGTTGGGCCGCCTGTACGGCAACCGTGATCTCATTGTCTGGATCGATTTAGATCGATTTAGTCGAGTCGATACTGCAGTTTTATATAGCTGCTTTTTTTCGTGATTTTGAGGTTGGCTCCATAGTGAAAGTTGTTGAATTTGATGGACTGAAGCACCCCCTTAACTATTACTAGGGTGTTTTGTTACACCCTGTAAGATACAGGTAGTCCCGGGTGTGCTAAAGGAGTATTTCGACAGAAAGCTAGCTGCAAAATCGCAATTTGAGTACTTTGCATAACTATATCGGTACAGTCCACTTCAGCACGGCTAGCATGCCACCCCCGAGAAAACGATAAAAATCGATATGTGCCTCCATCTTTATTATTTTACGTAGGCCCGAAAGAGCGCGCATGACGCTTTTCTCGTTTAAACGCTTTGTCGTGGGTGGCATGCTAGCCATGCTGGTAGTTCGAACGAAATAAATAATACACATGGTCCTCCTAAAATAATGCACGATATTTTACAATATGAGCAGGTCATCAAACAGAATGAAAATCTGCTGTTCTTTCTATACAAAAGAACTAATCTAATCGATATCAAACTGAACAACTTTCACTAAGGGACCAACATCGAAATCGGGAAAAGAAAAGTCAGCTGTCCTATACATTTAGCTTGAGTATATTTGTAGTTTAGTATGTAAAATCATTTTTTATTTCGCATTTTCGATATTGGTCCCATAGTGAAAGTTGTTCAGTTTGATGGTCTAAACCGCCCCTTAAATGTTTATTTGTATTTTTGTAACACCTTGTATTGCTATTTTGTAATTTTACCCATGAAATATTTCGTGAGGACCATAAATGTAATAATATTTCATCTCAATCAGCAACACGCAATCGATCCTCTATAAAAGTATAGAGGAGTATTAGTATAGAGTCTATACATACTGAAAGGTCTTTTATTTAGGCAGCTAAATGTAAATTTCTAAATTTGATAGAAATTTGCTTAACAAAATTCTAGGGACCTATATAAATCTGAGTTTTACAAATGGTGAAATATTAATTGCTGTAGACTTAGTTAACAAATTAATTAACTCATTAAAGTTTCACTGGAATTAATTTTGATTCCTGGAATTTTTAATTTACTAAGCATCTTCTTAAACGTAGAACTGAAGTAATTTTCTAGAATGCTCTTTGTTATTTAGATGTTACAAATTAGAATTTACGTTTCTTAGGAAATTATTTTCATGAAAAATCCAATTAAGTTTATTCTTTAACCTACTTTAGAAATATTTTTGTGTTTTGCAATCAATTTTTGTCTGTCTGTCCGTCGGAATCATCGTTATTTTTTTTTGCGTTGTGAGGTGAGGTATTTGTGGAAAAGAAAGTGGTCATTCTGTACTTAGAAGTACAAAGTTAGTACCATACGCATATCTTTATGGGACTCTAATGAAAATAGAAGATAATTACCGGCCCGGTAGTACAGTCAGTAGTGAACCTGCCTGCTGTGCCGAGAGTAGCGAGTTTGAATCCCGTAAGGGACTAATATTATTGTCACGGATGCTGTGAAATGACGCAGCTATAGAAAGGCATTCAAAAATTCGGCCGGTTTGTCAACAAGCTTCGTAGCTCGGCGGTAGACGCATGGACTCACGTGCCGGGGGTCGATGGTTCGAGACTCGTCGAAGATAATTCTAAATTTTATTGTTGTTGGAAATGTTCTAGAAAAGTAAGAGGGAGAAAATGACAGAAAATGGGCGTGTTTAGGAATGTTCTAGAAAACAGAGAGAGAAGGAATATTTGAAAAGAACCAAAAACAATAGGAATGTTCTAGAACGAAGAGGAGAAGAAATATTTGTAAAGAAACAATAAAATGGGGCGTGTTTAGGAAAATTCTAGAAAGAAGGCGGGATTAGGAATATCCGGAAGGGAACAAAGGAATAAAGAAAAGACTAACGAAATTCCGACATCTAGAAAATTCTAAGGGGTATATAAGGCCGCGAGTTTGCGGATGCAAGTCAGTATTGATTTAACAGTGAAAAGTGCGGAACAAAAAGGAAGAAAAGTAAAAGTGGAAAAGTACTAGTGAAAAGTAAAGTGCAAAGTAAAGTGGAACAATGAGTAGACAAGTGTCAGTGTAGTGCAGTGTAGTGTGTGTCGCGTGTCGTGACGTCATAGTGCCGTGCGTCGTGACGTCATAGCGTGTCGCGCGTCGTGACGTAGTGAACAGTGAAAGTGGTGAGAGGGGAAACCCCTGCAAGGAGGACTGTTAAAAGGGGAACCTCTGCGAGGTGGTCCGTATGTAAGTGTGTAACCCAATAAACTCTGTAAATAAATTGGACTTAGCGTTTCACTCCAATCCCGAAACCCGTCGCTCGTAACATTATATAATTATGATGAATATGAATATTTGTACCCGAGTCACGGATGTTTGTATCTATATATGTATTCTATATCGTTTTCTAGTCATCATAATACAAGTCTAGGTACTAAATGTGACAAGATAATTTGTGTACAAGATATTTAATATTATATTATATTATTATTATATTACGAGCGTTAACCCGCGACTTCGTCCGCACAAATTATATACCAGATTTTAAGTCAGATCATAAGCTATCAAACAAAAAAGATTCATCAAAATCGGTTCAGTACTTTTTGCGTGATGCTCGTTCAAACAAACAAACAAACAAACACACAAACAAACAGACAGACAAAAAATCCAAAAATTGGTGAAACGGAATCAGGGACACCTAAAAACCATATCGTAACTTTTTTTTTGTTAATATCTTCAATGTACAGACAAACTTCCTGTTACAGTTTTATAATAGTATAGATAGATCAGCAGCTGCCCAAGTTTGCAGTTTTCTATGGAACATCTGTATTTTTCGTGATTTTGATGTTAGTCTCTTAAAGAAAGTTGATTAGATTGATTGTCTGATCATCCCCTTAAAAAACTTCCAGCACAAAGAAACCTTCTCTCCCTATTTCTGGCCGCATCTTTTTCACAACAAAGTATCATCTTTCGAGGCTGGTAGTAAAGTCAAAAATAGGCTGAAAAGGCTGAATAAATGAAATTAATTATTATTGAATTTTTAATTATTAAGGACGTATTAATTAGGAGAAATAAATGAGTGTAGTTATTAGTATACTGGAACATGGGTCGAAAAACGAAAAATATTTTTGGACCTCCCATAGAAAATAGATCGGCTGATCCGCACTTTTGTATGCGGAGGTCCAAAATTTATTTCCTTTTTCGACCCAAGTTCCTTAGAAAGATGTAAAAGGAAGGACCCACCCAATATATTCAGTACCTATTAAACTCTTTCAATAATCTAACCTTTGACTACTTATTATAAGGACTAGCCTTGCGGTAGCATTTCCTCTCTGCCACGGTATAAGATCAATTAATCATGTGCATTTAAATTCAATTTTATACCTTATCACTAAACGAGATAGCCTATAATTGCGAAACAATAATTTAGAACTTAGAACGTTTGGGGTTCACGCGAGACTACTTTTCGTGATTTTTAACGTTCAAAATTAGAATCTAAAGTTATGGGAATAAAATCCAAAGTTGCAGATTTCATGTTACCTTGCCCCCCCGCAAAAAGTGGCAGAAATGTTTGTTAGTAGAATTACACGCGTAACTAGTCCCTATATAAGTAGTCAAAGAATCTAACAGATTAAGATTTATTTCATTGTCAACATATATTTCATTACGCAAGATACTATCGTTATTATCATCTTTATCACACAATTCCAATGCAGATACATTGGAATAAACTTACCTTTTCAAACTATTCACGAACCTCTTCATTCCAGCTGACTTGCCAACAAGCTTATCTACACGTGGCCGCCAGTGTACCTCCCAAATACACTTACCGGCACTCGCAACGTAATGCGGTTGACCAGCGAACACGTTTTCGCTTTTTGCTAAGTCTGTCCCGAGTGTGAAACGAGTGTGGGACGTCATAAAATCGTGTCAGTAGTCGGTGCCCAACTTTACGCCACTTACGGACCGACGTTTTTATTTTAGCGTTTCAGGTTTCAGTCTTTATTAAGGTTTCGTTACGTTGTTGCTTTATTAACTCTCACTGGGTCAGCTCTCTGCAGAGGAACGTTTGACAGCCGGCCCTCAGCGAGGGGTCAAAGGCAATAGGTTGCCAATCAACCCTCGGTGGTCACCAAAAAGATTAAAATAAGGTACAGCTTGGCCAAAAAGGCCATAATCCTCCATAATTTATAACCACCGTTTAAACCTCTCGGTCAAATCTCATTAGACTTGCCGACATTTTGTGAGTAGTCAATGCGAGACTTGAAAACCCTAGCGATGTCACGCTGCCAGCACGTGAAAGAATGAAAGAGGTGAGACTTTGTAATGGAAGCTTTCATGCCCAATGATTCGGTTCATTTTCGTTTGCACGCGTGTCGTTGTGACAGTTGGTAGGTCATTCGCGAGTTGTACGATAGGACGGGCGCGAATAACTTTACACCTTATTGCTGTGAAAAGAGAGTCGTTATTTATTTAAATCTGTTTTCGAAGTGATCCTGCTGTACGGGTAGTACTAGTATTTATTCTGTGGTATTGGTCAGTTTTTGTCGTCTTCGATGAGAACATGCCATGCTATTGGTAACAGGATGAAATTGATATCATTAGCATCCTTTTAAACTAAGAGTCTACCCATCAAACTGAACAACTTTTACTATGGGAGCGAACCAATTGGAGCAAAAAAGAAACATCTGTTGAGTCGAGTAGGCAGTGGCGGCGGGTGCAGTTTAGTACAGAAAAGCTGATTTTTTTTGGCTCCGATCGGTTTGCTCCCATAGTAAAAGTTGTTCAGTTTGATGGGTAGACTCTTAGTTTAAAAGGATGCTAATGATATCAATTTCACCCTGTATAAGTAAGAAAATGTGACTGATATTAATAAATCAGGCTCCAACGCTTCATGCTAGAATAGTTGCTAGTGCGTTCGGCTCTCACTAGGTAAACGCTCGCTGGGCTGCGCCTTATTTTGCTGGTTTTTACAAGCTATCTTCTCGTTATTTGAAAGACTTACAAATTTATGATGAAAAATACAGCAATGATCGTCAACATCTCGGCTTTATTTGCTATGAAATATATATTTCATATTTTTCTATAAACACTTAATCTTCTTATTGTGTGGGCAGAGCCCTGGTATCAGAGTTTTTCAGACCGCCTTACGGCCTCTAACGTGGTTTTTATGTAACGACTACTACCACCAGAGATTGTAGCCGGGACCAACCTCATTCAATCATTCCTCTTTTCAGACAATCTAATCAGGCGATTCAGCCTGCAATGTCCTAACCAACTGGGGAAAAACGCACAAAGTGACATTTAACTAGGTGTCCCCCGTGGGAATCGAACCCACGACCTCCGTGTCGAGAGTCAATGCTCTTAACCATTAGACCACGGAGGCAGTCTATAAAACACTTAAAGAAACCTGTGTTCAAAGGAAAGCCTAAATATTTTAAAAAGTCTGTATTTTGTTCATTCTACCTTATAAGTTGAAGTCACTTTTACTTTCGACACACACCACTGAGTAGACAAATTATTAAGATCTAAAAATGCTATGAAGTAAATTTTTTTAGACCAATATTTGATAAGTTATTTAGATAATTTTAAAATTTGCAGCATTCCTGACTTTAGCGATGTCGCTATTGTCAGAATGGGTTTTGAGAATTTATATCAAATGTAAATCGTGCTTTAACTTATCTCATTAGCTTATCCATTGCATCTAAATCAGTATTTATTATTATTAAGAGAGGTTTTAGGCCTTGATAAGCTTGCTAAGCCTGTGCCACGTAGACCATCGCTGGTCCTTTGTGAACGCCCTTTTTAAAGTTCCTTACCAATCCCCACTGCGGCCAGAAATCGCAGTAGATTCTTGATTGGGACAGTTTGTATCTCATCTAAATCAGTAGGTAAATCAATAAATCAACTAACAGCTATATTTTCCTGCCCTTCGCCGTGGAGACCCTAGGTTGCTGGGGTCCTGAGGGGAAAATGTTCCTCAAATGCCTCTCAAAGCGCCTATTCTTGGCTACAGGCGAAATGAGGGCTGGCAGCTATTTTGCGCAAAGGATCAGCCTTGCGATCCAAAGAGGCAACGCTGCCAGCCTCCTAGGCACTCTGCCCCAAGTAGGGGCTTTAGAGGACACTTTTTACCTTTAAGTAGCCTATGTGTTTTTTTTCTGTTTGTTTTGTTTTGTCTTGTTCTATTATGTTACATTTATTTCATTAAATTACTAACAAATTACGGCTATATGCCTATTCAGGCTCTGTTCTCATTGCCGTCCAATTATTCGAGCATGTGGTGCTTCACATAGGTCAACGAGTCAATTAGCTTAAATCCATCGACGATCCGATTGAAGTGATTGTGCTAACGACTCCGGATAGATTGAGCAATTGTCACCTTTATTGCTTATTGTGTAAAGGTGTTAATGTTGATTGAGATGTTTAATTTGTGGTGACAAATTGATGATTTTTTTTTATTATTACAAATGTTTTGCTCTTGACCTCAATCCAGTCCTCAGGACAAAGATGGGTTCGAAGATGTACTTTATAGGAATTCGGGTTGTAAGCGTTCGGAAATACTGACGCAGGCAGGGCATTCTACTTTTCTTGTGTACTTTTTACTTTTTGTGTACCTAAACATCAGACAAATTTTAAAAGCGCGCGAAATTATATTGACCAATCAGGATGTGACACCTTGTGCCCGATTGCGCTAAGTTAAAACATCGAAGTTCTGTTCTTATCCAATTGCAACCCAATTACTATTCAACTGTGCTGAATTCCGCATCGCGCTAAACTCTATGTATCTGACAGCCAATAACGTCTGAGCGATCTGTCAAAACGGCTCTAACGGCTGTACCGCGATTAGCGCAATACCAATGTGTTAAATGTTATAGTTCGTACGTAGTCCCATAACGGTTCAATCACCAAATATTTACCGCGATTGCAGCCCTTGCCGCTATTGGCTTATTGCTTTCGCGCCCTTCTCGCTGCCGAAGCATCCATAACGTCTGCTATTCGAGCTGGAGCGAGATAGAGAATACCCGATTTTGCACTGCTCTGCGCAAACGAAGATTGACGAGCGGACTTATTTTCCTGGTCGTACTGTACACACGGCGACACATCAAGCTACACAAACCCAACATAAGCTGAACGCGCGTAGGTCGAGTAACGTATAGCATCGCGCGGCCAGCTTATGTTGGTTTTGTATAGCTTGATGTGTCGCCGTGTGTACCTGGGATTATTTGGTCAAAGGATGAGCAAACCCAAGTTAGACGCAATCGTTTTACTACACGACACACACTTGGTCGGTTTTCATTCTGCTTAATTTTACTGGTTTACTATTGGTATTGAAATAGGTATAATTTTACATTGCACCTTCCGCGTCCGTCCATCGTAACGTGAATAATAGTGTACGATAGCACAGATTATTTAATAGTTACTACAATCAATCAATCAATCAAATATACTTTATTCAAGATAGTAGGTATTGTGGTAACGAATCAGTGTTGCCAAGTCTTATTTTCATTTTACCCTAGGCTTGGTCTCAGTTTACCCTATATTTTGCATATTTTTCAATAATTACCCTAAAATCGTTCAGTTTCAAATCAAAGAAAAAAAACGTTTTAAAACCGATACAAAATACTAGATACCAAATAACTTCGGTCACAATCGTTGCTTTTTATTTTTTTTTGTCTGTATTACTATAATCACATTTCTACTAAGGGATAAAGATTCTTATGCTGTGTGTTGTTGGCGGAATATTGGTCACTGTCACTACTAGACTCGGCATAGTGTAAAGTACCATCCAAAAGCATTAAAAAAAGTGAAAATGAACCATGCTACTAAGATTGTTGCTGGTTGTAACAAGGATCCTGCCTCTAAAGCGGAGTGAGTTTACTCCAAAAAATACCCTAAGTAAAATTATTAGCCGAAATTACCCTAATAAATTTCTTATCCTAAAAATTACCCTAGGACTTTAGAGTAAATTAATCTAAGTTGGCAACACTGACGAATAGCAAAAAATTAGCTATTCGTTCCAAAAATATGTACATTTATATGCACGTGTCGGTCATGGGATTTGCCGCCTTTAAATGTAAGAATATTCAACTTGCTCCTTATACTTTTGTATGAATATAACGATACCGCGATGTAAAGTACAAGTAGAGCCATCTATTGGTAAAAAGAGCATTAAATCATGTCTTCTGTATGTTATATAATGCAACCTTAGTATTAGATCGTATTTCTGCCGCGCATGGCGAATTAAATGTAATTAAAAGGCTATGTGAAAAAATAGGATTCTTCAAAGAGTCATATATCATGAAGTACTAACAGTAGGAGTATGGTTAGCGGATATGTGTAAATTGAACATATAATTAAAGTTTTAGCCAAAACACGATTAAGACACATTTTCTCGATAAAAAAATATGCCAAAGTAGCCTCCGTTTTTATTTATAAACGCTTGGAACTGCTAAACGGTGAATAATAGAAACACGAGACTTGATTTAAAAAAAAGAGATTGATATTTTACAAACTTTGATAAGAGCAGAATTGAACTTACATAAATAGTACAATCACAATTAAATAAAGTTTCTAACATCGTTTCAGGCGCCAGCGCCGCCCCATCTCTTTCTGTCGCATCAGGCAGTAGTATAAGCTATCACACGCCCATTTCGCTTCAATTATTTTTCGACATAGGCCCTTTCTTTGATCAAAGGGGTATGTGTGAAGTTGGCGTCGTTTTGTTCTCTCGCGGTCACCGATGAAAGTGGTAAAGAAACAAATCTTACTATGGAGCACATATACATACATATATACATATGCTCACGCCTATGTCCCACTACTGGGGTAGCAGAGACAACAGATCGCCATATGCTACGATTCTGACACACATCTTTCGCCTCCTCAACATCCATAAGTTTCTTCATACAAGCTCGTCGGTTTCGGGTACATTGTATTTGGCCCTTCTTCAGTACGCATCCGATTTGGTCAGCATACGTGCGCCTAGGGCGATCCCTTTCAACCATCCCATTCACACATGCCTTGTAAATTTCATACGTCAACCTACTTTCGCTCATTCTTTCCACATGGCCAAACCACCTCAACATACCTTTTTCAATCCTAGTCACTACATCTTCTTTCAGACACTTCTTTCTCTAATCTTACTATTCCATAACCGGTCCTTCAAAGTCACACCACACATACTACGCAGGGAGCGCATTTCAACAGAATTTATTCTAGATTCATGCTTCTTCTGCCACATCCAACTCTCACTTCCATACATTAAAGTTGGTGCCAACACACCGTCGTAAACCGCCAAGCGAGCCTTTTTAGACATATTTTGACTGTTCATGACGGTGTGCAAGGCTCCATTAATCATATTTCCTGCTTTCACTCTTCTCTCTATATCTCCGTCGTCTCTTGTGAACATACAACCCAAGTATACAAACTCACTGACTTGCTCCAGCCATTCAGTCACTGTTTCATCGCGCTCGATAACCATAACTTTCGTCTTCTTCACATTAACATTCATTCCCTTCTTCTTAAATGAATCATTCATGGAGCACATATAGCTAAGTAACATCGGGGCCGAGCACAGAACATTATAACAGGGGTTAGAAATGCAAAGTAGCGCTTTTGCTTCGGAGTCGGCTCACGCTGCTACAATTACTCATGCTCTATCGCTCGCACCACGCCGCGCGCCTTATGGTGTTATGTAAATCATTGCATAACCTGTGCCAGACACGTTCCCCGCCTACTTTGCACTTCTAAACCCTCTTATAATGTTCTATGGAGCCGAGGTATACAGGATGGATTTTTTGGAAGAGGCAGTAGGGCAGGTACCTGAACCGTTATATGAAATTAAATTATTGTACCCTCAAAGGTATCAACATCAAGATCGTCAGATTTTATTGGTCCTTATCAGAAACAGGATCGATTGGCATCAAAAAAAGGTTTTGTGTAAATTGCCCATTTTCTTGCTTACAGTACAATTTGTTCAAAATCCGTAAATGCAGGTCGAAATGTCTTAAGGGTAGTATTTAAGGGACGTTTTCCTGTAGCTACTACGGTTAAGGTACCCTACCCTACTGCCCCGTCCAAAACAATCCACCCTGTATATCTCGGCTCCGATATAACTTAGAGCAAATCTTTTTAATCATACTTGTTAATTTGAGGTAATGCAACAAAATTAATAAACAGTACAACAAAAAGTAATAAAATTATAAGTGACCGCAGAAAAAAAAAATTACGCCATTTTATCCATATAAAGTTACACAAACCCCTTTGTATGTTTAGACCTATAAATAAAAAACCTATAAAAGTGTTGTATACAAACCGCCTACAAAAAACTAAAAAGTTAAAAAATAATATTGCAGCCGATGACTTTTTCGTTCGCATCATAAGAACATTAATTTGTTTCATCGAAGTCGCTGTCAAGCCGGTACGATTCGCATTAGCTTTTTGGCTTGGCTGGACACCGACTTCTATAAAACAAATTAATGTTCTCATGATGCTAACGAAAAAGTCATCGGCTATGTGTTTTTATCTTTTTAGTTCTTTTGAAGGCGGTTTTAATTTTTTGTTAAAATTTGGTTTTTTTTTCAGTGGTGAATTCATTAGTTATATAATTAGTAGTGCTTTAAATTAACAAACGCACTACGATTTCCGGCGCACTGGCGCACTACGATTTTCAAAGTTTCCCCACGATTTCTCTGGGATGCCACCATCAGATCCTGGTTTCCTTATCATGGTACCACCATTGAAATATTTTCTTTCCAACAAAAAAAGAATCATCAAAATCGGTTCATAAACGACGAAGTTATCCGCGAACACACATAAAAAAAATATACACGGTGTAAGTGACAGCCTAGCAAATACTGAAACGGTTAGGAAAATGTTATCCGCAGCGCTGAAGCATGCAGAGGCAGTCCGACCCCATCTCAATAATTCATAATTATTTAAACGATATCAAATAATCATCATCATCATCTCAGCCGATGGACGTCCACTGCTGGACATAGGCCTCCCCCAAGGATTGCCATAACGACCGGTCCTGCGCTGCCCTCATCCAACGAGTTCCCGCCGCCTTCACAAGGTCGTTGGTCCACCGTGTGCGGGGTCTACCCACGCTGCGCTTTCCGGTACGCGGCCGCCACTCGAGAACTTTTCGGCCCCATCGGCCATCGGTTCTGCGAGCAATATGCCCCGCCCACTGCCACTTTAATTTAGCAATTCTTTGAGCTATGTCAGTTACTCTGGTTCTTCAGCGGATCTCTTCATTTCTGATTCGATCTCGCAGGGAAACTCCGAGCATAGCCCTCTCCATTGCTCTTTGGGTGACTTTCAGCCTTTTTATGAGGCCTTGAGTGAACGACCACGTCTCTGTTCCATATGTCATCACTGGCAACACACACTGATCGAAGACTTTCGTTTTAAGACACTGCGGTATTTGGGACGTGAAGATACTACGTAGCTTCCCGAAATCAAATAATTCACTTCTTACTAATTTAATAAGTAGGTGCTCGTAATAGAAAAGCACTAAACCCACCCATCTAAAGATCAGTCAACTATGCAGCATCTCAATAATTTACACCATCTTCATCCTTCCGGTAATTAATAGGTAATATTATGTCCATTAATATTATTTTTTCTTATAGGTACGTTGTATGATATGCCATCTAGTATTCTGCTGCGCTAAATGCCGATTCATTCACGAAAAAACCACCCATGGTCTTCAATTCGACTGCCCCATCTGCAGAGGAAACAGATTTCTCTGCAAACCTGAAGAATTAATCCAATCTTTCATACATCACCTCTTTGAAGAACATTTACCTTTACAGTGCAGAAAGTGTGATAAGACTTTTTACACTATGGAAGATCTAACTAACATCAATAAATGTGTCAGTATTACTGAACTGATAGATAGACCAGCTAATACTAAAGAGGTAGAAGAAAAATTTGAAACGCTTTTCGAAAACATGGGAAACAATAACGATGGAGATAATTTTGAAGCTATAATTTCTGTTAATAAAAACAGTAAGACAGCTGTTATAACACCTGTAGCTAGAAAGAAGAATTTAGTTGACTATGAGTCGAGTGAAAGCGAAGATGAGAAAGCAGAGACTATGAAGACACCGCATGCCATAATAGCTCCAAAAACTCCAAGGGTGAAGAGACAAAGGGCTGCTACACCTCATGTGAAGAAATTTTTGAATCTGATGAGGCAGAAAGTGGTTGAGGAGTATGAGGAAACGGTAGATGATGAAAATTATGACGGATCCCCTATTAACAATAAAACTACACCGTCGAGAAGTGATGAAGCAAGTAAGTGTTATGTTTCATTATTTTAATTTTACTTTATTTCGATTGAAATCCCGGACAATCAGCAAATCTCAATGTTGTTATATCTTTTAGAATATCTTATGCTAAGTAAGCCTAAGTATACCTTATGGAACAAAACTTGCGGTATTACACCTGGGAATCTAATTTTGTCGCAAAAGCCACTTAATTTATGTCTTGAAGACATAGTAAACGTAGTATCTATTCCTTGAATCACTAATATCTTATTTTGTCCAAATGTCTTCTATATTCTGAATGCTCTTCTAAAGATCCAGAAGTACGAAAAGAAATGACAACGCCCACTTCTCACCTGCCGTCACATCTGGTGAAACTAGCCACAGAGGTCACCACCAGTACTCCAACGCACCCTGACAATGCAGGATGGTCCTTATTCCCGGGTCAAGGGGCTGATTCTCCATTATCAGAGATTGAAAACTCTGAAAGTCCTGCGCTGAGTATTGCTGAGGTATGCGTCTACCTTTGTCTACTTATATAGGGACTAGTTACGCGTGTAATTCTACTAACAAACATTTCTGCCACTTTTTGCGGGGGGCGAGGTAACACGAAATCCGCAACTTTAGATCTTATTCCCCATAACTTTAGATTCTAATTTTGAACGTTAAAAATCATGAAAAAAAGTCTCGCGTGAACCCCAAACGTTTTAAGTTCGAAATTATTATTTCGCAATTATAGGCTGTCTCGTTTAGTGATAAGGTATAAAATTGAATGTAAATGCACATGATCAATTTTATTAATCTTATACCGTGGCAGAGGGGAAATGCTACCGCAAGGCTAGGCCTTATAATAAATAGTCAAAGGCGTCTCTTAACATAATATTTATAGGGGTTTCGTGTTTTAAAAGGCATGCTAAGCAGTTATATACTAAGATCCGGCCGTTAAATTATGCACCTATTAGTTTGGTGACTGAAATGTGATACACAGGGGTTCATACTACGACGCCGGGTTGCCTATCAAAATCTTTCCTCAAGTACCTTTACCATTATGATTTTTGGTACAATTTTTTCCAACAATAATTGCACCTATCTGTTTGGGAAGTAAATGAGGTGCCATCGGAAGGAGACTGATCTAAAGAACTGGAAAAACATGTGACGCCACCTCTCAATCTGCCGCAAACATGTCGCAACACTAGGGTTATAATTTACAAATGACTTCTTTGAACCTAGCAACCCTAGAGTTGCGGCAGACTGAGAGGTGGCAACCCTAGTTTTTCCAGTTTTTAAGATGAGTCTCCTTCCGATGGCACCTCATTTACTTCCCAATTAGACGAGACACACACTTAACCAGTTTTTAATATTGTCACGGATGCTGTGAAAAGACGAAAAGACGAAATTCGGGCATTTAGAAAATTCTAAGGGGTTTATAAGCCCGCGAGTTTGCGGACGCAAGTCAGTATTTTACAGTGAAAAGTGCGAAACAAAAAGGAAGAAAAGTAAAAGTACGAGTGAAAAGTAAAGTGCAAAGTGGAACAGTGAGTAGACAAGTGTCAGAGTAGTGCCGTGACAGTGTGTCGTGCGTCGTGACGTCATAGTGTCGTGTGTCGTGACGTCATAGTGTGGCGCGCGTCGTGACGTCATAGTTGTGACGTAGTGAACAGTGAAAGTGGTGTGAGGGGAAACCCCTGCGAGAAGGACCGTGTAAAGGGGAACCTCTGCAAGGTGGACCGTGTGTAAGTGTGTACCCCAATAAACTCTGTAAAATTGGACTTAGCGATTCACTCCAATCCCGAAACCCGTCGCTCGTAACATTTAAAAGTGCGAAGAAAAGAGAAAGTTAAAAAGTACAAGTGAATAGTAAAGTGCAAAGTAAAGTGGAACAGTGAGTAGACAAGTGTCAGTGTAGTGCCGTGACGTCATAGTGTGTCGCGTGTCGTGACGTCATAGTATCGCGTGTCGTGACGTCATAGTGTCGTGCGTCGTGACGTCATAGTGTGTCGCGCGTCGTGACGTAGTGAACAGTGAAAGTGGTGTGAGGGGAAACCCCTGCGAGAAGGACCGTGTAAAGGGGAACCTCTGCGAGGTGGACCGTGTGTAAGTGTGTAACCCAATAAACTCTGTAAAAATTGGACTTAGCGTTTCACTCCAGTCCCGAAACCCGTCACTCGAAACAATATTTTCATTACTTGTATTTGTAATAGATACCATTTTTACGACAGAGCAAAAACAAAAAACATTGAAAGAACGCGATTCGTGTATAATTTTATTTTATTTTATTTTATTCTATGATTAGTAATCTGTAATCGGGAGTCGAAGTCGAGCCAGACCCCGGAAAAGGTAGCAAGACGAGCTGCATGCCTACTGTAATGAGTGGTGGGATATACCACCAAACAGAGAGATGTGGAAGAGTTTAGGGGAGACCTTTGTCCATCAGTTAGACGAAACAGTTTAATAAAAAAATTCCTTTGTTTGATATAATGACAAGAGCGAGAGCTCGTCTTCCATTAACAAAGTTTGTCGTAGAAATTTGAAGATAAACGTCCCAATCTCTGGTACAGTTAGAATGCGTGACCTCCGACATTTGAGATGACATTTCCATTATCACCAACGCTGTTTGTCCCAAACTTCACAAAAGGCAGTGACAAAAGTTTCGTCTTGTATACCAAATAATAATTATATGACTAATGAAATTAGCTATTTTGACGGTTGGTCTGGACCAAGTTTCAATAAATAATAAATCTTATTGTGGTTTGTGACTTCGAAAAGACAATTTGCTCTCGTATTGTACGAGGTTTCTTTTGCATTGTTTTGTGTACGAAAAGTCCACACATCAAAATAAAAACAAACCGGCCAAGTGCGAGTCGATCTCACGCACCGTTCCGTACCAACAATTTATCACAAAAAACAATTTTCTCCGGGATCTTTAGTGCGAGCCAGACACATACTTGGCTGATTTATATTATGTTATTTTAGTCACCTTTAGAGTATGCTGTATATCAAACCAAGTTTGACGCTTAAAACTATTTCACGATAAAAAAAAAGAAAAAATAGGTAGGACAGGATAGGTAAGACAAATCTAGACTAATAACTAAAAGCACTTGCTACCAATTACGCTTCAAAAGATACAGCCCTTTTAGGACGGACGGACGGATGAACAGAGTATAGGCTTAGTAATAGGATTCCTTTGGCACCTTTTGGGTATAAGAAACTCTTAAATGCTAAAGGAGGAAGTTATTATAAGTCTGCAAACACTCCGATGTCGAAGAAATTAAGAAAAAAAAACCATTGCATTAAAAAAACTATTAACTGAAAAGAGAAAAACAAGCTCTATAATCACTAATCAGCTATAACAACTTTGTTTGAGCAAATATAATTTGAATGATTTAGGTAGGTATTGCAGGCGGGGACAAACCAATAATAGGTAGGCATGTTTTATAATTCTTCTTTGTCCCCGCCTGCAATACCTATTCTATTCTATTTTTATTAAATGGCGTTTCCTTAAAGATTTCGCCAGTATCAAGTGTTGAAGATATTATTATAATTCAAGTTAACGTTCATTGTACGGTAATTGATATGGCGATCTCAAAGCCCTGTTTTTAAACAAAAACACACACCCCAAACCACCCGGAGCCGCGTGGCTATCTAAATCGCGAGCCGAACGAAAGACGTCTACTCGAGAGACCTCTAGCCACGCGACTCCCTGCAATACCTACCTAAATCATTCAAATTATATTTGCTCAAAGTTGTTAGAGCTTTTTTTTTTTTTTTAATTTATTTTAAGTTTTCATTTTTACAAAAGGTACAAATTGCTTTAATTTTCGCCAAGTAAGTTTGTGACATCACATATTATACTCAGACACATACTAACAGCGATTGTTTACAATGTTTATCTAATTAGGTACTATCAAATTTTTAGTGATTCAAGAATTGTTTTTTTTAGTTTAGCTTTTAAGGATATTTTACAAAGATTCTGTTTTTGCCTTAGCCAGTCAATACTGTTCAATATTTCTAGCTGATTAGTGATTATAGAGCTTGTTTTTCTCTTTTCAGTTAATAGTTTTTTTATGCAGTCGAGTTTTTTGTTTTTCTTAATAATTTAGTTTATTTCATACTTTTTAGTCTTGTATCGAAATGGTATCATATAAGTACGAGCGTTAACCCGCGACTTCGTCCGCACAAATTATATACCAGATTTTAAGTCAGATCATAAGCTATCAAACAAAAAAAGTTTCATCAAAATCGGTTCAGTAGTTTTTGCATGATACTCGTTCAAACAAACAAACACACAAACAAACAGACAGACAAAAAATCCAAAAATTTGTGAAATGGAATCAGGGACACCTAAAAACCATATTGTTATTTTTTTTTTGTTAATATCTTCAATGTACAGACAAACTTCCTGTTACAGTTTTATAATAGTATAGATTATAATATGTATCTATTTATGATCTTCTGTTTACTAGCTTTCATTTGATACCCATATTGCATTTTTTAACTAAAAAAATATTGTATCTCTTCTTTAAATCTCTTTTTTAAATCGCAGATGCCATATTAAAATAATATGGCCTATTTCACTCTCACGATTTTTGCAAATCTAACAACACCTAATACATTTGTATCCATCAAGCCGTTTAGTCTATAGGGCGTGCCAAAGAAATAGACATACAAACATAAATACATACGCTCGATAAACATAACCCTCCTTCTGGCGCAGTCGGGTAAAAACAGGAACACGTTTAAAATGTAAAACCTTTTGTAACATATGAAGCAGTAAAATATATAACTATCACTAAAAATATTCCTGACGGACATACTAATATCATGGGCTTATGTAGCAAATAGTATGGGCATGTAGGTAGGCAAATTCCAATCTAGAAGGTCGAGGGTCGCGGGTTCAAATTCTACGTATATTACATAATGAAGATAAGTTGATAGCATGCATGAATTTTAATTAAACATTCTCATACGACATTCTTATCAAAAAAGGAAAAGTAATAAAACTGACATTGCTAAGAATATTCCCCTTTTGAGTATCCAATATGACATTCTTATCATCCAGTTTAGAAGTATTGCCTCAAAAAGGGTCAGAGGTCATCTATTCTTAAAAATTCATCTCATTCCCCGATTTCCGTACGGTCTGACCCCAGAATCACAATATACAAATAGACAGTAGAATAACTACGCACTAAGGACAACGTTGTCCTTGAAATTATTGCCTGCTCCCGGTCAGAGCTTTAGGGTTTCCATTCAGCATCAGTAGGAAGTTTAAAATATGATAATCCAGATTTAACCAGACATGAATTTAGGGACCCGTAAACACTGCAGTAATTTCGAGCCCTCGACTACGACAGCACTATTTTTTTTATTTCAATGCTGTAGTGCCACAGTATAAGAAAGAGTACGATACTACATACAGTAAGAACACTCCTTGCCCACCACCTATTTTTACCTCACCCCTCTGGCAGAAAATAGTAGGCAATGATGTATTCCCGGCTCACTTGCATTCATTAAGTATCGCACATGCTTACCTCTTCTAGTCAGTTTTTCCCATTTAAATGAAGTGACAGTCAAGTGTCTTACCGAAAAAACAATAGTGTGGTAGTACTCACTCATGCTCACGGTGGTGCGACACTCGTTTCTATTGCTACCCGAAGCAGGGCTTTAATCGCGGTAAATATTCGGTCATTGAACTGTTATTGGACTACGTACGAACCATAACTTTTGACACATTTGGTATTGCGATAACCGCGGTACTGCTCTTGATAGTCGTTAGAGCCGTTTTGACAAATCGCTCAGACGTTATTGCGGCTGTCAATTACATAGGTTTAGCTCGATGCGGAATTCAGCACAGTTGAATAGTAATTGGATTGCAATGTGATTAGAACTGAAATTGGATAAAAATAGAACGTCTATGTCTTTAATCGGGCTCCAGGCCTGCCTCACTCAACAGCTCAGGTACGTTTGAAAGCCGGACTCCACAGTCGTAGGGTGCCTCGTCGCTTATAGACATAAGGGTCATTTTACTTTTCGTTCCTAAAGCGCGCGTTCTAAATTCGAAACGTAACTATTAAACATAGAGATAGGAAGTACTAAATAATCTGTGCCCAAAAGTAGGTTAGCGGACCGTGTACTACATGGCACTCATCTGTGTGCGAGCGTCGGTTCGGGCGCTTGTATGGAGTTGGACTACTGGTCTTTACGTCTATTATGCCAGAATAGTTCTGGCGCTGTACGTTAGAAAGGCTAGACTCTCATAAGTTTTGATTATGGTTAATATCCGGGCAAGGGACCAGAATAACCATTACTATTTTCCGGTGGTCTGGATTTTGGTCGATATTTTCTGGGGTTAGGTACCTAACGAAAGGTACGTAATTGTATGAGGCTCTTGCGTCATGTGACCATAAATAGTATGTCTCTCTGGTCGATCGGTCTTTTCTGTTTTTTTATACAGGGTGTTAGGTAACAGAACATTATAAGAGGGGTTAGAAGTGCAAAGTAGGCGTGGAACGTGTCGCCACAGGTAATGCAACGATTTGCATAGCACCATAAGGCGCGTAGCGTGGTGCGAGCGAGAAGGCATGCGTAATTTTAGCAGTGTCAGCGGGAAGACAAGTGGCGACTGCCGTCTCCGAAGCAAAAGCGCTACTTTGCATTTCTAACCCCTCGTATAATGTTCTGTGGTTAGGGAAAACAGTTGCACTACTTTAAGGGATGATTGTACCCATGATACTGAACAACTGTCCCTAAGAAACCTATAGAAAATTCCCAATTTTTAATTTTTGACTTTTCATACAAACGATCGATCAGCAGATTGTATTAAGTATGGAAAGTGCAAAACTTTTTTTGCGAATTTCCTATAGGTTTCTTAGGGAAAGTTTTTTAGTTTCATGGGTACAACCACCCCTCAAAGTAATGCAACTGTTTACCCTAACACCCTGTATAATGAAGCAATTCAGCTCTTTGACTGTTATCGCTTTCGTTCAGCGCTGATGTTGAAGTGTTCCGTAGGCTTACTATTTGTTTTTAGGGTTCTGTACCCAAAGTGTGAAAACGGGACCGTATTAGGTACTAAGCCTACGTTGTCTGTCGGTCTGTCTGTCGTAACTATTTAGGACTGTAACTTTTGAACCGTAATAGCTAGAGAGATAAAATTTTCACAGAATGTGCGTTATTATAGCGCATTTGCAAACAAATAATAAAAATGTCAAAAAGTTAAAAATTAAGGGAGTCCTCATACAAGAAACTAGTATTTATCAAAGTTTTTTCTACTCGCTCTACCGTAAAAACGGACATACTCGCTAATATCGATAGTATTGGGATGCAATCGTATCGATACTATCGATTTGTCTAAAAGTGAAACTAGGCGGAGGACAATCGCCTTTTGGTGGCTTTTTCCGATTCAGTTTGCATAGAATTTGCTGCCATCTAGTAAATACTCCGCAGAATTATGAATAAAAAATATGTTATTTTCTATGTCAATGTCAAATTGACAAATTCGCAAAATGGCTACCTATCTTGCGTAATGTGCGTGTTGTTTGTAGTTTTCGTTCAACTTCGTGCCGATTTAGTGATGTTCTGGAGTTTCTGTTATTCTCTAACCAATGTTGAGATTACATGAATAGTAGGGATACTAGAATTTCTCTCGATCGGTGCGGGATTGAACGAAAACTAGCATTCAAAACAATAATATCTATCGTTATGAGTAGAGATAAGTAGGTATGTATAGTATAGCTTGAATTATTGTCTGTAAAAAAAAGATGGCGCTAGCTAGCTTTCAATTTGACATAAGGTGGATGCTTAATGTTGCTACGAGTGGGTTCTCTTTTCTAATATTCTTATATTACTCTTTGAGTAAAACTATCGAAACTATTGATAATATCAAAAGCAGTATCGATATTGTTACTATTTTTTGAGTTCACGATAAATAAATTAAATAAATAAATATCTTGGACATATATATCTTGGATATCACACAAATTATCTAGTCACATTTAAAGTACCTGGACTTGTATTATGATGACTAGACAACGATATAGAATACATATATAGATACAAACATCCATGACCGTATCACATTATCGATACACTATCGATAGTTTCACCATTGCTAGCCAACACTAAATTTAGCAAACCCTTTTACTGTCGCTACCGAGAGCGATGATAGCCCATACGGAAGAGAGCTAGCGCCTCAATCACGAGGACGCGG
This sequence comes from Agonopterix arenella, assembly GCA_927399405.1. NCBI lineage: Eukaryota > Metazoa > Arthropoda > Insecta > Lepidoptera > Depressariidae > Agonopterix > Agonopterix arenella. The sequence goes on along the minus strand of OV656704.1, from coordinate 15,990,483 downwards.
TTCGATTCCTGGCCTGTACCACTAAGTTCTTCGGAATTTATGTACGGTTGTATTTATCATTTACTAGCTCGGCGGTGAAGGAAAACATCGTGAGGAAACCTGCATTCCCGAGAATGGAAAGAAAATACCATAAGTTCGGAGGTATGTGTAAAATATGGGTGAGCTTGGGGCGAACACAATAGATCAGCGATGGTCGCAGTGTTACATAACGACCCTTGCTTGCAATAGCCCAACCACAAATAATAATAATAATACTGTCGCTACCTCACGTTCGAAATTAAATAAAGATATTAATCTAGATGTTCCATTTATATAATATATTGCATATATTTCTATCTTCCAGACTCCTGGAACAAGCTTATTTTGTACGTGATGTTACCCGCAGACCGTGGCAGATGTTTTCATAACATGTTTTATCTTTGTTTATAAAGTCGTGTTAGTTGAAAATGTAGCATTAAATTTACCTGTTTTACACGTTCGGTCAAAAATCCCATTACTTAGTAGGGTTGGCAGTTTTGACTAATTTCATGCTAGTTAAAAAAAACATCACACAGTTTATACAGGGTGTACAATTAAATGCGTTAAATCAAACGGGGTCCTTCAGGCCATCAAACTGAACAACTTTCACGGCGAGTGAAGGTAGTGAGGTGCCGACTGCGCCGCGATACCGTGCTTGAATGGGACAGAATACAGGGCCCTTCTTAATATGCTGACACTTTTTTAAGGGGGTAGTCAGACCGTCAAACTGAACAACATTGCCTATGGCACCAACATCGAAATCGCGAAAAAAAATCTGCTCGTCCATACAAAACTGCAAACCTACCCGAGCCAAATGTATGGGACAGAAGATTTTTTTTCGCGATTTCTGTGTTGGTCCAATTGAGAAAGTTGTTCAGGTTGATGGTCTGATCATCCCCTTAAAAAAGTGTCAGCATATTAAGAAGCACCCTGTATACTTTGGTTATGTTGTCACCTCTGGTAGGTACGTAGTACATTATACAACAATGTACTTACTTAAAGATTACTTGTCCATTCCATACACTACAACGCGCCACTAACGCTCTTGTGGTCAACTTTCTGTAATTGAGTATTTTCAAGTTATCTTGCCGAATGAATAAGTATGACACAATGCCATTTAACAGCGCTGTCCGACGTTATAACACAAGTTGATATAAGCAACATCCTTAGTCGCTTTGTTATAAAATCATGGATTATAAAACGAGATGGTATATCTATTTGTCTCTGGGTTTCAGCACTGAGTAGTTTTGGCATAATTTTTTTTGTTATTTATTTTCTCTCGGATCCTTCTTCAGTTATATTATGATTCTAATTCTCTGACATTAATTCTATGTACCCGCGTTAAATAAAATTAGTAAACTTTCCAGACAGGTATAACGGGCAGGTGCAGAACATGTATTATTTCCAGCTGGTAATCACGACATGATGTGTCTAGTCAAAAACTCACTCGTGTCGTTATAGAACAAACCTGTTTGTTTTAGTAATGCATTTCGGGTTACTTCTCCTGGCTGGCGGCATGAAAGGCTCATAATATAGGTCGGGGAAAAAGTTTCTTCTCATTTTTTATGAAAATTCAAAACATTTTTTAATATAGTTTATTTACATTTAACTAAAGTATGTAGGTACCATTTTGTTCGATAACTTTTTGCCATCTTGTTGGTAGGGACATGATCCCATTGCTATAGAAATTTTGGGGCTTCTGATCAAAATACCACGACAAGTAGTTTTGGCAGTCCTCTCGTGATGGTAACCTGACACTGCCTAAAGAATTCTGAAGAGACCGAAACAGGTGGAAAACTGAAGATGCAAGGCCAGGACTATACGGCGGATGCATTAACACCACCCAGCCAAGCTCTCTTATTTTTTGCTGAGAGGCTAAAGATGTGTGAGGTCTAGCGTTATCATGATGAAAAACCACACCCCTTCTGTTGATTAATTCCGGCCGCTTTCTCTCAACTTCTTGCTTTAATCTCATCAGTTGTTCGCAGTAGAGTTTAGAATCGATGGTCCTGCCTGGTGGTAACAGCTCATAATGAATAATGCCCTTCCAATCCCACCACACACACAGCATCACCTTGTTGCGAGTTAACCCGGGTTTCGCCACAGTCTATGAAGCCTGACCGGCCTTTGACCACGACCTTTTTCGCACGTTCTTGTCGTACGTGATCCATTTTTCATCACCAGTTATCAGCTTCTTCAAAAATGGTTCGGTCTCATTACGTCGTAATAAAGAATCACAAATGAGTACACGGTTCATCAGGTTTCTTTCAGTGAGCTCGTTAGGTACCCAAATATCGTTTTTTGTGTACCCAGTTTTTTTCAAATGCGCCAAAACTGTTTTGTGGTCAATTCCCAATTCTTCAGCTACGTCGTAACTACTGATATGCCGATCTTGCTCCACTTTTTCAAAAATGGCATCCATTTTATCCGTAATAGGGAATGCAAAGAAATTTTTTCCCCAACCTATTAATATTATAACAAGTTTGAACAGTCTAGCCGCTAGACTATTAATACTTGTTCTAAATATAGTGCATAACAATCAATAAAATTTTTCGCTAGACTCAGCTAAAAATGTTATTGATTGTTATGATAATGGTATTTAATGGTATTGCACTATTATGACTGGCAAAAATCCGCCCAAATCGCTTCTGTCCAATTTAGGTTATGATCTATCGCATACTATGCCGGGACCGGAGTGGGTCGCAATATTGCGCGGCGGATTCCCGTCCAATGCGGTCCGCTCTTCACCGATGCGGCCTGTGGTAGTGTGGCTTACCAAGCGGAACTATTTACCTAGCCAGACCCCAGTGGAACGTCTGTGCCCAAAGACAATTGTTTATGTATTTTGTCTGGTAGATAAGGACTTGACGTTTATAACGTCTGCAGACGTAGAAAAAAGTTCCGCTTGGTGAACCTTGTAGGGGCCTACCCACGCTGCGCTTTTCGATACACGGTCGCCACTCGAGAACTCTTTGACCCTAGCGGTCATTATTACTCCTAGCTGCCCCGCCTATAACTGTCACATGAATACAAGAAAATAATCAATTTTCGCTTATAGTTCTCTTAAAGAACGCACAGGGAGAAATAAGGTGATATATTAGGAGCCACGACTAAATTCCAAAAATAAATTTTCAGCCATCAAAATCGCAAACAGAGGAGCCGAGGAAACTAAAGAGTATTATAGTGACAGGCAGCCGCTTGCGCCTTGGAAGCCAGGACAGTTCAGAGAAGCAGGTGACGTTCCAGGAGTCTGTGAACGAAGCCTCCTCAGTGAGGAGCAAGAGAGTCAAGTTCGCTGATGACACCGTATTTGAACAGGAGCCGAAGGTTAAAAGAGGTAAAGTCACAAATTTAAGTCAATTTACCATCGGAAGCAAAATAAAAAAAATAGGTATTAAACCTTATCATGAAATTGGCCTCGTTCAAATGGATGTACACACGGCGACACATCAAGCTATACAAAACTAACATAAGCTGACCGCGCGTAGGTCCAGTAACGTCTACCATCGCGCGGCCAGCTTATGTTGGTTTTGTGTAGCTTGATGTGTCGCCGTGTGTACAGTCAAAAATCCACGACAAGCTTCGTCACAAGAAAGTATAGTACTTTACAAAAAAATCCACAGCACGTTTCGTCAGTAAAATAAGAAAAATACGACACACTAATCGGCCCTTTCGTCATTAAACGTACCCGGCACAAAGGATCCCATCACACCAACTGCGTTCCCGCGCTGGATGGCCAATAAAATCCTCTGCACCAGATACAACCCTGAGCGGACATCGTTGCCATTTTCCACAAATTACATACATCTCCAGTTATCGTAGGCATAACCTCTATAGAATGATCTCACGATGCTTGACTAGTACTACTGCAGGAACGAGACGATGTCCACAAAAGCGCGTGTTGCTCGCTTTTTCTTGGCTCCCATTCAAGAAACAGGGTGGGGTGGGGTCCTTAAAACTTTTTACTAATTTCCTATAGGTTTCTAAGGGAAAGTTGATGATTATCATACGTACAATCACCCCTTATAGTAATGCAACTGTTTTCCCTTAGGTACATCTAGTATTTTCTAAATATAAAACACCCACTCCCTGACCCTCTTAGACTATACAGGGTGAAATTGATATCATTAGCATCTTTTCAAACTAAGAGTCTACCCATCAAACTGAACAACTTTTAATATGGGAGCAAACAGATTGGAGCAAAAAAAATATCTGTTGTTGCATACATTTGAGTCGAGTAGGCGTTGCAGTTTAGTATGGAACTTTTTTTACTCTGATTCGTTTGCTCCCATAGTAAAAGTTCTTCAGTTTGATGGGTAGACTCTTAGTTTAAAAGGATGCTCATGATATCAATTTCACCCTGTATAGTCTGAGAGGGTCAGGGAGTGGCTGTTCTATATTTAGAAAATACAAGATATACCTAAGGGAAAACAGTTGCATTACTTTAAGGGGGGATTGTACCCATGATAATGAACAACTTTCGCTTAGAAACATAAGAAAATTACCATAAGTTCGGAGGCGTGTACGTGTAATAAGCTTGGGGCGAACATAACAGATGCCTGCCTCACTTTGTATGCTCTCTCTCTCTTTCACGGGTTCGCTGGAAGAAATCTCTTTAGAGATAAGCTCGCCCTTTGTAATTGTCTATTATGCTGCTTTCATTTATATTTCCGTGTGAACAAATAACTGATAATTATCCAAGAATAACTATTCAAGGAATAATACCCAAATAATACACAGGATAAATCCTACCTATCCTCCCCCCCCCCCCCGGATATGTGCCTAAAGAAGTCGTTTTATCCGTACTTATTGCAATGTGAGGTTATACATTTTTTGTTTTTTAGAGGTTTATACTTCACTTGTTTTTTTTTCATTACATTTGGGTTTGCTCTTGACCTCAATCCAGTCCTCAGGACGATGATGGGGTCGAAGATGTAGCGAGCTTACCCAGAAGAAGCCTATTCACTCGTACTTTAAAGGAATTCGGGTTGTAAGCGCTCGGAAATACTGACGCACGCAGGGCATTGCGTTCCTTGGCTGTGCGAACTATAAAAGATTCAGAAACGCTTTATTATTTCATTAACGCAAGCAAAATAAAAATATTTCTATAGAAATTAGTAAATTTACAGTCCCTCAAGAACACAGTTCTACGAAAATCGTATTAAAGTACCTACTTTAATATTCAAGAAAGCTTCACAAAAATTTCGCGTGACGAATTTCATTTCATTTCAAGATAAAACTTAAACGAGGCTTAAATTTTGCACGTCCTTTTTTCCCCGTTCTAAATTTTTTGCACTGTAATATCTTGACACTCCACAAAATTGCTTTATTCTCCATAGACCTATAAAAAATCTTAAAAACCTTGGGAATAAAACGTTTCGACTCACGAATGAAGACATTGACATTGTTCTGCTATAGTTGGATTTTATTTAACTAACTAGAGTTTAACCGCAACTTCGTCCGCACAAATTAAAATCATACTATCAAGGACTGTCGCTACGTGAACTACTATTGCGGACTTCACTTGGTGCACATTTCAAAGTAACCGCTAGTTTTTTTAATTTTTATTTAATGTTACTAACATAGTTGATAAGATCTACTAACACAAATGCATCCAGAGATAGACCACGGTTGGTGCATCCTATCGCATTTAGATAAAAGTGTATCAAATGGGCCTCTACGTGTTGGACCTGTGTCCCCACGCAAGCCTTCCAAGGGTCCGGGCTGAGGCCCGTGAAATACCAACAAGAGATACAATAATAATAAGCTATCAAGCTAAAAAACTAACAAACAAATATTCACAGTTTTATCATAGTATAGATAGATTCTACTTTGAGTTTACGGCATCACTTGCTAGTGTTGTCGGTAGGCGACAATCGATAGTATATCGATTTTTCATCGATAGCAGATCGATCGGCCTATCGATAGCATCAATATTATCCTATCCTATCATCGTGACAATATTATTGACAGAGTCCATTACTATCTTACAGGGTGTAAAAACTTAAAGGGGTGCTTAAGACCATGAAACTGAACAACTTTTACTATGGGACCAACACTGTAATCCCGAAAAAAAAATCAGCTGTCCCATACAAAACTGCAAACATAACTCGATTGAAATGTATGGGACAGCGGATTTTTCTTTTCGCGATTTTGTTTGGTCCTACAGAGAAAGTTGTTCAGTTTGATGGTCTGAAGCACCCCTTCAAGTAAGTGTCAAGTGACAGCCTAGAAAATACTGAAACGGTGAACTCAGACCATCAAACTGAACAACCTTCACTATGGAGCCTACCTCAGGAAACGCGAGAATAAATCAGCTGTCCCATACAAAACTTTTGCACCTACCCGACTAAAATGTATGGGAGAGCTAATCTTTTTTCGCGTTTCCTGATGTAGGCTCCATAGTGAAAGTTGTTCAGTTTGATGGTTTAAACCACCCCCTTAAATGTTTATTTGTATTTTTGTAGCACCTTGTATTAATGCACTCCGTCAATAGTATTGTCATGATCCGATCTATAAGCTTATATGTACAGGGTGAAATTGATATCATTAGCATTGTTTTAAACTAAGAGTCTACCCAACAAACTGAAAAACTTTCACTATGGCAGCAAACCGATCGGAGCAAAAAAAAAATCAGCTGTTCCATACTAAACTGCAATGTCGACGCGCGAGTTCGAGACTCAAATGTATGCAACAGCTGATTTTTTTGCTCCGATCGGTTTGCTGCCATTGTAAAAGTTGTTCAGTTTGATGGGTACATTTTTAGTTTAAAAGGATGCTAATATCTAATAGCTGGATGATATCAGTTTCACTCTGTATAGTGAGCCTTTTTTAGATGATAACTATCGATTGTAAAACTGTCGATGGTTCGGCAACACTATCAATTATTGCTCTTTGACTTTGAGTTGACTCGAGCATCGTGGGAATGGAAGTTTGATCAATGTTAGTCAGATTTGTACGTTTGTCTGCTTCAATAAGGCATCAATAGACTAGACTGCAGCTTTTGTATTTGAGTCTAGCCTAGCGTGTTGTAATCATATAGGTACTGTCTAAAAAGTACACTGTTAAATGCATAGGTATCTATTTACGTTGCAATTTAAACTTTTATACAATTTACGTAATGTCTAACAAGATTGGTACCATTGCAAAAGTCCTCTCGTCTATTTGAAATTATTGCTGTTCTGAATGTGATAAGACAACCAAAATAAAATAATCATTTTATTTCTAGATTTAAATAAAGATGCTATAATAGAAAAGCGTGTGTATTTAATGAACCAATTCCCATTACGTATTACATTTCTCTTCCAAAAGAACAGTCAACCCTTTAGCACAATCATATTTTCAATAAACACCTTTATTTTCCAGTATACCGAAAACCAAAACGCATGCTAACACCGGGTCCACAAAAACCGCGATATGCTTGCAACCCTCGCTTCCAAGCCCTCATCAACCGCTTCGAACACCAAGGCATTACACTCGCAAGAACTCCAGTCACCAACCGTAAACCACCAGAAAGTACCCCTCCGGTTGGAGAACCAGGTACCATGCACGCCAGAGCCATCAATTTTAAAGAAGATAGCCCTGTTTTAGAAGCTAATTCTACTAAAGAATCAAATGAACTATACAAGACTTGCGTGGATTCACCAACAGCTGGACTAGATAATGCTATAACAGCTTTCACGGCGAATATAGCTGGGTCTTTGCAGAGCTGTCTCACTTCTGTCTTGAAGACTTCTGAAGAAGAAACAGAGATACAGTTCAAGTTTGTGATAAGTAAGAAGAAAGTGAGTGTAAAGAGGTTGATGGTGGAAGAAAGAGGAGCGGTGCAAGTGAAGACCACGGAGATTGAGAGGATCGTTGAGCATGATAAGGAGAATATTTGGTCGACTGTTGCAAAGGCGGTGAAGAATGTATTCTGGGGTGAACAGGGGTCTTTAGGTATGTTATAAGTTCTCTTTTCGTTTTTTTTAGTAATTTTGCGTGGAAATGATGTTTTGCCACTTCTTTATACCTACAGGTTGTAACAAAACATGCTACTAATATACAGGGTGTAAGTAACAGCCTAGCAAATACTGAAACGGTGAACTCAGACCATCAAACTGAACAACTTTCACTATGGAGCCTACCTCAGAAAACGCGAAAAAAAATCAGCAGTCCCATACAATACTGCTGTACCTACCCGACTAAAATGTGTGGGACAGATGATTTTTTTTTCGCGTTTCCTGAGGTAGGCTCCATAGTGAAAGTTGTTCAGTTTGATGGTCTGAGTTCACCGTTTCAGTATTTGCTAGGCTGTCACTAACACCCTATATAAAGAGGTAGTTCAGACTATCGAACTAAGATGAAGATAACTAAGATGATATAAGAAGAAGATCAAAATGAACAACTTTCACTGTGATGTCAACATCGAATAAATTAAGTCAGTCAGCTGTTTCGTACAAAACTACAACTCAAAATGTATGCGACACCATTTTTTGGTTTGATTGTCTAAAGTTTAAGTGTAACCAAACATGCTATAGCCTTGTATATAAAGGAGTAGGAGGAGTAGGAGGAGGAGGAGTAGGAGGAATAATATTTACCTATAATTGCATGCCTGATCTAGGTACGAACTGCGATTCGAAACTATTCTTCAATTAAGACCTATTTATTATTTGTAACCAGTTCCGCCCGTCATCATCATCATCATCATCAGCCTATCATCGTCCACTGCTGAACATAGGCCTCTCCCAAGGCGCGCCACAAAACTCTGTCCTCGGCCTTCCTCATCCAGTCGCTCCCCGCTACCTTTTTTAGGTCGTCTGTCCAGCGGGCAGCAGGACGTCCCACACCGCCCGTGGGTGTCGTAAAAGGCGACTAAGGGATCTACTGAAGGATGGGCAGCAGCATCCTCTGAGTACACACATTGATTCGATCCAACTGCGATCGCCAACCCGCCTGCCAAGCGTGGCGATTATGGCAAATCCCCCCCATTTTGGGGGACGCTTATGTCCAGCAGTGGACGTTTAATGGCTGATATGATGATGATGATGAACCAGTTCCGCAGTGAAATTTTTTGATTTCGGAATTCTGTAACCGGCCATATCGTAGCACGCGTAGTCATTATAAATTATACGCTGCTAGTAACGAGACTATATATATCCTCAGTGACAGCCAAGCAGCGCTCAAAGCCTTGAACTCCTACTATGTGAGTTCCAAGCTAATTCTGAACGGAGTGAAGACCCTCAACAAGCTTGGTCTTCACAATACCGTAAGATTAGTTTGGGTTCCGGGACATACCGGCGTCCAGGGTAATGAGAATGCTGACGAGCTGGCGAGGGCTGGGTCAGAACGAAAGATGGTTGGCCCAGAACCAAGTGTGGGAATCCCGGCATGCAGTATAAGAACGGCCATTAGGGATTGGGCTGATAAAGCACACAAACTGGAGTGGTCTAGCCTTGTAGGCCTACAACACTCCAAAAACTTTATCAGCAATGTGACAACTCGCGTCTCAAGATTCATACTGAATAATAGCAGGAGCAAGGCTCGTGCCATAGTCGGAGCCCTCACTGGGCACTACGCTACAGGCGCGATGATGCACAAAATGAAACTCACCCTGGATCCTAGCTGCAGAGCATGCGGAGAGGATGAAGAGACTATGGAGCATGTTCTTTGTGACTGTGATGTCCTGGCGGTAAAACGCATGTGCCTCCTCGGAGATGGATACCCGAAACCGGGAGATCTTAGGTTTCTTCCCCTCAATGGTGTTGCCTCCTTCATTGACCATGTATTTGAAGGGTGAAGATAACAAAAAGTATTGGGGCTAACACAAAAGATCCCATTGGGTCGAAGTGTTGCTGGCTTGCCAGCCCCCACAACAAGATAAGATAAGATAGTAACGAAGATAATCTTGATAGACGTCGGACGTGATGACCTTATAAGGGTTTCTGGTTGTATGGAAGCAAGGAGCCCTAAAATAAAAAAATCTGCCAAAACAAGAATTTCCATAAATATCCCGGAATATTTAAAAAAAGCTAAAAATGAAAAAAGGTACTAACACCAAAATTAATAAGGAAAAACAATTAAACAATTTGTTAATGTTTTACGCCTTACCTGTCATCATACTGCATTATGCAGGAAATTATGAGTTTTATAAAATAAAATAAAATTACGACGCCATAGCGTGCAGCGTGCTACACCGTCCATAATTTAAGAGTGCTCTAATTAATTTCTTCATAATTATTATAAAACGCCCATTAGCTTGCATCCGTTAGAAATTTCTCTAGAAATATTATTTTCTGGATATAAAATTTCACGCGCAGCGAAGATGATTAAAATTCCGTAAACATCCGGTTTTTATCGGAAATATTCTACAACCGATATCTTGATAAAATAAATTTGCGAAGAGATTTTGCATGCGCTATAACAAACAAATGATAGCATAATACGCTTTGTGGTTGTAGCATGTCAGAAGTTCTCAAACTGTAGTTCGTGTACCAGTTGTATCACTACTAGTGGTACGCATTATCCTTGTGGTAGTCCAAAGTCACAAGACCAATTTAATCATTTGCTGAAGATTGTCTGAATAATCTCTCACTAATGCTTATTTTCAAATCTCTTCGAGAGAGAGAATAGTAAACATTGGTACGCGCAAAAGCTTGAGAACCATTGAGTTGTATGCATACGACACGAGGTTATCGGTTAGCCCTGAAGCTATTTCCTCTGTTTTCAGTAATATCGTCTCGTGTTGACATAGGGAAATGGATGCGACATATTTTTGTACTTCTATTTCTTATAGAAACGATAGCATTTTTCTATCATTCATGAATGTTACTGAACGTTTTTTTTGGAATAATATTGACGGTCTGAGAGCTCAGTTGGTAGCCAACCTGCCTGCTGATCGCGGGTTCGAACCCCGCAAGGGACAAAAAATATCTGTACGGTAAATACAAATATTTGAACAAATTCATTAATATCTATATCTTCTCTCTGTAACATAAGTGTGGTACATTGAAAATATTTAAAAAGAAACAAAGCCATCCGATTAATAATAAAATATTTAAAAAAAGTTACGATATGGGTTTTAGGTGTCCCTATTATAAATCACCAATTTTTTGATTTCTTGTCTGTCAGTTTGTTTGTTTGTTCGGGCATCATGCGAAATCTACTGGACCGATTTTGATAAAACTTTTTATGTGTGATTACATTTAATATATATAGATCAAATAACAGTGTAGATTCGTTCTTTCTGCAGTGAATCTAACCGTTGAAAACACGATTCTATTAAATTTTCTCGATAGCAAAGAGGACCAAGGTAAGTTCGATTTCAGATTTATAACCAGTTTTACAAGGATCCCCATACACCATTTCTTCTGAATAAACCATCATTCGCGTTCAAGATGCTACGTTGTATCTTCACGTCCCAAATACCGCAGTGTCTTAAAACGAAAGTCTTCGATCAGTGTGTGTTGCCAGTGATGACATATGGAACAGAGACATGGTCGTTCACTCAAGGCCTCATAAAAAGGCTGAAAGTCACCCAAAGGACAATGGAGAGGGCTATGCTCGGAGTTTCCCTGCGAGATCGAATCAGAAAGGACCTGACATAGCCCAAAGAATTGCTAAACTAAAGAGGCAATGGGCGGGGCACATTGCTCGCAGAACCGATGGCCGATGGGGCCGAAAAGTTTTCGAGTGGCGACCGCGTACCGGAAAGCGCAGCGTGTGTAGGCCCCCCTACACGGCGGACCGACGACTTGGTGAAGGCGGCGGAAACCCGTTGGATGACGGCAGCGCAGGACCGGTCGTTATGGTGACCCTTGGGGGAGGCCTATGTCCAGCAGTGGACGTCCATCGGCTGAAATGATGATGATGATACCATAATTTGAAAGGTAATTAATTATAGCAGCGATTCTACCCGATGGTTTTACCCCAAACACCTAAGAGAAAAGATATTGATGAAAAATAAGTTTTTTTGCGATCTTGCTTGCAATTGAAGCGGGATGGCTAATTACAAAAGTTTGCTTGTAAGAGAGAGACGCTTGCACTATGGAAAGTGTTTAAAAAACTCGACACGTGCATCGGTCCAGACGTGACAAAATAAAATCTGGAATTAAGTACAATTACAGCGTATTAAATTCCGATGATACTTCCTAACTGAACTAATATTGGACGGTGTCCAAATGTAGCAATAGATGTTAAAATTCATGTTATCTGGCTTATTTCCAGCACTAAAAGTTACATAGAATTCATACTGATATGAGTGTAGTCGTCGAGCGGAGGCATTTGACATTTTGTTAAATGTCCGAATTTTGTTTTCATAAAAATAATTAAATTACACTGAGATGAAATAGTAGATTACACACCGAGGGCAGGAAAGTAAGAAAAGGCTCAGATCTCATGTAATTGTCGGCCGAGGCGACGCCGAGGTCAACAAACATGTGATCTGAGGCTTTCTTATTTACTGCCCGAGGTTCCGAGGTTAGTACACTATTTTTCTCCCCGACAAAGGCGGAAAGCAGCAACAACGTATAGCGCAGTGGGACGAAAGTTGACGTTTTCCGTCCGGAGGGGTGAAAAAGTGTTTTGCAAGTTTAAAATAATATTTCGTAACCATCATGCAAAATCTTTTAAATTGTATTTTCAAAACAACGGTGAATAAAATAATACAGTCATGACCAGCAGTCATGATATGACTCATGACTTTAAAAGTTTAAATAGCAACTCGTCCCATTAGCATTCGAAAGCATACACAAAGTGATGTTGGTGTATACAACAATATCCTTGCCTCACCTACTTCTGAGGAGGCTACTACTTTATATAAGGTCTAACAAGATAAGGTGAAACTATTTTAAGGGGATGATCAAACCATCAAACTGAACAACTTTCTCTGTGGGACTAATATTGAAATCGCGAAAAAAAAATCTGCTGTCCCATACATTTAGGTCGAGTAGGTTTGTATGGAACAGCTGATTTTTTTTTAGCGATTTCGACATTGGTCTTATAGAGAAAGTTGTTCAGTTTGATGTTCTGATCATCCCCTTAAAATAATTTCACCTAATTTTGTTAGACCTTATATAAGTTAGTTTGTAAGTGCGTTAAGGTTGTTTCAGTCCATACAAACGTTTGACGCACAACACGCGTAAACGGAATTAATAAAAGTAATATTTTATATGTGGAAAAATAGTTTAGAAAATCTAGTTGCCGCGTAATAAATAACATTTGCAATTTATAATATAATTACGAAGATATAAAGCTTTTAAAATTTTGTATGAAAAGTTTCAAAGCTTTATATCTTCGTAACTATTTTATAAATTGCAAATGTTATTCGTTACGCAGTATCTAGATATTCCAAACTATTTTTCCATATATACAAAGTTATATATATTACTACCGTCTACGCGTATTGTGCGTCAAAGTTTTGTATAAAATGGACCCCTCTGCAACCGCCTTAAGAGAAGAGTGTAATGGGATAGAACTATGGGGGTGGCATGGTCCCTGTGTGACAAAACCCTCTTTATAATTAAAAAAGATTTACAAATAAATATAGCATTCGATAATGCCACGAACGAAGGCGGCGTGGTGGCGAATCCGCGGACTCCAAAATTGTTCCTGTTTCTATTAGCAAATGCTCAAATTCGTCGAATTGATCCCATTTGCAAATAATACATGACTTTAAATAGCAAATGGTCCCATTCGTAAATGGCCCTATTCGCAATTGGATCCAATTGCATCAGCGACCATCACAGCCCTGTTTAATATACACGTGACAATTGACAATGACAATTCAGAGTACATTGCCGGTTACTAATGACGCTAAACTTACAGTCCTTCATGTGTTCTAGCATTCTAAGCAATGTACTCTGAATTGTCATTGTCAATTTTATTGTCACTTGTCACTTATCGCGTTTATTAAACAGGGCCCAGCCTAGCTAGCATGCCACCCCCGAGAAAACGACAAAAATCGAGATGTGCCTCCATCTTTATGGTTCACGTAGGCCAGAAAGAGCGCGCATGACGTTTTTCTCGTTTAAACGCTTTGTCGTGGGTGGCATGCTAGCTAGGCTGGTCCCATTGTCCAGATTAATTAAGAGGGTGTGTTTCTGTGTTTTGTGTTTGTCTTATCTTTATTTATCTACAACGGAAAGTTTATAGTTTAATATACAGGGTGTAAAATTATATGCATTACACATTATTCATGCTTTAGTTTAGACCACCAAACTCAACAACTTTCATTATGGAGCAAATATCGAAATCGCGAAAAAAAAATCAGCTGTTCCATACCTTTGTGTCGTATAAAATATTTTTTTTCTATGAAACAGCTAATTTTTATTTCACAATTTTGATGTCAGATCCAAAGTGAAAATTTTTCAGTTTGATGGTCTGAAACACACTGATATGTAATGCCTTTAGTTTTACACCCTGTATTAAGTATAGATGATATTATTTACTTTAGATAGATACTCGGTAAAGTAATAAACGTTAGTAGGTACAATCACGTCACAATTCATATCGTAAGAGCGCCTCCGTCTTCTCCTCTTCCGCCGCATTCCTCTCGCATCAAATTGTACCATTATTGCATTTTCCATTCACGGAAATACTTCAAGGCTTGTTTCAATCATTTTATTTCTTCTCCTAGTTATATTAAAATTGTGTTTTTTTGCACAAAAAAAAGGTTCAGTTTTAGTATTTAACCAGGGAATGAGATTATGGATGTTTTTCAATAGAATGTTTAGTTTGTTGTTTTGGGATTTGTTTAGAAGCGAGTTATTGAACTATTGTGTTAGTACCCGATTCTATATCGATACAAAATCGTCAAGTCGACGTCGTATTTAATTGTTTATTCGAAAGATTCATAAAATAGTAACATTAAATAAAATTATAAATAAAGTGACTTAAAACTAAATTAACCTAGGATGTGGTGCAGGTTCGGTCCTTGTGGGAGGGTACTCAGAACGCTGGCCGCATTTCTTCGCTGAATGGCTATGCTGATCCGTTGAGCGAGGAAAGTAATATTATGTTATATTGATAATACAAATAATAGGCAGTCAGCACACGCTTCGTCAATCAAGTGTATACATAATTAGTGTTAACCCGCGAAACCAAATTTTAAGGTCCTAATTGTAGCAGAGCTTTATTTTAGCATTTTTAAGATTTCAATAATTTGGAACCAACATTACAACAACGGATGCTAAGGAAGGGGCAGCATTGTCCCCTTAATCTTGATTTATATATATTTCTCATTCCAGTGACGACCCCATACCGATCCTACGACTCAAACTCGTCATCATCAGCCTCTAAACGTAAAAGTGAGCAGATGTCAGACAACGAACTAAGCCCATTAAACCACAAACGCCATAAATATTCAGGAAGGTAACTAATTCAATCTTTTCATTTCGCTTCCTTTCACTTCATTTTATTTAAATGTGAATGAAATCACGTGTGAATATGGGTGAAAATAATATTTATGATCCCACCAAGCACGTAAATGTAAAAATAGAGGTTAAATCTTTCTACACGTAAAAGGCCAATCATTCTACACGTGCAGCCTGTGGGTCAAGTATACTCAGAAAGCATTTCAAACCCTGCGTGTTCAATATAATAATGGTTTCAGGATGCTGTTGGGGCTGCATCGCTCTTATAGTGCATCAGGTATGTTTGCGGAGGCACACACTGATGGTTTCTATGCCATCGTGCGGAAAAGAGTGGCCACCAACAGTCTCCTAAACACTGTGGATAGGCTGGATAGTTCCTTTTTGAGGCACTGGATGAATTGCCACGTATCCGGTGACTCAGGAGGGAACAAAATAAACAAATAGTTATTGTCTTTACGAATGTATTTACTAATATAGTTCTTAGTTTGTTTTTGAATTACTAACCCTATTATGGTCTCAGGTCTGAAATAAAGATTATAATAATAATAAATTCGGTGATAATAGTTGAGATTCAAGTGGGAATCTATAGCCCAGTCATTTTACGGAGTTTTGTTAGGAGAGGTGGGAAGTAATTATTAATTGGACTTTTAAACTGGAACCGGCACCATTAAGTGACAAAAAGACTATCTGAAGACATATTGAAAAAAAATTCACTACGCAATATAGACATTAAAATTGTGATTCCCAGAAGGCTTTTAAATTAATAATATTAATACTAATGCACTCATTTGAATTAGATTTAACAATATAAATTATTTTTGAGAAATAAAATAGGCATTGAAATTTAAAAAATAAGGTTTTTAATAGAAAATACGAATGCATTTTTCAAAACCTTGTAAGTAGACAAACATATTTAGACCATGTTTGAAGTATGTATAATGACAATGCCTTATATATATATATGTGCAAAAATAAATTTACACCAGGTATCTTATAACGAGATAATATTTATCTATATTTTAAATTTGGGACTCTTGATGACGGGATTTTTTTTAATTTTGGTACATTTCTAAGGTCAAATTGACTCTTAAATACCATACCGAAAAAAAAATCAATTACTAATTAGTCCCGGCTCAAACCGTAAAATGACTGGGCTACAATCAAAGTTTTTATTTAAATTCTTCACGACTTAGGTACATCATCATTGTATAGCATTAATCATCATCCTATAAACCTCCCAATGCAGGGCACAGGCCTACCTTCAAGGAAGGTGTATGGGCCATATAGTGCACCACACGTTCCCAGTGCGTATTGGTAGTCTTCACATTACGCATCACAATTTTTTCTTCAGCGTATGCAGGTTTCCTCACGACGCTTTCATTCACCGTTTGAGAGCAGTCGGTGAGTATACCATTTCATAAGAAAATTAAAGCTCTTACATATTACGCATACATTGCTCACGCTTATGTCCGACTGGAGTAGGCAGAGAATAAGATCGCTACACGCTACGATACTGAAAAACATCTCTCACTTCTTCAACATTCCAAAGTCTCTTCCCCACTCTCATCTCATATGCGTCTCTTTTATGCTCTTCAGCATACCATGCTTTGACTACTTATACTGGGTGATATTGATATCATTAGCATCCTTTTAAACTAAAAGTCTACCCATCAAACTGAACAACTTTTACTAAGGGAGCAAATAAAAAATCAGCTGATCCATACTAAACTGACTATCGACGCGCGAGTTCGCGACTCAAATGTATACGTATAACTGCCATAGTAAACGTTGTTCAGTTCGATGGGTAGACTCTTAGTTTAAACGGATGCTAATGATACCAATTTCACCCTAGTTACGCGTGTAATTCTATTAACAAACATTTCTGCAACTTTTTGCGGGGGGCGATGAATTCCGCAACTTTGGATTTTATTCCCCATAACATTAGATTCTAATTTTGATTGTTAAAAATCATGAAAAGTAGTCTCGTGTGAATCCCAAACGTCTTAAGTTCGTTTTTATTGCTTCGCAATTATAGGTTGTCTCGTTTAGTGGTACCATGGCTTTCATTTGTTTTTCTTTGGTATAATTTTTAATTCCATTCTATCTCATTCCCTTACATTTTGTAGCATTTCATAACTTTTCTTTCATTTTTAAGGATCCGTGGCAGGCCACCTCTCCGACGCAGCAAGACCTTTGTCTCAGGACTGAGGCCTTCGAAGTCAGCTGAAGAGATGACCATGTCAGGTCTCGATGAGAACATGAACTTGAGCTTCTAGAGGATACTTAGATGCTACCATTTGGAAACATTTAATAACATGCCTTATTATCGAATGATGAAAGTGCACATGGAGCCGAAGCGCGTTTGAAATGAAAATGCGTATTTACTCTACCTCCGCTCTTGTCTTAGCATCGTGGTGAATAGAGCAGCGTTCAACCCTAGTTCAACCGAAAGTCAGTTTCAGGCCAACGCCGAAACCGAAGCCATAAACGGTCGAAGCCGAAGGTTCAATCTTAAGTAGAAATACTATAGAATATCTAAATAAAAAGTACTAGAACAATTCAAAATCGATATATGTATACTGTTCTTTGGTCGCAAACTATTAGGTATCTAGATTTAGAGGAAATTCCATAGGTAAAACCTTTTTATTGGAAAAAAAAAACTGAAAAATTAAAACCTACTTTTTGTTCAAATTTATTTGTTGAAATTAATTAAAATTGTAATATTGTAACAAACTATACAAAGCTTTGGCTTCTGCCGAAACTGCGGCTGATTTTTGGTTGAAGCAGAATGTGTGGCCGAAGGTGCCTTTTTGACCGAAAGTGGCCGAAGCCGATGCTTCGGTCGGACACTAGAATAGTGTTGTTCCCTTGATGAGATTTGGATTGTACTAGGCTGGAAATTATTTCCACGCCTTAACGGTTTGCGATAAAGAAGGGAGGAGTTTATCGCTCTGTACTGCTCTAACTCAGGCTTGAACAAAATGAATCAATCAATCAGGACAAATCGCAGTTTGAAAAGCCTATTAGGGCGATGAAACTGAGATAAAATTCCGAAAAGCATAAAATGATGTTTTAATTGTAAAATTAGTATAAAATTAAAGATTAAGTTTTTAATAATGGGTAATAAATTTTATTGTTGATTGTAATGTAATAAATTATCAAAAATATATTTTCTATTTTTTTTAAGGTCTTTGGAGGTAAAATTTTCTGTGTACTAATTTCAGCAATATTTGTATACCTACCTCAAGGTAGGTACATAATCAGCATGGTCAAAAATGCTCCAAAACCAAGAAATTTTTATATTTATAAGAACCAGAATCACCAGGAATTGGCAAAAAAAACCATACATAAACTTGGCATCCAATAACCATATGATTTTATATATTTTAGATAGGTATTATTGTTTTCTTTTAAACAGCTGATTTTTTTTTCGATTTCGACATTGGTCCCATAGAGAAAGTTGTTCAGTTTGATGGTCTGATCATCGTTTTAAAATAGTTTCAGCTGAATTTGTTAGATATTTTATATATGGAAAAATAGTTTAAAAGATCTAGGTGCTGCGTCACAAATAACATTTGTAATTTGTAAAATATTTACGAAGATATAAAGCTTTGAAATTTTTCAAACAAAAATTTAAAAGCTTTATATCTTCGTAATTCTATTATAAATTGAAATTTATTTGTGACGTATTGAAGTTATTTGTGACGCCGCACCTAGATTTTCTAAACTATTTTTCCATATATAAAATATTACTTTTATTAATTAAATCTACGCGTATTGTGCGTCAAACTTTTGTATGAACTGAAACCACCTTAATAGAAAGATATTTCAACGAACGAAAGCCCTTTATGTTAACTAGCAAACAATGCAATATTACCATATCACCGAAACCATTAGTAACTGTCGACACATTCATACATTTGTCACAACATACGTCATCTCCGCCAATTTGTCGACGCGTGCCGGGTGAACCACAGTAAAGATAAATACAGTATTTCGACTTCCTAAAAGCGCATCAGTGCCCAAATCGACGCACAAACACGGACCAGCGCCACGTACACAGCCCGCTTGTATATCTCGGATACGAGTGACGCGCGCCTCGCGTGCATAATAGTGTTGCGAAATGAATTTTAAAATGGAATGCTGTGTATCGATAAATCGAGTATACAGGGTCCAACTTTACACAGAATTAATACAAAATTAGTACTTCACAGGCACAGGGGGGGAGGGGGGGGGGGGGCGTTCGGGGACCGACTTTTCGGGCACGTATTTTCGGGGGGGGGGGGATTTTCGTAGAAAATCGATGAAAAAAATTATACTTAGCTGTAATCACAGTTCCATACATTTCCATATATAATTTGGGGGATAAATCCCACCTATCCCCCCCTTTGGATTAAGCATTATTTTCAAGGACACAGCCTAGTTTGCGCACTGTTTCCCTATCTCTACTGTGACAGAGCCACACGTCTTTGTGTCTAACACATCTGTTATCTATTGAGGTCTAGTCATCGTTAGTGCTACAATATTTTGGATAGATCGATTGGTAAAGTTCTCACGAATGTACCTACTTGTAAATTCAAGACTGTAGTCCTCTATGTGTTCAGAAACTTTACCACAAATGGCTTTTAAGAGGAACAGTAGAAAAAGAATTTTTAAATACAAACCTGCTTACTCGAATAACCCGCCCCGGGTCGTGTCTGTACCGAACGTACCCATTACGCTGGCGGAGGAGATACGTTGGGCAAGAAACGGCCCAGAGCGAGGGTCATTGCCCCTCTCCCGTAATATACAACCCAGGTCTTTTATAAACTTCTTGGCCTCAGCTCCCCAAGGCCCTGCGGTTTCAACTGCCACTGGCACGAAAAGATATGTGCCCTCCAAGGTTTGGTACGACGAGTGCTTGAAGCTTTCTGCCGCCGATCCAGCCACCCGCGTGGAGGCTCCGTGATGCATGGAATATTGGCTGCCACCAGCGCCCGCCTAACAATGTCGTTTAAGCCGTGGAGAGGAGATCTTCATCTTAAACAGATCTATTGCCCTTACGCTGTTCCTGAGCAACTGAGCTAAACCGATTTGAAAGACTGTCTATGTCTCTATGTTTTCCTTTTATTGTTTATTAGTCGTCGAATTTGCTTGCTAGATGGCTGAAAAAAATTGTTAAATGAGCAAATTTCTGTTTTTAATTTTTAAAGGCTCCTAGTTCTTATTGTAACTAATTTCTGAAAAAAACATAGGAACATGGCAGAGCTAACAAAGTTTGTATGGTATAAACATATTTGCTTTAGAGTATCATTATCTAGGGGGGAAACAGAGAAATACGTTTGGATGAACCCACCTTCCCAATTGGTTGTATTTTTATGCATTGGCTGAGAATAAGAACATTTTATATACAGGGTAAAATTGATATCATTAGCTAACTGTTTATTTTATTTCACTTTAACTTGAAACTAAGAGTTTACCCATCAAACTGAACAACTTTTACTATGGGAGCAAACAGGTTGGAGCACAAAAAAAATCTGCTGTTCCATACTAAACTGCAATGCCTATTCGACGCAATCGTATGCAACAGCTGATTTTTTGTGCTCCGGTCGGTTTGCTCCCATAGTAAAAGTTGTTCAGTTTGATGGGTAGACTCTTAGTTTAAAAGGATGCTAATGATATCAATTTCACCCTGTATAAGATCTTATGAAGGACTACTCTTAAAGGAATATACTCATTTCATTTAATTCATGTAGTTTAGGTAAAGTATGAGTCTCGTTCAGGTGGATATTCGAACAGGCGTCAAACAAACAACAAGTAATGCTTAATATTCTATGCCTAAACAATGCCATGAACAAAATTAAAGGCCCTTCGTTGTCTGAGCCAGCTGTAGAAAGGATCCTAACCGAAACTAATCCAGACCGCAACAAAACCTAAATGTAAGCGGCCCTAAAACAAAACCCCCTTAACACGCCCCAATCTCTGATTCCAAACAAAAGAAAAAAAGTAAAACTACAAACCCCAACTGCAGTATATCACTTAACCGTTTTTCGTATTCCAGTACTGCTAGTTCCAAAGGGACCTACAAATTTAACTACGCATCTAAAACAAACAGAACTGATCCTTAATTCCAGTAAATAACAAAGGAGTGATAGCAAAAAAGGTTTGCTGGTCTATTCCCGACTCGACCACCAATCGTGGAAAAGTAGTCACTTCGTGCACAGCCTCTATAACATGAGAGTCATCCTTTTTAATACAGGCCCTGGTTTTCGCCCTTAGAGTTTGAAATAATGCTGTCACGTACAATCGAGCGTGCCCGGAATAACTCCCCTATGTGCCAACTTAGAAGTTACGAGACTGTGAAAGGTTTCCGTGCGGCAAAGGTCTTATTTTTTAATGTTTGATGGCACTGTGGCGAATGGAAGATAATGTTTCAAACGGATATAACGTTATTGTTTTGAGTTAGGTTATAAAGGTGTGTGTGTTGTTACATTGCTAAATCGTTGGGGCCGAATTCAGTATACTCAGATTGCCAGATTTAAAATGATCTTTAGTTTTTAAATCAAAGCATGCATTATACCTATGCGAAATCGGGGCCGATTAATTGGGTTACCTAATCGCACAATAAGGCTTTGTTCAGGGAATTCCAGCATGTTGTTATGACTCGCAATTGGAAGGACCTTTTTGACGGCAAAGAGTCACCAAAGATTAGGCAATGCGAAATTTTAATTTTTGCATCCCGTGTGCAGGGTGCTGGAGTGTGTCAGTTTGTGTGACGCTTCCTCCACACGCCTTCATTGACGCTTCTATGAAACTACACTAGTCACAATCGCTTTACAGACGAGCCGATGTACAGTGAGCTTTGCCTAACCTTAGCTCACGCAAGCGCATCGAGGAGGGTCCCAATTTCCCAAATAAAAAAAATATTTTCGGAAGAGGCAAGCCTAGTTTTAAAATGATCGCAAATATTAAAACCTAAGCTGGCTAAAAAGTTAGCACCTAATTCATCAATGTCCAACTTGGGCAATTTCGTTGAACCTTATCAACATTTAAAATACTTTTAGTTAAACCAAACTGCTCCTACTAATCACCTTACTGTGTAATTAAATAGTATTTAAACCATTAATAAAGTTTAAAGGTAACTCTCAAACGAACGGAACTGCCCGGATTTAAATGAGATGAATGCTTTTTAAATGAGGATTTAAGACGCCCGCAAAGACACTAGGCCAATACGAATTGTCATTTATTTCGTTTAAAAAAATACCTAATATTCTATTAACTTAATTTAAAAATGGGTCGTGAGAGTTTCGGTTTCGAATCTGCACGGTCATGACTAATGAGTTGTTTTAACTTATTTACCTACATACATAAAAATATCGTGAGAAAACCTGCACACGCTGAAGAAGAAATTCGGATGCGTGTGTGAAGTATACCAATCCGCTCTGGGCACGCGGTGTGGACTAACGCCCATACACCCTCCGTAAGGGTAGGCCTGTGCCCTGCAGTGGGATGTTCATAGGCTGATGATGATAAACATAGTAAGCATAAAACTATTCTTCGAAGAGCCCCCTAAATAAAAGAAGAAAAAGTCCTCTAAATTACGAGTAAATACTCCACAGAAACAAAGTTTCATATAATCCCTCTTGTGTTGGTCACTGTATGGTATATTAATAATACGACTGGACTTCTATTAAACGTGGTTTATTAGATGTAGTTGGATTACAACAATAGCGATTCACCGTCGTCGCTCGGGTGCCATCTTGACAGCCCGCCTCTTTTCGAATAGTGATGTTACATCGCACCAGTGATGTACCATACTCATAACACCTCTACGTTAGTACACTACTACAATGCGCGGCGGTGTGTGCGTGACACTCACACACCGCTTCTCACCTACGAGTTAAGGTACACTCCGCCTGTGAATAAAACCGGCTTGGCCAGTGGACAATCTATGGGCGAGTGCGTCATGTGATAATTTTCTGCTCTCTACAGGATGCTGCTGGGGCTGACGGGCTTTTGCAGCGTGCCTGACATGTTCGCGGACGCTCGTGTCGATGGGTTTCCTATTACGGTTGGCAAACGTTGTGCCACCGTGTTGCAGATACTATATAACAAATTCATCCATCACAGCCCTTGATCAGTCTGTCTTCGGACATAGGCCTCCTCCATGTTTCTCCATGACGTTCTGTCCTTCGCCCTCTGCATCCAGTTGGGACCCGCGTGTCTCCTAATACCATTGACCCATCTTTTTGGTGGGCGGCCTGTACCACGCGTGGTTTCTCCGGGCCTCCACTTCAGTGTTCTTCTGGTCCAACGCTAAGTCTGCATACGTGCAATGTGGCCTGCCCACAACATAACAAATATGAATGGTATTTTATGTCTGAAATAAAGTTTTATTTTTATTTTGGAATCTTTCTCTCTGTGTGATATTTACTCATAATTGTCTAAATACTAAGGAGACAAGAGAACACTAACAACTAACATTTACGACCTCGGTTATTGCTTCGGAAAGAAACAAATTGCTCCCAAAGGCAATAAAGAAATATTTCGTCTCCAATAAATTTTTGATAAACATATTCAATCTGAATGCCCCGGACCGTCCTCTGGGTAACTTAATTCCCAAAGTGTCCGATTAATAAAGCGCCGGACATCAAATTGGGGATCTAATCGAAAACGTGTCGAGAATATATAGATGGTTCTATAATATGTGCCTACGCTGTTGATTTTGACGAATTTTTATTTAAAGGTCTTTATCTTCTAGACTCAGGATCGAGTGTTCTGGAAAATTTTAGCTACAAGCACAGAATAGATAGTAGTACGTTGTAGTTACTACATACAGAATGGCTACTACATCAGATACCGAATCTCAGCCCGCACTTCGAGGGTCACTTTAGGGGAGCCGAGCAAGAAGCATACGCGCCGTCCCACTCGCACTTGCGCGCCCTCTGTATGTACTTCTTGCTCGGCTACTCTGAATTTAGCGAGGGACAGTGAGTGGCCATTCTGTATGTAGACTACTACCACACCTTGGACACGGTCAGCTGATAGTTGTCATTTCATACAAATGGGAAAAATTAAAAAGAAGAAATATGCATATGTGATACTGTTGCGTGCGAGCGAGACAGGAATTCGCATTTGCTTATGAGTAACCTCGATTTAACCAGAGGGGTGAGGTAAAAAGTCGGTGGGAGGCAGGGAGTGTCTGTACTGTATGTAGTACAGTTTACTAGATACTCTTTCTTGTGTGCTACTACATACTGTTATCTATTCTGTGTTACAACCACTACAACGCTAAAGGGAGCCGAGCAAGAACCACACGTGTGCATTCTCTGAATGTACTTCTTGCTCGGCTCCCCCTGAAGTTACCCTAGAAGTGCGGGTTGAGATGCGATGTCTGAAGTTAGTAAGGGACAGGGAGTGGCTGTTCTGTATTTATCTAAAAAGCTTAAGGGAGCCGAGCAAGAAGCACATACAGCTGGTGCACACATGTGCGTACATGTGAGCGGGATAGAGCATGGCGATAACATCTTGCCTGTTGCAGTATCACAGCCCGGACACTGCATACAAAATATGAAATTGAAGAATTACACGATATTGACGAAATACGAAATTGACAAGACGACGTCAGCACATGCGAAACCAAAGAAATTGAACCTTAAGTCTTCTTCTTAGGTAACTGCCGGGTAACTTAGAGGTTGTGAGGTAAAAAGTTGGTTGGGTGGAAGGGAGTGTCCGTACTGTATGTAGGTAGTAAAAGATACTCTTTTTTTTACTGTGGCAGTAATATCAGTACTATAGAAACATCGTAAAAGTTGTATGGAGTCCCGGGGATGTGACTAAACTTTCTATCATAAATTTGACTACTTACCTCCATCAATTTACTCTCAAGTCTCAAACTCCTCAAAACTCCGCTTCAAGTATAAACTAGCTGATAATAACGTAAAACCCACGACAATATTCCTTTTGGCATGATCAGAAACTTCCAATACATTTTTGTAAGCATGTAGCAAGTCCAAGCTTTCAGATAAGAGCCTTGTAAGAAGAGCAATAAGATCTTATTTGTAGATTGCACTAAATGGTAAGCTTATAGCCGCCGCAAACCTTTGTAGTCCGCCAGTTCATGTCCACTTATATCTCTTACTTGATTTACTAATAAAAATTCAAGTTACGTCAATTTTAACAGAGACAACAGAATGGGCGATTCTTGCGCGCGCCAAAATGGTGGCTTTATAACCCAAAACAAAATGTTCTTCGGCTTGCCACTATCACCACTTGATACGTCATTTGCATCAGGAAACCTTAAATTACTTATAATAAAAGCAAAACTTGCTTCAAACTGCACGTTATAAGTTGGTAATTGTAGCAAAGTTCTAATGTCCACAACACCCCACCAAATTTTCCTCGCAATCGGTCCAGCCATTCTGCCGAGACCGAGCGAAATAAGGATTCATTTTTTTAGAGGCATAGATTGTGTTTAATTGTAGATTATTCACAAGAATAGAAAAAGGGAAAATATTAGAATCGTGTGGTATCTGGAGACAGGATTGTCGAATTCTTTAGGTACAGAAAAGAGTATAGCTAATAAAATAGACTTAAACATAGACACAACAATCAGCATATTATGCTCAACAATAATAGTTCTCGAAGGTGCAGTCAAAGATATTTTGAAAACACAGAACGTCCAATGCTAAATTATGAAAGTAGTATTAAGACAGCATGCTACCGCCCACTAGCATAAAATGTTGGGCAAAGGTTTAGTGAAAACAAGTGGATATGGGCTGTTAGACTATTGCGGCCTGCTCTGAAAAAGTAAAGAAACTGTCGGATCTTATCTGAAGGGTTTTTATGAAGTGCAAACAGTTTGTAAAAGCACTGTTTGCTCCCACATTCAGATCGGAATCTTATCTGTATCAGGTGTTTGTTATTGATATAATGCCACAGAATAATAATAAGTTACTACGTATAATATTAATAAAACAACAATAAATGATTCTTATTCTTATTCTTAAAATGACAGGCGCGAGAAAGTCTTAACACACTCAATCGTGAAGTCCCGGGATCAATTTCGCACGGATGACATGCATTCAGGGTGCTCCAAACGGAGACGTCTACAAATTATTTTTAGCTTGGGTGTATCTAAAAGTACCCCATGTATGTTCCGTGATTTTTTTTCATGACTACCAAAAGTTATGATTTTTTAAAGGTGTTTTTGAGAATTTTCCACCGGAGCGGCTTAAACAGGTAATAACTTAAAAAAAAAAAAATTATTACCCATATCTAAACTACTATAAAACTGTAACAGGAAGTGTGTCTGTACATTGAAGATATTAGAAAAAAAAAAATTTACGATATGGTGTTTAGGTATCCCTGATTCCATATCACCAATTCTTGGATTTTTTGTCTGTCTGTTTGTTTGTTTGAACGAGCATCACGCAAAAACTGCTGAACCGATTTTGATGAAACTTTTTTTGTTTGATAGCTTATTATCTGACTTAAAATCTGGTATATATTTTGTGCGGACAAAGTTGCGGGTTAACGCTCGTACTATATAAAACCTCCAAAGACGAAACATGGTGTTCAAATCAGTAGCATAGCGAGATGGGGGGGGGGGTGAATGCCTCAGGCGGGACTATACTAGACTATACTATACTTACTATACTATATGGACGGGACATTATACTGTACTTGAATAGAGGTGGCAAATTCAGGAAAAATATTGATGGATTGAGCTCTCTAGCGTCTATAACCAATTCGTAGAACAGTAAATTTTGTTTTAATTACCTACTGTGCCCTAGCTGTAGGTAATTAAAGCGTGAAATCAATCAATCAATCAATCAATCAAATATGCTTTTTTTAACACAAAAAAAAACATAGTATACAGAGAGCAAACAGACAGAAATACAGAATATACAAAAATAGGCGGTCTTATATCTAAAAATAGATTTCTTCTAGACAACGTTAGAGAATTTTTCGTTTTCTATGGAAGTGATGTAGCTGATAACTAGTAATCTTTGCCTAAAGCGTTACATCTTTCACCTTAATAAATAAGTTAAAAGCAGGTATTAATTTCACTTCTCGTCTAGCGAACTAATAAAAGAGGAAAACTGACAAAAGACTGTGGACAATGGAGGTAAATAACGAGCGGAAGTTAGCCCCGGCACCGGATGTTGACAGATGATGCGTCACACAGCTTGAATGCCTGCAGTGAAATTTTATCTACGATTTTGAACTCTATTCCTTTGCTCACAAGATTTTATTGGATGGAAAGAATCTGAAATTAGGAAGAGAGTTTGGAATTTTATTTTTATTCCTTAGGGTTTGTTATTTAGTTTCGTAGAAAGACATCTACGATAGATCGTATTGGTCTATTGGCTAGTAGCGTTATATTTTATTTAGGTTCTATCCCAGCCGGGGTCAGAGTCATAATATCAATCAGTGTTTAGGAAATTTTTGACAGATTTGGTGAAGAAAAACATGAATATTGTATACATGATGTAATAATAAATATCGAACAAGATGCTTCAGACCATCAAACTGAACAACTTTCACTATGGAGCCAACATCGAAATCGCAAAAAAAAACAGCTGTCCCATACATTTGAATCGAGACGGTGCGGGGTACTGCAGTTTTTCATGAAACAGCATCGCGATTTCGAAGATGGCTCCATAGTGTAAGTTGTTCAGTTTGATAGTCTAAAGCACCCCGTTTAGTATTACTAGGGTATTTTATTACATCCTTTATATTTACCTCAAAAACATGTTGATCCAATCACTCCTGGCAAGTGTCACTCCTGTCAGGTTAACGCCTCAATTAATCAATTAAATCGTCTAGTAAATTTTAGCTCTAACCTAAATACCTAACTAGCTGCTATATGGTAGGTAGGTATGCCCTAGATTATAATGTATGCATTATTAGTTTATAATTAACTATGACATCTCGATTGATGGGTTAGCTTGGACATTTTAGTAATACAGGATGCTACAGAAAGGTGTGGTCATTATTCCAAACACACTGTATAGGATCCTTCTTAACATGCAGACGCTTTCAGGGGATGACAAGGCCATCAAACTGAACAACTTTCTCTACAGGACAAACAAAGAAATAGCGAAACAAAAAATCTGCTGTTTCATACAACATTGCGAACCTCGTTAAAATTTTCACAGAATAATTATGTGCTATTATCGTAGATATTAATTTCTGGGACGACCCTGTTTAATAAACGCGACAATTGACAATGACAATTCAGAGTACATTGCTGGTTACTAATGGCGCTAAACTTGCAGTGCTTCATGTGTCCTAGCATTCTCAGCAATGAACTCTGAATTGTCATTGTCATTGGGGGGGCCTCATTTTGTTATGCCGCCCCGGCCCTCCGACGGGCTTAGTCCTTAGTTCGTCACTGGGCGCGAGTCCCAATTATATTTGGTCAGTTTTTTAACATTCTAGACGCACGGGCAGTTCCTCCCCTCGTGACCCTCGTGACTACGCATCCTGGACAATCAACAAGCATTTAATAATGCTGGTTGGCAAATATCCAAGTCAAACTCAATGACAAGCCAGCGACTCAATAGAAGAAGAACATGAAATGTTTTTTCAAGATAGAATGCCCTGTCAAATGGGTATCAACTGAACAGTAATAAAAACAAGATTTCATGAATAAAATGTTTTATTTCTCAACAAGTTGTGTATTATTTTATCCCTGTGTATACGTCGCAGCCAAATCACAGAATTCGCTATAATACATAACGGCTAGCCGTTTAAAAAACAGGATCCGTTTAATTTACGGCGGATCAAAAGTTTAGTCCGAAATGGGTATTACGGCCAGGCACATATCCAGGGGGGGCGGGGTCAGGTAGGATTTATCTCCCCCCGAAATCCGAATACTTGCATGGAAAAGTGGTCACAGCACTTTCTTTTTTATTGTTTTTCTATGAATACTCCCCCCCCCCCCCCTATAATAAGTGTACTGTCATGTGAATAAATCGTATTTTATAGTTGTTGTATGTAAGTAACGATTGTTGCTGTATGTACGAATTCTAAGTATTTTACTAATTCAAAGTATTGATGAGGGTCGTTGAGCTAGATGTGACTTCTGGTGAGAAAAGAGCACGCTACCCGACCCGTTTGTAACCCCTCGGAAAGCCTTCCCCCAGGATATGAACTACCCAGGCCGATTTGGATGTTTTTGAATAGGCTCCGAACTTAAATCGGCCGGAGTAAGGAGAACCTATCCAAATGGGGTTTTATCGATAGATCACTCCTAAGGTATGAATTTGGTGTTGCCCTTCCTGCCCGCAAACTTGCACACGAATGGAGCTTATTGACGCTGCCGGTAGTGCTATCCGTGTGGCAAAATAATGGGCTGGAAACATTTAAAATGACATGCCATCGACTCGATAGAAGAAGTAATTCTAACAGTATTTTTATGCTTATGACACAATGTTACTAGATTAAGGTAAACTGTGTAATATTAAACACTATCTTATTTAAATATTAACTTTTCTAACATCATCAATATCTCTTTCCCGACAGGTAAACGGATCGTGGGGCCTGCCAGCGTTCATGTGCGACATCTACATCGCGATGGACGTCACATCCTCTACGTCCAGTATATTCAATCTAGTCGCTATCTCTGTAGATAGGTATGTATTAATTTTATTTTTTTTTCATTTGATTGACTCAGATGGGTGTTAGCCAGGCACTGACGTTATGTGACAATCGTATTCGCGATCAAACATACTAATCTCAAGAGGCAAGTAATCCTTTCGGGCAATGACAAAATCTCTGATGCTCTCACCACATCAGGGGAAAGTGTCAAGTAAAATAATTGTTTTATTCTACACGTGTATTTTTTACATCAGAGGGAAGTATGATACTTTGTTTTTTCTACACCAGGTGGTGAGGTATTTTCTTAGATTTTTAGTATCTACCTCTTTCTGCTACTATGGTGCCAGCAGTTACAATACCAGCGTGCCCACCGACAGGATAGTCACAAGGTGAGGGCATGAGGTCCAGCACAAACTAAGATCAACAGCTACGACCACAAAAAAAACACGAGACAAGGTTCAACAAGCCTGGGGGATGATTTAATCTGTCTTGAAACCCGCTACAAAATCGAGAATCATTATTTGTATTTAAATGCATAAGAAACAATAAATATCAAATTTCAGCACGCTTCTTCAAAAATAAATAAATCCAAATCTGCAAAGGTCCCACGCAACTCTGGCTCTATGGTCCCCATGACACAAGCGGCATTTCCCCTTTGGATTGCCAAAGACCTAGACCGATCTCCTGCACAAAAAACCAGGGACCGAAACTGGTATCGATAATACCGGTACTTTTTGGTTACAACCTTTAATTTTTAGAGGTAACCTTCATAAAATTCTAATAACGGTCCGCGTACACAGAGATATATTTAAATAAAAAATTGTTTCTTCATAAATATAGTAAGTATTCAATTTTTAAGTAAGTACCTCATTAGTCGTTACTAAATACAAATTAAATCAATTATAATAACAAACTTAAACTCAAACTTGAACATAAACTTAAACCATTATATGCTTTTGGATTCAATAAAATGTTAACAATCATCTCCTTTATAATCTCCACCTGTCCAATACTGTAGCAACACTGAAAATAGGGCGCGCGTCGCTCGTCGGGTGCTCCAAAATTTGCGTCACCGCTACAACAATGACGTTGTTCAGTCTATTTTGTACCTTTGATTAGTAGAAATTAAAGTTCATTTTTCAGTGTTATTAAAAACCACGCGCGCTTTTTGCTGCTCCGTCTATACTGACCCTTACCCGCACTCACTCGCATTCTCTTGAAGGTCATATTTAGGTTACCGGTATTAAAATCGGTTGTTACCTGGATAAAGGTTACATTTAAATAAAGGTTACCGAACATTTTCGGTCCCTGCAAAAAACGTTAGCATCGATACTCTAAGGACCTGCACCCTCAAACGCGACCGGAAAAAAGTAGCAAGCCAAAACAACACAAAAAAAAAGAACAAAACGAAATAATTATACGTGTTGGCTGCTTCTGTGTTAGCTCAACAAATGTAGGTACCTATTAATTTTGACAATTATATAACAGATCATTCAGTATCACTTATTGGATGATGTTACTAGGTAAATAGACACAAATGAAAGGTCTTGTCGGTAGACGTATTATTTATTAAGGCCTTACCATCAGTGGCAAGAGTAGGTTATCGCAAAATCAATCAATTCGCAAAAAAGTAAAAATAAACTTGAAAGGATCATATTGTATCTCTCGGCTTCTAGGATTTACCGAAATTGAACATTCAGCTGCAATATAATATTATATGAGGTCTAACAAAATTAGGTGAAACTATTTCAAGGGGATGATCAGACCATCAAACTGAACAACTTTCTCTATGGGACCAATATTGAAATGACGAAAAATCTGCTGTCCCATACATTTAGGTCGAGTAGGTTTGTATGGAACAGCTGATTTTTTTTTGCGATTTCAATATCGGTTCCATAGAAAAAGTGGTTCAGTTTGATGGTCTGATCATCCCCTTAAAATAGTTTCATCTAATTTTGTAAGACCTTATATTATAATTATAATGTTTTGATTTTAAACTCTTTTGAAAATTGCTAGTTTTTTCATGCGTCCAATCCCATAAAAATGATTCTAACCTAGCTATTTCTTGGCTGTGTTTCGATACAATCAGTTCAGTCCAAATTCCTAGTAGATGAAAAATGTAAAGACTTAAAAAATACAGACAAAAAATCGTAGTTTCGGATTCATTATCATCTTTACAGCCTATATACGTCCCACTGCAGGGCACAGGCCTACAGGGTGTACTTTTAGATCAATCCGAAAATAATAAATTGCTTAATATTACGGTTTGTACTCTATCTGTTCTTGTACACATTTGAATATTGTTGCATGTCTAGAAAAGCTCGTTAAAAAACAGTGAAGTTGCTTATACGAACTATTACGAACACAATTAATCTAATTTCTTTAGGTTGCTATAATGAATACATTCTTCTTCTTATCGCGTGGTCAGCAAACCCTGGTATCAGAGTTTTTTTAGACCGCCTTACGGCCTCTGACGTAGTTTTTATGTAACGACTTCTACCACCAGAGATAGTAGCCGGGACCAACGGCTTAACGTGCCATCCGAATTCCGGAATCATCTTTCTTTTCATACAATCAGGTTATTTAGCCTGCTATGTCCTAACCAACTGGAGAAAAATGCACAAATTGACATATCACTAGGTGTCCCCCGTGGGAATCGATCCCACAACCTCCGTGTCCAGAGACCAATGCTCTTAACCATTACACCACGGGGGCTGTGTACAATACATTCAAACTTTCGCTTTAACAGAATATTAAGAAACAAAACGAAAATGTAAGCACCTTAAGCGTACAGCCACATGACAAATTTGAAACGAATGTAAATACAAAGATTTGTTGTTTGTTCAGGCGAAATTCTACAAAGAGTCCTTGGGTTTGTGTAAACAAGTTTAGCTTGAACGAGAAATTACTGAAATAACAAAATACTGTTGTTTGGGGATCAAAGTGCGTTATAAACTAGGAGACAAGAGTGGAATTTTAAATAATTTAATGTAATGCGAGTTTTGGGACTCTTAATAATAGGAGATCTTCAGTAAGATGATGCCAGCCGTCATCCGACATTTGTGTGTTAGAATTTATCAGTGCGAATAAAATATTTGACGTTCTTCAATTGCATGATTGTAGATAGATTTCATCAGAACAATACAAGAAAAGCAGTGACTGAAAAAAGTAGAAATAGGTCTTTGATAGTTACGCGGTTATTATTTAATCTAGAATTAAACATTTTAACGGGTTCTTACCGCGTTTTGGTATATTTGAGTTCCCGATATTTCGGAAGTGTTACAACTGCCATGATCACGGGATGACTCAGTCATTCCGGTTTAATCTAGTTCAGTCCAGTTTGATTCTAGATTAGAAATAGGTCACTGTTAAATCATTAAACTCCCATTTTACTCTCTTGCTTTTACCGGAAAGAATTGAATAGAACGTTATATATG
Source organism: Agonopterix arenella (assembly GCA_927399405.1). Classification (NCBI taxonomy): domain Eukaryota; kingdom Metazoa; phylum Arthropoda; class Insecta; order Lepidoptera; family Depressariidae; genus Agonopterix; species Agonopterix arenella. Next base: position 15,957,092 of record OV656704.1, on the reverse strand, counting down.
TCACTTATTTATGCTGAAAATTTTGCAGTTGTAACACTTCCGAAATGGAAGTGTTACAACTGCCATGATCACGGGATGACTCAGTCATTCCGGTTTAATCTAGTTCAGTCCAGTTTAATTCTAGATTAGGAATAGGTCACTGTTAAATCATTAAACTCCCATTTTACTCTCTTGCTTTTACCGGAAAGAATTGAATAGAACGTTATATATGTCACTTATTAATGCTGAAAATTTTACGTTATAAATTGTACCATGAACTCTTGCCGCTACTACAATCATAACACCTCGTTAGGTATAGAGAGGATTAAGTATTTCTTACCTTGCATAGTTTATTCGATTTTTAATGAGTGTAACAACCTTTAAAATTCGAGTCAGTAATCAAGGTCAGATTTTTCGCTGTCCAAAGGGCAATATGTTCTGAAGAACTTCAGTACCTACTGCCTACTAAACAGTGTTCATTCTTCCACAGATACATAGCAGTAACTCAGCCAATAAAATACGCGAAGCACAAAAACAATCGACGGGTATGGTTCACGATAGTCCTCGTGTGGCTAATATCTGCCGCCATCGGAGCTCCAATAGTGCTCGGCCTCAACGACACACCGGACAGGAACTTCGACGAGTGCTTGTTCAACAGCCAGAACTACGTCATATACTCCTCGCTGGGCTCTTTCTACATACCTTGCATCATGATGATGTTTCTCTATTACAGTATTTTTAAGGTGAGTTTTATTTGATGTTCTGTGCGTTAATTAATTGAATCAGGCGTTACTTTGCGCAAATCCATGATTAATAGGTAGATAACACGATAGTATCGAGACTTCCGCCTCTACATACGTAATACAACTTTATCTACTACTAAGCAGAGGTCTCGATACAATCGTGTTTTCTACCTATTTGTTCTCTACGTTGTTAAAGTCTGCTTTTGAAACCCGTCAGCGACTACACTGATGAATTTAGACTGGCTGAGCCCTGAGGCCTTGGCCTACTGAAAATAAATGTACAGGCTTCTAGAAAATTATATTTCGACGCCTTAGAGTGAAAAAGTCGCAAATGCAAAAGAGATAACTTTTTAGGAGGCAGAAAAAACTGCGTCCTATTACATTTTTTAAGTTTGTTTAAATCCGGGACTATGTTCAAGGTTCTAATTACACGTTATAGATGGCATTACGAGTATCAGATTGTTTTTTGAGTAAAATCAGGGCACGCTTTGTGAGATTTTTCTTCCAGAAACGTAATAATAAAAAGAAATCCAAAATTTCATTCTCGAGGTTGTCACTCTAAGGCGACGATTTGTGAAACCAGTTCGGTGTCTGATCACTTTCCAATCGAAGTCTGTCTGTGAGATCTATGCATTTTCTTTTTCCTTTTGAGGCACTATATACCTGGGTGGGACATTGTCTGATTGAATGTGTCCCCAGACAGCTCATTGATTGCTAAAACCAGTATCTTACCATCAAAAGCTAGGGTTTTCCTCAGCTCCAACATCTGTCAGGTTCGTTTTTTAGGACACAAGTTTTAATCTCATCTAAAAAAAAGTTGTTCTTTAGCAGATATCTCAAAATAAACGATGCCGCAATCTCGACATTTACTGAAAAGGGAAGAACCTTTTTCTGTCTCTTTTAAAGCTACTCAATATCAGCCACAGTTAATAAACCCTCAAATCTACAGGCATTAAGAAACCGTGCGAAGAAGCAGCGAGCGGCGAAAAAGCCTCCCATATCAGGAGATCAGGCAACTGGTGTGACGACAGCCGTGGTCATAGAGAACGTGGCCCAGACTCGGCAGCTGGCTGAGACGGTGCTGCACGATGACCGACCCACCAACACTGGCAGTGGGAGCAACGAGGACGAACATGATGACAGGTTAGAACTTGTGAAGTTTGCCAGTTGTGGAAGAAAAATGAAGATCTTTGGATGGCAAATGCTTAGAACCTGTTTAGAACTAGATTCAGTAATATAATATAAAGTTAAATCTAATTAGTTGGCGAAACTTAACAAACGCATTTGGTATCTGTTACTAAGTATAATTGCGTGGTAATGACCCGCCGCCTGATCATATAATTCTGAGGTCAATGTCTGCCCGCGTCCCGCGCACTGCGTACGATACGTACGATAATAATAATTTTGTTAATCATCAATACCAATTATGAATATTGATATTGCAATCGTTATCATTAGTAAGTACCCTGGTGCAGTTTCGCCAAGTAATTTAAAATAACCATTTTATTGATTTATTCGATAGTAAGATTCAGGCCTCGTCATCTCATTGGTTCATACACATGACGTGCATGGCCGTAGCTATGGGGTAGGGGGTCATTAATATTTACCTACCCCATCCATGTTATAAACAACTGCATTTGACTATAAAATACGTCAAAATTTCATTACAGGCACATTTATTTAAAGGCGTATTATGAACCACTTTGGGTCATTAGTATTGTGTGAGAGTTGCCTCTGTGATTTCTATAAAGAAGGTTTCACAAAATTAAGGCCAGTCACAATACGCTGTAGTCTCTTCTTTCCGTACCTGGATCTTTACTAAGCTTCCTAAATTCAGCTCTAGCTACGGCCTTGTGAAAACTCAAAGAGTTAATAAAATATGTTCCCGTTGCTGCGAAACAAGGACTTTTGATTTCGAGTTGAATAAGCAAAATACTCAAAGCGGCAGTTTGATTACCACTAAGCAGAAGGCGAGATCTTACTAAAAACCAATCAGAATTCAATTGTTCCTATTGGACCTGCCTTATGCACAAACCTCGAAATGCGGTCGGTAATTTGGCAGGACTAAAACTGAGGTACCCGTTGCATTTTTTAGCAGACCTCGAACGAGCCGGCTCGGTATCTTTATTATTCCTGTTGAAAAGAACAATAATGCTCTTTCTGTGACCCTATTTTAATGGCAAGGAAAATAGAAAATAGTAGAATTTCTGTATTTTTATCCTACTGTAATCTGAAGTACAGATCGCGCAACGAAACATCAGCACAGAATGACCTTGAATACGCAGAAATCAAATTCTGGTCTATTTTGCGGGGAAAATAGATGTGATTGGCATATTAATCACCCTTTACGTCATCAATTAATCCTTCATCGTCATCACCTTCACCCAAAACGCTCATGTTTCGTTGCTGTAAGTCAAAATATTGTAGGTAAGTATTCAAAATTGTTCAACGTTATCTGTTAGCCATTCTTCTTTATACGAAGGTTTTTTTAATAATGACAAATATACAATATGCTCGTCTGATCCAGCTTCGACAAGTCGGTGAATCTGGACGTTGATGTTGACGACTGCCACGTCATCCCCAATGACAAGTCCACCGAATTCATGCTCGCCACCGTCACCGAGGAAAATGATGGGTACGTTACATACATTACTTCTATGATCGAAAAAATTCAAAAACCACTGTCACAGCAAAATATTTGTATTTTTTTTTATATTAATGATAAATAGTAGTATCTCATGATGATAATACATAGTACCTACTCAGTGATAAATAGATAATACATTTCAGAGTGGTCGAATACTTTGCTATTAGAAAAATGCAAATAAAATACTTTTGTTCGCACCACATAATTATAACATTATAAAAAGTAACCACAGTATGGAAAATGAAATGTACATCGCTTCTTTTCATCTTTTTTGTGCATACTATAAATGAAGAAAAATTAAAAATAAAATCGGTTATTTTTTTTTTAAATTGCTGCACTGGTTGAAATGGTTGCCTATAAGGCATTTACCATTAGACTAAACATAAGCTAAGCAAACTTCTTATTTGCAAAAAGAAAAAATTAATTTTGAGATTAAATTTGTGATTAATGATTATCAAAACAAAACTCTTTCCAGAACTCCCAAAAAACTGAAGTCCTCCTCTGTTCCCGACCCAAACGGGAACAACGACTCTGGGTACGCTCCGTCCAATCTCGAAGACACCATCAGGGAACACGTATCTCCGCCAGGGTCACCAGCTCTGAAGGACGCCACAGTGCTTAAGAACATGGGCTGCGATGGAGCCAAGTGGAAGAAAAATGGCAAGGATATCAGGTATGGGTCTTTTTTGAAGCTAGTGGCATATTTGGCGAGATCAGGATGGATTGTATAGCTCGCTCGTCTTGTAATAGATCATCCTCTTCGTTTTCATGGGTGTCGTACGAAGCTACTAAAGGAAAGGGTTTAAATTGTAGTTTTGTGTTTTTTTTTGTTGTGTTGCTGTTTGAGACATTGCCAAAAAAAAACTGTTTTTGTACCTGTGTATTAACGCACTTTGCACTTTGGGTTTGACTTGCCAATCTTGCCATCGTGACAAGGTAGTACTATGGATACTTGTTATTTATCTTTATACCGCTGATTTTAACGTGTGATGTTAAAAAATCGCACTCCTGGTAGCATGTTTAGCGAGATCATGTTTGATTGTCCTGGCTGTGTGGTTCCTGACTTTGAATAGACTATCTCGTTTTTTTTTTCGTGAATGTGGAACGGGTGCTAAGGGAATGTTTTCATTTTGAAGTATTTTGATAAAGGTATGATTTAGGTAACGCTACAACAATCTCTTCAAAAATCGAATGATCACCTTACCCCCATCCCCATTTAATGCTGGGTCGCTCGCCGGTTTTGATTGTTTTTTTTTACCCTCTCACGGTTGCCGTACAGGCGGCCCAACAGACACGACTAACAATCGCAAACTCACAACACGCGACAACAGGTAACACGAAATCAATGCCTCGACACCGTAATCAACGTCCCCGCTGGCGGGGAGACCCGCGACCTCTGCCCACTCCTTTCACTTCTGGCGGCTACAGACGCTACAGGCCAATCGCAGGCCGCTTCCCACCGATCCCCGCTACCCAATCCGCCGCATAGCCCCAGCAACGTCCTATGCCGAGGTCCGTACCCCTTCTGCGTGCCCCTAGGTCGGTTGCTTAAGTTCATTCATTTGGCTCCGTAGACCCTACGTGGTCCCTCCAATAATCCGTAGTAAACAGCTGTTGCTCCATGAGCAGAGCTGTAATAGTCATATACAAAAAAAAAAAAACCAAACACCCTACCCTTACCCTAGTAATACTTAAGGAGGTGTTTCAAACCATCAAACTGAATAACTTTCAGTATGGAGCCAATTTCGAAGTTACGCGAAAAAAATCTGCTGTCCTATACGTTTGAGTTGAGTACTGCAGTTTCATATAAAACAGCAGATTTTTTTTATCGTGATTTCGAAGTTGGCTGCATATCGAATGTTGTTCAGTTTGATGGTCTAATGCAACCCCTTAAGTATTACTAGGGTGTTTTGTTACACCCTTTTTTATAAAGCTGAATCTTTAATTTGTTATACTTACTGGAACCCATATTCAGTAATAACTGGAAATGCACGCGTCTGCCAAATACTCGGTTATGATCATGAGTTCGTTGAATGACATACGAATAATTAATTGGATGACGTGTATACGGCGAGGTCGTAAAAGGGAACGTAAATTACGTTGGGAAATTAACAAGCGTCATCGTAATGAGATGTCAGACTATATTTGGCTTCTGGAATTATACAAGGTGTAAACATCATTGTATTATTTGGGGGTTTGGGGGGTTTGGGACCTTGACAGGCTGCACCTGAAATTGATATCAATCCTTTTAAACTAAGAGTCTACCCATCAAACTGAACAACTTTTACTATGGGAGTAAGCCGATTGGAGTAACAAAATCTGCTGTTCCATACTAAACTGCAATGCCTACCTACTCGATTCAAATGTATGCAACTGGTGATTTTTTTTCTCCGATCGCTTTGCTCCCATAGTAAAAGTTGTTTAGTTTGTTGGGTATACTCTTAGTTTAAGAGAATGCTAATAATATCAATTTCACCCTGTAGTTCCTTACTAATCCCTACTGCGGCCTGCCTAGCTAGCATGTTATACGTGATACGGCTATATCACGCCTTTTATCTCGTTCGTTCCCGCGCAAATAGAAAAAGAGCGGAGGTGCGATAGCGTTGTATCACGGTGGCAAACTACGGCGGCAGAAATCATAGTAGGTTTTAGATCGAGATAGTTTTTATCTTATCCGGTGTCAATCACAAAAGCTGTACATTTAATTAAGTAGCTTTTGACTACGCCTATTTCTTTTGTTATCTAATCTAAAACCAATGCAACAGATTTGTGTGCAAAGTTCAAGTTCACGCTATCGGTTTCTACAAAACCATGCATTTTATTTTAGGCAAAACTGAACTCGTGATCAGTGCACTTTTAGCGCGTGATCCATTTCCACCAGCAACGGATCACGTGATCAGAGTGGACAATCCCGATTATAATTACCAAATATTGTTTATCGAATCTGCAAAGCAGTTAACAACCAGAATTATTTCTTTCGCGATAATTTGCTTTCTTCCGTTTTGAAGTTCTTTGAAGTAGCAGGCTGCCTTTCTGAAGAGAAAAAGAATCATCCAAGGTTAACAAATGCCTTTAAAAAAAACTTTCTTATTCTGTGCTGCATTAAAAAGAACCATAATCGAACTCCAGGTCTGAATAATAAAGATATTGCTGATCAAATTATGCCTATAGTCCGTCTCATATCGTCTCTTGCACGTAAACAATGCTGCCGATAATGCAGCTATCCGTGTCGCAAAATACTAGACTAAAAAATTTAAAATTACATGCCAGCAACAATCAATCGCTTATCAGCAACTCGTTATCTTTAAGCATCTACAGGGTGAAATTGATATCATTAGCATCCTTTTAAACTAAGAATCTAGCAATAAAACTGAACAACTTTTACAACCGATCGGAGCAAAGAACTTGAGGATTTGAGCCGCAAACACGCGCGTCTACATTGCAGTTTAGTATGGAACAGCTGATGTTTTATTTGCTCCGATCGGTTTGCTCCCATAGTAAAAGTTGTTCAGTTTGGTGGGTAGACTCTTACCTTAAAAGGATGCTAATGACATCAATTTCATCCCAAACAATCCCATTGACAAACTCAAAGTCGTATAATAAATCCTTCCCCAAACTTGTTTCCTCTCTACATGAAGATAATTTGAGAGAATGCCAAGTATTTGGCAAAGGAGAAGTATACTGCTGCCGTTAAATTTTATCACCACCTTAATACGGTTCATTTTGAAACACATGTTAGACTTCTGATATATTTGAAGGCGTTAACTTTGGACTGTATATCTCAGCAATAAAGTTTAATGTCCTTTAAAGGATTTTATAAGGAGGTATCTTTTTAATTCTGAAATAGGTAAAGGCATAAAATAAGCTGAATATTCTATTAAAAATCGTAGATAAAAGAAGCTCGTTTTATATTAGTTTCGTAGTAAAATAAACCGTAATACGATCTTCTGAATTGTTAAATGTGGTCTGAATATTGGCTGTGTGCTCGAGACTACCGCCATACTAGCGCGGCGTACTGCAAGAACTTTTTCGGACAGCCGTGAATTATCTACAATACTCTATTACTGTAAAAGTCTGTGTTTGTTCGAGGATTCTGCCAAAACTAATGGACCGATTTTGATAGAAAATGTTATATTTAAAAGCATAATTATAATTGTTCTTAAAAGTTAGCTTATATTTTATCCCGGTACGATGTCAGGAGCGAACACGGACGAAGTCACGGACAAAATCTAATTTGTAGGTACATATCGGAATTCCCTTTTTTTTTATTAAATAGGGTTTGCTCTTGACCTCAATCCAGTCCTTAGGACAATGACGGGGTCGAAGATGTAGCGAGCTAACCCACGGGTTGTAAGCGCTCGGAAATACTGACGCAGGCAGGGCATTCCACTCCTTGGCTGTCAAACTTTTACCTCAGTTTTAACACCTTTGGGGGTCGAAATGCGACAAACCTTTTTTAAGTGAGCATCTAGATGCTCACTTAAAAAGGGTTTCAAGGTTGGTATCTAGATGCCAATAGAAACTTCCATGCTAAATTTTAAGTTTGTAGTCTTGACAGTTTTGGAGATATCGTGTTAAGTTAATGTGTGGATTTGCATAGATTCAAGCATATTTTCACAGCTTGTCCGGAAAAACAAATGTATGCCACTCCGGGCGCTGCGATCGATTTATTCTTCTTCTTGTGGTGCCATCTCCTATCGGAGGTTGGCTATCAATAGAGCTATTCGGACCCTGGAGACTGCAGCCCTGAACAGGTTGTGTCCGCATCGAACCATTCGCACAGGTTTTAAGCCAGGACGTCCTTCTTCTACCAGGCATTCGTCTTCCCAAAATTTTCCCCTGCAGAAAAATTTGGAGAAGTTGGTATTTATCACTTCTCATAATGTGACTGAGGTACTGTAATTTCCGAGTTTTCATGGTTTTTAGGATTTCTACTCTCTTGTTGTTCGATTTGGCAGTTTCTATCACCCACTTCGCAATACCCTATGTTTATTCAAATAAAAGCATAGTTTAATCTGACGAGTGTTTTCTCCGATGGAGTCATCACTGCTATTCTAAATAACACATCATATTCAGAATAAACAGGGTGTAATAAAACATGCTAGTAATATTTAAAGGGGTGATTTAGAGTTTGACCATAAAATTGAACAACTTTCACTTAACTAATATTTAAAAAATCTGCTATTATACAGGCTGTAAGTGACAGCCTGGCAAACACTTAAACGGTGATCTCAGACCACCAAACTGAACAACTTTCAGTATGGGGCCACCTACTGGAAACGTGAAAAAAATCTGCTGTTTCATACATTTGAGTCGAATAGGTACAGATGTTTTTTATGGAGACGCTGATTTTTTTTCATTTCCTGAGGGTGGCTTCATAGTGAAAGTTGTTCAGTTTGATGGTCTCCGTTGACCGTTTCAGTTTGCGGAAGGCTGTTCCTTACAGCCTGTATTGTATAAAAATCTGCAATACTTACTCAAATCAAATGTGTGAAAACGTTTGATGGGTAGACCCTTAGTTTAAAAGGATGCTATTGATATCTTTTTTTATTTTTTTTTATTTATTTTACAATTTATTCTATTTCACCCTGTATATTTATCTAGCAGACTGTGACCAGCAGTCCAGCATGACAGGTAGTACGCCCGTCGTCAAAATTTAGGACAGATTCGACAATAATATTATCGACAAAAGATCAAAAATAAAGTTTGTTTTCTAATTTGATACCGAGGATTCTAATTCCATTCAGCCAATATCTTTCCTAAATGTTTCTTCTTCTTCTTCGGGTTCCTCTTTATTACTGGAGGTTGGTAGTTAAATGCTGCATACATAATAATTATATAAATGAACTCACCCTCTATCCCGTTTGAGGTAAGCAGAAACATTGCTGCAACTGCCAACTATATTTTTTAAGTATACATTTGTAGCAAGAAACACCTTTAACATGGTAATAAAAACGTTCATGATGTAATGACGTATCAAGCGCTGATCACTAGTCTTTTGCCCACAAAAACACTGCATCAAAAACTTGAGTCTCCTCGCACGAGACACGAAAAGAAATAGGAAAAAATTATTCTAATTTGGAACCACATATTATAACGGAGCCAAAACTGTGGAACTTCACTACATTATAAATGCTGATGACAACTATTTTATTACAGAAACGTGTCACTAGCCGTCGGTGCTGACGATGAACACAAGACCAGCACATACGACCTCCGAGACGGTACAACAGCAAAGAAAGAGAGGAAAGCAAGCACCGCCACGGCCCGCTTCACAATCTACAAGGCGAATAAAGCCAGTAAGAAGAAACGGGAAAAATCATCAGCTAAAAAGGAGAGAAAGGCCACCAAGACTCTGGCTATAGTTTTAGGTAAGTTTTTAGAATTATTCTGTCTTTATTAATTTGTTTATTTAGATACTTTCAAATAATTTTATTCATTGAAAAATATACGCGAAAAATATAACAACACCCAACAAACTAAACATAAAAGTTACAAACACTCCAGAGCGTCGCTGCAAGACATGGTGCCAAACAGGCTAGCAGCATTCCCCGTTCTGGGTGACGAGACTACCTCTACCACAGGTGTTATTGAGACGCCCCGAGAGGTCTTTTACGAACGCTTAGACCTTTATGGCCCTCAAGGTCCCATCGTCTATTATATCTTGGTTAATAGATACTGCTGAACGTTGGTCATTACAAAAGTGCACCTAATAAATTCTGACTTGCCGTTCCTCATCCAACCAGTACATAAGTACTGTCTCAGATCGTCGATACAGTATACTGGAGGGCATTACATGCGAAATTTGCTGGTTTTAATGCAACCACGTCGCCATAAGTTTGGAAAAACTCCCCCAGCAATGCAACGGTTGAAAACTGTTAGAATAGACTCACCGGCAACTTTAAAAGCCTCCTTGATCATCCGATTCGAAATCTTATCCTCACCGGAAGCCTTACCCGCCGGCAGAGATCCCACGACATTTCGCAGTTCATCAAGAGACGGTAAACAAGAAGATGGTGTTTCAGGCAATTCAGCAGCTCTCTTTCTTATTTCACGATGATAATCGCTGTCGTTTTCAGGTGAATCATCCGGAATTAGTGAACCTAAAAGAGCAGCCGCCGTCTCCTCGACCCCGATAGTATGGGTGTCATTTACTTTTATATTTGAAAAATATGTAGAAGCAGGCAATTTGCTGGTTCACGGACTCCTTTCGAGAATTTATATTTTCTTTCGATACAACATTTTTCGGCAGGATAATAAAATTAATCTGTTTTTTTCTGATTCCCAAGCATTACGAATACTATATTGAATACAAATATTTATTATTAAACATCTTGCTAATTATCGGTCGATACTGGTTCGTTATGTTTTTTTCACTATTCAATCAATCAAACGACGATTTCTGCCTGAATAAAAACACCCTATTTCTTCCTTTGAATTTTGTGAGAGGGAGAAGATTTGTCATGTATTCACTTCTTTTTTAATTCCATCGTGGAACCTCCTGAGAACAAAAAAATTACATAGATAATAATGTTAATTTACTAAAGTCAAGTCTAGAATATCTAGGAGTAGTCTAACTAATAACTAAGCTACAGTTAATCTCAGTCTTATATCTCTAGGGTGTTACATAAAAAATGCTGCAGTAATTTCAAGCCAAACCGAGATGAGATTCAACAAAACAAAAAGTTTAAAAACTTTTATATCGAAATAATTTCTTCGGTTGAAAACTACCGGAGAAACTAGTTAACATCAAAAACTAGGCGGTTAGCCTAAACTAATATAACTAAAACTAGGCAAGCGAATTTGCCGTCCAGAGCATTTGGCGAGAGTATTTTAGGCAAGTAAGGCTGGTTTTCCACCAGAGTGTGAAGTAGGTCTGAGAGCAAGGAAAAAATCCGCCATTTAAGCTTCTTCAAAAGGAAATTAAGCTATTCTATTGTGGATTATTTTCCTCGCTCACACACTCGGCTGGTGGAAAGCCATGTATTAGACATTTTTAAAAGTGAGAACGGTGAGCAAAGGATTTTTTTCCTTGCATCTGCATTGAAAGCATTTAATTTTGTTGTAAGAATCCTAATTCACATGCACATGGCACAAAATCCTGACTTCAAAGAGCCACCTTTTATTTCAAGAGTCTTTTATTTTTCGTTCAGCAAAGGAACTCCCACTGCGTCTGTTTTCCTGGATACGTAATAATAACCTCGGTAAGGTAATTTTTTTGGTAAATGTACTGCAACAACCTCGTCGTCACCACTTCCTATATTGAGAGTCAAAAGTCATGCGTAATAGCGTATCATATCAAATACTACCTCGAGTTAATACACAAACATAAAAACATTTTCATTCATAATATTAGTAGGAAGTAGGATAGCTTTGCTTACTTGAATCACGGATTATTGTTATTATTTATTATTATTTCCAAAGATTTTAAAGCTCGACTCGAGGTCGGTTGTTTTGAACGAGGTACGAACTTACGCCAAGTATCCTTGCCCTGGAAGTGAATGAGGATCGTGTGTGTCTCTTTGTGTTGTGTGTTGCTTGAGGAAGCGCGTATGGGTAATTTTTGTGTGATAGTTAGTTGATTGAGATCTCGATTATTCTGAAGTGTAAGAGAAGTTGGATTTAGGAAACGGCGTACTATAGAGCAAGTGTCAATAACTATTGATTTTTTTAGAGGTATGAATGTTTTTTCGTGAAGGTCTAATACCTGTTGATGAGATAATGATTGGGATGATTCTGACGGTGTTTTGGTGCCACATTTTTTTGATTTCATCTGCCAAATTGATGTATTTTTGTATTTTGTCGGTGTGTTTCTGCTTTAGGTTATGGGTATTGGGAACTATTATTATTATTAATTTCAACCAATCAGGTTTACAACATCGTGAGTTACCAGCATTGGTTGCATGGCAGGGCGATATAGCGCTATCGCCTCCTTACTTTCTTTCTGGTTGCGCTTGAGCGAACGAGATAAAAGGCGGGATATAACCTTATCGCGCGCATCATGTAGAACCCACAGAATCAAAATTAATCTAGTTACGAAGTATGGATTGGTATAGGAAACTTCTGATGGATGAAAGTCAGAGTATTTTTGAGCCACCTCAATAAGCCTCTGACTTGACAAATATCACCATTCAATATTATCCAGAACAAACTGCTTAATAACATGGCATATAATTTTCAGGCTTCTATTTTGATATTGATATTCATCATGTGGCTGAATTGTTATTCTTTTTCAATATTTGCTTAGAATAATAAGCCTTTTAATATTGAACGAGGAAACTTGTACATTCCGAGTCTATAACGAATCAACAATGGACTTCCATCGACATTGATACACAAGTTGAGCAACTCGATAGACAGTCTCTCAGTAGTTTGTTCGGTAACTGCGCAGCAGAACTTTGTTTTATTTGTTTTACGGTCTCATTTTCTGTTTTTAGTTTCGATTGTACTTGAGCTCTTTTTGTTTTAGAAAGGGCTGTTTTGAAATAAATGACTTTTTTCAAATGGGAGAGTGAGTAGCAGAATGAGGTTAGTTTGTTAGATATTTTTTTAATATGTGTTTTCCAATTTAAGTTTATGTCTATGTCGATACCCAGTAGCGTAGCTGAATTTACAGTGTCTATTTTAGTTATAAGTTATATTGTAATTGGAAAGATCGAAATTGAATTACATTGGATTTTTTGAAGTAAAGTAGTAGATTATGGCATTCAAGCTAGGCTATTATTTTTCTAGTGTTTCGTTAAGTTTTCCTTCTAATTCAAGGGTGTTGGAGTAGGTTAACAGAATAGATATATCATTTGCAAATAGAGTGCAATCTTCGTCTAATATCTTGGGCAGGTCGTTTATGTAAATAAGAAACAAAATACATCCTAGGACGGTTTCTTGTGGGATAGAGCCTGTTGTTGAGGCATCATCTGATCTGTTATGTTTGATGTTTCCCATCGAGAAGTTGGTATTTTGAATTTCTACGTATTGCGATCGGTTATCAAGGAACCTATTGAACCTATTGTAAGTAACTCTCTCTCCTAATTCCAGTTCCATTGAGCTTATTTCAAAGGATTTGATAGTTGACCCTGCCGTATGCCTTGCTCATATCGAGCAGTAAGCCAACCGCATATTTCTTTTTGTCTATTGTATCTACGATTTTTTGTAGGTATTTATAAATTGCTAGGATAGTAGAGTGGTTTCGTTGAAATCCATTTTGGCTGTGGTCGAGAACGGGAAATTTTTCACAGAAAGAGTACAGTCGTTTCACCATTGCAGATTCAATTATTTTTGAAGAAATCGATCGATAGTTATTTGTTTGACAGTTAGTGATTCTGAGTCTTTTGATAGAGAGATAGAATTCTTTATTTGCCTTATTGTACATAGTAATAAATCTAGTTTAAACAATAAACTACATGGCCTGCTGTGTACAAAATAGGCAGAAAAGTGTGTGACTAAGTTTAAGGCAGTGGGCAGAACCAACGACCACTGTTATTCTGTCAGAACCGACTGTTACATAAGAGATTTTAAATTTAAACCAAGAGAAATATAAAATTATTGATAGTAATAATACAAATAGAATAAAACAAAATATAGGAACATATTGCTCGTAAACTGGTTAGTAACATAAAATCTAAAGAATGTGGAGTGGGTCTATATGCTTAACAAAAAACATCGTAACATTTAGGTATCAAATAGAGGATAGCTCATATCCCTTGCAACCTCGGTCTGCCTCAAGATGAGCCAGTTGATAGGTCTTTATCCGATAATAATAACGACAATCGGGAAAAGCATAATATAAATTGATGATCAGAGAGTAATAATAATAACACTTCTTCTTCCTGCCCTTATCCCATTATTTGGGGTCGGCGCAATATGTCGTCCTCCACCATTCATCTCTTTTAGCCGTAATTTCTTCGCACACTCCCTTTTTACACATGTCATCTTTCACACAATCCACCCATCTTTTCTTTGGTCGTCCTCTCTTCATGCTGCCATCCAAATTCATATTCAACATTCGTCTTGTAATATGAAACTCATCTCTTTTCATTCACAGGAGCCACATTCAAACTTCCTCTAATATACTCATTCCTAATCTTGTCCATTCTAGTAACACCACACATTCATCTAATCCATACTGTAATAATAATAACACTATACTTCATAATATACCTACTAGTGTGTGCATCATCAAATCGAACGCGAAAATAATTATAATGCATTAAGTGCTTTTTATTGTTGTTAGAGATACATAGGTAATACCTATGTAATATTCCAAAAGGAATACGGTCGTGAGTTTATATAATCTTACCTTTTGGAAGTAATCAGATTTTTATAACTTACTTTAATTTTAGATCTAGCTTTTGGCACCATGATATAATTAAGTTTCCAATTGTGCGATAAATGATTTATGACTAATCCACAAAAAATATTACCAAAAAATCCTGATAGCCTCATAGATAATCACTCTTGGGAAGCAATGATGTCTATTAGAAAGAAAGAAAAATTATTTATTTGGATTTCTTAAATTTTTTTTTTATTTTAGATTAGTAACCAAACGATTACTCTCTTCCTGTTTAACCAACAATTTGTACGCAGGTGTATTTCTGTTCTGCTGGGCACCGTTCTTCACTTGCAACGTGCTGGATGCGGTGTGCGGCAAGCTGGGCCTGCCGTACTCGCCCGGCGTCACTGCCTTCATCCTCACCACCTGGCTGGGCTACATCAACTCCTTCCTCAACCCCGTCATATACACCATCTTCAACCCTGAGTTCAGGAAGGCCTTCAGGAAAATACTCAAGTGCGGTACCTAGCCCGTAAATTATTTGGTCGTCTTCACTCAATAGATCTCATCAATTTGTTTTTTGTAAGATTATCATAATATTATACCAAACCTTTTTTTTTCTTCGTCTTTGTTAAATTTTCAATAACATAAATGAAAATAATACACTGCTGCAAGGGTAAATAAAAAATGCAAATATTTTAATTCAATTATGCTCATTGAATTGAATATCATTCTAAACAGGGTAAATTTTAAAACAAAATATGTTTCCTAAAGTGGATAAAAATGATCTAATTACGAAGTTTATGAATTGTATGTATTAGCTTTAGCTAAATTACCAAAATAATTAACATTTTTATACCTACGCTATTAACAAAGTCTTGATTTATCATAACCATAATAGGTTGAAAAACTTGAACTTAATATTGTAATTGAAATGTTCTAAAAGAGTATGGCTCTTTTAGGAAGGAGTAAATAAAGTATAATGTACACAATTTACAAAAAATTATAATGTGTTGAATGATTTGAATAATAATAAATTTCAACGCGCCCCCTTCACAAGGTTGTCGATCAAAAATCATTATTATAATAATCTTTTATTTTTTGCTGACGTGCTAAAAATACAAATAGTCAGTCGGTAATTTTTTTTGGATAGCGCTAATAGGTATTTATGTTCATTATGTTTAAAATTTGTGTTTTATGCAGTTGAATCATTAAAATTATCATTTTGTAAATACATTTAATTCACTGTTTCATTATTAATGTATTAATTATGATTATAATTTTTATTCTATGAGATCTGCGAGACGACCAAATTAAAATAATTGGATAAAAATATTGTTATAAAATGTAATTATTAATAGAATTAATAATATTATTTTGATGTGATATCTCAATAATAAAAATATAAGTATATAGTTTTAGAATAAATAGCATATCAACTTTGAATATAATTATGAAAATGCATATTACAATTTTAAACTAGAAAATCATGTGCATAGTAGTATTATAGCTATAGTAAATGAATTTGTCTGTAGCCTAAATTACATTATTTAATAAAAATGTGTAAGCTTATTATACTTACTATCTCTGTGCTCATAATTATGTTATAGTTTATCAGTGTGTATGTACTCTAGTCTAGTCAACAATCAGTATTATAAAAGTTAATATTATAAAATAATTGCCAAATATAAATATTAATTTCTGGTTGTGATTATTTTTATTATTTACAATTAATGTTAACAGCAAGCAATACTGCGTTTAGAGTTTATCATTTATTTCTAGTAATATAGTAAAATGTTATTAATATTTAAGTAAATTTTATTCGTATATGAATGAATTTATAATTTGTACATTGTCATAATCATGACATAAAAATACCAAGTTTTACTTTTGACAATATCGCACATCCGGTAGAACAAACTCAGAACTTACATTTCACAAATTGTTCAGTAGAGCAAAGTAAAGATTTAAAATTTTTAAATTCTAGATTTGGACTTGAAACCTTTAAAGAATTATGCTAGGTATGTTTTTATCTAAATAATCTATTTGAACTAACAAAGTGTCTTTCTGCTACAAAACACGTAGCAGGTGATGGAACATTTTGTCATTATTAACTCAGTTTCGTAAATTTTGACAGTTCTGACTTTGTTCTACCGGATGTGCGATATGTAGGTAATGGACATACAATTCTGGAAGCATTTGCGAGTAATTAAACTCTCGATCTGCTTGTAGAAGGTATAATCTAAATTGTGATCCATCTTTAGCCCAGTGAAATTCTAATGATGTTAGGAGATGAAATTATCTATTGACATTTTAACTGTTAACAGTTTGAACACTAGCTCCGTCCATACGGTTCAAGCTGAAATTTATTTAAAATCTTTACTCGTTATGTAATTCTTGTAAATTATCTGTAATGTTCTATAAAACATGAAAATGCACTGCGAGATTTGATGAGATAGTTTGTAAAATAATTATATTTAACTAATTTTTTTCTTGTATCACTTTATGTTGTTTTTGTAATTTATTGTTGATATTATAATTAGGTGGTCAAATCTATCAAAAAAGAATCAATTTTAATATTTAATTTGTTAGCCAGTTATCAATGTAAATGAAATTAGTATGTAATCGAAGATCTTCCAATCATAATATTTATATTTATTTTTTTATGTAATCTGGGAAATGAGACCTTATTATCAATTAAGGCGTTTATTTAAGTGTCTGTTTATGATATTTATATTTTATATTTATATTATATTAGATTAACAATAAAGTTTCATTTCTTAAATCATATTTCACGATGATCTCCTTTTGTAAAAAAAAATGCTCAATTCGTGTAGTCCTGAAAGCGATTATTTATTAAATTTAGCCATTTTTATCATACTCAAAGACATTATTAAAATAAGATACTTTATCCTTCTGCTGTCCTTTGTATTTTGAAAGTACCTACCTAATTTGTAAAAATAATAAATGTATGATATCTGGCTTAATAGAATATTTAGAACGCATAATTAGAATAATATTGTATCTTTGTAAAGGTAGTCGTCAGAAAAATACATAAATACAAAATAAGGCTCTAAATATCGCTCGACCGAAGAGTTATCATCGTATGAAGGAAGTAAAAATTGTACGGAAATGCACACGTAAATATTTTAAATATTTATAGTTTAAACCGAATACAGAAAATTGAGTAGGCCAAATAGTTAAGTAGGCCACTAATTAGAAACAATACCTTACATGAAAAATGCATACACTACAGTCCCCTGCACCTTACACAATGAAACCAAATGAATGATGTAGTACAAAAAACACAAAAGTTTTATTTCTGTTTAGTATCCCATACAGAGACTCTTGGAGAGAATGGAGGGAGGCCTTTGCCCAACAGTTGGATATCAGTGTTAATAATAATGTAATTTGTGAATGTATCCTGTTGTTAGGTTCATAATATACAGGGAGTCTTATACATAGGTAAAAAAAACTAGAAAAAAGAATAAACTAAATAAAAACCCTATAAACAATCCTGTTATTGTATTTTTTTTGTGTATTTTGGTGTGCAAATAATGAATATTTATCTTATCTTATTTCGTAGGTTATAACGTTATGCGGTTGGACTTCTGCGTTTTATACCTATAAGATCTAATGGCATAGGGAAAAGAGTGTCGTGGATCGTGCTATATTTAGAGCCTAAATAACAAAATACAAATTCGAATTTATCTCCATACTTAGTTTAAAGCCATGTAAAGGTTTGAAACCATGATGTTAAACAGATGTAAATATTGTTTGTGTACATAAATATGTATTATTAGTATTATATTTAAAATTAACATTTATATAAATTATCGAATTTGTTCATACAGTTGTTAGTTAAATATGAAACTTTAATAATTAGGTAATAAAGCTTAGAATGAAAGTCCAGTGTAAGAGAAATGAATGCTTTAGATGAAATAAAAATTAAAAAAAATCTTCTCATAATATGAAGAAAAATGGAGTTTAAGTTTAATTTCATTATTTCATGTAAAAGATGAAAATATTGTACTCACATTTTATTTGATAGTGGTGAACACCAAAACCAATTGCTGGTTGCCGACATCAGGGAAGGCACAGAAGAATATAAAGCGATAACTGCATTGCATAGGAAGGATTGGAGGAAAGAGGACCTTTGCCCAGCAGTGGGACACAGAACAAGCTAAAAAATATCCTATCCAATACTAAAATTCTATGACAACGTCAATTTGTTTGTGGTTATAGAATAGATACTAAAAAAGCTTTATGAAAATTCCACTTTATTATCTTGAATATAAAAAAAATTACCACAGTGGACAAAGTAATAAATTAACAGTAAAAAATTAACAATTATGAAAATACCTAATTATATTTATACACCACCTTCAAAATAAATGTTATTAATATTTTTATCTTTTTGTGTGAAATGCACAACCTTATTGTTTAATATGAAAAACGCTTTTGTAATTGATTTTAGTAGTAAACATTATTTATCATACATGTGAATGATTTGAACGAGTGAAGTAACAGTAAATATTTAAATGACCAGTTTTTATTTAAGACTGATGCATTTTTAACCGACTTCAAAAAAAGGAGGAGGTTTCTCAATTCGACCTTACATAATATTTCTTGCGTTTCAAAGACTGCACTTAACTTATCACGTAGTCGTCTCAGACGACACCCACGCGACTGGAGGAAACTATACAGGGTGTTACAAAAGTAAAAATAAACATTTAAATGTTTAATGGGGTTATTGAGACCATCAAACTGAACAACTTTCACTATGGGACCAACATTGAAATCGCGAAAAAAAAATCTTTTCTCCCATACATTTAGCTCGAGTAGATCTGTAGTTTAGTATGGAACATCGCAAACGCATCGCATCATGGCGATTATGGCCAATCTCCTAATTTTGTGGGAGGCCTATGTCCAGCAGTGGACGTCTATCGGCTCATATAATGATGATGGAACATGCGATTTTTTTTCGCGATTTCGGTATTGGTCCCATAGTGAAAGTTGTTCAGTTTGATGGTCTTAATCACCCCATTAAATTTGTATTTGTTATTTTGTAACACCTTATGTAATATTTTCTGACAGCAAATTAACCACTAACTGGTGGACTATATGGCCCTCTCCCCACACCATTATTCGTGAGAGGAGGCTTTATGTGTTACTAGCTGTTGTTCGCGACTCGCGCCTGCTTGGAGCTTACAAATTAAAACCGCCTTCAAAAAAACTAAAAAGTTAAAAAATAATAATGCAGCCGATGACTTTTTCGTTTGCATCAAAAGAACACTAATTTGTTTTATAGAAGTCAGTGTCAAGCCAAGCCAAAAAACTAATGCAAGCCCTGTCGCGAGTCGTGCCGGCTTGACAGCGACTTCGATATAACAAATTAATGTACTTATGATGCAAACGAAAAAGTCATCGGCTGTTAACTTTTTAGTTTTTTTGAAGGCGGTTTTAATTTTTTGTTAAAAATTTTTTATTTTACAACTTTTCAGTGGTGAATTCATTAGTTCAATTTAATAGTAGTGCTTTAAAATAACAAACGCACTAGCCGGCAATACGATTTTCAAAGGTTCCTTTCGATTTCTCTGGGATGCCATCATCAGATCCTGGTTTTCTTATCATGGTACCACCCTTGGAATATCTTCGTTCCAACAAAAAAAAAATCATCAAAATCGGTTCATAAACGACGAAGTTATCTGCGAACACACATAAAAAAAATGTATATATATACGGTCGAATTGAGAAAACCTCCTCCTTTTTTGAAGTCGGTTGAAAAGTATCCTATTCAGTACATTATTATATCCATGAGCCAAACATCCAAATCCGTTCAGCCGTTTATGCGTGATTGGGTCACAAACATCGTCACACACTTTCACATTTATAATTTTAGGTAGTGAGATTTTAATTTTAAGTCATAATTGTTATGCTGGTTTACATTCATAAATGAAGAAAATGTAAAATGTAAAATGTATTTGTAGTTCATTCGTTTAAATATTCAATCATTACGCAAACATGAAACTACTATACATTAAAAATTTCTATAATGCTAAATGTATGATAATTTGAAGTAAATGATTCTGTTTTCATACTGATTGTTTTTTTTCATCCCTATCGCATAAATAACTATTGATACTACAATTTCAACAAGTCAACATTGTGTCAACGTAAAATTGTATTGTAATTGATCATCCCCTTACACTGAATAACTTTCTCTATGTCTATGGGACCAATAACGAAATCGCGAAAAATAAATCAGTTGTCCCCAAAGACATTCTATACATGGAGGACTTCGTCTCAGTGCGCTATTAACGGGACCACTAAGTTATGCTTAATTGTTGTACATTACTGTTTTGTGAACTATTCTATTTTTTAAAAATGCCTGCCATCTTGGTAGTGATGATTTTGTCAATATCTAGTTTAAGGAGCAATTAGTGCTTGATATCGTACGGTAATGGATATGACGATCTCAAAGCCCTGTTTTTATACAAAAACACACACCCGAAATAAACCCGCCATAAAATGGCGGAGCCGCGTGGCTACTTGAATCGCGAGCCGAACGAAAGACGTCTACTCGAGAGACCTCTAGCCACGCGACTCCGTTTTGTGATCGAATACATTTGAAAGATTTGACAGAACTGGAATGTCAGCGGCAATGTATGACAGGTAAGCATAACTGATACATACAAAGGTGACATTAGAGACATATGCCATTTTTCGTTTCTGTTACTTTATGACGTGGTGAGTCCCATATTTATATAGAATGTCATTGGCTGTCCCATATAAAACTGCAAACATAACTCGACTCAGCAGCAGATTTTTTTTCGCGATTTCGATATTGGTCCCATAGAGAAAGTTGTTCAGTTTCATGGTCTGATCATCCCCTTAAAACAGTTTTAGCTAATTTTGTTAGACCTAATAATTATATTTTATCCAAAAAAAATATATAGGTAATCAATGACCAAACAAAAAAAAGTTAACGTCTTTGAAATATTATGCACTTACTCAAATGCACTTTTAGTATCCTAAATACCAACATCGTAAAACGTAATTTTTATTTAACATTTTTTATTCCTTAATCATTATACAACTGGGACGGAATTAAACCTCGATAGACTTTTAGAACACTATTTATTACTTTTACTGCATAATTAAATATATATTCATATTTTTACTAAACTATTTAAATTTGAAATATAAAACAATCACTTCACAAATGCGTATCACCGGCCGAGAACTGGCTGTTCGATCCCTTTTGCCCCACTTCGATCGTCCTCCCCACTTTTTCAGTTCACTGTGCCAACCAAACGCGCCTGGCGTTTGATTGGTCCAGCGACACTGCGACAGCCAATCACAAAAGTAAGTATTGCCATATGAATGAATCGTTAATAACATTTAACGGCTCTGGATCCTTTTTAAGCCATTCATTAATTATTTTTCAGATAATTTGAACGTAATAGAATATTAAATATGTTGCTAGTACAAAATAAAGATTTAGTAACAGAATATTACTTAATTTAGTAAGGAATCACGACAACAATGAAATATAATATTATAATACATTTCGCACCATCGGCATCGAATGATCTTGAATTCTGGCTGTCAGATGATTGTGAACCCAGTAAACCTTAAAATACTGCTTACAATTTAACGCATTATTTTTCGATAGATTATACCTAATCTTTCACCATTCTAAGTCAATTATACTTGATTGCACACCAAAACAAAACATATATTTGAATTAAGATAAAGAATTACAAGTTGGTACCAATAAGGCGGTCTTATCGCTAGAATACGATTTATTCTAGACAGACATATGTTCCTTGTACCTACAAATAAACTAATTGGCGACAGAAAGCTGCTGGAGACAAAACTTCATAGCCTAGCCCACCGCCGCAGAGTAGCCTGCTTGTCGGTCTTCTACAGATTGTACTTCGGTAAGTATGTGTACATGAGCTCATCCAGCCTTCCCCTTTCTAATATCGGACTTCTAGACGATATCACCCCTTTTTGGTTGACATCGCACATATCCGCACCAAGCGCTCTTCTGAATCTTTTATAATGCGCACAGCCAATGAGTGGAACGCCCTGCCTGCGTCAGTATTTTCGATCGCTTACAACCCGAATTCCTTTAAAGTACGAGTGAATAAGCTTCTTCTGGGTGAGCTCGCTACATCTTCGACCCCATCTTCTTCCTGAAGACTAGATTGAGGTCAAGAGCAAACCAATACGTAAAAAAATAAAATAATAATAATTGACCTGTCAGAGAAATGATCACTGAGTAACCCGCTTCTTTGTAGCCCAATGGGGAATTCGGTATGTATAAATAAATTACAAATTACATTACAAGAAAGCCATATTTAGACTTTTCATATCCATATAAAAGCCATATTTTGACCTTTGACCAGCAAACAAAACAACTTCCAATGTGCCAACATCGACATCTCGAAACAAATTACTGTTCCATACTGAACTTCAAACCTACGCGACCCAAATGTTATACAGGGTATAAAATGGGTACTTCAGACCATCAAACTGAACAACTTTCTCTATGGAAACAATATCGAAATCGCGAAAAAAAAACTGCTTTCCCATACATTTCAGTCTAGTTATGTTTGCAGTTTTGTATGGGACAGCGGAATATTTTTTCGGGATTTCAGAGTCCACTTCAGAGGCTGCAAGGCGGTCTGAAAAAACTCTGACACCAGGGCTCTGCCCACACGATAAGAAGAAGAAGAATAAGTGTTGATCACGTAGTAAAAGTTGTTCAGTTTGATGGTCTGATCATCCCCTTAAAAAGTTTCCGCATATTAAGTAGGACCCTGTATACCTATAGTAGCGAAGTTTGGGTATGTAGCTAGCAGGTAGGCATATGGGACAAGCTAGTTCAAATATAAATGCCGCTAACGTTACATCTAGTTAATATAAACCACCAGCATCCAAAACAGATAGACACGAAAACAATTTGGCTCCTAGACCCAGTATAACTAAACGAGTATATTACAATTTAATCTTTAAAGCCCCAGCTTTAGCTCATAAAATTCTTTACAAACTGCACCTGGAGGCCAGATGGTTTCATGTTTGAGTCGGTTAATATTTTATTTTTGTCCACAATGGTACTTTGTGTGAGGCTTTTGTGGAGCCAGAGAATGCACTCTTACAAAAGGTAGGTTTGAAAAGAATAGATTAACTCTATTTTGTAACTATAACTTTGTTAAAGAAAAGTATAACGTTTTAGAAAAGGTATAGACCTCATGGAAGGAAAATTATCTAGAAAAAGGATATAGGTGAAGGAAACAAAAACGTATGAAAAGTTGTAACTTTGTGCAATTTTTGAAAATGAGGGAAAATTGCAGAAAAGAAAAAAAAAATTAACACGTAGAAAAAGACAAATGCGACCCAGATATTCTTTCGCTCATGGTGACCATAACGGCATAATTAACTTATAAACCAGTCTCGTTTTTGCAATTTTTTATATCGGGTCTAGATTTAAACTCCTTTTGCGGTATATCTCATCTTCTAAATAGGAAACCTATTTAAAAACATACCTGATAAGGAATTCCTGAATTAAAAGCCTGGAGTAAGATTTTGGAAAGTCACACGTTCAAATCAGCAGTAGAAAATATCTAAATTACCATGAAGATTATGACATTTTCTACTGCTGATTTCTGACTTTCAAAAATCGCACTCCTCCTGTTTCAATGGTTTGATTATAATATATAACATTTCAGTTCAGGGTTGCAGTCTCCAGCACAAACTAATTACAAGAACTACCGTTGTCTCCAGGGTCTGAATTGCTCTAATAATAGCCAACCATAGACGAAGAATTTTTTACTTTCTCTTTCTACGTAGCCAACCTCCGAAAGGAGATGACACCACAAGAAGAAGATAGGTAGTAAGTAAAAATGAGACGTGGTGGTCTGGTAACGAGTAGGCTCGTCTTCCATGCAGGTAAGGATTTCATCTTTATCCATGCTGATTCGAACCAGTATGATGTGTATACTATTTGTAACGCCATGCCAGCTTTTTGGTGCAGGATAACATTCTACAACAAACAATTTACACTTATATTGATGAAACCGCTGATATTTTAACGTGCGTAACTCCTAAACAAATAATAGTACCAAATCATACATTAAATAATATTAGTGAATAAAAAAAATAATTTTATATAATGGAAATTAAAATAAACTATTTTACTTTCTAAAGTATATGTATATTAGTAAAGTACGCGACATGGCATTTTAATAATTGATAACTAAATGCAACATGAATACAAAAAATACAAATAATGTATATGTACTACCTTCCTTATTACTATTATTGTACTGTAACTTTAACTTGCGACATTAAATACCTTTTTATTTATTTTAACTTCTAAACAAGATTCTTCATAGTGTATAAAATATTATCAGATATTAAACGCTACCTTGAGCTAGAGTTAAAACAAATAAACATAATTACGTAATATTATAACGAGTGTATCAATTGATTACCTTATACGTTTACATTAACAATAGAACATAAAATTTTCGTGGTATTTTTAACATGTTATAATCAAATGAACCTAATCAGTCTTGCTGTAGAAGTCTTGTGGAACGAGATAAGAGTTAATAAAAGAAACATTATTTGAATGAATTCCGATTCATTGGTTAGACCACTACAGCTATGACTCGTAAGTTTTCATTTCCTGCCACTTTTAATTATTATAATTATAACGTAGGAAATATAACTTGAATGTTATAATTATAAGGTAACGCGGGCGGTACAAACAAATATTATAAAACCATACTTATTTGTAATGGTGGTTATTGGTTTATACTCCCACGACTTATTTTAAAATCCATCAAGCCGTTATAGGCTACAGAGCATGCCAAAGAATTAGACGTAGATTATATATTATACCTAGTAATTGTTCTGTGTAATTGTGTTAAATATAATACCCTCGACATACCCTCAACATACCCTCGAAAAACGTTACTCTCCTTCTGGCGTAGTCAGGTTCAAATTATGAACTATCCAAAACTATTCTAAATAATTCAGCGACGCCTGGAATTATAATGTATAAGTAAATTACTGTGCTGTTGGTTTTCCAATCAATTAAAAATAGAAATTTTTTCAACACACTTGCTCATAAAATGGCCCTTATTTCACCGCAATTAGGCACATAATGACACCTATAATCAAGCTGTGACTTTTTCATTACTATTATTCACAAGGGAGTTATAGGATTTTTATAGTAGGTATCTAAACTTCTTGGTTGAGTTCTTGAGTTGCTTTGTTCTTAAAAAAGTTTCGATACAAAAAAATCATATTCAATAGTACAAATAAATTCACAAATAAACTTTTTATTTACTAAATAAAATGATTTTTTATTATTATTTTCTTCACAAGTGTGTTGAAAAACGTCGTATGATACACGTGTGTATTGATGATTACCGTCCTCAGCTCTCTTAAGATGGCTCAATGGCGCCTCAGCGGTAATCACCAACATTACACACTTGTACCATAATGTACTAGTATTCCTTTTTCCATACTAAAACATACCTTTTTCAATTTAGCTTCTCCCTTGTTTCAACTCACCTGCACCCCATTTGAAACAGAATGACTTCTTACGTTCTTATCGATTTTTAACCAAAGAATCTAAAATTTCAAAAAATTTTGTGTTTGTAATCTGCAAGTCTAAGAAACGAGCTATCAAAATACAAATACAAATAATTTATTTGCCCATAAATACCCTATTTAGGTACAATGTCAGATTTGTAACGAATCAACTCCCCTCGATCTCATATCCTCTTAAAATAACACACAACATTTTAATCCTCATTATATATATTTTGAAACAGTACCAGAAATAGAAGCATGGAAAGCAGTATTAGTCCTGCCGCGGGTAGCGACATTCCTTCAATTGCTTCTGACTTTTCTGTCTTCATTCCACCCCTTTTCGAAGGATTTTCCACAACAGGCTTCAGTAACGGGTTTGTATAATATCCTTTAAATCTTTTTTAATTCAGGGATTCTTCAAGAAGGATCCGGTTCTTTCTCGTAATACTAATTTGAGGTTCAATACTTCAATACAAACCTTATAGATATTATAGTAATAACAGAAGACCAGGAAGCTGGCATAGGTATAATGAAACAGACAGTTGCTGCCAGTGTCACTGTCAAGTACCTAGGCGGAAATATAACCTCGAACCTCTGATAACTGATATCGTAGCTATGAAGATATTATTAACACGTTCCGGGACAGTGACCGCCTATAGCCGTGATAACAATAAAAGTTCTATTGTGTCTCGTTCACTGCCCCGGAACGTGTTAATATTAATGAGCTGTAAAGTTGAAAATAAATAGCGTACACCGACGAAGACTACATGTGATTTGATAAGAATACAGATATAGATATTATAAGGGTATATAAGGGTTCAAAGTAGTAATTTCCGCTGTATCATATAGTCTACTACACATAAAATAGACGAATACAGCAGGAGTCTTTGACGATTATCCGTTATGGTCAACTGTTTCCAGTACTAAATATGTGGTGATTAGGCCCGCTTGCGCCTAGCCGGGTTATCGTTATTAACTCGGAACTAGACGCTACTTTGGAATTAAATTATAATTATGTCTTGCACCATCCTGTTTTAGGGGCTAAACTTGTGTTATATTTAAACCGCCGATGTGGTAGGTTTAAGTCACTAAACTACGTGCTAAATTGAGGCAACAGCTGTTTTTACAGTTTTGTTGTAGGCTCGCGCATCTCCCTAACAAAAAAATTTTATATGAAACGTGCACCGCACCATTTAATTCCTTTGAACGGTTGCACACGTTTCATACATTCTGGATAGTTGGTCACGACCAGTTTTTAATATGGAAGTCCCGACTCATAACGTAGTGTGTTACATGCTCTTTGATAACATGAATGAACGATGAAAACGAAATGTCATTGCCAAAATAAAACAAATGAGACAGATAAATACAAAGAGATGCAGTGTGAAAGAGACGTGCATTATATTATGTTCATTCATCATTCACTTTTCATATTTTGTCGGATTACATAAACTCTATGGTCATTTAGGATGTTGCCAGCGAAAAACAGAGAACTGTCAGGTTAGTTAACTATGAACTAGTTTTCATTGGCGTAAGACAATCTTCGATAACACTTTAGGTCGGTGCTACTAAAAACGGGGTTATGCAATTTAACCCAGCAAATGGCGCAAGTGGGCCTGAATGTTGTAAATTATAACCCAAGCCTCCAACAACATCTCTTGCCATCAAGAGAAATCACGGAAGATACAAAACTGCTGGTAACTAATGTGTAATGTAAAGAAATGTACTTATACCACAGATGGCCAAATCTTCGACTTCATAGTAGTAGGCGCTGGATCAGCAGGGTGTGTGGTCGCTAACAGACTGACTGAAATCAGCAACTGGACTGTTCTGCTGATTGAAGCCGGCGATGATCCACCTATTAGTTCTGTTGTGAGTTTCTTTCATATTTTCAGATTATTTTCAGGTCTACTCGTCATACTGGACATCATCAGTCTCGCTAGGTCATTGTCGGACAAAGGTTTTTCAGACCACGTATAAATGTATAATGGAGTAACCTCGTATTCGATGATTTAACAAATACTTTGCTTTCATTATTGAGTAAGATTTTAAATTGCTAATGTTGCTGTAAAAAATGTTTGTCAAAACTTATAGGATGCTAGTGCAGTATTACCAATTCAAACACGCACATTTGAGTTAAATTCTGGCTTACGTTAAGTCTTTTTTGATTAAATTTCAGGTTCCCGGTTTATTCCCATTTGTGGACTACTCTATGGCTGACTGGAACTACTACACAGAAATCGACAATAAAACTAGTCAAGCGCACAAGACCAAAAACATACATTTGAGCAGAGGCAAAATGTTATCAGGCAGCAGTGGATTAAACTACATGTTTTACGTAAGAGGGAATTATAAAGATTTTGACGGCTGGGCTGATAAGGGGAACAGAGGCTGGGACTGGAATAACGTCCTCCCATACTTTAAGAAGAGCGAACGACTCAACGACAGAGAAATTATGAGCAGTGGCACTGCAGGTCTCCACAACACAAAAGGATACTTAGGCGTAACTAAACCAGACTGGAAAGAAAGAACTGAAAAATACTTCACTGCTTTTAAAGAAATCGGTCACAACATTTTACTCGACGTCAATAGTCACGAGCAGATGGGTTACTCAGTACCAACGTACACGATTGATAAAAAAGTTCGGCAAACTACAGCTACTGCTTTTCTTAATCCTATAAAGGATCGTAAAAATTTGTTTGTTCTGAAAAACACATTAGTAAGAAGAGTCCTATTTGATGGTACCACAGCTGTAGGAGTCGAAGTTCAGTCTAAGTTTGGTCATGTTTTCACAGTAAAAGCCGGGAAAGAAGTGATTCTCTCTGCTGGTGCAATCAACAGTCCCCAACTCTTGATGCTGTCAGGCGTCGGACCTGAAAAGCATCTTAGTGATCTGGGAATAAAATTAGTAAGCAAATCCGAAAATGTAGGTCAAAAAATGCAAGATCATCCCGCAGTGTTAGTTCAACTGACTGATAAAAGTCAACTGTTTCCAAATCCAGAGAATTTTAATATATTAGCTAATTTAGATAAATTTCCTACGCCAGTAATGGCAGGACATGTCGCTCTTGATAATCATCAGATCCCTGATTATCAGAGTCTCGTGTTTCCTTTCCCAGCAGACACGTTCCTCTCTACTCTTATTTGTACTTATGTCTATAGGCTAGAAGATAAAATTTGTGTAAATATAGCAAAAGCAGGGTACAAACGAGATACAGTGTTTACAATCATTAATTTACTACACCCTGTTTCAAAAGGAGAAGTAAAATTAAGAAGCAGGGATCCAGGCGACGATCCAATAATTATAAATAAATATTATTCTAACAATATCGATTTGGAGAAACATGCTCGATCTGTAGAAGATTTTATAAAATTGAAGAACACGAAATACATGAGAAGCGTGGGTTCTTCTGTAGTCAACGTAGGTCTTACCCAATGTAAACAATCTTTCGGTTCACATGATTATTGGAAATGCTATATTCTAAACATGGCTAGTACACTGTGGCATCCTGTAGGTACGTGTGCCATGGGACCAGACAAATCTGATGTGGTCACAGATAGATTGGTGGTGAGAGGCGTAAACAGACTTCGGGTTGTTGACGCTAGTATTATGCCTGAGATAACGAGTGGTAACACAAATGCACCCACTATAATGATTGGTGAGAAAGCTAGTGATATGATTAAAGAAGATCATGGAGTATCGGTTGACTGAATTATATTTAGCATTAGTAGTAACTCTGTAATAAATGACTTGTTTTTAAATTGGTTGATTTATTGTAAACCCAAAGTAGAAAATAACTAATTTAGTAAGAGATTGACGAGACATTCAGTAGAGAGAAGTTGTTTGCTTTTTTCACTGAATAAAATTGACAATTTATGTTTCATCATATCAGCCGATAGACGTCCACTGCTGAACATAGGCCTCCCCCAAAACGAGGGGATTTGCCATAAACGCCCCGCTTGGCAGGCGGGTTATCGATCGCAGTTGGATTGAATGTGTGTACTTAGAGGATGCTGCTGCCAATCCTCCATTTGTGTCTGTATGAGCAATAAAGTGTTATAATAATAATAATTTAATATACAGGTACAAGTTCTGCGGTCCAAAACTTGTATAGCGGGTGCAGGCCTAAAAACAACTGACTGAAGTGGGTCTAGGCAGGACATATCTGCCGTATGCACTCGGAGATGTGGACCAAGATGGCCACAGAATGTTTTCAACAAGACGGTTGACGACGTCGAGGAAGACCGAAGAAAAGATGGAACGACGACTTGAATACCGTCCAAAACGATTTGCACGCTTTTACGAGGAAAAGAGGGGATGCCTTTGCCTAGTAGTGGGACACAAAATAGACTTAATAAAAAATAAATAAAAAAAAAGGTGGGAACCACTGAACTCAAAACCTGCAAAACGTTTCTGCGGAATCAAAAACTAATCCGGATTTTATTATGATAATCTTTTTTTTCATGAAAATTGGCAGTCGTTTTTTGACCTATTTTCAGCCTTCTTGAAAACCCCTAACGCACAGCATAAGAAAGAGTAAGGTACTACATATACTGTGCAGATACTCATTGCCCTCCACCAAATTTGACCTCACTCCCTCTGTTTGGTACGGGAGGAGACAGATATAAAGCAATAGTGTAGTTTTCTCTTACTCGCACAGTATAACATCATTATAACCTGTTTTTGTCAGTGCGAGCCCTTTTTACGCGACTGCACGTCGCAAAGGAAGGGTAATGTGTTTGGTATAAAGTGTCCAGTCAAAGTCAAAAGTAAAGCAACGTCGCTAAATCAGTTTCTATCGTTGTTTTCACATAGTATACGAATGGGTGAGACTTAATACATAAATAAAATAAATAAATATCTTGGACATTGTCACACAAATTATCTTATTACATTTTAAAGTACCTGGACTTGTATTATGATGACTAGACAACGATATAGAATACATATATAGATACAAACATCCATGACTCGGGTACAAATATTCATATTCATCATATATATATATTTGTCCCTTACGGGATTCGAACCCGCGACTCTCGGCACAGCAGGCAGGTTCACTACAGACTGTGCTACCGGGCAGACTTCACGTACACATCACAATTTCCTCATAACGTTTTCCTTCGCTATCTGAGAGCAGTGAGTATGTACATATTAAATTATATCAGGTTATACAAAAGCAATCAATAAACCTTGTCTGTTCTTTAGCATATACCTTCCGTCACCGCAGGCCATTAAGGAATTTAGTTGTGGTTCGGAAGCGAGAGCTGTTGTACCTTCATTTACTCACTATACGTTTATAAAGGGGTTCGGTTGATAATTTAAACTAAAGTTCGACCGCAGCTTCACTTAGTAAAGGACCCTCAAATCCCTGAGCACTGAGACCTTAAATATCTACTTTAGGATTGGGAAAATTATTTGAGAAATTGTGATGCAAACTCCGTGACGGCGACGACGCGTAGATAAAAATTAAATAATATATTGCGTAAACTAAAGGACACTGGGCAAAAATGCATGGCTACTGGTCCAAGAACTCCGCGCTATGACACAGGTAGGTATAGTTAGAGGATAACCAAACGTACATGGCAACCAAGGGCCATCAAATATTTTCGAGGCAAAAAAAGATACAGGGTGTTTTATTCGACGAAGTCGGTTTAGGGGGTAGTCTTTTTGATATTATGACCCCGAAAGGTGTAATGTCTTTCGGGGTTATCAGACACTTAGCTAAAACTATTAAAAATTATTAGTAAGCGTGCGAAAGTAATAAGGCTCACGTTTACTATACCGGCAATTTAAAGATGAGAGAACGAATTTTCCCGAGTGTTGCTAAATATTCTTTTGCATTAATAATAATCAAAAATAATAATTCCAACGACATGACACAAGGAAATTTCTTCCATCCCAAAGAAACCATCTAACACTATATACACACATTCAATCACACACACACACGTACACGCACTCCTTTATACACTCATTTAGGATATAAATACATAAACTCATAATAACATTTACCGTGTCTTTTCTGATCACCCCGAAAGGGTTTATGGTCGTTACATTAAGATCCTTACATATATACCTTGTAAGCAAGTACCAATTTATTTCTGGAATCATTCCTAATTTTCTAGGCACTTCAATTGGAATTAATAGTGATCCTTGTACGAGTCTCGGAATCCTTAAATTAATCATGTTGTAAGAGGGCCTGGTGATCTGTCAGATGGGTCTCGTTACCTAATACGGACACCAGTCTCTCACAAAGGTAACAAATGAGTACATACAACTCACAAAATTGTGTTTATTTTAATTGGAATAAGAACCTTTGTGTAGAGATAATAAACGATTATTTAATTTAATTTAAAATTAAGCAACAGATGTAAATAGAAGCTAAATGCTGACATCAGTATGAAAAACCGCTAAACAAAACATCCTGTATCTTTTTTTCTCGAAAAGATATTGGAGCCGCATATAAAAAAATGTTCCATGTTAAACCCCCTTTCAAACGTAGTATGCCACTTATAGGGGGGCTCTTGGACCACTTCTGCCCACCGTCCTCTAATGTTTACTACTGTAAGGTGGAAGTCAGCCATATTCTAAAGATAAACGCACACTTACAAGCACCGCAAGAGCCGAACACGGAATTTGTATGAAAACTTCGGCGTGGATGGACGTCGACCACCGAACCTACCCATCAAACTGAAGAACTTATACTATAGGAGCACTGTCAGAACTAAAAAAATATCAGCTGTTCCATACGTGTGAGTCAAGTAGGCATTGCAGTTTATTATGGAAGATGATATTTTTTTGCTCTAACAGGTTTGCTCCCATAGTAAAAGTTGTTCAGTTTGATGGGAAGGGTATCTGTTTTATAGGTTTAATGATACTTTTCCTTACACCTTGTATACATAGAAGCCTCAGACACTTCTACAGAGTTATAATTACTTTGACTACTTATATAGGGACTAGACACGCGTGTAATTCTACTAACAAACATTTCTGCCACTTTTTGCGGGGAGCAATGTAACATGATATCTGCAACTTTGGATTTTATTCCCCATAACTTTAGATTCTAATTTTGAACGCTAAAAATCATGAAAAGAAGTCTCGTGTGAACCCCAAACGTTCTAAGTTCGAAATTATTGTTTCGCAATTATAGGCTGTGTCGTTTAGTGATAAGGTATAAAATTGAATGTAAATGCACATGATTAATTGATCTTATACCGTGGCAGAGGGGAAATGCTACCGCAAGTCTAGTCCTTATAATAAATAGTCAAAGTATAATTATAATAAATAATCTGTGGTTATGGTAACCAATATCTACAATAAATAAGATTTAATGAGGTGTTAAGTATTGAGAATTTTATTTTTCTAATTATTACGCTATTTCCTTATCGTTTAAAGTCAAAGTATAATTTTACATATTTTTCGCATTTCTGATTCTCAATTACCTGAAATGAGAAAAATAAATAAATAATTATATGTATAATTATTTGAGATTATTTACCTCCGATGGTATTTTATGAGACGGTCGATCCCAGCCCAGCATGGACAGTGGGATTCGTGGGACTAATGCGTATTTAGGGTTTCTTACCCAAAGGTAGCCTACGGGACCCTATTAGCCTATCTATACTGTCCATCCGTCTGCCCATCTATAACCCATAAAGGGCTGTATAATAAGGGGTGTCCTCCAAGAAGTTTAAAACACCTACAGAGATGGAGATTGCATTACAAACATTTTTTTGAAGCCAGAATCTATGACCTGCTTTATGACGTCACTTATGTTTCCCATCTCATTTCCTCTTTACATGTAGGTCAAATGAAAGCACAGACTTCAGTATTACAATATACAGAAGTCTGTGAATGAAGGTCTTTCAATGACAACTCCATGTAAAGAGGAAATTAGATGGGAAGCCTCAGTGACGAAATAAATGTCATAGACTCTGGCTTCAAAAAAAAATTTTGTAATGCAATCTCCATCTCTGTAGGTATTTTAAACTTCTTGGTGTCCCCATACTACAAACGCTTTTTTTCAACGTTTTTGTTTAGTACTCTATCGTAAAAACTGTAACACAATACAAACCTCAAACTTAGTGTAATCACTAATCATAGTGATTACTTTAAAGTTTAACCACAAGCAATAAAAACCAGCCACTTATGTATCAGCCCCGGACAAAGCATTTTTTTTGGTAATATTGTATGGTGGTACGGAATCATGCACGAAGTCGAATCGCACTTGGCCGGTTTTTTTTAAATTATCATCATCATCACTACATAGTATAAAACAAAGTCGCTTCCCGCTGTCTGTCCCTATGTTTGCTTAGATCTTTAAAGCTACGCAGCAGATTTTGATGCGGTTTTTTTGAATAGATAGAGTGATTCAAGAGGAAGGTTTATATATCAGCATTACACCCGTGGAAAGCCGGGGCGGGTCGGTAGTATTCTATAAACTGATAACGGTTTTTGGGGACTTGCTACAGATGTCAGCACCCACAAGTTATAGCAAAGATGCCAACAGATGGCGATACCGTCGCTCTCGAAAATATGCTCCATACATAGACAACGTTCACCGTGAATACGTAACTCGTAACCTACTGCAAATAAGGTTCACAATCGAATGCATGACATACATCGCGTAAGAGAAATAATCACAGAGATTCGATACATATGTAAGGTTCAACTAAGAACTGTTGGATTACGGCCGGTCCCTAGGCTTCACACATAGCCTGGTGGAAGATCTTCCCTTTCCAATGGAGGAACATTCCCAGTTACACTTCCATAGGTTAGTACCAGAACCGCTATTTTGAACCCTTTTCTCGTGTGTTAACTCTGAATGTGTATCTTTGTTTTGTAATTTACTTGTTGTGATATGTACAGGCTTGCGTTGCACATATGTAATAAATTGTATATTATTCTGTACCTAATAATGTCGAATTTAAAATCTAATTTGGAAAAATGTAAAATGTGGAATGTAAAAATGTAAATGTAATGTAATGTAATATGGAACCGGGTTCTGAAATAAAGATATATTATTATTATTATTTGTATTCTTGTTGAAACGTGTCAGCGCAGCGTCTGGCTAACTCAAAGCATATCTAGCAAACAACTACAATAAACGTCCGTCAAATATAACATTCTTCACATCACACTGCTTCACATATGTACAGTAGACTCTCATGAGAAATATAACAAATTGTATGAAGCAATCTCCTCCAAAATAGCGTCGTCAAACAGAGTAAAGCGTCAACTTACGACCCGTATAATATTCACCAATAAGGATCTTTTTACACAAACCACTGGCTTAACGGAAAAAGTCTCCCTGAGTGTACTCAGCATAGCGCGAAATTCTTCATTCAAAATACGATTTTATCTGCAATCAAGAAGAAGGTTAGTTGGCTACATAATGGCATTTCAAAAATGCCTAATTTACAAAAGGGACGCAAGTTCAACAATATTGAAATAAACGTGAAATAAAAAAACACATACCTGCGGCTGCTGCAATAGGCTGTAAGTAATCTTTTGTATGTTTTGGCCCGCAATATGATGTAAAAATTATAAAAGGAATGAACGTAAGTAATAACCAGGAAAAAAGAAGCACGTAACGTATATCTACAGAGCCAACAATCTATTAAAAGACATGAAACGAAAACACACAAAAAATTTATTTTAACTTCTGCCCCTGATTTTCATAAAATCGTTTGTCACCCTAAAGTCTTGAGTGCGAGCTCGCCGCAAGCTGGGAAGCGGGGCGGGTAGCAGTTTCGGCGTCTAAATCACTAGATAGCACGGATCAGCAACTTTGGATTTGTCAGGTATAGCCATGGTTAATAGTATACGAGTAGCTTACTGTTTAACATGTTACCCTACTTCAGGTACACCCTTGGCAATTAACAAGCGCTTAACTTGTATGCAGCATTTAACTTCAAAATTTTGGCACATTCGCGGACACGAATACCATAGCATCCGAAATCGTCTACCTTTCTGTGAGACGTATGCTATAGCGATGCCATAGCAATCACTGTCACTTTCTAACGTCCACCTGATGATTTAATATGACAGAGGCTGCTATAGAAACTCCAAAATTTAAAAATCTATACTATTATAAAACTGTAACATGAAGTTTGTCTGTACATTGAAGATATTAACAAAAAAAAAGTTACGATATGGTTTTTAGGTGTCCCTGATTCAATTTCACCAATTTTTGGATTTTTTGTCTGTCTGTTTGTTTGTGTGTTTGTTTGTTTGAACGAGTATCACGCAAAAACTACTGAACCGATTTTGATGAAACTTTTTTTGTTTGATAGCTTATGATCTGACTTAAAATCTGGTATATAATTTATGCGGACGAAGTCGCGGGTTAACGCTCGTAATAAATAAATCTGTTTCAAATCAAATCCAACATAGGTGACATAGTGTCTACGAATGTGTTAATAAGGGAGGACTAAGCAAGTGTCCATAATAACAGCTTATTTCTAATGACTTAAAAGATAAATCTCATACACGAATACTCTTTCTCAACGAATCCATCATCTTTCTTCTGAAACTTCATCACCAGAATTATCTCAAGCCATGGTTCGTACACCCCGGTTGCAAAGCCGTTTGAAGAAAAAGCATCGGTGGGTCACGAATGTGGTGGCTCGTGAACCTGAAAGAGTGGACAGGCATCGCCAGCGTCGAAGAGCCGGTTCGTTTGGCGAGAGATAGGCAGGGATACGCAGAGCTGACTGCCAACCTCCAGTAATGGAGAGAAACCCAAAGAAGACAAAAGACAAGACAATTTCCACTTTCAGTTTAAACAAAGTTAAAGGCATGTTGAAGCTCGTGTGCAAGAATGCTAAGGTATTCAAGTAATTCAGCTTAACACGTGACATTATCATGCCTTGCGCTCAAAGGATCTATTTTATCTAGATTAAATCTTTTGTCAGAGGCCACTCTGCCGTAACGTGGTGATATTCTGGATAAGGGAGTCAGAAAAATGTAAATCGCTTGCTTATTAACTTAATACAGTCAAGTTGTCGAGTATCATAAGGAGAGAGTCTTGTTGCGTAATAGGAGTTTGTCTTACACGTGTGGTGGTAAATGTTTGATCTATGTGAAACATTTAAATATAATGAGCGTTTTTCTTTTCTTTTTTAATTTTAGTTCCTAAAACACTCGACAGATGTCATGTTTATCGCTCCATAGAGACGTTCGCGAAATCCTTGTCAAAATTATATCAAGACTGTGCCTGCCATTTTTTTTAAGGTCAAGGGATCGAGCCCGTACAACCATGTCAGACGTAAACAGTTTCAAATTTTCGATCAAAATGATTCGCAAATAATGAAATATTCCATGAAAAGATGCGTTGGCATCTTTTTGATCTTCTTTTCCCTCTTTATTATTTTAAAGAAACCCTTTTTTGAAATTTTGACATTTATTCGCACAGACCTTAGCGCCATCTATAAAAACGCTCATTACTCCAGCCCATTTTTTAGGATTCCATACTCAAAGTGCCAACGGGACCATAATTATAAGCTTACGCTGTCCGTCCATCCGTCCGTCCTAGCTTTGAAGGGATGTATCTTTTGAACCGTAATAGGTAGCGAGTTGAAATTTTTACAGAATAAGTAAGTATGTGTCATTATTTTGGATTATCGAAAATTAATTTAAAAAAAGTATAAATTTGGGGTCCTCATAATAAAGAGTTTATTCAAGATTTTTTATTTTTGCTCTATCGTAAAAAAACGGCAACACATACAAGCGTTAAACTTGGTGGGATTATAGAGCATACTCTAAAGAAAAATAACAAATTATAAAAACCCGCCAAGTGTGTGTCGGACTCGCGCTAAGGATGCTCGCATTTGTTTATTAATTGAATCATGATGCGTGCAAATGCAAAACCATGAGAATGTTTTTTTTTATAATAGACTCAAAGCGAGAGTCAAGGAATAGGTGCGAGGGGCCATAAAGTATTTTTACGTCGTTTCTCGCAAATACAGTTTAATTAAAATGGGGAGGTCTGAGTGATATCGCAATTTGTACAATAATTAACGTCTCTGTTTACATCTCTACTCACGAGTTATAAACTGACGAATAATTACTTTCTTGTTTACGATCACAACAATCTTTAGATGACTGAGGAAATTGGGAGGCTACGTTTATTCAGTAATCTAGTTCTGCTTCTGTAGAGTCGATGACATGAAGATTTTTACCAACTAGCAATGCAATTCTCTAAGCGCAAACATTGAAACATCAGGGAGCGGGAAATTCTGTATTTGCTAAGGTAATATTAGTACATTAATATCGTTGTGTGCATATAAAAACGTCGACGATCTGAAGGATGTTACATTTGTGAGCTCGTCGATGTTTTTAACAGAGATGTGACGCTTAGAGAATTGGACTCCTACATGATTGCTCAGAATTGGTACAAATGAGTACAAAAACGTATCCGCCCTTTTTTTACGTCTTATAAAAGTGAATAAATCAGCATACCTGGTGTCGTGGATTTTGGGGACTAACTGCCAGTTGCACGTACGTTCATTAAAGATAATCCTCCATTAAATTTCATACTGTCACTTTCTGATTTGTTGACAATAAAAGCTAGCAAGAGATTTAATGGAGGCTTATCTTTAATGAACGTAAGTGCAACTGGCGGTAAGTGGCTGATTGGGATGTCAAAAGACGTTTGCTATAAAAAGCAAACAAAATGTTTGAAGAAACCACAGACTTCCGTATTACAATCCAGAAGTCTGTGGAGAAACTCAAATACCTTTTTTGAAAAACGAAAAAAGGTGAAAAATGTGGTCGTTTTTCTCTTTAGGCTATATTTAAAAAGTTATTGAAGGTGCGTATCACTGATGTGTTATTCAGAGGTTGTACCTTTGCTTTGTGACACGGAGAAAAAATTTAATTCCGTTCATTTTTAACTGACTTCAAAAAGGAGGTTTCCCAATTCGACCGTATATATATTTTTTTATTTTATTTGTGTTCGCGGATAACTTCGTCGTTCATGAACCGATTTTGACGATTCTTTTTTGTTGGAAAGAAGATATTCTAAGGGTGGTACCAAGATAAGGAAACCAGGGATCTGATGATTGCATCCCAGAGAAATCGAGGGGAAATTTGGAAAATCGTAGTTAGTGCCGGCTAGTGCGTTTGTTAATTTAAAGCACTACTATTAAATTAAACTAATGAATTCACCACTGAAAATTGTGAAATAAACAAAATTTTAACAAAAAATTTAAACCGCCTTCAAAAAAACTAAAAAGTTAAATAATAATATTGCAGCCGATGACTTTTTCGTTCGCATTATAAGAACATTAATTTGTTTTATAGAAGTTGGTGTCAAGCCAAGCCAAAAAACTAATGCAAGCCCTGTCGCGAATTGTACCGGCTTGACAGCGACTTCGATAAAACAAATTAATTTTCTTATGATGCGAACGAAAAAGTCATCGGCTGCATTATTATTTTTTAACTTTTTAGTTTTTTTGAAGGCGGTTTAAATTTTTTGTTATGCTGATTAATTTTCAATGTTGGTAGGTAACCGAGGTCGTGGACGCGCGACAAGACATGAGAACTGTGTATTTTTAAATAAGTTCAGTACCTCGTAAGTACTACTCCTAAAGATAATTTTCTTCGGGACAAGCTTTCACAGTACACCGCAAATATTGCAACATTTGCTTAAAACAACAACCTTGTATCTGGAGTGCTAAAATTAATAATAAAATAAGCTTTTAACCTGGGTAGCAAGTAAAGCAGAGTCAAAGAGCTAACTCTAAGGTGGGGTCTGTGGGACCCATTAGGTGTATACCCGTATTTATTAACCCGTCCGGATGAATATTCAACGATGGACCTGGTCATGTTACTGAAGGGGTTAAGGGCGAGGCCGGATGTGCGATTGCGATTGTGAAACGCGGATAAATAGTCGTTTGTTCCTTAGTTAACAATAGGGGTGGTAGAATATAAGTACCAGTATGTTTACCATGAGTTGAGACTGTATAATAATGTTTTTATGATGCGAACGAAAAAGTCATCGGCTTTTATATTATTTTTATTTAACTTATTGGTTTTTTTGAAGGCGGTTTTAATTTTTTGTTAAAATTTTGTTTATTTCACATTTTTCAGTGATGAATTCATTAGTTCAATTGCTTTAAATTAACAAAAGCACTAGCCGGCACTTCGATTCTTAAAGGTTCCCCTCGATTTCTATAGGATGCCATCATCAGATCCTAGTTTCCTTATCATGGTACCACCCTTGGGATATCTTCTTTCCACTAAGAAAAGAATCATCAAAATCGGTTCATAAACGACGAAGTTATCCGCGAACACACATATATATATATATATATATATATATATATATATATATGCGGCCGAATTGAGAAACCTCCTCCTTTTTTGAAGTCGGTTAAAAAGCCACGTAATTTTTGGCACCTAATAAAAAATGACATTTTGTATGCGTTTCGGCGGCAAGGTTGAGTTTTCAAAGAACATAATTATTTAGAACGCGATAGAGTTTTTTTGGTGCCACTTTTTGTGTTTGATTTACATTTCTATAGGTACAATACCTATAAATGGTGACTTATTAGTAAATTTTTAGACTCACTCTTACAAAAGCGAGAGCGAAAGGAAAGTTAGAACCTCAACCAGGGATCATCAAATGAAAACTTGTTAAATCACGAGTTCAAAAAAAGTGATACCTTACCCAAAGTTTCACAAATCAAAAGAAATCGTTGTTTTTCTAACTTATGTACGTAATAATGATTGTTCTCAAACTTTGAAGAAAACCTGCAAAGGCGGAACAAGAAATTCTGATGCGTATGTGTAGTCCACCAATCCACCCTCCTTGAGGGTAGCCCTGTGCCCTGCAGTGGGAAGCATATTGGCTGATGATGATAATGATTAATGATGATAAAAAGATAAAAGAGTTTGATACGAATCTATAATATTAAAAGTCTAAAACGCAAAGCTAATAAAGCAGTTCTTATCTGCAAATGTATCCTGATCCTTTGGCAGAGCACTCGTGAAGATTTGCATAAACAATGCAAATATATTTCATGTTTTCAAAGTAAACACCGTATTGAATCGGTTTTTGAAATTAATGCAACGTATACCTTACCCTTCCTAATGTTTCTCCTGAAGGATTTTACAGGTTCTTTCTAACTGAAATAATATTATGTGTAAGGATAGGTTTCAGCCATTAAACTTATGGAGGTGCTACTGGGAATGTTCCTCCATTGAAAAGGAAGATCTTCCACAAGGCTATGTGTGAAGCCTGTGGACCGGCCGTGGTCCAACAGTTCTTAGTTGAACCTTGTATATGTATCGAATCTCTGTGATTATTTTTCTTGCGCGATGTACGTCTTACATTCGATTGTGAACCTTATTTGTAGTAGGTTACGAGTTACGTATTCACGGTGAACGTTGTCTATGTATGGAGCATATTTCCGAGAGCGACGGTATCGCCGTCTGTTGGCATCTTTGCTATAACTTGTGGGTGCTGACATCTGTAGCAAGTCCCCACAAACATTTTGTACTCCATTTTAAAGAGGAATTTTGTAAAACTAAAATTGTGTGAATATTCATATCTAAAAACCGGCCAAGAGCGTGTCGGACTCGCCCATGATAAGGTTCCGTAGACATTGCATAAGTAGAACAAGAAAATAGTAGTGAAATAATAGTATAATACCACATAATACTAAAAGAAATTTTTGAAACCTAACGATAGCGCGATTTAATTTCCTGCAACGCTATCTGGTTTTTAATTAGAATATATGTATGTAAGTTACATGTTTTTTTCAAAAACTTGTTGGACTTAAGGTGGTTGCAGAGGGTTTTTACAAAACTTTGACGCACAATACGCGTAGTCGGTATATATAAGTAACTTTGTATAATATGGAAAAATAGTTTAGAAAATCTAGATGCCGTGTCACAAAGAACATTTGCAATTTATAAAATAATTATGAATATATTAAGCTTTGAAATTTTTCATACAAAACTTGAAATGCTTTATATCTTCGTAATTATGTTATAAATTGCAAATTTTATTTGTGACGCGGCAACTAGATTTTCGTAACTATTTTTCCATATACAGGGAGGAAAAAAAAGGTCGTGGTTGGAGGGAAAGTACCCTTAATATTTATGATGGCAAATTTTACTGAAAGGAAATATTCCTTTATTTTCAAAAATAATTAAAACTGCATTTAAAGATTTTTGAAAAATCATCTGCTTGAGTCGGGAATCGAACCGGTGAAATGTGAAAAAAACAACCTGTATTTTATGATACCAACCGAAAGAGTCATTCATAAGGATCAATTTCTTTGAAACAACATAGTATCTTAAATTAAAGAAAGACCAAGAAAAAATGATTTTTT
Organism: Agonopterix arenella; assembly: GCA_927399405.1. NCBI lineage: Eukaryota > Metazoa > Arthropoda > Insecta > Lepidoptera > Depressariidae > Agonopterix > Agonopterix arenella. Next base: position 15,914,494 of record OV656704.1, on the reverse strand, counting down.
CATTGTTAAACTTACTCACTATCTAAAGTTTTAAGATTTTGAGCAATTTATAAGTTAAGTAAAGAATTTTCTTTAGATAGTAAGTTTAACAATAAAAAATCATTTTTTCTTGGTCTTTCTTTAATTTAAGATACTATGTTGCTTAAAAGAAATTGATCCTTATGAATGACTCTTTCTTTTGGTGTCATAAAATACAGGATGTTTTTTTTTCACGTTTCACCGGTTCGATTCCTGGCTCAAGCAGATGATTTTTCAAAAATCTTTAAATGCAGTTTTAATTCTTTTTGAAAATAAAGTAAAAATTCAGTAAAATTTGCCATCATAAATATTAAGGGTACTTTCCCTCCAACCACGGCCTTTTTTTCCACCCTGTATAAAATATTACTTTTATTTGTTCCGTCTACGCGTATTGTGCATCAAACTTTTGTATGGACTGAAACCACCTTAAGCTACATTTTGTAACATTTTCAGATTTGTTACTCCAGTAGATTAGAAGTTCAGGGGAGGGGGCCGATATCTTGAGACAGAAGTATTATAACAATTTAGTTTCTATAGTAGTTTTGTTCCTTTTGAAAAGATCTATCCAACAAATTTTTTCCAGCCCCTCTTTCGGTGTATTTTTTTATTTTTTTTATTAGCCTATTTCATCCCACTCCTGGGCAAAGACCTCTCCCCTGCTCTTCCACTCGTTCTTGTTGTGGGCTATCTCTGGCCATTGGTCGTCAAATTTGTCCAGGTCATCACGCCTCCTCTTACCGGGGAAAAAAATTGTTTCTTCATAATTTGGTTGGCAACACTTTCACTTTCCAAAATTGTTTAACTATATCTAACTGTAAATCCTTAAACTAAAATCAAACTTATGTTAAGCCAAACACCTACGTATTTTTATAAAAACTGTATAAAAAATAATTTTTGGGACCTCCAAGTCTGGTATCTGTTCACTAGTTTATATTTATTGTTATTATTAAGACTGTTTGTGTCCAAAATTGAAAAATAAAATAAATAAATAAATAATAAATAACTACAACATTTCTGTTTTCGGGTTACTAATAAAATAATTTTGAGGTAAAGTTTTTTGTTTATTATATATTAAGATAATATAAAATAATAATGTCGATAAATTCCAGTTAGATTCCTCTAGACTAGACATAATTTGTCGTTTGCACTACTTAAATTGCGTCTACTACGACTTTATTCTTTTTTCTCAGAAATGTTTCTCATTTCCGTTCTATAGTGGAGTGAAATTCTCATATTCTTTTTCGAATACAGTGACTAGTTATTTACAGAAGCATTCAGGAACAAGGGATATATTTAAGTGCATATGTGTGTTCAAACGTCGAAGCACTCTCTCTTCCTTGCCACCCAATGGGTCACCCATTCTTACGATTCTCCCCCCCCCCCCCCCTTGCTATTATCAGTGGCAGATATAGCTTGGACTGTTTAAGGTGTAAACATAATTGTGATACATAATTTAAGGGGTATGGACCATCCAACTAAATAACTTTCATAGTATTTTTTTTAATTTTATTTTCATTTATTGAGAAAACCAACACCAATATTTAGACATAATACTTAAAATTAATTAACTATAACATAAGACAATTATAGGTTTCCCTAGAGTACATAATAGTTTGAAAACAACACATCATAAGGATGTGAGCGATTAAGAAGATAGTATCAAGGTATTGGAGTTGTTAAGAAAAAGAATAAGAGGGCGATGGATAAAGGTTGGTGGGATGATGAAGTACGAAAGGCTGTGTATGAAAAGAAAAAGGCTTGGTTGGATATATTGGCGTTGAAAGCCAATAGTAGGATGACTGGAGCAATGAGTGTAAATGGAGCAATTGAAAATAAGAAACGAATGTACACCGATGTAAAAAGAAGAGTGAAAGAAATTGTAGAAAGGAAGAAAAACGAAATGAAAGATAAGTATGACAGAAAATTTTCTAAAAACTTCAGAGCCAACCAAAAGTTGTTTTGGAAGGAGGTTCGGTTGGCTCGTGGAGTATTGGATAATTCTAAAGTGACTGTGGTTAAATCAGAGGAAGGAAATTTGCTAAGTAAGGAAAATGTGGTGCTAGAACGTTGGAAGGAATATTTTAAAAGTGTTTATACTTGTGATGATAGTAACTCACCCCAGGCATCTAGTAGATGGATGGAGTCGGAGAATTTGGTGATAGATGAGAATGATAACAGCGAGATAACTTTGGATGAGATTATGAAAGCGATGAAAAGAATGAAATTAGGAAAGAGTGCGGGGTATGATGGAGTGTCCGTCGAAATGCTGAAGAGTGGTGGCATGGTGGTGGCAAGTTTGCTTTGCCAAATCTTTAATAAATGCTGGCGAAGCGGTCACGTTCCTGGAGACTGGTGCAAGGCCGTTATCGTTCCTCTTTATAAGGGAAAGGGCTCAAAGCAAGAGTGCAAAAACCACCGCGGCATTAGTCTTTTGAGTGTTGTTGGCAAATTGTATGCTAAGGTATTGATTGAAAGAGTGATAAATGTTAGTGAAGAAAAAATGTGGGATGTGCAGGCAGGATTTCGAAAGGGAATGGGATGTATGGACCAAATCTTTTCCCTAAGGTGCATAGCCGAAAAATACCTGGCAAAGCACGCGAAGGTATATTGTGCCTTCGTGGACCTAGAAAAGGCGTATGATCGAGTGTGGAGGGAAGAATTGTGGTCTACGCTATCTATATACGGTGTTGGCGACCACTTGGTGCAGGCACTAAAATCTCTTTACGCGGGTTCTAGTGCCTGTGTCAGGGTCAACGGGGCGCACTCAAAATGGTTTAACATCACCAGTGGTGTTAGACAGGGTTGTGTTGCGTCCCCTTGGCTTTTTAACCTGTATATGGATAGCTGTCTGACTGATCTAAAACAATGCGAAAACGGTTTAAGAATGGGAGAGTTACTAGTCAAGTGCCTCCTGTACGCTGATGATCAAGTGATACTTGCATCGTCAGCGGGAGAGTTACAAGACATGGTAGCTCTCATGAATATAGCATTGAAGAAAAAAGGAATGAAAGTGAATGTGAATAAAACTAAAGTAATGGTAATGGAGAGGGATGAATGTGTGACTGATTGTTGTATAATGATTGAGAATGAAAAAGTGCAACAAGTGAATGAATTTGTATATTTAGGATGCATGTTTACTAGAGATGGGAAATGTGAGGGTGATGTGCATAGGCGAGTAACAGCGGGAAACAAAGTAAACGGTGCTCTACATGCCATTGTGGCTAGCCAATTAGTGTCCAAAAAGGCGCGACTTGCTATACACAATGGTGTGTTGGTGCCTACACTTATGTATGGCAGTGAGTGCTGGGTATGGCAGAAGAAGCATGCAAGTAAAATTAATGCTGTTGAAATGCGTTCCTTGCGAAGTATGTGTGGTGTGACGCTGAAAGATAGAGTGAGAAATTGTGTAATAAGAGATAGATGTAAATTAAAAGAAGATGTAGTGACAAGAATAGAGAAAGGTATGCTTCGTTGGTTTGGTCATGTGGAGAGGATGAGTGATAGCAGATGTACGAAAGAGATATATGTTGCTAATGTGAGTGAAAGCGTCGGAAGAGGGCGCCCTCGTAGGACGTATGCTGATCAAATCAGTTGCGTCCTACAAAAAGGGGAGGTGCGGAGTACTCGAAACCGACGGGCATGTATAAAGAGATGTATGGATGTGCATGAGGCAAAAGAAGTATGTAAGGATCGTAGTAAGTGGCGCGCCCTGGTCTCTGCCTACCCCACTGGGAAAGAGGCGTGACGTTATAGATAGATAGATAGATATCAAGGTATATTATAATTATAGAAATATTATATAAAACTGAACAGCAGTACCTATATAATAACAACATAACCAAGCACAACCACTCCGACACAATTAATCACCAGTCTAAACAATATTTACCAACGTACTTAATGTACGGGCGTGCGTGTGTGCATGTGTGTGTGTGCGTGTGTGTTTGTGTGTGTGTGAGTGTGTGCGATTGTATGTCAAAGTGGAATGAAGCAGAATCTATTGTTCCAAACATTTGAAAAAACTGTTTCTTTTCCTGTATTTGTACATCCCCGGGATGTTTTTCTATATCCCCGGATAAACAAAAGAGTTTGTTAACTTCTTGACGTAAAAATGCTATCAGTACGCCGTCGCCGACTGAATCACCTGATGGAAAAGAAAGATGATTCGTGCACCGGATGGCACGTTAAGCCGTTGGTCCAATTGGTCTCTGGTGGTAGTAGTCGTTACATAAAAACCGCGTATGGTCTGAAAAACTCAGACACCAGGGCTTGCCCACACAATAAGAAGAAAAGTACGCCGCAGAGTTCGAGATTAAAGAACAGGCTACAGACTTTGACTTACGATGAAACTGAAACATCCAAGGCAAACATACAAGCACACACCCCCACACACACTTTACACCATCCACCCACACACTCTTTCACTTTGTTTTAATTGTACTTGTATATAACTAAAATATCGTGGACCTCGCTACTCAGGCTTGCCTCGTTTTTGGTCTACCGTTTAATGTAATAGTTTTAACGAAAAGTTTAAAAATAGACATTTATCTTTATGTTATCGAAGTCTGTCCTTAAAAAGAAGAACATTTTTTTACATATTAATTTTCAGCGGATTGGTAGACTTAACATGCTGAATTTCTTCTTCAGTGTATGCATGTTTTCTTACGATATTTTCCTTCAACATTTGAGAGCAGTCGGCACGCGTGGTGGACTAACGCCTATACACCTTCCCTGAAGCTCTAGTGTCCTGCAGTGGAACGTATATAGGGTCTTTCTTAATATGCTGACACTTTTTAAGGGGATGATTAGATCACCAAACTGAACAAAATTTTCTATGGGACCAACATCGAAATAGCGAAAAAAAATTCTGCAAGTTCATACGAAACTGCAAACCTACTCGAGCCAAATGTACGGGACATCTGATTTTTCTTTCGCGATTTCTATGTTGATCCCATAGAGAAAGTCGTTCAGTTTAAAGGTCTGATCATCCTCTTAAAAAAGTCTCAGCATTTTAAGAAGGACCCTCTGTATAGGCGGATGATTATGATGAGAGTTCCTTTTTTATTCTGCAATTTAATAATAATACATTATTTTACAAATATGAACCTCAATCACTGAAAAATCAACCAAAATTTTAGGTTAAATAACATGTCCTACATTTTTACAAACACATTTATAATTCATAACGTAAAACTAAGGTACCCTCGCTTGGCAAAATGAAAACAAAATAGAGTTTTAATGAAGTGAAAATAATGTACAAATTAGAACGCCTAACGTGGTAGTGAGAAGCTCATTACTTAGATGCTGAGCTTTTATGTTTGCAGCAAATTAGACTTGTCACTTAGAAGAAAATTAAGATAGCTTGAGTTTCATCACACCCGGGCATAGAACTACAGTAACGATCGGTATTACATAAACATTTTATTTTATAAGGTCTTGCAAAATTAGCTGAAACTGTTTTAAGGGAATGATTAAACCATCAAACTGAACAACTTTCGCTATGTGACCGAGATCGAAATCGCGAAAAAAAACAGCTGTCCCATAATGTCCCATACAAAACTACAAACTTAACTCGACCGAAATGTATGGGACAGATGATTTTTTTTCGCGATTTCGATATTGGTCCCATAGAGAATTTTGTTCAGTTTGATGGTCTGATCATCTACTTAAAATAGTTTCAGTTAATTTTGTTAGACCTGATATTTGTTTTTGTTCAGTTTTTAGGGTTCCGAAGTCAAAAACGAACCCTCATAGTTTCACCATGTCGGTCCGTCTGTCCGCGACTTAGCTCAGAGACGCTTAGTATTAGAAAGCTGTAATTAGGCATGGATAAACATATTTATCATACCGACAAAGTGCTAAAATAAAATCTTGAAAAATATTTTATTTTAAAAAAATCTCATTCCCACTTCACGTGTAGGGGAGGTACTACACGTGAAGTGGGAATGAGATTTTTTTTTCTCGTGTATCCCAAGTTGTGGGATATCGTTCGATAGGTCTTTTTAAAATACTGTAGGTACGATCCGTTAGCAAAATAAAGTTTTAAAGTGAAATTTTTTGTTAGAGTCAAGTGTGCCCCTCTGCCAGCTAAACGGTTGTTTCTGAATATGTGAAAAAATTCAGGGCAATACTATATATAACGAAATTAAAGGGAAAACTATCACCGCTTAGTAGGCTTTACTAATTTACGAGTAGTAGTCGACCAACTTATAAAATGTACTTTTTAGACTTTATTTGCCGTTAAACCGTAGTAAAAAACAAAAAGCCTACTTCTAAGTCCGTATATTGTGACGGGCTACTACAGAACACTACCCTGCACGTGACCCGACACGCACTTGACCGGTTTTTATTTTTTTATATTTTAGCGAGTTTTGAACATTGCTCTTCAGGAACAACGAACTAAAACTGCTATTGCGTAGGAAATCTGTGTTATAGAGTTAGTAGAGAAGATTGCGGCCACTTTGATCGTGAAAAACAGTTTATGTACATTTACTGCAAGTTCAAAAAGCTAAGCCAACTGCCATACAAAATAACATCCGGCAGAAAGCGGTGGAAAAATTGATAATGACGATTTTAATGGGCTTTGCTTCCAGCTAGGTACCGCCTGAGCGCCTTCAGAAGTCACTGAATGAACCATTTTAAGCAGACAATGCTTCGTCTGACGACCTCCTTTGTTGGAAAGAAAGCGCATTGTCGAATCTTAGACAGAGTTGTATGATTTGTAGAAGTTGCAGGTTTGATTCTTCGCCTACATTGTTTGAGCCTCTGAGAGACACATTTTAGTAACTTGTAAGGTAGATCGGACGAGATTATAACCCGTGATCTAAGAATCCTTAGTTTGCAAGAGATTGAAAAATTTGGAAAGTACCAACAGGTGTGTCTTAACACGTTCCGGGGCAGTGAACGAAACACAATAGAACTTTTATTGTTATCACGGCTATAATAGGCGGTCACTGTCCCGGAACGTGTTAAACCTCTAAAACCCTTAAAATACCTTGTTTACTTGTAGGTACTTGTTTGTAAACTGTTTATCTTATGTGTATACTGTGACAGTAAAGAAATTTATACATCCATTCCATTCGAAATTCCATGAAAGCATGTCTAAAAATCGGGTATTATCTTCTATAATTATAAAACTGTAAGTAATTGAAGCTGTGTCTGTATATGAAGATATTAACAAAAAAAAAGTTACGGTATGGTTTTTAGGTGTCCCTGATTCCATATCACCAATTTTTTTATTTTTTTCTTTCTGTTTGTTTGTGTGTTTGTTTGTTTGATTGAGCATCACGAAAAAACTACTAAACCGATTTTGATGAAACCTTTTTTTTTGATAGCTTATTATCAGACTTAAAATCAGGTGTATAATTTGTATGGACGAAGTCGCGGGTTAACGCTAGTCTTCTATAATTATAGTATCTATGATAAATAAAATAGGTGATTTATTTGTATTTATAAGTAACACAAACATAATATTATTACAGTATACAAGAATAGAATAGATCATCATAGAAGAGTCATCGTTATTATTTAGTACGAGTGTATCCAGCCTGCTTGCAAGCGTGCAAATATTAAGCATGTCAAATACAATTAATTTCACAAATTATTAGATTTAAATGACACAATTTACCTACAAAAATATACATCATGTCGAGCTAAAACTACTAATTTATAGAAAATTAAGTTATCATTATCACAGACATCTATGTATCTATCAATCAGTCAAAAATTTTAAACAACCAAACAACACAACAACATGAAATTAGAAGAAAAAAAAAGTAATAAAAGTAGTCACAATAATACATTTAATTAATGTCAAGCAATAGATAGCCGTGTGGTGTCGGCTAAGAATCTTTGACAAGGTTGTCTACCCGTTAACATTACGTTTGAAATGCTTAAGTGATTTAATCTAGTTAAAAACGTTTAAATGACTCCTTGTGTTGTAAATTGTGGTGCTTTAGTTGTAATAAGTGCATAAAAGTGTTATTTGACTATTTAAATTGAACTGGAATCGGAACTAAAACCGTAAATATGCAACAAAAATTTTTGTGATATTGTGACGAACAACAGCTGACGCCATTCATTACGACTGCGCGCAAACGAATCCCGCGGTTGTGTACAGTGCGGACGGGTCATTTTTGCGTCCGTTCCACCACCGGCTCTCTAAGTGTAGTGATTATTGAACAGAAGCGACATATTTTTATTTTTACCTTAAGTTGTCTCTCAGAGGTTTCTTCTTAAAAAATTTTATTTAATTAGATATTTACGACATCTAATACCACTTGAGGAACCTGGTGGTTATTAATAAAACAAAAACGATGGGGTTAGGTAAAGATATATGTACAAAATGTCACAAGAAATTACCCAAGAGATACTTTATTAAATGCAAACAATGTCATAACGCGTTTGATTTGGACTGTGCAAACATATCATCAAAGTTATTCGATTTAATGAAAAGCAAATCTAACTGGCATTGCAAGACATGCAAAATAGGTACTATGTCAACAAATTCTAAAATACAAAGGGAATCTCAAAAGGCTACTTCAACACCGCAAGCAGAGACAAGCAATAATTTTGTGACCTTGAGAACTAAATACAACGTCGAAGTCGAAAACACCTTTGAGTCTTTACCCGGTGACGACGACAACAACTTACCTGAAACGAGCTCAATCCTATCTAATACATTATTCAATAGAAGTTGCCCCGATATTACTCAAAACCTATGTGAAGAAGTAGATACACTTAGAATGAAATTGACTGAGACACAAACACGATTAGACATAGCAGAACAGGAAATCGAGAACCAAACTTCTGAAAACTTCGCACTGAAAGAAACAATCTCCAAATGTGAAGCAAAAATTGATATGCTAAAGAAATTATGTATAACTACCCCAAATAGGGAAATACGTTCGAGCAATATTGGTGAAAACTTAAACATTATAGCAACATTAAAGAATGATATTGAAACTTTAACATCTGAATTGGAAAAAGCTCGTGAGTATATATTAGAATTGGAAAATAAACTATTACAATTGGAATATAATGATGATAATGATGATGATAATGATAATGATGATAATTCATATGAAGATATACACGAACGACATATTAACGGTAAGAATTCTGAATTAGATAAAAAGATCTGCATTATAAGTGCTAACAACAGCAACAAAATTCTATCAATCGCTGAAGACAGAATATCTGGAAACCACAAAGTGTGTCATTACATTACCCCTGGTGTTGGTATCAAAAACCTACTAAAGGACTTACAATCAAAATTAAGTAACTACAATATGGATGATTTTTGTATCATACTTATCGGCGAGGAAGATTTTAAACAAACGAGTGACTATATTGCCATAATTAGGTACATAAGAGAGACTTTAAGTGACATCAAACATACAAACATACTTCTTTGTTCTCCAACCTTTAAGCTTGGCAATTTTAACATGTTTAACTCGAGAATAGAAAAATTCAATAATTTGTTATATCTGGATAATTTGCGTTATGAATATGTATACCTAGTAGACTCAAATTTAAATCTAGAATATGATCACAAGTTCTTTAAAAAACATTCAGGTAGAATAAATGATAGAGGCATGAGAGTGGTATTTGAGTCCATTAGAGATACCATTTTGTATTTTAAATCTGAACTTGCAAATGTAAATGAGAGTCCATGTAGCCATTTTTTTCGATAATGTAAGCTCAAGAATACAGAGAAATAACAACTACAATTCTGTCAACAATTTCTTGTATAATTCTATTAATATCTTGCATCAGAATATTAACGGATTGATATCAAAATCAGACAATGTAGCAGTGTGCATAAACGAAATCGAAAAGTCAGGTAAACAACTAGATGTTTTATGTTTTACTGAACACAACATGAAATCTGATGATGTGGATTTTCTGAAAATCCCCAATTTCAATTTGGCACATTATTACACACGTAAATCGAGGGATGGTGGATCATGTATTTTAGTGAAACCACATTTAAAATATAAAATTATTGATTCTATTTCACAATATAATGTGTCCAAGGTTCTTGAATGTTGTGCAATCAAACTAGAAGACCATAATCTAATCATCTTGTGTGTATATAGAGTGCCAAAAAACAAAAATGTGAATATATACTTCGATTTGTTCTTTGATAATCTAAATAATATTTTAAAGGCTCTGATAAGGAATAACAAGAAAATAGTAATCTGTGGAGATTTTAATATTAATATCTTAAAAAGAGTTAAATATAGTTTGCTATTTGAAGAATTACTACTAAATTATAATCTAAAAGTAACGTTCAGAGAACCAACGAGGCCCTGTAGTGGTTCATGTATCGATAACATTATTCATAACGTACATGGATCTAAAGGTGAAATACTAGAGCTAAGCGTCTCTGATCACAGCGCACAGGTTCTTAACTGTCCTGTCAAAAGGACTTGTGCATTATCGTGTTGGTATGTCATCAAGAGAGATTACAGCAAAGAAAACATGCGTAGATTCGGTGAGTGCATTGATAAACTCTCCTTCAATGAAGTAATGGAAATAAAAGATGCCAATGACGCTTTTAATGAATTTATCGATCTCTTTAAGCTCTTTTATGACCTATGTTTTCCGGAAGTCAAAGTAAAAATTTCTACTAGGGTAAAACCGAAGTGGATATCACAAGGAATCAAAAATTGTAGTAAGCGAAAGCATGCATTGCTATGGAAGTACAGACTATCAAAAAATATTGAAGATAAACACATATTTAAAACTTATTCTCAAAGATATAATAGAATCATTAAATTAACTCAAAAATCACAGAACAATTACTATATATTGAAATCCAAAAATAAGTCCAAAGCTACATGGGAAGTAATAAAAAATAGAAGGCAACATTTACCAAAATTAAATAATGTGACTCAATTAGTGGTAGATGATAGGAAAATCTCAAATTTATATCAGATAGCACAAGTTTTCAATGAGTATTACACAAAAATACCTGAGCGTATCAACAAAAATCTAGTCAATGTAGACAAAAATTACATTTTAAATGGAAGCTCAAAATCCTTTTTTCATGGCCCTACTAGCCCTGTTGAAATATGCAACATTATAAAATCCTTAAAAAATACTGCAAGCACAGGCTACGACTGTATTTCAACCAGGGTCCTCAAATATGTGTGTCTTCTTGTTTCTCCTATATTGAGCTATATTTTCAACATGTGCATAGAGCAAGGCATATTTCCGCAAAAACTAAAGACTACCATAATTAAACCTCTTTATAAAAAAGGTGATAAACATGACGTTAAAAATTATAGGCCCATAGCTTTAACTCCAATCATTTCCAAAGTTTTTGAAAAGGTAATTTCCAGTAAACTCTACAATTACTTTGAAATTAACAACCTTTTTTCAAAAGAACAAAAAGGTTTTCGTAAGAACAAATCTATCAATGAAGCAATTTATGAGTTTGTGACACTAATATACCCTAGAATGGATCGTAACCAAACAGTTTCTGCTCTCTACATGGACTTAACTAAAGCTTTCGACTATGTAGAGCACACAATTCTTTTGAACAAGCTGGAACAGTATGGTATAAGAGGCAACGCTTTAGACCTACTAAGATCATACCTCAGTGATAGGAAACAATTCACTCAAATAAACGAAATTTGCCTTAGATCAAAAATCGACAAATTATACTCATCAGAACAGAGGTTGGTAGAGTGTGGAGTTCCTCAAGGTAGTGTCCTGGGGCCTCTACTGTTTTTGATTTATATTAATGACATACCGAAGTCAACTAATCACCATATGATACTTTTTGCGGACGACTGTACTATTTTATATAATAATATTAATGACATGCATAATAGTTTGACATCTGTAAATAAATGGCTTCAAAATAATAATCTTCTGATTAATTTCGACAAAACTAAAATTATGAGCTTTAGACAATCGGATAGGCAGACCAATAACAGCTTGACTTATAATAATATAACTATTGAAGACGTGAAAGTTGTAAGGTTCTTGGGTCTCAACATTGACTCTAATATGAAGTGGCAAACACATATAGAGTCAGTATGTTCTAAAGTAGCGCAGTCATCCTATGCTCTCTATATGCTGTCAGGGAAGGTAAATAAAGAGGCTCTACTTATGGCGTATCATGGTACTGTTGAATCAAGGTTGAGATACGGAATTATCTTCTGGGGAAATGCTACTAACTGGTTGCGCGTATTTCGTGCACAGAAATCATGTATACGAGCTATGTGTAATTTAAAAAGGATAGATAGCTGTAGACCATATTTTGAAGAGCTTAATATTTTGACATTTCCCTCGCTCTACATATACGAGCTGGTAATTTATGTAAGACAGCACATAAACGAATATAAAAGAGTCAATAGAGCACGACTACAGGATAGGCTTTGTACTAGAACCTGGCTTGCTAAAACAGCACTGTACATGAAGGGTGTCCTCTACATGGCTCCAACTGTATATAATCATGTACCTAAATGTATAAGAGACATTGCATGCAATTTGACATTTAGAAAGACATTATGTAAATTTTTAATAGAAAATACATTCTACTCAGTTGACGAATTCTTGACATGGAAACCTAAATAATCATAGTTTTATTATATTGTATATCCATAATAATGATTGTAAATTTGTACGCCTAATAGGCTGATCACAGAGGTCTTCCTTAATTTATGTACCAACTTTTTGTAACCTGTGTTTCACAAATAAATGATTTTGTATTTGTATTTTGTATTTGTATTTGAATAGCACCATCCCATTTTCTCCCGTGGGTGTCGTAAAAGACGACTAAGGGATCTAACGGAGGATGGGCAGCAGCATCCTCTGAGTACACACATTCAATCCAACTGCGATCGCCAACCCGCCTGCCAAGCGTGGGGATTATGGCAAATCCCCCCATTTTGGGGGAGGCTTATGCCAAGCAGTGGACGTCTGTCGGCTGATATGATGATGATGAATAGATAGACAGGGACAGTACTAGATTTTATTTAAATATTCGTTGACGGTATAGAAGCAATTTTCCAAAAGCCCGCTTGTCAAGGTCTTTTTAAAAACATTTCCTTCTAGAATTTTAATGTGCTCAGGCAGTTTGTTTTTTTTTCCACTATTTACCATACATTTTATTAAACAAAATACATCACTCATATCCACAACAGGCTTCGTGATAGGTATATACATCACTCACATCCACAACAGGCTTCGTCAAAGAAAGTACATCACTCAGATCCACAACTCGTTTCGTCAATAAATACATCCTGAATATCTGCAACAAGCTTCGTCAGGGGGGACCTACAACCTATAAACCTCCTCCAAAGCCTCTCCCTGGGGGACGGTTCCAAGAACGCTGGCAGCATTCCCCCTCTGTATCGCCAAGCTTATGGGCTGATGAAGGTAACTGCCAGCCCTCTTATCACCAGTGGTCTCTATAAGGCGTGCTGAAATCTCTTTTATAAGCTGTTTTGCATCGGGTCCCCACGGTCCCAGGGTCTCCACTCCCAAGGGAACAAACATATACCCCTCTCCAATATCAGTTTGTTGAAAATCAATATGATCATGTTGTATGCATTTTTTCTATATATGTAAGTCTGACATGATGGCTGATACAATAAATTCACATATAAAACCAGAACGCAGCACCACCAATAGAACAGCATGTAATTTATTGTATGCTACAGCAGCAAATAGGTCCCAGCTCAACATAGACCTTGCCGAAAGCAGGGACTTGATTTTCAGATGAAACATTTGCTCTTGACCATTATGTTGCTGAGTTTCTAGTCACATTTTTCACTTTTATACCTTAAGAAGTGGAAGCAGGATTTCCAAAAAAAAAAAGATTAGATTTATTTTTGCATTACCTACTAAAATGTTTTTGAGTTTGACTTTAGTATCTCATGTGACCGTCAATGTAATCTTTACATATTATTGAAAATTTAATCAATATTTGTTTAGCTGTTGAAGACGAAAGTTATGGTTATCGAGCGCGATGAAACAGTGACTGAATGTAAGATTATGATAGGTGATGAAAGGCTGGAGCAAGTCAGTGAGTTTGTGTACTTGGGTTGTATGTTCACAAGAGACGGAAAGTACGACGGAGATATAGAGAGAAGAGTGAAAGCAGGAAATATGCTTAATGGAGCCTTGCACACCGTCATGAAGAGTCAAAATATGTCTAAAAAGGCTCGTTTGGCGGTTCACGACGGTGTGTTGGCACCAACTTTAATGTATGGAAGTGAGAGTTGGGTATGGCAGAAGAAGCATGAATCTAGAATAAATGCGGTTGAAATGCGCTCCCTCCGTAGTATGTGTGGTGTGACTTTGAATGACCGGTTACGGAATAGTGTGATTAGAGAAAGATGTGGTATGAAAGAAGATATAGTGACTAAGATTGAAAAAGGTATGTTGAGGTGGTTTGGCCATGTGGAAAGTATGAGCGAAAGTAGGTTGACGTATGAAATTACAAGGCAAGTGTGAATGGAAGGGTTGAAAGGGGTCGCCCTAGGCGCACGTATGCTGACCAAATCGGATGCGTACTGAAGAAGGGCCAAATAAAATGTACCCGGAACCGACGAGCTTGCATGAAGAAACTTATGGATGTTGAGGAAGCTAAAGATGTGTGTCAGAATCGTAGCATGTGGCGATCTGTTGTCTCTGCCTACCCCAGTAGTGGGACATAGGCGTGAGCATATGTATGTATGTATGTTGTTTAGCTGTTCTTTAAGTGAGGTAATACCTATTGCAATAAATAATTTTAATCGCTTCTACAACATACTCTATAATCTTTGCCAGTTTCCTAAAGGCAATTTAACTTGGAGTTTATTTTGCGGAACCGCCTTCATGCCGCTTTCTTGAGCGTGAACTCCTCTTCTATCCCATTTTCTGTTCATAATCCTACTCTAGATTGTAGCTCCTAATCCATTGCTCGATTACTATGCAAGGAAAGGGGCATAGACTATGGATAGTAAGCAATGAATTAAGTGCTAAGTGTGTTAAGCGGGAAATCATTCTGTTGAAGCAGAAATATGGGAGAGAGCATTGTGCTATGCAGTGCCACTGAATTGCACCTCTCTATTTAAGGAGTTTTATTTCGAATGCTTTCGGCTGGAAAATCGTAGAAAATGAAATCATTTTACTGTTTGGTTTCTAGTTTTTGCTTGGTGGATTATTAAATTTTTTCGCTTTATTCAAAGTTGCAAGAGCCCTCCGCTCATGGTATTTCGGTGTTTCGGAGAAAACAGCGATTTTGAGAAGTCGTCTTACTGGTTTATTATCTTGAGCGTGTCAGTGCTTTGGAAAATACGGTAACCAAATACATACATATATATAGGGTATAAATTTAAATACGCTACAACTTAAATACACTATGGGACCAGCATGGTTTTCCATAAAAATTGACAATAGCTACTCGACCCAAATGTTGATTTTTATTCGCGATTTCAATGTTGGGCCCATACTGAAAGTGGTTCAGTTTGACGATCTGAAGCACCTCCAATTTAAGTGTTCATCCTGTAAAAACTCACGACCATGTTCTATTTCGGCGTGGTTAAAAACTTAACCTAAATAAACTACATATAATTCATCAAGTCAAGTTAGATGAGGATTGAAAATAAGTTAGTTATTTGCAGTGGTGACAGGAGGCCTTGGCCCTCCGTAGGACTCCTTCAAGCTATACAGGATGTAGGTAACAAAACACCCTATTAATACTTAAGTGCTTCAGCCCATCAAACTGAACAACTTTCACCGTGGAGCCAACATCGAAATTGCGAAAAATGAATCATCTATTCTATACAAAACTACAGTAGGTGTACCGACTCGACTAAATTATATGGGACAGCAGATTTTTTTTCGCGATTTCGTATTTGGCTCCATAATGAAATTAGTTCAGTTTGGTGGTCTGAAGCACCCCCTTAAGTATTACTAAGCTGTTTTGTTACACCCTGTAAATATAAAGTCCCATAGTTATTATGCCTTTAATAAAGATAACGTTTGAACAAACTAAAACCTTTCGAAATCTGATCATACGGTAATAAAAGGCCTGTTCAAATCGAAACTTTAATATAATGGAGATAAAGTACATTGTGCAGAAGGTCCTCCGGGATGGAAGTAAGTCGCGGACCATCCAGCCGGACAATGTGCCCAGAATTGGCTCCGGGATTCAAGACAACTTGGGCATTATCTGGAGTTACGGGTGGTCTAAGTTAAAGATTTCAAACGTATTTGCAAAAAGCGCAGGATTTGTTTGGATTCAGTTTTGAGAAACACTTGTTGGGGTTGTTAAGGTGTCGTGCTTCTGTATTTGAAACGATCACCGAACTTAAACGAGGATTATGATTATGAGTAAAATTATGTATTGACGAATGTCTCAAAATTTCAGACAGCGTGTTGACTACCTATCATAACTTGCATCCACCAATCTGCTCTTGCTCCGAAGATGATGAATGATTCCTCTTTATTCCTGAAAGGAGACATTTTATCCTGCAATACGGAATCATACAGGTAAATCGGCTATCAATTGTCTACGTTTAAAACAAATTGCTATTTAACCGTAAGTTCTTCAAAAAGGAAACACAAAAATAAAAAACGCCATATGGCGAGAGAGGAGTTAGTCGTCCAATAGCTAGATGGACTGATGATATTGCTAAGATGAAAAAGCCTTGGATGGAATTGGCACATGACAGGAAAGAGTGGCATAATGGGCAGAAGTCCCCTGCAGTGGGTGGAGAAAAGCTGGTGATGATGAAATAAATAAATAACTTTTCACTCACCATATTTCGCCGATTCTTTGCCTTTTTTTTGTGTGTAAATGGTTCTACGATGTTCCTTCCTAGTTTTAAATATAGGAATGATGTTATCACGTACCCGCTATGCGCGAGGATTTTCACAAAGTCACATGAGAGTACATCAACGCCAAGAACAGAGTTGAAGCTATCACCGAAATCGGTCTGGACGATATGACTTACGGCTACGTCATAATCTCGCTCATTTCTTAAGACTCGTTCCACACTAGTGTAGCCACATCGCATACACACGCCGCAACACGGACAATGGGGAGCTAGTCGTGCGATATTAGTTGACTGTGCCGAGAATTGCATTATGAGGCCAGTAGAGGCCGCTGCCGGCTGACGAGCGTTTTTATTACACTAGTTTACAGTGGTGTGTTTAGATAGCAAAGGTTCCATTATCATTACAGAATTAAAAATCTAACTAAGGGTTGCATCAACAGGTAATTAAGCTTATTCTGTATCTCACACTGCTCATACTAATTACAGAGGTAGCATCATATTGCAACATGTTAAAGCCTAAATACGGTCCGTCCATTTCACACCTAGTATACAGCACTACGCTCCAAAGCTCACATGGCTGATGATGGCATAGGGAAAAATCGGCAAAACTAGAATGCAATTATATAAACAGGTTAGGAAAGCCTTTATACTTTTTAAGCCACCCTAAGTCTAGCAAACTAACCCTGAAACCAAAAAAATCCGACCTCTGTCGATCTAAGAATAGTGTAATAATCTATTTTGATATACTCAACTCAGCTTCAATTGAAATAACCTCAAACAAGAACATGAAGCGAAAAATTCTAGCACCGTCAACATCTCTGATACTCACTAGCTACCGTTTATGGCATCCGACCTTTGATCGACGAAAGAGTGTATCTGTATTTAGTGTACACATTCATGCACTGTAAAATGTGCTGCGTACCTATTGCTGTAATTGAAATGGGTTTTGAAAATTCATCTTTGACGCCGCAATCCGCAACAACTTCCATTGAGAGTTCCCACCATGGCCGTCAAACAGTTAAAACTTATGTATACACACGTCGTTAAGAAAAAGAAATCATTTCTTTGCCACAAACGACTACGTCGATGTCTTCAACGCTTTTTTAACGATTTTGGCAGATTGGATCTTTAATGAATGAATGAATGAAATATACTTTATTTACACCAAACACATAAATACAGTACAGAGCAGGTTACAAAAATAATCTTGCCATGTTGTTAAAATTTTTTGAAAATACCTCAAAGTTTCCATCTTTGTTTTTATAATTATTCTGTTCAGTCTATGGCGTCTCTATCCACAAGATGTAACTTATTCATTACTTTTTAACTACTACTACTAGACCATCTCCGTGGTCTAATGGTTAAATGCATTGGGCTCAGGAGGTCGTGGGTTCGATTTCCACGGGAGACACCTAGTGATATGTCACTTTGTTTGTTTTTCCCCAGTTGGTTAGGACTTTGCAGGCTGAATCACCTGATTGTCTGAAAAGAAAGGTGATCCCGATTCCCGTACTTGTACTTCGGATGGCACATTTCATTAAAAAAATATATTAAAAAATATTTATTTCAGATTATTCATCCATATTGTATAACTATGTTAGAATACTACAATAACCACGTCAGAGGCCGTAAGGCGGATTGAAAAAAACTCTGATACCAGGGCTTGCTTCCCAAACGATAAGAAGATTAATTTCAAATGTGAATTAATTTGTGCTCACGGTATATTGTAGCCAAGTTGTCTTAATCTTTGCTACAACAACCATATTCTAACAAAGCATAGCGTGTCAAGTGTTGGAAATTGTGTATTCTTTCGTACATACATACAACATCGGTAGAATTGGATTGGTCTATTCTTGACTGGAACCGTACACACTGTAATAATAGGCAACGTAGAGGGCTAAAGAAGAGGTAGAAGTCAAAAAATTTCGTAGTACGCAGTCCTGAAGTAGTGGACATGCATCTGCAGTAAGCATCATCTGGCGAGAGATCTAGGCAGATATTTTCAAAGCTATATCTTCAGGCAGTAATGGAGAGAAAAACATAGAATGAGAACTAAAGAATGTACAATTATGTAAACTCGTTAATTCATAAAAGATAAAGTATATTAAAGTCTATGGTAATGGTCAATATAAAAATAAAACGAGTTTGATTTTAATGAAGAATTGTTATCAATTTGTCTTATTCACTATCTTTCACAAACTACACTCCAAATTATTATGTTTACTTGCAGTGGTCTTGCTTGATCATATCACAAGCTTTCTCAGCAATCATAATAGTAGGAGCATTAGTGTTACCACTGGTTATTTCAGGCATGATACTAGCGTCAATAACACGAAGTCCTTTCACACCTCTCACCACCAATCTGTCTGTGAGCACATCGGTATGTTTCGGTCCCATGGCACAGGTACCGACAGGATGCCACAAGGTAGTTGACATGTTCAAAATGTAACATTTCCAGTATTCGTGTGATACGAATTCGTAATTTGAACATTCATCCAAGTCCAAGTCAACTACTTCTGACTTCACACACTTCATATATGGAGCGTTTTTCAATCTTACGAAATCAGCTACAGATCGGGCATGCTTATCCAAATCATTGTCATTACAATAATAGTTGGTGTAAATTAGTGGATCGTCATCTGGGTTTTTGCTTTTCAATTTTACTTCTCCTTTCGATTCTGGATGTAGTAAAGTCACCACAGCAAACACTGTCTCTTGCTTCTGAACAGCTTTTGCTGCTTGGATACATATGTCATCTTCTAACCTGAATACGTAAGAGCAGATTATGGTTGACAGCAATGTGCCTGTTGGGAATGGGAACACCAGACTTTGATAGTCAGGGATCGTAGCGTTACAGTCCAGAGCGACGTGTCCAACTAATACGGGAGTAGGGAATTTATCGAGATCTGTCAAAACTTGAACATTCTGAACAATTGATTTTAAATTTTTAGCGCCTGTGAGTTCAACCATGACTGTGGGATGATCTTGCATCTTTTTTCCGACGTTTGGTGAATCATGCACAACCTTTATCCCCATTTTGTCAAGATGTTTTTTCGGTCCGACTCCTGATAGCATCAAGATTTTAGGACTGTTGATGGCACCGGCTGACAGAATTATTTCGTGTTTAGCCTTCAATGTTATAATTCCTCCATTTTCTAACTTACATTCTACACCAACTGCTTTTTTGTCCTTATTAAAGATAACTCTTCTTGCAAAAGTATTTTTCAAAACAAACAAGTTTTTACGGTTTTTCACGGGGCTAAGGAAAGCTCTGGCAGTGTTTTGACGAACTTTGTTATCGATGGTAAATGGTGGCGCCGAATAACCGAGCTGCTCACATCCATTGGTGTCTAGTAAAATTTTATGACCAATGGCCTTGAAGGCATCGAAATATTTTTTTGTCCTATCTTTCCACTCAGGTCTTGTGACTCCAAGATACCCACATGTGCTGTGCAGTGCACCGGAGTCACTTTCCATGATGTCTTTGTCGTTGAGGCGTTCGCTCTTCTTGAAATAACGCAGAGCAGATTCCCAATCCCAACCCTTGTTGCCCATATCTGACCAATTGTTGTAGTCTTGCTTGTTTCCTCTCACGTAGAACATATAGTTAGCCCCACTACTGCCTGATAACATTTTGCCCCTGGTCAAGTGAATGTTTTTGGTTTTGTGTGCTTGGCTAGAGTATTTGTCATTTACAGTGAAATAATTCCAGTCAGCCTTGGAGTAGTCTACAAAAGGGAATAATCCGGGAATCTGTGAACGATGAGAAACGGGGAGATACTTTTAAGAGAGCATAGCTATACGTGATAGGTAGGTGTTTGGTATGGCTAGCTGTTCACTAGTTTGTGTCGTGGCTAACAGGTAAGAATTAGCTTTTTTTTTCTTAAAATGATGGATTATAGAAGAAAATGCAAATATAAGTAGGACTTACAACAGCATCTATGGGAGGGTTATCGCCAGCTTCGATCAGACAAACTTTCCAGTCACAGATCTCAGTCAACCTGTTGGCGACCACGCATCCTGCTGACCCAGCACCCACCACTATAAAGTCAAATTCTTGACAATCTGAAATGAGATACAAATCTTTCAAGTTAGAATTGTAGTCGTGAGCAAATAATGATATGCTTCTGCATTTTTCGATCGAGGGCATGTCGTCATATTTTCTGTTTTTAGTCCTGTATTTTGCCACACGCATAAAAACACTACTGGCCGTATGCATTTGGTTCATTTGCGTGTAAGTGTCCGTGCAGAAAGGGAATAATATAATATGGGTTTTATTCTGAATACCTAGTAACACAAAAACTACTATGGAAGTCGATAAGGCTCAATCTTTTCTAAATTCACACCCAGATAGCAGCCGCTGGTTATTTTAACTCCCAGTTATTGATAGCTGTAGACTGTAGCTAGAGGACTTGTAGCGCCGCCATTATTTGAGCCTCTCTAATGATACTGTGTAACTTAGCAATGAAGATTTAAGTTTATCATGAAACGCAACTGAAACTGCTCACCGCTTTACTGCCGACCGCTGACATCTTAGTGTGAATTGAGTTAAAGGGTGCTGTCTTAACTGCGCATGTCCTGAGGGCCTAAGACGAGAAGACTACTCTGCCGCACGCTTAATCACGCTGCCATGCTTGACCATCTGAAGTTTTTCGCTATGCTAGTATTATTAAAAGCAAATCAAGTCACCGTGAACTGAGGCCTGTCGTGGGTACTTCTTGGCATCGATTTTGAATGAAGACAGAGCAGTCAGCACCAGCTGGAATAAGGAGATAGCTGGCGGTAGTAGCGCTACCTCACCCCGCGCCGCTATATCGCATAACCCTGATACTTGAAATGAAAATAATAATGTAATTAGTAATTTATTTTTCAACTGGAAATTTTTTTCTAACTTATGTACGTAATAAGTAACGGAATGCTCTCTACGGTAAAAGAAAACATCGTGAGGAAACATGCATACGCTAAAAAATAAATTCTGATGCGTATATGAATTTTGAAGTCTACTAATCCACATTTCGCACGCCTGGTGGACAGTGCCCATATGCTCCCTGAAGGTAGACCTGTATCACAGTATAAGAAAGAGTACAAATGTATAGTACGTGATGTGCAGAAATGAAGAACTCGTGGTCAAGAAAGATTCATGCCTCCCAGAAAACAAAACAGGCAGAGGATGTCCTTTTTTAACGTGGTGGACCAGTATGATCAAAGTTATTCAAACGACAACCCAAGATAAACTGGCGAGAGCCGACCCTACCAGACCAGCAAAGAGAAAGAAGAAGACTACACACATTACGGACACTCTGCCTACAACTAATCTACAACAGTAATAGGCAATGGCATAATTTTATCTCACTCGCACTTAATGTAACGTAACTGTAACGCCTGGTATTATACAAATAAAATGGAAATAATATTAATTATTATATCGATCAAATGATCAACCAAATCAGCCTATAATCCAAACCTCTGCTTGACATAGGTCTCATTTTTATTGTGCCACTCACGGTTCGGTTCACGGCTATTTTGAATAATTCAAAAAAAATAATTACTTCTGCCATTAATAAGTCTAATTGGCTCCATTTCTTCAGGAATCTTTCTTTAGTATACTTCAGTATACAGTCATCGTAACAACATTGTTTTAATAAGTGTACATATAATTAAACACGCAGACTCGTTTTCTTTTATTATAAAGATGTTATTATTTAAAATATTGTGTTTACATTTATTGACAAGTGCATACACAACAGGTTTAAGGTTCCGCACATTATCTTAATGTAGGTAGGTAGGTAACGTATTATCTTCACGTTCTAAATACCGCAGTGTCTCAAGACTAAAGTCTTTGACAGTGTTGACGCATAAAATAACATATCAACGCGAAATGTCTTAAACACGCAAAATTACCAGTGTGTACTGCCAGTGATGATGTACGGGCCTGAAACGTGGTCACTCACAAAGGGTGAAAGTCACCTAAAGGGCAATACACAGGGCTATGCTCGGAGTTTCCCTGCGAGATCAAATCTGACATGAAGAGATTCGCAATAGAACCAGAGTAACCAACATAGCCAAAAGAATTTCTAAACTAATGCGGCAATGGGCGGGGCACATTACTCGCAGAACCGATTGTCGATGGGGCCTAAGAGTACTTGAGTGTCGACCACATACCGGAATGCGCAGCGTGCGTAGGCCGACGTGGACCGACCGCCTGGTGAAGGCGACGGGAACCCGTTGGATGAGGGCAGCGCAGGCCCGGTCTTGAGGCCTATATCCAGCATTAGACGTCTATCGGCTGATATGATGAGGTAGGTAACACGAAGTTGAGTGTGTATTGGAGGCATAAACTAAAACATTACAGAAATCGATGATCATTTGATTCAGTGGACTATATTCTCGATATCGATTTTATAGCATATGCTCAAGGCTATATTCCAGAGGGTAGTCAGAGATATTTTGAAAAGAATGGTGTGTGAGTATTTGGCCATCACGCGTACCGATGCGAATCGGTTGACTTCACATACGCATCACTTCAGCGCATGCAGGTTTGCTCGCGATGTTTTGATTTGAGATCTATCGGTATTACGTACAGTCAGCAGCAATAAGTTGTATACACTTAAGCACTACGACGTAGAACAAAAGTGAATACATCTTTTTGCTGCTGGCTAACTGTAACACGACACCAATGATTTTCTCTTATAATAGTATACGGAACCTTAATTAAAAAAAAACAGAAAGATAAGTTTGTTATTTAATATAATAAAGGTTAACACAATACCATTTTATTCTTATTTAAATTATATTATACTTTAAAAAATATTATTATGAAAGAAAAAAAATAATTATTCTTTATTTACACAATAAAAACAAAGCTGAATTAAATGCGTCATTCGCTATGTAAATGTAACATTGACCTTGAACTAGACTGTATTTATTTATTAACTCCCTTCATATTCATAGCCCAAAATATTACTAAAGTGGCAATGGGTTGGGCACATTGCTCGCAGAACCGATGGCCGATGGGTCCGAAAAGTTCTCCAGTAGCGACCGCGTACTGGAAAGCGCAGCGTGGGTAGGCCCCCCAGAAGGTGGACCGTCAACTCCGGTAGATGAGGGCATCGCAGGACTGGTCGTTATGGCGATCCGTCCTTTTGCTCCCCCAAGGACGGACCGCTTATGTCCAGCAGTGGACGTCCATCGGCTGAGATGATGATGAATCAATGTCTCTAGTACAGCCAGCGAACTAAAATACTATAGAAGAATAACTTCAAACAAAATCGCCTTGCAAAACGGCCCCGCCAATGTTCATAACCTATATTTAAATCTTTATATATTTATGGCTGCCAGCCCTAGCTGCCAGCTCATACCAAATTCGATCTTACCTTATCGCTATAGATAAAATAAATAGGAATTACTCATAGAGATAGTAAGTACTACGTATGGAATTACTATACGTCCTAGACGAAGAATTTTTGAAGCTATACGTCGTCGTTATGACAACTGACACCGGCGACAGGCTGGCCAATATGTCCGCTTTGACGCAGCGACGTGCGGCAGCATCCGCTGTTTGGATGACGTTGAGGCTGTCGCCCGATTTCCAATAGCACGTTGATTTTAGTTTTTTACCCTGCCCACGTGATTGGGGTTTGCATGGTGTAATTTTTTGATCGGAATGCGTAGTATTGTCACGGATACTGTGAAATGACGCAGTATTGATTTAACAGTGAAAAGTGCGGAACAAAAAGGAAGAAAAGTAAAAGTGGAAAAGTACTAGTGAAAAGTAAAGTGCAAAGTAAAGTGAAACAGTGAGTAGACAAGTGTCAGTCTATTGCAGTGTAGTGTGTGTCGCGTGTCGTGACGTCATAGTGTCGCGTGTCGTGACGTCATAGTGCCGTGCGTCGTGACGTCATAGCGTGTCGCGCGTCGTGACGTAGTGAACAGTGAAAGTGGTGAGAGGGGAAACCCTCTGGTCGGATACACCAGGACTGAGGCATGCGAAAGAACTTGTGACCGGCTTTTCAAACAGACATACCTCAGATGCCATCAATTCAAACCGCAACGACTTAAGGCTCTTAGTACGAGCCTTAACAGGACACTGCAAGTTAAACAAACACCTACACAGAATGGGGCTTGTAGACTCACCCACTTGCAGATTTTGCTGTGAAGCAGAGGAAACGCCCATACATCTCCTCTGCGAATGCGAAGTGCTCATTCACAGCAGGAGTCGCCATCTAGGTGGATACATAATAACACCTACTGACATCAGGGACCTCCCCTCCAAAAGCATAACACGGTTCATGAAGTCCGTGGGCCTAGGAAATGACCTTTAGGTCTAGGGTGACAGCTACAATAGATCTATCTAGGTCGCAGTAGCTATTGGGTCATTGACCAAGCCCTTATAACCAAATAATAATAATAAGAGAGGGGAAACCCCTGTGAGGAGGACTGTGAAAAGGGGAACCTCTGCGAGGTGGTCCGTGTGTAAGTGTGTAACCCAATAAACTCTGTAAATAAATTGGACTTAGCGTTTCACTCCAATCCCGTAACCCGTCGCTCGTAACAGTATTCCAGTACGCTGAGTACAGCCGATAGTATATTGTGGCCGCGATTTATGGCTGTCATGTATTTTTAGCCTTAATTACAATCCCCGTACGTCCGCCGTGCTCGAACCTACACGACCGTCATATATCTCGTCTGGGACAATATTAAATTATTTAGGTCAAGGAAAGGTTTCGTTTTGAGGAAGGCAGGGTCCTTGTACTTTGTATGAAAGTATGCTGTTTGTGAAAATTTAATTTCCTGCATGCATGCTCAGCTCGGAGTTTGGGCAACTAGTGAAATGTGGATAAACCAAAATGCCGAATTGCCTGGTCTTGATAATGGTACGCTATTTAATTAAATGTTGTATTTATTATGTTTTATTTACAAGATTATAATTGTAGAGTTTCTGGTTTCAAAACACCTTCGGTAGAGTAAAAAAATGACGTCAAATAGCTATCTGTTTAATATTAATTTTAATATAAAATTTTGAATTATTGAAAGTCTCTCCTTCAAATCAGCAATAGAAAATAATCAAAATTCTAATCGAGATAATTCGATCATGATTTTGAACGTGAGAGTTTAAAAAATGGCTATCCTAGTAGAGTTACCGCATCCGATTATCTGATACCGTTTATCACCTTTTAAATTTTGGTTCATTTTATATGTTTCAGTTTATTTTCATTGGTCTGAAATACCCCTAGTAGTTACAGTAAGACCTCCGGATATAAATTTATATGCGTTACAACATGGAACAGGGTGTTTCAGAAAATCAAACTGATCAACTATTTACGACCAACAATGAAAGTGCGATAAAAAAATCTGCTGTTTTTTGGTCAAGTGGCATTTTCTATGGAACAGCGGTTGTTTTTCGCGATTTCGACATTGTCCCCATAGTGATAGTTGTTCACTTTTATGATCTGAAGCACCTTGTTTGATATGTAATGCATTTTAGTTTTCAACCTGGGGTCCTATTTGTAACCCGATCAAAATCAAAATTTTTATTCAAAATAATTTCACATAGATAGCTTTTTGACGTGTTTTTTTGACTCTACCACCGCGGCGGAAGTTGTTTCGTTGAGAGAAGATGCGGCCAGAAACTCTACAACACACATCTTTTAAACAAAACAAAATATACAAAGTACAATTAAAATGCAATATTGCATAACATTGAGTAACATTGTAAAGACCAGACATCTTGGTCATTCAAATAGACATCCAGTTTATAGTAGTCTTTTTTACAGAGGACTTGATTAACATGAGACTTAAACTTTTTGTCTGGTAAGTTTAGAATATCCTCTGGTATCTTATTATAATAGCGTATGCAGTGCCCCATGAGAGATGTGTGTGGGATTACTAATTTATTTTTATTTCTTGTATTGTAATTATGAACGTCACTGTTTTTGGGATCCAATTAAGGTTTCAATTAATGTAATTCATTTTAGTAATCAAATCGACATGGGGGTTGTTGACAGTTCTTAGCGATACCGCCTCTTAATTTCTGACAGAGGATAATTATTATTCTGATCACAAAAATAAAATCTAGTACAGTCATAATTTATAATTGGAAACTTACACAATAGCCCGATTGTTTAATTACCATATGTATGTCCTTCTTAATATGCTGACTCTTTTTAAGGGGATGATCAGACCGACAAACTGAATAACTTTCTCTATGACACCAAAATCGAAATCACGAAAAAAGAATCAGGTCTTCAATACAAAACTGCAAACCTACTCGAGCCAAATGTATGGGACATCCGATTTTTTCTTCGCAATTTCGATGTTGGTCCCATGGAGAAAGTTGTTCAGCTAGACATTAGTCTATTGAGAGAAGAACTGAATCGGGATTCATATAAGTGTAATTGCTCCATAGTTTCAATTACCAGATAGTTGAAATTACAAGACTCCACCTTATCTAAAATGTAAGTAATACCAATTTCATGTTTAATTTAGCATAGGCGTTGATCCCAGATATTCAGTCAATGGTGAAGGATAATAAACAGTTTTGTGAGAGCTTCAATCTAGGTAGGAAATTAGGTCGTCAATCTTGGTAACATGGGGTAGATTGATTAAAAGCCTTAAAGGGCTCGGGTGTGAACGTACTCGGTATATATGGCAATGTGTCTTTGTATCGTAATTCCATAATAACTTGAAAAGATAACCGGATATTTAGCCCAGTCATTTTATGGTTTGAGCCGGGACTAATTAGTTATAAAATTTTTTTTTCGGTGTAATATTGAAGAGCCAATTTGAGCCTTGAAATGTACCAAAATTTAAAAAAAATCACGTCAGCAACAGTTCCAATTTTAAAAAATAGCGTAAAAAATTTTTTTTGTACATATTTAGGGCATTACCATTATACATACTACAAACATGGTGTGAATATTTTTGTCAACTTAGAAGGTTTTGAAAAATACATTCGTATTTTCTAATAAAATACCTCATGTTTAAATTTCATTGCCTATTTCATTGCTCAAAAATGATTTATATTGTTAAATCTAAGTCAAATGAGTGCATTGGTATTAATATTAATAATTTAAAATATTTCTGGGACACATAATTTTGATTTCTATGTTGCGCAGCGATTTTTTTTAAATATGCTTTAAGATAGTCCTTTTGTCACCTAATGGTTCTGGTTACAGTTTAAAAGACCAATTAGTAATTACTCCCTACCCTGCCTAATAAAACTCCGTAAAATGACTGGGCTAATTCATTAGCAGTTTAGTCGAGATCGTGACTATGGCTATAAAACTTTGGACACAAATTAACAAGACACTTTTTTTTATGTATACGCAACTAGCTATTAATCAGTGAATAATAGCTTAATAACTAACAAAATTTAAGGGTTTATTCAGACAACGAAACCAAACAACTTTCCTTATATGGAACATGAGAGAACAATCATTTTTGGACCTCCATTGAAAATCGATCGGCTGTTTGGGAGGTCCCAAATGTGTGATTGCCCGAACACAGGGTGTGTTTTAAAATTTAGTTTTCAGTTTAGTTTAGTAATTAAAAAATAAAACAACGAAAAGGGGATTGGAAACAAAGTTTTTTTTAATAAACGAAGTGAGGTATCGTTGGATAGGTCTTATCGAATGGAATAAAACTCCCTTATAAACAAAAGCGTTTCAAGCAATTCTTCTGTTTCCAAATATCTGCGCTCAAAGTTAAAAAATAGGGCGTACCCCCTACATTGTATCTTTTTTTACAGTAGGTCTGGGCAACGAGTATGGGCAAGGGAATTGTCGGTAGACCAAGAATCTCCGAAAGAGTGGACAAGATTGCCAAAGCGTCGACCGACGAGAGTTAGACAGACAGAAACGAGCTAACTATAAACAACCTCCAATAATAGAAAGGAACCCGATGAGGAATGCGCATAAATAATGTACAATTTTGTTTATAAAATCTCACTTTTTAAAAGTACAAAGGAATACAGTACATGTTTGAGTTTATCATTCTAAAGTGTTAAAACAACATGCAGGTCATAATCTGCAATATTTACCTATCCAATGTTTCATTGCTGAATATTTTTCATGAATTTTAGTGTTGAGTCAGTCTAAATTACGTTCATTTACCGTGATCTTGCTTGATCATATCAGAAGCCTTCTCAGCAATCATAATAGTAGGAGCGTTAGTGTTACCACTGGTTATTTCAGGCATGATACTAGCGTCAACAACACGAAGTCCCTTCACACCTCTCACCGCCAATCTGTCCGTGACCACATCGTAATTTTTTGGTCCCATGGCACACGTACCTACAGGATGCCACAATGTAGTTGCCATGTTCAAAACGTAACATTTCCAGTATTCGTGTGATTGGAATTCGTGATTCGAACATTGATCTAAGCCCAAGTTAACTACATCTGACTTCACGCTCTTCATATAAGGAGAGTCTTTCAATCTTGCAAAATCAGCAACAGAACGAGCGTGCTTCTCTAAATCATTCTTATTAGAATAATATTTAGCGTAAATCAATGGATCCTCATCTGGGTTATTGCTTTTCAATTTAACTTCTCCTCTCGATTCAGGGTGGAGTAAAGTCAACATAGTGAACACTGTCTCTCGCTTTTTAACCGCTTTTGCTACTTTTACACATATTTCATCTTCTAACCTGAACACGAAAGAGCAAATCAATGTTGAGAGCAATGTGCCTGTTGGGAATGGGAACACAAGACTTTGATAGTCAGGAATCGTATCGTCATCGTCAAGAGCTACGTGTCCAACTAATACGGGAGTAGGGAATTTGTCGAGATCTGTCAAAACTTTAACATTCTGAGGAATTGATTTTAAATTTTTATCGCCAGTGAGTTGAACCAGAACGGTGGGATGATCTTGCAGTTTTTGTCCGACGTTTGGTGAATCATGCAAAACTTTTATTCCCATTTCATTAAGATGTTTTTTTGGTCCCACTCCTGATAGCATCAAGATTTTAGGGCTGTTGATGGCACCAGCTGACAAAATTATTTCTTGTTTAGCTTCGAATGTAATAATTCCACCATTTTCTGACTTACATTCTACACCAACTGCTTTTTTGTCCTTATTAAAGATAACTCTTCTTGCAAAAGTATTTTTCAAGACAAATAAGTTTTTACGGTCTTTCACGGGGGTTAGGAAAGCTCTGGCAGTGTTTTGACGGATTTTGTTATCGATTGTGTAAGTTGGCGCCGAATAACCAAGTTGCTCATATCCGTTGGTGTCTAGTAAGATTTTATGTCCGTTGGCCTTGAAGGATTCAAAATATTTTTTCGTCCTGTCTTTCCAATCAGGTCTTGTGACTCCAAGATATCCGTCTGTGCTGTGCAGAGCAGCGGAGTCACTTTCCATGATGTCTTTGTCGTTGAGGCGTTCGCTCTTCTTGAAATAACGCAGAGCAGATTCCCAATCCCAACCCTTGTTGCCCATATCTGACCAGTTATTGAAATCCTGCTTATTTCCTCTCACGTAGAACATATAGTTGGACCCACTGCTGCCAGACAACATTTTGCCTCTGGTCAAGTGAATGTTTTTGGTCTTGTGCGCTTGGCTAGAGTATTTGTCATTTACGGTGTAGTAGTTCCAGTCAGCCTCTGAGTAGTCTACGAAAGGGAATAATCCGGGAATCTGTGAACGACAAGAAACGGGGATATACTTCTTATCATAGTATTCAAACTCAATATATTATGCCATGTACCTACCAATAACATTTTCGAACTAACGTAATACTGACTGCTCTCAAATGGTGAAGTAAAACATCGTGAAGAAACCTGTATAATGTTTAGAAGAAATTCTGATTGAAATCTAACTCCACTAAATCAGTAGTGACGATAAAAGCTAAAGATGAATCAGAACATAAAGGGATGGAGCATAATTCTATATTGGACTCTACTGTAGAACTGCTCAAAATATTCCCTTCTAGAATGAAAATAGATCTTATGTTGTGGAGCTGAGCGACTGTCCAATTCAGACCGTAGTCGCAATTACCTACCTTTTAAAAAGTATAGCAAAAGTGGCAGATACGTGGTGATAGGTGTCTAGCTTTAAACCAGTTCATTGTTAAGAGGTAAGAATAGGTTTCTTTTTCACATGTTCTTCATACAAACATACATAATTCTCCCACTTGTCTCCCACTGGGGTAGGCAGAGATACCGGAACCACCTGCTACAGTCCTGACAAACCTCTTTTGCTTCATCTACATTTATTAGTCCTTCTATGCATGTTTGTCGATTTTGAGGAGATCTGATCTGGCCCTTGATCTTCCTCTGGGTTAAAAAGATGGCTTATGAAAAAGAAATAAATATAACTTACAACAGCGTCTATGGGAGGGTTATCGCCAGCCTCTATCAGCAATACCTTCCAGTCGCTGATCTCTGTCAGCCTGTTGGCGACCACACATCCTGCTGACCCAGCGCCCACAACTATGAAGTCGAATTCTTGCCCATCTGCA
The DNA here is from genome assembly GCA_927399405.1 of Agonopterix arenella. Classification (NCBI taxonomy): domain Eukaryota; kingdom Metazoa; phylum Arthropoda; class Insecta; order Lepidoptera; family Depressariidae; genus Agonopterix; species Agonopterix arenella. The sequence goes on along the minus strand of OV656704.1, from coordinate 15,883,234 downwards.
TTGAGATACATATTATAATTTCATTATGCTTAGAATTTTCTTGACTATCTCCAAGGGCAATAGTCATTAGTATATGCGATGCTTCTAGCCAATCGGTGGCATGCCATTTCATATTTTTTTAGCTTTTTCACACCACATTAATATCTGGAGTCTTATCTGTTGTCAAATTTCGTAGTGCGTGTGTGGAGAAAGCGAATGCGCGTTAAATCTTAGATGGGTCCTAAATGATTCCTAGGTCAACAGCCTGCCCAAACTGTAAGATATTGAAGGATTGCGTGATAACTGATCGTGTTCTGGGGGCCTAGCATGATGCACGAAATACTCTGTCTCGCGTTTTATGTGACTTGGATGCGAGCAAATAGAAAGAGATATGCCTAGGTTTTCCGCTATGCAAAGTTATAACATAATCAATATTTTTTAAATATATGTCCCACTGCAGGTGACAGGCCGATGCTAGTACGTATTACTAAAAAACGATCGACTAACCTCTAACTGAGGCCTGTGACGGGTACTTCTTCTTGTCGATTTTCAGTGCAGACAGAGTAGTCAACGCTATCTGAAGCAAGTTGACAATCGGAGAGAGGAACGCGACCTCTCCCCGCGCTGCTAGTTCTTGGAAAAAATCTGCCACTTGGAAAAGACATTGAAATTATTAAATATTCAAGTATTTTACATTGAGTTCGTATTTTAAAAGCATCAAGCCCTGTATCCGGACTTTCGATGTTCGATATATCGAGACTGTTTCTGTCCGCACTTTACTGTAATAGAGTAGACATTGGAACGAAAACATTCACGCAATCGTGAAGTTTGAATGTGCGGGTAAGAGGCCCAGGATGCGAGAGACGGACGCGTGGGAGGTATAAGTGCTTATGTATCCGCATCCTCGCACAGCTTAGCGTTCGCACAATAGCGTCTTCTTCCAGACAACCATTGGATGGAAGAACTATTTGAAGAGACAAATGCTACAGACCTACCAGGGCAGGGCCAGCAAGGGTAAAAATCGTTTCCCCGATATCAAGAAAAGATTTTTGTTTATCTCTGTCTTAATTTTTTTTTATGTTGTGTATTTACTTTATTAACTGAACTCTCTCAACAAATAAACCAGTCCAATTGGTTTATTTGTTGAGAGAGTACTACATTTTAAATTAATTTATATAAAAACGAGCGTTAGTCCGCGACTTCGTCCGCACAAATTATATACCAGATTTTAAGTCAGATCATAAGCTATCAAACAAAAATTAGTTTCATCAAAATCGGTTCAGTAGTTTTTGCGTGATACTCATTCAAACAAACAAACACACAAACAAACAGACAGACAAAAAATCCAAAAATTGGTGAAATGGAATCAGGGACACCTAAAAACCATATCGTAACTTTTTTTTGTTAATATCTTCAATGTACAGACAAACTTCCTGTTAGTTTTATAATAGTATAGATATGTTGGCTGGTGCTGGTCCTCAGTCCCAAGACAGCAATCTAAAGAAAATGTATATCTAAATAATATCGTAAAATGTGTAATTTGGAAAAATTCTCAAATAATTACTTACTCCTTCCGTTAAGCGTAGCCAGGTCCGTTAAAATGGATCGTCGCAAGAAGTAAAATTTGTTCCGTCGATTTCTTTTATAGAAGAGCACATGTTTGTGTTACCAAAATATCAATTGATTTATTTTAACAGAATGGTATAACTTACCAAATAAAAGTTAATGTTAACTAACCACGCCCACTTTTCTTTTATTTAATATTTTTGTTGCTAATTAAAATCTTTACAAGTGCGTTTGATATTAAAGGTTTGGGGTTCCGAACACATTATCTTAACTTAATACGAAGTTGAGTGGAATTTTAAAATGCACGTTAAGGTGGTTTCAGTCCATACAACAGTTTGACGCACAATACGCGTAGACGGAATTAACAAAAGTAATAATTTATATATGGAAAAATAGTTTAGAAAATCTAGTTACCGCGTCACAAATAACATTTGCAATTTATAACATAATCAATTTTTTAAATTTTGTATGAAAAATTTCATTCTACTCATTGAGAGGATAGGCGGGCTGAAATGGAAATTTGGAGAATAGGTCACTTTTTCGACTTTATCTATTGGAAAGAGAACGAACGAGACAACTGCAGCTCGAACCGATTTTATTTACATAAAATCGACGAAATCAGCATTTCGTATTCTCCTGTTTCCTCCTCCAAAACAAAACTGATTTCATTAATTCTTTCAAGAATAATCAAATCAAATCAAATCAATCATAGGTACTTTATTTTACACCAAAACATAAACTGTAAAATACAGAGATAAAAATACAAGAGGCACGAAATACGGCGGTTTATCTAATAATATGAGAAAGACTTTGGCTATGTCTGTATATTTAGATTTTTTTTTATTCGTAAAATTTTTTTTCTTGATGTCTAAAAACGGGCGGTAAAATTGGTCATTTTCGAAGGTCCTTAGTTCTTACAGGGTGCTTCAGACCATAAATTTGAACAAAATTCACTATGGAGCCTACAACGAAATCGTAAAAATGGAATCTGCTGTTCTATAGGAAATGACAATAGCTAACTATACAAAAAAAACAGCTGTCGAGCCAGTAAAAAAATCGGGAATAGGCCCACCACACATTCCCACCGCTGTAACTCCTGTAAGCCAGGATCAACAGCGGCGACCATTCACAACACTGGACAATGAAGTACAGCGAGCCCGGGGGATGACTCTAATCTGTCTTGGAACCCGCAATGAAATAATCAAAGAAGATAGGAGGAGTAGGAAAACGAAATATCCGACTTCCCTCCATCGCAAACGGGAGACAGCAATAAGAGCCAATTCAAGAGATCTTTAGTGGCAGTGTTGAAGACACGACCGCAAAAGCACCAAAAATACAAAATAAAACAATAGGAACCTAACATTGTACTGAAACTATGACCTATTTTGCTTCCAGTAATAAGTATGGCAAAAACATCTGAACGCACGGAAGTTATCCCTAGTCGCAACAAGATCCATGTAGTAAGGGACACCAGAAAACGATTTTATTGAGTCAAGCATGGTCTGGCGCTCGGCGTACCAGAGCTCACACTCCCAAAGAATATGATGAGCGGTTTGTTCGAACTCCTTACTGTCAACAGAACATTCACATAAAGGTGACGCAACCAATTTAAAATAAAATAGCTTTCCCTTAAAGTTACCATGTCCAGTAAGAAATTGGGCTACGCAGTGATCTACCTCTAGCCACGCTTTGTCTAGACGATCGCGAACAGATGAAAAAAATTGGTATAGATGTCGACCCTTTGTAGACCCTTGCCACCGTAGTTCCCAGTCTAATAAAAGTTCATCAAAGATGTTGCAATCAAAGTTAAATAGTTTACTAATTCTATTTCGGTCGCGAGGTTTTAAGAAGTTATGACTAAATTTTCTTGAACGAAAGTAATTGGCCGCGCGGCGTTGTATTTCCAAGTCTACGGGAACCGTAGACTGTTCCATACTACTTTTGCTTTGAAACAATAATTTTTACAACTATTACGACGGTGGACATACACTCTATCTTTAAAGTTCAGTTTGATGGTCTAATCTAAACTAAAGCATCCCCTAAATTATCTACCGCATTTAACAATTATTTGTGTATAGCATAAGGAACCACAATGAAAACTTTTTGTTTCGCAGAAAATTAATGTAGTTACGTGTTCATATATAGGTAATTAATTTAATTGTCATTTAAATTTAATTATTATATTGAGAATAAAAGAATTAAACACATTTCGCTACATAATACAAAACTAAGTTAAATGCGTCATTCGTTATGTAAATGTTGTAGTTTTACCTAATAATTAATAAGTGATTTTAAACTCTACTCCGTATAGCTGTTTCACGTTTTTTATTTTTTTTTTGCTTCTTTGGTTATTTTTTTCTTTTTGTATGGGCTAATAAAAAAAATCTATGGGATACTGGGATGCGACCAATAATATTTTACACAAGATAATTATGTTACATTCGTAGAAATTTGCGCGTAAAATTTTGCCGCGCCACAAACTGTCTCGCTCGGAGCATTGTTTGACGCGGACTTTTAAAAGAATACTCAAATCAATTGTAGAAATCACACTTAATCAAATCAATTGTAGAAATCACACTGTTATTTAGCTGTAAGTTTTCCAAAAGGGAAATAAATAAATTGAGTCTATTTAGAGGTCTTCGATACGATGCGCAGGAATTGAAATCTTACCGCATTTTGTCTGAATGTAACATTTTAAACAAAAAATTAATATCGTTCAACGAACACCAATTATTTAAGATTATTGTCTTGCCCAACACATTCGACCGCGTTCACCAATAAAAAGTTAAAATAATTGGCATCAATTCTTTTTTCTAACATTTTCTCAAATAAACATCATGTCTGCTTAGTCTCATAGAGTTTTTTTATCCTTTGAAAAAACAGGATCGATTGGTATCAAATTTTATTTTTTTGTGTAAACCGTAGGTACTGTAGCTAGTTTCTGTAGCCGAATTTCTGACCATCCTAAAAGGGAATACGGTCATGATGAATGGTAATATAATGTAAGGCGTATTTAATTAATACCAATACCTACCAATAAATGGTGAAGGAAAACATTGTGAGAAAACCTGCATTCGCTGAAGAAGAAATTCCGATGCGTATGTTAAATCTACCAATCCGCATTCGGCACGCGTGGTGGACTAACGCCCATACACTATCTCTAAAGGTAGCCCTGTGCCCTGTTCAAAATTAAATGGGACAGTTACTTAGAGGTGTGCTTCATACCATCAAACTGAACAACTTTTACGATAGGACAAACACTGAAACCGCGAAAAAAAAATCAGCTGTCCCATACAAAACTGCAAACATAACTCGACTGAAATGTATGGAACAGCAGATTTTGTTCACGATTTCAATATTGGTCCCATAAAGAAAGTTGTTCAGTTTGATGGTCTGAAGCACCCCCTTTAAGTAACTGTCCCATTTAATTTTACGCCCTTTGTAGGCTGATGCTTTTGATTGAAACCAATAATACCTACAGCGTATTTCACATTTCAGGGAAAAGGGTACGTTCTACATCATCATCATCTCAGCCCATGGACGTCCACTGCTGGACATAGGCCTCCCCCTAAAGATCGCCATAACGACCGGTCCTGCGCTGCCCTCATCCAACGGGTTCCCGCCGCCTTCACAAGGTCGTCGGTCCACCGTGTGCGGGGCCTACCCACGCTGCGCTTTCCGGTACGCGGTCGCCACTCGAGAACTTTTCGGCCCCATCGGCCATCGGCTCTGCGAGCAATATGCCCCGCCCACTGCCACTTCAATTTAGCAACTCTTTGGGCTATGTCAGTTTCTCTGGTTCTTCTGCGGATCTCTTCATTTCTGATTCGATCTCGCAGGGAAACTCCGAGCAAAGCCCTCTCCATTGCTCTTTGGGTGACTTTCAGCCTTTTTATGAGGCCTTGAGTGAACGACCACGTCTCAGTTCCATATGTCATCACTGGCAACACACACTGATCGAAGACTTTCGTTTTAAGACACTTCTTTCTACACACGTTCTACATATTATAACGTAAACATAGTCACCCAAACTAGATCAACAGACTTCAAATACTTTGACTTAGAAAGTTATTAACTCCATCCATTCTTCATATACTAGTCACACACGATAATACTGAGCTCTATTCTCTCAAGAATAAGAACCAAAATGTAAAGGAAATGTGTAATGAAATACATCATAAAATCATGGGTCTCCGAGGTCTCGTTGAAGAGTTATTAACAAGATATGACGTTAGTTTATTAGCGTTTGGGACCACAACGGTGGGGTGATAGCGGGAGGGAAGGAATGTTAGAAACCTATAAATGCTGATAAAATTTGGCAAAGTTAACATTAATAGAATCTGATATTAATAAATATAAATGATCATAGAAAGTCTTTGTAGTCAGTCATAGAGGACGGCGTAACTCGTCTCAACACGCGTTACGCTGGCGCCGTCCTCTATGACTGACTACAAAGACTACAAAGAAAGTCATAGAGGACGGCGCCAGCGTAACGCGTGTTGAGACGAGTTACGCCGTCCTCTATGTAGTCAGTAAGTGATGTGACAATATTGGTAAGAATTTAAACTATTATAAAACTGTAACAGGAAGTTTGTCTGTACATTGAAGATATTAACAAAAAAAAAGTTACGATATGGTTTTTAGGCATCCCTGATTCCATATCACCAATTTTTGGATTTTTTGTCTGTCTGTTTGTTTGTTTGTTTGTGTGTTTGTTTGAACGAGCATCACGCAAAAACTACTGAACCGATTTTGACAAAATTTTTTTTGTTTGATAGCTAATGATTTGACTTAAAATCTGGTATTATAATTTGTGCGAACAAAGTCGCTGGTTAACGCTCGTAATAAATATATTCATAATTAATCAATTATTATTTTATGTCTAAGTATGGAAAATTATTATTGAGCATGTAAAATTGTTGACATAACTGATCTACACTAACTTGACTCAATGTTTTTTTCATGACATAATTAATGAATCAATTAGGTAATCTCATCACTCATCTATACTATTATAAAACTGTAACAGGAAGTTTGTCTGTACATTGAAGATATTAACAAAAACAAAGTTACGATATGGTTTTTAGGTGTCCCTGATTCCATTTCACCAATTTTTGGATTTTTTGTCTGTCTGTTTGTTTGTGTGTTTGTTTGGGTGTTTGTTTGTGTGTTTGTTTGTTTGAACGAGTATCACGCAAAAACTAATGAACCGATTTTGATGAAACTTTTTTTGTTTGATAGCTTATGATCTGACTTAAAATCTGGTATATAATTTGTGCGGACGAAGTCGCGGGTTAACGCTCGTGTTGTATAAATTCGTCATTAAAGTATATGATCCTAATTTGCTAGTTCGCTACACCCTAGGGCGTAAAATTACATTGAAACATTCTGCACCACTGGCTTTTCGGTGAAGGAAAACATCGTGAGGAAACCTGCATGCTTCAATTTCGAGGCATGTATTGTACCTACTGTCCATTACAAGTGGCGACGGGCTCACTCCCCATCACACTGGACAGAGTTTCGGTAATACTAGTGAAACGTGGATGTTCTGAAGCTTCAGAATATATCTGACTACCCCCTCGGGGAATATAGTCGTGAGCATATATATATACAAGGTCTAACAAAATTAGCTGAAACTATTTTAAGGGGATGATCAGAACATCAAACTGAACAACTTTCTCTATGGGATCAATATCGAAATCGCGAAAAAAAATCAACTGTTCCATACAAACCTACTCAACCTAAATGTATGGGACAGCAGATTTGTTTTTCGCGATTTCAATATTGATCCCATAGAGAAAGTTGTTCAGTTTGATGGTCTGATCATACCCTTACAATAGTTTCACCTAATTTTGTTAGACCTTATATATACATTATATATTGTTACCATCCTTGTAACTATCTGTATATTTATACTTACCTATACCTACATGTAATTTATGGCAAAAAATAATTGAATTGAATTGAATAGAAGCGAAAGTGGTTACAAGAACTGACAACCGGTCAGAGTTCTGGAGTGGAGACCGCGAACTGGTAGACGTAGTGTGGGACGCCCTGCTGCCCGCTGGACAGACGACCTTAAAAAGATAGCGGGGAGCGACTGGATGAGGAAAACCGAGGACAGAGTTTTATGGCGCGCCTTGGGAGAGGCCTATGTTCAGCAGTGGACGTTAATATGCTGATGATGATGATGATGAAAGTGGTTTGACATCGAGAGAAACGCTGGTATAGCCCAAGGGTATTTCACAATGCGTGCTTCAAGGCTCTGACGTGCTTTCGATCTCACTCGTATCTTGTTGTGGGGGCTGGCAAGCCAGCAACACTTCGACCCAGTGGGATCTTTTGTGTTAGATCTCACTCGTAAGTTTGAGAACAGAAAGTGAACTTTGGAGCGACAGTGTTATGTTGTTCTACCATGCTGGACCTTTGAATAGAAGCATGGGGACGTTTGATTAAAGCGAAGTTAATGGTTGTCCATCTGGAACCACCGATAGGAGAGAGATCGAAAAAATACGTTTTTTCTTGGCTAGTTACGTTGAGGTACCTACTAGAGACGACACCCAGACTAAATTTTTTGTAACACTCGTTTGAGCTGATAGGCTCTAACTGACTTTACATGTGCTGGGCGCGTGCTGAACCGCGACACCCCCAGTGCGCGCCCCGCACCGCTGATCGCGGTGCACAGATTTTGTTCGCGTTGTCTGTTCTATACATAATTTTTCAATGGCTAGGTAACAAATTGCAGATTTTGATCGATTTTGAGAGATTGATCTATCTATCTTCATTCCAAATTTCAATTTAATAGGTGCAAAAATGAGCAAGTAAGTAATTGGGGCGGTGCAAACAGAAAAATAATGGAAAATAGCTTAGAAAAAGTATATGTCCAGAAAGAGCCTCATGCTTCTACCTACCGTATAAAACAAAAGGGGCCAACTTTTTTAGGTTGGTGTGCGTGAGGCGCTGTACAAATTATGTCTGTGTGTGTATATGGAAAGGGTTTAGAGGCTAGTACTGGTTACAATTTTTTTCTACGCTTTTGTAGCTTCGACTGTCAATCTTGACATATAACTTATCCAAGGAAAATAGCATGAGGGTTCCTTGTTTTACTACGAAACCTTTTTTTTTATAAATCGAGTGAGATGTCGTTGGATAGGTCATTGTAAAATGAAATATTCAACATAATGCTTTTGTATCGAGATATCTCCGCTCAAAGTGGGCCAATTTTTGACTAACCGTAGAAATAACTGTGTAACCTGTAAAAGAAATGTAAAATTAAATCCAAATTTTTTTCAATTTTTTTTTTATTTAATTTTTTCCCTACTTGTACGTGTAGAAAAAATGCCTACGGAACCCTATTAAGGGTGAGTTCGACACGCACTTGGCCGGTTTTTTTGTTATTTGTCTGTCATTAAACTTTCTAAAAAATTCGATCTACCCTCAAAATGTCAACCTAGGCGTAGGTATTTCAATAAACCGGTAACCTCAAATACCTACTCTATTCCCCTATAAAGGCAAGTTTTACATAGTTGCGGTGAAGATCCCTTCCACTTTAGTCGGGAATTTACAGGAATTTACAATATTCACTCGAAATACAACGTTAATCTTTTATAGTTAGTGTTCATTCTTCAACGGCTTGCGGTTTTGGTTTTCCCTTTATTATCAGGCTTTGAACTTTATTCAAACCCTTGCAAATTTTGGGAATTAAGTTATCTAAATATAATAAATAAATAAATATCTTGGACATTGTCACACAAATTATCTAGTCACATTTAAAGTACCTGGTTTTGTATTATGATGGAATACATAATATCGTCGTTATACGACGAAAACCAGTTAAGTCGTCCAACTAACATTCTGAGTAAATTTAAATTTAAATTTCAGTTTAAAATATTGTTCTTAAAATGTACAGTCTTCCATGTTTTGAATTATTCAAACTGTTTAAAATTTAATGTTTTTATTGAAATTGTTTAGTTAAATAGCTTGCATGTTATACTTTTCAAGAAAAATTGTCCTTACTTCAAAAAGGTAGTATATTTGATTGGTTTTCCCTGAGGAGGCAGCATTTCTATTAATTACGGATTTATCAGTAATTAACTGTTTAATCTTTTGAAATAGATGAAATTTAAACATTAAGTAACAAAACAATTTCAGCCAATATACGAAAAGCTGCATATAGAAGCTAATTAGAGCAAAAAAAAAAAAACTATTATTTAATTGGTTCTCCCTGTACCAAAAAATAGTAATAGTAATAATGTAAGTTAATGGAAAATTAGACAATTAACCTTAAGCCTGATCAGTATTCATTTATTGGTAACTTAATAGTAAAAGAAATAGCAATAATCCATTTTTAAAATATTTTTATTTAAGATCATCCAGAATATCGAAATAGAATTACTTATTCAAAAATAAAAATGAGAGCAAATTAAAAGTTTCATAAAGTTAAGTTTCGTCAGAACTACTTACAGGTTCATCGTCAGAAATAGTAAAATCTGGTACCCTGTCTTTACTTGAAATATTCGTTTTTAAATTTTCGAACCATCCATGAAACTCTTCCGGAATAACACCTTTCCGGCAAAGCTCTAGCAAATCCTTTTTCTTTGCCACAGTGACGTCTAAAGGAGTTTTGTAAAGGGGCTGAAGTTCTTTAGGAAAGTAACTTTCTCTTTCATCATCTTCAGGTATTTCTCTGGATGTACTAGCTTCTTCTTTTTTCTTTCTATTCCTTGTGCCATAACCGTGTTCTTTTTGTTTTTCAGGTCTTTTGTTAGAGCAGCTTGCTTCATCTTTTGTTCCTGATTTCGTCGTCACGTCAATGACTGAAAATGTATCAGACATATCGTAGTTGTAATAAATTTTAGCTTCTCCTTTAACATATCTGATTCTTTTTATTTTTATCCATTTTACTGTCTTAGAGTCTTGGTCTTTCTTTGTATTTATCAAAATTTTTCCTGCGAGGTCCTTTAAGTCTTTGAAGTCATTGTATTTAAACTCTTTCACTTCATATTGTTTTTTTTCTATCTTTTTATTGTCTTTTTTATGTACTTTTTTAGATCTAGCCCGTTTGAACACGTTGATCCAGTCCGTCATTGAATAAATTGAAGTATTTTTCTGTGCATTCTCGATGGCACTATGCATCGAATCTACCTCCATGTAGGAGTGTCCGCTTTCTAAGAACTTTTGTTCAATAATTGTCAGATTTGGAATGTTCTGAACAGCCCAGAGTAAAACTGCTGCGATATATTTGTTTCGGTTCTGTCCACCGCAGGTATCTGAGAAGAGACTTATTTCATTCACATGTTTTGGAATACACGTGGATAAATAGTAGTACAAAATAGTACCTATTTCGCAGCTTCCTTTTTTACCGTTAATTTCGGACCACGTGAAACAGTAAGCGTTGTTAGGCAAGGCACTTTCATACACAGTCAAATTGTACACTGTAAGTTTACGGGTATAGTATAAGAGACCAATGTCCCCACTTGGAATTTGCAGAATTGCTTGCAGATCAAAAGTTGCAGACATAAATTCATCTTCTTTTTCGGCTCTTTCTTTATCTTTCGCCTTTTCAGTATTACAAGCTTCCTTTCTTTTTATGTGCTCTGCATATTCTTCTTCAAGTTCTTGTTTTTTCTTTTTATCTTCACGAACGTACCTCGTACATATAAGACATTGGTCTTTTTTCGGTTTGAAAAATCCCAAATTAAAGTCGTTTCCAAATATACGCCGATAAGTCATTTCGGACACTGGTGTGCTGTTTTTTTCTTTACTCTCTTCAACATACAAGCTGTACATTTTTCCGATGGATAATTTGCAGTCTAAGTACTGGCGTTTGGAATCTTTTCTAATATAGTGACTTTCCATACATGGAAAACTTTTGATATGGTTGCGGACTTCTTCAACTTTTTCAGCAGATGTTTTATTAGCGGGCTCGCACCGGCCACGAGGGTCATAATCTTGTTTGTATTGTCCAATCTCATCTCTGTTTTTTACAGCATTTTGGATCACACTTTGAGCAATACATAAAGTCTTGCAGAAAAACTTCTGACAGACTTTTATTTTCATATCATCAATCTTAAAGAAACATTGGGTAGTATAGGTCCTAGCTGGTTTCTTCCTTTCCAGTTTTATTGTCTTTGGTTTTTTAACTTCTATGTTAGCAAGCAAAAAATTTTTTTGGCTTACATAATCTAAATTCCAATACTTTCTGTAGATAGTAGCTCTCATATCATCGTCAAAGTTATTTGAACAATTGTGTTGGCATTTTGAACAGTCTACTAACTTTGGAACCTTTGCAGGTCTAATTTTATTTTTTATCTCATAAATGGAGCCTTCCGCTCGTCGTTTCTTAGCGATATTTACTTTCCATGTAGCGGGATTTCTTTTCTTCCAACGTTTATTCTGTTTGCATGCTTTATACGCCCTGTCAAAAATTTCCATTAAAATTATTGTTGCTATTACAGAAGAATCTTTGAGGTAATTTTCATTTGATTTGTTCATATTATTTATATTTATAGCAGCTAAAGCACACTCTTTCAGTGATTTTACTTTAGCTACAGGTTTGTAAGCACACTCTTTCAGTGATTTTACTGTAGCTACAGGTTTGTAAGTGATTTGATTGTCTATCAAATCAAGTGAATCAAAATCAGGCAAACTTTTATTGATGATTGATTGAGGACGCTCAATGGAAATATCTTCTAATGTAATCAAATCTTTTTCTTCCAATGACCCTTCAAGTGTGTCTGTAGCAGGAGATAAGACTGTAAATAAAAAGAAAAAATATTTTGGTGAGCATTACATTTTAAAACATTATCTGTGGCTGCAGCTGATGAACATTTTAATCCTCACTCATTGACTAACATCATAACATTGCGCTGTATTCGTCATCATAGTACCTAATAACTAAATAATAAGGTATATAGGTTATAATGATGATTATGATCATAACCAATCTCTAATAATCGCCTTATAAAATGTTTTAAGCACTTGATACTTACAGGTAAGTTTGTGTAAGTATTACTACCTATTTCACGCGACAAAAGTTATTTTAATTATCTCTACTATTATTTTAAATGCAAAAGTAACTCTGTCTGTCTGTCTGTTTGTTACGCTTTCAAAAAAAGACATACTTTTTGCCGCGGGAAAAGCTCTTATTCTTTTGTAAAAATTTAATATAATATTATTGTTGCATATTTCAATTCTTCTTAAAAAAACGGTAAGGTACTGTAGGAAAATACCTACTTAATTTCTACGGGAAAATTAGTTTCCGCAGGTGAAACCGCGGGGCGGAAAGCTAGTAAGAAAATAAGGTAATAGGTAAGTATTGTAAAACTTTAACCTCAGGGTAGAAAGCTAGCTTTAAATAAAGTAAATTATAGTTAACTACCTTTAGATTTCTTATCGTGAAGTGCCGATTCATTATTGTGATGTTCCATGACGAAATCATCATAAGCTTGTGAGATGAGGTAGTCGTCATCATCAAAATCCTTTGCAAAACTTCCTAAAAACAAGAAAAAATAAGTTAATATTAAATACCTAAGTAATTATCATGTCGCTATTATTAAGATTGTTTACATGAATCATAATGAAACAAGATTGTTTAACCTTACTGTTGGAGATGCCCTCTTCCAACTGGAGGATAGGTATGTGCGATACCTACTAGCCACGCTTGGCACGCGGCTTGGCAAGCACAGTACTTGATTACTATGCATGATGTGCTTGATACTGATCATGCACTATGCTTGCCAAGCCACCTGCCAAATGTGGCGAGAATGTTTCAATATAATTACTGTCCTCACAGAGACCTTCCTTCCTGGTTCACCATTTTCGGCACCCACGGAAAGTGCTATGCTGGAATGGTGATATTCTTACCTAACATCTCACCTCAATAAATACTAATAAATATGCCATTATCTTACTAATAAATATGCCGTTATCTAACTAATAACAATGACAATTGACAATTTTTGACACCATTGTGGTAACATAACCTAACTTTCACAATCTAAATAAGATTCGTAATTAAATACTTGCCTTCTTGTTGCTCCAGTTTCCCAGGATCGAAATGTAGAAGACCTTTTTGTTTTGAAGACATTTTACGAAAACTGAATATCAATCAAATTATTATAATTTTTAATCGATAAAATCGCGTGCGCACGTGTTCGCGATAACACCACTTAGTACAGTGACTAACAGCGCCACCACGTGGCAGGAACCTTCAAACTCGTTTAATTGTTTTTCGCAGTAGGTGATTTGTTGCACAACCTAATAATTACTATCAAGGAAAATCAACTATTTAGATTTAAATTTGTGGCAAAAATATTAAACTGGTTTAATTAGTTTTCGCAGTAGGTGACTTATTAATTCTTCTTTAATTTTAATTCACAGAAAACCGTTTATTTCGAGTAGAACCTTTTTCGTAGTAATCATTTTTTACGTTTACACAGATAGGCGCTCAAGTAAAAACAATTAAATCATATTAATGGGTTATATCAGTATTTTTATTTTATTTTAGACAGTCAAGTCTACTTAAATGTTTATGTTTGAGGATCAAAAAGAATATACTACACGCAAGTTTACAGGTAAAATCTACTATGAAACTTTAAAAGATTATCATTGGAGGTAAAAATGTTGTTTTGAAATGTAAGTCATCATACTCTTTTGTACCCGAGAATCATACTAGGAAACACGTGAATTAATTGTTTATCTGATTGGCTATCTTCTAAAGTTGACGACATAGCGTTTAACGGGTTCTCGCAGAGGAAAAAGCCTCAAAAATTTTGTGGCTTAGTATTAAAAAGTCATTTTATGAAAAAATCATACTTAACTGGTTTTCCCTGTATAACGGCGATATATAGATACAAACATCCATGACTCGTGTACAAAAATATTCATATTAATCATATAAATATTTGTCCCTTACGGGATTCGAATCCGCGACACTCGGCACAGCAGACAGGTTCACTACAGACTGTGCACCGGGCCGTCAATATGGGGATATACTTACCTACTATGTTTTAAAACGAATTAAATTTGAAAAAATTATGTATTATTTAATCCAATAATTTATACCGGAACCGAAACATTCAGGGGTGGTAAAAAACAAATCGGTCTCATATATTTTGAGTCGAGTAGGCATTGCAGTTTAGTATAGAACAGGAGATTTTCTTTTTTCGATTTCAGTTTTGCTCCAAAAAAAGTTCAAAAATGTAAAAAAAATCATCCGGTATTCAGGACACTTTTTTAAGAGGGGATGATCAGATCAGCAAACTGAACAACTTTCTCTATGGGACCAACATCGAAATCGCGAAAAAAGTATCAGCTGTCACATACATTTGGCTCGAGTAGGTTTTCAGTTTTGTATGGAACAACTGATTTTTATTTCGCAATTTTGTTGTTTGTGCCATAGAGAAAGATATTCAGTTTGATGGTCTCATCATCCTCGTAAAAAAGTGTCCGCATATTAAGAAGGGTCCTATATTTATTATTTTTTAACCGACTTCAAAAAAGGAGGAGGTTTCTCAATATTACCATATATATATATATATATATATATATTTGTTTTTTATTCACTATAATAAAGAGGCGTTTTTTATAATCATGCGTACGTGGATGTTCAGAGTTTATAAATTATCTCTGACTATTAAAATTACATTTTGGAGCATCGAGCGTGATATGTCTATAGATACATTATAATAGGGTATGGGAGATTTTTTTTCTACTGCTACGGATCCCTCAGGACACTAGTCCGAATCGAACTTGGCCAGTTTTTAGATCTCATCTATTTAATATGTTAACATTTTTGTCAACAGCAAACCGATTTTAAAACTTTTTGTAGAATTCGAATAACAATAAGTAAGTACTAATTTCTCGTGAACTAATTTGAATTCCACCTCCCTTAAGTAAACCCAGACCATTATAAACAACACCCTCTGTGGCTATAAAGATCTCGGGCCCACATGGGACCAGTAAATAAGTGGGCCCAGTCGACCCAAATAATTACTGTAATACTACTACTGGAATAATTACTTGTCTTGAGATAAGGTACTCTGATTGTTCATACACACCTGAAATTGTAGTAATTAGGTATTTAATAAGTGTATTAAGGTACAGAAAAATAATGGGTTCCCTGCGATTCAAGGTTTGGAGATAACTTTTCTGAAATTATCGTTTTAGGATTTTGATTTTTAAGTTGAAAGTCAAAGTTCATTTCCTGGACCTCTATACCAGATTTTTCCTCTCCCTCATTGCTAGTTTTCTCCCTCTAAATCAGTCCTAGTAAATTAAGTGGTATTGTAGCATGTATGATATATGTGTATATATATATAATATATATAATTATATAAGGTCTAACAAAATTAGCTGAAACTATTTTAAGGGTATGCCATCAAACTGAACAACTTTCTCTACGGGACCAATATCGAAATCTCGAAAAAAAATCTGCAGCCCCATACATTTGAGTCAAGTTGCGTTTGCTGTTTTGTATGGGACATCAAGTTTTTTTTTCGCAATTTCGATATAGGTCCCATAGAGAAAGTTGTTCAATTTGATGGTCTGAGCAAACCCTTAAAATGGTTTCAGCTAATTTTGTTAGACCTTATATATAATGTTTATAATAGTTATTTATGATAACAAATATCTATTTGTTTATTATGTAAATAAGAATTATATGTTTATCTATTTATGTTAGGAATTTATATCATTGTCTTTCTTTTAATTTTTCTTTGTAACACCGATCCGTATTCTTAGTTGATATATCCTCTACCCCAAGGTTGTCTGGAAGAAATCGCTTTTTAGCGATAAGACCGCCTTATTTGTACCATCATTATTTTTGTGACCTGCTCTGTACTGTATTTATGTGTTTGGTGTAAATAAAGTATATTTCATTCATTCATTCATTTTTGTGTTCAAAGAAGATGGCGAATTTGGCCCCGGTCTTTTTTTACGAAAACTAAAAGCCTTACTACTGCCGGGTCATAATCATTTTAAACAGGAAAAACCGGCCAAGAGCGTGTCGGACTCACCCAATATAGTCAAATACTCCAGTATCTTAAAAGTTAGAGGGGGTTACGCTCTGTTTTTTAGTTTTGGCGCATATATATCTCGAGATACAAGCATTGTAACAACATAGTTTGCATGATTGTTTTGTTCCATGTTACAAGAGCTATACAACGACACCTCACTCGATTTTTTAGAAAAAACAAATTTTTGACAAACCTCTTCGTCGTATGGTCTAAAAAATGTTTCTGTTTTTAGGTTACTACTATCTGTCTTCATGCCAAATTTCGATTCAATAGGAGCAAAAATAAACGAGTTATTGAGGCGGGGCATACAGACAGACAGGCAGATAGAATGGACGAAATTATAAGGGTTCCTTGTTTGACTACGGAACCCTAAAAAGTAGGCTTGAAGTCCCTTTATCTATAGAAGATGTTATAACATTATGTTTGGTTTCGATTGCATGGTAACTTATTACAATTATTATTTAGTTTTCACTCAAAAAGCGATGATGTCAATTATTAGTTTCCAAAACTAAATACATACTGTGCAAACAGTTTAGTGTACCATCTGTTCAAATCATAGTTCTTATAACACTAACCTTGTACAATTTTGTGAAAGTTTTCACAAAAACTCGATGTACTACGTAACCGATTTTTACCATTATCATCATCAGCCTAATGATAAAAATATACTCAGAAATGAATGTTGATAATTTATTTCTATACTTATGCTACTTCCGAGTACCTATATAATAAGTAATCATCATCATCATCATCTCAGCCGATGGACGTCCACTGCTGGACATAGGCCTCCCCCAAGGATCGCCATAACGACCGGTCCTGCGCTGCCCTCATCCAACGGGTTCCCGCCTCCTTCACAAGGTCGTCGGTCCACCGTGTGCGGGGCCTACCCACGCTGCGCTTTCCGGTACGCGCTTTGCAGTACGTACAATAACTAATGTCAATGAGTTTTTATAACCATAGAGTCATCATGTCATGCAATAACAAAGCCTAAACATGGCACATGTCTCTAATGTCACCTTTGTATTGTCATACATTGCCTCTGACATTCCAGTCCTTTCAAATGTATTCGGTTATAAAGCAGCAATGTAAAACAACTGGGCATAACTTAGTGGTCCCGTTAATAGCGCACTGATGCGAAGTCCTCCTTGTATAGAATGTCATTGAGTAATGTCATGAAATGATGGTTGGTTACAATAAAAAAAATGTAAGAAAATGTGTTTTGGAAAAGATATATTTAGTTCTCTATAAATGTTAGCAGTACGGTAAGTAACTTGACAACTAACAAAAAATATCCCTTGATAAATTAAAAATGATTTCGTCTAGAGGCCATATTTGGCGTTGTTATTAGAGGTTTAAAGTTTGTAATGATGTTTGGATGTTTGTTGTTACTCAATCACGCATACGCGGATGAACGGATTTGGATGAAATAATTATGGTGCACAGAATTGAATATATTTTGGATTCTTTTTTTTAAATAAATACGAGCCAAAAGCTTTTATGTAAATTATGTTATTATGTTTCATTTCGCAACTGACGGTAACACATTTTTATTATAAGAAGACCTCGTCCGTACCGACCTTTGAGATAGATAAAGTCACGTAAAATATTTCATTGGAAATCCCGAATATATCCCAGGGACCGAATCCCCAGAAATGCAGGGAAGTGTGAACTGGATATCGGCTAAAATAAAATGGCTAGAATTTATTCTACGATATGAGTTTCGGCGGCGCCAATAATGAACAGCATTCCCAAAGCAACATAATGGAAGGAAATACGCAAAAATTTTGACTTTTCATACAAACTTTCGATCAGCTGATTGCATATTTTAGTAAGTATAGATAGTCCATATGTTTTTGCTATTTTTTTTTATTTTTGTTCGGAAAACGTATTTAAAAAAATTAGCACAGAAATCTATCATTGCTGCATTGGTGCAATCAGTAATTTCTAGAATTGCTCGCTTTACCACTTGGCCATCTCCAACATAATTTTTATTTTTTTAGTATATACCTATACTAAACGGACCAACTTCGAAAAAATTTACTGTTTCATACATTTGTGTCTACACTGTACTACAGTTTTGTATGAAACCGCAGATTTTCTTTTTCGGGTTTTCGAAGTTCGCTCCATAGTGTAAGTTGTTCAGTTTGAATGGCTGATCCCCTTAAAAACCCGATAGCATTATTTTTCTGACGTTTTACACAATTATTTTTCTGACGACTAAGAAACAGAATGTCCTATATTTCCTCTATCTCAATCCGTCTTAATATCACCTCGGAGTGGAAGCCACAATAACGCTCAAAGAGATCGCTCTGAGATGACTTAGGAATGCCACATCTCGAGTCTTGGGACCTAGGCTAGAACTTAGAATTCTAGAGCCAGGCTTAGCCTGATAAGGTTACGTTACTCTTGCCTTTTGCAATTTTAGCTTTAACTGGAAAAATGTCTTGTGTTATACCTACAGGGTGTTACAAAAGTACAAATAAACATTTAAAACTTTTAAGGCGATTGATGAGACCATCTAACTGAACAACTTTCACTATGAGACCAACATCGTAATGGCGAAAAAAAAATCTTTTGTCGAGTAGATCTGAAATTTAGAATGGAACATCGCAATCGCACTACATCATGGCGATTATGGCAAATCTCCCCTATTTTGGGGGAGGCCTATGTCCAGCAGTGGACGTCTATCAGCTGATATGATGATGATGATGGAACATCAGATTTTTTTTCGCGATTTCTGTATTGATCCCATACTAAAAGTTGTTCAGTTTCATGACCTTACCCTCCAATTTTTATTTTTATTTTTGTAACTCCTTGTATCCAGTCATTTTTGTTTGACTTCATCACAGTCATATTTCCGAGGCCTTACCATAAGTACACTCCTGACAGTAATGACCTACGGAACTTTGACCCTGAAGATAAGGACTATAGTCCAAAATATTCAAAGTCACTCAGCTAGCATATATCAGTCTATGATGCTTAGTGTTTTTCTGAGATATCACACCAGGAACTAAAGTTCTTTCATTTCACTAGTTCGGTATTTTTTTGGTGATGTCTATTACAGCTCTGCTCAGGGAGCAACACTGCTGCTTTTTACTGCGGACTATTGGAAGGACCACGAAGGGTCTATCGAGCCAAATGAATGAACTTAAGCAACCGACCTAGGGGCACCCAGAGGGCTACGGTCCTCGGCATAGGACGTTGCTGGGGCTACGCGGCCGATAGGGTAGCGGGGATCTGTGAGAAGAGGCCTGCGATTGGCCTGTAGCGTCTGTAAGCGCCAGAAGTGAAAGGAGTGGGCAGAGGTCGCGGCTGTCCCCGCCGGCGGGGACGTTGATTACGGTGTCGACGCATTGATATCGTATTACCTGTTGTCGTATCGTCTGGATTGGACTAGTTCGGTTGACCTACTAAGGTGCTTCGTAATCACTGTTGTAGTCCCGGTAGCAGTATTATGATTGACTGGGCTATAGTAAGCTAGGTTCGTTATGTAACACTGCGACCATTGCTGGTCTATTTGTGTTCGCCCCAAGCTCACAAATATTACACATACTTATAGTATTTTCTTTTCGTTCTCGGGTATGCAGGTTTCATCACGATGTTTTCCTTCACCGCCGAACTAGTGACAATGACAAATAAAACCGTACATACATTTTATAGAACTTAGTAGTACAGGCCAAGTCAGTTCGCAGTAATAAGCGGTAAGTACTCCTGGAGCAAAGCTTTACTAGTAAAGCCAAAAAATAATATCGCCCCAGGAATAGACATCACATCGGAATAAAGTTGCAATAGGCATAATCTGCCATCGAACTGACAAGGGTTCAGGGTCAGTTCTAAAATGGAGACCACAAACTGGCAAGCGTAGTGTGGGACGCCTTCCAGCGCTAGACCGAAGACATGAGACAGGTAGGGGGAGCGACTGGATGAGAAAGGAAGATAGAGTCCTATGTTCAACGGTAGACGATGACAGGCTGATGTAACAAAACACCCTAGTAATACTTAAGGAGGTGCTTCAGACCATCAAACTGAACAACTTTCACTATGGAGCCAATATCGAGCAAAAATAAAAAAAATCTGCTGTCCCATACAGCAGTACCAACTCGACTAAAATGTATGGGACAGCAGATTTTTTTATATTTTCTCTCGATGTTGGCCCCATAGTGAAAGTTATTCAGTTTGATGGTCTAAACCACCCCCATATGTATTACTAGGGTGTTTTGTTACACCCTGTAGTGTATCGAAGCACGGAGGCGCTCAAGAAGCACCCGAGTAGCAAAATCTGGTACTATAAAAGAACTGAGAACGTTTTAGAACATGGTAATTAGTGTTCACGATTAGCACTATAATGGTGTTGTAAACGTTTACAGAACCCCAAAAGGCCCTAGTTTTATCACTAACGAGCGTTAACCCGCGACTTCGTCCGCACAAATTATATACCAGATTTTAAGTCAGATCATAAGCTATCAAACAAAAAAAGTTTCATCAAAATCGGTTCAGTAGTTTTGCGTGATACTCGTTCAAACAAACAAACAAACAAACAAACAAACAAACACACAAACAAACAGACAGACAAAAAATCCAAAAATTGGTGAAATGGAATCAGGGACACCTAAAAACCATATCGTAACTTTTTTTTTGTTAATATCTTCAATGTACAGACAAACTTCCTGTTACAGTTTTATAATAGTATAGATTTATTCTATAAACATTACATAAAGGCTAGCACGGTGAAAAATCTACTCTATAAAAATAACCCAAAACATCTAGTAGTCTGGTAATCTAGAGTACTAAATAGTACCATAATCGCTTTTTTGCATATCTATTACATAACAGTGCAGCACTTTAAAGGTTCTTTTGTATAGTCCTGTAGCGTTCTAAGAGCTAAACTATAGAACTTCAATGCTCTTTAATCTTATAGAATCAAAACGCTCTGTTAAAAACTTTTATAGTACAAGCAATCACAATGGTTACCACTATAGGTGTACTATATCACTATTTGGTGATAAAACGCCTTTTTTTTTTTAATCGGGCATAGGCCCACCATACATTCCCACCGCTGTAACTCCTGTAAGCCAGGATCAACAGCGGCGACCATTCACAACACTGGACAATGAAGTCCAGCGAGCCCGGGGGATGACTCTAATCTGTCTTGGAACCCGCAATGAATTAATCAAAGAAGATAGGAGGAGTAGGAAAACGAAATATCCGACTTCCCTCCATTGCAAACGGGAGACAGCAATAAGAAGGAAAAAAAAAAAAACACCTGGGTTATAGAACCTTCTGCTACTTGGGCAACTATCGGTTATAATACTTATAATCTACTAATCGTTACTAGCCACATATAAAGGGGAACCACTAAACCGTTAAGTCTTTTCCAATTGACGTAAACCCGTGCAAAGTGTCTTAAGGGCCAAATTAAACAAAGCAAACTATTAAGTAATGAACGGGTCATTAAGCTCGGCCTAAACCAACACCACTGTATGGATATCTAATGAAAATTTACTTAATTGATAAACTGAGCTTAGTAGGGAATTTGGGATATGTGCACATAGAAACACACCTTGAACTCATAACCAGTGCTATTAGGGTTGGTAGGGAAGTTTGTTATAATTATCCGTACCTACATTTCTTATTTAAACTATTATAAAACTGTAATAGAAGTGTGTCTGTACATTGAAGATATTAACAAAAAAAAGTTACGATACGGTTTTTAGTTGTCCCTGATTCCATATAACCAACTTTTACATTTTTGTCTGTCTGTTTGTTTGAACGAGCGTCGATTTTGATGAAACTTTTTTGTTTGATAGCTTGTGATCTGACTTAGAATGTGGTATATCATTTGTGCGGACGAAGTCGCGGGTTAACGCTAGTGTTTAATAAAATTTTAGCGTAGTACACTATGGTGATGGATGATATAATAATGGTCTGTAATGCAAGATACGTAGGTAATTTTTATAATTTTTTTTATATTTTCTTTACATTACCAATCAGTATATCGAAGCCAATCGAGATGAAAGAGTCGAGAAAAATAAATATAAATGCAACAATACTCCATTTTTTTTCTCCATATTTGCAATAACCTTTCCGGGTTATGGTGATTAACAACATGACTGCAAAGTTTGTAATATGCAACTAACCTTTTTCTCACAAAAATACTAATTGAGCGAAAAAAAACCTTATCCCTTGCTCGTCTCGTATGTATGATACCCTCGAGTAAAAATACAAAGAAACGAAAATCTAAAACCAGTTTGCTAGTACGCATAGTAAGAATATTTAAAAAAGTTTGCTGTTTTTATAATAATAATAATTGCTGAATTATTTATTGAATTGAAGATCATGTCAAATGCCCATGTTGTACCTACTCCTGTAATGATCGGAAACTCTGCGCTCGAAGTTGTTGACGATTATGTTTACCTGGGACAAACTATTCAGTTAGGTAGGTCCAACTTCGAGAAAGAGATCAACCGTCGAATCCAACTCGGTTGGGCAGCGTTCGGGAAGCTACGTAGTATCTTCACGTGCCAAATACCGCAGTGTCTTAAAACGAAAGTCTTCGATCAGTGTGTGTTGCCAGTAATGACATATGGAACAGAGACGTGGTCGTTCACTCAAGGCCTCATAAAAAGGCTGAAAGTCGCCCAAAGAGCAATGAAGAGGGCTATGCTCGGAGTTTCCCTGCGAGATAGAATCAGAAGACATCCGCAGAAGAACCAGAGTAACTGACATAGCCCAAAGAGTTGCTAAATTGAAGTGGCAGTGGGCGGGGCATATTGCTCGCAGAACCGATGGCCGATGGGGCCGAAAAGTTCTCAAGTGGCGACCGCGAACCGGAAAGCGCAGCGTGGGTAGGCCCCACACACGGTGGACCGATGACCTTGTGAAGGCGGCGGGAACCCGTTGGATGAGGGCAGCGCAGGACCGGTCGTTATGGCGATCCTTGGGGGAGGCCTATGTCCAGCAGTGGACGTCCATCGGCTGAAATGATGATGATGATGAATAATTGCTGGCAACAAGTTGACCACTTGTAGCCTCCACCAAACTACATTGGGCACGCGTGGTGGGGAACCAATGGGGAACAATACCACAGAAAATGCACTACCTCTCATTTCGTGAGAGAAGGACTAGTTACGTAGTACATTGTTATTCTGTAGCCTATCTAGGCCCTGTAGTGGGACGGATGCATATAAGTTCATTAGTCGCGGATATTTTGAGGGAGGACTAAGACCATGATTCTTAACACTTTTTTCAGTTGGACCAAAAGGCGAAAAAAATAAATTTAAGTTTTTATATAAATCAAGTTTTTTTAATGGCCGAAGCCGTGCTGGTCCAGATAACAGAAGTTCTGTTTATATTATTTTACCAACATTGCTGCATTAGCTACTTTAACATAACAATATCAAATCTTACTTCCCCTAGATCCCTTCTGTGCTCGCTTCAGTTGATTGAACAACCAAAGATTACACAAGTTTCAGATTGTGATCGATTTTAATAAACTCCCCGAAACAGTTCATATCTATAACTAAATGTATAAGTAACTACAGATACTGTGAACTTTAGTCGGAATTCAATTAATTAATTCAGAGGCAGTACATCGAATGCAAACTTTTTGGTAGATACCCTTTGTCGGTGCGATGAATGCGACCAAGAAAACATTGAACTTGTAGAAAAACACAAATTATGATATCAGTTAAATCTATTGCGTTATCAAAATATCAAAATTTGTTAACCTCTTTCATCCTGCTGTTGTGCAAAGGTCTCCCCCAAACTTAGCACAGTATACTGCATAGTAGACAAGTGCAAAGGGAGACCCGTGACGGAAATGAAGTTTATAAAGACAGGCATGGTGTGCAAACTTCTTAAATCCATAAATCTCTGTCGTTCTGTCCCTCGTTCTCTACATCCAGTTGGCTCCCGCGTGTCGTCTAATAGCAGTGACTCATCCACTGTTCTCCCGGTTCAACGCTCAGCATCCATTGTCTCTTGCCCATCTCTACTTAAAAACTAAAAAAAACTCAAAATGTTTCAAAATAATATCTATAAAGGTGTTCCGAAGTAGAGAAGATGCGGCCAGAAACTTTATAAATAGGTACCTACAATCTAGGCCAAAATCGGTACAATTCACTAAGCGCAAACATCGTCGCATACTTTAGATCGTCGAAGATTTCATATTAAGTTTGACACAACGCATACCGAATTGACAGCTCGCTGATACAAACGATGTTTGCACTTAGAGAATTGCACTTCTGTTTAAAATAACAATGTGCAAGACCTTGAAGGGCGGTTGGATAACTTCACTCGATTGAGTTTGGTTTGTAAAGGAATGTAGATTATATGTAAAGGAAACAATCATTTGAATGACTCGAGTGAAGTTCGTGTGATTGAGTGACGTCACATTTGCGTGCGAGGTCATGCACATTGTTATTTTAAACTACTTATAGTAAAATTATGCAAGTTGTTACAGTACGTGGTGTAACATAGAGAGAGCTGAACGAGGGTTTAGAATAGTTTTAACGAACTTAGTTACCTGAACGAGTCTCTAACACACACACCCACATTACACTATTTACTATTCTCCTGATTAATGAGACTTTTAATTGACTTTTTATCAGATACGAGCTGTTTCAGACACAGAGTACGCAGTAAGAGTGTTTTTGAAAACTTTAAATTAAATTAAGATAATAGTCCTTGAAAAGCGCCCGAGCGCACTCCATACAAACGAAGATAGATCCTATTTTCAATACTAACCAATTAAAGTAAACGATAATAACTTAAACACGATCTCGTTCGGGGAAATGGTCGTTCGGGGAAATGGCCGTTAGGGGAAAAGGACGAATCCGGGAAATGGACGTTTAGGTCAACAGTGGACGTTCGGGGAAAACGTAATCGACCCGATACATTAATATCTTTGTGGTATGTCAGATTTCCGTTAAAATGTTAAGTTTCTATGCTAGGATAAATTTTTTTGTATGGAAACCTTTTCGCCACTATCGCTTTTGATACACCTATACAACGTGTTAATGAATAAAAGCTAAACTATAAATTAGTTTGTTTAGAATCGAGAGCAGAATCGAATTGTTAAGGTGTCAACATAGATAATTTTTTTTTTTCAAAATATTAAATACAAGCGTTAACCCGCGACTTCGTCCGCACCAATTATATACCAGATTTTAAGTCAGATCATAAGCTATCAAACAAAAAAAGTTTCATCAAAATAAGTTCAGTAGTTATTGCGTGATACTCGTTCAAACAAACAAACAAACACCCAAGCAAACACACAAACAAACAGACAGACAAAAAATCCAAAAATGGGTGAAATGGAATCAGGGACACCTAAAAACCATATCGTAACTTTTTTTTGTTAATATCTTCAATGTACAGACAAACTTCCTGTTACAGTTTTATAATAGTATAGATTTTGTTAGTATAATTTTTAAATTCACTGAACTCGATGTCAACCCACCGAGCGGGCACACTCACTCTACTACCTACCAAAACACGATTCTTAAAATGTATGTTTGAGCAGGATAGTGCTTTCATCAATTGCTGAAATAATAACAAATCGTTTTTGCATGAAAGCTTAAAATGGGAAATTAAATTTTCTTTCAAAAATTAATGAAATTATTGTTTCAATGTAATTTTTTTTTAAATTTATTACCAAGAATACAAATTGAATGAAGTACATAGATATAATAAACAAAACACCACGTTTGTATGTTTGTATGTGATGAGTGTTGTCATTCTGCGGTTGCCGTTAGAATACAATTTTACTCACGAACTAGATAAGTACATTACAGTAAAAAAACAACACGATTCGAATTATTTCTGTGGAATCAGTTGGGGTGTATGAGGTTTTGCGCTTATTCATTAACATGTTGTATTCATTTACAGCACTAAGGTCACGTTTTTCCGTTATCTAGGTAATCAATTATTACACCGTTAGGTAGGAATTCTATATAATGAAATGACTACATCATTGACATACATTTAATATTTGCTAGTATCATGGTTGAGTACCTCTTCGAGCGATACCCGACTTAAATAAATAATGTGCGAATGGATGATCCAATATTCAAATCAATTTCATTTAACCCAACCATTAGTGAATCATAATAACACAATTTAGTTGCCTCAGCAAACTGGGGGTCGCATTCAATACCTAAATCCGTATTTTCGTTCAAGTACAATATTTACACTGCTAACTATATTCTGAATCCCTTACTATTGGTTTAGCTGGAACTTCTTGTAACTTTGATATCACGAAAATTAGTTAGAGAGAAGTTCGTATTTGAAATTCATAAGTAATAACATAGTTTTC
Organism: Agonopterix arenella; assembly: GCA_927399405.1. Lineage (NCBI taxonomy): Eukaryota > Metazoa > Arthropoda > Insecta > Lepidoptera > Depressariidae > Agonopterix > Agonopterix arenella. The sequence continues at coordinate 15,856,357 of OV656704.1, read as the reverse complement.
CAATGAAGCTTGTATCTTGTCGCAGATCTCGAAGTAAAGACGACGACCTATATCCCCAGCACAGTATAAGAAAGAGTAAGTATCCCCTAGTTTTTAATTACTAACAAATATTTGAAGGATGTATTTAGACAGTGGAACTAAGCAACATTCAATCAATCAATCAAATATACTTTATTTTACACCAAAACATAAACAGTAAAATACAGAAATAAAAATACAAGAGGCACAAAATATGGCGGTCTTATCGCTAAGAAGCGATTTCTTCCAGACAACCTTAGGGTAGAGGAAAAGGTGAAAAGAGGAAAGGTAGGCGGTGTTTCCAGAAAAAAATATCAAAAATGAGCAGTTATCAGAAAAAAACAAAAGTAAGTATACAAAATAAACCTATTATAAATACATATATAATATACATACTAATATGAATATATATATATATATATATATATATATATATATATACACATACATCATATATAAATACGCGTACTACACAACAAAATACTATAGGAAAAGATGTACCTACGGAAAACAGATCGAGGGTCAGTTCAGTGATCAAGGAAATGAGACTTAACTTTCGACTTAAAATCATTCAAGGAAGGTGCACGTCTGATCGACTCTGGCAACAAGTTCCAAAGCCGAACGGCATGCACGGAGAAGGAATAGGTATAGAAATTTGTGGAGTGGATGGGCATATTGAGGGAGAGGTTTTCATTCCCTAAGGAACATAGATCGCGAAACGAAATTTTTTTTTAGAATGAATGAATGAAATATACTTTATTTACACCAAAACAAAATAATAAGGCGGTCTTATCGCTTAAAATCGATTTCTTCCAGACAACCTTAACAATCTTAGACCTCTCCTAGAAAATAGATCGGCTGTATCGGCTGTGATGTTTGTATGGGAGGTCCAAAAAATTTTCCCATTTTTCGACCCATGTTCCTTAGGGAATGTTGTTTAGTTTCAAAGTTTTAGTTTCTTGTACAAACGTAAGGGGAAAAAAATGTACAATAATAATCTGGTTAAGATTACAGGAGTAGTCGTCGTATAGTATCTAGATTCTAAAACAAGTGGTAGTATTCTCACGCTGCTGCTCGAGTTAGCTTTGATTTCCCATAGGAGTTTAAAATCTATCGACCGCAGGTTATTGATGTAAAGTTGTACTTTATTACAAGCTATTATGAAATATATTGCAGTAACTTTTCATTCAAAATTGGTATTAAAGTGCAAATAGATACAGGTTTGTGTTTCAGTTTTAGTTTATTTATTCGTATGGCTTTCGGATAGTCATTATAATGTCAAGTCCAAGATTCTCAATCATTCGGAAGCCAACCTCGTTAGATCGACAAGGTCCTAATGGTCCCAGGATACTTTCTGAGCGGGAACACCTCGACGATATACGATATGGCAAACTGATTGAAAGTGTTTATGGCAAAAGGCAAGCCATAACTTTATACCACAGTATAAGAAAGACTATCTATAACTATTTATACTTCAGACGTCATTCTATCTGGAAGCCTTCATATTTTAGATATTTATTTTTCCAATTTCCAATTTATTTATTTCCAAAAACGCATGCATTTACAGAATGAGTAGATCAGCAATCTGTACTGGAGTTTTCTGCCTCACAGACTGCTTTACAATTTTTTTTGCATTACAGTTAGTGGTAACAGTGGTTCCTAAACTGTCATTTTACTAAAACTAGGCATATCGGTGTGCCGATGATGATCACCATAAAATTAAAAAGAAAAAAATAAAGAATTAAAGTAAGTATAGTAAATTTGTTAAATTTGTTTGTTTTCAGTGTGCAAAGAAGGAAATACTATTTCTACCATGCTATATGTTGTACATTATAAGTCATACTGTTTGTTTGTTCGTGTGTGCGTGTGTGTGTGTGTGTGTACTGATTTGAAAACGTTTTGTGTGCCTATTTGTTCAGAGCCCTACGGTACGGGATATAACGTAATTTTATCATTATCAGCCTTTTTTAGCTCCCACTAATGTTTCACAGGCTTATATTCATGGTGAGGATGTGGGTACGTTAGGCCACCGCGTGTGCGGTTTGGAAGATTTCATATCGGTAGATTACGCGTCAGAATTTTTCATCAGCTTGTGCAGTTTTTCTCACGATGCTCCTACTGTGTAGTCCAAGAACTATTTATTTTAGCAGATTATACTAGAAAATTTGTCATTAAAAGTATTATTATTTTAAACCTACTTGCCTATTTTTTCTAGTAAAGTAAAGTTAGCTAGTTTCCGCTAAAATAAATAGTTATCAAGTAATTATTATTTTTATTATACTACTGTTATTAATTGTTTATTCGAAAGATCCATAGAATAGTAACATTAAATAAAATTATAAATAAAGAGACTTAAAACTAAACTAACCTAGGATGTGGTGCAGGTTCGGTCCTTGTGGGAGGGTACCCAGAACGCTGGCCGCATTTCCTCGCTGAATGGCTATGCTGATCCGTTGAGCGAGGAAAGTGCCAGCTCTTGGGTCCCCTGTCGAGTCTCCAGAGAGATCTTCCAGGGGACGAGAGACATCCCGTCTGGTCTCTTGCCATCGCTCCGTATGATGCCAGTCGGCTCGAGAATGGCAGGAACGTTGACTGTGGCAAGAGACCTACGTATGATGTCATTAAGGGTGACATGGCGAGGGAATCTGCCGGCACTCTTTTAATACGAGAGTCCGTGGTGACCCAAGCGATCGACTGCCGCACCACAAGGACATTGGTGGCGGATGCTAATTTCTGCGCCGACTCGAAGCCCGATAGCCACGCGCAAGGTGTTGGAGTCCAGGTAGGTTCCTGTGTTGACCGAAGGATAGGCGTGTAGCCAATACCCGGACTCCTTTGTGGTCGATGCTAGGAGTCTGGCGCGGTCGTGGCCTTCTGTGTTGGTGACAAGTGTTTCAAAGGTGATTTTGCTAGTAATGTCGTCCCAGCTCCTCTGTATTTTCGGATCGGAAGGGAAATTTTGATTCGGGCCAGCAGTAACCCAGGCTTGTCTTGCCTCATCCAAACACGCGACCTCATAGTTTGAGGATACACCTAGGATATTTCCTATGAGGTCTGACGTGCTGTGGATGGAGGAAAGAAAGGCTGGCGGTGCGATGCTACTGGTGTTGCGCATCCCTATGCCGCCGTGTCTTATGGGAAGGGAAAAAATATGTGTACCTAAGATGGATCACACACGATGACGCATGTCGCACCGGCAAACGTCAGTCCCGTAGAAGCACACACGGTGCGTCAATCCGTCACCGAGTGTGCTTCTACGTGCGGTTTCATACAACTCCTTGATACGCAAATGACGGACTGACGTCTGCCGGTGCGACATGCGTCATCGTGTGTGATTCACCAAAGTTGTTCTTCTATAGAGTCGATGGCATGAAGAGATTCCCTTATCAACAATAAATGATCGCTGAATATCTAGGATATCGGTACATTACGTGATTCGAAAAACTTACTGGTCATGGCATACGATGGTGAATGCAGATTCGAATCCAGACCCTGCGATAAAAAGACCACACCGCCGCTCCGCAACCATCTTCCATCATCACTAGGCCTACCCCCAAGAAGGGTGTATCGCTCTGCAAGTTTTAGGTTAAATTCTAAATTTTCTCATAGAATTCTTAGCAACATTAAGCTTGAGTAAGTTAAAACGTGTAGAAACAGGAGCGAGGCGTGGCCAGGGGCGGAAAAGCAATCTGAAAGTCTAATAACGAAATGAGCGAGCCATTATTTGAGTTGCAGTTCAAACACTAACACTTGGAACTCTTCTCGCTAATTACCCCTACGATGATACCGTTATTATGATGGTCTTCTGTGAAAATATCCACAACCTCCGCAGGCCGCCCGACCGCCGCGTGTCGCGCCGTGAGCCGCGACTGAACTTTAGTCCAGTCATTTTCACCGGAAACATTAAGTGACTAAAGGACCATCTTAAAGCATATTAAAAAAGAATCGCTACGCAACATAGAAATCATAATTATGTGTCCCAGAAGGATTTGAAATTATTAATATTAATACCAATGTACTCATTTGACTTAGATTTAACAGTATAAATTATTTTTGAGCAATTAAATAAGCAATGACATTTAAAAAATGAGGTATTTATTAGAAAATACGAATCTATTTTTCAAAACTAAGTAGACAAAAATATTCACACCATGTTTGTAGTATGTATAATGGTAAAGCCTGAAATATGTGCAAAAAAAAATTTACCATCAGGTTTTTTAGAGCGAGATAATAGCTAAATTTAAAATTTGGGGCTGTTGCTGACGTGATTTTTTTTTAATTTGGTTCATTTCTAGGCTCAAATTGGTTCTTTAATATTGAATGAAAAAAAATGTAAATTATTAATTAGTCCCGGCTCAAACCGTAAAATGACTACTTGGTGTATTTGTTTTGGACTTTACATAAATTTCTTAATCTAGATGCGAATATTAAATACATCGGCTGTGTACATTTTGAGTGAGATATACAGCGTGTTAGCTTTCCGCAGACTGAAACTGTGAAGTCAGGAAAATGAAAACTTATATTAAATTATACTTTATTTGATACAGAGAGCAAACAATCAGGAAATACAACAGGCACAAAAACAGGTGGTCTTATCTCTAAAAAGCGATTACTTCCAGATAACCTTAGGTTAGAGGAAATAGTGAAAGAAGATTGGTAGGCGGTGTAGATCACAATAACACAATATAGATAACATACACAAATAATGTTATACAAATACAAACATACTGTAATATAAAAATAAAAATCTGCTGTTTCATACAAAACTGCTCTACCTACCCGACTTAAATGTATTGCACAGCTGATTTTTTTCCGCGTTTTTTGAGGTTGGCTCCATAGTGAAAGTTGTTCAGTTTAATAGTTTGGGTTCAACGTTTCAGCTGACCCTTACACCATGTATTTATCTAGTAGAGTTTGAAGAGGAAAATTTACTTTATTTTATTTTTTGTCGAGGAACGAGGAACTTTGCTTGAATCGCTGATCATTTGTGCGGTCATTCTTTTGAGTAGTTTCCAGTATCTATTTCTATGGTGATTTAACTGATCTAAGTACCTACATTATATCAATCATCAAAGAAAATTCGAAAGAAAAAAGGTTTTTTATTGTTTTCAAATTGGTTAAAAATCAGAATAGAATAGAATAAAACAGAACAGAACAGAACAGAACAGAACAGAACGGAACAGAACAGAACAGAACAGAACAGAACAGAATATAATGGAATAGAATAGAATAGTTTATTTTCAGGAATTCGATACGAACAGACTTCGATACGAGAACTTTTAGTAGGTAGGTACAGGGAACTTAGCGACGAAGCAAAGTATTTAGTTGCTGTTTGAGTTCACCACCTGAGGTAAATATACTTGACGCTTTCACGCAAAAAATCCTTTACTTACAATTTCTGTTGAAATAAAATTTTTAAGTTTCAGGATTGAATGACGTGTCAAGTGAGGAGAGGTGGATAGCCTTTCGCCCACATGCTTTCAAGTTTTGGAATTTTAGTTATTTAAGAAATAAATACATTTAAATTTTTTTTTGTAAACATTTCTGCGTTTCGTTTTTTTTTATATGTCTCACTGCTGGGAATAGGAGTGCGATTTTCGAAACTCATTCGTTAAAATCAGCAGTTGGAAATGTCAACATTCAAAATTCAAAAATTTTTTATTCAAAATAATATCACATAGATAGCTTTTTGACGTCATTTTTTGACTCTACCACCGCGTCGGAAGGTGTTCCGTTGAGAGAAGATGCGGCCAGAAACTCTACAACACACATCTTTTAAACAAAACAAAATATACAAAGTACAATTAAAATACAATATTGCATTACATAGAGTAACATTGTCAAGACCAGACCTTTTGGTCATTCAAATAGTCATCGAGTTTATAGTAGCCTGTTTTACAGATGCCTTGTTTAACATGGGACTTAAACTTTTTGTCTGGCAAGTGTAGAATATCCTCTGGTATCTTATTATAATAGCGTATACAGTGCCCCATGAAAGATGTGTTTACCTTACTGAGTCGAAAATGTGGGAATACTAATTTATTTTTATTTCTTGTATTGTTATGAACGTCACTGTTTTTGGGAAAGAGATAAAAATTTTTCCGAACGTATAAAATAAATGTAATAATGTCAAAATTACTATGGAGATATGCATCTTTCTACTGCTGGTTTGACTTTAAAAAATAATACTTCAGAAGTGCGATTTTGGAATATCAAATCAGCAGTAGAAAGACGCATATCTCCATAGTTTTGACATTTTCGACTGCTGAATTCAGCCAATGAGGTCAAAAAATCGCACTTCTGGTTTCTTATCTATATTAACTTGTTGTCATTTTATAAATAGGCCTCTAACCTACCTCAACAAATAGGTGCGTTTCAAATGGTGCTATCTAGAAAAACACATCGGATAAACCATTTGGTATTACCATTCACCCATCTAAAGTCTAACTTGACTGGGGGGTGCTCAACTTTGTTGACCCCAACCCCAGGATATGCATTTTCTTCACACTTCAAGAGTGGCATACCGTTCAGGGGAAGAAACCTGTAATTGGCCCCCGGTTTCGGATATCCTTCTCCAAGGAAGCATAAGCGTTTACCCGCCAAGAGATCGAGCCGCCATTGCAGTCACACATATTTATGTACCAAGGTGTCCTCCTCTCCGCACGTTTGAAAGCTGGGGCCTAGGATGGGCTTCATCTTGTTCATCATCGTGCCTGTAGCATCGTGGCTGGAGGAGCTTTATAAGTACCTACCTACTTTCCTGCTTCTCCCGTTCACGTGAAATTGATAACTGCGTGCAATATTCTATCAAAAAGACATGGACATTTTGATCGCATCGGTCTCCCATTCTACATAGGGTAAGGACGAGAGAGTGCATTAGTATTTAGCGCGTACACTTTATGCACTTCAAAATGCGCACCTGACTGCTTTTCTCTAAAGATTAGCAGTCGCCGTAGTCTAAATCGACCAGGAATCCAACATAATCATTTGACGCGTGGCAAAAGATCCGAATTTCTGCGTTTCGCGTCAATAATTATTATTGAATGCAAAAATAACAAAAGCTTAAGAAAGAGAGGTATCAAATAAAAACGTCACGTCGTCGCACCGGACCCGCGTGTATCGGAGGAAGGGTTTATTTCCACCAACCCTTCTCAAACCTAATCCGGTCCCGCTTCGCTGAGCCACCGCTGAATTTAGTTTCACTATTACTTTTCTCAAAAAGATACGTCTATTCGTGGCTTCCTTTTGTCTATGTATCAAAGGAAAAAGGTTCTGGTGTATTTAATTCCAACTGTCGGTTTTTGTCATTCACCGGAATTGGCTTATAAAGCCTGGTCAGAGCTGTAGAAGTCATTTGAAAATAGACACAAAGTGACATTACAACACTTGATTCGCCTTGAACTCAGACGGTTTTTGGTGTCGTCATCATCATCTCAGCCCTGGATCAGTTCGTCCTGTCATAGACCTCCTCCAGGACGTCCCTTTGCTTCCAACATTTAATCGTAGCGATTTTCCTCAGATCCAGGAGGGTAAGGTCGCGAGAGAACATTTTGTGTTTACGTTTAGCCCACGAGTGCGACAGAGCTCTAGACATTTTATGTCATGTGCAATTATGACGTACACAGTCCGATGTAAATAAACCTAGTACCTAACTGGCCGCGAAAATCTGCGACGTTATGGCAGAGGCGAGTGCCGGACTTCTCGCCCCTGCATCTCGTCGCATAGCTACCTACTCAGCCCTTGTGGTCAGACTATAGTCCCATTTAAAGTACAAAAATCTAAATTCTGAATTGTATTATTATGACTATTGATAAATTATACAGATTAGAAAATGTCTTGGATACTTTTTAAATGTATTGTATAACTTTCACCGAACAAATAGTTGCCATTTGCGGGATTCGAACCTAAGATCCTCGGCTCAGCAGGCAGGTTCACTACCAACAGGCTGCCAGATTAACTAATTTTCAACGAAAGAAATAAACAATTCTGCTAACAAATCGTCGAATTAACAAAATTATCTACTTCATTCTCCAAAGAAAGGAACTCGATTATATGAAGACAATAGCACGCCGGGTAACCATGGCAACGTGAATTTAATTAGCACCGAGCCATGTGCGAACATGGCCAATTCAAATTAAGATAATGTTTTATGGCATTATGTATGGATTAGTACGTTTGATTTTGAACCATAGGATAGTAGCAAATAGTGTTCGAAATAGGGTAAGAATTGCTGTCATCATGGGACTAACTATCAATTAGTTTTCCTATTTTTAGGGTTGGGTTGGTTAATAATTTACCGATGAACAAGGTTTGAATATTAGATATAATTATGTTAAGTATAGCAAAGTTTAAGAAGTTTTGGGATAAATATTATAGTAATTATTATGTACTGGAGAGCGTCGGTGGCGCGTTAGTATGGACACTCAATCACGAGGGTCCGGGTTCGGATTCGCACGGACGACATGCAATGTCCAATGCATCCAATATTTTCTAACACATGTGTTTAAAATCGGCTGCTTTCAAACGGTGAAGAAAAACATCGTGATGAAACCTCCATACACTGTCGTAGAAATTCTGATGCCTATGCAAAGTCTATACTGATCCACATTGGGCACCTGTGTTGGACTAACGCCCATACATCCTTGAGGGAGTAGGCCTGTGCCCTGCAGTGGGACGTAATATAGGATGAGCTGATCATGATAAAGCTTTTTATTAAAGGAAAATAAGGAAACCTACAAAAATGTTTCAATTTTTATGTACCTGTGGGGACTTGTCACAGATGTCAACACCCACAAGTTATACCAACGAAGCTAACAGATGGCGCTACGGTCGTACTCGCAAATGTGCACGTAAGACAACTTGCGACTTCACATTGATAACCCGTATGGTCCAACTAAGAATTGTTGGACCACGGCCGGTCCCCAGGCTTCAGACATAGCCTGGTGGAAGATCTTCCCTTTTCAATGGATGAACATTCCCAATAGCACCTCCATATACCAATGTACCTATTGTATTTATTGGCCGACGACCAGTTTATTACTTGACACACTGTGCAGAGTTTGGGCATGTTTGGGCAATGCTAGTGAAATGTGCATATTATTATTATTATGAATTTTGTTCATTTGGAAAATAAACTAGCATCAAAATGAAAATCGCATAAGAATTCTGATTTTAAACATAATTAGAACAATCCGAATTTTTAAGCGTTCCTTTAACTTTTATGCTATGTCCGCCTTTAAGATGCAAAGCTCTCTCCCTGCTAAGCATTAACACGTTCCGGGAGAGTGAACGAGACACAATAGAAATTTTATTGTTATCACGTCTATAGCCGGTCACTGTCCCGGAACGTGTTAAGATAGGTTAAGTGATTTAGCCGTGAAACATACGCGATATGTAGAGACAGACATGTAAGTGTTACAATATTAGACTACATCCTCGAAAATGCTACATAAACCATATAAAACAGCTATAAAAACATGAAAAAAAAAACGTTTAACCCTTTAGACCCAAAACGGTAAAAACAACCTTTCGCAATACTTTTAAATGCAGTAAATTAAATAAAAGGTAAATCATTGTGAATCCTACTTTCAGTAGATTACAGGGGAGGGTACCTTTGTTAGCTGTCCCCTGTCGACGATCTTACGATAAACTACGTTCTGGGACTTAAGGGCTACGCTACGCGCTAGAGGCGTGCCGTTGTCTTTGATTCTGAATCATAGGAGCACATTGTGAAAGTATTATAAAAATATTTATTTTTCTCACCACAAAACATATGTTAAAATACAAAGAGTAGGTACAATATTAAAATAATCACAATAGGAACATGTCCCTAGTCTTGTGGGGAGACTAGTGCCGAAGGTAGAAATGAATCGGAATTTCAGGCCACCAGGACTCTTCTCCACAAACATTTTTGAGGTTAACACTTTACGATATTAGAGAAAAACAAAAAGAAAAAAAAGGAAGTAGGAGTAACAAATAACCAAACTTAAACGGGTAGGTAAGTGTGTATGTCTGAGCGTGTGTGGGGGTGTGTGTGTGTGTGTGTGTGTGTGTGAGTTTGTTGGGATGGTGTATTTGTGTGTGTGTTTTATGTATCGAAACTTAATTTTCTAATTAGCACCCATTAATTTAGAAAACTTACTACTGGAGGACTGTTAGTAATGCCTCGGTTTCATCGTAATTTAGGTTTAGAAGCCAATTTTTTAGGGTTGTTTTACATTGATATTTAGTCATTGGATATAGTTTTAGGATTTCATTATCTGTATTGTAAAGATAGGGACCAAGGAAGCAAGAGTGACGACTAAACAGTATAATATGTCATAGAATCAAGGTCTGTCAGAGAGCTATGGAGCGCAGCATCCTAGGCTTAAAACTGATCGGCTGAGTCAGAAATGACTGCGACAGACGTCGCACCACTACTGCGCTAGTCTAAAGTGGGATTAGGCTGGACATGTCTGCCGCATGCCTGATGGGCCAAAATCACCACCAACTGGTCCCGAACGAAACTCGGCATAGACGAAGATGGCGGTACGAAATTGATGGAACTGGCCTATGGAAGCGCAGAACAGAGACTCTTGGAGAGAACGGAGGGAAGCCATTGCCCAATAGTGAGACATCAGTGGCTGATAATAATAATATTAAAAGGGTTTTAAGGGGCTGATCAGACTATCAAAATAGACAACGTTCTCGGCAAAGATTTTATTAGGTTTGATGGTCTGATCATCCACGTGTTTCAAGATAAGGACTATGTAAATTTTTAATCTTATAAATTGAATATTTTTTTTTTGTATTATTCAACTTTCGATAGAGCAGTAGCATAGAAAATGTTGATTCAATTCTGTAAAGAGACTTTTAAGTGAGCGTATCAAAGAAATAAGATCTTTTCTATTTACATAATGTAATCTTATAAATGTGATATTTGCTTTGGTTCAATGAAATATCATAAATATTTTTGTATTTACGTTTTCACAATCTGCCATGTATTTATATACAGGGTGTAACAAAAAACACTAGTTATATTTAATTATTTAATCAGTTTCTGGGTAGTCCGCTATACAAGGTGTAATCTTAAATGCGGGGTGCGGGTGCTTCAAACCATCAAACTGAACAACTTTTACTATGAAGATCTGTTAGATCAACGGTGATCTGACTTAGTAAGTCGAATCATCGTCGCAGCTCTACCGCCATCCTGTTGAAGAATCAATTAAGAGAGATACCTCTGTACAATGAGTTCCTACATTAAGAAACAAAAACCTTGCTGATGATCTGGCTCTGTGAGTCGAATCATCGTCGCAGCTCTACCGCCATCTGTTGAAGAATCAATTAAGAAAGATACCTCTGTACAATGAGCTCTTACATCATGAAGCGAGATTGCTATTGATCTGACTCAGTGAGTCGAATCATCGTCGCAGCTCTACCGCCATCTGTTGAAGAATCAATTAAGAGAGATACCTCTGTACAATGAACTCCTACATTATGAAGCGAGAACCTTCCTTTTGATCTGGCTCTGTGAGTCGAATCATCGTCGAGAGATGAATGATGAATGAATGCAAAAATAAAGTAAAAAATTGGCTCATGTCATGACACTTTACTACATTAAAACTTAAGACTTGTTGAAGATTTACATAAGATTAAAACTGCTTGCTAGGGTATCTATTCTTTTGTTCCAAAGCGTGCACGCATATATTCGGTACAAACGCACTCATAAATACAAACACACGCACTCGCACACATGCACATACACACATTCACATACACAACACACAAATACACACACTCATATTAAACATCTGTACTACACATAAACAGGATATTTAAAAGTAACTTATTACTGTATTCCTTCATAAAATATTATTTCATAAGTATAAAGTAAGTTTTTTCACTGATGGATTAATTCTAAATATATGTTAATAATAGCAAATTGCTCTGAGAGGTAAGAGCCTGGCGATCTGTATCGCTGGTTAACGTTTATTCGTTAACACCCATCGCAGACACCAGTCTCTCGCCAAGTGTACCGTTGAAGTAAAAATATTGTATTTGTTCTCTTAGGTAGTATTTAATAAGATCTTACTTTTGCTGTATATTTGTTGAAAGAAAAATAAATGCCTTGTTATTGTTATTATTATTATTATTATAGATTCCTCTGTACAATGAGCTCCTAATTATGAAGTGAGAACCTTGCTGTTCATTTGACTCAGTGAGTCGAATCATCGTCGCAGCTCTACCGCCATCTGTTGAAGAATCAATTAAGAGAGATACCTCTGTACAATGAGCTCCTACATTATGAAGCGAGAACCTAGCTGGTGATATTACATCGGATCCCATTTTGATATCACGCTAAGATTACGACACGATTTTGATTTCTTCCTCTGTTTGCGCTTTTTCTCTCTTCCCTTTTGCTTAGTTGGGAATCCACGTTCATACTTCTTTTCTTATGTGTATCAATGATTTCCCATATTGTGTTGATGCTAATACTAATAGCATTGCTATTATACTAGTCGACATTGTTGATTGACAAGTTTGCATAGAAAGCCGGAATTATTATAAAGAAAAATGTGTTAATAAAAAAATTACATACTTCACCACATAACATTATGTTCTGTGGACTTCACAATCTTATTCTGGTATCTAATATGAAATGACAGTTTCTACAATTGTACAACTGCTGCTTTAAATCAGTGCCTACATAAAATAATAACAAAATTTAAAAACTACTGTTATGTAATGTTGGTAATCGGTTATTATATCTTATCATCTTTACTCTTTCCCATATATTCTGGGAAATAAAAGGTATAGCCAAAGATTCTAGGCCCGCCAGTCCTGCTTTATTTCCGCTAGGCTGAATTTTTTTCTGTTGGTGAGTAAAATAATTATGCTGACACTTTTTTAAGGGGATGATCAGACCATCAAACTGAACCACTTTCTCTATGGCACCAACATCTAAATCGCGAAAAACAAATCTGCTCTTCCATACAAAACTGCAAACCTACTCGAGCCAAATGTATGGGACAGCTGATTTTTTTTCACGATTTCGATGTTGGTCCCAAACAGAAATTTGTTCAGGTTGATGGTCTGATCGTGTTCTTAAAAAAGTATCAGCATATTAAGAAGGACCCTGTAGTAGGTAGTATAGCATAATAATATCATAAAATATTAAAAATATACAGACAGACAAGTATAAAGATACATACATAGATACCGGCATTACAGAGTTTGGACCTCAGAGGAAGGATCTCTTTATTCATTGGACACAGATAGTATGTCGTCAAGGATTCTAGTATCATAAAGGATGCCACTCCTCCTTACAAGCATAGAAACAAGAAAATTGGCTTTGGGAGTCGGTAATGTTCGACCTTCTTTCGCACGTCTCCATCGTTGATATTTCCAACGTTTTTGTGTCCTTTTCTATCCAATGACGTAACGTCATGTCATGTATGACAGAAGCAACAATTTTTATCATTGGATTAGAAAAGGTAAAGTCGAAAACAACGACGAGAATTTACGAAAGAAGAACGATCATTACCGACTAACAAGGAGTATTATCATGTTTTGCCGCTTGTTAGGCAGTCTGTACTCCAAGGTATAGACGTAGTGATTATATTCTCTTTATACTCTTATAGACAATACCTATGCCAGCTTCCTAATGTCAGTACTATTTTATTCTGTGATCAAACTCTGTTTAATTTGTCAGGTGATGAGCCCGTCGTTGATAGTCTAATAAAAATGTAGCATACGGGTTTTTAAACATGAGATGGTTACACAAAAAGTCACGACAGTCGCATCGTCGTGACAAAATCGTAAGCAGTAAAAAGCCATCAAGTCATTTAGCCGACGCGGGACAATTAGAGCAACAACTGCTTGGAAATAAGCTCTGTACTAATGCAGTAGAGTTGTTATTTAGTTGCACTGTCTGCTGCAAATGGGTTAAGGGGTAAAGAGTTTACAGAGCGTATTCTTGCTTTTGTTTTGTTGTTTTATTAACTTTTATAGCACCTTCGAATTTAAGATTAAAACGTGACAGAACTTTATATTTCATGTGATAAAATAACATAAATATTCTTTATTTGCATACGAAGAACATATAGCAACAAAAGCACACACACACACACACCCCACACATACAAAAGATTTGCCACGTGACGAAGTGTATTTCGTTTCCGTCGTGTCGCAGCTGGCGAATGTGTATGATCAAAGAACACATACAAATCGTATGATAGCTGAAATCTTAAGCGCTTAATTTCTCTATAGCTGAAATTATATTTCAAATTTACCAGCTTTGAGGCTAAACGGGATTGGGCGTTTTCCTTTACCTAATGATTTTTTACTATTTAGTATTCGTATTAATTTCTTCTACAGCGTATGTTAAGTTTACCAATCCACATTGGGCACGCTTGGTGGACTTACGCCCATACATTCTTGAGGATAGGTCTGTGCCCTACAGTTGGACTTATATAGGTCGATAATGAGTATTATATTAACTGACCCAGTGATCGAATCTGCAAATTTCGATTTAACCTGACTTTGAATGTATGTATTTTGTACCTAGAAAACAAAAGGACTCATTTTTGCAGTCATTCAACGGTCACCCATCCAAACACGTTGCTGTCTATGTTCCTTAACTTTAATAATTTATTCGAACACCTAAGCGGCCCCAATACGTCACAATACTATAACTTGTAAATCCATCAGCCTATAATATAATGTACCACTGCAACCTCTCTAGTATAATATTTCAAAACGCGCGCGCGACGAGTAAATAACCTCTTCCCGCGAGCGAACGCCACGCTTGCTGCAACAAGGGAGCCTACGAAGAACTTTGAAAGAGAGCGGTCTATACCACGTAGGCCCAGAACGAATTGGTGGAGATTATTATATCGATCAATCAATCAAACAAATATACTTTATTTGATGGATCATTGTCATCATCAGCCTGTCATCGTCTACTGCTGAACAAATGACTGGCTGGAATGATGGGGCATAGCTCTATCCTCGTTCTTTCACACTCAGTCACTCCATGCTACTCTCTCAGGTCGTAGACTTTTTTCCATTACAAACTTATTATTTTCATTCATAGCATCGATTGTGAATCGTAGTGCCAGACCGATGTTTAGGAGAAAACTACCTATTTTTCCTCTACATAGTTAAGTTTGTCCTTCATCATTAAGTTTTGTACCGAGTGCGCGGAACCCCGCACTGGGCCAGTTTTTTGTTTTATTGGTACATTGAAAACTAATATACTTATATCTTGATGAATCCATATAATACTCTAATTAGCCCAGTTCCCTTGTTCCAACAGAAACACGAGTCTACACCATGTCTAAACAAACCGACCCGTCCCCCTTGCTCCGCACCTCCAACCCCTCACCCCCATGACACGCGCGTATTGGCGACGACAGATGACCCACATAAATTAGAGACTTACACACGATGCGAACGAGCTGCCATCTATTACCTATCATACGTAACTAGAGCTTGGAACTGGTGCGACAATATACCGAAAATACTGGTATGGCATTGTTGGTCATGGGTGACTGCGACAAGGAAGTCATCAGAAGATCACATTATGTCCAAATTAGCGGTGAAGAGGCTTAAGAACGTATAGATAAATAGACGCAAAGATCAGGTTAATGTGAGCGAGCACCTATTCTTCATTCTTCATATTCTGAAAGATGAACGTTGAAAGCAGACATTCGTCAAAGGGTTAACGCATTTGAAATTAGATGCAGGCGTAGAATGCTCCAAATACTGGACTGAACCCCGTATAAATGAGTCCATCCTTGACGAGTTGAACATCAAGACGAGGCTCTCCACCATCTATATGCAACGAGTCCTTAAATTCTTTGGGTATACGATCAGGAGATCAGATACTTTGGAAAAGCTTGACCTACCATGGTCAAGTCCCTCTACCCTCTACACGACTAAGAAGAAGATAAGTAATTTGCAGATCAGCCGGTATACCACTAGGTTTACCATACTAATACCAGTTTATAACAATACTATTCCAGTCAGACCTCATACCATCAAATTCGGCACGCAATTGTATTGATACCAGTTTGTCACTCCCTATGACGTGATGGGAGGGAAAACTATCAGCAAGATGAAAATGTTACTCTAAGGGCCTGTTTCACCGCTTTTGGATAGTCTTGTTAGCTTAACTGAGAGCTAATTTGACATATTTTTTATGAAGAATGTGTCAAATAATTTGTCGGATAAGCTAACAAGAACTTATTCGGAAGTGGTGAAACAGGCCATCAGTGACTGTTCTGGAAAAATATTGTAGACTCATTCCTTAACAGTAAACGTTATAATTTTTTTTCTAAATATCTGTGACTGACGAACAGAGACCGAGGTGATTCCATAAGTGTTTCGTTTTGCCATTAATTCTGGTACGCAATGGAACTCTTCTTCTTCTTCTTATCGTGTGGCATAGTTTTTTCAGACCGTTTTTATGTAACGACTCCTACCACCAGATACAGTTGCCGGGACCAACGGTTTAAAGTGTCATCCGAAGGACAGAATCATTTTTCTTTTCAGACAATCTGTTGATTCAGCCTGCAATGTCCTAACCAACTTGGGAAAAACGCACAAGTGCAATACAATCGTACAATAGATGTCCCCGATTGGAATCGAATCCACAACCTCCATGTTAAGAGCCCAATGCTCTTAATAATTAGACCACAGAGGTAGTTAACGGACGAGCCACTAATAATACCAATGTAATTTTTGTTGTTCGCGTATACTTTGTTTCTACTAGTGTGTACTTGTTATTTTCGCGACTTCCTCCGTGTGGAATCGATTACGCCGCCATATTATTGATGTAATAACGGGATAATTAGGTACCCTATTTTAGATATCGGATAAAAAAAACTACGTTTTTAAGATGACCATAGGCTATGGAAAATTAAGCAAAGTCATAGAAACCGACGACCGATCGAAATCGGTTCACTTTGTTTTCACATGATGTTTATTTAAATCTTTTATGTTACAGACACTAATGTTTTTTATTTTATACCTGGTATTAAAAAATTATATGAGTTGCTTCTCGGAGAGAAAAAACCAGAGAAGCACAGAAGGCAGAACCTAGGGAGTATTTTATTCTTTGAGGCAGAATCGACCACCAAAATTGTTTTAAATTACCAAAATCAAAACCACGTTGGCCAAGAAGTTTAAAATACCTACAAAGAGGTATCTTAAACTTCTTGACATTGGCAGCTTATAAAAAAAAACACTTAAGATCATCTGTCAAATTAAAGGACATGGTCATGTCACACGACGATGTTACGATATTTTTATTTACTATGTTTGTTAGTTTGTATCAGATTCACTTTTTGCTATGAATATATTTCTGATCAAAACGGTTATAATCCTAGAAGAATTAGGAAAGATTCGAGACACAGGAAGGTGAAGGAAAATGGAAGGCGGTTCATCAAACGTCCTGACTATGAAATGGTTGACGATAAGGATCCAGTGGCAAGTATTGATGTGGCGAGCTTCATTGAGAAAGCTGATTATGATGCCGTTGAAAACAGTCCTTATATACCTCCTTATAAGAAAAGGTAAGTGTAACCACACCAGTGACAAAAATGTGCAAGTGATGTGAATGGTGTCACTGCAGTAGCTTAGCCTGGCCGCACATAAGTTTCTCGCCCCAACCACAATTTATTTTATTTATTTCCGTTTTGGAGAACTTACAGCTAAATAACAGTTTGGTTTCTACAAAGACTAATTTATGGTCAGATGCTGACAAGAAGTTCATGTATTTGAAGCTAGAAGCGGCTGGTATGTGGTCTGTGGCCGTCAAAATGTATAACTCGCTCTCATAGTCGTGTCTCATATCTATATGCTCAGTCTGGTCCATCAGTCTGGTTGTCAGACTGATCGTCTAACCTACTGACTGATGTACCAGACTGAAGGATTTCAAGTATTTTAATAATTTTCGTCAGTATGACGTGACCAGACTGAGGACCAGGCTGACGCAAGACTGAAGCTTGTAACACCCGTCTTATGGCGGTTAACTGAAGTTAGAGTAAGAGGGGCGAAGCGGCGCGTCAATGGCGAGTCTCGGCGTTTTGTAGTCGAGTCGGTGCGGCCACAGGAAGCGAGTGCCGGCCATGTGGCGTGTAGCGACCACTTGCGCCAACCGTTTGCCGCAAGTTCTTATAAAATGTATAAAAAATGCAGTCCGCAGCTCGTTGGCGGCGTTATGTGGTTGTGGCGTGGCCTATGGTAATGGTCCGTGAACTCGTGGTTGCCACAAATACGTGGTGGTTGTGATGACGTAGTCGCGGTTTATTTATAGCAAAATATCTGACCACCCCAAAGGGGATTATGGTGTGTAACTATACAAAATAGTATTCTGTTTATTTGCTAAGATAACATAGTTCAGACAGACGAACAATAGCCTTCCGGGTTCCTTTATTACCTCTTTAATACCTTTAGATAAAGTTTATGTCCCCAGTAAAACAATCTACCACTCCCGTAGACGTACCAACAAATTAAATATGCTATGAATGTCTGGCGATATAGTCTACGGTCCAGTTTTTAGAACAATAAACAACCAACAAACAGGAAGCTATACACAGGGGGCATATATACAGGGTGCTTTTCAAGACAAGACATGCTGATGGTTTTTATGGGGAACCATGAAACTAAACATAACAACTTTTGGTTGAAGTTCAGAAACGTGCTGCTTTATCGAGGTGGGAGCAGGGTAGGGAGTTGAGGAGACTGAAATCTGAAAAAATAGCACCCTGTACTTTTATGACACCAATCGATAGGATCAATAGTAAATGGTGGGCCACACAGAGTGCAGCTGCAGATCGGGTGCAGACCGGCTGCAGGCCGGCAGTAGTTGGAAACTATGGAATTATATGCGAGGTCTCACTCTGCATGCAGTCCGGTGCGGCTGTGGAACAGCAGCCAAACGGTAGCCACAGTGTGACACCTCGCATATAATTCCATAGTTTACAACTACTGCCGGACTGCAGCTGGTCTGCACTCGTTCTGCAGCTGCACTCTGTGTGGCCCTTAAAGATCAAATGTATCTATAAAACATTGCATCTTAAATTAAAGGAAGACCTCCATGGTCTTATAAATGTGTTCCAAAAGTTACTACATTTTCTCCGAAAAACTTTACTACTAACACTATTTTGAACTTTACCACCAGAGAGCGGGTGTCTAAGGAATATTCCGACTACGGACCCCTCACAGGAGCTAACATGGAAGGAGAAAAGCGAAATCAAGACTACCTCTACCAACTCAATAACGCCAATGACAGACAATACATGTACAAAAATATGCTGAGTCCCCGCGAGAGTAATTTCAACTATATGTCTTTGGATGGAACGGAGAAGAAAAAAGCAAATCATGATGAATTGTTGGCTAAAAGTTATCAGAACGAATTTCTTAGTGATAAACAACGTTATCATAAGCCAGTTAAGAAGTGGTAAGTATAAAAAATTTTTATTTATGTCTTTCGGGGTAATTGCAACGATGGAGCAATGGTGATGAATGCAGGTAAAAGAGTAGGCAGAAAGAGTAGAACTGAATCGTGATTTATTTAGTAACTGGTATTTCTGGTCTAGTGCGTCCATGATAGCTTTCGTGATTTTGACTGATCGTTTTAAAACGGTTATTTTACTTTCTGAAAATGTTTGGGCCGTAAAACCTGTAATTTTATGTTAAACATTAATTAATGTTGTATATTTTTGATGGAGCTATCTTTGACGCACTATATAGGTAGTGTGTGATGACTAACATCACGCAGCAAGTGTGGATCTCCTGTTAAACTCCTAATGAAGTTTTGGAGAGACATTATGTATTTTAAATCATAATCATTTTGTAAAAATTAAATAAATAAAAAAAAAGTACTATTGGTCCGTAATTGCAATCACCCTATAGTGGCAATTACCCCATAGTTGTGATTGCCCCATAGGGCCTGTAACGTACGTAAGAAAAAATTAAGAATTAGATGACCCCCCCTCCCCTACCTACCTATCGAAATTTAAAAAACGTTGCAAAAATTTTACAACGGATTTGAGTCATAAAAAAGTTACTTACGTAATAATAATCTAGACACCCTCTCCCCCCCCCCCCCCCCCCAATCGCCTTACGTAATTAATGAACAGCCCCATAGTTCACCTCAGGACACCTAAGCCATGTTTTAATTTTATCACTTCAAAGATGAAATTATTTAATACTAAATGGATTTATCCACAACTTGTTTGTGAAGAAGTGTTGTACTATTTTCAATTCCAAAGTAATTCTGATGATATAAATACTCAAAGATAATATGGACTACAGCAACTACTTAATTAGATAAGTAGTCAGTTCAGCAGGATGATTTAAAGTGTGTGCACTAAATACATCGGCACCCTATCATCATCTCGCTTTGATGGCCGGGCTAACGATCCGAAGTAGACGAAGCCGAGGATGTAGCGCTCTCACCCAGAAAAAGCCTATCAACTCGTCTTTTGAAAATATCCTGATTGTATTTGCTTGGAAACACAGACGCAGGGAGTGAGTTCCAAACCGTACCGGTTCTCATTATAAAAGAGGATGCGAACCTTTTTGTGCGGATTGTTGGAATATCGACTACGTATGGATGCAGACTCGCACTACGTCTTGTCGTACGTTGGTGGAAGGGGGATGGTGGAATCAGGTCATGTAGCTCCTGGGCACACTCGCCGAAGTGTATCCGATAAAAAGCCGACAGACAAGCGACCAATCGCCGGTGTTCCAGACTATGTAACTTAGCCTCGACGAGTGCGTCATCGTTGATGAGTCTCTTGGCTCGGCGCTCAACTGAGTCCAGTGCATCCAGTTGGTATTTCGCAGAACCGTCCCAGAGGTGGCTGCAGTACTCTATGCAGGATCGCACTTGGGCTTTGTAGAGAGTAAGAAGCTGTGCAGGCGTGAAGTACCGCTTAACCTTATTCAGGATACCTAATTTCTTAGCCGCGGTTTTTGCTTTGGACTCAATCGAGCGGCCGAAGTTCAGGTCTGAGAAAATCCGAGATTTTGACTACCTACCTATTTTACTTTACCTTTTACGACACCCGTCTGGGTTGGTGCTACTCAATTGTCCAAACACCAAATGGCAAAACGTTTTTCATGCCTCATCATCATCATTATCTAAGCCGATGAACGTCAACTGCTGGACATAGGCCTCCCCCAAGGATCGCCATAACGACTGGTCCTGCGCTGCCCTCAACCAACGGGTTCCCGACTCCTTCAATTACAAGTCGTGGGTCCAACGTGTGGAGGGCCTACCCACGCTGCGCTTTCCGGTACCCGGTCGCCACCTTAGACCTTTTCGGCCCCATCGGCCATCGGTTCTTCGAGTAATGTGCCCCGCCTACTGCCACTTTAGTTTAGCAATTTTTCGTGGTCGTTCACTCAAGGCCTCATAAAAAGGCTGAAAGCCACCCAAAGGGCTATGGAGAGGGCTTTCTATGCCTATAGTCATATGATTCGATCGAATGATACATAATTCATTGTCTATCTAGTATGTAAAATTTGCTATAAATCAGGGTGAAATTGATATCATTAGCATCCTTTTCAACTAAGAGTCTACCCATCAAACTGAACAACTATTAATATAACAGCAAACAGATTGGAGCAAAAAAGATCATCTGTTTTATACATTTGAGTCGAATTAGGCAGCGAGTGCAGTTTAGTATGGAACAGCTGATTTTTTTTTCTCCGATCGGTTTGCTCCCATAGGAAAAGTTGTTCAGTTTGATGGGTAGACGCTTTTTTTAAAACGGGTTTAAAAGGGTGCTAATGATATCAATTTCACCATGTAACTACTTTTGTCCTTCCAGTTCACTTAAACAAATGAAGATCCCGTTTTTTTCCCATAAGAAGGATGGTACCACAAAAGGGAAAAAAGTCAAAAAGAGAAAATATTTTTTCTTCAATTCTTGTAACAAAACTAAAGATTCTAGTACTACCTTGCCTCCCGCAATAGAAGCCAATTTGAATTTGAACAAGAACACTTTAAAAATTGACAAGAGATCATACAATGGAAGAATATGCCCTGTTTGTAGAAGAAAGTTCCCGACGGAAACTGAAGATTCAATAAATAGAAGAAGACGTACTTCTAATAGAATGATACACAATAGCAGACAATTCTATCAACCACTCAACCCTATGAATAAAAACATACCTAAAAAAGGTACACCGTTAAAAGACGTCTACTATCCAGTCGATGAAGATAATGACAATGAAGAAAGAAGAAAACGCGATAACGAACTTGATAGAGAGAGACAGCTAAAGGAGTTAGAAGAGGTACAAAGGAAGATAGATAGTATAGAAATAAAATCAATTCATAATTCAAAAGGTGATCCCAATACAGATTCAAATATATAAGCTAGTGTACATGCACGTGTACGTTGTTTCATAATTTTAATTTTATTTAAAATAAAGTTTTTATTTTAGAAGTATTTGAAGCACTTTTTTTCATATAAAACTTTAAATTGATAGTCTCACAGGTCCGTATTAAGAGGATATTCCCTAAGAATATTCCTGATAAAACGCTCCATACAAAACGAAGTTCCTTCCTTGTTTGAACATTTAGTAATCTAAAAATATATAAAAGAAGAAACTGACTGACTGACATATCAACGCACAGCCCAAACTGCTGGGTCTAGATATTCCAAATTTGGCAAATAGTTTTTTTATAAGGTAAAAGGGTGCATTAAGAAGGGTTTTTCAAAATTCATCCCTTAAGGGGGTGAAAAGGAGGTCCAAAGTTTGTATGGGGAAACAAGATTAGTTAGACTATTTGATTCGAAACTTCACAGGAGTACTTCTATTGGTAAATGAGTAAACAAGTGTTTCAGGTTTTTTCAGAATTCTACCCCTGAAAGGGAGAAATTGGTTGCAAAGTATGAGAATCAAGATGGGTATATAGTGCCACAAAAAGAAACCCGTAAACAAGTCTTAAGGCCACACGTACCAAGTCGCGGGCAACAGTAGTTAAAGCAAAAAAATGCTAATAACACAATCTAGAAACCATCTGTGTCAGTCGGTACGTAATCAGTTTTCCGTTGAGATATTAATTCCAAAGCTACCGTGGAGGTTTCGTTGACCTACTACCTACTAGTAACAAAATAGTAGGTCCACGAGAAAACGGCAGTAAAATATGTACTTACATAAACTCACGACCAAAATTCCTTTCGGGGAGCGGAGGAACATTGCTAGCTTTCGGAAATATCACTTGTGCACTTTTAAAAATAAAATAAATAAAACAAAAATTCTTTACTTCAGACATTACATCCATAATGTTGTTAGTATCACACTTAAATAATTATGTTAGTACAAACACTTAGATGTAGACCGATCCAGTGCTTAATAAAGATACTGTCACAGTATCTACTTGAGACCATGTTCAGGATGCTATTGGTGCTGGCGCGAACCCTCTGCAGTGCGGCGGCACAACGTTTCGGAGCGTGGTGGGAAACCCATCGACATGAGCGTCCGCGAATATGCCAGACAGTGCCAGACGCACTGCAGAAGCGCGGCAGCCCCAGCAGCATCCTGAAGGCGTTATTATATTGGGTGCGCAGGAAACGACGCAAGGAACATAAAGGACACTGGGCAAAAATGTATGGCCACTAGTTCAAGAACCCCCCGCGATGACACAGGTTGGGATAGTTAGAGGATACCCAAACGTACATGGCATCCAAGGGGCATAAAAATATTTTCGAGGAAAAAAAAAAAGGATGCTTTATTTTGACGAAGTCATTTTAGGGGGCAGTCGTTTTGATATTATGGTGGAATTTCTTTCGGGGTGATCAGGCACTTAGCTAAAACTACTAAAAGTTATTATTAAGCCTGTAAAAGTAGTAAAGCTTACGTTTACTGTACCGGCAATTTCAAGATGAGATAAAGGTTTTCTCGTGTGTTTTGAGGGCTAAAGATTCTTTTGCATTAATAATAATCACAAACAATATTAATATCCACATGACACAAGGAATTCAAGCACCAGATGTAAATAGCGCCTAAATGCTAATATTAGTATGAAAAACCGCTAAACGAAATACCCTGTATCTTTTTCTCTATCTAAAAGATATTGGTGCCGCATATAAAGAAATGTTCTATATTAAACCCCCTTTCAAACGTAGCATGCCACTTATGTGGGGGCTCTTGGACCACTCCTGCCCACTGTCCTTTAATTTATAACTTGGTTATAAAATAAATTTGTGTATACTTTCTTCCCATGTATCTTCCCTATTACCCGTCGTTGTTAGTAACAAGACAATATAAACAACTTACTCGTAGATAAACAATAAATAACCTCATGCAGCAATGAAGACATCTATTGTATCAGGATAAAATATAGTTTTAATTAAATTTTCCGTCTTCACAAAACAGTGTTAAATTCAATTTGAATGCATCCATGGACGTTGCAGCGTTCACGCAAATCTTTTCCAATGAATATGTTCCATCTGAAACGAGAAACAAATTGAAAATGTAATGGGTTGCTTCTGAAGAACGAGCGAAATACAATATAAATTAAAAGGTGTCTTTTGAATGTTGTTAATATGAAGTTATTATGTATATTTGACTTGGAGACGTGGCTATGGAATTGCTTCTTTTATTAAATTTTACTTTGAGACCAAATTAATTTAATACTTATAATTTTATTAATATTTATGATCTGACTAGATTTTGCCCGCGACTTCGTCCACGTAATGTTAATTGTATGAACAATTTCCTCTTTCTAATTATAAGCACCTAAGTATATGAAAATTAAATGACTTTAGAAAGTTCTAACATAACTTGACATAATCCGATTTTGAAAGTGAAAATAACACAGTTTCTTACTATTTTATTCATTCATTTGTAATTTTATACAATCACGTTAAGAAAAAAAATTAATTGTTTTTTCCCTACTAATGGGATAATAAATTATAGTAATAAAATATTAAATTATTTATTTGGAACCACGAAGTACTCGGTATGCGAGCGTGAACTCTTGGAGTTGCAATAATTTATCTGATGGCAAATGTTATCGTTATATACATGCAAATGGAAAGTTCCACAGCGACTATAAAAAAAAACAAAATAAGATATTTATAATTAAGTAAATACCGCTCCATGCATATAAAAACATTTCTAATGATCCTAAGTAAGCTAATAGGCGTTTTTTAATGAAAACCATACAACACTGGCACAGAGATAAAATCCATGACCAAATCAGGATTCGATGCCAGGACTCTGGCTTGGCAGTCCGGTCCGGCGTGGTAACAATGACACCAACCGGTACGTCCGGAATGATTTCATAATTCCTGATATTCAAGGCGGTTGCAGTCAATTAAGTCAATTTTAAACAAAACTCAGACGCACAATACGCGTAGACGGTATTAATATAAGTAACTTTGTATATATGAAAAGATAGTTTAGAAAATCTAGATGCCGCGTAACAAATAACATTCGCAATTTATAAAATAATTACGAAGATAATATAAAGCTTTGACATTTTTCATACAAAATTTTAAAAGCTGTATATCTTCATAATGATATTATAAATTGCAAATGTTATTTGTTACGCGGCAACTAGATTTTCTTAACTGTTTTTCCATATATAAAATATTACTTTTATTAATTCCGTCTACGCGTATTGTGCGTCAAACTTTCTTACATACAGTTTCAAACATCTTGAACTCTTTATAAAGCACTCGATTCTGAGATACCTACCATAGAACTTCAATTGATTCCGTGCACCGAAATGGATCGTGCCGTTAGTTTTACATAATGTTTATAAAACTTAGTGCAGTTGTTTGAGATTGAGAAACTTTATCCTACTTTACGTCCTCTTTGAGATGCATCAAAATAGTAAAACAATTTTGTTTTACTAGAACTAACAGTACACACGAAAAACCACATTTCGTAGATAACATTTATCACAGACAAAAGGAGAAGAAAAAAGGAGTCTAGTACCTAGACCTTGCATTTTCCTATGGAACAGTGGTTTTTTTATTTTGCGATTTCAAGTTTGCTCCCATAGTAAAAGTTGTTCAGTTTGATAGTCTGAACAACACCTGAAAATTTGAAAAGTGTTGACAAAATCATCGCTTGGTGATATTGTCATTTCCACAGATCAAAAAAACTAAAGGGAGATATGAAAACGGGGCGGGGCCAGTGTCGCAGCAATATGCGCAAAAACGGAACACATTGCTCGCGACAGTAATGATTCAATATATTATGAGGCTCAAAACCAGTCGAGATATTATGTGTGAATAGTGTACAATGCTTGCGTAGTACTAAAGATTATTCGAACGTTGAGTTCTGATACCGCAATGGATAATGAACACATTTAAGCTAACAAAAGAGAGAGTTCTAATACCTCGACCTCGGTTGACCTCATAGAGACTTATGCTCCTTATCAGTAAGAGAATCGAATGGGACGAAAAAAAAGTGTTGTGAAAATTGCAGTTTTTCTCGATGACTGTACATTTTTTTCAAAATCTGTGAAAGCAAAAGTAAAATGATCTAAAAGTTAGTGTTAGTCTTCTTAGAACGTTTTCTTTTAGCTATAATGCTTTTGGTAGCTGCCCTTTGTGCCCCATCTTAACTTTCCACCCTGTATATACAGGGTGAACTTGATATAATTAGCATCCTTTTAAACTAAGAGTCCACCCATCAAAACAGAACCACTTTTACTATGGGAGCAAACAAATCGGAGCAAAAAAAAATCTGCTGTTGCATACATTTGAGTTGACTAGGCACTGCAGTTTAGTATGGAACAGCTGTTTTTTATTTGCTCCGATCGGTTTGCCCCCATAGTAAAAGTTGTTTAGTTTGATGGGTGGACTCTCAGTTTCAAAGGATGCTAATGATATCAATTTCACCCTGTATTTACCTACCCTGACTGCCAGGTGGACAGGCATCGCCAGCGTGGAAGAGCTGTCTCGTTTGGCGAGAGATAGACAGGGATATGCAGAGCTGACTGCCAACCTCCAGTCATGGAGAGGAAACCGAAGAAGACAAAGAAGATAACCCGAAGAAAAAGAAGAATATACTAAGTCTAACGCATCACAATCATATCAAAGTATTTTAATTATAATCGTCAGTAGATGGCACCCATAGCAGCTAACATGGCCATAACAACGAACCAATCATATTTGGAAACTTTCGTTAGTAATCTGGCAACATAACACAATAAGGAAGATGGATATACTCAATATTCTCAATATTATTGACCAAGAATTTTTTCTCGTTTCTCTGTATTAATTTTCCTTGTTGCACAACTTCGCATTACATCTCCGGTAATAAGAACAATGTCATGAACATGACAAAATGTCGGCAAACTATTGTTTACTTTCTTGTCATGTCTTTTCATTTGCCTGTTCTATTATTTCTATGAGGAGACTCAAACTATTTTTAACACGCTTATATTAGCTTCACCTGTATGTAACTAACTAACTAAGTAAGTAAGTAAGAAAATCTAGGAAGTCAATTTTAACCTACTTTGAAACTTTGCAGGTGTATGTAGTTCACATGACAACACAATAATTATTTCTACATTATTATCTTGTCTTCGATTTTGTTTACCTTTTCGAGTTTATGCTGATTTATTACTAGGTTTTTTATCACGTCGTCGCTCTTATTAACTTTTGGAAAAAAAATGTTTTTACAACTGATCAGATCGCAAACTTATTTTATTTAATTATTTCATTCAAGGAATTTTAGGTCTGAGGCACACAAATAACATAGGCATAGGCCATTATCACGTCATTAGGCTTTATTAGATGAAATAAACGAAATAAATCTACCCATGAACCATAGTTTATAATAATTTATTTATTATTAAAATTATTTTTTGCCGCAGTGACAAGCCATAACTCTCTTAAACTTTAGATTTATTAAATTACTTATAAAGAAATACATTGAATTTAGGTGAAATTGTTTATTTATCAATTTATGGATGATGATTTGATGAAGTATGGATTAAATATAATAATATTATTCAGATAAACGTGTTTATTTCAGTAAAACTTGAAATCCTTTATGTCAGTTTTAGTGCACATGCTGATAGATTCTGGAGTGTATGGACCATCTGAAAAGATATTTGACAATTACTTCAATTTTGATATTTACACCGGTGTCAGGATTGGCGAATACTCCACCGTCAGATAATAGCATAGAATCATAGAATGAATATGTACTGCAGTAACTATTAAATAATATGTAATGTATTTTGCAGAATAACTCTTGAATATGATAACTAACCTAAACATTTTAATTAAAGGAGAAAATAACTTGGCTTTCCGAAACACCCCGACAGTGATGATTTGTTGGTTGTGCTATTGCAAGCAAGGGTCAAATTTTGTAACACTGAGACCATCGCTGGTCCCTTGTGTTTGCCCCAAACTCGCCCATATTTTACCAATACCTCCGAACTTATGGTATTTACTTTTTACTCGCGGGAATGTAGATTTTCCCACGTATTCCTTCACCACCGAGCTAGTAGGTTAATGATAAATACAACTGTACATAAATTCCGAAAAACTTAGTGCTACAGGCCAGGAATCGAACAGCCTCCTTATGATGAAGGCGCTTCTCTTTCGTATGGGCTATCATCGCTCTTAAACCCATCAGTGAAGACAAGATATAATTTGTGTTTTTATATCAACATCAGTCGGCATAGATCAACCACGCATTCCCACCACTGTAACTCGTGTACACCACAGCATCGACCTAAATGGACAATGAAGTACAGCGAGCCCGGGGGATTATTGTAATGTCTAATCTGTATAGCAAAACCCGCACAGATTTTATTCAAGAAGATAGGAAGAATAGGGAAAACTAATATCCGACTTTAACTCCATTGCAACCAGGAGTGTTTGTCTATGTAAGAGTACGAACCTATTTGGAACCATTGCGTGTTAGGAATCCCCGATTCGAGCCTGGCAGAAGATATCGCTTCTCTGATAGCGAATGGGATGGATATAGACATGCAGATGGACGGCTCACCGGTCGCTGTAACATGGCAGGTAAATAAATTAGCATTATAATTAGTTATTATTAGAATAAAAGTTGATTAACTGAATAAAAATGATACAAGTTTATAATAAGAACATGTTGTTATACTCTAGTACTCGTAATATATTTTTTCTTCATACTATATTGTGAGCATAGCGTATTATGCTCACGACTATATTCACCGAGGAGATATTCTAAAAACTCAGAACATCCATGTTTTACTCGTAGTACCGAAACTCTGTCCAGTGTGATGGGGATTTAATGGACAGTGGGTACAATACTTGCCGTGGCGTGTAAGCACTATTGTGAATTTTCCCTTATTTGCAAAAAGATCCACTAACTTGTCCGTCGGCTGATTGTAAGGATCACGGATCAACTAGCATGTCACGTACTTAAGAAAAACCTGTTATTCGCGCTCATTTTTATAATCGTTTTAACGGAGGAAGCATGCTGAACATATAATATTTGGTTGATGTTGGCTAATTCTACTGCATTAAAGTACATAATTTAGCTTAAGTCACAGTTCTACAACTACTGTACCTATCCAATATTATCGGCTACTATACCTTTAGCTCCCAGTATAGCAGGATTCCCATATGACTTCTTCCTGAAGGAAACCCTGAAGTCTTGAGGTATATCCCTCGCCTGGGGGACGTAGTAGTTCCACGTCCTATCAGTCAGCAGTTCACCAGTACATTCGTCATATATCAGGTGTTCTGTCGTCCAGTATCCCAGACCCATTATAAAGGCACCTTCAACCTGAAGAATAATAAAGTCACCAAGCATGCACGTTCAAAGGCAAGCAACCACTATTATCTGAGAACACACTAGCGGAGCTTTCACTAAACCTTCTTAATCATTCACAATATTAAACACGACCACAAAGAAGCAATTCAAATTCAAGAAGACGTACTTTATCATCATCACAGAATATAGTGGGCTGCATGCTTCTACGTCCCACTGCAGGGTACAGGCCTACCCTCAGGAAGAGGGAATAGGCGTTATTCCACCACGCGTGCCCAAAGCGGATTGGTAGACTTCACATACACATCGGAATTGCTTCTTCAGCATGCAGGTTTCCTCACGACAATAACTTTCACCATTTGAGAGCAGTCGGTATTACGTACATAAGCCGCATGTACCAATGAGGTTTTCTAACTAATGTACGTAATACCGACTGCTCTCAAATGGTGAAGACGTGCTTACTTGACCAATATCTATCTCCGGGCTAACGCTCTGGCCGACGTCTTGCAGCAGATCAACTCGCAATATTTGCATCTCTCCAGTCAACACATCAATCTCAACCTCCGACAACGTCACTCCATAGAGAGTGTAGTTTTGGACATCTCTCAATCCTATAAACGAATGCACTTGAAGGTCCACGTCACTCTCATAGGCTTTCTGAATCAGTTGTTCCCAAGTTGGATTCAGCATCTTAATTCTTATTGGGTTCAATCTCTTCAACAGCTCTTCACAGCATCTTTGTACTCCAAGTCCTGAATACTGAGATGTGTAACTGCCAGCAGATTCACCGGTATTTGGAGAAGTCATGGTATCGTTTCTTTTAATTGTAATTTTGTCTATTGGTATGTTTAAAAAATAGGCACATATCTGAACCGCTTTTGTATTGACACCTTGTCCCATTTCTATGCCGCTGTGGACTATAGAAACTGTGCCATCACCATGATATACAGACATATTTACATCCCATTGAATACGACCACTGTGATCCCATCTTAAGAGAGAAAATCTTAAACCACGTTTTTTCCATCTGTTATCTTTGTTAAATTGATTCACTTCAGACCTTCTATTGGAGTAATTTGCGTTATTTTTTACAGTTGCCACCATCTCTTTGATAGCTTTATGTTTGGTAGTATCTAGATTGGTAAGTCTTACTTCTAGAGGATCCCGATTCAGCTCACAAGCTATTCGTTCCATTATGGTCTCTGCCATAGCTACATGTTCTAATGTACCTGTAAATTATTATAATGTGAATTAGGTTGTGTATGATGCAAAATAAAATAAAATTATTGGTTTTTACATTCACATTTAAATAAGTCCAATAACATATTCAGCGACAAACAAAGGCTTTTAACTTTTCATTTTTAAGGGATCGTACCTATATTCTAAGCCAGGAACATACTAAAATGATATTTATAATGTTCGGTAGTCATAGGCCTTTGTTTTGTATAAGAATTGAACATTGAAATCTTACTTGGAGATCTACACCACGTATTTTTTGCATTGTCAGTGAGAGCGTTGTAACATTTGAAGTTCCACCGAGAATCTTCGTAGCAGTTGTTATAAATTGAGACTCCTAATTGGGCAAGTTGTTCTGTACTATTGTACCCATTGTCTTCATATAAATTGCAATTAATGTATTGAATCCGACCAGGCCTGTTGACACCAACCTACAAAATTAAAATGTTTTTGATTTTGTGTTTAAACAGCTTTAGAAAAGTGGTATGGGCTATGAAAAGATAAATCTGTAGATTTGTAAAAAAAATCATCATATAAATTATAATAGGTACGCAGTTCATATGAGAAAACAGAAAAATGTAATCGTCATCGTCCACATCCAAAGGTTATTCCAACCTTCCAACCCACTAATTTCTATCTCAGTTTTATGCTAATCGCTTCCGAATCCTCCCAGCAATTATTGCGATAATCAGCCTGGCTACTATTAAACCACTACTTTCTTGCCTGATCCCACAAACATTAAACAGTTTAGGCTTTGTTTCATCTGACGTCTACTTTACCTCAAAATCGAAAGCACAAGGGAATCTCTTGCCGATAGCTCTCGTAGTGGTAGTCATGGGAGGTATGAATCGACAGGGGCGATTCAGCTTGTGGGTCACCAGTGCGCATGCAACAGCCACTTGTGTCGAACGCGTCACTTTCATCCCGTACCCTCCGCCTATGCGAGGGCTTATTACATCTATCCTGCAATTAGTAAAATTTACAGTTTTACAAGATCCCTTTATTCCATCCTATGCATGATTTCTTAATAGGTTGTACTTGCAATAACTTCACATTTTAGTAGAAATCGTTTGTATTATAATTTAATTTGTCTACACCATCCAAACTTCTTGTTAAGGTTAGGTTAGTTTATATAATGTTTTATGATACTAACCTGCTTTGATCCATCTTCAAAGCGCGGGATATCGTCACATGCACTGAATCCAACCATTGCGTAGCCGAGTGTACCTCTATACCTTGTTCAGTCGGCTTCGTAACACAAACTAGAAGCTCCATTGTAAAATGATACTGCCCATGTATACAGTTCTCGCTCTTTATTACCTTCACAACCTCATTACCTCTATTTTTTGCAGGATTCGTGTTATACAATTCAAGTCTTTTGGGATCCTTTTTAGCACTGCTTATTTCTAACAGAGGTTTTCTAATATTTTTGTATGTGACACTAACTAATTGGGCAGCTCTGTCTGCTATTGCCCTTGTCATAGCGACCACTATACCGATGGGTTGGTTAAAGTGTTTAATTTCTCCGCTGCATAATACTTCTTCTTTACCGAAGTATATTGGTGGTCTGGTGACGGTAAAGTTATTTTCGCCCGGTATGTCATTTGCCGTATAAAATGCTATCACGCCGGGGTAGCTCTGGAACAATACAATTTCACATTGTTAAGCCATACATTACCGTGTGGTGTCGGCTAAGAATAGCACCATCCCATTTCCTCCCGTGGGTATCGTAAAAGGCGACTAAGGGATCTACCGGAGGATGGGCAGCAGCATCCTCTGAGTACACACATTCAATCCAACTGCGATCGCCAACCCGCCTGCCAAGCGTGGCGATTATGGCAAATCCCCCCAATTTCGGGGGAGGCTTATGTCCAGCAGTGGACGTCTGTCGGCTGATATGATGATGATGAAGCCATACATTATAATTGGTTAGAAGATGAATAATAAATAAATGTCATGGACATTTCTATACAGATTTAGTACCAGAATCTAGTTCAGATCAGACCTACAATATGATAACTATGTGCAACGATATACAATAACATAAAATACAAAATATTAGCGCTGACTCGAGTAGTAAATAATATTAACACTCGTTGCGTGATTCGAACCCGTGACCCTTGTTTCATAATGCAGATTCACCACCAAGTGAAGTGAACAATTTTTAATATTTTATTTTATTTATTTGGCACACAAAACAGTCAGAGAACTATAATTTTTATCATTAATTTAAGGAGTGATTGCACCCATGATACTGATCAACTTTTCTTAAGAAACCTTTAAAGCAATTCTCAAAAAAATAAATGGGAAGGCCATTTTTTTTTTGCGAATTTCTTTTATGTTTTTTAGGAAAGTCGTTTAGAATCATAGAATCAATCACCCTTTAAAATAATGCAACTGTTTACCCTAACACCTTGAACTTACCAAAGCCTTGCTTGGATCGATGTGAACAATGTTGCCGGATGGAACTTGACTGAGAACAAACGAAGCGAACACTTCGCGAGGAATTTCCGATAGATCTTCCGTGTACGGGATCTCACCAGAACATTGAACCTGCAGACATTAAAGTAAGTATAACCTGAGCATAACAGGTGTATGATGTACAGCTACGTCACATACCTGTTTACTCTGGCATTGACCAAGAAATTCACTTTACTCAGGTTATACTGATATCCTTTAGTGTTCTTTTTAAAATAAACAAACTTCCTCAGAGGCAGTTTTTCTGAACAAGGAACGAAACTGAATCGTCACGGTAGGGTTGGTGATGCTGCATCGAGTAAACTTGGCTCCTGTCGGAAGTTTTCACTTCTATCGTATTGTCATAATTGAGTGATATTTTGTTATACTCTCGTTTCCTAATAAAAATGATGTCAACCGCCTCTGCGCCTACTTCTAATTTATTTTAACTACCTATCTCAAGTAGTTTAAATAAATTAGAAGTAGAAGTAAATTACCAAAGCTTCAATTTTCGGAATAGGTTTGTTGAGAGGCCACAGTGAGGGGTTGGTGTCATATGTTTGCTGCGCGTCGGACACAGGGCGAGATTCACGCAGTCTTCTTACACCTGACTTATACCGAACATTGATAATGTTCTCGGGACACAATTCCAGCAAACCCTAGAACGAGAAAGTATCATTTATCATTCGTTTTTTAGTAGTAGTTACTTTAAGATACTGTGTACATATTGCAAAAATTATATTTTATTATTAAATAAACTTTCAATATTATGTGTTTATACAAAACAATAGTGGAGAAGAAAAGCAAAGTTGAAGACCTAAGTAAAAAACTAAGAAGCCATATGAATTTTTGACATAGGCTGGGAAGAGAAAGGACAGCGACTATTCCAACAAGAAAAGACCGATGATAATGATGAATGTACTAAAGGTGAGCATTGCTTCAATTGCACGCTTGGAAAGATAGTAGGTGGTTGCAGCAAGACTTTTGACCAAAATAAATGGTTACTATACAATATTACGGCATAATTAGGTAGTTATCAGTTCATAATTATATCCTTTAAGGATATAAAATCCTACAGGATCTTATCAGTTTAATCTTGGAGGTGTTCCTCCTCCCATACTTCATATGACTACCACCACAAAGATAGCGATAGCTCTACAAAGCTTATAAGTTTTGATGATAGTCATGTGCACCCTTGTGCTTGTTACTTTAATCTAAGTTGAGCAATTATTTTTAGCGATACTTACTTTATAAAAGAGACTTATTGCCAACTGTTTCCTATAAGCAGCCGAGGGTTCTGGAGGATAGTTCTTAGTCACGATCAATTCCTGTTTTAGACTCTCTATGGCTGCTTGTAAGGTTTCATTTCGAAACAAATCCTTGCCAATCAAACAGGCTTCAGTGTTATTTGCTTCGATGAAGTATGGAGATAGTCCTCCGAAGACTATAGTGCTCCTAACAACCCTGTTGTGTTCGTTTATCTTGTAGAGGAATCCTCCGTTTACAATAGCATGCGCGTTTTGTGATCTTGGCATTACCTGGAACAATTAAATTTTGTCAGAGATACTTGACAGAAATATCATCACCATCACCTATCAACGTCCACTCCTGAACATTTATTACTCTCGCCTAATCTTTACATGTTATCTGCATTACCCTATACCTTACCATCTGTACTTGTTGTGAACTGGAATATTATGTGTGTGTTACTTATGCAATTAAATTGTTAATCTATCTTAATTCCACGCTAGGAATAGGCTCAGGATTAAGCATGAGAGGTAGTGAGATTTATTCTGTCAAACAGGCTCAATGGGGATTGGTAGAGACAAGCAATGGCATCCGAAATGAAATGCCACCGTATCCAAAGTCTGACCTGACCTGACCTGACCAGCTGCTGATTACTGAGGCTATAGAGGGACTACGCTTGTGCAAAGCGCCCTGATAGAGAGCAACCGGAATAGGGCGTTTTATTTAATCTTACTGTAACTATTAATAGGAAACCAATAACAGATACTAATAATCTTTATTTTACATACTTAGTAAAATTCAAGTCGAAATATGACCAATTACAGGCTTCCTCATTAAATCTAAAGCGTTGCTGGGAATACGTGGCGGAATGCGTGGAGAAATAAATTCGATGATCGTTTTAATCGGTGGTTAACTAGTTAGTTACAATTCAATACATTAGTTACCTTGTAGGTGACTATCAGATATTGAGAATTCAGCGGTGGCAGGAGAATGTTTAAAATTATCTGTCCTGTCATATCCGTAGTCAGAAACTGCTCCATTGTCACCGTTTGTTTTACTCCGACTTGGTTTACTGAAATTATTCACAGAACGTTATGGAAATGCATTAGGTATACTGGGGGTGGTAGGGCATGGGGCAGGCTACAAAGTCCATAGGAAAAAGATTCCATATTCGTATTTGGTAATTGTGCTACTAAGAAGGTAGATTTTTGTGATTATACTGCAAGTTTTTCCAGGATTACCACGTCTCATTGTGACCTGCCTAGCATGATGCGGGCGATGTAATCCCACTCTGTTTCGCACCAATTGAAAGAGAGGTAGGTAAAGCGATACTTTGCTGTGTCGCGCTGCCATGCTACTGGTGGTAGGTAGAATACAAAATAATAAATGAAGAAACAAAAAGTTGTATGACAATACACACTGAGAGTCAACTGGGCAGATACAGTGGTGAGCAGCAGGAACACATCAGAGGGGAACTCGTGGTGCTGATGTTTGATCATCAAGTTACCGGCAACCGTTCCGATCTGAAACCAAATACAATATCAGCCTGTTGCTGAACATAAGCCTCTCCACTACCACCGCCACAAAGTCTAATCCTCGATGTTCCTCATCCAGTCGCTCCCTGCTATCTAACTTTGGTCATCGGTCCAGCGTCCGTCCCAAAACTCGTAATCAAATACAGATAATTCAACGAAGACGCGCTTCTCTCTTTCTTCTAATCGTTTATAGTGCAAGTCTGGAATGTCACAAGCTTCTGTGAAACATTACTGCAAACAGTAGAAACGAGAGTTCTCGAGTGGCTACCGCGTACCGAAAAGCGCAGCGTGGGTAGGGCCGACCGACGACCTGGTGAAGGCGGCAGGAACCTTTTGAATGAGGGCAGCGCAGGACTGGTCGTTGTGGCGATCCTTGAGGGAGGCCTATGTTCAGCAGTGGACGTCTATCTTTTGAGATGATGATGACAAAGTTCTACGGTGCCTTACATTTCAAATTAGTTGACTGTCGTGCCCTTCTATGTAGTGGGATTTCTCTACTTGCGCGCTTCTCGGCTTTTTTTATATTACTTGTCGCGGCAAGCGCTACGTTTGCTCTCTGAATAGCGCGGGAAAAGGTCACTTTCTACGCAGCGAAGGCGCGTAGCATGCGAGTAGTGGAGTCAGAGGGGCTGTTAGCGTGTTTTTTCTATTATGACATTCTAATTAATTAGTTGTAATTAAATTATTATCTTGGCCGGTTTTTTATTTCGTGATTAGTCGCATCTTACTTACGATATCCTGTCTAGGTTGTTACATTGAAGTTACGTTGTAACTGTAATTAATGCAATCTATGACTGAAGCATGCATGCATACCATTACGAGCGTGAAAAAACACGGCAAAAAACTATTTGAAGTAAGTGACGTGGAGCGTCGTCTGTGGCACTTTGTGGAGATGTATGGTATGGTATACACTCATACATAAGGGTCCGAGTTTGAATCCACATGGACGCATGTATGATGGGATGCTTTGTATGATAGATCCGGTTACAATGTATGACGTAGAGCGTCACGTGACTCCTGTCACTAGTTACGCAGTCCTCTATGATGTATGACGAAAGGGCCGTTTAGTGTGTGTTTATTAGAATGTCAGTGATGTTTATTTATTATGACAAAACGTGTTGTTGATTTTTATATTTACTTTCTTGTGACGAAGCATTTGTCATGGATTTTTTACTGCACATCCTATTGGACGAGGCATGTTTCAAATTTTATAATACATTTTTTAGTACCTAACCGTGTTATTCAATGTCCAAGATATTTATTTATGATATTATGAGAGTTATTGATTTTTTTATTTAATTTATTTTTGTAATTTTGTTTCCAATAAATATTATTAGATTCATGGACGAGATGCACATAATAGAGATGCGATATATACATACCTACAAAAGAGTTTTTTTAACTTAATGTACCTACGTAACACCAACGGTTTCCAAATGGGGAAAGAAAAAATCGTAAAGAAAATACTCTTGAAGAAATCTTCTGTATGACAACTTACATTTCTAACAGCCAAATGTGCGACTAGACTAAGATGGAAATGGAATTTGTCCAAATATTCAAAGTATTCGACATGAGCGACGCGTTGGAATATATCCATAAGTTCAGTGAGAGTCACTCCCGCGCCGACGACCAGGTTCTGATCCGTCGTCCACCCTTTCAGCTCATCAACTCCACTTATATCTATCAGGATCCGAGGATATTCAAATATGGGATAAGCACCTGCAACATAAAATGCGATAATTAATTAATTACAAATTATTTATCGTGGAATACATTATAATAAACGACAATCCTGATCAAAAGTCCGCAGCATAAAGACTTGGATTGCATTTGAAACCTGGTGTGTCAAGAATTCCTTCCACCCCAAAGTAATACTACACACTATACACCATAATACACCAACAGTAATACGGTTGTTAGTGTGTCATGTAGGTACCTAAAATTCTTAAGAGGTCACGTTCTAAAGTATAATCATTAATTAGATAATGTAAGGAATTTGCTTCAGGGCGTGTTTTGTGCTCACTGTCCATTAAATCACTACTTGTTACACGGGGAAGACGTTGGGCATTGGTCGTAAAATATTATTATATTATATTATAAAATAGGCGTGGTGGTCCAGTGGCAAGTAACCTTGCCTCCCGTGCAGGCGGCGATGGTTCGATCCCCGTCCAGGCCGACTCGTACCAATGAGTTTTTCGGAATTTATATACGATTTGTAACACCACTGGCTTTTCGGTGAAGGAAAACATCGTGAGGAAACCTGCATGCTTCAATTTCGAGGCATGTATTGTACCCACTGTCCATTACAAGTGGCGACGGGCTCACTCCCCGTCACACTGGACAGAATTTCGGTACTAGTGAAACGTGGATATTCTGAGGTTTCAGAATATCTCTGACTACCCTCTCGGGGAATATAGTCGTGAGCATATGCTATAAAATAGGCTTTAGTCTGTTTTTGTATGAAGCGCGTTCGTGGGAATATCCTCTTAATCCATTATTGGTGAACAAACACAAAGCCGCTCTGAAATTTTAATGCATACCTAATGCACTAATTGTCTAGACACAAGTGTAAGGAAAGTACAAATACACCTAGTTACAAGTAATCACATGCATACTAATTGTGCTAATTGTTTCCCCGTCGAGTATTTTCACGCACGATTGAGTAGGGCCACAACCTACTACTTGTTTAAAACCATTTCGCAGAAATATAATATTTATTCAAATAAGAATACTCAGTTGGTAGTAAATCTGCTTGCTGAGCTGAGGTTCACGGGTTTAAACTTTAAACGTTTAAAGGGCCAAATAATAGATGTTGAATGCAAACATTCGTACCCAAGTAATACCTAGATGTATTTACCTATATACATGAATGTAATATAATATATCGTTGTATGATAATAACATTTATAGTCTGGACTTGAAAAGATGGCTTTTGTAATTGGGAGATCGATGACTATTTATTAAGGATTGCTTTGTGGAGGCAAAGGTGTTTGTGAGAGATCTGGGCAAGAGGATGGTGGAAAGTGGCAACGATGTCCGCTCTGGGTCGTATCTGCAGAGGATTTCATTGGCCATCCAGCGCGGGAACGCACCTGGTGTGATGGGATCCTTTGTGCCGGGTACGTTTAGTGACGAAAGTGTGTGTTTTTAAGGTATTTGTTTTCGTTTAGTTATTCCGTGTGAGTAAATAGGCTTCTTCTGGGTGAGCTCGCTACATCTTCGAACCCCTTCTTCGTCCCGAGGACTAGATTGAGGTCAAGAGCAAACACATACGTAAAAAAAAATAAAGAATTCATTTAACGAAATTATCCTTAGATATGATTACTTGGATGCATAAACGTTTTTTTTTACGATTCCGTTCAGAACGAAACGTATAATCATTATTATTGTAAGACAAGTGATACTTATCTGCATTTAGCATAACAACATTGAGTTTCTAATAAAATTAACATTGGGTACATTGGATATATGATTCTATCCACACATGACCTTTATGTCCCTCTTGGGTGTCACATCAGATATAAATGTTACACCGTTAGTAGACAATAAAAAAAATCACGATGCAACATCACATCACATTCAGAAGACGTCTTTTGAAGGCCTTTATAAGATCTGTAGCTTCCCAACAGACCAAAGTTTGGGCCCCTAACTTTAATGTTAAGGCCCCCTTGTTAACGATACGTTCACAAATTATGTTACACTGTTTATGGACTCTAGCTGACCCAGTACCATCGAGGCGGCGCCGGCGCAGCGATCGGCGTCATTAATATGACACTAAACTTGTAGTGTCCTATATAAACTTAACTTGGCTTCCGCGAAAAATTATATTGTGGTGTCTGATACAAGTACAATAAAACAATACCTTTAGCAGTATTTCCAGCAACCAGCATGTACGAATCAACACCTTCAGAATGCCAAATGTTGAAGATGTCCTCAAGAAACTGAACTCTAAACCACTTCTTGCCATCTTTCAAATTTATTTCTGTAACACGATCATGGGGCACAATACACCATTCATCTTTTTCACAATTACTGAGCCCTTTTGAACATTTTTCTCCAGTTTTCTTGCAGATGGTCAAGTCTTCTATATCTGGTAATAAGTTTGGTCTAGGTGCGTCATTTGCGAATTTCTTGAAGGCTTCCAGAATTGGTCTGTATCCAGTACATCTGCAGACATTGCTTCCGAACGACTTCTCTATTTCTAACATGGTAAGATCCTTTTTACTTCGAACGAGACTGCAAAATAAAATAACTTTAATTTTGTACCTTCCGAGAAAAAATATAATACAATTAAGTTCGTACCTAGAATAGTAACGGTGTTACCACACCACCACACCGGAAATGCCAAGGAAATCGACTAATGATACTTAAAGAAAACTGATTGTGGTGGAAATCATAGTTGTCAAATTATTACCTGTACATAGACATGATCCAACCAGGAGTGCAGTATCCGCACTGAGTGCCGTTGTATTCTGCAAGGGTCTTCTGAATCAGGTTGTATCCGTCCAACTTGTTGCCCACCTTCTCCACCGTCGTAATCTCCCAGTCTTGGCATGACGTCACTGACACCAGACACTGTGGAATAAACAACCAACTACAAGTGTTATTTTCTACCGCGTCCTTTGTTGTGTGGACATTTGTCTACTTCAGGCAGTTCAATGCTGAATAATAGATATCAGTAAGATCTTTTGCAGGCATGGATTTAAGAGCAACGTTCTTGGGAAACCTATAGTAAATAAAATAAATAAATAAATAACGCTCACAGGCACACACATTGCGCAGAGTATACTGTAATCAAATTAAATATTGAAAAATTTGTCTCGGGCGGGGCGGATATACTGTAATGATCCCAAGTAAGCTATGGGCTTTTTGTTACGGGAATCATACAACAACGGCACAACCTATAACATATTTAGATAATGGCTTGAAATCGTGCTAGCCGAATTAATAGATTGAGATCTAAGTGCTTGTTGATACTTTGGAATTTAAGTGCTCTGAGTTTTTTTGCGTAAGATCTTAATAACTACTCATCTAGCGGAGACATACCGTTTAGTTGATATCCTGAGATTCAACTCCTCACCGAGTTCCGGGCTGATATTTATGGCTTTTTGAGTTGACGGCCTAAGATCTAAGTACCCACCTATTTGATGGCCCTATCAAGTTGGTATCCTGAATCTTAATGCCCCGCGTCTTGACATTACTGTTTTCATATAGTATCACATCAATGCCTGACATCTAAGTCCGCAATGAGGTCCGGCCCGAAATATTTGTGTGTGAAAACTTTCTGTTCTGTGTGTCTATTCATTGCTCACCGAGTTGACGGCGTGAGGGGGTCCACCGGGGCTTGTGACGGCACTGACGATGCAGGCCCCGCAGCCACCCTCCCGACACATGTACTTGGTGCCTCTAAGCTCCGCTGTGTCACGGATGTATTCCAGCAACGTCACATCCGAGCTCACCTCTCCACCCACTGGAATATCAATAATACAATATTTTCTCTTACGGTTCATGTAATAAGGTCTTATGGTCAGTACAGCAAGAGGCTCTTATTGGTGCAGTAGTGTCAGCCCTGGATCTACGATTTTTCTGAGGCGGAGCAAAAACATGACTGCATTGGCGCCCCTCTCCTCCAAGGGCGTAGCAATTTTTTTTCCCATGGAGGCCAAGTCCAGATTAGGTGGTTGCAATAATATCATAAACATAGAGCGAGCGAAGCGACTTCGAGATTTTACTGCTATATGATTAGCTCGCCTCACAAATTCGCAATATGATCAAAAATCTGAATTGAATTCT
This sequence comes from Agonopterix arenella, assembly GCA_927399405.1. NCBI lineage: Eukaryota > Metazoa > Arthropoda > Insecta > Lepidoptera > Depressariidae > Agonopterix > Agonopterix arenella. The sequence goes on along the minus strand of OV656704.1, from coordinate 15,814,334 downwards.
GCAATAGGTCCCTAAGGTAATTTCACTGCAATATAATGAGATGACTGCAATACGATCTAAAACCAAGAGTGACAGAAGCTGAACTGCAATAATTTTTTTGGAATATTTTCAAGTCATAAATTCTTTTTTCAAACTCATGCTTTTGGCGCCCCCTTAACCTGCCGCCCGGTAAGTAAATTAGGCAACGGGTGCTTCATTCATGCGATCCTTTCGCTATAGGCTAGTCACCTGTCTTTATTTAATCAAAGGTTTCGAAAGTAACCTAGTTTACTGAGTACACTATAATTCTTTTATCTAGAATCTGGATCTATTGAACGTAAACTATGAAGCAAGACAAATTGATTAAAGCAAAGAAAGGGGAAAAAATGTATTACGTTACTGCAGTGTTGCCAACTATGCTCAGCCATTTCGTTCCAGTTTAGAATCTACCTACTACCGTACTGCGACTTCCTAAGTCGCCGCGTACGAAACTGAAGTAAGAGCTTTTGATTACCTTTTAGGGGTCATCCTCTGTAGAATATATATTCCACATGTTTCTCTATCTTCAGCGGTTCAGGCTGTGTGTTGTATGTCTGTCAGTCATTCACGGAACTCTTTTATATAATACTAGTGTTAACCCGCGACTTCGTCCGCACAAATTATATACCAGATTTTAAGTCAGATAATAAGCTATCAAACAAAAAAAGTTTCATCAAAATCGGTTCAGTAGTTTTTGCGTGATGCTCGTTCAAACAAACAAACACACAAACAAACAAACAAACAGACAGACAAAAAATCAAAAATTGGTGATATGGATCAGGGATACATAAAAAACATATCGTAACTTTTTTTTTGTTAATATCGTCAATGTACAGACAAACTTCCTGTTACAGTTTTTTAATAGTTTAGACTAGCGTTAACCCGCAACTTCGTCCTCACAAATTATATGCAAGATTTTAAGTCAGATAATAAGCTATCAAACAAAAAAAACAGTAGTTTTTGCGTGATGCTCGATCAAACAAACAAACACACAAACAAACAGACAGAAAAAAATTCAAAAATTGGTGATATGAAATCAGTGACATCTAAAAACCACACCGTTACTATTTTTTTGTTAATACCTTCAATGTACAGACACACTTTCTGTTACAGTTTTATAATAGTTTATATATATACAGTAGTGCTCAGGGAGCGGCTACTGCTCATTACTGCGGTCTATGGGGGGACCACACTAGTGAGGACGAATGAAATACCCCGGTGGGTCCCGATGCCAAAACTACAAGTCCTAGCAACATGAGTTACGAAGGGTAATATCCTGATAGTACAACAAAATTAAAAAGGTATACTCGCAACTTCAACCCCTCTGAGACATGAAACAGGACTCCATAGACAAAACTGCTTATTATATCCATTATAAGGTAAACTCGTTAACAGTACTGTGACTCCTCGACTCTGTTAGAGAAATTGGATTTCAGAGTCCCACCTCGACACTCCTTGCGTTCAAAAACTTCTTTCTTTAGAATAGAATAGAATAAAATAGAATAGAACAGAACAGAACATAACAGAAGAGAAGAGAACAAAACAGAACAGAACAGAACAGAACAGAACAGAATAGAACAGAACAGAACAGAACAGAATAGAATAGAACAGAACAGAACAGAACAGAACAGTTTTTTATGTAACGACTACTACCACCAGAGATAGTAGCGGGGCCCAACGGCTAAACGTGCCATCCGAAGTACGGAATCATTTTTGTTTTTTAACCGACTTCAAAAAAGAGGAGGATAACATTTGCAATTTATAAAATAATTACGGAGATATATAAAGCTTTGAAATTTTTCATACAAAATTGTAAAAGCTTTATATCTTCGTTATTATATTGTAAATTGCAAATGCTATTTGTGACGCGGCAACTAGATTTTCTAAACTTTTTTCCATATATAAAATATTACTTTTATTTATTCCGTCTATGCGTATTGTGCGTCAAACTTTTGTATGGACTGAAACCACCTTAAGTATTAGTCGTCAGTATTAAGTCCCACTGCAAGGCACAGGCCTATTACCCTCAAGAAGGGTGATATGGGCGTCCAGTCCACCATGCCAAATGTGGATTGGTGGATTAGACATACGCATCAGGATTTATTCGTATGCGTATGCAGGATTCCTTACGATGCTGTACCTTTTCCGGGGTCTGCCTCGACCTCGACTAGCATTTAGGCACCCGTTGAGTGACTATTGATGCCCACCGCTCGGTGTGCATTCGGAAATATGTATGTATTGTAAATTACTGTACAGGGTGTTACAGAAGTAAACATAAAAATTGAAAACTTTTAAGGGGTGCTTTAGACCAACAAACTGAACAACTTTCACTATGGGACCATCATCGAAATCGAAAAAAAAAATCTTTTTGTCCTATACATTTAGCTCAAGCAGATCTGTATTTTTAGTATGGAACATTGCAAACGTATCGCATCATGGCGATTATGGCAAATTGTCTCATTTTGGGGGAGGCCTATGTCCAGCAGTGGACGTCTATCGGCTGATATGATGATGATGATGATGGAACATCTGATTTTTTTTTCGCGATTTCGATATTGGTCCCATTGTTAAAGTGGTTCAGTTTGATGGTCTTAACCACCCCCTTAAATGTTTATTTGAATTTTTGTAACATCCTGTATATTGTACTTACCGGAACACTGAACACCATTTAACTTAAACTTGACTCTATCCATATCTAATTACACATAGATATTTATATAATGTGTATACGTGCAGTACACATGCGCGATGTCATCGAACTGATCCAATTCACATACTTATGTAAAGAACACGTTGCATGCACAATGTAACAATAAAAAATTCATATTAGCATTATTTACTAGCAGAGCTGTGCCTGCGACTTCGTACGCGCAGATCACTGAAATAATATAAAGAGAAAGAAATACAAAGAAAGAAAAAGAAAATAGAAAGAAATAAATAAAAAAGGATTCGCATAATATTGCCATAAAATTAAAACATAAAGTAGAATCTATCTATACATTTCTCTAATTAACGTTTAAATTGTTTAATAAGTATACTTACAAAATACTAATTTAAAATCAGAACACCGTAATGTTCACAGATAATATAAAACTATACTAGGTCATGTTTCACATTCTACGTAGGCAGTACACCTACAGCATCAGGACTGAGTAATAGGAATTCGATAGATAGATGTAGATACCCAGTTAGTCATTCATAGTTTACAATATACAAATATCTATCTATCTATCTATTAATTAATACTGTTATAAAGCTGTAACAGAAGTGTGTCTGTACATTGAAGATATTAACAAAAAATAAGTTACGATATGGTTTTTAGGTATCCCTGATTCCATATCACCAATTTTTGGATTTTTGTCTGTCTGTTTGTTTGTGTGTTTGTTTGTGTGTTTGTTTGTGTGTTTGTTTGGGTGTTTGTTTGTTTGTTTGTTTGAACGAGTATCACGCAAAAACTACTGAACCGATTTTGATGAAACTTTTTTGTTTGATAGCTTATGATCTGACTTAAAATCTGGTATATAATTTGTGCGGACGAAGTCGCGGGTTAACGCTCGTACTGTTATAAAGCTGTAACAGAAGTGTGTCTGTACATTGAAGATATTAACAAAAAATAAGTTACGATAATGGTTTTTAGGTATCCCTGATTCCATATCACCAATTTTTGGATTTTTTGTCTGTCTGTTTGTTTGTTTGTGTGTTTGTTTGTTTGAACGAGCATCATCTATACTATTATAAATCTGTAACAGAAGTGTGTCTGTACATTGAAGATATTATAACAAAAAATAAGTTACGGTATGGTTTTTAGGTATCCCTGATTCCATATCACCAATTTTTGGATTTTTTGTCGGTCTGTTTGTTTGTTTATGTGTTTGTTTGTTTGGACGAGCATCACGCAAAAACTACTGAACCGATTTTGATGAAACTTTTTTTGTTTGATAGCTTATGATCTGACTTAAAATCTGGTATATAATTTGTGCGGACGAAGTCGCGGGTTAACGCTCGTAAACAAATAAAGTGATAAAATCGTAACCTGAGCTTTGTTTTAGTTTACATATATACATACATACATAAGCTCACGCCATTGTCCCATGGGGGTAGGCAGAGACCACGGACCGCCACACGCTACGACTCTGACACACCTCTTTAGCCTTATTGACATTCATACATTGTTTTAGTTTAAGAAGATTAAATAAAACTAGATATTGATACAAAATTAAGTTTATTTAAAATTATGTTAAGATAATTAATTGTATTGTTCCTACCATAGAGGACGGCGTAACTCGTGTCAATGGCGTTAACATGAGTTACGCCGTCCTCTATGATGTCAAGTGTCATACCAACCACAGACTAATTAGAAAGAACTCATACGGCAAGCTACTTTTACACTGATCAATACAATAACCGGCCATAGAAAAAAAAAATTTTAATAAAAAAAATTGCACTTAATTTTAAACACCTAATCACAAATACGCTTTAATCGCTCATAACAATTTTTTTGTAGTTCCAAAAAAGTGCTCGCGAACGACAACAAGCGGGTTTTCGGTGAATAACCGTGATTGTGCCGTGGTGTCCGAGTATTCACCACAGCGCCACAGCCGCGCTCAAGTCGGGCCTCATGATCCAAAACCAGCACGCCAATATCATTGATAGAGCAGAGATGTACCCGTCGCATCAGTGCAACGTTCCCAGACCAAAGCCTCGGCTGAGAAACAGGCGTTCGACGCGTTTGTCATTTGCCATAAAGAGCTCCTTGGCGCACCCCACATTCAGCGAGTATAACACCTGCGTCCCTGCGTCCCAGCGAGTATAACATTTCCGTACCCGTTGGACGCACAACAGAGAGTTCAAGATAGTTCAAAAGTCCCTTTTGAACATGCCAGAACCATTCGCCTTATAGTTTTGTTTCAAAAAGTATTATGTAAGTTCACTATATGCGGCCTCTAAAATTGCCAACTAAAATGTATATGTACGTAATTCCACTTTGTGTTGTAATGTAATGTACCTAATCTAATGTTGAAATGACTCTAGTTTGATATTATTAATTAATGTACTATATTTGTGCTTTTATATGGGTTCATAGTGACCTGAAATAAATACAATTTCATTTCATTTCATTATCACCACAAGTGTAGGGAAATAAAACGTTCTTAGCCTTGATAGGCAAACTTTGTTTTTATTAACAGTGAATTTAAATGTATGTTTAACAGCCTAGCAAATACTGAAATTTAATTAGTAGATACAGCAGACGTTATCAATCTTATATTAGGTTGCCCGGCTGGTTGCCAGTTATAACATTATTAGTAGAAATGACTGCCTCCGTGGCCTAATGGTTAAGAGCATTGGCACTCGACACGGAGGTCGTGAGTTCGATTCCCACGGGGGACACAGTTGGTTAGGAAATTGCAGCCTGAATCACTTGATTGTCTGCAAAGAAAAATGATTCCGTGCTTCGAATGGCACGTTAAGCCGTTGGTCCCTGCTACTATCTCTGGTGGTAGTAGTCGTTACATAAAAACCACGTCAGAGGCCGTAAGGCGGTCTGAGAAAACTCTGACACCAGGGCTCTGCCCACACGATAAGATAAGAAGTAGAAATGAAAAAATTCATCAACAAGTGTCAGAGCAAATTTATTAAAAAATATTTATTTGTAACATGTTTGTTGATTAGGTAACTTCTTCAAAGTCTAGTAGAATTTAAAATCGTCCGTTTTCGTTGCAGTCGACAAGCAGATTTTCTCCAAAGTGTACGGTCCATCTGGAATTATAATTCAATAATTAAGAAATAGGCGGCGGGAAACCGTTGGATGAGGGCAGCGCAGGACCGGTCGTTATGGCGATCCTTGGGGGATGCCTATGTCCAGCTGTGGACGTCCATTGGCTGAGATGATGATGAATAAAGAAATTTTATTACTTTTAAATAGCACACAGAAAATAACCATATTAACCAGTTGATAAATACAGAGTGTTAGGGTTAACAGTTGCATTACTTTAAGGCGTGATTGTACCCGTGATACTGAACAACTTTCCCTAAGAAACCTACAGGAAATTCGCAAAAACATTGTCGAATCTTCATACGAAAGTTCGATAAGCTGATTGCACTGCATAAAGGCCACAATTTTTTTACGAATTTCTTATGGGTTTCTTGGGGCAAGTCATTCAGTATCACTGGTACAATTACCTCTTAAATTAATGCAACTGTTTACCCCAACACCCTGTATATGTACAGTCATGCTACACAGAGTATACCGACTTGACTCAAAAAGTATGAGACAGCAGATTTTTTATAAATATTTTGTTTTTAACGTTGGCGCTATAGCGAAAGTTGGTCAGTTTAATGATCTAAACCTTTAAAATATTACTAGGAATTTTTGTTACACCCTGAATTTATAAGCACAAACTGGAAACTCGAATGAGATGTCATAATATTTGTCTTGAAAAGATAAATCTATACTTATAAATAAACGAGCGTTAACCTGCGACTTTGTCCGCACAAATTATATACCAGATTTTAAGTCAGATAATAAGCTATCAAACAAAAAAGTTTCAGCAAAATCGGTTCAGTAGTTTTTGCGTGATGCTCGTTCAAACAAACAAACACACAAACAAACAGACAGACAAAAAATCCAAAAATTGGTGATATGGAATCAGGGATATCTAAAAACCATATAGTAACTTTTTTTTGTTAATATCTTCAATGTACAGACAAACTTCCTGTTACAGTTTTATAATAGTTTAGAAGAGTTCCGTGAGTGACTGACTGACTGACAGACAAACCGCTGAAGATAGAAACATGAAATTTGGAATATACGAGTACATATTCTACAGAGCGTCAGTGATGCGTTGCGGAGAGGTGTGGACACTGGACACCCAATTATTGGGGTCCGGGTTCATATCCGAACGGACAACATGCAATGTACCAATTAGTTTTTCTAACTTATTGTACGTAATACCGAGTGCTCTCAAACGGTGAAGGAAAACATCGGGAGGAAACAAAAATTCTGATGTGTATGTGAAGTCTACCAACCCGCATTGGGCACGCGTGATGGACTAATGCCCATACACACTCCTGGGGGTAGGCCTGTGCCCTGCAGTGGGACGTTTATGGTGTATGAAGGCGATGATGATGACATTCTACAGAGTAATGTTGGGGTGCACTAAGAAAGGATTTTTTTAAAGTCGACTCCTAAAGGGGTAAATAGGGGTCAAAAGCTCGTCCTATGTCCTACGTGATTACATTCCAGTTTCGACTTTGTGCTTTACAGAATATCGCAGAATATAATATGTGAGTGCCTCAGCAGTGAAGGGAAATGGTACAAAAGTAAACCAATTTAAAATGTAAGCCACCTTAGAACCATAATTAAACTATGTTCAGATTATGTTTACAAATGCAAAATTGTGAATCTCATGGAAATCTTACCAATTTGGAACCATTGAGTGGTAGGTATTCCTGACTCCAGTCTGGCGGCAGCTATAGCACTCCTTATGGCAAATGGTATGGCGATCGCCATGTTTATGGACGGCTCTCCAGTAGCTGGAAAAAGGTAGGTAAATATAGATCATCACTTTTGAAGAAAATCCCTTATGGTAGCACATCCCAACACAAGATAAAAAAAACTAATTAAAGGGATGGAGTGGTAGAGTAAGAGCAAGACCTAGAAGGTATTATTTACCGAAAGATATAATTTATATCAGGATATATTTAATAATGTAGCACAGAATAATAATCACGAATAAGGATGATAATGAGACTAGTGAGATATAGTGGAGTGCGTCCATCTATGGATCGAGAAAACAACGAATAGACGTAGTTAGATTCATAAAAATAAACTCTTTACTTGTACACGAAAAATACATGAAAATAATACAGAGATTTATATTTACTATTGGTTCCTTTAACTTCAACAGAGAAAGGATTTATTATTTTAACGTCAAATGCCTAAACATAAATACTTACAATTGTTTTAACATCATAAAATATTATTATACTAACGCTACGTAAGAAAACTCTAATTGAATTTCGTAGATACCTTTAGAGCCAAGGATAGCAGCATTCCCATATGACTTCTTTCTGAAATAAACCCTAAAGTCTTGAGGTATATCCCTCGCTTGAGGCACGTAGTAGTTCCAACTTCTATCGGTCAGCACCTCTCCAGTTATAGGGTCTAAAAGGAAATGCTCCGATGTCCAATATCCAAGGCCCATGATGAAGGCACCTTCCACCTTTGAAGGAAGATTGTAGATTTTTACAGGATTGAGATTTAAAAAAAAATCAACATATACTTAAAATAAACCTAGTCTAGCAAGCATATCATAATAAAACGTACTTTTTTTAAATTCAGAACCCCGGACAGAGTATGAAATTTGATTTGAAAAAGTAAGGGTCAGATGCAGTGGACTGTAGTCAACTGAACTGAGCTGAAACGGCAAATTACCACAAATAATTATTACGATACTTTACAAATACTTACTTGACCTACATCTATTTCCGGACTAACACTCTGACCCACGTCTTGCAACAAATCAACTCTCAGAATTTCAAATTCCCCCGTCAATACATCCACTTCAACCTCAGCAATCGTCACTCCACAAATATCATATTGCTGAGTATCAGCAGCGCTTGTGAACCCATGGACCTGTAGATCCACCTGCATTTCAAATGCTCTCTGAATCAGCTGCTCCCAACTAGGATTTGTCATTTGTCTTCTGATTGGTTCCAGCCTCCGCAAAAGCTCCTCACAGCATCTTTGTACGCCAATACCAACGTTTTGTGACGTGAGACTGCCTCCAGAAATAAAACCATTTGGTGCGATCACTGTATTATTCGCTTTAATCTGGACCTTGTCCAAAGGTACCTTCAGGAAGTAACTGCAAATTTGAGCAGCTTTAGTATTGACTCCCTGTCCCATCTCAATACCACTGTGAGTTATAGCAATTGTGCCATCTCCGTGGTAAACAGACATATTAACATCGAAGGTTTGAGCGCCAAATGGTGTCCATCTAAGAAAGGAGCACCTTATCCCACGTTTTTTCCATCTGTTTTCTTTATTGAACTTATCTACATTAATTTTTCTTTCATCATATTGAGAATTCGTTTTCAAAGTTTGTGACATTTCTCTTATAGCACTAAATCTCGTTTCATCTAGATTTGCGAGTCTAACGTCGAATGGGTCTAGAGACATCTCATAAGAGATTCGCTCCATAATAGACTCCGCCATTGATATATTTTCCATTGTACCTGTGTAAGGTGAAATAAAATTAGTTGTCAAAAAACTAGTTTTATTCTGAAAATATCCAGTTTAGGGCTAATAATACTGGCTCACACACCTATTGGGCGGGTTGCTTGGCACAAAATTTTTGTAAAGATTTTTGAGCCACTCCAATAGGTTTCTTGGTTACTACTTATATAACTATCTAGCGGCCTAAGTATACTAAGAATTATGATCCTCAGCTTAGTAAGAAATTTACGGTACTCAAGGATGTAGATAGAGCTTGCAAGTGCCATAAGCAGGGACAGGTAGAGAAATGTTGGTAACCTATTATTATAATACGTATAAGCAGGCGAGAAGGATCGTTTTTTTGAAGAAAAACTGTCTTCCCATATTAAAGATTCTTACCAGGAGACCTGCACCAGGTGTGCTTGGTGCTATCAGTGATAGTCTCGAAGCATCTGTAGTTCCACCTGGTGTTTCTGTAACAGTTGTAGAAGATCTCGACGCCAATCAAAGCGAGGCTCTCATTCAGTTTGTAACCGTTGTCTTCATATAAGTCGTGGTTAATGTACTGGATCACACCTGATTTGTTCACCGCTACCTGTAATGTATTAACTTTTAGTTTATTGCTTCGAACAGAGCATAAGAATTGTGATGCTTCTGTACTAGATATTTGAAAATATTCAGTTATGCGAAAATTAGTGCCTGGGGATCGGTCGTTATTCAATAGTTAAATTGTTGAGATATCTTGCTTCCAGACGCAGTTTTTGTCTTCTTTTATAAACCTCTTTTTGGCGTCATTTTTTAAAAGGTTCCAACAGTTATCTTGCAATAAATTACCTCAAAATTACAAGAACAAGGCAATCTCTTCCCAACTGCCCTCATATTAGTAGTTAGGGACTGTATGAACCGACATGGTCGGTTCAGTTTCTTTGACACCAGACTGGAAGCCACGGCCAATTGCGACGTTCGAGATATCTTTATGCCGTAAGCACCTCCCAGGCGACGAACGTGCACGTCTATCCTGAAAATACGTGAAACAATATTGAAAACGTACGAAATAATGTAAAAAGTACATAGCGTTAAGATTTCTATTTTGAGGGAGTACCCCGACGAGAGCAGGTGAATGTTACATGACGTCGAAAAGGCAAATCAAATATCAGAACAACATTCTAATTTAAGGTGGTTTCAGTCCATACAAAAGTTTGACGCACAATACGCGTAGACGGTAAAAGTAATATTTTATATCTGGAAAAATAATAAATAAAATAAAATTTGCAATTTATAAAATAATTACAAAGATATAAAGCTTTGAAATTTTTCATACAAAATTTTAAAAGCTTTATATCTTCGTAATTATATTATAAATTGCAAATGTTATTTGTAACGCGGCATCTAGATTTTCTAAAATATTTTTCCATATATACAAAGTTACTTATATTAATACCGTCTACGCATATTGTGCGTCAAATTTTTGTATAAAATTGAACCCTCTGCAACCACCCTTTTAGAAGTCACATCGTCTCATTTGGATACATAAACATTATCCGGTCTAATAAACTTTTCTCGAGAGAGGGCTTTGGAAGATAATGTTTGTATGTAACAAACATCATCTTCTTTTTCTACAACTGTCTCTATAACATAAGCATATAGTGTAAGGCGTTAAACAAACTTTACTACTAGCATGTTTAGACTAACAGAATGATAAGTGTAAAGAAGTGACAAGCTAGACTAAAAAAAAACAAAAAGTAAAGGAAAAGAGATTACCTGTTCTGATCCATATTCAAAGCACGACCTATCATGAGCTGCACTCCGTCCATCCACTGCGTCGCCGCATGCACCTCCAACCCTTCTTCAATAGGCCTCGTCACACAAACCAACGTCTCCATCGTGAAGTGATACTGCTCGTATATCGTATTCTCTCCCTTTATCACCTTCGCTATATCAGAACCTCTATCCGTAGCAGTTATTGCCGTCAACTGCGTATTTCTTTTCGGGTCTTTTTTTGCTACTTTAATATCAAGAACTGGTTTTCTAACATTCTTATACGTGGCTTTGACTAATTTAGCAGCTCTGTCAGCGACGGCTCGTGATTCGGCGACGATGATTCCTATTGGTTGATTGTAGTATTGTACTTCTCCACTACATAGCACTTCTTCGTTCGATCTATAAATGAGGCTTTCTGCAGGTGTGAATGAGTTTAGGCCTGGTATGTCGTTTGCTTTGTAGAATGCTATAACGCCATGTTCGTGCTGAAAATTTATTATTTTAACGGATATTTGATATGTATGCAACTGCATCCCCCACCTATGATCAGTAATAAACGAGCTGTTATTGCAATCGGACGTGTCGTGTTATTTAGTAGCGTAACCCCCATACAATACATCTGGCGACGAGCGGGCGGTACCCACCCACAAATAAATAAAATGGCGAATTTTATGGGGTCTTTAGGAGTTTTTGATCATAAATCTCAGGAATGGTCAATTTTTTTGGGGCGGTTTACGCAGTTCGTGAAGCTGAACAAAGTTGACGACGATGCAAATAAGTGCGCGGTGTTGCTAACTCATTTAACAGATGAGTCATATCTACTAAAAAGAAATTTACTGCATCCAAAGAAGGTAGAAGAACTTCGGCTTGGCCGAGAGAGGCGTCTGCTTGGGCTCGTATTCACATAGATTATATGTCTATAGGTCAAAACGTGTACTTAATCGTCATCGACTCGTTTAGTAAATGGCTGGAATGCATTAATATGGATCGCGGCACCTCGACAAGAGCACTTATTGTGAAATTGAAAAATATTTTTGCAACCTTTGGGTTACCACAAACTATTGTTTCGGACAATGACCCAAAAATATGTTCTCAAGAATTTCTAGATTTTTGTAAAAACAGTGGAGTCAATTACATTACATCACCCATTTACCATCCTTCCAGCAATGGCCAAGCAGAGAACTCGGTAAAGACGTGTAAGAAAATGATAAAATGCATATTAAAATTAGAAAACCAATCACAACAAATAATACACGAAAAGTTACAGATTTATCTGTTTGAGTATAGAAATACAAGCCACTGTACCACAGGAGAAACCCCGGCAAAACTAATGATGGGCCGAAATTTAAGGTCAAGATTAGATCTTATTCTTCCACCTGAGAAAAGTGATTTCAATGTCGCAGGAAAATTTAAATTAAATAGACAATTTTCTGTGGGGAAAACTGTGTGGGCTAAGTGGTTTGTAGCAAGGAAGGGTATAGTGGCAATAGGAAAAGTCACAAAGATTGTTGGAAACAGAATGTTTGAGATTTATTTCATGGATACTGAGGTAACACATAGAAGGCATTTGGATCAAATAAGGAAATATACAAAGCAATGTAATGCCTTTGGCGCCGTTCGTGCCGCTGCCGGTACGACCACTAGATGTGGCACCGGCTCCGGCAGAGGCTCAAACTACAGTTATATCATGCACAGAGGGAGATTTTCAACAAAGTGACACTAGTATGGCTAATGAGGGCAGTGACTCGGGAGGACAGGAAGCGAATACCGGGGCGAGAAGTGGGCGGAGGCATGCGAGGAGCCTGTGGATGTTGTAGACGAGCATGAACGACCTGCCGAGCTAGGTGAGAGATCATTGATCGAAAGTGATCAAATCGTTAATGCTAACAATAGCGACAATGAGCCGCTCGGCAGTCCGGTCAGGCGTCTGTCAAGGAATAACATTGTTAGCTATAAACAGTTTTATTAGTTACCAAGGTAGTTATAAGGCGTGTTGTAATGTGGTTTATTTATCTTCCCCAGAGCTTCGATGTAATCGGGAAGGAAGTGATATGTATGCAACTGCACCCCCCACCTATGATCAGTAATAAACGAGCTGTTATTGCAATCGGACGTGTCGTGTTATTTGGTAGCGTAACCCCCATACAATACAATATTAGTTCACAACATCTTCCGACATAACATAACATAAATAAACTTATGACCTTTATAATCCCTCCCCTTCCTCTCCGTCTTCCTACGATTGATATTTTATAATTATGTATAACTTAGATCAATGCTGGCGATATCTATTCAAAATACTAAAAACGTTCTCAAAACGTAATCGTAAAAACGTAATCTTTGTTGAAATCTAGCTGTCCCGAGTTAAATCTAACCAATCTTTATAAAAAGTCACGACATTAATATTAAAGATAAAGGAGGAATTAGGAATACTCATCACCTTTATATTGACTTATAATTATTGTCCTGTATAAGGTCTAGTCATTCAATCAGCTCTTGAATTTGTGCGCAAAACACTTATGTAATTTGCTGCAAGTCTGCGCTTAAAATATCTAGCACTTCTTTATTGTATTAAAGGTGCTGACTGCCTTGATACTAAAATAGTACACTTGCTTTATCCGTCTATGAATCAATGATAAATATAAAATATATGTGTTATTTTAACAATGTAATTTCAATGTCATCTAAATACGCGACTATTTGTTTATAGAGTTATTGATACAGATGCAATTCTTACCAAAGCGAAGCTGGGATCGATATTGACAATAGTGCCGGTCGGCACAGTACTCAGCACAAACGCAGCGAACACTTCCCGAGGGAACGTAGGGAGATCTTCTGTGTACGGAGCCTCCCCTGAACATTGTATCTGGAGATAGATTAATCTTTAGTTTAGTAACGCATTTTCTTTTGCAACTAAAGCGAAGATAAAAGAGAGAAATTTAAAAAAGCACTTATCCTAAATAATGTCGTAATCAATGTCGTAATCGTCATTATCAATCTGTACATATTTCACTGTAGGGTATAGGCAATTCACTGCAGAGTATAGGACAGTTATAATAGAAGTCTTTGGGAATAGGCCATCTGACAAGGATCGAGATTATTGGTGGAGGCAATTTAGCATACAACTTGTTTTCAGAGTATTGTCTTCCGGCCTCCGAGTTGTGTTAGAAGCAGTATCCGACACATAGTGTGCTTTCTAGAGTAGGTACGGACATACGGACCCATTCAAGATAAAATAACGTCACCTAGCTATGCTATAGACATGCTTTGGTCAACGTTAGTTAACGTCGTCATACAACCTGCTAACTAGATTATTTATAAATTCCTTAGTATCCGAAATTCAAGCTATTTCTATTGGTAAACCCGACAAATCCGTCCAAGGAACGAAATTTAATTACATAGCGATTCAAATCATTGTACCATAAAGGTCAATGGATTTAGTACTTCTTTTATTCAGTAAACTTCAGGACTGAGTTATCTCATAACTTTTAGTACTTTGGTTAATTGTGGCCAACTGGGAAGCAGACCCTTCACCCAGACTTTCGAATTTCGATATATCGCGACCGTTTCGGTCCGCATTTCATTGTAATAGAGTTGAAATTGGAACCAAAATGTTCACGCAATATGTCCGTGTAGAGGTCCTGGTGATTACTATGATAATAAAATCATTAGCGAAATTATCAGGTAATCAAACTAAACAACTAACGACTATGGGAACAAACCTAAAATCGCAAAAGCAAATAAGCTGTAACATACAGCAGATTTTTTTTGTATAAATACTTTTTTATATATTGTATATGATTATTACCAAAGCTTCAACTTTCGGAATGGGTTGGTTCAGAGGCCACAGCGAGGGGTTGGTGTCAAATATCTGCCTCGCGTCGGACACCGGACGCTTCTCTCTTATCCTCTTCACACCTGACTTGTATAGATCTTTCATTACTTTTCCTGGACAAATTGACAGAAGACCCTGCAAGAGGCTTGGTTATTTTATGAACAAAGTATTATCATTTTCATTTTACGGTCATTTCATCCCCTGAAATCCTAAATATGTGAAAAATTAACCTCGTAGAAACTACATAATAAATAAGTTTGTAACTATGGCATTAAAAGTGTGTCTGACCACCCCAAAAATGAATTGTGAAATCGACTCAAAGGCACAAGTTTAGTCAAACCACATTTAATTGGGACTGAGGCTGTGAAGAGTTCCAATTAAATGCAATACTTATGTGAATCAGTCAAATGCAATTCGGCTAAGCCCGCGCCCATTGGAATTTGAGTCTAAGGGTTATAATATCATATAATAATGAATTTAAAATTTAACTCACTTTGTAAAACAGATTAATCGCTAACTGTTTTCTATACGCAGCCGAAGGTTCAGGTGGGTTCTCCACAACAACCAACTCTCTCTTCAGGCTCTTGATCCCTAATTGCAACGTCTCATTCCTGAACAAATCCTTTCCAATGAGGCTGTGCTCCGTCCCAACAGCTCGCACAAACGTCGGAGACAGCCCTCCATAAACTATTCTGGCTTCTATCACTGCGTTTGTATATCTATCTAATTTGTACAGAAATCCTGCGTTAACTATAGCATGAGCGTTTTGCGCTTTTGGCATTATCTGAAAGAAAATATTAATGAAATTTTGAAAAACGTTTAATTGTTTGGTTTCGAAAGGTCGTAGAAAAGTTTTCGTGCTGCTCATTCCATGAGAAGAAACTTGATTTGTCGTCTAAATAAAATGTTAAAATATAGTGCAATACTGTACTTTGAATGTCTCGATGTAATAATCATGGCTTAGCGGTGGTAATAGCGCATTCAGTATAATTTTTCCTCTCATATCTGTTCCCAGAAAATCACGCATTGTTACGAATTGTCTGACTCCTGAAGGACTTACTGAAATAAATAATGCGTCACTTGACATCATTTTCAACAAACTGGGTTGTCCCAATTAACCATTATCATTTATCATACTAGATATAAATACTGGACTAGATTGAGGTCAAGAGCAAACCCATACGTAATAAAAAAAAAAAGAAAACTGGAACAAAAACTCACATATAGTTAACTGAGCCCCGACTGTTTCTAGAAGCAGGAATATGTCCGATGGAAAATCATTATGTTCGTGTTTAATCATGAGATTACCAGCAATTGTTCCTATCTGAAAAACAAAATTAAATATCATAGGAAGAACTCATTTAAAAAAACACATCTTTGAAGTACATTACATTTCTAACAGCAATATGAGCTACTAATTCAAGATGGTTGTAAAATTTCTGAAGGTATTCGAAGTAGTCGAGCTGCGCCACATGCTGGAATATCCCCAAGAGTTCAGTCAAGG
Source organism: Agonopterix arenella (assembly GCA_927399405.1). Lineage (NCBI taxonomy): Eukaryota > Metazoa > Arthropoda > Insecta > Lepidoptera > Depressariidae > Agonopterix > Agonopterix arenella. The sequence continues at coordinate 15,797,999 of OV656704.1, read as the reverse complement.
TGACTCCTGCTCCAACAACCAGGTTCTGGTCTATCGTCCAGCCTTTCAGTTCCTTTACTCCACTTATATCTATCAAGATCCGAGGATATTCTTTTATGGGGTAAGCGCCTGAAATAATAAAGAGATAAAGTAGATTATTTAGGACAAGTGATTTTCTTATCTTGCTTTTGTTTATTACATATTATACCCAAAGGTAAAATATATACCTTTAGCAGTATTACCGGCAACCAACATATAAGAATCATGTCCCTCTACATGGAGTATATTAAATATTTCCAAAATAAAATTAACTTTTAGCCACTTCTTCCCATCTTTTAGAATAATCTCTATCACAGAATATTTCACATCATCTTTTGTAACTATACACCATTCGTTTTCATCACAGTCACTACTGCTGCCACAAGCCTTTCCAGTTTTACTGCAAATTTGCAAATCTTCTATATCAGGCAGTTTGGGTCGAGGCGCGTCTTTAGCGAATTTCTTGAAGGCTTCTAAAATTGGTCTATATCCAGTACATCTGCAGACATTGCTTCCAAAGGACTTCTCTATATCTAACATGGTTAGATCCTTTTTGCTTCGTACGAGACTGTAAACCATAACAACCTTTATAAATTTGACATCCTTTAAAATACAAACACAACAATCAAGCCCAATTAAGAACAACAATCTTTTTACCTGTACATAGACATGATCCATCCAGGAGTACAGTAGCCGCACTGAGTGCCATTATACTCAGCAAGTGTCTTCTGAATCACGTTGTAGCCATCCACCTTGTTGCCCACTTTCTCCACCGTCGTAATCTCCCAGTCCTGGCATGACGTCACTGACACCAGACACTGTGAAAACAAGTTATAGTAAGTTAACTGGGCAGGCCATGTAGGTAACGCCACGCCAGGCATGAATCACGCAAGTCGTACCAGGGATATTCTTGAATGAAAGCCATGGTAACACTTAAGACCCAGACGTCCCTGAACAGTTTTTTTACTTAAGAGTTCGTCCATCCCATGGTTGTCTGGAAGAAATCGCTTTTAGTGATAAGACCGCCATTTGTACCCTTACGTTCTTTTTATTCGTTTTTGTTACTGTATATTTTGGTGTGCAAATAAAGAATATTTATGTTATGTTGTGTTATGTTAACAGTTGCATGACAAATCGACAAAACGAGAAACACGTCATGATCTTTTTGGCATTCGTAAAATAACAAAGACGGAGGCACGTATAGATGTTTATCGATTTCTCTAGGATGGCATGCAATTCCTATGGGTGAGCTGGATAAACGTTATATAAGAAGTAAGCGGAATACTTAAATCGTTCGATAAACGACAGTTTCGGAATGAATCGGAGAAGCTTATCTAGATTTGAAATCCAATAGGATGATGATGTTGTAAGCATGGACTTTCCAACTCATTTTGTATTGTTGCAGAGCGGGCTGGATACATAGTATTTGTGACTTACCGCATTGACTGCCTGGGGTGGCCCGCCGGGACACGTGACGGCGCTGACGATGCAGGCCCCGCAGCCACCCTCCCGACACATATACTTGGTGCCTCTCAGTTCCGCTGTGTTGCGGATATAGTCGAGCAACGTCACATCTGAGCTCACCTCTCCTCCCACTGGAATTTTGGAAATACAGAAATTAAGAAACAATTACGCAGGAAGGAGATTAAGATGCTGTTCTGAGGAAGAGCTAAGGTTTAAATAGAAACTCTGACACCAGGGCTCTGCCCACACGATAAGAAGAAGACGAATGGAAAGTGACAAAAGAACACGCAGAGCATGGGACTCTTCGTGGAATACCTTTACCGAGGCCACCATCAAAGAACGATTTTATCATCATGTACAAATAATTATCTCAATATTGTAAGTAGTCTGGAATCCATTCGCGCAGGTTGGAGAAGGCACTCGTATGTAATTCTCCTCACCTAAAGACTCGGTTTCGGCTAAATGAATCATCAAGGATCAACTTTACATAAGTATCTTCCAAGCTGATTCCAAGCGATCGAGATCAGAAACCATTAAAGCGGTTCATTGAAAAGTGTAGATTGCGTTCACTACCAATACATTTTATGTTCAGATACCAACGAAATCACAGAACCGCGATGAGAAGAATCCTCAAGAGATGTAATTTATAAGAGTGTAGTGAATCCTCGTCTAACGTAAAAATAGTTTTTAAATCAAAACACGTGTAGACATAAATTTGGTTGCAGAATTAGTATGCAGGAGTCGTTGCCGCCGGTCTGCAGTGATATGGGCTTGCGCGTTTATGTGCTTTTGCATAATATCGCATCAGCTCGTGCGTTCATTCATGAGCCTGTTGCGGGTTGCTGACTAATGTCCCGTTTTGCAGAGTATGGGACAAATCTAGTGAACACGGTTGTTAATAGAAATATACGTATAACACCTTAACCCAGGAACAGATTTTCTGTCCGGTTTGTCGGAGTGTTTGCAATTTCTATTATACAAATACTAATGTAATCTTATCCCTACACTATTATAAAGTAATATCTACCAAGATAGAAATAGCGAAAAAAAATGGTTGTTCCATCAGGCTCGCGCAACTCTCTAACAAAAAATTGTTACCTGAAACGTGCACTGACGCCATTAAATTCCTTTGAACGGTAGCACACATTTCGAACATTCTGGATATCAGTCACGACCAGTTTTTAGATCGGAAGTCCCGACTCTTATAAAGTAGGGAGTTACATTCTCTTTGTGTTCCGTATTAAAAGTTGTACAATCTGATGGTTTGCTGCACCCCATATGTAACGTTTTTCAGTTTACATCCTGTATTCTAAACGGAAAGTCTATCTTTCATTTAGGTACTGTGCTCATAACCCGTTTGGTTGTTTGTGACTCAATCTCGTATGAACTGGCTGAACGAATTTGAATGAAAGGAACACAGATAGAATATGTTCTGGATTAACACATAAGAGAATACTTTAAAGTCAAAGCAGACGGAGTCGCTGGCAAAAGCTAGTAGTGTGAAATAAACAGTAAGAGAGCGTGATATAACGCTATCATGCCTTGCTCTCCTTCTAACTTGCGCGCAAAAGAACAAGATAAAAGGCGCGATATAGATATAGCCTAAGAACAAGAATCTATAGCCTTATCGCGCGCATCATACTGTTTACTGTTATTTAGCCTGTTTTTTCACCTATCGGTGCTCTTGTAGAAAGAATTTCCGCCCGGTGAAGAGCAATTACTGTGAGCCAATAGCGTGATTAGTGATTACTTCGATTGCATTGAGCTGTTAGGTTAGGTTAGATCAATTACTTTGGTTTTGTCACTCTTAGCCATTGTCACGGCAAAGTGATTGATTTGTTTATTACTTAGTGAAATGTTCACAGCGTACGCGGAAGCTTACCTGTTTATTTCTTGTTTTTTCTTGTTTCTTGTGAAGGAAATTTTCTTGTTTATGAGGTACAAGTTTTTGATAAAGTACACTTTGGAATGACCTCTTTTATGAGATACTTGACTACAGAAACACTATCGCAAACAATGTGTCGGAAGTATTGAATTTTTTTGTAATTTTGGGTGACTGACAGCTGGAATCATCATCAGTCTATATACGACCCACTGGAGGGCACAGCCCTAACCACCATGAATGGTGTATGGGCATTGGTCCACCAAGCGAGCCCAAAGCGGATTGGTGGACTATACTTCTTCAGCGAATGCAGGTTTCCTCACGATGTTTTCTTTCACCGTTTGAGAGCAGTCAGTATTACGTAAAAAAGTTTAAAAAAATCATTGGTATAATGGCATGTCGTTCGTGCGAATTCGAACCCTGACCCTCATGATTGAATGTTCATACTTCTCCGCAATGCGCTACCGACGCTCTTGCAACAGCTGCAATGGGTTTAAAGTAATGCTCGGTTTAACGTCTATTAGTCGTTTATTCGATGCAAATGCCTCTAAAGAGATAAAGAAAATAAAGAAAATAAAGAAGCTTAATTATCTATCATTATAAGTATTATTAGTTGGAACAATCACTTAGTGTATCTATATCTATATACTATTATAAAACTGTAACAGGAAGTTTGTCTGTACATTGAAGATATTAACAAAAAAATAGTTACGATATGGTTTTTAGGTGTCCCTTATTCCATTTCAACAATTTTTGGATTTTTTGTCTGTCTGTTTGTTTGTTTGTTTGTTTGTTTGTTTGTTTGAACGAGTATCATGCAAAAACTACTGAACCGATTTTGATGAAACTTTTTTTGTTTGATAGCTTATGATCTGACTTAAAATCTGGTATATAATTTGTGCGGACGAAGTCGCGGGTTAACGCTCGTTAACTATAATGTCTTACTCTGCATTAAAAAAGAAATGGCCAAGTACGAGTTGAACTTAATCGTATTATTATTATTGTACAATCGGTTTCAAATAAATATTTTTTTCATAGTTTTATAAACATATTTTTAATTTAACTTTATTATTTACTCACAAAACATTATACCAATACCTACCTACGATTCGTTGATGAAGGTTAAAATGGTAAAAGTAACCACGGAAAATTTAAGGTTTTGAGTTACAGTTCAGAAGGAAAAGTTTCAGTTCAGGCACTCTTCAAATGTTATCTATGTTGATTTAGAATGGGCAAGCACAGCCATTTCCTATTAATCTTGATCAACTTTTGAGCAGGTTCTTCTTACCTTCTTGGTACGGAACCCCAATAAAACTAAATCGAAGCAAAAGTTCTGTCTAGCCAAATTCAACTCATGTGCACATGTAGAGTACGTAACTAGTTAGATACCTACAGTGGCTACACTAAAAAACCAGTTCTTGAGTTAAAAAAGTGCACTAAGTTACAAGTGAAAAGCCATTGTTACATTATAACGTACCTATACAGGGTGTTAGGTTCATTAGCAATGGCCGACAGGAGTGGTCTTTTGCTTCCTATCTAGATCCCATCTATTGGCCAACGATACATCAAACATCCTTTATACTTATGGTTATCGTTCTGACGATAAAAAAAATAGCCCGATTGAAATGCTCTAGAATTTTTTTTTATGGCCTCTTTGGTGACTTAGAAATACATACATAATTAAGCTAAATTATGCTTTGTGACAATACAACTGCATGCATATTTATAATTATTATATAGTGGTTCTCAGTTATACCAAAGTTCCTGGATACCTCGAAACGGTATACGGTCTTGAGATTTTTCTATAAATAAAAATTTCACCTTACAGACCAAAAATAAATCTTGAAAATGAAAATATTTATTTGTTGCTTTGTTTCTTTGTATTATGTAAAGGTCGAGTAAAAGTTGTGCAGCTACTCTTTGACATAACTAGAATACAACGTGTTAATGAATTAACGCAAAACTAGAAAGTAGTTCGTTTAGAATCGAGAGCTTCTGCTCTCACGATTATCATGGTTTCGACATAGGTAATTTTTTTCAAAATATTAAATAAGTGGTTTGTAAAATTTAAAATTTACTGAACCCGATGTCAACCCACCCCACGGGCATACTCACCCTACTTACTATTAAAACAAGATTATTAAAATGTATCCATGAGTATGTTAGCGCTTTCATTCATTGCTAGAATGATAACAAATCATTTTTGCCTAAAAACTTAAAATGCGAATAACTTTAAATTTTAACTATCAAAATGATGAAATTATTGTTTCATTCTAATTATTTTGTTATAAATCAGTGGGGGTGTATGAGGTTTTGCGCTTATTCATTAACACGTTATATAATTGACACATGGTTGGTTCCCAACCATACGAAATTGAGAATAATAATTCAAGGAAATGTCTACTTTATTTCCTTCCTTTTAACATACATTCTTGAACAAATACGAAAGTTGAAAAAGCGTGTCGGATTCGCTCGTGATAGGGTTCCGAGTCCATCGTATAAAAACGCGCGCGACCTCAATTCTGGAGGGGGCAAATCCATACGAAAACGTAATTCCGATCAGAATTCCGGATGTATGTGGCAGGCCTAAAGGTTCCTTCTTTGACTGCGGAACCCTAAAAATGTGTGAATAAAACATGCTACCAGAATTCGGCATTGCGCCCCGAGTAAAACCAGTCTATAAACAGTGGCCGGTCATTAATCTCCGTCCCGTTAGAGAGCGCCACCTCTCCATTATCACATTATACTGAACGAATTTATACTATCTCCCGCCCGACAGCCTGCGCGCAACGCTAACGTGACCAGATTATCTCTATTGCATGCTTACGTATCTCTGTTGCATGCTATACACGGTGTTCTTGAGAATATGCCAGCGTAGCGTGTGTTTATGTTGGCCGGGGAACAGACCGATATTGCCGCCGCCGTATAAGACCTACACGAAATAACAGAGCGAGCCAAGCGAACTTTTGTTGTTGCACATTTTGGGTTGTGGTCAGATATCTTTTGGTTTATACATGCAAGAAATAGAAACTAACAGCGAACGAAGATTCCTTAATACAAATTTGTTAGAGCCTGTTGTCTTTACGTACAAAAACTCACAGATTTTGTGCCTCACACGACTATCAAGCATTGGAAATGAATCTACGGAATTCGAAAAAATATTGTCTCAAAAAGGTTAGGCTACAGGGCAAACCCTTAACCCGATCTTCTTCTTCTTTGCTCAAATTGTAGCTGACTAAATTTTCCAGAGGAATTTTTCTGAAATTTTTGATATCATTCCTCGTTTCCAAAATATCGAGCGCCAAAATCAATAATTCGTAAAGTAAAAATTGATTTTTTTTCACTATTTTGGCCATTACTTTTTTCGTTTATTCTTACTCGAATCACTTTTTAGCAACTTACAGCTCTCGTAAATACGAATCTTCTGAGCCTTTTTTTGAATATCATATCTTCACAACTCTCCGAGATATAAGGGGATCGCACTTTTTCGTGAAATCGGAGCCTATACTGGAGCGAACGAAAAGACATTTCCAATGTCAAAATGTGCAAAGTATATAACCTAAGTAAAAGCTATTGATCGAGATCAAGTGAAGCAAGCTAGAAATTTTCGGCACCACCTTAGCTGTGCTGTGGTCAGAACTCTTAAGGTGGTTGCAGAGGCGTCAATTTTATACAAAACTTTGACGCACAATACGCGTAGATGGTATTAATATAAGTAACTTTGTATATATGGAAAAATTGTTTAGAAAATCTAGATGCCGCGTCACAAATAACATTTGCAATTTATAACATAATTACGAAGATATAAAGCTTTGAAATTTTTCATAGAAAAATTTTAAAAGCTTTATATCTTCGCAATTATATTATAAATTGCAAATGTTAATTGTGACGCGGCAACTAGATTTTCTTAACTATTTTTTTATATATAAAATATTACTTTTTTTAATTCCGTCTACGCGTATTGTGCGTCAAACGTTTGTATGGACTGAAACCACCTTAAGGATTAGGTACCCGCCCCTAGTAAAGTACCGCCCGAGGCATTTCCCCCCCTCGCTACGCCACTACTGACTTTGACCAGTTATTCAGACCATCAAACTAAACAACTTCCACTATTGGACCAAGATCGCAATCAATCGCGTTTTTTTTCGCGATTTCAATGTTGGTCCCATACTAAAAGTTGTTCAGTTTGATTGGTAGAGTATGTGATAATCTATGATAATCTATTAGGCTAAAGTTGTTCCGTATGGTGGTCTGACTAGGTTGTTTTGTTACACCCTTTATATAGCGTGCTATCGAAATACATGCATAGTTGTTACTTTCACAATTATTTCAGATTATGTTGTTTCTGTAGATAGTTACTACATTATATCTATTTTTTTGTTATAAGAATAAGAATAAGAATATTTATTGTTCAAACTGTGTACAAAAGATGTTACAATAAAATAAAACAGAATCAACAGTTTGGTCCGCAGCACGGACGTACAATATTTAGGTGGCTTACATTGTAAACCAAAATAAAATATTTGAATGTCAACAACTATGCTAAATAATAATATTACAATAATGTATTTAGACTACGACCTCTATGACTATGAAACTATTACATATAGTAGGTAGGCTCTAATAACATGTGGTTATTATTCATCAAAATAATCGTTTAACTTATAATAATAACCACATGTTGTCGTTACATCTGTAAGTATCTTTGATTGGTGCTCCGTGGAATAAAGTCGTGATGAGCATATGCTTTTATTTAATTTGAAGCCCGCGTTTTAACACTTTTCATAAAATTGTGTCACGATAATAAAACGTTTAAAGATAATACGCCTGTTAAACGTGTTACATATTGAAGAGGAATATTATTTTCTTTTTTAACTGACTTAATAAAAGGAGGTTATCAATTCGACAGGTTTGTATGTAATGTTATTGGAACTGCAACATATTCCGATATGATAATATAAGGTCTAACAAAATTAGGTGAAACTATTTTAAGGGCTTTTTCGAAATCGCAAAAAAAAAAATCTGCTGTCCCATACATTTAGGTCGAGTACGTTTGTATGGAACAGCTGATTTTTTTTCCCGATTTCGATATTGGTCCCATAGAGAAAGTTGTTCAGTTTGATGGTCTGACCATTCCCTTAAAATAGTTTCAGCTAATTTTGTTGGACCTTATATATTAGGGCTTCCAAACAAAATGTTATAGGTGTATTTATACATATTTTATGTATGTTTGTCAAAACGGAAATCTGCGCACAGCAAAAACTATCCTCTGAAAAGGTATGAATGATAGGGCGTTACTGGGATCAAGGCTTGGAACTGGCATCAAAAGTACAAGTTCTGTACTTGCCTTCGCCATTTTGGTACCCGGGTACCGATTCCAGACGAGTACTGGTACTTCGCCTTACAATTACCGGTATCCAATTGAAGTACCCGCCGCGTATGAGAATGCCTATCTTTTTTTAATACATCTGTTTTCTCACTCTAACTATCGTGTATATCTCTGGTAGGTACTATCGTCTGGTACCGGTATGAATAGTACAGGTAAGACGTCTGGTTTTTTGGAACCGGTACCATTGGCTTTGATGTGATAACGGTATCACATCAAAGCCAATGGTACCGGTTCCAAAAAATACCCGAATTGTATGCCCTGAAAAATATCATCGACACGTAGTTATATTTTTCCATGAAATAAAAAAAAACTTAATGCTAAAAATGTGACTAAAAGGGCAAAACTCAGCATAAATGCTGACCGACTTGGAACTTAAGACTTGATCAGCGCTGTTTTTCAGTCTGGCCCCCTTCAAAGCCGTATTGTTTACGAGAGATGAAGGTACACTGAAGTTGTTAACTAAACGTGTTCACGTTTACGTTTGCAATTTTCTCAATTGTTATTTAAATCACAAGTCGACATGCGAATCATGTCTTTAACAATGTCATTGGTCTTTCATCGTAACATAGGCAGGTAAGTTGTTATAGTAGGTACGGTCTTCTTGATGGAAGTCTTTGGATAGGATTAACAAACATGAAATACGCATCTTGAATCTACTTTTGAGGTGATTTTCTTAAGAGGAAAGGTAATATTTTTATAGAGACCTATAATTTCCTCTTTCTTTATTTAATTCTACGCGTTCAAATTTTTATGCAAAAGAGTCTAAAGACCGGATAGACATCAACACGGTACATGAAATAGGAGTTAAATTAAAAATTGCCCCTCCTTGCCCTGCAGTGAGGACGTATAAAAGCTGAAGCTAAACATGATACCTAATGATGAATAGTGTGTTTTTGCCATTATTGTTTCCCATGTTTTAGATGTGTTTACAAATCGTACCTACAATAAGCTCCTAAAAACTCTTTGGCCCAGGTCCGATCTGAACTGAAGTCGAACCGCCGCGCCGCCGGCCGCACGGCAAGTTAGACTAGTAGCCATAATCAAACCATGGGTAAATATTTAATATACAGGGTGAAATTGATATCATTAGCATCCTTTTAAACTAAGAGTCTCAAGAGAGTTGATGGGTATCAAACTGAACAACTTTTACTTGCAAACCGATCGGACCAAAAAAAATTCTGATGTTCCATACTAAACTACAGTGCCGTACCGTGCAAATGTTGTGCTCCGATTGGTTTGCTCCCATAGTAAAAATTGTTTAGTTTGATGGGTAGACTCTTAGTTTAAAAGGATGCTAATGATATCAATTTCACTCTGGACATTTTTATTTAAACTATTATAAAACTGTAACAGAAAGTTTGTCTGTACATTGAAGATATTAACAAAAAAAAAGTTACGATATAGTTTTTCGGTATCCCTGATTCCATATCACCAATTTTTGGATTTTTTGTCTGTCTGTTTGTTTGTGTGTTTGTTTGTTTGAACGAGCATCACGCAAAAACTACGGAACCGATTTTGATGAAACTTTTTTGTTCGATAGCTTTTTATCTGACTTAAAATCTGGTATATAATTTGTGCGAACAAAGTCGCTGGTTAACGCTCGTAAAACAGTAAAATTGGATTCATCATCATCATCTCAGCCGATGGATGTCCACTGGACATAGGCCTCCCCCAAGGATCGCCATAACCATAAATTGGATTAAAACTTTAAAAATATCGATTCATTCAAGATACCTATGCCAGAAAAAATACACGGAATTAGGAAGTTAAATGTCCATAATTATTGCATACAGCAATGGGGTCCTGGGCACTTCAAGATAAATGTGGCCCATAAGACAGGGTTGTCAACAACAGGCAATAGAACAGAAATAGAAAATAAGGGGCCCCATAAATCACGAGGCCCTTGGCCAGTGTGCCCATGCGCAAAGGTGGCCCTGAAGACGATAAACATACTTAAAATCAGGGTCGTAATCCATATAACGGTGATCAGACACCATGCTACCCTTTTACACAGCTGTTTTAAAGTTCCAATATATACAGGGGTGGGATAAAAATAAATAAAATAAAACTTTACCAGAGTGAGGCTCGCAGTTGATGTTGAAAGTTATGCGGCTCATGACTGCATTGTGCGGCGGGATAGACCTGACTGGTCCGCTCGCGGTGTTGTAAGGTCAGTGCCACACTGGAGCAATCATTGTCAGTCATCTTATTTGATGCCGTAACTGTTGACTGTTGTCGACATTGTTACGAGAAGGTCCATTATAGAGCAAGATCCCATGAACGGCAGACCTTCGTTATTTTATAAATGCTGAAAGTTTATCAGCGCATGCTCCACACAGCATAGCTAGCATGCCACCCACGACAAAGCGTTTAAACGAGAAAAACGTCATGTGCGCTCTTTCTGGCATACGTAAAATAATAAAGATGGAGGCACATGTCGATTTTTATCATTTTCTCGGGGGTGGCATGCTAGGTAGGAACTAGGAACGATGGGCAACTATGAAGTTTGAGTCAAGGTTGCTTTGGCAGGTAGCAGGTTAAAATAGTCTGGCCAGGGGTTGGAAGTATCCCGTGGCAGGTGGGTCTGCTATCGGGCGCGTCCCCCGGGTGGTGGATAGGGGAATGCCCCCCAGATATGGGGGGTACCGGCTTGCCGGCGTGAACCAACCCAAAGCGGGGTGGTCGCATCACTGAGATGTGACCACAGGAGGGCGGCGGGTCAGCGTGGCTCGGCTGCGTTCGTTTCTCCACGTGTCCCTCTGCGTATCAGAGGGCACAGTGGAGGAGCAAGGGCGGGCTCTGCGTGTACTCACCGTACCGCAGAGCAGGCTGGGAAGGATTTCCTTCCCCGCCACCACCGAGACAAGGAAAAGTCAATAACACCCGACAGTGAAGTCGTTAAAACCGACGGCGGCGGTCAGCGGGAGCATAACCGCCTTCAGCCTCCCGGTGGTGAGTAGCGGGCGACAGGTGCGGGGGCGCCTCCGCCCGCATTGCACTACTCACCACCCTCGCGGTAAGGGGAATGGCCGGGCACTCACGGTCATTCCCGGGCTCCTCCCTGTGCAGAGGAGCGTAGTAGGGCCCGCCGAAAGGCGGGCGATCGCCGGTGGGGGACAGGACGTAAAGGCTCTGCTGGTCTCCCAGTCCCCTGCCATCCGGGCGAAGCGGGAGTGCCGCTGGGTTATTTTAGTGGGTATACCGGTGACACGCACCGGGGAGTCCCACATACCCCTCCCGTCCCTCAACGGGGGGGGATGCGTAATGCATTTTATCCCAGAGCAAAAAAAAAAAAAAAGGGGTTGGAAGTATCAAGCTACTGAGGAAACATCATATAATAGTTACCCAAGTAACATGTATAAAATTCAGCTTTTAGGTATACTATAACGTACCTATTATTATTAGGGGGGGTTTTCGGGCCTTGACAGGCTTGCTGAGCCTGTGCCACGTAGACCATCGCTGGTCCTTTGTGAACGCCCTTTTTTAAAGTTCCTTACCAATCCCCACTGCCGCCAGAAAACGCAGTAGATTCTTGATAGGGATAGTTTGTATCTCATCTGGTGACAGAACCTGCCTACCTAGATGAGTACTACGTTTGTACATCAGGGGGCCACAGTCACATAGGAGGTGCAGAGGAGTCTCCATTTCCTCCTTGCAGAATCTGCAGCCGGTGGTGTCACTTAGTTTCGGTGTGTGCATGTGCTTATTTAATTTGCAGTGGCCTGTGAGTGACCTTGCTACTGTACAAATTTGATCTTTGCTGAGGGCAAGGAGACCGTTCGCAAGTTTGCGATTGTAGCCTTTGATAAGTGCTTTGGAGTGGCCCATGCCTGGGGTGTTGCACCAAAGCTTTATTGCCTCTCCAAAGCTGACCTTGTTCAAAGAATCGCGTGTTAGACTGCCAGGTACTCCAAGAAAGGGTTCGGGGCCTATGAAGTGGTTTTCTGTTCCTCTTCTGGCCAACTCGTCCGCCTTTTCGTTACCTTCTATGTCTGAGTGTCCTGGCACCCATTGCAGCACAAGCTGATTGTTATTGCCTAGAGCATTCAGTTGTGATACGCAGTCCTGTACTAGCCTAGACTTTATGATCGGAGAGTCTATGGCTAGCAAGGCTGCTTGGCTATCGGAGTTAATAGTGATATGTTGATTGACGTAGCGCTTGCTCAAATTAATTTCAGCGCAGGCTGTGATGGCGTATACCTCCGCCTGGAATATGGAGGCGTAATTGCCAAGATTTTGGGTCTGCCTTATTCTTGGGTTTTCGCCGTATATTCCACTGCCGACGTCATTGCCTTTCTTGGATCCATCTGTGAACCAAGTTAGGCAGTTGTCTTTGATGGACGTTCCTAAGTATAGTTACAATGCCAGACACCCTAACTATAGTTACGATAGTGTTGCCGAACTATCAATAGTTTTCATCTAAACACAGCGACACTATCGTTAGACCAGCGTCGCGTATATCGAAACCCTTCCGGTATTCAGTCCCAACTGATCTTTAAATTATAGGCCCCGTTTCACATATTTTATAAGGCCTTCTGCAAAAGAGCTAAATTGCTCCCACGGCTCAAATCTAAAATCAGGGTAGCATCTAAATATCTAAATACTTAAATCGCCAATTGTAAACTCTCTCGGACCACAGAATTATGAGAGTTCTTTCTGAGTACTGCACGTTTAGTATGATTTCTCTACAAACAAGCGACGCGACTTCGCTGCCTAGAAAATGACCTGTTTCGGCGCTTTTCGGAGAGCGAAATAGCCCAGTCATTTTACGGAGTTTTGTTAGGCGGGGTAGGGACTAATTACTAATTGGACTTTTAAACTGTAAACGGAACTATTAAGTGACAAAAGGACTATCTTAAAGCATATTAAAAAAAAATTCGCTACGCAACATAGAAATCAAAATTGTGTATCCCAGAAGGATTTTAAATTATTAATATTATTACCAATGCACTCATTTGACTTAGATTTAACAATATAAATTATTTTTGAGCAATAAAATAGGCAATGAAATTTAAAAAATGAGGTATTTATCAGAAAATACGAATGTATTTTTCAAAACCTTCCAAGTAGACAAAAATATTCACACCATGTTTGTAGTATGTATAATGGTAGAGCCATAAATATGTGCAAAAAAAAAATTGACGATCAGGTTTTTCAGAACGATATAATAGCCAAATTTTAACATTCGAACTGTTGCTGACGTGATTTTTTTTTAATTTTGGTACATTTCTATGCTCAAATTGGTTCTTCAATATCATACCGAAAGAAAATATCAATTACTAATTAGTCCCGGCTCAAACCGTAAAATGACTGGGCTAAAAGCCGCGCTTGCTAATATGGAAAAAGCCCAGTCGCGCGCGAGTAGAGAAATCGTACTAGACGTGCAGGAAGGGTCTCCATGCACACTGCGGCGCGGGCGCCGCGCCGGCGCCTCTGTATGACATTAACATAGACACTAAAACAACGTTGTAAGCTTGTTATAAGTGAGGCCCGAGTTAAGAACCTTAAACTACCGAATTATTGCCACAATATTTGATTAAAAAAATACATTAAGGCTCTTATTTTGTCTTTGACTACCATAATATAATCATCATCATGATCAGTCTATACACGTCCCACTGCAGGGCACAGGTCTACACTCAAGGTGGGTGTATAGACATAATAATAAACATAATACTTAATTCGTCGTAATAAAAACAAGCACTGCTCTCAGTGTGAGACAGACCTGCCAAAATCCCGAATTCATTGAAAACACACGCAATTGCGTCGTGTCCGTTCCGTTGTTGCGCTGATTAACGTCGAAATTAAAAACGTTCTTCCGTCCAACACCTACCTCATGCTATACTATACTTGACTTGCGCATTCGTTCTCGATTATCGAAATAGTAGGGCTATTGTGTAAGTTTCCGATAATATCGTTTACAAGATCGGTAACGTATTATGAGTGCACAGTCATAGGCAATTTTTTAGTAGGTAATATTTTGTTTTGGTGATCAGTATATCCATTGCCTGAAATTAATTAACTAAATATTATGAAGCGGAATAACTAAGAACTGCGAAATAACAATATGTCAATTTGATACCGATTGAATCGGGTAATTACTCAATAAGACCCCAGTGATTGTTGTATGGCAGCGTAATATACCGCTATCGCACCTTCACTCTCTTTCTATTTTGCGAGCGACATAACGAGATAAAAGGCGTGATATAGCTTTACCACGCGCATCATGCTACAGTCTCTCCCGGCGAACCCTGTGAAAATATAAGATAAGGGAAGAATATAATCACGGATTGTATTAAATCTGTAATTTCTAAGCATTGATATTTATATTATGTATATTATATAGTTTTTGTATTGTATGTTATAGATAAAATCAAATGATAAAAATGAGCGTCATTAAAACGCTCAAAAAATTGGTACCTTCATGCCTAGCCTGCTATACATTGTCGTATGTTTTCAGATCTAAACTAGTTTAATACTTTTCCTTTTTTTTCTTTGCCTAGCGGTAGCAGTAAATTTTTTGTCCCTACATTTTTAGGGTCCCGTAACTCAAAAGGAGAGCGGCATAGTCGCCTTTCGACAAAGCTCTTTTTCACCATCACGCTCTTGTCGGTGGAGTAATCGCCGATCTTGTCTCTTTTCCGCTAGTCTCTTGAGCTATTGATATGACATGACATCAACCTTTTCCTTCACTTTGGCTAGATAACTCTGTCTAGGTCTTCCTCTGTCTCTTTTTCGTTTCTTATCAAGTGTCCGATCATTTTTAGAATATTCCTCTTTTCCTTAACCATTCTTAACACCTCTTCATTTGTTATTCGTTCTGTCCAACTTGTCCCCTCCTTTCTCTTCTATCACCACATGTCATCTCATCTCCACAGCTCTTTTAATAAAGATTAAAAACAAAAACTCGAAAGGAATAACTGAAACCCTTATAAGATCACTTTGCCTGCTTTCAAACGGTGAAGGAAACCTGCATTCGCAGGAGAAGAAATTCCCATGTGTTTGTGAAGTCTACCAATCGACATTGGTGCGTGGTGGACTAATGCCCGTAAACACCCTGCCTGAGGGTAGGCCTGTCACAAATCCTGATAGCTCCCACCCATGTCAAGCAGCTGAGACATCAGTACTTGAAAAACCCACTAGTGGTACCCAGCAGTGGAACCAACAGTCCGTAAGGTTGTCCTGCAGTGGAACGGAGTAGGCTGATACTGATGATGATGACTTCCCGTGGACGTGTGGAATCATAAAATTTTAAAAGAAGCAAGGTTTCACAACACAAGTAAATGAATAATTTGTAGTTACATCATATAAAAAACTATACACATAAAATTACATACTTACAATGTATTTTAAGTTAGAGCATCGACCCTAATGTAGACCAATGTACAGGGGCATTTGTTTTTCACTGCAAAGTTAAGTTTTTCCTTCGTAATTAAATTTGTATGGAACCCTGAGGGCGCGAGTCCGAATCGCGTTTGGCCGGTTTTTTTTTCGAAATCTACAGTAATAATATTAAATATGATAATGTCAATTCACCTTCATACTCCACCTAACATTAGAAACAAAACAAAATAAGCGAAACTATCCGTCAGAAAACCAGCTTTAAAGTGTGTTGCTTACGATTTTATTTTGTTTAAACTGGTTGCTTGAGCTAATTATAATTTAAGGTAATGTTAATCAAGTTATTAGCATAGTACGTAGAAGTAATTATAATTTGAAGTGTGGCCAACTTTAATAGGGTTAGATTAGACTAAAAATATTGAAAAATAAAATAAATATCTTGGACATTGTCACACAAATTATATAAGGTCTAACAAAATTAGGTGAAACTATTTTAAGGGGATGATCAGACCATCAAACTAAACAACTTTCTCTATGGGACCAATATCTAAATTGCGAAAAAAATATCAGTTGTTCCATACAAACCTACTCGACCTAAATGTATGGGATAGCAGATTTTTTTTTCGCGATTTCAATATTGGTCCCATAGAGAAAGTTGTTCAGTTTGATGGTCTGATCATCCCCTTACAATAGTTTCACCTAATTTTGTTAGACCTTATATAGTCACATTTCTAAAGAACCAGAATCTATCCTGGACTTGATGACTAGACAACGATATATAGAATACCTGAATAAATCGATATAAACGGCCATGACTCGGGTACAGAATCTCATATTCATTAAGTACACAAATATTTGCCCCTAACGGAATTCGAACCCGCGACCCTCAGACGGCACAGCTGCCTGCTGTTCACTACCGACTGACCTATCAGGCCGTCAACTGGTAACTTATTGGTAACTAGATGACTACATATACCTAATCTAAACTATTATAAAACTGTAGCAGAACGTTAGTCTGTACATTGAAGATATTAACAAAAAAAAAGTTACGATATGGTTTTTAGGTGTCCCTGATTCCATATCACCAATTTCTGGATTTTTTGTTTGTCTGTTTGTTTGTGTGTTTGTTTGTTTTTTTGAACGAGTATCACGCAAAAACTGCTGAACCGATTTTGATGAAACTTTTTTTGTTTGATAGCTAATGATCTGACTTAAAATCTGGTATATAATTTGTGCGGACAAAGTCGCGGGTTAACTCTAGTTTTAAATAAAACAGTAAAATGACATTTTATAAGCATTCCCGAAAACGAAACAATATGCCATTCATTTCACTATTCGGAGTGGTTTAAAGACAGATTACCCCCAATAGATACCGCATGATGAAAATTTTGTACAGGCCCGCAGTCACAATTTTTGACGGTAGGAGCGGGTAGCGGGGAACGAAACAATGCAACATGATTGGCCATTTCAAGGTCGCACTACTCCGAGCTCACTCACTCGCGTTGCTTATATCAGTGCAAAATCATAGATGTGTGGCGGCGGCCTTGCATGAGGTATCTATAAGGTCTAACAAAATTAGGTGAAACTATTTTAAGGGGATGATCAGACCATCATACTGAACAACTTTCTCTATGGGACCGATATCGAAATCGCGAAAAAAAATCAATCAATCAATCAATCAATTATACTTTATTTGACACCAAAATAACAGAGTATACAGAGAGCAAACAATCAGGAAATACAACAGGCACAAAAACAGGCGGTCTTATCGCTAAAAAGCGATTTCTTCCAGACAACCTTAAAAAAAATCTACTGTCCCATACATTTAGGTCGAGTAGGTTCGTATGGAACAGCGGATTTTTTTTTCGCGATTTCAATATCGGTCTCATAGAGAAAGTTGTTCAGTTTGATGGTCTGATCATCCCCTTCAAATGGTTTCAGCTAATTTTGTTAGACCTTGTATTAGGGGTAATCTGTGGCTGTAAAACAAATCCTACCACTACATGTTTAGATTTATCTTCTGTGCCTTCGGTTTTTGTTGTATTTTTGTTTGTCTCGCTTGCTTGATCATTACAATGTACGTGCCTGAGAGCGTTATTTTTTTTCTTAAAAGGGCGAGACGCGCACTGAGGGTTCGATTCCACTACTAAGTAACTCAACGGACGGACAACCAACGGCGCGGCGGTGACGGGCGCTGCGTAGACTCAGCATTAGAGTCCTGTTGGAACCCCTTGGGTACGAAACCCTCAATCTCTCTCTCTTATCGTGTGGGCAGAGCCCTGGTGTCAGAGTTTTCTCAGACCGCCTTACGGCCTCTGACGTGGTTTTTATGTAACGACTACTACCACCAGAGATAGTAGCCGGGACCAACGGCTTAACGTGCCATCCGAAGCACGGAATCATTTTTCTTTTTAGACAATCAGGTGATTCAGCCTGCAATGTCCTAACCAACTGGGGAAGAACGCACAAAGTGACATATCACTAGGTGTCCCCCGTGGGAATCGAACCCACGACCTCCGTGTCGAGAGTCAATGCTCTTAACCATTAGACCACGGAGGCAGAACCCTCAATAAAAACCGACGGTTTATTCTAACCAACCATGTAGGTACCTACTTATTTTAATTCAGTATTCAATTATTAAAACCATGCTGTGACAAGTCTTGAATTTCTTAATGCCTTAAGGCGTTCCTTTTAGAATAATGTGAAAAGTACCTAATAATAACTTTTAATGTTGTCTCACGCCAAACGTAGTATAAAAAAATGGTATCATATAGTAATATTTTATAGCTCTGGTGCTAGCATAGTTATTCTATGGTCCTAGTTTTATGTGCTCAAAAAGAAAAAAAATCTTCAAACCATGATATCAATGCGATAAATTTCATATCCTTCATTAATTATACAACCTGTTAATGAATTAACGCAAAACTAGAAAGTTGTTTGTTTAGAATCAAGAGCAGAATCGAATTATCAGGGTCTCCAAATTTAAAATGCGAATAACTTTAAATTTTAACTATCAAAATAATGAAATAATTGTTTCAATTTAATTATTTTGTTATAAATCAGTTGGGGTGTATGAGGTTTTTAACTTATTCATTAACACGTTGCATTGTGTTCTGAAGTTTATTTTATTAATTCTGTATTTATTATTTATTTATAGATAGGTAAGCAAATTAAAAGAAAAGTAATATCATTTGAGTGGCAACCAGTTATTCTTTTAAACATAAATACAAGTTAAGATACAAAGTTTTAACTTTACGAAGTAACAAGTTTGTTTACAAGAAGTTAATTTAATTAGGTATGTTCATTTATAAACGAGGTGAGAGTTGGCATAAACATAAACACAAAACAGCTGTAGAAATGTCTGACTAACTTTACTGAGCAAATATTTTTTGAGTGTTATTTGCTATTCACTTTGCATCAGGCTCAATGTTTAATCATCATCATCGTCTCACTCGATGGACGTACACTGCTGGACATAGGCATCCCCCACGGATCGCCATAACGACCGGTCCTGCGCTGCCCTCATCCAACGGATTCCCGCCGCCTTCACCAGGCCGTGATGCGACCAGGTCGTAAATCGCGAGCAATGTGCCCCGCCCACCGCCACTTTAGTTTAGCAATTATTTGGACTATGTCAGCTTCTCCACTTCTTCTGCAGATCTCTTCATTTCTGATTCGATCTCGCAGCGAAAATACGAGCTTAGCCCTCTCCTTTGGGTGACTTTCAGCCTTTTTATAAGGCCTTGAGTGAGCGACCACGTCTCTGTTCCATATGTCATCACTGACAACAAACACTGATCGAAGACTTTTAAGACACTGCGGTATTTGGGACGGGACGTAAAGATACTACGTAGCTTCCCGAACGCTGCCTAGCTAGCCGAGTTGGATTCGACGGTTTATCTCATTCTCAATGCTCTATAAATAATTTAAATATCGATAACGTTGCTAATTTCTTTAGTTTTGATAATAATAATTCGTTATTGTCTACACAAAACAAGCAGCCGGCTCAAGCTTCGTCAATCATAATACAGGCAGCCGGTAATCAGCAACATGCTTGGTTAAAACTTTAAGGGGGCACCGAACCTATTGTGCTGCCCTCAATCGTATTTTTTCGCATTTCTAAACAATGAGGAGTTTTCTGACAGCTAGTCAAACAGAGTTCAACAAACCGGCGATAGATGGCGTTAACCAGAGAGGGGTCCGAAGACGAAAATTTTAGGCTAAAAAGTGAACAAAAATGCATGTCACTGTGTAAGACGCATCCGTTGACGAAATATATTTTCATATTTTGCTGTTTACTCAAAAACACAAATTCTTACTATTTTATTTGTATTTTATTATCTGCAAGGTCGCTGACCCCTGTCTCGTCAGCGCCATCTATCGAGCCATTAGGAACTACTTTTTATTTTTTAATGGCTTTCGGAAAATCCCTCATTAAACAATATTTCTAAAAGAAACAAGAATGGCACATTGTAGTTATTGCTGATTTTTAACCGACTTCAAAAAAGGAGGATGTTTCTCAATTTTCAATTTATCGGGTCACTGCGAATTTATTTTTGTAATGTTCGTAGTTATTATCTTCAAAAACTACAAGCATGTCTCGATAAATTGAAAGCCAATCATGACTACAATGTTACATTTTTGTTTTTTGGAAATGTTGTTTAATTGTTTGGAAATGCAAAAAAAATACGATTGAGGGCAGCACATCAGGTACCTACTTAAATTAAACAGTTAAAGATCCGCAACATGCTTCGTCAACTTGCCAAACTAAAATCCACCTCACGCTTCGTCAGTAATAAAAATGAAACCAACTTAAATGCTTGATTTCTTTAGATTTTCATAAAATAACAAACATTACCTTAGCATTATTTTTATTGTACGTACAAATAAATAACCGGTCCATAATGCGGTAGATTGCGCTAATATCATGCACACAGCCAATATGTAAACGGAGAGTAAACCTACCTGAAATTATAAACCTATCCTATGGGAAATTAAATGGAAATGAGATGAGAGTACCTATGGCTAGATTATATTATACGGCGCCCGATTCAGCCGATCGCGCCGACAGATTAGTTTGATTGATGACTTGCCGATATCCACTGCGTTTGTATTAGCGGATTTTGAGATATTACATCTTGACACATCGTTCCATTCTGAAAAATGCTAAAGGTAGGTGTAAAAATACTTCGCTACAACTACCCACAGGTTACTATCCAGGTCCACATGGTGACATGTACACACGGCGACACATCAAGCTATACAAACCAACATAAGCTGGCCGCGCGACGTTATACATAATGCAACCTACGCGAGGCCAGCTTATGTTGGTTTTGTATAGCTTGATGTGTCGCCGTGCATACATGGTCTGCTTCTTTAATGGCCAGGGCCTCTACCCGCACATTCGAACTTCGCAATAGCGTGAACGTTTTCGTTCCAATGTCAACTCTATTACAATGAAGTTCGGACCGAAACAGTAGCGATATATCGAACATCGAAAGTCCGGGTCCTGTACCCGGGACATCTTGGTCATTCGTTCCTTACCGGTAGGTAAGTCTAGGTATAGTCCTTTTCCATAATTAAATTGTATGTAACAGCAGATTTTTTTTGCCATTTCGATGTTGGCTTTAGAGTCAAAGTCAAAGCACTTTATTTTGATATACAAGGGGTGACATACAATTGAATCAAGCGTCCCTGTGATCCGCCTAAGGGCATAATAATATGCAACATAAAATACATAGTGAAAATTATTGTTACATCCTGTAGTGTAGACTGTCTGCCATATTGTATGTCCAATAGAGTATTTGGCTACACCAAATGCATTTAATTGAAATCCTTTTTTTTTGTCATAAAACAAAACTTTTGAAAATAACCCGAATAAACTCAAAATTTTCTGTAATTTTTAAGCTTGAAAATAATTTTTAATAACAGGATAGATTATAATGCGGAGGCTGTAAAGTATGATTAATAATTACGACGTCATATTGCTGACATACAACTGTACATACAAAGTGAGTTTTGACATTCGATAAAGAGTTACTGATTTGACTAGGTTGGCAAATACCCTAATGTCGAGGCCGTCATCATAGAGATTGCTCAAAAATTAAACAAAATGTTAACAATAATGTTCAAAGGTGCGTTATTAGCTTGGGTTAGCTGTGTACACACCTATAAATAAGCAATCACATACTATCGACTGCCCCAGATCCTTTGTTGCAAATCATAAGAAATGCCAGTAAGTACCCACTTTGATCACCTCCTGACCTTTAATTACAGACCCTAAGTACACTCAGCTAGAGAAACTGAACTGTTTTATCCTTATTTATATGGATTTAATTGATGTCCAAATGTTATAATATTATAAACAAGATAAAAAACTAGCTTCTTACGTCGTCAGTTCCTTAAAAAAGTTATAGACTATAAGGATTCAACCCATGCCACAGTCGGTCGGTGGGATCCCACGCATTAGTAAAGGTATACTGGACCACGCGGGGTCTTTGTACGGATTTGTGAATTACGCCAATTTTAAGCCGTCTCAATAAGCCTTAGACCTGGCTTGATGAAAATAATACATCGCCGTCTATCGAATTTGTCCAGCCAGAGCGACATAGTGCCGCGATAAACGTTATATCACGCCTTTTATCTTACTTTCTGTACGGGAAAAAATGCGATGCAAAAGCGTGACGCTCGCCAATCGCCATGCCACCCGTGCTACGATAGATTATTGTATCCATTGTCCATACAAAACAATACGTCACTCTTTATTTGCGCACCGGAAATATTATAGCGATATAGTTTGAGCAATGCTTGTTAAATTTTCTGCTCTGTACTCTCCTTGTGAAGAAAATAATAATAAAAAATCATTTTATTTAGTAAATAAAAAGTTTATTTAGATAATTTATTTGTACTATTGAATATGATCTTTTTTGTATCGAAACTTTTTTAAGAACAAAGCAACTCAAGAACTCAACCAAGAAGTTTAGATACCTACTATCTAAACTTCTTGAACTCAACCAATAAGAAAAAAACCTATAACTCACTTGTGAATAATAGTAATGAAAAAGTCACAGTTTGATTATAGGTGTCATTAGGTGCCTAATTGCGGTGAAATAAGGGCCATTTTATGAGCAAGTGTGTTGAAAATAATTTAATATACATATAATAATTATTGTTTCGAATATAATTATTACCACGTGCTCAACACAATCGACTCTATCAACTTTTATTGATGATTGTACGAGGTAGCTTGTAGTAGTAGTGTAGAGAAGTAGATCGAAGTGGGTGTACAAATTGATACGTATTGAAATATCCTGCAAGCGCACCATTACCGAGCCTGTTCGCACGTCTCGCAGGGTGCGAGCTACGATGGTTGTCTGCTTACCAGGCGGAGGACATTCGCCTTTTGGTGGCTTTTTCCGATTCAGTTTGCATAGAATGTGCTGCCATCTATTAAATATTTCGCAGAACTATGAAAAAAAAATATTTTATTGTCTATATCAATGTCAAATTCACAAAATGGCTACCTATCTTGCGTAATGTACGGGTTGTTTGTAGTTTTCGTTCAATTTCGTGCCAATTTAGTGATGTTCTGGAGTTTTTGTTGTTCTCTTACCAATGTTTAGATTACAGGAATAGTAAGGATACTGGAATTTCACTCGATCGGTGCGGGATTGAACGAAAACTAGCATTCAAAACAATAATATCCATCGGTATGAGTAGATATAAGTATGTATGTATAGTATAGGTTGAATTATTGTCGGTGAAACATAGATGGCGCTAGCTAGCCTTCAATTTGACATAAGGTGGATGCATAATGTTGCCACGTGTGGGTTCTCTTTTCTAATATACTTATATTACTCTTTGCTGCTTACCTACTGGAATTATGACTTACATCAGGCAGGTGGGCCAGAGGCCAACGAAACGAATGATTTCAAAACCATTCTATCTACAGAGGTCTACAGGGTGAAATTGATATCATTAGCATCCTTTGAAACTAAGAGTCTACCCATCAAATTGAACAACTTTAACTATGGGAGCAAACCGATCGGTGCAAAAAAAAATATGCTGTTCCATACAAAACTGCAATGCCTACTCGACTCAAATGTATGCAACAGCTGATATTTTTTGTGCTCCGATCGGTTTGCTCCCATAGTAAAAGTTGTTCAGTTTGATGGGTAGACTCTTAGTTTAAAAGGATGCTAATTATATCAATTTCACCCTGTATATTTGAGACTAGACAATTTGGGGAACTAGTCCGAATGGTATATTAGACAATTTGGTGCACTTAGTCAACGCAGTGATTGCGAAAAATTTACATTTGTTTTGAATAATTGTTACTCGAAACAAATTTTTATTTTACAATAAATTCTTCTGTTCTTGGATATTGAACAAAAGATCTTAAAAGTAAAAGAAAAAAACTTGAGGCATTTCAAGCAGGTATTTCTGAATTTAGTATTTCCTATTTTTTGCAGTCATAGACAAAAATGTATTTTTGCAAGTTTGGCACTCAACCTGTTAATAAAAATTCTGCAGAAAGTCAGCAATTACTGTCTCAGTTACCCTGCTCCAAACCAAAAGGCCTTGATATATAGAGCTCCAGCAGAGATACAATTATTTGAACAAACTCACGTAGAGCAATAACCACGGATTCCAACCAGGAAACCGATTGTATCACATTGGCATTGGCATTTTCAAATTATTGTAATTTAAGACAATTTTCGGCTTTGAATTTGGTTCTAACTTATATTTAAAATCCAAGGCATCAGGCACAATAATAATACAAACAACAAATACAAATACAAAATTTCTTTATTTTTCTCACCACAAACACAAAATTAATAAAAACAAATAAAGATATTAAATTGAGGACAAGAGTTTGTGGGTGGAGACTGGTGCTTGGTAAGTCAGTCACAGTAACAGCGATATCAACACATAATCATGAAGATGGCACAGGCATTTGTACGTATCTACAGTCAAACAATTTTAAATGTAGGCCAAGAACCTTATCATATTCCTAGCCAACTATTTGTACTTGTGTGTCACAAAAGCTTAGTGATGTTATTACAGGTAATTATGACAAGATTTTAAGTGGCCTACATTTGAAAGGTATTCGGTGGACTACATTTCAAACTTGTTGACTTTAGATAGTCGATAACAGATGAATATTGGTATGGTACTTGATAGGTATTACCAATTTTCAATAAAAAAACACGTCATTAAATCCTGAGACCAGAAAGGCTAAAAATTAACCTTTGCTTAGAACGAAAGTAAATCAATCAATGTCTTTGGACTACAATCCGCTCAGATATAAGAACAAAAGCAGAGAGAAAGCCCGCTATTTAACATTTCCGCTTCTCGATATCAATTTGCGCCGACATCCTAGTCTACATCCACCAATAACATTTATAAATTATTTCTTTTCTTTACCTCATCTCCTTGTATCTCGTCCACTGCTTGTTGAAATATTGGTGTAGGCTGTGGTATAGGCCCAATAGAGTCTATATGTAAAATTATTCATTTTTAAAGACACGCATACAATGTGTTTGATTTTTGTGAGCAATCTACAAACGATTTTTTCCATACCCTACCTTAGAAAATGCTTCATTGACTCGAAGCGGTAATGTAAATCGCCTTAGTTAAAAGGTAGTCGTAGGTAATAGAGGACGATATATTACTGCTGAATCAATGTACGATTGGGTCTTGCCTGTGGCATGTCTTATGGTTTTTAAGCATTGTACGAACCGAGTCGTGTAGGTTTGATGTAGGGTACTTTTTTGTACCAGATATTTATATAATCATTCTTCGTAACTATTACTGCCGTGTGGTGTCGGCTATGAATAGCACCATCCCATTTCCTCCCATGGGTGTCGTAAAAGGCGACTAAGGGATCTACTGAAGGATGGGCAGCAGCATCCTCTGAGTACACACATTGATTCGATCCAACTGCGATCGCTAACCCGCCTGCCAAGCGTGGCGATTATATCAAATCATTTTGGGGCAGGCTTATGTCCAGCAGTGGACGTTTAATGGCTGATATGGCGATGATGATGATGAACTATTATAACGCAGATTATCTAGGATTCATTAAAAGAAGTTTCAACATGTAATTAAACTGCGGTTCTATACGTTTTATACGTTTTTTATACGTTTGAGTCGATTACCTAAGGCATTGCTGTTTAGTATGGAACAACCATGGAAAAAGCTAATTATTTTTTTGCGCCGACAGATTGGCTCACTTAGTTAAAATTGTCCAGTTTGGTGGATAGAGTATACGGTTTAAAAGTTAATAATACTTTTCCTGACACCCTGTAAGTATAGGTTTAGGTATACGTTTTTTAGACTAGTTACAGGTAGGTACATGATATATGGTGTAAACAAATTTGTTACATACTTCAGAGGGTGCTTCATACCATGGAACTAAAAACCACTTTTACTATACATCATTTTATACAAGATGTACAATTAAATACGTGACATATTATTTATTCCCATCCTGAGCATTGACTTTATGGACGTTCTTCTTCTTCGGGTTCCTCTCCATTACTGGAGGTTGGCAGTCAGCTCTGCATATCCCTGTCTATCTCTCGCCAAACGAAACAGCTTTTCGACGCTGGCGATGTCTGTCCACTCTTTTAGGTTCGCGATCCATGACATTCGTGGCCTACCGACGCTTCTTTTGCCCTCTACTTTGCCCATTATTATAGTCTGGAGCAGTTGGTATCGCTTATTCCTCAAAAATATGACCAAGGTAGGCGACATTCCTCCTTTTAATGGTTTGCTCCCGGGACTTCCTGACACGTCGTAGAACTTCCACATTGGTGACTCGTTGAACCCAACTAATTCGAAGCATTCTTCGGTAGAACCACATTTCTATAGCCTCTAGTTTCTGGCGAGTTAATAATGACCTTAATGGTCCATGCCTCGCCGTATAGAATTATTTGCCATATGTAACATTGGAGCATTCTTACTTTGAGTCGTATATCCAGTTTTCGATTAGTTAGTACCTTTTTCATTTTTGTAAACGACGCGCGGGCAGGAATAGCCCGTATCCGGGTTTTATTCTCGTCATCTGATTCCCATGTTTCATTAGCCCATGTTCCGAGGTTATTATGGACGTTACCAAAGTAATATTCTTTGACATTGACATAGCAGAAAAACCTTTCTGTGAAAATAACACACAATAGAACTTATTTTTAACCAATTTGCCCAACGCAACGGCTGCGACCTCTACAGTCGTTTCCTCTTTCTTTAGTCAACTATAATTAATTGTAATGAGACAGCATTGTTTGTTAAATCAATCAAATACGAATTAGTCGTGTATGAAATGTTTATTTTTGAGGTTAACCTTACGGGGTTTTCAAGTACCGAGGGGACCGATCGGTACTTGAAAACCCCGTAAGGGTTCATTCTCAATACCGCTACAGCTATAACATAAATGTATTGTGTTTTATACTACTAAATCGTTATAATAATAATAATATTTTTTTTTCATAATTATGTTTTTGTGTACAATAAAGAATCTAAGAATCTAAGAATCTAAAAAGTTATTTATTGACCAAAAAAAACAATGTTTAGGAGGGACTTAAGGCTAATTGGTACATTATTGAAGGACCTCTAATAAGTAGAAGACCGTCATGTAATTGTAAATATTTTATTAGATTCGAAAAAATAGCTGTCTCATATGGTCGAGTGGTTTGAAGTTTTGTATGAAGCAGCAGATTTTATTTTTTTGCATGGTGTTCCAATAGAGTAAGTTGTACAGTTTGATGTTTTAATCATTCCTAGGAAAAACCCTCAGCATATTAAGAAAGTCTTTGTATGACACATACATAAAAGCCCGACCGTAATTCCCTTTTGGGGTGGTCAGAATTGTCAACATGAAACCCTGTTTGAATTACAATATAAAATATTATATACAGGTAGATTAAAAGAAATTGGTTGTTATAAACGTTTTAGTTTTGTATTATATTATCGTAAACCATAGTGTTGTTAATACGTTTAATGAACTAATTTTATTGTATGACTAATCTATACTATTATAAAACTGTAACAGGAAGTTTGTCTGTACATTGAGGATATTAACAAAAAAAAAGTTACGATATGGTTTTTAGGTGTCCCTGATTCCATTTCACCAATTTTTGGATTTTTTGTCTGTCTGTTTGTTTGTGTGTTTGTTTGTTTGTTTGAACGAGTATCACGCAAAAACTGCTGAACCGATTTAGATGAAACTTTTTTGTTTGATAGCTTATGATCTGTCTTAAAATCTGGTATATAATTTGTGCCGACGAAGTCGCGAGTTAACGCTCGTTAAATATACAACCATTAAACGACTAACAGTTGAACGAGAAACCATTTTAAATGGCTAACAGTTGAAACGGTCGCATTAATATATGTTATGATTGCTGGAGGGCCTTGCATTGTGCCTTTTGTATTTCCTTATTGTTTGCTCTCTGTAAACTCTGTTTTTTTGGTGTGAAATAAAGTATAATTGATTGATTGAGGGCGATCGCGCTAATTTAAAACATGCAAGTTCAACCCTAATCTAATTTCAGTTCTAATCACATTCAAATCCAATTACTATTCAACTGTGCTGAATTCCGCATCGCGCTAAACTCTATGTAACTAGATCTGTCAAAACGGCTCTAACGGCTGTCAAATGAATAGCGCAATACCGAATGTGTTAAAAGTTGTGGTTCGTATGCGGTCCATCCAATCATGGTTTAGTTGATATTTATATAGCGCAATTGCTCTACCGTAGGCCACGCATGCCACCCCCGAGAAAACGATAAAAATCGAGATGTGCTTCGATCCTTATTAATTTATGTACGCCAGAAAAAGCGCGCATGACGTTTTTCTCGTTTAAACGCTTTGTCGTGGGAGGGATGCTAGCTGTTCTGGTTGGGTAGGCTTTAGTCAGTGTTTTGTAAGGATGGGCATTAATAAACAGAGACGTGTGGTTCGTTATACGTATGCTTTAATAATAATCCAAAAAAATTGAGTTGTATTTTTGTTGTTATCCTTTTTTTAAAGTGCCTATCGAGGCGCATGTTTGAGGCCACGGGGGACAGGAGGTCTGGCAGCTATTTTGCCCAAAGGGTAAGTTTGGCCATTCAGAGGGGCAATTCGGCCAGCCTCCTAGGTACTCTGCTTCAGGTGGGCGCTTTGGAGGACATCTTTTATTTGTAATTTGTGTTTTAGTTTATTATGTTTTTTTTTGTGTGGTGTCCTGTATTTTGTATGTGTTTTTGTGAATAAAATAAATAATTAAAATATTGAGGACATTGATACTTATAATTACTTACTCCACTACAGTTTAACAGCAGTACCATATAATATCTTCCATAATTAAAATAACCTAAAAAAATTGTGCCAAGTTTCCAACCTGTCGCTATGGATTTCTAACTGAAATAATGTTATTTCAGCTAAAGTCCAAATACATTTTATATCCCAACAGTAAATACAGGGGGATTGTACAAATCTCTCGGTTCTCTACTCTATCAGACTGGATACAAAGTAAATTGTGGACTTCATTCCGCTAATCTTTTATTTGCTAACAAATCGTTTTATTCCACAATATAAATCCTTCAATTTCATTTCGAAAGCCAGACAAATAATAAAATGTTGTAACGTTGGGGTTTAAGGATTATTAGAAAAAACGCCCAAGTCAACAGTAAGATAAACAATTTAATAAATATAGGTATAGGTCGTGGGCAAAAGGGCCCGTCTGATTTCACTCCCGAACAGTTAGGTACTTCCCGCTGCAGCAATCCAGTGAAGTGGACGCTCGAAGAGTCGTGGAAGCCTGGGGGTCTCCGGAACCCGGATATGGGATAATGAAGACGAAAGAGAAGCCCTCGCACCCGAACTCCCGGTGACGAAGAAGGTCGTCTTTGCAACTCGGACTGGGACCCTGGAATTACGTTCCATAGCTTTATTAAATGTTCCGAAACCCGCTCCGATCCCGATCACTTGGACACAACACTAAAAGGTACCTACAGGAAGCATAGCAGGTGCAGTGCAGTGATGGCGATCAGAGCGGTTTTACAATGAAATCTCAACTAAAGCGATGATGATGATGATATGAGGGTAAAACGAATAGCAAGGACAATGATTGTGTGTCTACATAATTAGGTACATATTATAAAGCTAAGATATTGTTCAACACTTACCCAACGGGGTTTTTTCACTCACAAAACTATACAAGCTCTAAATTATCAATCAGGTATTGAAACAAGATATTAAGTTTTAATAAATATTTAAATAATGAACGCGCAACAGTAAATTGCTAACGCGTCGTCAAATTAATTTCGCGAGCGGAAGGTACAGTTCTCTTGCACCGTGGTTTAAGATCGAGTGCGTGATGGAAGGGGTGTTGACAGTGCTACGTCACGAGAAGGAACAATAGGAAGCGGTTGAAGTACAGTTGGTCGCACATTTATCATACGCGTTAGCATTATGTTTACGACTGTATCACTCGAGTGGATGGGTGTAGCCTTGTATAACAATTTATCTACTTTCGTTTATTAATATTTTAGGTAAGTGTTTATTATATTCTTATTTATTACATTTTAGCTTAATCATTTTGAAAGGTAACGTTATACGTTACAATGTATAACAAAAATAATAGTGTAGAAGAACCTAGTATTAGGTCCGCCACACACAGACGGAATTGCGATCCGGAATCCTGATTCAGGATTCAGTGTTTTCAACTATGGTTACAAAAAATACTAGAGTGCTGTTTACAAAATGCCTAAAATGACTGTAAATCTTTAGAAAATGCTACCTAAGTCATCAAAAAATCACTAGATCTAGTGAAAAAGTCTCTGAAAGCGGCAACACTCCATCCGGAACTAATTCCGAATCAGGTTTATTCCGTATGTATGTGGCGGACCTAAAACTCGACTCGTAACGGAATGTATAACTAAGTAACTAGACATGTTTGGGGTCTGCTGAAAGAAGTCTGTTCACAAAAAATCTCGCCGTTATTATTAAAACTGTAATTTTACTTTAATAATCTATAGGATTAATTGCTTAGAATTTGTGTTAAGGCGCTAATTCGTACGTCAAGTATCTTCCCAAAAAATTTTATATTAGAAAATTTATAACGAGCTTAAGTATTAATTAACTACCTAATTTAGGCTGTTTTTAATTGTAAAATTTTACATTAATGGTTTTAAAATTAGGTTACGAGGTTTACATGTATACGATTTTTGCCAATAAATCATAACTCTAGGCCCATGTCCCATTATTTGGGATCGGTGGAATATGCCATCCTCTTCCATTCATCTATCTAGCCATTGTTTCATTACTCACTCCTTTCTTACACATCAGTATTATCCTGCACACAATCCGGTCAATTTTTTGCAATGAATGAATATGAATAATAATATAATCTATACTATTATAATTATAAAACTGTAGCAGGAAGTTTGTCTGTACATTGAAGATATTAACAAAAAAAAAGTTACGATATGGTTTTTAGGTGTCCCTGATTCCATTTCACCAATTTTTGGATTTTTTGTCTGTCTGTTTGTTTGTGTGTTTGTTTGTTTGTTTGAACGAGTATCACGCAAAAACTACTGAACCGATTTTGATGAAACTTTTTTTGTTTGATAGCTAATAATCTGACTTAAAATCTGGTATATAATTTGTGCGGACGAAGTCGCGGGTTAACGCTCGCTATAAATAAATTGCTTGTTTTGTTTATGTTTCGCGATAAGTTGTTGTTTATACCTGTTATTTGTAAAAATTAAAATCCCTAACACCTTTCCCCAAACTACTACCTAAAAAAAAAAAAAAGTAAATAAAAAAATTGTTCATGCTAATTTTGAATTCTATTAAGGGCTTCCGATTGAAATCAATACCAGACATAATCTATAAGTAACCTGTTCGTCAACATCATGCCGCCCCGCCACTCGCCTTTACTATTATTTATTTATAGTTTCCACGATCGATTTATTTTAATCACCAACATGAACAACCAATTAGTACAACACAAACACAGCTAGATGGCGCCACCAGTAGATTAAATCGCGCTTACGTTGTGTCAACCTCGCCGAGTGACTAGTTTACCGCTCGTCTTCAATCGATGCCATCAGGAGGGTCTTAACTGACTCGACTGAACAGCGGGTGATGAGTCTGGAAATGATCTCTTTGATTACACTCCGCTCGCTTGCGTCTCAACTATCGCAGAGGCGCTTGTCGATTATCTGACGCTGTTTTTGGCCAATTTTAACTACATTAACAACTGAAACCTTGACCCTTATATAGGGACTAGTTTCGCATGTATTTTTACTAACTAACATTTCTACCACTTTTCGGGGTAACATGAAATCTGAACCTTTTTGGATTGTTTTCCCCAGAACTTTAGATTCTAATTTTGAATGTTAAAAATCATGAAAAATAGTCTCGTGTAAACTCCAAACGTCATAGGTTCGTAGTTATTTTTTCGCAATAATAGACTGTCTCGTTTAGATAAGGTATAAAACTGAATGCAAATGCACATGATCAATTGTTCTTATACCGTGGCAGAGGGGAAATGCTACCGCAAGGCTAGTCCTTATAATAAATAGTCAAAGACTGAAACTGAAATTATCGATCGACAGTAAGAAATCGATTTTTATTATTTTACAATTCCAATCTATTTAGAAATCTGCAATGCCTCTACAATATGATAATTATGACATTCATGTTTTTTAACGTTATATTACAGTTGTTAAGGAAATAAAAAATAAACAACGATTGAGGGCATCACTACGCACGGGGGCTTAAACATTTTGTTTTGTTAAATATTAAGTAGGTCTAAATAAATAATTAATTTGATACCAACTTTTTTTGGTTTCGAACCAAAATTACCTATATTTTAGAATATACCAAAGTTAAATTAATATACAGGGTCCTTCTTAATATGCTGACACTTTTTAAGGGGATGATCAGATCATTAAACTGAACAACTTTCTCTATGGGTCCCAAAAAAAATCTGCTGTCCCATACATTTGACTCGCGTAGGTTTGCAGTTTTGATATTGGTCCCACAGAGAAAGTTGTTCAGTTTGATGGTCTGATCATCCCCTTAAAATAGTTTCAGCTAATTTTGTTAGACCTTTATATACAGATGTCATCTTATAATGTCCTTGTGTAGTTGAGTTTGTTGCACTTTATTTTTGTAGGATAGCTCAAAGCTCAAATATTTTCGATGTACCTACGCTAAATTGATAAAATCTTTTGTTTAATTTATTAGTTAATTATCTCATGTAAGTGAATTTGTTTATTCTTATCTAAACTATTATAAAACTGTAGCAGAAAGTTTGTCTGTACATTGATGATATTAACAAAAAAAAAGTTACGATATGGTTTTTAGGTGTCCCTGATTCCATTTCACCAATTTTTGGTCTGTTTGTTTGTTTGAACGAGTATCACGCAAGAACTACTGAACCGATTTTGATGAAACTTTTTTTGTTTGATAGCTTATGATCTGACTTAAAATCTGGTGTATAATTTGTGCGTACAAAGTCGCGGGTTAACGCTCGTGAGAAATAAAGATTCTTAAACCGTATCTCTGACACACATATTCACATACCTATGTTCTTTTCTAAAATATTGAAAGGAAAACTAATTTACCCAACCTAACTTTAATTAGATATACCTAAATCCTAATAATATCGTTTTCGTAGAATGTAGTAATATATTATTACCAGATACCATGTAATAGTAGGTACCTTCTAATAGTTATCATAGTCCAGTCATTGCCACTGTCAAGGTCGTTACGTGAAGAAACACAATAAACGGCAGAACAAATGACTCGTGTAATGTTATACCTAGTTGATAGAAACACGAACGATGTTATTTTTTACAAGAAATTCTTTCAACCTCACAATTACACACGAAAAATTTGTTACTGCTTTTGAAATCATACTGTTGCTTCACTGCAAACATGGGCACGCTTTGTAAAAAACCTTTATGAAAAAATAAGAAAATATAATTATTTTTCATTAATATACTAATCACACTATGGACAATGTCTGAAATAAATTGATTTTATTTTATTTATTTATTATTATTAAATTTAAAAAGAGAACTTTTAGTTTTTTTTATTATTATTCAAAATGGGCTTACGCTTGGCTACAGCCACAGATTATAAAAACTAAAGGGAGACGGGGCCAGCGTCGCAGCAATATGCGCAAAAACAGAACACATTGCTCGCGACAGTAAGGATTCAATATATTATGAGGCTGAAAGCCACTCGAGATATTATGTGTAAATAGTTTACAATGCTTGCGTAGTACGTTGAGTTCTGATACCGCAATGGATAATGAGCACATTCAAGCTAGCAAAATACTTTCTATCGCGTGGTACTGGTGGTAATGCGACACTAGGTTTCGTACTCAGCGCGTTGGTTGGCATCTCTCAAGATCTCTATGGCTACAGCTCACCTGATTTTAAGTGTAGATGAAGCCTAGGAAGTAACGCGCTCACCCAGAAAAAACCTAGCTATGTCTGTCTTATAAACAATATTATTATAAATAAATTAATATACAGGTTGTAAGGAAAAGTATCATTAACCTTTAAACCACATACTCTACCTATCAAACTTAAAAACTTTTCCTATGGTAGGAAACCGGTGAGAACAAAAAAAAGCCCGTTCATACGTTGAGTAAAAACATTGCAGTTTAGTATAGAACAGCTGAGTTTTTTTTGCTCTGACAGGTTTGCTCCCATAGTAAAAGTTGGTCAGTTTGATGCATTATGTGGTTTAAAGGTATAATTATACTTTTCCTTACACCTTGCATACATAATTATGTTTATTGTTTATATAAGGTTCTAATAAAATAATTATCTACCATGGTGTATTTTGTTTGATTAATAGACTGCAATAGGCGGGGGTGGTTTTATAAAATACTGAAATTTTGTTTTTGTATTAACACATTTATGGTCTTCAGGTGTTCAGGCATTAAATTTCTTCACTATCGTAATTTATACGCGCTTGTCCTTTACGAAAAAGATGATTTTTCGATGAATAATTTGACGACCTCTCCCGACACATCCGCTCCTTTTGGATGCAGTTGTTGTTTTGTT
Organism: Agonopterix arenella; assembly: GCA_927399405.1. Classification (NCBI taxonomy): domain Eukaryota; kingdom Metazoa; phylum Arthropoda; class Insecta; order Lepidoptera; family Depressariidae; genus Agonopterix; species Agonopterix arenella. The sequence continues at coordinate 15,762,832 of OV656704.1, read as the reverse complement.
ATTGAAATCAGTAAAACGCGCAGCCTCATAGAGCGCTTGCATCATGGCTGTGAATCAGAGCATCGAGTCGAGTGCGCGACGACGCGATTGTCAAGTTCACGCCTCCACCGCGCCACGCTAGACGCCACACCGCGCCACGCCACGCCGCGCCGCGCCGCCAGTTGTTACGTTGTTTTTGTTTCTTTGCAAACACAACCTGACGCTTTGTTGGGTTCATTCAGTAGCTTGTTTCATACACCTTTTAATATAAGGTCCTTCTTAATATGCTGACACTTTTTTAAGGGGATGATCAGACCGTCAAACTGAACAACTTTCTCTATGGCACCAACATCGGAAAAAAAATCAGCTGTCCCATACATTTGGCTCGAGTAGGTTTGCCGTTTTGTATAGAAGAAATGTTTTTTTTTTGCGATTTCGATATTGGTACCTTAGAGAAAGTTGTTCAGTTTGACGGTCTGATCATATCCTTAAAAAACTGTCAGCATATTCTATAGGTACAGGGTCCAACTCATATGTCGACGCAGAATCTAGAGCATGTTAAGAAGGACCCTATATCTGTATGTTTAGTTTCTGCACGATTCAAGGTCGCAATTTGGCATACCTCATTCTACCTGGCGACGGGCTCTCAGCATTCAGAATATCTCTTGCTACCCCCTCGGGGAATATAGCCGTGAGCATTATGCTTTCCACTTTGAGTGCAATTTTAGAAAGTCACACGTTCAAAATCATGATCGAATGACGCATAATCTCCATAGTAAGTCTTTCTACTGCTGATTAGAAATAGAAATATAAGAACCTGTGACTTTCAAAAATCGCACTCCTAGATTGTTTATCCCATATAGTGGAAAGCTGACCTTTCCGTGTCTGTTTTCTACATTTCTCCCTATTCCTGAAGTAACGTCTTCTTCAGAGACATTGTACTCGAACTGTCCGATCCATCTAGTCTTCGGACTTCCAAATGTCTTGTACACTGAAGAAAATTCAAAAACTGACCACTGGGACCATTTTTGAATTTTTATTATGATATACAAGTAAGGTGTAAGCTGTATAATATATGTATGTAAAAATTGCTGAACGGATTGGGATGGAATTTTAGGAAAAAATAGGGTGTATGTAGTATGTAATACTACATACACGTACCGATGCCTTATTTTTTTATAAAATCCAATGTCTTTTGATTGAGTGTGTAAAAACGTTATGGTACTCCTAGTTGAGTTTAACCCTATTTTTTCAGATCACAAAAACTAAAGGGAGATGTGAAAAGCGGGCGGGGCCAGTGTCGCAGCAATAGGCGCAAAAACGGAACACATTGCTCGCGACAGAAAGGGTTCAATATATTATTAGGCTGAAAGCCAGTCGAGATATTATGTGTAAATAGATTACAATGCTTGCGTAGTACTAAAGATTATTCGAACGTTAAGTCCTGATACCGCAATGGATAATGAGCACATTCATTCATTGGTACTGGTGGCACAGAATATATAATAGTACTAGCTGGTGGTAATGCGACACTCGGTTTCGTACTCAGCGCGTTGGTTGGCATCTCTCTAGATCTCTATGGTACGTAGGTATTCAATAGTTTGCGCGTAGGTACAAAGCTTATTTGTGGTCACATCTTAACAAATAATAGTCGTATACATTTAGAAGCAAATTAAGTCCTAAATTACAAAAAAACAAATGGTTGTAGTTTTAATTACTGTTTCAAACCACTAATAACTAGAATTACTTTTTTGCTACAGGAGCTACCTACCATAACAAAAAGTTCCGAGGCAATATTAATGGCGACACTAAAAACTCAAAATTAACACGAATATAGAGGTACTTATTGTTGACTGCCCTTTTTTAATTAAAATTTTTTAATTGAGGAAGTTTTTTTCATTTAAGAAGATATTTTTCTTATGGGTTTTCTTCTTCCGTTTAACCATAAAGTTAAGGAAGGTATAAAAAACGTATTTCTATAAAATAATGTTATTCACAAATCCAACGTTATTCATAAAAAATTCTCGCCCTGTTGAAAAACCACATTTTGACAATCCTACTAGTCTAAAATCTAGGACCAATATCGAAATCGCGAATAAAAATCAGCTGTCCCATACATTTTGGTCGAGTTATGTTTTCAGTTTTGTATAGAACAGCTGACTTTTCGCGATTTCAATGTTGGCTACACAGTGAAAGTTGTTCAGTTTGATTGTCTGAAGCAACCCTTTAAGGCTCCAACTGCGTTTTTTTACACCCTGTAGATTATGTACAAAATGATACTTTTGAAATGTTAAATGACGTGAAAGTCTGTTTTCAGAGGGCGCGTCTAAATCTTTAACTTACTTAACAATTTTAGCTGAAAAAAAAAAACATTAGGATAATCGGATTAGACACAAAAAGTTCATTCACTGCTCACAACTTAGTTATTATTAGATTTAAGAAAGTAATAAGTTGATAAGTTTAATAAAAAGATTCTTCTCATAATTGATGAGATTTTTATTTTTTTCTGTCTGGGATTTATATTAATCTGCTATGATTATAAAAAGGAATCTCTTTGAATATTCAGACCTAGAATAATGTACTATACGAGTACCATATAACGCTGTAAGTATTTTTTAAATTTATTTTGTACTAGGGTTAACCCGCGACTTCGTCCGCACAAATTATATACCAGATTTTAATTCAGATAATAAGCTATCAAAAAGTTTCATCAAAATCGGTTCAGAAATTTTTGCGTGATAATCGATCAAACAAACAAACAAACACACAAAAAAACAGACGGACAAAAAATCCAAAAATTGGTGATATGGAATCAGGGACACCTAAAAACCATATCGTAGCTGTCTATACTTGTAGCTGTCTATACTTGTAGCTGTCTATACTTGTAGCTGTCTATACTTGTAGCTGTCTATACTTGTAGCTGTCTATACTTGTAGCTGTCTATACTTGTAGCTGTCTATACTTGTAGCTGTCTATACTTGTAGCTGTCTATACTTGTAGCTGTCTATACTTGTAGCTGTCTATACTTGTAGCTGTCTATACTTGTAGCTGTCTATACTTGTAGCTGTCTATACTTGTAGCTGTCTATACTTGTAGCTGTCTATACTTGTAGCTGTCTATACTTGTAGCTGTCTATACTTGTAGCTGTCTATACTTGTTGCTGTCTATACTTGTAGCTGTCTATACTTGTAGCTACATGCAGCCTGATTATAAGGTCCGCCACACACAGACGGAATTGCAATCCGGAATCCTGATTCAGGATTCAGTTTTGTCAACTATGGTTACAAAAAATGCTAGAGTGCTGTTTAAAAAATGCCTAAAATAAAAATGTGTGAAACGCTAAATGAATGACAATAATTGCATTTTTAGGTATTTAAAACAAAACAAACAGTTTCTATACATGATAATTAACTATCATGTAATGAGGTCATGACGCTACGATGATGATTTGTAAATTGTATTCCAATATCAATGCAACTATATCAAAAGACTATCGATAGTTTTAACATTTGACATAATCTGCATACAAAATGGCATGAACCATTATCACACAAGCGGTTATTGAGCGAAGGCGATTTCGCAACTGTGCCGCAACGACGTCGCAACTGCACCGTAATGAACATCACTTTAAACTTTAACCTAAGATATCAAAAAATTACTAGATCTAGTGAAAAAGTATCTGAAAGCGGCAACACTCCATACGGAATCTAATTCCGAATTAGGTTTATTCCGGATGTATGTGGCGGACCTAACGTTTCCCGTTACATTACATTCAGGAGAGTAAGAGAGTGCATTTGTGTAGCACACTTAATTAATTATACATATTAATAAAATATGATCATCAGTGCTACTTTTGAAACTCATTCCTTGAACTCCGCAGTTGAAAATGTCAATATTACTATGGAGATATTCATCTTTCTACTGCTGATTTGACATTCAAAAATCATACTCTGGGAGTGCAATTTTAGACAAATCAGCAGTAGAAAGATGCGTATCTATATACATTTTCACCTGCTGAGTTTAACGTATGAGATTCAAAAATCGCACTCCATATCCTGACTGTTTTTAACCCCGACACGCAAGTAGGGGGTGTTATAAGTTGTGTGTGTGGGAACGTGTTTGCTTGTAGTTGTTGGGGGTCTTGTAAAGAAGTAGTCACAGAAGTCAAAATCAGGTATGAAAAATCATCATCAATACCTACGCAAGAGTTATCACTTTTTAGTCTTCTTCTTCTTCTTATCGTGTGGGCAGAGCCCTGGTGTCAGAGTTTTTTCAGACCGCCTTATGGCCTCTGACGTGGTTTTTATGTAACGACTACTACCACCAGAGATAGTAGCCCGGACCAACCGAAGCACGGAATCATTTTTCTTTTCAGACAATCAGGTGATTCAGCCTGCAATGTCCTAAACAACTGGGGAAAAACGCACAAAGTGACATATTATACTAGGTGTACCCGTGAGAATCGAACCCACGACCTCCGTGTCGAGAGCTAATGCTCTTAACCATTAGACCACGGAGGCAGTTATTTAGTCGACTGAGCACTTTTTAGTATCATAGGAGGATAAAAACCACAGGAAAATATTAGAGTAAGGTTGGGTTGGGTTCTTTAGTTTGATAAGATAATTAACTGCAATACAATAACGCATGAGCAACGCCACCTAACAAATTTACCCAACTAAACACCGTAAAATCTATTACATAAGTGTCAATGTTGCATAATTACTTGAACGGGACCAATACGGCAGAGTGCAACAGTTGGCCGATGAGCGTGAAAATCGCTTGTTTATAACAAAACTAACAATTACCACATGTATGGGCAGATGACAGGCAAGCACAAAGTGTTGCTTAAGTGATTCTCCTATATGGACGATTTGTTTGTTGACCAGATTGGTTTCAAGTAGGGTTGTCAGTCGACTTTCAAAAGAAGAGTTAACAGGCTTTTTCTGGGTGAGCGCGCTACATCCTCGGCTTCGTCTACACTTCCGATCAGGTGAGATGAAGCCAAGCGCAAACCCATTATGAATAAAAAAAAAAAAAAAAAAACTTGCTTAAGGTCCGCCACACACAGACGGAATTGCGATCCGGAATCCTGATTCAGGATTCAGTGTTGTCAACTATGGTTACAAAACATACTAGAGTGCTGTTTAAACAATGCCTATAATAAAAATGTATGAAACGCGAAAAGAATGACAATTGCATTTTAAGTATTTAATGAAACGAAACAAACAATTTGTATACATGATAATTTCTATCATGTGGTCATGTCGTTACGATGATAATTTGTAAATTGTATTCCAATATTAATGCAACTATATCAAACGAATATCGACAGTTTTAGCATAAGACATAATCTGCATACAAAATGGCATAAACCATTATCACTCAAGCGGTTTTTGAGCCATCATTCGTTCCATCAATGCCTACACTCAAAAATCACTTTAAAATATGCCACCTAAGACATCAAAAAATCACTAGATTCTTAATCAATTTCAGTTCTAATCACATTGCAATCCAATTAATATTCAACTGTGCTGAATTCCGCATCGCGCTAAACTCTATGTAACTGACAGCTAATAACGTCTGAGCGTCTGAGCGGTCTGTCTGTTCTAATGGCTGTACCGCGATTAGCGCAATACCAAATGTGTCAAAAGTTATGGTTCGTACGTAGTCCCATAACGGTTCAATCACCAAATATTTACCGCGATTACAGTCCTGTCCGGCTTTTTTAGGGCTTTTTGTCAATAATGTTTTAGAAACTATTCAACTAGATTGTCATATAATCACGTAATGCAGAGCGAGCAAGCCGAAGCCAAAATTCGATATCCGACCGTAGTCCGTACTCATGTCCCCAACCCAAACCAATTAGAACCCAAACGTCCGGCTTTTTCAATGATTATATCCGGTCTTGCGGAAAAATCATCTGGCAAGACTGACAACACTTGTTCCAAAGTAGGTACACACGGTGACACATCAAGCTATACAAAACAAACATAAGCTGGCCGCGCGACGTTATACGTTACTCGACCTACGCGCGGCCAGCTTATGTTGGTTTTGTATAGCTTGATGTGTCGCCGTGCATACACGGAAATTATTGATGTATCGTTGTTCTAGTTACGTATGGTATGATTTTCAGTCACTATTTACGGTTCCGTACCCAAAAGGTGCAACTGCCAACGGAACCCTATTACTTCAAACTCAAACTCAAAATCATTTATTCAATATAGGAGCTTGAAGCCCACTTATTAAGAGGGTACCGAGCCTATTGTGCTGCTAACAATTAAATAACATTTCCAAAAAACAAGAATGTCACATTGTAGTCCTGAGTGGCTTTCAATTTATCGAAACATTACGGATTATTTTGATTTATTCTTGTAGCTATTATCGTTGTAAGGTAATAACTACAGACATTATAAAAACAAATCCGCAGTGACCCGACAAATTGAAAATCAACAACGACTACAATGTGGCATTCTTGTTTTTTTGAAATACTGTTTAATTGCTAAGAAATTCAAAAATACGATTGGGGTCAGCACAATAGGCTCGGTGCAACCTTAAACGTCAAATCTTTTTTTTGAAACTACCACCGCGTCGGAACGTTTTGTCGCTGTAGAGAAGATGCGGCCAGAAACTCTACAACATTACAAAAGTCGTGTTATGTTGTAGAGTATACAAAAACTGACATGAACTGCAAACACTACTACTACTACAAAATGTTTTGAGTTCTAAGACGTCCTTTTCTATACTGATTTTTTTATGAAGTACATAAGTGTTACAATTATTAACTCTGGCACCCTCACATGTTCGTGCGTCTTCCTGCCGCGCAGGTGTAGCTGCTGCCTTAGCGGAATCAGAAAAAAAAAGGATCTACCAGGGATTGGGTGACAGCTATATTTTCCTGCCCTTCGCCGTGGAGACCCTAGGTTGCTGGGGTCCGAGGGGAAAATGTTCCTTAAATGCCTCTCAAAGCGCCTATTCGAGGCTACAGGCGACAGGAGGGCTGGCAGCTATTTTGCGCAAATGATCAGCCTTGCAATCCAAAGAGGCAACGCTGCCAGCCTCCTAGGCACTCTGCCCCGAGTAGGGGCTTTAGAGGAAATTTTTTACCTTTAAGTAGCCTAGGTGTTTTCTTTTTTCTGTTTGTTTTGTTTTTTCTTGTTCTATTAATATTAATTTATATTGTTACTTATATTGTTATTAAAGTTTCGTAAATTACATACTTTGAGAGTTTAATGTAACAATGCTATTGCACAGATAATATCAGTATTATTAATTAACGACTTATTTATGTTAATGACGGCGAACATTTCAAGAATAAAACACAATATCCTCTGTATAACATTGAAACTGCCAAAAATGTTGATAATCTGCAAAGATTAATTCGACTTTTTTTTCGTTTAGTTAATTTATACTTTTTTTTTTACTGTTTATATTTTGGTGTAAAATAAAGTATATTTGATTTGATTTAATTGTAATTAAATGCATGCATTATTAACCTTAAATAATTATAATTAGTAGGTACCTACGTACCAAACCACCGCCCACCGCACAACGCCGCCCCGCCCACCCCATACGTTCTTTCGATCTTGGAAGGAACTACATTTATTGATTGGGGACCTATCGAACATAGGAGGCGAGTAATGAAGAAGATTTCTTATGCTCTGTTTTACGTTTGACTACTTGACATATCATTCCATCCTGAAACCTTCAAAACCTGAGCTAGTGTTGTCGAACTATCAATTAGTTTTACAATCGATAATTTCATCTAAAAAGCCATACTGTCGATAGGCTTATCGATATTATCGAATTTCTGAAGAGCAAAATTTGAGTTCCTCCATAGAAAACTAAAATTAATTACATCTGGGCCCCACTTAATGGCAATTAAAATATTTAACGCCATCCCTAATGAAATTAAAAAAATAGAGACAAAGAAATCTTTTGCACAAAAATTAAAAAGCTTCCTCATCTCAAAAAGTTACTACAACATTAATGATTTTTTCCAGGACAACAATGTTCTTATATTTTAGGCTCTTGACGTTAACGTCGACATCTCTATTACTTAAATTAATGATTATATTATGTAATGTAATAAAACTTCCAAACACTCTGCAATTATATTGCCATGCCCTAACAGGGCGTCACAATAATTAAATAAGATCTTGTGTTACACGTAAGTATGTACTTCATTATTGTGATACTGCTAATAAATACTGAATACTGAATACTGGAAGTAAACTGTTTCACAAGGCGTAGGTTATAATTATAAGAAACAACTAATGCTCAAGCAGTGACTCACTGCGCGCGCGCATTATCTGGGCCGTCCCATGAGTAGGTACAGTTTTATGTTCCATCGCCATGAGTTATAATGTATGTGCCACCGTGCTTGTTGCACCACAGTATAGTGATAACTTAAGTTGAGCTGCGCCGCGATGATGCGTGCGCTCGGTGCGCTGTACTATTATTTGTTATTGTACATTATATACACATACATTTTGTAGTTGTCTATTTAGTGACATAGTAACAAACAAACATCATCATAGGCCTTTTCATCTATAACAGATGATTTAAGCATCGTCTTGGTGGCACTTACGCTCGTGGCAGCAAACAATATTGTTTACCTTTTGAACCTTTTCGTAGTAAATAAACTTCTTCTTTCATATATTATCAACATGAGTCATTATATCACAACAGGGTGTGAGGGTAAACATTATCATTATTTTAAGAAGCGATTGTACCTATGATACTGAACAACTTTCCCTAAGACACCTGTTGAAAATTCGTAAAAATTTCTTTGGACTTCCCTGTGAAATGCGATCTGCTGATCGAACTTTTTTATGAAAGCAGTTCTTAGGGAAAGTTGTTCAGAATCATGGATACAATCACCTGTTTACGCTAACACCCTGTAAACTGATGACCGACCGACTGCTCTCAAACAGTGAAGGAAAACATAGTGTGGAAACCTGCATACGCTGAAGAAGAAATTCCTATGCATATGTAAAGTCTTCCAATCCGCAATTTGCAGCAAGCTCCATAGAAACGAAGTCTATCGTCATATTTTCAATACTAACCAATTCACGTCAATTAATTAATATCAAAAGATCTGAAGGCGACGGGAACCCGTTGAATGAGGGCAGCGTAGGACCGGTTGTTATGACGATCATTGGGAGAGGCCATGTCCAGCAGTGGCGGTCCATCGGCTGATATGATGATGATGATGATCTGAGTTGCAGAATAAGATCCAGTAAGATTCGAGAATAAATCTGCAAAATAAGCGGCTATAATTATTCACTTAATTCTAAAAATAAACTCAATCGATTAGACAAGACATCTAGACGTATTAGCTGCTATTCAGAGATAGGTATATAAGGTCTAACAAAATTAGCTGAAACTATTTTAAGGGGATGATCAGACCATCAAACTGAACAACTTTCTCTATGGGACCAATACCGAAATCGCGAAAAAAAAATCAGCTGTTCCATACAAACCTACTCGACCTAAATGTATGGGACAGCAGATTTCTGTTTTGCGATTTCGATATTTGTCCCATAGAGAAAGATGTTCAGTTTGATGGTCTGATCATCCCCTTAAAATAGTTTCAGCTTATTTTGTTAGACCTTATATAGTTTTTGTGAACGCTCCAGCGAACACACTACGTGATGTTTACTCTAAACTTAGTGAATGATCGCGAGGTGTTGAGGTCATAGTCCATGTTCACAGGTCGTGCAACTGGCTCAAGGGCACGGTCAGAAACACCATTGAAATGGAGCGAAGATAGCGCCTTAGTTGGAACGCATTATCAGCCTGACTTCTTCCTCTTCAGAACATAGGCCTCTACCAAGTCGCATCACAAAAGTCTATCCTCATATGAGGATATATTATCTCACCTGTACCTGTCTCAGGTTAGAGGACGTCCCGTGGACTGCGCGTCTGCTACTATAACAATATACAGGGTGAAATTGATATCATTAGCATCCTTTTAAACTAAGAGTCTACCCATCAAACTGAACAACTTTTAATATGGGCAAACCGATCGGAGCAAAAAAATCAGCTGTTGCATACATTTGAGTTGAGTAGGCAATAGGCATTGCAGTTTAGTATGGAACAGCAGATTTTTTTGTTGCTCCGATCGGTTTGCTCCCATAGTAAAAGTTGTTCACTAAGCTTCAGACCATCAAACTAAACAAGTTTCACTATAGAACCGACACTGAAATCTTAAAAATCTGTTTCATACATTTGGGACGAGTCGCCATTGACGGTTGGTCCCATTAATTTGTTCAGTTTGATGGTCTGAGGCACTTTCTTCAATAACGCATTTAAATTTATTCCCTGTACATTTTTATTTAGCTACGTTGACGATGACGGGAGCTGGTATGGCCGAAGTCGCGTGCAAAATCTAGTTTATATAAAAATGTAATTTGGAATTAATTTACCTACTTCAAGGATTAAGTGCATTTTTGCAACATTATAAAAGTTTATTGTATAAATGAAGTACATAATTAAACAATTTCCTTGCAAATTAGTGAGTGGTACATAATTAAGTAGGTGAATGAGTATATAAATCATGTTTCAAATGCGCTCGGGATTTATGTAGTGTGATATAATGTGGTTTACATGAGGAAATGTTAGGAATGTGCGTAACTGAGTAACGACGTGTAGGAAGGCTTTAGGCTATTTACTACACTAATGGCTTCGCGTCATTGAAATTTCTGTGGAATATTGCATTAAATGCGTATAGGAAAGTTTTCGCAAATAGCATTCTAGCCCTGTACCTCCCGGTAAATTTTCACAATATCCCAGTCAATCTACGGTTTGAGCCGGGACTAAATTAATAGGTAATTGATTTTTTTTTCGGTAGAGTACTTAAGAGCCAATTTGAACCTAGAAATGTACCAAAGTTAAAAAAAATTACTTACGTCAGCAACAGCCCCAAATTTAAAATTAAGTACCTATTTAAGTATCTCGTTCTAAAAAACCTGATGGTAATTTTTTTTTTTGCACATATTTATGGCTACATACTTCAAACATTGTTTTAATATTTTTGTCTTCTTAGAAGGCTTTGAAAAATACATTAGTATTTTCTTATATAACTCATTTTTAAAATTTCAATGCCTATTTATGGCTCAGAAATAATATATATTGTTAAATCTAATTTAAGTGAGTGCATTGGTAATAGTATTATTGAGTTAAAAGCCTTCTGGGAGACACAATTTTGATTTCTATGTTGCGTAGCCATTTTTTTTGTTTATGTTTTCAAATAATGCTATGTAATTTTGTTTTGTTATAATGTTAGTATATTTTGGTAGTTTTAAGGTATAATTATTTTGCAGTGCCCTACCAGGGTTCCTGTGTGTACTTGTTATTTTTTAAGACCTTGTAAAACCACATGAAAGCAATAAAGATATTATGATTATGATTATAATCTTTTTGTCACTAAATGGTGCCGGTTACAGTTTAATCCCACTGATAATTCTTTACCCCTCGTATAAAACTTCGGAAAATGACTGGGCTAATAATATGTAATTAGCTATTCTGCGTGGCATTTTTATACTTATTCTGTCGTTCCATAGGGTTCCAGCTGTCAGGAATTTCATCGCACAATCAGTTTATCAATTTAGCCGTAAAACGTACTAAGGGTGTCGTCTTCCCACTTTTCCGCACGTGAGTGTGCGTTTAAGAGGCTATGTGAAAAAAATAGGATTCTCCAAAGCGTCATATATCATAAAGTACGAACAGTAGGAGTATGATTAGCGGATATGTGTAAATTGAACAAATAATTGAAGTTTTGATTAATTTTGATTAGAGCAGAATTGAACTTACATAAATAGTACAATCACAATTAAATAAAGTTTGTTTTACGCTTGCCAGGCGCGCGCGCCGCCCCATCTCTTTCTCTCGCATCAGGCAGTAATATAAGCTTCAATTATTTTTCGACATAGGCCCTTAAAGTATTCACATTGCTTCTGCAATAAATTGTTTTCATTGGAAAGGATCAATTAAAAATTAAAAGTAAAGAAAACTTTTTTCACGTATTTCAAACGCACATGTGCGTAATAGTGGGATGACCGCACAAGCACGTGCGTGATCGGGAAGATAGTTTTATAGTAACGTGCCGAAGTGATTATATTCCGAATGTACCAGGGCCAAGTATTAAGGTAGTATCAGATATCAGCGAGCAGGTAAGGCAGACGTCTGTGTGGGGCGTGTAGCGGCACGGTGATAACATCGCGGGCTTTGGAGCTTGAAGTTTCGAGCTTTGGGCGAGCGCGGCCCGAAGACCCCTACTATTGGTAACCATTACAAATAATAGAAAGTATCAATAATTGTTAGAACATTATCTTTATGTTACTTATTTATTAAATACTGTGTCTTGTCTAGTTAAATTTGTAAGTGCATGGAGCAATGCACCTGCCTCCGGCTTCGACACCGCTTGTGAGCAAGCCAGATTCCTGCCCGAGGCACCAAAATTTCCTAGTTATCACCAGCATAATATTATCTACACAATGATAGATAAGTGTCGCAAGTAAAATTAAAAAGTTAAAAAATAATATTGCAGCCGATGACTTTTTCGTTCGATTAATTTTTTTTATAGAAGTCGGTGTCAAGCCAAGCGAAAAAACTAATGCAAGTCCTGTCGCGAATCGTACCGGCTTGACAGCGACTTCGATAAAACAAATTAATGTTCTTATGATGCGAACGAAAAAGTCATCGGCTACAATATTATTTTTTAACTTTTTAGTTTTTTTGAAGGCGGTTGTAATTTTTTGTTAAAATTTTGTTTATTTCACAATTTTCAGTGGTGAATTCATTAGTTCAATTTATTAGTAGTGCTTAAAATTAACAAACGCACTAGCCGGCACTACGATTTTCAAAGGTTCCCCTCGATTTCTCTGGGATGCCATCATCAGATCCCGGTTTCCTTATCATGGTACTACCCTTGGGATATCTCCTTTCCAAAAAAATTGAATTATCTAAATCGGTTCATAAACGACGAAGTTATCCGCGAACACACATATAAAAAAATTAGGCCCTTATTTCCCTCAAAATATTCTTACATCTCTTTCGAAAAAAATACATTGTGTCAAAGAAACATGCAAGTACCTACTTAAGTGCTTGTTATTTGTCGGGATGTCAAACAATTTGCTTTTACACTTAAAAGTACTCGGAGATAATGACTTTCCTGTATTGTAGGGAAGGAACGAGTTTTTTTTTAAATCAAGTCTCGTGTTTCTATTATTCACCGTTTAGCAGTTCCAAGCGTTTATAAATAAAAACGGAGGCTACTTTTACTTGTTTTTCTATCGAGAAAATGTGTCTTAATCATGTTTTGGCTCTTGTCAAAATTCAATTTACATATATCCGCTAATCATACGCCTACTGTTAGTACTTCATGATATGTACTATATATTTTTAAGCGATACTTCACGCCTGCACAGCTTCTTACTCTCTACAAAGCCCAAGTGCGATCCCGCATGGAGTACTGCAGCCACCTCTGGGACGGTTCTGCGAAATACCAACTGGATGCACTGGACTCAGTTGAGCGCCGAGCTAAGAGACTCATCAACGATGACGCACTCGTCGAGGCTAAGTTACATAGTCTGGAACACCGGCGATTGGTCGCTTGTCTGTCGGTTTTTTATCGGATACACTTCGGCGAGTGTGCCCAGGAGCTACATGACCTGATTCCACCATCCCCCTTCCACCAACGTACGACAAGACGTTTGCGAGTCTGCATCCATACGTAGTCGATATTCCAACAATCCGCACAAAAAGGTTCGCATCCTCTTTTATAATGAGAACCGGTAAGGTTTGGAACTCACTCCCTGCGTCTGTGTTTCCAAGCAAATACAATCAGGATATTTTCAAAAGAAGAGTTAATAGGTTTCTGGGTGAGCGCGCTACATCCTCGGCTTCGTCTACACTTCCCATCAGGTGAGATGAAGCCAAGCGCAAACCCATTATGAATAAAAAAAAAAAAATGAAAATATACGCTCTGAAAAATCCTATTTTTTCACATAGCCTCTTAACGAACTCGCGGATTTGCACGAGTCCGCGTCCTAGAACGAACTGGCAGGTGTATTGTAGGACGTAGGACACCTCCTGGTGTAGCGCCTACGACCCGAGACGGGTTGAGTGCAGTCACTCAATGAAGAAGGAAGAGGATAGAGTTGTATGGCACTTGACAGGCTGATGATGATGTTGGTCTATTTAATTGAATACCGATGCACTGCGCATTTGATCATTGCTTATTCAACGCAGCTAGAAACTGCATTACATTATGATTGCATTTATAATTTTCCTATCAATATACATAATAGTCCGGTCGCCTTATTTTCAATCTGTCATTAACTATTAGTATGTAATAACGCATATAAAATATCTATTGTACGGCAAGTAGTTTACACTGTGCGCGTTGTACCTAAATATTATGAGCTGTAGATAATACGAGCGTTAACCCGCGACTTCGTCCGCACAAATTATATACCAGATTTTAAGTCAGATCATAAGCTATCAAACAAAAAAAGTTTCATCAAAATCGATTCAGTAGTTTTTGCGTGATACTCGTTCAAACAAACAAACAAACAAACACACAAACAAACAGACAGACAAAAAATCCAAAAATTGGTGAAATGGAATCAGGGACACCTAAAAACCATATCGTAACTTTTTTTTGCTAATATCTTCAATGTACAGACAAAATCCTGTTACAGTTTTATAATAGTATAGATACGGTCCTTCATCATATAATGCTGATGGTTTTTAAGGGAATGATCAGACCTTCAAACTTAACAACTTTCTCTATCGGACGACCGTTGAAATCGCGAACAAAAATCTGTTGTTCCATTCACAACTGCAATCCTACTTGACCCCAAATATATGACGGTGATGAGAGACGATGTACTGCAGTTTTTTTTTCGCGATTCCGATAAAGAAAGTTATTCAGTGTCAGGATCTGAACATCCTCTTAAAAAAACATCTTTGCCTGTGGAAAGAGTCTCTTATTTTTCTGTAAAAGATAGTACGAGCGAAGATAGAAGATACTACGGAAGAGAGCTAGCGCCTCAATCCTGAGGCCGCGATTCGATTCCTGGCCTGTATCACTAAGTTCTTCGGAATTTATGTACGGTTGTATTTATCATTTACTAGCTCTGCAGTGAAGGAAAACATCGTGAGGAAACCTGCATTCCCGAGGATGAAAAGAAAATACCATAAGTTCGGAGGTATGCGTAAAATATGGGTGAGCTTGGGGCGAACACGAAGGACCAGCGCTGGTCTCAGTGTTACAACGACCGACCCTTGCTTGCAATAGCCCAAGCACAAATAATAATCAATACACGCTATTGCACTATCCCCGATGATTTCCATACACTTTAAAAACATTCACCTAAAAATATCACCCACAAACAAATAGTAAGAGCTGTGCGTTTGAGAAATGTATTCCCATTGCGGAATCGTCCTGTATTCCCGATCCCCGCGATAACTGCGCGATCGCTTCCACCGGCTCACCTCTATTTAAGCACCACCTCTATTCTGCATCATATATTTTTCTCCTTATCTCTTTTCGATTTGCTGCATACGTATTTTTAGGTGAAACTTTGTTTCGTACCTTGTTCTTATTCCGAGAGATTGCGTCTTGGATGTAGAGCGATCGAATGTTTTCAACCTCGGATGTTCTTTAGTAGAATGAGGTGGGATTTTGTTACAGTTTTTAAAGGATTTGTTTGGTTCGACTGTAAATTGTGTGCTGCTTTTCGAGATAGTGTTTTAGTTGTTTAAGAAAATGTATTGTGGTTTGTTTTATTTGTTAGGTACTCAATACATTTCACAGTTCGACTACAGCATGATAAATACTGCTTCATTAGAAAAGTAGTCTTAGGGCCTGTTTCACCACTACTGTACAGGTTCTAGATAGTTTATCTGACAGATCATTTAACACATCTTTTATACGTAATATTTTAAAGGATCTTTCACGCAGAACTGGTGAATCAGGCCCTTTGTATTTCTTACAAAGTATCTGGTACGCACGACTTAGAATTCGTTTTTACTTTCTAATAGTCCTTTCATACGTCAAATGGTAGTCCAGTCAATCCCAGTCAGGGAAAAACTGTGCTAATTACTTTATAGGAATTTATGGATTTGACGACCCGGTTGGTGTAATGGTTACCACGCCGGACTGCCAAACCAGGGTCCTGGGTTTGAATCCCGGTTCGGTCATGGATGTTTATATGTTTGTGAAGTTATTGTATGGTTTCCATAATAAACAGCCTATAGTGCATGCTGGACAGCTTTCGGGAAGCTACGTAG
The DNA here is from genome assembly GCA_927399405.1 of Agonopterix arenella. NCBI lineage: Eukaryota > Metazoa > Arthropoda > Insecta > Lepidoptera > Depressariidae > Agonopterix > Agonopterix arenella. The sequence continues at coordinate 15,746,554 of OV656704.1, read as the reverse complement.
TATCTTCACGCCCCAAATACCGCAGTGTTTTAAAACGAAAGTCTTCGATCAGTGTGTGTTGCCAGTGATGACATATGGAACTGAGACATGGTCGTTCACTCAAGGCCACATAAAAAGGCTGAACGTCACCCAAAGGGCAATGGAGAGGGCTATGCTCGGAGTTTCCCTGCGAGATCGAATCAGAAATGAAGAGATCCGCAGAAGAACCAGAGTAACTGACATAGCCCAAAGAATTGCTAAACTAAAGTGGCAGTGGGCGGGGCACATTGCTCGCAGAACCGATGGCCGATGGGGCCGAAAAGTTCTCGAGTGGCGACCGCGTACCAAAAAGCGCAGTGTGGTTAGGCCCCCACACGGTGGACCGACGACCTTGTGAAGGCGGCGGGAACCCGTTGGATGAGGGCAGCGCAGGACCGGTCGTTATGGCGATCTTTGGGGGAGGCCTATGTCCAGCAGTGGACGTCCATCGGCTGAGATGACGATGATGAATGCTTGCTTGAGATCATTACAATGTATGTGCATGTGAGCGTTATTTATTTATTTATGTACGATTAGTAAAACCACTGGTTTTTTGCTGACAGAAAACATCGTGAGAAAACCTGTATGGTTCAATTTCGAGAAATGCATTGGGTTCAATGACCATATTAAAAATTGCAATGGGTATTACCACAAGACACAACTAGTGAAATGTAGATATTTTATTACAGTGCCCACATTTTGTCCATCGTGAAATGAAATGAAATGTCTCTATTTAGGTTTCAAGAATTTTACTCTCATTAAAAACATACAGTCACTTACATGAGAACAGTTTTAAGATAACAAGAAAATCGATCGATATACAATCGTTCTAAAATACTAAACAATAATATCTAACACTATAGTAAATTTAAGTTATGTGGTAGGCAACGACGGACAATGGCGCAACGTAGGTACGTTATTGTTGTTGGTTTTGAATTTTTATTAAATTAGTGAAGTTTTGTTGAGCCTTGTAAAAATGCAGATGGCATGCAAGCAAGACAACACATAGTTGCAGTTGTAGTTTATTTGTTAAATATAAGTGTGGTGGAAATGTTTTAAGAGCACTACCTTTCTCTATCTTAAGTGATATTCATATATAAAATTATATACATATATTAATATATATTGTATGTTGTAGGTATATATTACATTTATTTATTTATTTATACTGTTTGTTTGTACACAATAAGTTTGCCTTGTAATTGTTAACTGCCTCTTCTACGGGTCTGCTGGAAGAAATCTCTTCAGAGATAAGCTCGCCCTTTGTACATGTTTTCTCAACTTTGTGTATTATTATGTCCGTGTGTACAATTGTAACTGACCTCCCTAACCTATCTAACTATACTAGATCCTATATACCTACTACTTACTATATTATTTATTATATAACTAAGACTATCTTGTTTAATCGATTCTAATAACCTAATGATATGTAATACCTAATCCTTAAGTTATCCAAAGAACTATTTCATAACAACCGACTTAATTTACATCTAAACTTAATTCTACCTAATTATCTAAACTTAAACTAAAAATTTGGCCAGAAGAAGTGATCGTCTAGGAACCCACATTATGTAGTAGAAACTCAGATTCTTTTAGAAGGACTTAGTGACCCAGGTCTTATTTGCAATGTACCCAAAATAATTCTAACCTGAATAATACCTAACCTAACCAAGTATACAGGGCGTAGGTCTGAATTAGATAAATATCATAAGAAAATGGTAAGCATAAATTGATTTAGACAACATTGTGAATGTTTTTTAGGGGAGACCCCAACCATGTGGCCGGATACTAGAAATATCAGAGAAGAATATTAAATATTTATGTTGTGAATGTCATCATTTGGTAGACATTTGGAATATGAGTAGAATTAATGATATTTTCAGCTTTATCTTTTGAAGTGTAACGTCTCCAATCATTTTTGTATGGAGATTAGCTACGGGCTGCTCTCTGCTCACCCAAAGACAAGCAAAAACTATCAGGACCTCAAGTTGACTTTTTCAAGAGGTTTATTATGTTATATTATTAATATTTAGATTTCTTAATTAGGACTTCTTATGTAAATCTTGTAAATAAAGTTCCTTCTCAAATACTTCTATTGGATAGGGTATGGCCTTAAAAAAGGATTCTACTACCACGTCACTAGGGACCTAACTGCAGAGAAGATGTGGCCAGAACCTCTACAGTGATACCTTCAAGTATTCAACAACTTTAATATGAAACCAGTAAGTATGAGTAAGTATTTAATATTAAAATAGAGGACTATAATGATTACTTTTATTTGTAGTTCTAGTCAGTTTGTCAGAGTCATTGAGACAGTTAATATAATACTAGGAAGATAAACTATGAATCTGAGCAAATTCAGTGGATGTGTCTTTCTTTAATATGCTTAACATTCTCTATTAAATAGTCAGCAACTTTGAAGATAAGTTCATACTAATTTATCAACTTAGTACCAATCTACTATAAAACCAATATTGTAAAGAGAAGATATTGTTAGAGTTTAAAATTACCTCCCTAATCAATTAAGATCAAGATAATATTATTGTCTTATGAATTCTAACATCAATTATCCCCAATATTAATCTAAGTAGCTATGATACCTATCCTATCCTAGCCTATTCCTACAATAAACGTGAATTTAATAAACTAACCAATGTCTAAAATATTCCTATTCTAAAGAAGTTTCCCTAAGGTTTAAAACACTCCGGTGTAAGAGTATTCCGCAATACTAGAGGCAGGCCTCACATTTACATTTAATTGTGTAGGTGTGTAATGTAGGTTTTCCCGTGATTGTCTAGGGAAGAAACCTTCTGACTAGCTAAGTTAAAAGGTTCGAGGGTGGAGCCCTCTAAGTGTACCTAACCCTATTCCATGTGTAATGCTCATATCACGGCCGAAGCCATAAGTTGTGATATGAACGGTCCCTACAGTAAAAGTGTCATATGTTAAGGGGACTAGATTTCGCACGCCGAGCATAAGGTACTAAGGCCCCCTAAAGGACTCCCTCCACTTCGACGGTGGGATACCCCGTAACAATACACCCAGCTTACGAAACCTATGTGGCTATAGATCGTTATGTCGGTAAAGAACAATCCCTGGCACACCACAAGACCAGGCTAAACAATGGAAGCTATAAGCGCTTTCACCTTTAACACCGCAAGGTGTAAAAGGAGCCTATAACCCACGATACTTCATCGTGTTCCGTAATACCCTTCAAGCTCACAATTTAAACATTAACCCCAAATAAATGAATTTAGTAAATAATTAAAGATATGAAAACCCCAGAATTTATCCCAAAAATCAATAAAGAAAGTTTACCGCTTCCCCTTGAATTACTTTACAAATTATCAATAAAATCTCCCAAATGTAGGTACGTAGAAAATTTAAGTAAAATCAAAACACCAACCGGCAGCGAGTGAGCTCAAAGAATGTTAATCGTTGAATGCCCCGTCCCCCTCTCGAACCCGCCTATTTATGCTCATCAAAAGGTGGTCGATATGGGCAATATGGGCAAAGTGGCCGAAGTGTGCAAAGTGGGCGAAATTTTAACAAACAAAATTGAACCTTAACTCGATGAAAATAAGGTCGTGTCCAGTTAATTCTGAAGATATTTATTCTTTCAACGATAATGATCTCTATAACTATAGAAATAAGGTTGTTACGTTTCGCCTTAAGATAATGCAATATTAGTATTATTTCGTAAAACATACTACTTAGATCATGCGGCTTTCCCACTTATTTAATTTATTCAAGGATTTTTATTCTTTTTAAAGTTAATTTCTATTATTAGATTTATGTTCTTAGAAACTATATCTGACTAATGTTATATTTGTGAACCGAACGAATAGCTAGCATGATAGCCTATCTCGTTACAGTCACCCCCATGAAAATAACTGCCGGTCTGATGCCGGAAGGTATTTTCAAATCTTTCACAAATATAAAAGAAAAGAGTTTATTAATGCTTTGTCCCAAAGTATTTTTTTTTTTTTTTTTTGTGTGTGGTGTGTCTTTAAAACCAAAGAAGAAACAATCCCAATAGTGAGAAAAGTCTCTAATTAATAACATAAAATTCAAGATCAATTAGTAGCCTTCACTAAAACATCTGGTTCATGTGCAGAAACTAGGTTGTGAGACTAGCCAATTAGAGGAATTATGTACTATGTCAATCTATCTGATTCAATTTTTCAATCTAATAGAACTCCATAATACATTCTACCATAATCCAGATCCTCATCAGGGTTAAACCAATAATCATCGTTTGAATAGTACATAGGGTATATCTGAAACTTTCCAACATCTACTGCAATCATTAATTGTTTGGAGAGTGTGTAGTGGTCGCCCAGAAGATATCATTGCTGCCAGTGGAGTATGAGAATTCCTTAACTACCAGTTCAAACTGAATTCTTTTTTTTTTTGTTTTGTATCTAACCTAACACCAATTCATTAAGGAATCTCGTTGTGTGTATGGAGTCTTTAGAACAAAGCGCAAATAAACTTATCTCATGGCTACAAAGTCTGGTACACCGTTAACGCCCAGTTACATATGATAAATATGATTGAAAACATTCCATACTCACTTTATACTTCTCTTTCATTTCTCCACAATGTACAAATATAAAACAGATAATATTCATCCTTCCCCAAGCTCAGATTCATTCGACTTTAACAATGCAACAGTTCACAGCCATGAAATTTCTATGAATTTAATCTAAACTAAACTGTTTTCTTTCGATAAATAATTTCAGCAATTTGCAAAGTAAACAAAGCCAAAACGTCAAAACTTCTCCCCAAAACTAACCCTTTTTTTCATTCGTCAATTCGGAAAGGCAATGAAACTAGTCACTACAACCGTTGACTTTAGTTACTATTGTTATTATTATTATTTTTTTTTTATACAACTAAGGAACACATCAATTGATATTAAAATATACCAAAAGAAAGTCATTGGGACACATAAAGTTATTCACTAAGAAGAAATCCAACCATGACACAATTTTATTCCAAGGGAATTTTACGCGAGAATCAATCTGAATCAAATAGAAACGTCTATCTTTATCCTAAACCGTAAACTAAATTATTCCTTTATTTTGCAATTTATTTATATCAATTAAGAAAGAGCGTCGGTGGCGCGCTGCGGAGAGACAATGTATGGGGATCCCGGATTCGAATATACACAGACAACACGTCATGTACCAATGTGTCCCTCCAACCCATGCACGTAATATCGATCGCTCTCAAACAGTGAAGGAAAACATAATCGTAAGGAAACCCTCATAAACTGAAGAAGAATAAGATGACATGTGAAGTCCATCAATCCACAGCGGAACGCTTACAAGCTGATGATGATGATAAGAAGTTATTTTAAAATCTCCTTGTCCGAGGCCAAAACCGAAACACAGTATAAGAAAGAGGATGAAACCATTTCTCTAATAGTTCTGGGAGATCTCATATAGCGCTATCCTTTTTTTCTATTGTTGCATTGCCACACGCACCGTCAGCTGTACAACAACTTTTAACAGATAAATTCAATTAGAAGACCATATTCAAAGAAGTAGAAATAATCTGAAACTCAAAGACATCTCGAAGATCTCGAACTCTAAGATTGGCTCAAAAGGAAGAAATCCAGAGCCGTAAAAATTGATAAAAAGTAAAAACCATAAACAATGTGACCATCGACTGTCAGTCAAAGAGTACTTGCTGTCAATGTCACAATGTTCCTCCGGGAAATATTTTCAAACCGCCGACCGCCGTATTTCATAAAAAATGTCTCTAAAAACAAAACTAAAGCAGTGCATGAACTCCCCGACTAAACTATGCTGAAATATAACGCGTACACACCTAACATAAAGGAACAGACGACGAAGGTGTGACAGAGTACCTAACATAAAGGAAGACCCGGATTGTCGTTATATCGGTAAGTAAATCTCTCGCCGGGAGACAAATTATTTAAACTGTTTTTCATTACATATTATATGTTTGGAGAGAGCTATGTTCGGTTTTTCTCTGAGAAATCACATCTGATACGAAAAGATACGTCAGAGATCTAAAGTAGTCGACATAACTCGGAAAATTTGCAAGCTGAAATGGCAAAGGGTTGTTCAGATTTGCCGAAGACCTGACAACAGGTGTGGTGTCAAAGTTCTGAAACTGAGACCGCGAACTAACAGCAGTAGGGTGGACTGCCCTGCTGTCCACCAGATAGACAACCTAAACGGACAGAGTCTTATGGCGGGCCTAAAGAGAATCCTATGTTCTGCAGTCGATGATGATAATAGGCTGATGATGATGATGATAATAATAGGCTGATGATGATGAGTTACATAAAACCAATAAAGAATGTCATTATTTTGTAAACTTGTAAACTATTTAATTATTTATTGTTATGAGTCCCCATTTGACCCTTCACGTACCAGTGCAAAATTCCGGACACGCATTCGGCAAAGATTTTTCCACTAAGAAATCTTCTTAGCCTTAAATTAATTTGAACGCAAGTTACTTACATTATGTGTACATTATCATTACAGAATAAAAAGAAAGTATCCATGAATCCAGCATAATTCCTGAAGGAAAAGATACGGAGCGGAGACCGTGCGTTGTCAGACCTAACTGTGAAAACAGAGAAAAATCTAAAACTATAACGGAGACTGCTACTACTCAGCCCAGTACCTGGAATGTTAGTATCCCATAAAGTAGTACTATAAATACATTTAATTCTAGCGTACTGTATGATTCACTCATCCACTACCAGCATTATTGTAATGAAGCATGAACCAACATAAATACATATCTACCTACTCAATAACCATATATGACACATAACAAAATAAGCAGTTTATGTTTAAAAAAATATTGAAAATTATGGTTAATCTTAATTTTCTTAATATTGAATTGCCGTGCGATGCTGGTGATAGTTTATTTTTTTAGTCCCTCTCTACGACTTAAGGTTCAATTCTATGTTGACTTTTTAACTGAAAGTAATCCTTAACTCCTGTCAATCAAACATTATTTTGACTATCATATTTGAGTCCAAATTTCTTGAAGAATAATATTATGTCTATTGTTTCAGACTCAAGAAACCAATGTACCAGTCAAAATTATAAACCGGAGCTGTACCTATAAATAACTATGATATGATTATAATATCCATAAAAATGAAGAAATCATTGACGGAGAGATCGAAACATTGATGGCATCGATTTTGAACCGCCCTTTAGATTAATACAATTCTCATATTACAATCTACATTTCAGGACTCTTAGTTAATCTGGTTAAGGATTGCAGAAGCAGATCTGTTATATAAATTCAATGATAATACCGCAACTGCTTATGTTTTAAATTTACAATTACTTAAATTTATTTAAATCTGATGAGTCGGATCATAATGACTACGAGTATTTCTATTAGTTTGTATTATCATGACTATTTTAGATCCCATAGGAAAACTAGAATGCCGAAAACAACTGCTATAAAAATTAGTTTGTGAGTTTACCCTACCAATTTAAAATATAAATTAAATAAGTAAACTTATTATTTTGTTTGAAAATTTCCTTTTTCCCACATTTTCTATCTCAAATATATATTTACCATTATTAGAGTTGATTCTACAAATTCATGCTCATGTCAAAAGTAGATTCTGAATTATTTTCTACTTATTAAGTTGACTCTTAACTATAATATTTATCTAAACCTTAGGTAGATACCCCTTGATTATGGAATCGTATTGATTTTTTATTTTTGAAACCATAAAAGGAAAGCTAAATCTAATAATTGATTTCTGCATTCAGCCATGGAATATAATAAGATGCTTCTTTTTCAAATTACTATGAAAACTTTACAAGTATAAAAATTCATCTTCATAAAACACAATGACACAGTCATGTGTAAGTTTTTCTTATCATTAACTCATTTAGGTACTTCCAATTAAGATCATTCCAATTCATTATTCTTAAGGAATAAGTTAGTGTTTTGTAATAAATAAGCAATTCATCTTAACAAAAAACAATGACAGTCATGTGTAAGTTTTTCTTATCATTAACTCATTTAGGTACTTCCGATTAAGATCAATTCAATTCATTATTCTTAAGGAATAAGTTAGTGTTTTGTAATAAATAAGCAACTGCACCAATTATATTTTTGTGTTTTTTCCACACAATTATCCCTAACCTCATGTTCTAAAATAACATCTAAGGCTCCACTAAAGTTACCTTCTGATGTTTCCAGACCTTGTGAAAATACATATTAGCCATTAGGATTGGCGAACACTCCACAAACAGGAGTGTAGCTCATAAGATGATGATGATGGTAATACCTACATTGTAAACCGTTGATTTCCCATTCAAAGAGAACCCTGTGACCCCTTAATAGACTGTTTGGAAATATGCATTATTTAGATTAATAACACATGATCTTTGCTCCATGAAACGAATTCATTACATCTAACTGTAAAGTTGATTTTTCTGTTTCAACTATTGTGATTTTATATTAATCTCTCTTGAAAGAACCGACTGATTTTAGAGTAAAAGTCAGTGGACTAGCTACAGCAAGATGCAGCTGGTAACAATTCCGTGTTCCTCCATCCTTTTACTTAATCTCTTATTTACTTAAAAGCTATTTAATCTTCATTGATTTATATGATCATCAGACCGCATGGCTAATTATTTTCTAGTTTCTACCTCGGTATCTTTAATCATCAATTCCGTATATTTCCTATAATTATATAAATATTCCATTTACAACAAAAGAAAGTTATTAAATCAACCCCATCAAAACTCTATTCATTTTATTCTATACACCCCCCCCATATTTACAACTTCAGCAATCTATACACTCTCACCCCCCCACGTTTACAACTTTATTAATCTATCAGCTGTCGCCCGCGACTTCGTCTGCGTTACCCGGATAATATGTACCCTATGTGTTATCCAGGCCATGGCCCATCTGTATGCCAAATCTCATCGAAATCCGTTAAGTAGTTTTTACGTGAAAGAGCAACAAACATCCATACCCACAAACTTTCGCGTTTATAATATTAGTAGGATTACTCTCACCTCCAATTCGCAACTCTTCACCAGATACCTTCTCACTTGATATTAGCATACTGGTATCATAATTATATTTCTACCCCTATACTTACTATTCTAGGTATTATAAAATATTAACTAACTTAACAAACATACACCCCCCCTTTTCTTATACTTTTAAAACTCTATCATTGAAACATAATCATCATATTATTTCCTAAATCCATAAGTAAATAATGCTACTAAAATGTAAAAACCACGATTACAGTATCCGAACGTTAGAATAAAAACTTTTCCTTATGTCTCCTACAATCTCATAAATTTTTGTTATCTGTGATATTCTTTCCTACGACCACAGATCATTAATATGTAGCAAGCTTCAGATGCGACGGTAAAATTTACTCTTAGTTCCAGAATTTCCACTATGGCGCTACTATCTATGTAATATTATAAGATGTTCTACCATTGACCAATGATAACGTCTCATGTCATAAAATAAAATGCGACTTCAGCGCCTCAATGGGAATATCGGAACTAAAACTGTCATAGGCCTGACAATGGCGTTAAAAATTGAAATTATTCAACAACGTAGTGTTTATATTCAACGAAGAAAAATTCAACTATTTCCATGGAAGCTTCACTGGAAAAATAAACCATCTAAAACTATCAAGACACGAAAGCTACAACTTGATTCAAAACCAATCACCGTTTCCCAACTCCAATACAGCAATTGAGTAAACATTGGATATGGCGGCCGCAAGATCTAAAAACTACTACTGAAGTTACAACCATTGCTTTATTGCTACGGAAATAGTCCAAGGAAGACCCGGAACTGAGAAAACGCCTGCAAGTACAACGAAATACCGAACATCATCACGCGTTTACAAAAACGAGACGGTTTCTTTTCAAACTAAATCCTCAAACAAACATATCATCATTTGACTAAGTGACTGATTTCCTATTAGTGTCTTATCAGAAAACCTGCCTAGGAAAGTGCGATAAAGTGAAACTATGAGTGAACTCCTAATTATTTTTAAGTAGTGCTATATCAGGTGGTGGGTACAATGTTTATCTTATTGAAAAAATTAAACCATTTTATTCTTGAATTCTTTGAGTTTTCCTTTACCTACCTACAACTAGCTTACTTTAAAACGTCTATCATGATTCCCCACACACGAGCGACTTTTTTCTATGTGCGCGACGCGCCTTTGCTACAAAATAAATTATTCCCACTCTTTTCAAAGATTGAAAACTACAATTACCGAAACATGTTATATAGAGAATAGTCGAGCCGCACGCTAATTGTGACATCATGTAGAGGGTCTGATCATTACAAATAGACAAAACTAAGTCCTTCTTTCCATTTCACGAGGCAACAAATTGTGGCTGAGCCACTTTAAATTAATTAACATACATACATACACAACAAACATACATTAATAACCTCACGACTCATGCCATAAAGGACTAATAGAAACCATAAATCTCCTTTAGCTATCCTAAACACTATGTACTAGTACTAATTATATTTCCTATTCATAAAATAGATAGTGAAAAGAATTTGACAAATAAATTTGCCAACAAAATTGTAAATATTTCAAAACTTGGACATGCAAACCAAATAGCAACAAGCCAGAATTCTTTTAACTATTTAACCTATTAACCTATTCAACCCAATCTACAGAATATTAAGTGTAATTCAATCTTGGTCTCGGCCAACGAAATGTAACGAATACTGGTCGAGACCAACCAAAGGTAAAACTCTCATACTGGTCACTCGGCTCCTTATTGTACTAGTACTAAATTGTATTATCCTATGCTAACTAAGAAACAATTTGAATCTAATTCAATAATCCTGGGCTATCGGCACCAAATTGTAACTGACCTCCCTAACCTATCTAACTATACTAGATCCTATATACCTACTACTTACTATATTATTTATTATATAACTAAGACTATCTTGTTTAATCGATTCTAATAACCTAATGATATGTAATACCTAATCCTTAAGTTATCCAAAGAACTATTTCATAACAACCGACTTAATTTACATCTAAACTTAATTCTACCTAATTATCTAAACTTAAACTAAAAATTTGGCCAGAAGAAGTGATCGTCTAGGAACCCACATTATGTAGTAGAAACTCAGATTCTTTTAGAAGGACTTAGTGACCCAGGTCTTATTTGCAATGTACCCAAAATAATTCTAACCTGAATAATACCTAACCTAACCAAGTATACAGGGCGTAGGTCTGAATTAGATAAATATCATAAGAAAATGGTAAGCATAAATTGATTTAGACAACATTGTGAATGTTTTTTAGGGGAGACCCCAACCATGTGGCCGGATACTAGAAATATCAGAGAAGAATATTAAATATTTATGTTGTGAATGTCATCATTTGGTAGACATTTGGAATATGAGTAGAATTAATGATATTTTCAGCTTTATCTTTTGAAGTGTAACGTCTCCAATCATTTTTGTATGGAGATTAGCTACGGGCTGCTCTCTGCTCACCCAAAGACAAGCAAAAACTATCAGGACCTCAAGTTGACTTTTTCAAGAGGTTTATTATGTTATATTATTAATATTTAGATTTCTTAATTAGGACTTCTTATGTAAATCTTGTAAATAAAGTTCCTTCTCAAATACTTCTATTGGATAGGGTATGGCCTTAAAAAAGGATTCTACTACCACGTCACTAGGGACCTAACTGCAGAGAAGATGTGGCCAGAACCTCTACAGTGATACCTTCAAGTATTCAACAACTTTAATATGAAACCAGTAAGTATGAGTAAGTATTTAATATTAAAATAGAGGACTATAATGATTACTTTTATTTGTAGTTCTAGTCAGTTTGTCAGAGTCATTGAGACAGTTAATATAATACTAGGAAGATAAACTATGAATCTGAGCAAATTCAGTGGATGTGTCTTTCTTTAATATGCTTAACATTCTCTATTAAATAGTCAGCAACTTTGAAGATAAGTTCATACTAATTTATCAACTTAGTACCAATCTACTATAAAACCAATATTGTAAAGAGAAGATATTGTTAGAGTTTAAAATTACCTCCCTAATCAATTAAGATCAAGATAATATTATTGTCTTATGAATTCTAACATCAATTATCCCCAATATTAATCTAAGTAGCTATGATACCTATCCTATCCTAGCCTATTCCTACAATAAACGTGAATTTAATAAACTAACCAATGTCTAAAATATTCCTATTCTAAAGAAGTTTCCCTAAGGTTTAAAACACTCCGGTGTAAGAGTATTCCGCAATACTAGAGGCAGGCCTCACATTTACATTTAATTGTGTAGGTGTGTAATGTAGGTTTTCCCGTGATTGTCTAGGGAAGAAACCTTCTGACTAGCTAAGTTAAAAGGTTCGAGGGTGGAGCCCTCTAAGTGTACCTAACCCTATTCCATGTGTAATGCTCATATCACGGCCGAAGCCATAAGTTGTGATATGAACGGTCCCTACAGTAAAAGTGTCATATGTTAAGGGGACTAGATTTCGCACGCCGAGCATAAGGTACTAAGGCCCCCTAAAGGACTCCCTCCACTTCGACGGTGGGATACCCCGTAACAATACACCCAGCTTACGAAACCTATGTGGCTATAGATCGTTATGTCGGTAAAGAACAATCCCTGGCACACCACAAGACCAGGCTAAACAATGGAAGCTATAAGCGCTTTCACCTTTAACACCGCAAGGTGTAAAAGGAGCCTATAACCCACGATACTTCATCGTGTTCCGTAATACCCTTCAAGCTCACAATTTAAACATTAACCCCAAATAAATGAATTTAGTAAATAATTAAAGATATGAAAACCCCAGAATTTATCCCAAAAATCAATAAAGAAAGTTTACCGCTTCCCCTTGAATTACTTTACAAATTATCAATAAAATCTCCCAAATGTAGGTACGTAGAAAATTTAAGTAAAATCAAAACACCAACCGGCAGCGAGTGAGCTCAAAGAATGTTAATCGTTGAATGCCCCGTCCCCCTCTCGAACCCGCCTATTTATGCTCATCAAAAGGTGGTCGATATGGGCAATATGGGCAAAGTGGCCGAAGTGTGCAAAGTGGGCGAAATTTTAACAAACAAAATTGAACCTTAACTCGATGAAAATAAGGTCGTGTCCAGTTAATTCTGAAGATATTTATTCTTTCAACGATAATGATCTCTATAACTATAGAAATAAGGTTGTTACGTTTCGCCTTAAGATAATGCAATATTAGTATTATTTCGTAAAACATACTACTTAGATCATGCGGCTTTCCCACTTATTTAATTTATTCAAGGATTTTTATTCTTTTTAAAGTTAATTTCTATTATTAGATTTATGTTCTTAGAAACTATATCTGACTAATGTTATATTTGTGAACCGAACGAATAGCTAGCATGATAGCCTATCTCGTTACACAATAAAGTGTTATAATAATAATTAAATAAATAAATAATAAATATAAATATCTTGGACATTATCACACAAATTATCTTAGTAAACAAAGTAGTATCTTTATTATCTCAATTAAACAAAGTATTCATCATCAGCCTATAAACGTCCCACTGCAGGGCACAGGCCTACCCCCAGGAAGGGTGTATGGGTATTAATCCACCACGCGTGCCCAATGCGGATTGGTAGACTTCACATACACATCAGAAACAAAGTATTAAATTGTTTTGACTGTAATTTCTATACTATAATTTCTATACTACTGTAAAATACTATAATTTCAAGTTTACTCCCGAATGCTTAGTTTTACGTCATATGAATATTTCGACCGTGCGTGTATCCGAATTCCGATTTAGAAAAGTGGTAATGATTTTTTTTATTTTATTCCTGCTGAGGATATGTTGATGAGAGGCCGAGATTCAAAGACTATTTTTACGAAATCCATACATTTTTGACCCTACTTAGTTCTAACTATTATTTAAAAATGGTCTCTGAATCTTAGGCTAAATGCCAAAGATGAAGATAGAACTAATAGTAATATTCAAGAACTGATAAACTTAGTAGAAGAGGAGTAAATTTTGCCTTGACTGCTGTTGATTTTAATAACTATTATGTTAAATTAAAAATAATTATAAAAGTGTTCTATAATTTTATTAAAATACTATCCTTTTCAATTGTTTGTGCTATCTTTTTCACCGTCCCTGAATCCAACCCTGACTGCATTTTTTATTTAGAAAATCTCTGACTACGCCCCCGGGGATATAGGTAGTAGTTTTGTTATGTTTCTGTATTTCTTTACTAATGAATTGGGATCAAATCCCTTTCTTAAGGTGGTTTCAGTCCATACAAACGTTTGAAGCACAATACGCGTAGACGGAATTAATAAAAGTAATATTTTACATGTGGAAAAATAGTTTAGAAAATCTAGTTGCCGCGTAACGAATAACATTTGCAATTTATAATATAATTACGAAGATGTAAAGCTTTTAAAATTTTGTATGAAAAACTTCAAAGCTTTATATATTCGTAATTATTTTATAAATTGCAAATGTTATTCGTTACGCGGCATCTAGATATTCCAAACAATTTTTCCATATATACAAAGTTATATATATTACTACCGTCTACGCGTATTGTGCGTCAACGTTTTGTATAAAATGGACCCCTCTGCAACCGCCTTAAGGAACTCTTATGTCACCGGCAGCGTCCACTTATTAGTATGCGGTATGCGTTACAAAGGGCTTGCTTAAGATCGCTAGAACACTTGAGATTAGTATATTTAATACAAGGTCTTAGTATTACAGTTCTTACATCAAATACTACAAAAGACGTAAAGACCGCTATGTAAACGTACACAAAGCCGTGGGAATAGACAGGCGACCTTGCGGCCTTGTAGCCGATCATATTATCAGTTCCCATATCATTACATATTCCCAACACGTTAATTATAGTCTCTTACTTCTGCTAAATACCGCTAAATGTGATCTCAATCTAAGGCTCTGGTTAAAGATCGACTGTGACTGCATGCTATGTTATCTTAGTACAAACTAAGTGGAACGCTGATTTTCCATAGACAGCTTCCGCCATCTATCGGTTATGTTTCGAAGCACTATGTGTTGAACTAGGGTTCATATCGGAGTAACAGCGCACTACACCTCACGCGCTGCGCTGTAGTAGTGAGAGATTTCGCCCATATTAATCACTGTCTTGTTGGTCTAGCGGTCTAGACAACCGGCTTACGATCCGGGTAGCTAAGGTTCGATCCTCGTGTCGGCCGATCGTCTTTTTCAATTTATTTCATAATGTGGCGCCCCCTAGTGCTAATAAGCGGCAACGCAATTAGGACGTCCTACAATTCAAGGCGAGTTACCTATCTATATCCAATATACATATTAATCTATATGCGACTGCCTGCTCGCGTTTTTTGTCACACGAGCCCGCATGCATGGTTGTAGGATTTTATGTTGCTTCCATTGCAAGCTTTGCGTAATGATGATGCCTAAGTAAATAACTAATAACGGTCAAGTCATAATTATGCAGTTTCGAAAATCGTTGTAGTGAAGCACGCTGCTGCGAATGACACATCGAATGTGACGATCCAGTTAGTGAAATTTTTACCACGAACTGCTAAACTATGGTCCAGGGTTCGTATCCCGATTAGGACATTGATGTTATATGTTTATGCCGTTGTTTTATGGTTTCCATAATTAAAAAACTCGAAGCTTTTTTGTGTTGAATTTAGGATCATTACAGTGTATGAAAAATGTTTACTCATAATATGCCAATTTCTAAAACAACAAGACACAGATACATTCTTCCGTACTTTATTCTACAGTACCTATCTGATGAAACGGGGAACCGCGACGAACAAGGATGGAGTCACATGCAGTATAGTTACTGCATGTGACTCCATCCTTGTTCGTCATCAAGGACGAACAAGGATGGAGTCACATGCGGAGTCCATCTTGATAGCCACATAGTGTGGGTATTAGGCCGTGTAGTATTATGAAGCTGCCACGTCAGTGTTGGTTCAAACTTGGTTCAAACGCATAGAACGGTGCTTCTTAGGATCAACTGCCTCCGTGGTCTAATGGTTAAGAGCATTGGCTCTCGACACGGAGGTCGTGGGTTCGATTCCCATGGGGGACACCTAGTGAAATGTCACTTTCTGCGTTTTTCCCCAGTTGGTCAAGACATTGCAGGCTGAATCACTTGATGGTCTGTAAAGAAAAATGATTCCGTGCTTCGGAACCACGTTAAGCTGTTGGTCCCGGCTACTATCTCTGGTATTAGTAGTCGTTACATAAAAACCACGTCAGAGGCCGTAAGGTGGTCTGAAAAACTCTGACACCAGGGCTCAGGTCTTCTTCTTATCGTGTGGGCAGAGGCCCACACGATAAGTAGAAGAAAGGTCAATTCGCACTGAAAGAGCAGCGGCGCACAGCAGCCGGAGGAGCATATTTGGAGCAATATGTTACCGAGCATTTTGAATCTTATTGCTAGGCTCTTTCAGTATGAGTTGACCCTTAATTTTCCCTGGGACATCGATCAGCGATAGCACAAATGAACGGGTCGTTCGGTCGTCGTTATAATCTAAGCCTTAACTGGCAATCGCAAACGTTTGCTGCATTTTAAGAAGTCCGCCGTCGACTTGCTCTTTCCGTTTAAGATTTGAGAAATGTTATTCTTTGTCAAAACTACAATAGAACATAGGTATAGATTTCTGCTACCTACCTTTCAGAGTAGCCAGAAGATTAATACCTATATGCATTCGATTGTGTACTGTACTACCTACTATTTTTACCTACCTAACTTTTATTCATATATACCTATAAAGTAAATAGTACTTATCTAAATTGGAAATCATAATTATTAGAAGACCAATTTTTCGCATCTTAAGAATGAATAATATGAGTTAGAAAAGTTGGGCGTCGAATTATGAATTTTAGTTTAGTGTTCGATTGGGATAAAGTTCTTGAAAGCATGGAGTAACAATTAGCTAAAACCCATTAAAAATAGGGTGTTTTATTACACCTAATAATGCTAAAAGGAACATAGTAGAATCAGATAGTAAAACAATACAGCCACGCCTCGATAGGCAATGCTATGTCTAAACCCGATGACGTGACTCACAACAAGTGACCTACGAGAACAAGGCGCATGCGCACAGAGCTCCACTGTGTCGAACTAATAATTGGAGCGACCTCGCAAAGGACGCGCAACACCGACGCTTTTTGTGAGAAAAACCTTACGTTTGTGCAATAGACATGGGGCTTAGTATGAGAGACAACAGTCGTTTGTTGTTGGTCATTGGTTCAAATGAGTAAATTATTGAATATACTTTCTGAAATTTTGACGGCTCTACGTTCAAAAATATTTACTAGAATATAATTTTTTGCATCACATTAAAGATTGAAAAATTTGTCTCGGGCGGGACTTGAACCCGCACTTTTCCAAACCGGGGAACTGCGTTATCCAATTTCGCCACCGAGCCCATTACCCAGAGAACGAAACTTTCAATCTGTTGCGTCTTAAGGGGACGTGAGTGCCATCTACTGGTAGTTATTACAAACTAACCAACCCGCAAGTCCAGCATTACAACTGGAATTCATACGATATAGATGACACACCCACCCTGTTCCAATTTCAAATATTATTGATTTTTAAACATGTTACAGCCATGTTGTGCTATTTCGAATCAAATTAAAGATTGAAAAATTTGTCTCGGGCGGGACTTGAACCCGCACTTTTCCAAACCGGGGAACTGCGTTATCCAATTTCGCCACCGAGCCCACTACCCAGAGAACGAAATTTTCAATCTGTTGCGTCTTAAGGGGACGTGAGTGCCATCTATTATTTTTCAATCTTTAATTTGATTCGAAATAGCAGAACCAGCCATGTTCTGCTGGACATGTTTAAAAATCAATAATATTTGAAATTATTTTTTGCGTTATGCAGCGTGAGTTAGCTTTCGTTCGTCGTCAGTTAATTACTATGCAGGGTGTAAAGTAAAGCTTGGCAAATACTGAAACGGTAAATTCAATTAATAACTAATTCAGTGATCGCAAAAAAATCTGCTGTTCCTTACAAAACTGCTGTACCTTAACTACCCGACTCCATTGTATGAAATAGCTGATAGTTTTTGGGTTTCCTGAGTTTGGCTCAATGGTGAAAGCTGTCCAATTTGACGGTCTGAATTTGCCGTTTTAGTATTTGCGAGGCTGTCCCTTACACCCTGTAAATAATTAACTCAGCAAATCATCATCATCTCAGCTGATAGATCTCTACAGCTGGACATAGGCCTCAGCCAAGAATCCAGCGTCTGGCGCTTCCCTCATCCAACAGAGAAATTCCCGCCGAGAAAAACTCCGAGCATAGCCGTCTCCATTTCCTTTGGATAACGCCAATAAAGATTATGATCGTGAGTGTATGTATTTTAATTACGAATCTAAGCCATAATTATTAGTAAGGCTCCGGCGCAATGGGCTCCTAGACTATACTCGGTGAGATTGGTACAAAAACAAGTGCGTGTCAAGCAGCAGTCGGACAACAAAGGGTGTGAACAATGATACCATTTGTGACATTATTGTGGCGAGGGCCCACCTAACTATTACCGTTGTAGGCCACGAGAAGTGTTTATCCTAAAAACAGGCTCAATGTATGTGGAGCAAAACAATTTTGCAGTGGATACATTAACATCTCTGTCTTTACCCTCGGGGAATATAGTCATGAGCATAAAACGCTATGTGAACTTCATACGACAATATATTTTATCCTAGATTAAGAGGGTACCGAGCCTATTGTGCTGACCTCAATCGTATTTTTTTATTACTAAACAATTAAGGTGGTTGCAGAGGGATCAATTTTATACAAAACTTTGATGAACAATACGTGTAGATGGTATTAACATAAGTAACTTTTTTATATATGGAAAAATAGTTTAGAAAATCTAGATGCCGCGTCACAAATAACATTTGCATTTTATAAAATAATTACGAAGATATAATGCTTTTAAAATTTTGTATGAAAAATTTCAAAGCTTTATATCTTCGTAATTATATTACAAATTGCAAATGTTATTTGTGATGCGGCCACTAGATTAACTAAACTATTTTACCATATATAAAATATTACCTACTTTTATTAATTCCGTCTACACGTATTGTGCGTCAAGGTTTTGTATGGACTGAAACCACCTTAAACAACCTTTCCCAAAAATAAGAATGTCACATTGTAGTCCTGATTGGCTTTCAATTTATCTAACATTAAGGTACTGATTATTATTATTTTTATGCTTCTAGTATATTATCGTTATAAAAACAAATCCGCAGGAAACCGATAAATTGAAAATTAGCAATGATTACAATGTGACGTTCTTGTTTTTTGGAAATGTTGTTTAATTGTTAAGAAATAAAAGAAATACGATTGAGGGCAGCGTAATACAGCACAGGCTCGTTGACCCCTTAATAGCTTGTCTATCATATCATTTGACATATTTCTTATAAATTAGATCTATAAGCTATACAAGACGTGGTAAAATAGGGCCCAACTGTAACTCAACATATTACTGACTATGTGTAAATACGACATACGCAACCCTAATTTGTACAATTTTTACGAGTAATAACGCACGTCCTGTCACTTTTCATTACACTTATAGTGTAAGATCCTGCTACAAGTTTTCTGCGTCCATATGTTTAGACAATGATGTATATAAGGTCTAACAAAACTAGCTGAAACTATTTTAAGGGGACGATCAGACCATCAAACTGAACAACTTTCTCTATGAGACCAATATTGAAATCGTGAAAAGAAAATCAGCTGTTCCATACAAACGTCCTTGACCTAAATGGGAGTGCAGATTTTTTTTCGCGATTTAGATATTGGTTCCATAGAGAAAGTTGTTCAGTTTGATGGTCTGATCATCCCCTTAAAATAGTTTCTACTAATTTTTCTAGACCTTATATAAAAACATATTGCTCCATCTAGGCCTGTCGCAACCCCTTGGCACCCAATTGCAAGAATATGTTTTTGTTGTGCGAGTGTATTATATCAATAGCATCCTTTTAAACTAAGAGTCTACCCATCAAACTGAACAACTTTTACTATGGGAGCAAACCGATCGGAGCACAAAAAAAAATCTGCTGTTCAATTTGGTTGGCATACAATTTATTGCCTAAACAAATGAGCGTACCTATAGATAATCAACAAGAGCATCATTTTTGCACCTGACCGCAATTGTGACAGGTCTAAAGGTAACGACCATTTTTTTTAAATCTAAACAAATGAGCGTACCTATAGATAATCAACGAGAGCATCATTTTTGCACCTGACCGCTACTGTGACAGGTCTAAAGGTATCGATCATTTTTTTAAGATCTTTAAAATATGATGAAAGAATCGTAGTAAGTGGCGCGCCCTGGTCTCTGCCTACCCCACTGGGAAAGAGGCGTGACGTTATAGATAGATAAATAAAATATGATATTTTCCACTGGAACGTCGTCACCCCTAAACATATGGGTGTAGGAAACTTGTAACGGGATATTACAACAGTGAAACGTTAAAATCACTTGTAACATTGTAATTCGTCTCATTTTTCAAAATTACCGCCAGATGTGAAGTAAATTTTTATTTAATTGCCATTTTTACGTAACTTGATGAGTATGCCAGATTAATTAACTTAATTTTAACCTTTATTTTAATGTTTAAAGAATGTTACGACTTCTTTGTTTGGGAAAATGATTATACTTGAATTTTAAGGGTCTGTTTACAAACCAAGTGTGTTATGGCTACTTAATGTGTTTCGAAACAAAGAACTCATGGCAGTGTTGTCATGACAATGAGTCATGGATATTAAGTATAATGTAAGTCCTTAATTTTCTTGAGCAGTATACAGGGTGTAAGGAAAAGTATCATTAACCTTAAAACCACATTCTACTCCTCAAACTCAATAGCTTTTAATATTGGAGCAAACCTGTCAGAACAAAAAAACTGCTGTTTCCTATTACTTATTGCATTGCAATTTAGTATGAAACAGCAGATTTTTTTTTGCGCTGACTTTATTTATATGTTTGCTCCTATAGTAAAAGTTGTTCAGTTTGATGGGCAGAATTTGTGGTTACACTTTTCCTTACACCCTGTATTTCTAGGTAGTCAGGTTATGTCTGGTTCCATTTCATCCCAGTTTGATGTTTAGAACATTATGTACCCACTCATCTACTTGTATCGTACATTATTATATCACACTATATCAGATTCAAAACTTAACTAATTCATCATCATCAGCCTTTATGCATCCCACTATCCCACTGCAGGGCACAAGCCTACCCTCAGGGAGGGTAGGATGCCCATACAGGCATCGGTCCACCACACGCGTACCCAATGCAGATTGGTAGACTTCACATAGGTACGCATGAGAATTATTTCTTCATCCTAGGTACGCAGGTTTCCTCTCGATGTTTTCCTTCACCGTAAGCTGTTGGTATTACGTACATAAAATAGAAAAACTCATTGGTACATAGCATGTCGTCCGTGCGGATTTGAACCCGGACCCTCTTGACTGAGTGTCCATTATACAGTCAAAACAAAACCGGTCAAAACCACTGTTGACTACAAAAATCAGGCAGGCATTTTTGACCGGTTTTGAGTCCCCAGATCTAACTCAGTTGGTTAGGTTAGCGACGAGCGAAGCAACGAGCATGTTAGGTTTCTTGCGACCACAGCGCACGAACCAAGCGAGCGCAGCGAGCGCGCCGCGGCAGAGTCCAGCGAGTGCCAGAACCGAATTGCTACTCTTTTCCTAGTTCACTCGTAAATATAATTTTGACTAAGAGCTCAGTCAAAACCACTTTTCCCTGAATTGCAGTCAAAAGTGGTTTTGACCGGTTATGAGTTTTGACTGTAACATCCATACCTCTCCGCAACGCTGCACCGTCGCTTACTTTTGTCGCTCAGTTTTCAGATATTTGTAATAGAGATAACTTAAACCCTGTAGGGCTAGCAGGCCACGCACGACAAAGCGACAAAACGAGAAAACCGTCATGCGCGCTCTTCTTCGCATACTCAAACAACTCACAAGGACACAGGTGCGTCTCGATTTTTGTCGTTTTCTCGGAAGTAGCTCTAGCTCTCTGGACATAATATACAAGGGTGAAATTGGTATCATAAGCATCCTTTTAAACTAAGAGTCTATTCTCAAACCCCATCAAACTGAACAACTTTTACTATAGGAGCAAACCGATCGGAGCAAAAAAAAAATTTCCGTTTGTGTAGTACAGTTTAATAATTGGAACAGCCGAATTTTTTGATACGATCGGTTTGCTCCCATAGTAAAAGTTGTTCAGTATGATGGGTAGACTCTTACTAGGATGCTAATGATATCAATTTCACTCTGTATGGTTATGGTTTCACAGTTAATCATGTGAAATAAAAGATCATACTCTGAAACGCGGGCCCTGTAGGTATATAAACTAATAATTTAATAAAGACTTCAGATTGGAGAGCTTTGTGGGACAAGCGAGTTAACGAGCTAATGTCGCGTGTCATCATCAATCATCCTCGGGAACTGAAAGGAAAAAGGCCGCGAGGAAAACTGTCGAGACTTATGACGTTATACAGGGTGTAAGTGGCAGCCTGGCAAATACAGAAACGGTAAATTCAGGCCATTGAACTGAAAATCTTTCACTATGGAGCCATCCTCTGGAAACGAGAAAAAATCAGCTCTTTCATACATTGGAGTCGAGTAGGTACTGTAACGAGGTAAGGTAAAAGCTTTCAGGCTGGTTTTGATTTGAAATTTTGAGAACGTCTGGCGCTTCAAGGGAAGATCGATTTTGGACGCAATAAGAAAATATATCGCATTGATTAAAAAAATACAGAAGATTTACCGAAGACTACATTGTTTCCTTGAGCCTCTGGACTTTGCCTCCCACATTACCTACCTACAGCTGTATTGTATGGAGCAGCTGATTTTTTTGGCGTTTCCTGAGGGTGTCTCCATAGTAAAAGTTGTTTAGTTTGATGGTCTGAATTCACTGCTTTAGTATTTGCCAGGCTGTCACTTACACCCTGTATAATATAAGAGCTTTTGGCTGAATCCCGCCACCGATAAGCGATATAAAATATTTACCAGTTTCTAAAGCTTCTAAACACAAAAAGTTACATCAAAATCGGTCCAGCAGTTTTTGCTTGATGCTCGAACAAACAAAACGAGCAGACCGACAAAAAAATCTGAGTCAGGGACACCTAAGCACTTTATCGTAAACCTTTTCAGGGTTCCGTAGACAAACAAGGAACTCTTATAGTTTTCCTTTTACTCCATATATAAAAACATTTGTAAGCTTCAGTTTCATTAGGACCCCGCATCAGAAACCCATACTTAAGGTCTAAGCAATTAGTAAATGCGCACACGACTGCCACACACTTAGCCCAGTCATTTTACGGTTTGAGCCGGGACTAATTAACAATTGTAACTTTTTTCGATAATTATATCGAAAAAAGTTACAATTATTAATTAGTCCCGGCTCAAACCGGCTCATTTCTAGGCTCAAATTGGCTCTTCAATATTAATTGAAGAGCAAATTTGAGCCTAGAAATGTACCAAAATTAAAAAAAATAACGTCAGCAACAGTTCCAATTTCAAAATTTAGCTATCGTCTCGTTCTGGAAAACCTGATGGTAAATTTTATTTTGCACATATTTAAGGCTTTACCATTATACTTACGTCAAACATGGTGTTAATATTTTTGTCTACTCAGAAGGTTTTGAAGAATACATTCGTATTCTCTAATATATACCTCATTTCTAAAATGTCGATGCCTATTTTATTGCTCAAAAATAATGTATATTGTTAAATTTAAGTCAAATGAGTGCATTGGTATTAAAATTATTATTTTAAAAGCCTTCTGGAACACACAATTTTGATTTCTATGTTGCGTAGCAAATTTTTTTTTAATATGTTTTAAGATAGTCTTTTTGTCACTAAATGGTGCCAGTTACAGTTTAAAAGTCCAATTAATACTTACTCCCTACCCCGCCTAACAAAACTCCGTAAAATGACTGGGCTAACCGTAAAATCTAAAATTCTATTGAATTACCAACTCACATCCCAAATTACTGGGCAAATTGCGAATGTACAATCAGAACTGTTTGGATAACTTCCAAATAGGGGGCCTAGTGAGACCCACATACTAAGCCACCTACAAAGAAACTATCGCTCTTAGTTTAAGAGCGATTTGCCCATGATTTGTGGGACCTGGTATAGGGAGCGTGTTGCAGTGCATTCCTTGTAAACCAGCATTGTCTTTAATTGCAATACATTGCTAGATGTTATTAGGAGATACAGTTGAAGTGTATATTACAATGCATCCATCAAACAGTGTCGACACTAAACTTACTGAAGGAATTAGGTCACTGATTGAAATTGGATGCATTTACGTGACTGGCGTTTTCAGGTATATTCTGAAGTGTCCTTCATAGGCAACTGTTTATGGAATTATCCGAATGATACAAAAAATCTCTAAAATTTCTCTTAAAAAGTATCTCTCGGCTTTAGGTAATGGCGATTCTGAATCTGGAGTGCAATTCACCAAGCGTCACATCGCTGTCAAAAACAACGACTAGCTTGCAAATGTAATACCCTTCTTGCATCCTTCAGATCGTCGAAGTTTTTATTTGAGTTTGACACATGACATAACCATAGTGAATACCGAATTGTCAGCTCGCCAATGTGTCAACGAAGGCTGTGACGATGTTTGCGCTTAGTGAATTGCATTGCTAATGGTATGTGTTTGCATTGAAATTTTATATAATGCACCCTGTTATTAATTTCAAGAGAGCAAGCCGTGGCTTTGTTACCCTACGACCTTTGTGCTCGCCCATATATTTAGGCTTAAGGCTTTTTCATTTTGTTCTCGCGTGTATGTAGATTTCCTCACGATATTGATGTTTTCCTTCACCGCCGAGCTAATGAAAATGACTAATACAACCGTACATAAATTCCGTAAAACTTGGTGGTAGTGGTACAGAGGCCAGGAATCGAAATTCCGCAGCGCCGCAGCGCCGCACCGCCGCGCGCCGCGCCGCCACCTCGCTGTTGAGTAGCAAGCTCTCTTCCTTATATCGCTCTACTTATGAAAAATTGTATGTTAATGGTAATAAAATAAATAAGTAGGATAAAAATACAATTATTAGGGAACTTCACAGCAGACTCCATACGACATCACTGTACAAATTTTGGCTTGAACTGGCTGCTTGACTGTTGGTAGATGACATCCAATCACATTTCATTATGAGTCTCCATTTTTTTTTTAATTTTTTTAAATTTTTGTAAATTTAAATCTAATGGATATTTGCGATTTACTTTTTGTGATATGTACAGGCTTGCGTTGCACATATGTAATAAATTGTATATTATTTTGTACCTGATAATGTTGAATTTAAAATCAAAATTGTGAAAATGTAAAATGTGGAATGCTAAAATGTAAATGTAAATATAAATGTAATGTAATACGGAACCTGGTTCTGAAATAAAGATATATTATTATTATTATTATTAAAACCACATTTTAAGCAATATTTATCTACTTTCGACGCTGTCAATACCATTTGAATAGTGTGTTGTTGCTATGTTTTGAGTTTACGTAATCGTAACGCCTTGCCTTGTAGAATTGGTTACATCTTCTCAGCGAAATGTTACATTATTTATTACTAGGGAATTACAAAAGTAAGTTATAGTCCGCAGTACCCCACTGCAGGGCTACGATCACTGCAAAATGCTCTGAAGTTTTTTAGTAATTTAGCGGACTGTATTGAGTCTACAGTTTATTAAAAGTGGCGATGAGTTCACTACATGTCACACTGGATAGAGTTTTGGTACTGCTAGTCATCATCAGCCTTTATACGTGCCACTGCAGGTTACAGGCCTACCATCAGGGACGTAAGTCCACCACGCGTACCCAATGCGGATTGGTAGACTTCACATACACATCGGAATTTCTTCGTTAGCTTATGCAGGTTTCCTGACGATATTATCCTTCACAGTTTTAGAGCAGCATACAGGGTGGAAGTGACAGCCTAGCAAATACTGTGAACTCAGACCATCAAATTGAACAACTTTCACTATGGAGCCTACCTCAGGAGACGCGAAAAAAAATCTGCTGTCCCATTGAAAGTGAAATTTATATTTGGTGATGTGTTATATTTTTGGGTGTAACAGTGTTACTGGATTAGAATGGATCACCCTATTTCTTCCCATGTGTGTCATGTCATACGAGGCAACTAAGCGATAAGGTTGCGCAGTGTTTTTAGTAGGCGATTGGCTAGCTATCGATTACCACGTTCACTTTCTTACATCCCGAAACTACGGTTCCTTTTTTGATCTTTTTTATTTCTCGAGGCACGAGAATTCTCGTTTAGGATTTCAAGAGATTTCTCGAGTGGTGGAAAATTTTTATACAACACGAGCGTTAACCCGCGACTTCGTCCGCACAAATTATATACCAGATTTTAAGTCAGATCAAAAGCTACCAAACAAAAAAAGTTTCATCAAAATCGGTTCAGTAGTTTTTGCGTGATACTCGTTCAAACAAACAAACACCCAAACAAACAGATAGACAAAAAATCCAAAAATTGGTGAAATGGAATCAGGGACACCTAAAAACCATATCGTAACTTTTTTTTTGTTAATATCTTCAATGTACAGACAAACTTCCTGTTACAGTTTTATAATAGTATAGATAGATGAATTTTCAGGATGAAATTTCACAATGAAATTTGCCAGCTACCGGGCAAATGAGATCAATGCGGATGCACAAATTAAAGATAGGTGACGTAGAGGTAAGTATTACAAAAATGCCATGCTATTTTGCCCAAAGGGTAAGTTTGGCCATTCAGAGGGACAATGCGGCCAGCCTCCTAGGTACCTGAGGCAGAGGCCTCAGGTGGGCGCTTTGGAGGACATCTTTTATATGTAATATGTGTTTTAGTTTATTATGGTTATTTTTTGTCTGGTGTTCTGTATTTTGTATGTGTTTTTGTGAATAAAATAAATAGTATTACAAAACAGTGTTTTTAAACTTAGTTGTTCTTTCTGACGAATAAAATCAATTAATTCAAAGCATTGAACAAATATAGGTCAGTTAATACATTGAAAGTAATGAAATGAAACATCATTAATTTACTTAGATATAACAATTATAAAAGTTGTTTTTAAATTCAGAAATGATCGGTCTGATTAGATGAAATTTTCTATTTAGATATGTAATTTTTTTCTTAAGAAGTTATTCTTTTATAAATTTCATCCCTATAAAAATCAGTTTTCACCAGATTTTGTTGACGTTTTTTTTTGTGAGTGAAAACGGCTTTTCTCAGGGATGAAACCTATTTAGATTTAAAAAAAAAAATGTTTATTAGTTCTCAATATTTTTACATAATTTGAGTTGAGATCCACCCTTCGAGCATGATAAATGCTTGTATTGGGAGGAACTCGCAACTTCCACGGTTACAAATCATTTAGGTATATTGAGACAAGCCAAATAGGTAATAATTTAAAATAAAGTAGGTAAGTAAGTATGCATGCATATTTTATGAATTAAAGTAATTAAGACTAGACCAAGGATTAACTCGAAAGTCGCCGAAAAAGTTCGATTGCCAGGGTATCAGAAATACGAGCAAAGTTATTATTTTGTACCTATTATAATATTTTTATCTTAGGCATAAATCAAGAGAAGTTAAACAGTTTGGGAATACAACAAGTTTTTATTTCTCGTCTGCAACGTCTATATTTATTATTTTTCATACAACCAAAGAGTTTTCATTACATCTAAGAAATACAGAACTGGCAGCTATATGTGAGAAAAAAAATTACGTTAAGCCAGTTACTTTAATTAAAAAGAAAAAGTTTTCTTCCTTTTTAGTTTTTATGGCTTTTGAAATTTTTCTTTAAAGACATCTTGCCAGTACATATCAACAAATTTTATAATCTTTAAACAGTTTTTATTCCATAATTCCAATAATGTCCCTTTGGTGCCTATTTTCCGAACTGAATTAAAATAAAAAACATCGATAGTTTTCCCGGCAATTTTCCTGGATATCTGGTGTATAACGTAGTGAATTACATTCTCTTTGATCTGGTGTATATGGTAAATTATATTTGTTTTAAAAAATATAATTTTTCGTAGAATTATCAGTCTGACTATTGAAAAATTAAATCTAGATACAACCCCACTTCTATACAGTTGTAGTACATAACATAGTATTATGTTGACGGTTTGTTAAGTAGATGATCAGACCATCAAACAAAACGACTTTATCTATGGGACCATGGTGGAAACCGCGAAAAAATCTGCTTTCCCATACATTTTGGACGCGTAGAATTGCAGTTTTATATGGAACACCTGATTTTTCGCGATTCGACTGTGGTACATAGAGAAAGTTGTTCAGTTTGATGGTCTCATCATCTTGATAAGTCTACCCTAGTTGGGTGTAAATGCGTTACATATTCTAGGAGTTGCTTCAGACCCATAAAATTAATATTAATAGTATATTAAGTTTATGTTCAGACCATTAAACTGAACAACTTTCAGTATGGAACCAACATCGAAATCGCGAAAAATTATGGTTGTTCCGTAGAAAATATTAATGGCCATTCAATCCGAAATATATGAAATAGCCGATTTTATTTCGCGATTTCTTTATTGGTCCCGTAGTAAAAGTTGTTCAGTTTGATGGTCTGAACCACTTCCCAAAGTAAGTAAGCATTTCAGTTTACATACTGTATTAAAAAAGGAGGAAAAAGAACACACTTTTATTTATATCACTTCACCATAGTCGTACCAATCTTAACCACCAAATCCCCAGCCTCAGCAAGCAGTATCCTTGGAAGTTAAAAAACTGCAAGAACAACGAACGTGCGCCGAGTATAGCTGAGTATATAAGCGAGGTGCGCAGGAGTCTACCATCAGTCATCCAGTGCTCGTGCAGTGATCACTTACATACAGACAACATGAAGTTCTTGGTAAGGACCGTGCTTTGTTACAAGTGTTCAGTGTGTAAACTATACTTCAATAGGACTGCCTTGAGATGTAAATATACATAGATACATAAACTGACGCCCATAAATACCTTTGGTGTTATAGCTACTACCAACTTTTAGGCAAATGGTCACGACTATATTCCGAAGGGAGTGGTCAGAGTTATTCTAAATACTATTATTATTATTACAAATACATAGAACCACATCCTTGAGTGTTCTATCTAGTGAGTGTCGTACGAGGTGATTAAGCGATATGTTTTTTTATATAATATGTATTCCTAACTTATGACAACTTTAATTAAATTCCGAGAACCTTCAATATCTAGGCTAAAAGTGATGCAGCAACGCTGCTCGTGAAATGTGGATATTATAAGTATGGGATTCATAAACATAATTTTATTAAGCATCCTTGTTACTAGTCCAGGTTAGAACCCTGACTCCCACAAAATTTATGTTCAGGAGTTAGTACTTTTTATGCTATTTTTCGACAAATATTAGCGTAGATATATATATGCTATGCTTATGCTTTTTTTAAATATCTTTTAAGGACGAGGTTCCTCTTTCGATATTGGATATCAATCATCTAAAATTGCCTTCTGATTACCGTTTGAATTACCAATTTGATACATCCTGAACCATTTCAAGCGGAGCATTTCATCATTACCAGCTAATAAGCATGTTTCCTCTCATTTTCCTCTTTCTTTATTGCCTTCGAACTGTGCGAGGGCAAAAATTGTAATAACAACTCGTTTATCAATATAATTTGCAATAAGCAAGCAAATTATTTCACTTTACTGTATTAAATAAACACAAACAGTTTCTAGCTTTGGCACCATTAGATTGTTGTTTACATTTTTAGACTTACCCGTTGGAATACAATATAAGTTATATGAGGTATTTAACAAATTAATATGAATCCAGATAGCCGTTAAGAATAGATAAGTGTAATTTTTTGGTTTCTCGGATTATCTAGTCACATTTAAAATACTTACCAGAATCTAGCCCAGACTTGTAGGTATTATTATAATGACTAGACCAAATATACATCCCTAATTTAATTAACAACAAAATTTTAAGGATTTATTCCGATACTGAAACTAAAATCTAAATCCCTTTCAAGGAACATGGGTCGAAAAACAAGAAAAATTTGTAAAACTTCCACACAAAAGTTCGGATCAGCCGATCGATTTTCTATGAATTTCTCGTTTTTCAAGAAAAATTGTTAAGTATCATTATATGAATGCAACCTTATAATTTTTTTTGCTACCTAGTTGTAAAATAGAGGTTAGATTGACTTGGGTAAAAATAATATTTATTCATAGAAATATTTGCCCCATGAGGGACTAAAGCCTATGAACATCGGTTCACTACCAAATGAGCAATCAATCGGGCCTCATTTCATTACATTACAAAACAAATACCCATCGGACCAAATCCCATCAAATCACTAGGATGTAGGTATCTAATTAGTACCGTGCGTACGTCCATTTCACAAGCAATCAGCTGGCATAATGACACGTCCACTCTCGGGCGGTTGGAGGAAGTCCCACGTTGCGCCAGTCGTCGTGCCTCTTGGTCCATGACTCGGACAATATCTTTGGTTTCTTGACATACTAACTGACATTGTGACTGTCATTGCTTTTTGGCATACCGACGCACAAATTAGTAAAACACTTTTGATCATTTTTGTTTATGTAGAAGAAAAGTGTGGCGCGTATTCTAGGCCGGCAGCTGTTTTGTGCAAAGGATCAGTCTAGCGATCCAAAGAGCCAACTCTGCTAGCCTCCTAGGCACTCTGCCCCGAGCACAGGTTATTTAATAGTTACTCCTCCCCGAGTAGCATATTTTTTACCTATGAGTAGGCTAGGTGTTTTTTGTTTTTTTTTCTATCCGTTATTTAATTATTGTTTAATGATGATAATGATGGTAATTGATGTACATATTTTTTAATAAATATTTTTTTTTTTCAATGGGGGAAGGAATAAAAAAAAGAAAAGGGTCGATAACTATTATTTGGAAGTTTTTAGTTGCACGTAAATATGCACTCTATTTTGTTGTTTATTCCTTACGTCTAACACTGCATTTCTGCACATGTCATGTACGAGTAGTTTATGAGAGTACCTTCCAGACCAAAGGGATAATTTATGACAAATAGACATTTGAGAAAAGATATGATGTTTTTTGCGATTTCAATGTTAGTCACATATTGAAAGCTGTTTAGTTTCATCATCTGAAGCACTCCTATAAAAGTATGTAATGCATTTAATTAACACCCTGTATAATAAACACACTGCTACTCTAGTTATAAAGTAAATACTGCATCGTGACCGTGAAGACGGTTAGCAAGTCGGTCGACTCATCAGGGTTGCCAAACTTCTGTGATATCGCTAATTTTTGCTTTAATTAGCATTCTCCTTTTAACTGTTACACTTACGCACTACTTTATTTTAATTCCTAATTACTTTAGTTGATTTTGAAATTCGTAGTAAAAATCCTTGCTGAGTCATGGTTCAACTAATTGGACTAAAAATAGTAGTTGGACCTCTACCCCTTGTCCGTGCCCATGGTCCGACAAGTTGGACAGGGTAGGTTTGAATCTGGTTGGTCGGGGTCTATAGGTTCTATTTTTACTGAATATTTACTCGTAAATGAAATATATCGTTGTCTAGTCGTTATAATACAAGTCCAGGTTTGATTTTTATGGTACTTTAATTTATATAGATAATTTCTGTGACCTGTCTAAGATATTTATTTATTAACATCTAATCTTTATTTTTTTTTATTTATAATGGGTTTGCGCTTGGCTTCATCTCACCTGATGGGAAGTGTAGATGAAGCCGAGGATGTAGCGCGCTCACCCAGAAAAAACCTATTAATTCTTCTTTTAAAAATATCCTATTGTGAATCTCGCAGGTAGTAGCAGCCCTGACCATCGCGGCGGTATGCGCTGAGGACGCGAAGAAGACCGAGAAGCGAGGCCTCTCAGGCCTTGGGTATGGCGGAGGCCTCGGCTACGGGGGCCACGGCTACGAAGGCGCTGGCTACAGCGGGGGCCTCGGCTACGGCGGCTACGGAGGTGGTGGCTACGGAGGTGGCTACGGAGGTTACGGGGGATTGGGAGGTTATGGGGGATATGGTAAGTAACTCACTAACTCTTTTGTTTGGACTCCTAGTCAGACCCGAGTGGAAAATCTGTGCAATAACAGTTCTTTATGTATTGTGTCTGGAATACAGGGTCCTTCCTAATGTGGTGATAGTTTTTTAAGGGAATGATGAGACCATTAAACTGGATAGCTTTTTATATGGGACCAAGACTGAAATCGCGAAAAAAATCAACTCTTCCATATAAAACTGCAATCCTACTCGACGCAAATGTCTATGGGACAGCAGATGTTTTTTCGCGATTTTGATGTTGGTCCCATAGAGAAAGCTGTTCGGTTTGATGGTCTGATCAACTCGTGAATAAACCGTCAGCATATTTAGTTGGACCCTGTATAAGGCCTTTATGGGGTTATATCCCGAACTAGATCTAAATGCGCTGATCTCTTTATTAGCTTGATTCTAAATCCTAGGTCTTATGGTTAAGAGCATTTGCTCTCGACACGGAGGTCGTAGGTTCGATTCCCACGCGGGACACCTAGTGATATGTCACTTTGTGCGTTTTTCCCCAGTTGGTTAGGACATTGCAGGCTGAATCACCTAATTGTCTGCAAAGAAGAATGATACCGTGCTTCGGAGGGCACGTTAAGCCGTTGGTCCCGGCTACTACTATCTCTGGTGGTAGTAGTCGTTACATAAAAACCACGTCAGAGGCCGTAAGGCAGTCTGAAAAACTCTGACACCAGGGCTTTGCCCACACGATAAGAAGAAGAAGTAAAGTAATTATTGTTATTCTTATTCTTTGATCATTTTATCGACATTCAAAATTACGGTAATTTTTTTTACCATGGCAACTGGCAATGCCCGAAATCTCCCCTGCGTGACAGGTAGTGAGCTCGTCGTTAATTTTAATCAACCTTTTTAGAATTTGGCACCCAAAGCTACCATTCAAAATAGGTATTTATATTTATTGAAGGGAAAGATAGTACTTACTTGTAGTTAATAGTAATATCACAGAGTACTATCAACAGAAAAATCTCTATTTTCTTCCGTCTTTCCAACTAACTCATTTCTATATCCTAGTAACAAATCCGATCAGAACATTTCCCATTACGTAACATGTGAAATATCTGAAGAAAAGTACCCAATTACCAAAATAATAGGTTCTATTGTAAACCGAATAATAGGTATTGTGTTTGAAGAGATAATATTATCATCGGGAAGGAAAATGTATAGAAAACATGCAGTTTATGAATTCGGAGCCATTTCGGCAGCGATCAGTTGTGATGGATCGAATACGGAGTCAGCTGGTTTAGATGTGCTGCGAAGGGACTATAGCATAATGTAATAAAAACTACCGGTGGGTCGGTACCGCACGCCGGCAAGTCTGTACCGGGACTAGGCCTATGACAGCTTTAGTTCCGATAGGTCCGTTGTGGCGCTGCAGTCACATTACCCTTATAAAACGCCATCATAGGACGCCATATTGAACTTAAAGCAGCAACAGCGTCATGCCGTGGAGTTGCTTTAGAAGCTTATGTCTTGTTTATTCTTGTGAGTCCTGTTCTTCTCCGGTGTATGACATAATAATATCGTTAATTAGTTGGTTCCTTGGCTAAATATCCCTATTTTTGCATTATGGAATCACTGTATACTTACCTATAACTACAGGTTCTATCTTCTTATCGTGTGGGCAGTGCCCTGATGTCAGAGTTTTTTCAAACCGCCTTACGGCCTCTGACATGGTTGACATGACATGACATGTAACGACTACAGACAAGTTCTATATAAATTAGCTTAATCACAGCAGCGCCACAACGGACCTGTTGGAACTAAGTGCATATTTCTATCGCGTCTGTAGCTCGCAACATATCAGTAATCTGTGGTCGGGACGCGCATTCTCGGTCCACGCACTCCGCACTCAATTGACCTGTCGCGACCACTGAGCTTCGCGACTAGTAGTTTTTATTACACTATGACTATATGGGTTGGATTTGTTATTTATTACCCGCGATTTTTTAGGACGGAGCTTCTTCGAAGTCGAAAAAAATACCAGATGACTTTTATACTATACGAGCGTTAACCCGCGACTTCGTCCGCACAAATTATATACCAGATTTTAAGTCAGATCATAAGCTATCAAACAAAAAAAGTTTCATCAAAATCGGTTCAGTAGTTTTCGCGTGATACTCGTTCGAACAAACAAACACACAAACAAACAGACAGACAAAAAATCAAAAAATTGGTGAAATGGAATCAGGGATACCGAAAAACCATATCGTAACTTTTTTTTTGTTAATATCTTCAATGTACAGACAAACTTCCTGTTACAGTTTTATAATAGTATAGATAAGGTCTAGCAAAATTAGGTGAAACTATTTTAAGGGGATGATCAGACCATCAAACTGAACAACTTTCTCTATGGGACCAATATTGAAATCGCGAAAAAAAAATCTGCTGTCCCATACATTTAGGTTGAGTAGGTTTGTATGGAACAGCTAATTTCTTTTTCGTGATTTCAATGTTGGTCCCATAGAGAAAGTTGTTCAGTTTGATGGTCTGATCATCCCCTTAAAATTGTTTCACCTAATTTTGTTAGACCTTATATAAAATTTTAGTAAGCTTTTGTCCAAATCGACATGTTGTATGCTAGGTCCTGAAATCATAAAAATTAAAGAAATATTTAGTAGTTACAACTACGTTTCTGTCTACCTCGAAAAGAAATACGGTCTTGATTTAATGTAAGTATAAAGCCTTACAAAGCCCACTTTAACAACTTTGCTATGAAAATTCACTTGAAATCCGAATCGGAGCCAATATCGGAGAGCATTAAAAATGCATTCAAATTGTGAATGCATTCAGAAGTAAATCAAACTCCATTAATACATTGTGAGGTCTACAATGAAGGAGGGACTAGTTAGATGCCGTATCGATAGCTCGTAGAACTTGCGCTTGAGTCCCTCCCCTCCCACAGGGCACCTCGCACCCCTAGGGTACACGAGTGAAGGTGGGATTGCTTTGATAGCTACACTTTCAAAATAGAGAGATTAAATCAGGCAATGTGTGCTGAAATCGGATGAATAATTGGTAGGTAAATGCACCTTTATGTTTGATTGTAAATGTAGGAACCTAACTGCAAAAGTTAGATAATGCACTTATTACCTAGAGAAAGAGATACTTATTCAATTCGCAGTGCATAAACATCATCATCATCAGCCTATATACGTCCCACTGCAGGGACCTGCCTACCCACTAGGGGTTTATGAGCGTCAGTCCATAACGCGTTCCAAATTTCACTAGCAATATGCCCAAAATCTGTCCACTGCGAGCCAGGCCTGGATTTGTCAATAGGCCGTGTAGGCCGCGGCCTAAGGGCGGCAGCGTCCTGGGGGCGGCAGATTTCAGAGGACGCTCACTCGATTTCAGAGGATAAAAGTCAAATAAATTCACTGGTTTTTTCATGCGTTAAATCCCTATAGAAACTCATTCCTATCGAAAATTATCAATCCTCGGTACCGTTTTTGAGGAATCAATCTCTGTATAATGTTTAAATCCTAACATGGATATAGCTCTCCGCATCGCACTTTCCACTCCGGCTACAAATCGTTCTGAGTAAAGGTGTTTTTCCTGTTTAAACGCGTGAAAAATTATAAACTCTCGAAAAAAAAATGAATTCTGTGATGATGATGATGTTGTAAATGATTTTGCTATTAAAAAGTCCCGTAAAAATTGTATTTCTTGTTTCTTGTTTACGCTCTTTCGACTAATTCATTCGTTTATTTAACTTTAGTGCCTTCCTTACTACAAATGGAAAATTATTATTTTAGAAAGGTACATACATGGGGCCGCGAAAATAAAGTGACCTACACTCATAAAAAATATAAATCCGGCACTGGTGCGAGCCCGAAGCCATTTAAAGCATCTAAAGCTCTCGTGCCTTGCTCAGTTGCATTTCAACAACGACGTTCCACAATAGCGTTGCTGGATTTATGGTTAGTAATGAACTATCTAACACTCCTCCTTAAACGTGTTATCAGTATAATATATTACTTCGAAGTAGAAGTGAGCTTGTCTATCCAAATTCAACCCCGTACCGTGTAAATAGTTACACACGGCTATGTTACAATGTTATATTACATTCCAAGATTTCAAATTCTTATGCATTCATGATGAAACTTCTAAACTTATGCAAGAATAAGAATTCTGTTTGGTATAAGAAAAAAAAAGATGGGTTTATGTTCATAACACCAAATGTTCACGACTACAATTCCTGGGAGTAGTCAGAGGCTCTTCAGAATTCGCAAATCTTTACCACTGTGACCGGATGGTAGTGGCTCTATGACCACTTTCAATGAACAGTGGACACAATTTATACACGCCTCTAAATTGATGTGGTAAAAGAAAACATCCTGAGGTAACCTACATTGTTTCCTCACAGCAAAAACCATGTACAACGGAAGATTGTACTTCGGTGAGTGTGCCCAAGAGCTACATGAGCTCATCCCGCTTTCCCCTTTCTACTATCGGACTTCCAGACGCACCGCGGCATATCACCCCTTTTTGGTTGACATCCCACATATCCGCACCAAGCGCCTTTACGATTCTTATATAATGCGCACAGCCAAGGAGTGGAATGCCCTGCCTGCGTCAGTATTTCCGAGCGCTTGCAACCGAATTCCTTTAAAGTACGAGTGAATAGGCTTCTTCTGGGTAAGCTCTCTACATTTTTGACCCCATCTTCGTCCTGAGGACTGGATTAAGGTCAAGAGCAAACCCATCCGTAATAAAAAAAAAATGTTACAAAATCAGCTTTGGGATGTCATTTTGCGTGTGTAATATTACATCTTGGGATGTAATGTACCGCTCCGTATGTGACGGTCTTAACCATAGAGATCTAGAGAGATACCAACCAACGCGCCGAGTATGAAACCGAGTGTCGCATTACCACCAGTACCACGCGATAGAAAGTATTTTGTTAGCCTGAATGTGCTCATTATCCATTGTGGTATCAGAACTCAACGTTCGAATAATCTTTAGTACTACGCAAGCATTGTAAACTATTTACACATAATATCTCGACTGGCTTTCAGCCTCATAATATATTGAATCCTTACTGTCGCTAGCAATGTGTTCCGTTTTTGCGCATATTGCTGCGACACTGGCCCCGCCCCCTTTTCACGTCTCCCTTTAGTTTTTATTATCTGTGGTCTTAACCCTCTGATCGCTTCACTGCTTCGTACAACTTTAAATAAGCCTAAAGCAGGGGCGGCAGAGCGGCGCATGACTCGCTTCCAGTCCAACTACTTAGTTTACATTACAAATGTTGATTCCCTTTCTGGAATATAAAATTATTTAGACCGTACATTTGCGAGGTTTCCTGAGTGGCCTGCAAAGGATACAGGAATGTTTAAGTATTCAGCAGGGGTGAGGCACGAAATTTCATTTTCGTTGCTTAATTTTAGAAAACGTGTAATCTACGAAACAGGGTTCGTTTGTCCGAATGTATTAGCTGAAACAACAATCACAAATCTAATAATTATCTAGCCGTGAGGATGGACCACAGATCACAAAAACTAAAGGGAGATGTGAAAAGGGGGCGGGGCCAGTGTCGCAGCAATATGCGCAAAAACGGAACACATTGCTCGCGACAGTAATGATTCAATATATTATGAGGCTGAAAGCCAGTCGAGATATTATGTGTAAATAGTTTACAATGCTTGCGTAGTATTAAAGATTATTCGAACGTTGAGTTCTGATACCGCAATGGATAATGAGCACATTCAAGTTAACAAATACTTTCTATCGCGTGGTACTGATGGTAATGCGACACTGGGTTTCGTACTCAGCGCGTTGGTTGGCATCTCTCTAGATCTCTATATCCGGGCTACGGCCCGTGAGTAAGCCTTTTACAGAGATACATAATAATAATAAATCTCTTTGACATTGTCACACAAATTATCTAGTCCCATTTAAAGTACCTGGACTTGTATTATGATGACTAGACAACGATATAGAATACATATATAGATGGGATGGGATGGACATTACCTTCTTCCTACGGTCTCGTTCGAGACGCCTAAGCTGAGGGAACAAATTTCCTATAAGTTGTAATTATGTATGGATGTAGATGAGGGCTGATGAGGCGAACGAAGTATGGAAATCATATCGTGTAGCGAGCCGTAGTTTCTGCCTAATTCATGAGATAATGGCCAGGAGTGCGATTTTTGAAACTCACTCGTTGAACTCCGCAGTTGAGAATGTCAAAATTACTATGAACATCTTTTTACTGCTGATTTGACTTTCAGAAATCGTACTCCAGAAGTGCTATTTTTGAAAAGCAAATCAGCATTAGAAAGATGCATATCTCCATAGTAATATTGTCATTTTCAACTGCTCAGCTCAGCGAATGAGTTTCAAAAATCGCATTCTTGATCCTTATTTATGATTTTTGAGAGACTCACTATACTATTATGTAAGGAAAAGTATCATTAACCTTTAAACCACATACTCTACCCATCAAACTAAACAACTTTTACTATGGAAGCAAACCGATCGGAGCACAAAAGGTTGTAAGAAAAAGTTAATGACAATTTTCCTTACCTATAATGTAGGTATATTATTCCGTCCTGAAACCTTCAATGTGGTAAAAATATCGCTTTACTACAACTTCACCTAATAAAAGATAGTAAAGTAGTAGTAATAAGTCTTTGACCACCTCAAAAGAGATTACGGTCGTGAGTGTATGTATGTATTATATGTATCTAATAATGAGATCTCGGCTTTAAGTTAAAACGGTCGTAAAAGTCGTCCTCAGTAGAGTGGACGAGTAAATAAACTAGTATTAGTGTCGCGTCACACGGGGCCAGTAAGTGGGTCACTGTATGGGTTACAAGTACGCTCGCAGACATTTTTCCATTGATAAATATACTTCTTCTTCTTATCGTGTGGGCAGAGCACTGGTGTCAGAGTTTTTTCAGACCGCCTTACGGCCTCTGACGTGGTTTTTATGTAACGACTACTACCACCAGAGATAGTAGCCGGGACCAACGGCTTAACGTGCCATCCGAAGCACGGAATCATTTTTTCTTTTTAGACAATCAGGTGATTCAGCCTGCAATGTCCTAGCCAACTGGGAAAAAAACGCACAAAGTCACGTATCACTAGGTGTCCCCCGTGGGAATCGAACCCACGACCTCCGTGTCGAGAGCCAATGCTCTTAACCATTAGACCACAGAGGCAGTTATAATCTTAACTATTATAAAACTGTAACAGAAAGTTTGTCTGTACATTGAAGATATTAACAAAAAAAAAGTTACGATATGGTTTTTAGGTGCCCCTGATTCCATATCACCAATTTTTGGATTTTTTGTCTGTCTGTTTTGTGTTTGTTTGTTTGATCGAGCATCACGCAAAACCTACTAAACCGATTTTGATGAAACTTTTTTGTTTGATAGCTAATAATTTGACTTTAAATCTGGTATATAATTTGTGCGGACAAAGTCGCGGGTTAACTCTAGTGTTTCAATAAT
Organism: Agonopterix arenella; assembly: GCA_927399405.1. Classification (NCBI taxonomy): domain Eukaryota; kingdom Metazoa; phylum Arthropoda; class Insecta; order Lepidoptera; family Depressariidae; genus Agonopterix; species Agonopterix arenella. The sequence goes on along the minus strand of OV656704.1, from coordinate 15,706,880 downwards.
TCTACTATGAATGTCTCTTAGGTGTACTTGTATTTTTCCTTTTAGAGCGATCTCTCGAAGCAGGCGAAAGTCAAACACTCGTTTTATTCGTATGTAAGGAAACTTGGGGAAGTTCTGTTCTGTGGCATTATGCCAAGTGACAGGGAGAGCTTTTTGAAAGGCAAAGAGAGGTATAGGAGTATGTTTGAAATTTCAGAGTCTTAAAGTGACTGAATAAGAATTTTTGAGGTTGACGTTTTTGCTGAGAAAGTTTTATGAAGAATACCGTAGAGTTCTGATACATTTAATGTTATATTACAGTTAATTCTGAACAGATAATACTTAGAGCTGTTTCATTTTTGTACTATCAGTTGGTTTAAGATAAAAATTGTTTGAATGATGTGATGCGTAAACGTAGTTATACTTATTGTTGTTAAATAGCCTACTCCAATTGTAGTCCTATATACCTTACTATAATAATTTATATTGTTAAATCTGAGTCAAATGAGTCAATTGGTATTAATATTATTAATTTAAAATCCTTCTGGGACTCACAATTTTGATTTCTATGTTGATATTTATTCAAGTGCCAGCAGTCCGTGTGTGTGTCCCCTTACTATACAAGCAATAAGAGAACAATAAACTTAGCGGGAACTCCCCGGAGACTAATCGCTTACTAGACTCGGAGCTTGCATGTCTTGCAACGCTCATTATCTTAGCCTGGCGCTGCGGCAGAGAAGCGTAACCACCAATTTTACACTTTTTAGGGAATACTATTCGGATACATAAACTATATCAGCAAGTAACCGAAAAACACTCTTGCATTAACAAAGATACTAAAGAAAGCGAATATAGACAAAGTTTTAACGATAATTATATGATCTCCGTGCTCTGTGTTACTAATTACCATACATTCTGTCTTATGTCTCAATCACAAATTAAGCAGTAACGACTTGCCGATTCAAACATATTTCTTGTCGTATCAATAGAACAAATAGAAAAACATTCAAATAACAGATTCCTACATTTTCGTTAAACATTTTTCATTTTCTTCTCTTACGCTTATACTAGTATTTTCCGTTCTTTGAGTACATATTGCGAAATAAGAGAGATATTTTTACTTTAACACATACAGGGTGTAAGTGACAGCCTAGCAAATACTGAAACGGTGAACTAAGACCATCAAACTGAACAACTTTCACTATGGAGCCTACCTCAGGAGACGGGAAAAAAAAACAGCTGTCCCATACAAAACTGCTGTACCTACCCGACTTAAATGTATGGGAGAGCTTTTTTTTTCGCGTTTCCTGAGGTAGGCTCCATAGTGAAAGTGGTTCAGTTTGATGGTCTGAGTTCACCGTTTCAGTATTTGCCAGGCTGTCACTTACACCCTGTATATAAAAAAACTCACGACCATTAACTTTTTGGGCTGGTCAGAAACCTCTGACGGATTCCGCTGGTCGGAAAATTCTTACTTCACTAGTTCTTAAATATCGTTATTAAATAAATAGCTCTCGTTGTACGTGACTCCGGGGCCTACATCAGGACCCGTGTACTAACTAAAGATAACTGAGTCTCGTTACATTTATCGCAATTCCATTACATTTTCTTCACTGACTGACTCCTGGCACTGACTTATTTAGTATCGATACTGTTTGACTACTATACCGAGATTTTATTTAGCTGCAAGTGTTGAAAGCAAGATAAAGTTAGTTTCGAGAAATATTAATATTAATGTCATCTCATAGACAGACGTAAATAACAAACAAATTATATTTTATTTCGCGTCGTAACACGAAATAATAAAAGAACATAAATTCCTATAATTAGACCTTTTCTTCGCTTGAAACGCTGAAAATATTCATTTTAAAGGTAAAATTCTTATAATAATATTTTTGCATACTTATTATTCGGTTTAACGATCGTAGCTACTTGTTATGTTCGCATTAATGTTATAATTTATAACAACTCAAATGACGCTGAAAAACGTTTCAAAAAACCTTTTTTTTATGTTATATGTACTTATACAGACATTAACATTAGCAATTTCAACCCTAATTTTCTATGCAGGGTGATTGGTATCATTAGCTTCCTTTTAAACTAAAAGTCTACCCATCAAACTGAACAACTTCCATGCTAAACTGCAATGCCTACTCGACTCAAATGTATGCAACAGCTGTTTTTTTTTTTGCTCCAATTAGTTTGCTCCCATAGTAAAAGTTGTTCAGTTTGATTGGTAGACTCTTAGTTTAAAAGGATGCTAATGATATCAAAGATGCCAGTGTAAATATGCGTATGCTTTCCGTCTTCTAATTTTTCTATTGAGTCGATGGCATATTTGACTTGGCATCGTGGTGAAGAGATTAGGTATAGGTCTCGCAAATTGTCCGGATTGCACTGGATCCGGATCTGGACTTATCGGGGATTCAGTACGTCACTCTGGGGTCACTTTCGCATATTAAGTATGCATACACAAAAATGTACTAAAGTAAGAAAATAGTTTTTAGACTTACACTAGTCTGCCATTCCCGCACTGCAACTGTAACCACCAACTAAAGATAATAAAGCTCTTAATAGCGTGCACTATTCCTACTGTTCCTTACACCCAAGAAGACCTTTGACATAACTTCTATTTCTTTGACACAAGTTCGCAATTAGATTGATTCGCGGGACATCTTGAGTACTTGTATATAACACTGGCACGCTTGTAGAAAAGTGTTTTTAATTAAATATACGTCGTTTTGTTTTAAGTGATCGTTTTAAAGATCGTGTCGGCCATTTGTTAGGGTAGGAAATAAAATATGCTTTGAAGCATTGAATTATGTACTTTATTATTTAACCACTTAGAGTCATTTTAAACTTAGCATCTGCTCGGTAATCTCATTTAGTGTAGTATAACAATGAATCAGCAATTAATCAACTTAATCATCACCTTATTATACAGGGTGTTACAAAAATACAAATAAACATTTAAGGGGGTTTAAGACCATCAAACTGACCAACTTTCACTATGGGACCAATATCAATATCGCGAAAATAAAATCTGATGTTCCATCATCATCATCATCATATCAGCCGATAGACGTCCACTGCTGGACATAGGCCTCCCCCCAAAATGAGGAGATTTGCCATAATCGCCATGATGCGAAGCGTTTGCGATGTTCCATACTGAACTACAGATCTACTCGAGCTAAATGTATGTAAACTGGGGAAAAAACCACAAAGTGACATATCACTAGGTGTCCCCCGTGGGAATCGAACCCACGACCTCCATGTCAAGGGCACAATACTTTTAACTATTAGATAGACCATGGAGGCAGTTATATGCTAGATATATAAGGTCTAACTAAATTAGGTGAAACTATTTTAAGGGTATGCTCAGACCACCAAACTGAACAACTTTCTCTATGGGACCAATATCGAAATCGCGAAAAAAAAATTTATGTTCCATACAAAACTGCAAACACAACATGACTCAAATGTATGGGGCAGCAGATTTTTTTTTCGAGATTTCGATATTGGTCCCATAGAGGAAGTTGTTCAGTTTGATGGTCTGATCACCGCCTTAAAATAGTTTCACCTAATTTTGTTAGACCTTATATAAGGTCTAACAAAACTAGCTGAAACTATTTTAAGAGGAGTATCAGACCATCAAACTGAACAACTTTCTCTATGGGACCAATATCGAAGTCGCGAAAAAAAAATCAGCTGTTCCATACAAACGTACTCGACCTAAATGTATGGGACAGCAAATTTTTTTTTCGCGATTTCGATATTGGTCCCATACAGAAAGTTGTTCAGTTTGATGGTCTGATCATCCCCTTAAAATAGTTTCACCTTATTTTGTTAGACCTTATATTTGTAGATACAATATATATATAACTATAGCAAAAACTATAATTGATCCTAGTAGGCATATTGAATCTAGCAAAAAAGTTTTTATTTATATTTAAATAATAATAACAAAAAAACAGAATTGCTACCACACCAGTTGCTTATTCACGCGGGTAATGGATACAAAAACAACGTTATTACGTTTTTTGTTGCGACCTTTACTTTGAACCTTCGATTTGAGATTCGATTCGTATTGTCTTGGATTTAAAAAAAAACGTTGTTAAAAAGTTACCTACTACAAACCTTTCCCCTTGAGTTTTTCCACATAAATGGTTCTTTTTATCAAGTTCAGCTGGTTGTAAGGGTTCTGTAGGACAAGGAACCCTTTTTATTTCATCCAGTTAGTCTGTATGTATGTCTTAAATGTCTCTGCGATTTTTCGAATTTTTGAAAATAACTAATGGCGATAACTTGTAGTTTTAATTAATTTTTGTTTTGATTCTACAGGTGTAACAAAACAACATAGAAATATTTATTGGCGTGATTAAAACCATCAAACTGAACACTAAGGAGACAATGTAGAAAATAAAAAAAAAACTGATGTTCCATAAATTTGAGTCGAGTCGATGCTGCAGTTTTGAATCAAACTGCTGATTAATTTTTATATTGAAAGTTGTTCAGTTTGGTGGTCTGATCCAGTCATTTAAATATTACTAGGCTGTCTTGTTACGCCTTGTATATGCCCAGCCCATACATCCTCCTTGAGGATAGGCCTATACACTAGTGGGCACTATATGAGAACCTAGGATACTTCGATTTTGGAGAAAATTTTCACATTTTTTGCGTTTATTTTGTGAACACCTTGGTCTGCAACCTTGAAAAATTTCGATGACCTCAAGTAACCTAAAAATAATTATTACATATCTCAAATTGATATTCAAGCAGTAATATAAAACTCTGAACACGCACAACAATAATGTCCGTCCGTTAGTATGTCAGGGGTGTCACAGTTCCCACGTTAGTTCTCGCATTATGTTCTCAAACCTCGTGACATTGTGTAGCTCATTATAATTACGTCATTGTCTCTGGTTTATCAAAATATCTAAGAAACACTATGTTACGACATTCATATAAACATTGGTTGTTTAAGGGTTATTCGTAGTACCTAGATGGCTCAAGCCTTATAGATATGGCAATTTTTTTTTTTTTTTTTTTTTTTTTTTTTTTTAAGTTTTCATTTTTACAATAGGTACAAATTGCTTTAATTTTCGCCAAACTGCAGAACAGTTTGTGCACGACACTAGTGCCATCTAGCGCAATACGGCCCCGTGAATCATTTGTACATAAAATTTTAGGATAAAGTTTGTTAAAAAATAAAGTAAAAACTCAATAATTGAGCAATATTGTCTGTATTAAAAATATTGTAACATCTAACATAGCTGGAATTCCCATTCTTTGTTACGAAATTCTCATACAAACTTTAACCCCCGTTTTCTCATCTTTGGGGGTCGAATTGCGAAAAATCTTTTTTTTTTTAACATCTAGATGGCAAGAAAAACATCCCTGCCAAATTTTAAGTATTAGTAGTGTTTGTAGTTTTAGATATTTGAGTTTGAGTGTTGGATGTTGAGTGTGCGGATTTGCATAGATTCAAGCAAATCTGTCTGACAGCTTCGCCGTAAAAAGTTCCAATTTCTGCCACAGCCAGCGTGCGCTGTGATCGACTCGACGGTACCCAACACCCACTTCGCACATAGCCATATCCGCTGCTCTCATAATGTTCATAAATATCTTTGTTATAAGGATTATTCGTAATAGATGGCTCTCGACTTAGAGTTATCATCACCATCCTGGAATCTATCTATACTATTATAAAACTGTAACAGCAAGTTTGTCTGTACATTGAAGATATTAACAAAAAAAAAGTTACGATATGGTTTTTAGGTGTCCCTGATTCCATTTCACCAATTTTTGGATTTTTTGTCTGTCTGTTTGTTTGTGTGTTTGTTTGTTTGTTTGTTTGAACGAGTATCACGCAAAAACTACTGAACCGATTTTGATGAAACTTTTTTTGTTTGATCGCTTATGATCTGACTTAAAATCTGGTATATAATTTGTGCGGACGAAGTCGCGGGTTAACGCTCGTATATTATAATAATATACTTTGAGCACAGAGTACTATAATTGAGTCATTGAGTCGACTACCACATTTCAGTGTCGAGATTAAAGGTGAAAACAAACTGGGCTTATGTGATGCCCCGCCACGTTATAAAAACAACTATAATTCAGCGACGTCACGTAAGATGAATGTGTTTCTAAATAATGATTTTTCATATAATTACTATGAAAACTGATGTCTTCTGATGGACGTGGCATCACGTACGTAAGCCCAGTTTGTTTGCACCTTTATAGTGGCGACGGGCTCACTACCTGTCGCTCTAGATATAGTTCGGGCAGTTAGTCAAATATGGATAAATATTCTGATTGACTTCCTCCTCAGGAAATATGAATGCTTTCAAAATTGATTTATTATATCATAATTTAAACAACAGCATTCTGAAATGCATTGCTGCCAGATTTTAATATATCCCATACAAAAGCACTGAATGGAACTCATATTATATATAATATTATTATATTATAACACTTTATTGTACACACGGACATAATAATACACAAAGTTGAGAAAACATGTACAAAGGGCGAGCTTATCTCTGAAGAGATGATTGATGATGATGTTGATGACTCATGATTGGGATAGTCAAATAAACTTTAAAACAAAATAAATGCCTAAACATACATACCGAAATAAATTATTATTTAATTTAATTTAGACAAAAGTTTTATCCTTTGTAAAACAAATGTCATATCTTTCTACAAAGAGCAATTAAATTGTATTCGTACTAAAAAGTCAGAACAATCCCTTTATGAAAATTTTAGCACATTAGTCTGTGTGAAATGTCTGAGACCTTTAAATGCCTAACTAAGCGGTCACCAACTTCTACCGAAATGTTATATTTAACATAATTCTAGCTCCACCAAGACAGGTGACAAGGGCTTTGTTAATATACAGCATAATCATTAGCACTGAGCGTGCCCTCAAGGTGTATGTAAGTCCACCACGCGAGCCCCATAAGCTGATTCTTCACATAACACGCAACAGAATTTCTTCTTCAGCGTATGCAGGTTTCCTCACGATGTTTTCCTTCACCGTTTGAGAGCCTTGTGTATTACGTACGAGTAAATAAGTTGGAAAAATTAATTAAATAAATAATATTTGTAATTATGGAAACCATACAAGAACGTCACAAACATTTTAACATCCATGACTGAAACGGGATTCCAACTCTCTGGTTTGGCAGCCTGGCGTGGTAACCATTACACCAACCGGGTCGTCATTGGTACATGGCATATAGTGTCCACTGTGAAAAATGATTTGTTAAATATAGCCAAACTTAAATGACTTCCAACCTGTTTTGTATCAAACATTTGGTTATCAACAGAAAAAAAACTTGCTATTTATAATCAAAGGTTTATGTGCTACAAGACAGTTAAGGCAGGTTCGAACCAGGACCCTGCTCATCATTGAATACGCGCCACAGACGACGCTCTCATTTATTTTTATAAATTATGCTTTATTTGGTAACATGTTGCCTTCAATCATTTTGTATTTTGTCCACAGCTGGAGCACCGGTAGCTGTTAGCAAAGTAGCCTACACCACCCACCACGGCGGATACGGCGGCCTCGGAGGCTACGGTGGCTACAGCGCCGGCGGCCTCGGCGGCTATGGTGGCTACGGAGGCTACAGCGGCCTCGGTGGCGGCTACGGAGGGCTCGGAGGTGAGTCGTATAAAATTAAACTTTATTCTGATTTGAATTATATTTTTTTTACATATTTAATTTAAGATTTTAGGACGAATCCAAAACCAATAATAATATTATGTCGGACTTTAAATTCTCATCTATATCCAAAAATTTTAGTATGACTGTTTATTGTACAGTTATAAAAAATAATACAAAATCTTTATTGTGATATGCAGGTCAATAGGATATTACATAATTATATTCACAATTTTCATATTTTTGTCGCCAGAAAACTTTTTATTCGGGTGAGGTTCCCACCATATTATTCTTTTTTTTTCTTTGCTCTTTGCAAAACCGATTTCAATTAAGAACTTGTGTTAATATTGAATATCAGAAAGAAGCGTTTCATCACCCAAGACCTTTCAATAGGCAGTAAGAAGAGTGTTTTAGTGAGAATGTAACAGGTACATTTCCCAAAGCGATGGAGCTATTGTTTCGTTTTGTTTAGAATCGAGTACAATTGTACAGATCAAACAATGAGCCAAATTGTAACGAAATCCTAATAAAAGAATTCCTTACAATAGAATAATAATTATATTAAATACAACATTAAATAAGAAAGGAAGGAATTCTTCAAGACGATTCATAAAATATTGTATTGTATATTGCTTTTAATAAAATCTTTTTATTTATGAAGTCAAAAGAATGATTAATTTGTTCGCTATGTACACTACTCACATCTAAAATTTCTCCCATCTCCTCAAGCTCTCTATAGCAAGACTTTGCCCCGCAGTAGAATCATTAATACTATTATTGACATACCATCAACACTAAAAACAAGGAATTTATTTTAAACTTTTGCTGATATTAAATCGTGCATCCCTCAGGATACGGAGGTCACGGTGGATACTACGCCGGTAGCCCGGCAGTGAGCTACGCCAACCAGGTCGCGTACAACGGCTACGGTGGCTACGGACACGGCCTCGGCGGCTACGGTGGACACGGCCTCGGCTACGGTGGCCTCGGCGGAGCCGGCGGCTACTACGGACACCACTAAATGTTTCGACAAACTACAGTTCATTCCATAGAACAAAAGAACTCTTATGCTTAACGTTATAAGGACAAAAATTGCTCGATTACGTGTGGACTGAACTTTAATTCCAAAATTGTGTTCTCTAAATACTCAGCTAAATGGACGTTACACTGCCTCGATTTGTTTCATAAATGGAATACGCAGGTATTTTATCATGTTCTTGTTTTTTTTTCGTATCGATGAACAAAATAATGTGACTGATAAAAGACTGCCGATTCGTTTTTATTTTTGCGTGATATTTTTTTTTGTACAACGAATTTTACCGATGCTGTAAATATGAAATAAAAATATTTATACATAAATTAATTTATTGGTTTCCTTTACGATATTCGTATGAGTTGTGAATGTTTCGATCGTGCCTGTAATAGGAACATTCTGTTCAAGTTGCCGAAATGGGAAGAGATAGGTGTAAATCTCAAGCCGTGAACGATTCGTCTGTGAAATATTATTCATTCGTAAGGTTCGATGGGATGGTTTACGTGCCCGCATTAAATTATAGCTTCTATTCTTTGGAGGTGTAGAAAAGAAGCTATATGCATGTCTAGTAGACATACATTCAGCTTCCTTCATCCATCATTAGGGATCTCCCATCCAAAAGCATAACACGGTTCATGACGTCTGCGGGCCTAGAAAATGACGTTTAGGTCTAGGGTGACAGCTACAATAGATCTGTCTAGGTCGCGGTTACGTATTGCTCACTGACCAAGTCCTAACATACGTATTCGTAACGAACAGGGTGATTCAGACCATCAAACTGAACAACTTTCACGACGACGGTGCCAACATGAAAAGAGCGAAAAAAATCTGTTGTTCCAGAGTACTTAAAAGTTAATAGCTACTCGACCAAAATGAATGAAACAACTGATTTTTTTCGCTATTTCTAAGTTGGTTTTTCATTTGATGATCTGAGGCCCCATAAAGTATCTAACGCGTTTAAGTTTACAGCCTGTAGGTATATCGTTGAACGAAGATGTAGTGGTTAAAGGAGAGAAGGGAATGCTTATATGATTTGGACATATCGAAAGGATGAATGAAAGTTGTCTTACGAAACAGATATGCTGACACTTTCTTAAGAGGATCATCAGACCGACACACTGAACAACTTTCTCTATGGGACCAACATCGAAATCGTAAAAAAAAAACAGGTCTTCCATACAAAACTGCACATCTACTCGGGCCAAATGTATGGGAGAGTTGATTTTTTTTTCGCGATTTCAATGCTGGTCCCATAGAGAAAGTTGTTCACTTTGATGGTCTGATCATCACCTTAAAAAAGTGTCAGCATATTAAGAAGGACCCTGTATAAGGCGTGTGTAGAAGGAAACATTGATAGAGGCAGATCAAAGAGGAAGTACCTAGACCTGATCAGGGACGTTATTACATTATTACAAAATTACAGTTTAAAAGTATCCGAAATCGACAACAATGTATGACAAGATGTATGGACCTAGAGGAAGCAAGAGAGGTGTGTGTGTCAGAACCGCCCAAAGTGGAGATCCATAGTTCCTGCCTACCCCTCTGGGAAAAAGGCATGAGTTAGTTATGTATATCCTGCTTACATGACTGCTTTTCTAAATACGCAGTCACTACAGGGTGTTAGGGTAAACAGTTGCAATACTTCAAGGGGATTGTACCCATGATACTGAACAACTTTCCTAAGGAAACCTATTGGAAATTCGAAACAAAAATCGTCTTTTCATACAAAACTTCGATCAGCTGATTGTATTTAGTATCGGAAGCCCAAAAATTTTTTTACGCATTTCCTATAGGTTTCATAGGGAAAGTTGTTCAGTATCATGGGTACAATCCCCCCTTAAAGTAGTGCAACTGTTTATCCTAACACGCTGTAGTTGAAATCATCTAAATCAAGGCTATGTCAGTTTAATAGTACGTAATGAACTATTGTCAAGGAATACTAACTGTCTATTGTAGTTCCCAGTAATAGAGTCCCGTAGTTTCTGTGCTAGAGGAATTGTGAACCGATCCCAAGGGATTCAAGACACTGCTAGTAATTTACTTTGTACACTGGACCGAGAAATAGATCTCTCTGTATGTCAATTGTTAATGAGGAGACAGAGCGCGTACTTAATATAAAATGTGTTAATGAATTAACGCAGAACTAGAAAATTGTTTGTTAAAAATCGAGAGCAGAATCGAATTATCATGGTTTCAACATAGGTAATTTTTTTCAAAATATTAAATAATTTTATTGTAAAATTTAAAATTTACTGAACCCGATGTCAACCCACCGCACGGGCACACCCACTCTACTTACTACCTAAACAAGATTATTAAAATGTGTCCATGAGTACGTTAGCGCTTTCATTCATTGATGAAATGATAACATATCATTTTTGCCTCAAAACTTAAAATGCCAATAACTTTAAATTTTAACTATCAAAATAATGAAATTATTGTTTGAATCTAATTATTTAGTTATAAATCAGTTGGGGTGTATGATGTTTTGCGCTAAATCATTAACACGTTGTATATTTCAGAAGTTTTTTTTTTATTTATTGACAAAATCAACAGCTTGACAAAGTTATTCCATTGGCTTAACTTTATTTAAAAGAAAGGGTATTGTCATAAGAATAATTAATACTCTATTATATGGTATTGTGCGTGTTTGTGTGTGTGTGCTAGTCAATACTTACTATAATAAATATATAATACTTCAAGTTTATCGTTTATCGCATAGGTTGCCCTTCCTCTTTAAAAAAAAAGCTACTACGTACTACGTACCTAACAAGTAGCTTTTTTTTTAAAGAGAAAGGGTCAAGAAAACATGTGTTATGTACCGCGAATACGTACAATTAAAATTACGGTTTTGTGCATAATTAGTACGGTATGCCTAGTGTTTGTTTGCCAAGCCATCCCCCTTTCTCTTGCGGATGTACTAAGTACGAGTCATTTATTTTTTGAGTCATTTATTTGGTTAACCCAAAACTGCCCACCGAAATATAAATTAAGAGGATATAATTCGGAGCCCGCTCCATACAAACGAAGTCTGGTTATATTTTGAATACTAGCCAATGAAAATGTTTAGACATGATCTAGAAACTGTGCTTTACAACTATCAGATTTCTGTTAAAATATACAGGGTGATACAAAAGTAAAAATAATTTTTTTAAATTTTTAAGAGGGCTTTTTAGACCATCAAACTGAACAACTTTCACTATTTGACCAACATTTCACTGTATGAGCGAATATTTGTAGTTAAGTCATCAGATTTTTTTTCGCGATTTCGATATTGTTCTAAATCACCCCCTTAAATGTTTATTTGAATTTTTTTAACATCTTGCATAGTTTCAAAGTTACCGCGGCCCAAACTTTCCCATATAATTCTTAAATTAATCCGAGCATTGAAACTATATTTTAACGGAAATCTGTCAAATGTAAAGCACATAATATATAGGTTTCTAGATCGGGTCTAAAAAAAGTCATTGATAAAGTCAATGACATTTTTTAGTTAGTTAGTATTGAAAATATAACTAGACTTCGTTTTTATGGAGCGCGCTCCGAATTATATCCCCTTAAGGTGGTTTCAGTCCATACAAATGTTTGACGCACAATACGCGTAGACGGAATTAATAAAAGTAATATTTTATATATGGAATAATAGTGTTACGAGCGACGGGTTTCGGGATTGGAGTGAAACGCTAAGTCCAATTTATTTACAGAGTTTATTGGGTTACACACTTACACACGGACCACCTCGCAGAGGTTCCCCTTTTAACAGTCCTCCTCGCAGGGGTTTCCCCTCTCACCACTTTCACTGTTCACTACGTCACGACGCGCGACACGCTATGACGTCACGACGCACGGCACTATGACGTCACGACACGCGACACACACTACACTGCACTAGACTGACACTTGTCTACTCACTGTTCCACTTTACTTTGCACTTTACTTTTCACTAGTACTTTTCTACTTTTACTTTTCTTCCTTTTTGCTTCGCACTTTTCACTGTTAAATCAATACTCACTCGCGTCCGCAAACTCGCGGCCTTATATACCCCTTAGAATTTTCTGGATGCCCGTATTTCGTTAGTCTTTTCTTTATTCCTTTGTTCCCTTCCGGATATTTCTTAATCCCGCCTTCCTTCTCGAATTTTCCTAAACACGCCCCCCTTTTATTGTTTCTTTACAAATATTTCTTCTCTCTCTTCGTTCTAGAACATTCCTATTGTTTTTGGTTCTTTTCAAATATTCCTTCTCTCTCTGTTTTCTAGAACATTTCTAAACACGCCCATTTTCTGTCTCTTTCCAAATATTCTTACTCCCTCTTACTTTTCTAGAACATTTCCAACAACAATAAAATCTAGAATTATTTTCGACGAGTCTCGAACCATCGACCCCCGGCACGGGAGTCCATGCGCCGACCGCCGAGCTACGACGCTTGTTGACAGACCGGCCGAATTTTTGAATGCCTTTCTATAGCTGCGTCATTTCACAGCATCCGTGACACTGCCCCTCCCTTAGTTCTGCTCGTCCCGAGCATCATTACTTCCGAAATAACGAGCTAACCAATCAACGTGCACTATCTTCAACGGGCTCCATGGCGATCGTCGGGTTCGACATGTGACGTCATTTATTTTGGTCTCTTCCTCATACGGCCCTTCCCAACTTGCCTGTAACTTCGGGCACTTCCTTTTCTTACGAACCGGGTTATACAGCCAAACCGGTGTTCCTTCCTCCTCCTCACGTGCAAACGGAATGCGCCTAGGTCGTTGCTTGATTGGCGCCATATCTCCTGTATTAATCGTGAGCTTCACCAGGTCTGTTCCACCAATATCTGCGCCGTTCTTAGAGAGCCAGTTCTTTGCTATCACAGTCGGTGACTTAGTCAAGTCTTTGCTGGAGTCTTCCATAACTTTCGGTACTACATCCCCCTCAACCTTACGATTCCTAGGAGGATTATCCTCATAGTGATCAACAACCTCCTCCTTCTCAATCGTCAGGTTCACATCTCCGACGTTAAGTATCGGGTTCGAAGTAGATGAAACTGATCCAACAACTTTCCTCGCCGGAATCCAACAATTTTCAGTTTTATCCTTTTCCATCACAGCACATCTCCGTGGTAATCTCACATCGTTACTCTTGGGCAAAACCACAGGTACCACGGTCTGTGATCTAGGCTGGCAAACTGTTCTTCTCACACAGTAGACCTTTCCCGATGATCCATCTTTCATCGGAACCTCCTCTGTGTTACACCGTAGCACTCCGTTCTTCATGTCTATATTGCACTGGTGACTTTGTAAGAAATCTTAGCCAATGATGCAATCGTCCACTATTTCAGCTACAATCACCTCATGTTTGAAAGAAGTTTTCCCGATCTTAATCGAAACTCCCAACTCTCCCCTAACAGGTATGCGCTGGCCAGTAGCTGTTGTTAACTGTAGGTTGGTTTGCTGCACAACTCGTTTCTGATAACTTTCCATATCGCTTATCAGTCGAGCATTGATTACCGTCCTCGAAGCTCCGGTATCCAAAGTTAATTGACAGCTTCTACCATTGACCTCTCCTTCAACTAACAGACTATTTCCGTCCGATGTTTGTTTGACTCCGATGGTTGGATTTGCAACATAACCGCCCAGCGCCCTCCAGTTTTCCTGCTGCTCATCAGTCGAGACTCCTATATCCCGACGGCCGGCACGCTTCGGGCAAGAGCTGCGAATATGCCCCAGTTCACCACACTCGTAGCACACATAACGACGGCATGTGCGCTTCGGGCAGGAGCTGCGAATATGTCCTCGTTCACCACACCCGTAGCACACATAATTGACACTTCGATTTCTCGGCGCTGATGCTCCAGTCGCCACAATCTCCCTAAGGCGAGCGGAATGAGGATCCTGACGTACGGCTTCCACTTCCAATGCATGAGCAACAGCGTCCCTGAGTGTAACATGGTGCCCAAGTCGCACTGCAGCTCGCACCTCCGGGTCCCGTATCCCATCCATAAAGGTCTGCAGGAGCATGTTATTGATGGCTGCCGGTGACGACTGGAAAGCCTTTCGCACGAGCTTTTCCACTTCCACAGACCATTGTTGCAGACTCTCGTTAACATGTTGATTACGTTCCTTCAACCGCGCCCTATACACGTGTTCAAGATGTCCATCGCCAAATCTAACCTCCAGAGCTCCGAAAAGATTGTCGAACGTCAGGTTTCCGCTAGCTCCTACGGCTTCCAATACGGTGAGAGCCTGTCCCTGGAGTGCTAATATCAACGCAGGCTCCGCCTCCTCTTTGCCCCAGCCATTAACCTTCATTGCTGTCTCAAATTGTAGCTTAAAGGCGGCCCATGACGTCAGTCCATCGTAAACCGGAGTCTTGACACCTTTTGGTTGTATGGGTGAGTCAAAAACAGCAGTGACACGACTATGAGATTTGCTCTGCTCAACTTCTCGCCGGATTTTGGCAAACTCACCCTCCACACGGTCCAGCCTCCCTTCAACCTCGCCCTTCACACGATCCAACTTCCCTTCTACGGCTTCGACTCTCTCTACTGCCTGCTGCAAGCCTTTCGTGATATCTTTATGAAGAGCCTCCTGCATAGTGCGCATTTGCTCCTCCTGCCGGCGTGACTGTTCCTCGTGGCGAAGACCCTGTTCTTTCATCATGCGTGCCTGTTCCTCCTGTCGGCGAGCCTGTCCTTCTTTTATTGCGCGAAGTTCATGTATCTGCGCCTCCTGCATCGTAGGCATTTTTTCCTCCTGCCGGCGAGCCTGCGCCTCCTGCATCGTGCGCATTTGTTCCTCCTGCCGGCGAGCCTGCTCCTCCATCATGCACTGGATTTGATAGAGGAAGTTTCCCGGGTTCTGCTCCGGAGTGCGCTGCACTTCACCTCCCTCAGGTCTTCTCTCTGGGGTGCGCTGCACCTCAGTTGCAAGGGCCGCACCTTCTTGTCGCGCTTCCGACATTGCCCGAGTGGTGACTCCCTTTAACTCCTTTGGCACCAGCGGCATCTTACTCCAATCCCACTTCTGACACCAAATGTTACAAGCGACGGGTTTCGGGATTAGAGTGAAACGCTAAGTCCAATTTATTTACAGAGTTTATTGGGTTACACACTTACACACGGACCACCTCGCAGAGGTTCCCCTTTTAACAGTCCTCCTCGCAGGGGTTTCCCCTCTCACCACTTTCACTGTTCACTACGTCACGACGCGCGACACGCTATGACGTCACGACGCACGGCACTATGACGTCACGACACGCGACACACACTACACTGCACTAGACTGACACTTGTCTACTCACTGTTCCACTTTACTTTGCACTTTACTTTTCACTAGTACTTTTCTACTTTTACTTTTCTTCCTTTTTGCTTCGCACTTTTCACTGTTAAATCAATACTCACTCGCGTCCGCAAACTCGCGGCCTTATATACCCCTTAGAATTTTCTGGATGCCCGAATTTCGTTAGTCTTTTCTTTATTCCTTTGTTCCCTTCCGGATATTTCTTAATCCCGCCTTCCTTCTCGAATTTTCCTAAACACGCCCCCCTTTTATTGTTTCTTTACAAATATTTCTTCTCTCTCTTCGTTCTAGAACATTCCTATTGTTTTTGGTTCTTTTCAAATATTCCTTCTCTCTCTGTTTTCTAGAACATTTCTAAACACGCCCATTTTCTGTCTCTTTCCAAATATTCTTACTCCCTCTTACTTTTCTAGAACATTTCCAACAACAATAAAATCTAGAATTATTTTCGACGAGTCTCGAACCCCCGGCACGGGAGTCCATGCGTCGACCGCCGAGCTACGACGCTTGTTGACAGACCGGCCGAATTTTTGAATGCCTTTCTATAGCTGCGTCATTTCACAGCATCCGTGACAATAGTTTCGAAAATCTAGTTGCCGCGTAACAAATAATATTTGCAATTCATAAAATAATTACGAAGATATAAAGCTATGAAATTTTTCATACAAAATTTGTGACGCGGCAACTAGATGTTCTAAACTATTTTTCCATATATAAAATATTAATTCCGTCTACGCGTATTGTGCGTCAAACTTTTGTATAAAATTGACCCCTCTGCAACCACCTTAATCTTTTTCGACATAGTTAATGTGATCGGGCCATTAACTGCTGAAAAACACAAATGACAGACCGCATCGACAGATGTTATTCTCGACGAATCGATTCCGTGGGTGGTCAATTTTGCTAATTTTAGAACGAAACACATAAAAATTCAATTTTGCCTTAGAAACTAAATCGTCTCAAACAACTGACTCCCACAGAGCATGTGCGAGGCGAGGCAGTTGACGAACTTATACATTAGCATACATACATTATTGACGCCATGTTAAATAAGCGCTGCGAGGAAAAATATGTTTTATTCAGACGCGAGTAGTGGCACTTAGGACTCGAGTCCTAGAGTCGCAGTATTTTGTAATTTTTAACATAACTCGAAAGTGCACCCCTATTCTTAGTTGTTCCCTTGAGAATTCAATGTCGAGTCGAGGACGTTTTAAAATAATTTGTATGATAAAAATGTCAAATACGTCTCGACTCGACTGAGGAAATCTCAAGAAAGCGACTAAGAATACAGATTTCAGTGCATTCACGTTCAGTGTCCGGTGAGTCGAACACGAAGAGTGTAGAGTCTTAGGAATTCGAGTCTTACACTCAAGGACCTAAACCTTTTCCTTAAAGAATGACAAGACTATAATTTTCAGGGGAACCTGTTGGTGGTGCCATAATTATTATACAAACTAAAGTTAAATGACAGGTTTTCTTACACTCAGTTGCAGAAACGCTCAATAAAGCTAATCCTCCATTAAATCTCTTGCTGTCTCTTCAGCAAGAGATTTAATGGAGACTTAACTATAATGAGCGTTTTTGCAACTGAGTATTAAACTAGATATTGACCACCCTTTCATTAGGTTAAATGGTAGCAACGTAATAAAATCTGACAAACCAACGCTGCAAGTACAAGAAAAATCTAGTGTTTGGCTTTGAAGGTGAGGAATAGTTAATATCTAATTTTCTTATTTTATTTTTGTTACCTAATCAGGGTTTAACCCTTGAACTCCCACGGACGCGATATTATTGAACCACCCGTACAAGAGTATTCGAAAGCGACTTGCTGTAAAATGAGGCTCGAGTGCTAAAAAAACATAATCTCAATGTTAATACCAACTAGAGCACACTAAGTCCTAGTCCTCTAATCAGGGTTATGCCTTGTGTCGAGTTGAAGCCGAGTCTTGTAATCCATTTTCCGAGTCCTAATAAATAAGACTCGTGAGTCCTTGCAACACTAGTCACCGAACCAGAATCAAGTTCGCGGGGTAATGGTACATACGCAAGTAGGTGAGGATGACGGCTGTTTCGTATGCTTTATTGAATTTGACATGCGATATCATTGTTAGTTGGTAAGAGTTGTTGGCCATTTTGATGTTTAGAAGAATGTTCCATTTGTTCGCGGTCATTTTATCCGTGTGGAATCGATGATTAAGTGTAATTCATACATCAATATATACATGCATATAGGTACTGATGCCACTATTCCACAGGGGTAGGCAGAGAATACAGCTCGCCACACACTACGATTCTGATATACTTCTCTCGCCTCATCCACTTTCATACATCTCTTCATGCAGTTCCGTCAGTTGAGGGTGCTACGCACTTGTTCTTTTCGATGAAGACCATTTATTTGGTTGTGGTAAGTTCTCCTCGGACGCCCTCTCTCTACTGTTCCACTCACATTGTATCGATAAATCTCCCTAATGAGTCTACTCTCATTCATCCTCTAATTATATTAGTCTAATTCCGGGATAATCATTACCTAATGTTGAATCAAGTTTTAATTAAAGTATTTCGACCAGTGGAAATAAAATCAATAAAATCAAAAAACAGACAAAAAACAGTTTTTCGGGTCGGAAATCCATCATCATAATTTTATAATCATCATATCAGCCATTAAACGTCGCTGCAGGACATAAGCCTCCTCCATAAATATTTTATAATAGTCATACTTAAATATAAAGGGAATTGATATCATTAGCATCTTTTTAAACTAAGAGTCTACCCATAAAACTGAACAACTTTTGCTATGGGAGTAAATCATTCGGAGCTATAAAGAATCTACTATTTCATACTACACTGCAATGCCTACTCGACTCAAATGTATGCTCCCATAGTAAAAGTTTATTTATTTATTTAAGTTGTTCAGTTTAATAAATTAATAAATCAATTTTAATAAATTATTCGGAAACCCAACAGTCAAATTACAAACGAATGGTTACACTGGAACTATGAACATAGAATAGCTTGCAAAGCTTATGCAATAATAGTTACCTATCAGAAGGTAGGCTTAAATAACAATAAATGATAAGAAGAAAGTAATGGGTAAACTCTTAGTTTAAAAGGATGCTAATGATATCATTTTCACCCTGTAGATAGCAAAATTAAAAAAAATTCAAAATTCAAAATTTTTTATTCAAAATAATATCACATAGATAGCTTTTGACGTCATTTTTTGAGTCTACCACCGCGTCGGAAGGTGTTTCGTTGAGAGAAGATGCGGCCAGAAACTCTACAACACACATCTTTTAAACAAAACAAAATATACAAAGTACAATTAAAATACAATATTGCATTACATAGAGTAAAATTGTCAAGACCAGACATTTTGGTCATTCAAATAGTCATTGAGTTTATAGTAGCCCTTTTTACAGAGGACTTGTTTAACATGGGACTTAAGCTAACTTAATTTCATCGTTTTAGTTAGCATTGTACATATGAAAGGAACGTACGAAAGGAACGAAGTGCATTCTTGTTGATAGAGAGACGTCAGATGATGGCTCCATTGTTCCACTTTTGGTTAAGAATAATAATATTTGCATCAAACTATGGGTACGCTGTTTCATAGTTGTAACTACAACATTATCTAGGTAGGTAGGTAAGGTTGTTTATTACCCAATACTAAGCTGTTAATTGGTATAGCCCTACTTTACAGGAATTACGCATACTAGTATACTAAATGGCCCTTCAGTGTTATCCTAACAACACATTGTCCAGACCACAGACCTAGATGCAACGGATAGCGCTAGTTTGTTTACTTACATACATACATGCAAGTATTCTCTTCTGAGGTAGAGATCTCTGCCACCAGTACAACCCAATTGTTAAATAACTACTGATAAAATCACAGGCCCACTTAGATTCCAAAACGTTTTCAGAGATGGTTTTTGTGATGTCAGGTTTTCTCCTTTAGTAAAAGTTGTTCAGTTTGATGCTCTGAAACCCCGGAACATTTGGAAAGTAGTATGGCAGCGTGATACAGGGAGCTCTCTTTCTATTTGCGCGCGAACAAACGACATAAGATGCGTGATATAGCCGTACGACGCGCAACATCCTACGGCGCGGTGGCAGGTATATTAGTAATGGGCTGGGATGGGAATGGGATAAGGTGGGCAGTCTGCTGGGCACACCAGCACCGTTAGAAATTCCAGTGTCCAGTGTTCCAGTGTCCATCAGTGTACAAGAAGGTATAAAAAAAATACGTTTATTTTTAAATGCATAATATTATCAATTACATTTTCGGGGCTTCCTTTTAAATATCTAAAAGACATTTGTTCCAGAAGGCTCCGCTCTTCCATATCTATGAGTGTATACAATAAAAACAAATGTGCGTGTGTGTGTGTGTGTGTGTGTGTGTGTGTGTGTGTGTGTGTGTGTGTGTGTGTGTGTGTTTGTGTGTGTTGTAAACGAGTGTGCAGAGGATTGTAGTATCGGGGGTATTATTTATTAATTATTATGATGAGCAATTGAGTGAGCAAGTGTGTCAATAACAATTGATAATGAAGTTTTGTTTACCTGCCTTACGACATAAGCCTTAGGATCAGACAGGTATCAGGTATAGGTATCTTAAAGAGCTTACGCTTCGATAGACAACTTGCGATATCAATTCCCTCTAACTCTGTGACCTGAAATGTAACACAACTATCAGCAAACACTATTACCGTGATTACAGTTCATATCAAGACTCTCCTGAGAGTCTCCTGACAGGAACATAAAACAAAAGCAATAAGCACTAAAACGGCATGATGAGTGGGACGTTAGTTTTCACATGTCGATTTGCTCTGATTTGTATACATTGAATTAGGGTTGTCAACTGGACAGTTGTCTATTAATCCAGTTTGAAAAAAGCTGGGAGTGTGTTGACGAATATTTGTAGTCAGTCGATCCTAAAAACCTTTTGGTACTTAAGTACAGATTGTACTTTGGTGAGTGTGCCCAAGAGCTTCATGAGCTCATCCCGCCTTCCCCTTTCTACCATCGGACTTCCAGCCGCACCTCGGGATATCACCCCTTCTTGGCTGATATCGCACATATCCGCACCAAGCGCCTTTCCGATTCTTATATAATGCGCACAGCCAAGGAGAATGCCCTGCCTGCGTCAGTATTTCCGAGCGCTTACAACCCGAATTCATTTAAAAGTTAAAAGTACGAGTGAATAGGCTTCTTCTGGGTTAGCTCGCTACTTCTTCGACCCCATCTTTGTCCTAAGGACTGGATGTCAAGAGCAAATCCATCAGTAATAAAAAAAAATAAAAAAAAGTAATTTTTTTTTGGTATCAACTGGCTCACGAACATAATTTCAGGGTGGTCTATATCGAAATAAAATAATGTAGAAATGAAAAACAAAAAAAAATTTAATATGTTGCGTCGCTGCAAAATCTCATACAAAAGATTGTTGAAAAGTGATTTTTATTATAACTGCCGCTGCCGTTTGCAAAAACTTCTATATGAGAAAATATTTCATTATTTTACTGATTGCTGTGTTATTTTGTTAAAATATCTTAAGAGGATTTATAATTCGGAGCGCGCTCCACTCAAACAATGTCTGGTTAGGTTTTCAATACTAACCAATTAATGGCAAACTAGGCAATGAAATAAAAATGAATAGTTTTAAAGTTACAGTGCCTCAAAGATTTCGATACAAATATTAAATTTATTCTAGCATTGAAACTGTATATTTTAAAGAAAATCTGACAACATACAAGCATTAGAGATTAGTTTACCGTGCTACTGTGTATAAATAAGAGACAAATAAATACTTTTTAATTTATTTTAATTTCTAGATTGTTTCTGAAAAAATTCATTGACTTGAAATGGTTAGTATTGAAAATATAATATCAGATATCATTTGTATGGAATCGCGCTCTGAATTATATCCCCATAAGTGATCTGATAACAGGCACGTATCCAGAGGGGGGGGGGGGATAGGTGGGATTTATCCCCCCCCCCCCCCCCCCCGAAATCCGAATATTTGTATGGAAAATACATTAATAAGAATGTTTAAGACATTTGTTTCGTACGTAAAGTTAATTTTTACGCAATATAAGTAAGAGATGATAAAATAATTTGCAATGACAAGACGATAAATTTCGAAAGTACAGATTCTAAAAGAACTGCGGTTGCAGTTGCAGAAACTAGAAGAGGTTGACTCTGGTTTTTTATTTTATTCTTTTTTTTATGTTGGATCTTTCAACCCTGAGGTTATGTCAGCCACTGGGCTTTTCGCCAATAATGTTACCCACGGCAACCCTAGCTATTATACCATCTTATACAACCCTACAATATACGCATAATGTCTCGGGGTAGTGGCAAACAGACTGCAATCAATGTTGTTTGTATCGCTTTATTAGCTGAGCACTAAGTGAGCCCACTTCAGCTTGAAGTGAACTGGTCTATTAATTACTTGTATGAAGCATTATGATTATGTTTCGATTGGGAGGGGATGTTGACGTCCCTTGTCCCAGACTACTACGTAAATGCTATGCTAATAAATCTAGTCGAAGCATGACATTTTATGTACCTTTTCTACTGGGACATACTTAAATAATCGTGAGCTATGTGCATATATGTAATCAGCATCATCATCATCAGCCTATAAACGTCCCACTGCAGGGCACAGGCCTACCCTCAGGGAGGGTGTATGGGAATTAGTCCACCATGCGCACCCAATGCGGATTGGTAGACTTCTCATACACATCAGAATTTCTTCTTCAGCGTATGCAGGTTTCCTCACGATGTTTTTCTTTACCGTTTGGGAGCAGTCGCTAATTGGCAGTCGGCATGTTATCAAATAAAAACTAATTAAAATAGAATTAAGTTGTAAGTTAGATAAGAAGGTACCTATTTTATTTAGGTACGTGAAAATACAATAAAAAATCTTTTAATTAAATGCAGACAGAATGTTAGTAGATAGCAGGTATGTACCTAATGTAAGAAAGGGCATACCTACTTACTTTTATAATTATTATAACAAACACGTTCACGACCATAATCCCATCCCAAGTGTCCAGAAACATTTCTACTGCGACTATCTTTTTGGAAAACAAATCAAATCAAAAATGTTTATTTTGCATACTACTTAGTATCACAACCATCGAAGACCAAAAAAAAATCGTTGGCCATACATTTTTTTTAAAAACTATACTTCATTCCAAATAAGGACGACAAGATTTTCCGATTCCTATTTAGCTTTCTGACCAATTCTGATTACCAAATATAATTTATTTATCAGAACGATATACTTAGTATCCGACATATCTTGGACGCTACTAAAGTTCTAAGAATAAGTGAGAGTAATGTTTCAAATCTTTGTTTCTGTTAATTCAAAGTTGCTATTTGGAATGGAGTACCTACTTATAAGCTAATATTAACATACAAAGCTACTGTCAATAACACAATGCAAACAGAATACAAAGAATAAAATGTACGCCTAACGTGCGCGAATAGCAAACAAAGAAGCAGGCTGATCTGCTCGCAATGTTTATGCAGGCGCTCCACACGCGAAGCTTTAAATTAAAACTCTGCAACGGACAATTTCATTCCGCTGTGGAATGAAACCTGCCTTTTTATATCTGCTTGATAATTGAATTAAGAGTAACATGATACAAGACTTGTTAGCAGCAGGCAATACGATTTGCAGTATTTATTTATTAGTATTTTCGTCCAAAGCTGTTGGTAGTCTATAATATAGGGGAAAACTGTACGAGATGATCCTTTTCAATTACAGCTAAACTATTAACACCGCCTAGTTGTTTTCTTTGCGAAATACCTCTTAGTCAATTTGTGATGGCGGTGTAAGAGACGAGTACATTTTTGTGATAAAAAACAAAAATTTTGTGACTTTGACCTAAGGAAAGGTTGACTTTCAGCTTAGGTGAAGTTCAAAGTTCAACGACTGCTATACCAAGACTACATAAGTAAAGAAATTTTAAACTTTAAAAAGAAGTTGTTCTTTTCTAATAGGTACCAAAACGCAATACTATCCCAAATTAGGGGTAAAATCATCTTGCCCATTCCCAAGGGATCATCTTGGACATCATGGGGGTAACATGCCATAGGGTCTCCACGATGATCCTTTGGTAGGATTTAAAAAAAAGATAACTATGTAATAATGAACGATAAATAAATTAAACACTTTTAGTATGACAATAGAGAGATAAATTAGCTATCATTCGTTTAATGATATGCTATAACATCTGCATTAACTTGAATATCGTTTAAACTACGAGAATTCTCCCTTAAGCGGATCATCTCGTACACTTTTCCCCTACATAAACACACAAATCTTTATTTCCTATTGGGGTGTGCTATACTGAGGTAGCCTTCACCCACTAAAACACTGCATCAGTTTACCTTATCCGTTAGTTGCCTCGTACCACAACCAGAAATAGCAAAATATTAATGGATATTTGGAACTTGTAATTTTTTACAATAGGTACAGAAGGAAATACTATTAAGATACCATCCATGAATCAAACTATTGCTTGATATTCTCTACTTATACACTGAGATAGGTAAAAACACTTATAAGTCTTTAAGCTAAATGGCGGTAACACTCAGCAGTCCGTATCGGATTGGTCTGATGAATTTAACCAACTTGACAGAAAAGAGCAGCCCATTAACAAAACTAACCCTCGGGCCTTGGATCCGCCCGATAACATGATTAATTAAATTGAACAAGGATCCCGAGCGACTTGATTGGGCCACTATTAAGTAATGAATAAAGGGACTTCATTCCAACGAGACTGACTTAAGACGAAAACAACATTTCCAAAACATCTATTCAGAAAATACATCGCCAAATCTATGTTTGAAGTGGGGCTGGAGGATAGGTACAGAAAATCATAGATAGACATCACCAACCCGTCTTCGCTCGCATTTGGTTTTAAATCGTAGTTAGGCTTAATAATATTGCAGTAAAATCGCGAGCCGGCTTCGTTCGCTCCTAGCATAGAGATCTAGAGAGATGCCAACCAAACGCGCTGAGTACGAAACCTAGTGTCGCATCACCACCAGTACCACGCGATAGAAAGTATTTTGTTTTGCTTGAATGTGCTCATTATCCATTGCGGTATCAGAACTCAAGGTTCGAATAATCTTTAGTACTACGCAAGCATTGTGAACTATTTACACATAATATCTCGACTGGCTTTCAGCCTCATAATATATTGAATCATTACTGTCACGAGCAATGTGTTCCGTTTTTGCGCACATTGCTGCGACCCCTTTTCACATCTCCCTTTAGTTTTTGTGATCTGTGGCTCCTAGTTATTAATTGTACCGCAATGACCTAAGTACATTACAGTAAAATCTCGAGCTCGCTTCGCTCGCTCCTGATTCTAATTTTACCGCAAAGAAATAGATATCGATATACAGGGTGAAATTGATATCATTAGCATCCTTTTAAACTAAGAGTCTACCCATCGAACTGAACAACTTTTACTATAGGAGCAAACCAATCGGAGCACAAAAAAATCTGATGTTGCATACATTTGAGTCGAGTAGGCGTTGCAGTTTAGTATGGAATAGCAGATTTTTTTTTTGCTGCGATAAGTTTGCTCCCATAGTAAAAGTTGTTCAGTTTGATGGGTAGACTCTTAGTTTAAAAGGATGCTAATGATATCAATTTCACCCTGTATATAAAAAGAAATCGCGAGCTCGCTCGCTCAATGGAGGGTGAGGTGCAGTATCAAAATAAATAAAATGCACTTTATAGCCACACAAAGTTACAAAATATGTACCAAACAATAAAGAATAAACAGATTCACCTTTTTTTTTTTTTTCGAATTGACAAATACAGCATTGCTCAGGGAGCATCGACTGTTTATTACTGCGGACTATGGGGGGACCACACCAGTGACGGCGAAGCGTCCTGGTAGGTCTACCGAACCAATGCATGAGCTTAAGCAACCTGCCCAAGGGGCACCCCTGAGGGGTACGGACCTCGGCAATGGGCGTTGCTGGGACTACGCGGACTACGATTGGGTAGTGGGGATCGGTGAGAAATTCTAATAACAACATAAATTATATGACATGGATTGTACCGTACGAGTAGTTCAAGAAAAAATCTATCTTGAAGTTAGAGAGCGAGATGGTGCCGTACGTAGGTAGTACTATTATGTATTCTGCGGCATAGGTTTAATTACTATTGTGAAACAAAAGAGATGATCAGATAACGAGTGCGAGAGAGAAGGCAATCAATCACAGATAGTATCGCATATAAGCAGTGATTGTACAAGTATGTTATTGTTGTCGCGGTTCATAAAGATAAGCGGTGTCTATTACATTGTTGGTCTCAGACGATATGAACCAAGATATGAAACTATACAGGGTGTAAAATCAAATGCGTAACATATTAAACAGGACCAGCACTAAATATGAAGCCGAGGTTGAAATCGTGGAAAAAAAAATCAGCTGTCCCATACCATTGGGTCGAGCAGCCTTGACGTTTTCTATAGAACAGCTGACTTCTTGTCTGTGGCCCCCCGATGTACAAAAGCAGTATGTACTCATCTAGATAGGCAGGTATTGACACCGGATGAGATACAAACCACTCCGATCAAAAACCTACTACGATTTCTTGCCGCAGTGGGGATTAGCAGGAAGCCTTAAAAAGGGAGTTTACAAAGGACCAGCGATGAACTAATGAAATGAAATGAAATTATATTTATTCGTAAACATAGGTGGATACAATGTAGACCTTAATGTTATAAATATAGGGCTCTATGTTTTGCTGCTACTAAGTGGCACAGGTGCTGCCTGTCAAGGCCCCAAACCCACAAATAATAATAATAATAACGCATTTAATTGTACACCCTGCATGAATCGATATGAGCCGGTTGTCTTGTTATCGTGGAGGCATCGGTGTTAAATTGCCGGTCTATTTTTTCTTATAAGGTCTATTCAGGCGAGGGTTTTACGTAAGTACACACTACTAGTTTTTAATTACGATGTATTCAGACAATGAAAAACTTTCCCTAAGGAACATGGGTCGAAAAACGAGAGAACCCGCCTTTCCTCTTAATAGCAGTCTTTAATGTAATTGGGATAAAAAATTGGCTTCGGAAATCTGAAAATATTGAGGTACATATATTATTGTAGGAAATCTGCTTGAAATCTGTGAAGCTGTGAGTCTCAGGTTAGGTTAGGTAACTTTCATGTCTTCAATAACAATACGTCATCGAGGGCCACAGAGCGGTAGCCAAGGGTAAGGGTAACTACCCAGAGCATTAGGTAGAGAGTGATGTATAGATATATAAATAGTAAATAAACCGATGTGGCGAAATGGATAAAATATCTTTAATTTCTACCTGACCCCCAAAAGTATGTTAGTACGGAACGTAGGTGAGGCTTATTCAGCAGTTGATGACAGGCTGATGATGATGAAAAGCTGTATATAAGTAAATCTAATATTTAAACTTACCTATTATTCTCTAACCACAAGCTCGTTCAAGTCATTAAAAAGTTCTGCATTAAAATTTATTTCTAAACGATCACTCAAGCACTTGTGGCCTCCCCCTTCCCTCCGTTGTTACCCTCGCCCTGGAAGTTCCATCGTAAAACTGTATGTAGCCATTAAATAAAACGCGAGACATCTTGTACGTCTTCATACTGTTTACCCTCCCAGCGAGCGATTAGATTGATGGTAGGTATTGTATATAGGTGTGGGGACTCGCTACAGATGTCAGCACCCAAAAGTTATAGCAAAGATGCCAACAGATGGCGATACCGTCACTCTCGGAAATATACTCCATTCATAGACAATGTTCACCGTGAATACATAACTCGTAACCTACTACAAATAAGGTTCACCATCGAATGCAAGACATACATCGCGCACGAGAAATAATCACAGAGATTCGATATATATACAAGGTCCAACTAAGAACTGTTGGACCACGGCCGGTCCCCAGGCTTCACACATAGCCCGGTGGAAGATATTCCCTTTTCAATGGAGGAACATTCCCAGTAGCACCTCCATATAGGTATGAAACTAATGTGAAATCGGAACAGAGACGTGGTCACTAACTCAAGGACTCGTAAGAAGGCTGAAAGTCACCCAAAGGGCAATGGAGAGGGCTATACTCGAAGTTTCCTTGCGAGATCAAATCAGAAATGAAGAGATTCCGAGAAGAACCAAAGTAGTCGACATAGCCCAAAGAATTGCTAAACTAATAAAGAGGCAATGGACGGGGCACATTGCTCGCAGAACCGATGGCTGATGGGGCTGAAGAATTCTCGAGTAGTGACCGCGTTCCTATAAGCGCAGCGTGGGTAGGCCCCACAAGGTGGACCGGTGACCTGGTGAAGGCGGCGGGAACTTGTTGGATGAGGACAGCGCAGGATCGGTCGTTGGGGCGATCCTTAGAGGAGGCCCTATGTCTAACAGTGGACGTATATCAGCTGAGATGATGATGATGAATGTGAAATAACATTCATGTTTTTTAGGACACATATTCCACCATTGCAGAGGATAAGACAGACAGCATGGCAGCATGACGCCATCACGCGTTCCTAGAAAGAAAAAAAGAAAGAAAATACTTTAATTTGCAAACACCACAAAACACACTGACTTAATTTCATGAGATCTTGTCAATGCTATCCCAAACGAAAGCGTGTCTGTTTGTCCATTCCTCACTTCATGTCAGTCGCAAACAGAATAATGAGAACGTGATTTAAGATTTAGGACCCAGTTAAAAGGACTTCCGTAAGCGACAAGCGAATCCGCGGGTAAAAGTTAGCTTAAAATTTTTTTTAACACGATAGAATTGAATAGAATTTGAGCTCGTACATAAATGTCATTTAAAAAAAAATAAAGCGATTAATACACCGTGTTAATGTTACGCACATGTCGCACGCCTCGCCGCCATCGTTGTGCGGTGTGCGGTCAACGCTGTTGGCATCTGACATCTCGTGACCGCGAGGTGTCCGCGTTGTCGTGCGGCGGACACCGGTGACCCGTGACGATCGTGTGCGGTACATTAAGGTAACCCTGTGTTGACATAACAAGAACTAATGGTTCGAATCGGAACTTCAATCTGTCGCACTTTTATAAACTAAAACAAGAATCCATTGTACCGTGTATATAAACTTAATATACACGGTAGTAATATTAACATTATGATTGTACCTTAACCATTATAATTATTGGCTATTGAGTAAAGGGTACAAACCTAATCGCGATACAATACTTTATTGGATGGTTCAGATTCACACCATAAAAATCAAACTGAACTGAACTTTTACTAAACAACCAACTTCGAGTTAGTATCTAATCGCAAAAAAATAAAAACTTTTCCTAAGAAAATGTCAATAGCTGGAATAACTCGAGCAAAATGTTTGAAACTACAGATAATTTTTTTGCAATTTCAATATTGTAAAAAAAATCTTTTTGATTATCTGAAAAGATGAATAATCACAAATAAAAAATGTTGTGCTTCAGACCATCAAACTGAACAACTCACAATGGAGCCAAAATCCAAAAGAACAAAATTTTGTTATTCCATTGTAAACTTCAATAGCTACTCGACCCCAATGTATGAAACTGCAGATTTTTTCGATGTTGGGTCTGCAGTGAAAGAAAATTGCACCCTGTATTGTAACAAACTAAGAAGGGCAAGTCAAATTAGTGTTTCTTCGTCGTTCGTCTCCTCGTACTTGGTCACAGCCGCAAGCTTCGAATCTGTATTTGCATAAATTAAGCGGAAACTTTGTCCGGGTTTGTCCGGCGTCCGGGTTCTTCGTCCGGGGTGAAAATGTCCTCTTAAAAAAATATGGCAATTTAGCTTAGCCCTAATTGCTTGGGACAGAATTAATTTTCACAAAGGCTGTTTTATTTGTTTGTTTATTTTTAAGATCTCTTAATTGTTTAAACGTTTACGTTAGTAATTATTTAGTAACTCACTTTTATTGGACAGTTATTAAGTAGTCGGTAAGAAAATGAAAGTGAAAAAAAAAGGGCTTTAGAACCTTTTTTATCTTTTCTGGATGTTGGTTTCGTAATGGAATTGGTTTAGTATAATGGTCTAAAAATTAAAAAAAATTAAATATCACTAGATTATATTGTTTTTACGATCCTTTAATTATGAAATTACATTGACATTTTTATACTTGAGCGCCGAGCCAAGAGACTCATCAACGATGACGCACTCGTCGAGGCTAAGTTGCATAGTCTGGAACACCGGCGATTGGTCGCTTGTCTGTCGGTTTTTTATCGGATACACTTCGGCGAGTGTGCCCAGGAGCTACATGACCTGATTCCACCATCCCCCTTCCACCAACGTACGACAAGACGTAGTGCGAGTCTGCATCCATACGTTGTCGATATTCCAACAATCCGCACAAAAAGGTTCGCATCCTCTTTTATAATGAGAACCGGTAAGGTTTGGAACTCACTCCCTGCGTCTGTGTTTCCAAGCAAATACAATCAGGATATTTTCAAAAGAAGAGTTAATAGGCTTTTTCTGGGTGAGCGCGCTACATCCTCGGCTTCGTCTACACTTCCCATCAGGTGAGATGAAGCCAAGCGCAAACCCATTATGAATAAAAAAAAAAAAAAAAAAAAAATACTGTTTATGTTTTGGTGTAAAATAAAGTATATTTGATTGATTGATTGATTGACATTATGTCCACTGGAATATACAGGGTGTAAGTGACAGCCTAGCAAATACTGAAACGGTGAACTCATACCATGAACTGACCAACTTTCACTATGGAGCCTGATGTACTCTGTTGTTTCGTGTGTGTGCCTTTAATGGTAAATAAAGATTTTTCTTTCTTTCTTTCTTTATTTGTTTACCTCAGGAAAGGCGAAAAAAAATCAGCTGTCCCATATAAAACTGCTGTACCAACCCGACTCAAATGTATGGGACAGCAAATTTTTTTACGCGTTTCCTGAGGTAGGCTTCATAGTGAAAGTTGTTCAGTTTGATGGTCTGAGTGGTGACGGTGACGTTTCAGTATTTGCTAGGCTGTCACTTACACCCTGTATGACTGTAATGACTGCTTTTTCATACATTTTGGTCGTGCCTTTGTCGCTTTCTATCGTACAGTAGTTTTAAGAGTTCAGTACCCAAAGGGTGAAAACGCAACCCTATTACTAAGCCAGCTGCCGAGCATGCGGAGAGGATGAAGAGACTATGGAGAATATTCTTTGTGACTGTGAAATTTTCACACAATATTTTTTATTACGGCGGATTTGTTAAAAAATAATAAAAATGTCAAAAAGTAAAAAAATCTAGAGGGGTTCTCAACAAGAAACTAGTTTTTATCATCGTTTTTTCTTCTCGCTCTATCGTAAAAACGTTAAGCGTCAAACTTGGTGTGATTATAGAGCAAACTCTACAGTATAACAACAAATAATAAAAACCGGCCAAGTGTGAGTCGGTCTTGCGCTAAAGGTCCCAGAGAAAAAAAATATTTTTTGTAAGTTAATATTTTGTGTGGTTGTGTGGTACGGAACCATTAGTGTACGAGTAGCCCGACTCGCACTTGGCCGTTTTTTTTTTTTTAATTAAAAACCTAACCTAAAGGCCCGAACCCCCCATATATTCAGACAATGAAACTAAAAAACTTTCCCTAAGGAACATGAGTCAAAAAACGAAAATTTGTTGGGCTCTCATAGACAATTTGTATGGAAGGTCCAACAACATTTCTCGTTTTTCGACTCAGGATCCTAAATACACCCTTATAGGTTTGTTATTAATTAAAAACTAGTGGTGAATATTCACCGTTATATTTGTTTTATATACCTACGGAGCCCAGACCTGGTCTCTCACCGAGTCTCAAAAGTCCAAACTCAAGGTTTGCCAGAGGGCAATGGAGCGTAGTATACTGGGTGTTAAAAGAACGGATCGTGTCAGAAACACTACACTGCGCTCCAAAACACGAATAGCCGATGTTGGGAAAAAACCGCCAGATTAAAGTGGGATTGGGCCGGCCATGTCTGTCGTATGCACCAGGAAAGGTGGGCAAGAATTGTAACGCCCTGGATCCCAGAAAACGGTCGTCGGCGTGCAGGTCGTCCTAGGAAGAGGTGGCGGGACAATCTGGATTCTTTCGATGACGCGTGGCCAGAGCATGCCCAGGACAGAGATGGATGGAGGATGAAAGGGGAGGCCTTTGCCCAGCAGTGGGATGAAGAGGGCTAGTAAACAAAAAAAATGTAATGGTTTGGGGGAAACCTTTGCCTAGCAGTGGGACAAACCAGGTTAATAAAAAAAAATGTAACAAACGATGACGCATCTCATACTAGATCATCTACCTCGTCCAACTAATACTCATTTATGAGTACATTACATAATGTACCGCTCTGTATACCGGTTATATTTAAACCGCAATATATTATGTAGTTCACTACTAATAGAAAGTATTGTAGCATGAGATAAAAATTAGATTAGAAAATATATCAATAAACTTTAATTAACGTGGAATGTCACGCATGACGTTGTACAAAACCGGAATGTACTCAATATGAAGCTAAGAACTCTTAAAATGTAATAATAAACTACTAAACAAGAAGTATCTAGGCTAATTACCTAAATTATAACCATTGTATGTGTCTGCGAATTTGCATAGAGTGGAATTGGGCATAGAGTAGCCTAATCTAGAAATAAACATTTTAACGGGTTTTTACCGCGTTTTGGTATATTTGAGTTCCCGATATTTCGGCAGTGTTACAACTGCCATGATCACGGGGTGACTGAGTCATCACATCAGTCATCCCGTGATAATCCCGTAAGAACCCGTTTAAATGTTTATTTCTAGATTAAATAATAACCGCGTAACTCTCAAAAACTGTATTATAGAGTAGCCTGTCTTACAAAGAACATAGGCTACTTTATATTTAAAAAAATTGTAAGCGGGCGAAGCCACGTGCAACAAGTTCTTATGAAACGACTTTAAACAATGAAAAATTTATTAGTATATACGCGTGACTTTCTATTGATAAGAACGCCTAATTTATACCTACTTTTATTTCTTTACCTTTATTCAAATGTATATTATTTTTGGTATGCAATAAAGTAATAATTGCATGATTTATTGATTGCATGGCGAACATTTGAATTTGCTTATTACGTGAATGTATTTTTGTGAAAATGTGTGTTCTTGAATGTTACTAAAACACTTACTGATTATGATTTCACAAATTTTATTCGTGTTACTTTTAGTAAGTACCTAGCATTATATCCTAAGCTTCTGGTTCGTACCTTCAAGTTTAAATGCAACCTAATGCGTAACGACCCCCCTTAAGGTAATTTCTAGTTTCTACTTAACATATCAGTATAATAAATGTGTTTATTGCGACGCTACTCAAACATTAAGATACACTCAAGACGTTCCTTATTGGGGTAGGCAGGGAGCTTCGATCCTGCGTGACACACTTCTCTCGCCTACACATTGTATATTAATAAACTCTATGAATTGTTACGCAACTATTACACACTGTATTTAGAAGATAGTAATTTGCTTTTAAAACAAGTTTATAACAATGGCAGTCAAACATGTCACTTGTGATGTGAAGCAAGCCAAGCGTAAGCTTATTTTAGTAAATCTGCTTTTCTGTTGGCTTCATCAATCTTTCAGTTTTAATAAAAACCGGTCAAGTGCGAGTCGAACTCCCGCACGGGAGTACAATATTACCAAAAAAAAAATCTCGTTTTCTCACAAGCCCGACATACACTTGACCGATTATTATTATTTAGTACTCTGTGGTTTTACCTTAAAATATGCACTATCATCACACTGCATCACATAAATAAAATAAAAATAAGATTGACGCTTGTATGTATTACCGTGTATTATGATAGAGCAAAGACAAAAAACTTTGAAAAATACACGTAAGTATGGACCTATAGAATGGACCCATATTAATCTTTAATATTGTACTTTTTTTATCATTTGTTTGCAAATCCTCTATAACAATGCATATTCTGTGAAAATTCCAACCGTCTAGCTTTAATGGTTTAAAAGATACAGCACTTTTTCATAGGAAGAACAGACAGACAGACAGACGTACAGTATAAAGATACATGATACTTACTGCGTGTGCATCAACCTTTTTTTTTTTTATCGGGTATAGGCCCACCACACATTCCCACCGCTGTAACTCCTGTAAGCCAGGATCAACAGCGGCGACCATTCACAACACTGGACAATGAAGTCCAGCGAGCCCGGGGGATGACTCTAATCTGTCTTGGAACCCGCAATGAATTAATCAAAGAAGATAGGAGGAGTAGGAAAACGAAATATCCGACTTCCCTCCATTGCAAACGGGAGACAGCAATAAGAAGGAAAAAACATGGCTATTAGAGAGCCAATTCAAGAGATCATTTATGGCAGTGTTGAAGACACGACCGCAAAAGCACCAAAAATACAAAATAAAACAATAGGAACCTAACATTGTACTGAAACTATGACCTATTTTGCTTCCAGTAATAACTATGGCAAAAACATCTGAACGCACGGAAGTTATCCCTAGTCGCAACAAGATCCATGTAGTAAGGGACACCAGAAAACGATTTTATTGAGTCAAGCATGGTCTGGCGCTCGGCGTACCAGAGCTCACACTCCCAAAGCATATGATGAGCGGTCTGTTCGAACTCGTTACTGTCAACAGAACATTCACATAAAGGTGACGCAACCAATTTAAAATAAAATAGCTTTCCCTTAAAGTTACCATGTCCAGTAAGAAATTGGGCTACGCAGTGATCTACCTCTAGCAACGCTTTGTCTAGACGATCGCGAACAGATGGAAAAAATTGGTATAGATGTCGACCCTTTGTCCGACCCTGCATCAACCTTTGGGCTACAAAACCTCTACAAATGTAGATATTCGGTACATGTAGAAAAGTACCTACTTATTTCACCACCGCACGTTACATAGCACTACACATAAACACACAAAAAATGTTCTTAATTGTGTGCACATAATGAATTAATGACGCTAAAATAGCACCTATTATGAATATGAAGTAAAACATGAAGTTGTATTTAAGTGATCGGCTCAAAGTTGCATTCGTGCCTTACATTTGCCCGTATCTCATACCTATAGAACTAGAGCAGTCAAAAGAAGAACTTTGCGTGTACCTAGAATCTGTAATTATTACGGCCAAAGAACAAGACATTATTTGATACCAAAAATTTACAAAGAGATTCCTTCAGAACTTAAACTTAGACAAGATAAAATCACAAAATTTTCTTTCAAATCAAAATTATATAAGATACTCTTGGAAAACTGTAACACATTGGACTAGTACTAGTAAATAAGCAAAACGTAAAACGTATAATAATTAAAATTACATATGGTACCTATAAATGCATAAATAACATGTATATATAAATTAGTATAGTATTGTATTAGTTGGCATTAGTATTAGAATTAAAACTATAAAAAATGAGAGCTTACATCTGCCAACAAACTGTCATGCAGTTTGGCAGATTTAATGTAAAGAAACCACACACTACACCACTAACACACTACACACACACACAAACACACACACACACACACACACACACACACACACACACACACACACACACACACTTTCACTATTTCCTCTACCCTAAGGTTGTCTGGAAGAAATCGCTTTCTAGCGATAAGACCGCCTGTTTTTGTGCCTTTTGTGTTTCCTGATTGTTTGCTCTCTGTATACTCTGTTTTTTTGGTGTCAAATAAAGTATAATTGATTGATTGAAACCATTTTGTAATGTCTTTTGGATAAATAAATGAATTGAATTGAATTGCATTCCTGCACTGCATCGTAGTTCTAGGAACCAATCTGCTAATTAGGGTTGAAATTCTTGATTTCCCGAATATGTTGAACTTTGATAGATAGGAACACATACGAACAGATTAACCTACCAATAGTTAAACTCTATGCATGTATCTTTAAAATGGCTAGGCAAAAACGGGTTTCATAGGCGCGGTTCATAATCTCACCAACCACGTTGTTAAGGCTTTGGACAATCGCGAAAAATGTGTGGCTATTTTTGTTGACTTGGCTAAGGCCTTTGACATGGTCTCTATCCCAAGGCTTTGTGATAAACTAGAAAAGCTCGGAATACGAAAAGTTACACTGAAATCGTTCCATAGTTACCTTTCCTGTCGTACGCAATGTGTGAAAGTTGGTGAATATATCAGCAAAGAGCTACCTGTGGAGCATGGTGTCCCCCAAGGAAGTGACCTAGGACCCTCTATTCCTGGTTTATGTCAATGATATGTGTGATACAAATTTAGTAAATGGCAGACTAGTGGCTTTTGCGGATGACACAGTGCTGATTTTTACGGCTCGTACCTGGGACAAAGCATTCCAGGCTGCGCAGCTGGGATTCCAAAAGATAAATGTATGGCTTTCTGATAACGTGTTATCACTTAATGTAGACAAAACAAAAGTGCTGAGATTCAGACTTAGAAATACAGAAGACCTGGACTATCCGAAGTTTAATGTATAAGCCCATAGTCATGCCCTAGACAGTTCCCTTAATTGTGACTGTCCTAAACTAGGTACTGCTACCTCCATAAGATACTTAGGAGTCATTCTAGATGAAAAACTTAATTTTACACTCCAGATTGAAAATCTTACTGGCAGGGTACGGAAGCTGATCTATGTCTTCAAACACCTAAGACATGTGGCCGAATCAGAAATACTAAAAATGGTATATTATGCATTATATCAATCAGTGTTGGGATACTGCATTACAGCATGGGGAGATTCTCCAAAAACTCTTTTACTCAAAGTTGAGCGTGCCCAGAGAGCAGTCTTGAAAGAGTGTACTTTTCAACCCTTTCGATTTCCAACCAAGGATCTTTACGAATATTGTGAAGTTCTCACAGTACGCCAGATCTTCATTCTCCAAATACTTAAGGTCATTCCCCGGGAAACTACCTGCAAAACTTCCTTCAGCCAAAGATTTTACTATTTCTTGGGATGTTTTCTATATAATAAGGTTAATAACAAATTGGCTATTCATTTAAAGAATAAATACGAATGTAAGAAGACTGCGACTGACTGGCTCTTGAAACTATCATATGATGAGACAGAAAATTGTCTCCACCCCTTCCAATGAAGTCCTTACCGGTAGGTTATTTACCACCAAATACAAATAAATAATTAGATAATGAAATAATGCACAATTAGATAAAATTGAACTCTTAAACACGCATACACGCACACACACACACACACACACACACACACACACACACACACACACACACACACACACATACACACACACACACACACACACACACACACACACATATATCAATCATACTTACCATAGAAAAAGTTGTTCAGTTTCATGGTCTGATCATCCCTAGGATCATCCCTTTAAAAACTGTCAGCATGGAATGACCTTACAATTTAAACGTAATTATCAACTACATATTATAAATTAGTAACATAGGTATAAGCATGCCTTTATTTAATTCGGAGGGTAAAAGCTCAGTGCTTAGTATAAACGTAACCTAACATCATTTAGTGAAATAATTAAGTAAATTAGTTGCACAAAGCAGCTCGTTACGTTTCTATTCTAAACGTTTACCCCGAAGTGGACATCAGCGCGATAGTGTCGCAATCATCCAGTACTGGACCAGTGAGGACACACGTGCCGTGTGCATCACACTAGCTGCACCCTATTATAATTTAGCCGGCAAACAACTTAGCAAAAACCGACTAATAGACTACCAGAACAAAATTTGGAGACGAAAGCACACCTTGGACACTGTCAGCTGATAACTGTCATTTCTTATTCCATTTACACAATTTTACTAAAAAGTATTCACTAAAATGTAGATTATAAATTTGGAGCCTAACCGCCTTTTTTACACTACAAGTTTTAAATTTTTTTTTAGTAGGACGTATTAAACAACATGAGATAGGCTGGAAGCTTTTGAGATGTGGTGTTGGAGGCGAATGGAGGGGATAAGTTGGACGGAACGCATAACAAATGAAGAGGTGCTGAGAGTGGTTAAAGAAAAG
Organism: Agonopterix arenella; assembly: GCA_927399405.1. Taxonomy (NCBI): domain Eukaryota; kingdom Metazoa; phylum Arthropoda; class Insecta; order Lepidoptera; family Depressariidae; genus Agonopterix; species Agonopterix arenella. The sequence continues at coordinate 15,668,877 of OV656704.1, read as the reverse complement.
AGAAACATTTTAAAAACAATCGAAAACCGGAGGTAAAAAAATGATCGGACACTTGATACGAAACGACAATTTCTTTAAAACCATACTGGAAGGGAAGATAGAGGGGAAGAGAGGCAGAGGAAGACCTAGACAGAGTTATCTGGCCCAAGTGAAGGAAAAGGTTGATGTCGTATCGTATCAAGAACTCAAGAGACTAGCGGAAAGGAGACAGGATTGGCGAAAACTCCACCGACAAGAGCGTAGCTCTTAAATAAGATGATGATGATGATTAAACAACATGCGATGTAAACACAGACATAAAATTAAACTAGGATTTAAGATACAAGCGTGCGTGCGTGCGTTTCGAATCAGCTTTGAATTTTTACAACTAACATCATTCGATTATGTGTGTTTAAAAGTTGTGAAACGACTTTAAGACAAGAATTATAAATAAAATATTTTTTTATAACAGATATTTCTCAAGAATTATAAAACAAATACTGAAATATAACTATAACAGATAGAGTACTAATGAATTAGGTCATACAAACGAAGGTGCACAATTTCACACAGAGAGCCTCCCCGAGTGATGTACCGATGCGACAGCGCATCTTAATTTAGCACAAATTAGAATTAGAAATAATCGATTTGCTTTAGACAGTAAGCAAGATTCTAATGTTGAATAAAAAATCTAATCAATTCAATGATTAATGGAATGCTTCCCAGCAAACAATTACTCGTATTAGGCCCACATTTATATGACTATTTTGACTTATAAAAGTTATATTACGGTAATTTCGTCATATACTGGTGCTTTATGCGTCTGATGTTCGACTATACGATACATATACGACCAAATTGTTAGTTGACATCGACTTGAAAAACAACAATAATACAGTGATCTCTCGTGGATAATGCACACTTACTGTGCGTGTAGGTAGGTATTACCCAGTAAACAAAATAGTAAGAATACCTATGTAGGCGACGATTCAGACGGTTACACAGACTTGCGGTATATGATAATGATGGAATGTAAAGAAAAAAAAATGTATCTCCATTCCCAAACTGTGTCCAGCTAGCAGCTGACAGAATAACAAGTAGATGAACACATCACTGTTTTTAAAAGGCAGTAAACACGATAAACGCCTTGAATGAAGCATGCAAGTTTCCTCACGATGATGTGCCAAACAGTGATTTTCCAAAATCGAATTTTGACGATTCGCAAATATGCCTCACTTAGTGTCCGAGTCCCGAGTGCGAATGAAAGATCTTTTATTCCTAGAGTAAAAGCCGTCATTAAAAGCTATTTGTAGTACATCGACCGTTCAAACTGAAGGAGACGAGTTAGTAAAATACTTTTATATTTACAGGGTCTTAAAATTTATATCATTAGCATCCTTTTAAACAAAGTAGTGGGGTGGGGTAGACTACCCATCAAACTGAACAACTTTTACAATGGGAGCAAACCGATCTGAGCAAAAAAAAACTGCTGTTGCATACATTTGAGTCGAGTAGTACGACTAGGCATTGCAGTTTAATATCTAGAACAGCAGATTTTTTTTGCTCGGATCTGTTTGCTCCCATAGTAAAAGTTGTTCGGTTTGATGGGTAGACTCTTAATTAAGGATGTCAATGATATCGATTTCACTCTGTATACGTTATGTTGAGAAATCGACATCGATTTTATCGTGCAACGTTCGTCTCGGTACGCCCCAGGCAGACGGGAAACCAGACCGTTGCAATGTGTGACCGGTGAGGAATCTTTTGAAACGTCGAGCATGCGGCGCGTGGTGATGATGACAGAGATGTACCCGCTTGTGTTTGAACAGGATGTTTACTAAATAAACTGTGGAAAGCTTTTATAATTACAGTTATATAAAATTAAGTAGTCCTACTGTTATTGACAAACATACGTACAGAACCGAACCAGGAAAATATTTACCCTTGTCAATTTTCGTTTACGCAGTCCCCCGACAAAACCCGAAGCACGAAAACAAATAGCCAATCCTGGCAAGGCGATGAAGATGGACCATCCTGATTGACCAATATAATTTCGCGCTATTAAAATTTTTCAATTACACATGTACACACGGCGACACATAAAGCTATACAAACCCAACATAAGCTGACCGCCACGTTATACGTAACTCGACCTACGCGCGGCCAGCTTATTTTGGTTTTGTATAGCTTGATGTGTCGCCGTGTGTACATCGGGGGAACTTATAAATCTGGTACTACGTAACGGTACATACTGTGCGCGGATATGTGCCTGCCTTTCGCCTAGACTGCAAAAGAAACTTTATTCCAGTAGCTTCATATCATAATCACCTGTCCTTCGGTCATCCATGACCAATGACGGAAGATAGTGGTGTATCAAAAAGAGACCTCAACTTGACACCTTCTTCCATCCTAAACTTTAAAAGGCTATGTGAAAAAAATAGGATTCTTCAAAGCGTCATATATCATGAAGTACTAACAGTAGGAGTATGATTAGCGGATATGTGTAAATTAAACATATAGTTGAAGTTTTGATTAGAGCCAAAACACGATTAAGACACATTTTCTCGATAGAAAAACAAGCCAAAGTAGCCTCCGTCTTTATCGATAAACGCTTGGAACTGCTAAACGGTGAATAATAGAAACACGAGACTTGGTTAAAAAAAAAGAGATTGATATTTTACAAATTTTGATTAGAGCAGAATTGAACTTACATAAATAGTACAATCACAATTAAAGCGTCGTTTCAGGCGCGCGCGCCGCCCCTTCTCTTTCTCTCGCATCAGGCAGTAATATAAGCTATCACACGCCCGCTTTCGCTTCAATTGTTTTTCGACATAGGCCCTTAAGTTCATGTATTTAAAAGTACCACGAGAAGCACTGCTTAGTATTTAAGGTGCTTTGTTCGTCAACTATATAATAATGTCAATATGTATTTAAAAAATGTTGTCACTAAAATGACGAAATAAATATGTAGTTATTTGTGTACAATGAATAGGAACTCAATTTCGTCCGTGGGGTTGGTGTGGGTTTTCACCCGATTCGTCACAAATCGAACCTTATTGACACAGGTGCTGTTCAATAATGTGACAATAGTAAATAGCATGTTATACCTACTTATACTAATAATGAGTTTCGCTTTCGGTTTTACATAAGTACATAAATTCTCGAAAACAAAACAACGTGAAAACATCGTGAGGAAACCTGCATGCTTCAATATCGAGGCATGTATTGTCCCCACTGTCCATTAAAAGTGGCGACGGGCTCACTACCCGTCACGCTGGACAGAGTTTCGGTACTACTAGTGAAACGTTCTTTCACTATTTCCTCTACCCTAAGGTTGTCTGGAAGAAATCGCTTTTTAGCGATAAGACCGCCTGTTTTTGTGCCTTTTGTATTTCCTGATTGTTTGCTCTCTGTATACTCTGTTTTTTTTTTGTGTCAAATAAAGTATAATTGATTGATTGATCGATTGAAACGTGGATGTTCTGAAGTTTCAGAATATCTCTGACTACCCCCTCGGGGAATATAGTCGTGAGCATATGCTTAATGCTATGCCTAAATTCTTGTTATACATATTATATTTATTTACTATAGTTGTACAAAGTGTTAATAAACTGAACGCCTGCAAATTCTGTTCCATACATTTGAGTCGAATTGAACCTTCACTCAGTTCCAAAATAAATACCTACTTCCAGCTGATTATTCCAGTCTCATTTAAAATAGTAACGCCAGACTTACTGACTCTCTTACAAAATTGACTTTGTCGATTTGCTAATTTGTATGTAGAGTCATGTCATAGATCATAATATTTTTAAGTTACATTTCAAAATGTTATTTTAATTCATTATTAGGAAGCGCGTACAGACGACTTTTACGCAATAGTTCGAAAGAAAACCGGCACTAATGTATAGGACGACGGCATCCTGGAGATCTTCTTATCGTGTAGGCAGCAACTAGCAAGCCCTGGTCTCAGAGTTTTTTTAGACCGCCTTACGGCCTCTGACGTGGTTTTTATGTAACGACTACTACCACCAGAGACAGTATCCGGGACCAGCGGCTTAACGTGCCATCCGAAGCACGGAATCATTTCTCTTTTCAGACAATCAGGCGATTCAGCCTGCAATGTCCTAACCAACTGGGAGAAACGCACAAAGTGACATTTCACTAGGTATCCCCCGTGGGAATCGAACCCACGACCTCCGTGTCGAGAACCAATGCTCTTAACCATTAGACCACGGAGGCAGTTGAAGGCATCCTGGAGATGATCTCCAACGAATTGGACTGCCCGATTATAAAGCACTGGGTCGGTGTGCTTATTAAATTGATTTGTTTATTTGGTAGGCACCTCAACACATTATGAAATATATTTTTTTACATATCTGTGTTATAATGTATTTCATTACTGTTTACTAACATCGTTTTTAAGTTTTTACTGTAAATTTAATTGTGTTACTAACAAAAATGGACCATGTAAGTTGTCGGAAAATAAATGATTTTGATATAACGCGAAAATGGTTTTCAGGTTTGTGAAATTATAAGATAGGCAATTTTACTCGATGTGCATAATTCAATTCAGTCTCTTTTCTTGGTCACCTCCAGGGCCCTATTTAATAAACGCGCAAATTGTAATTCGCAATAACAATTCAGCGTACGTTGCTGGTTACTAAAGGTAACATGTCATTTTGTCTTAACATTCTCAGCAATTTACCCTGAATTGTCATTGAAAATTACAAATTGTCATGTTTATTAAAAGGGGCATTGGTCTAGCGCTCACTTTGGCAACAGTAATAATAACCCCTTCTTCTGGAGCAGTCGGGTAAATACCTTTCGTATCGTTACAGCTTAGACCAGAAGCAATTAAGAGAGTTTCCCAGGGCACTAGACTAGTGACTAGTGAGACAGTGACGTTTAGCCGGACGCGGTGCGGCGGGTTGTGTTGTGTGTGTGGCGACACCCGCCCCTACGACCCGATGCCAGTGTGCGCACGTCGAAGATTGGATACTGCTACTAATATATATTACTTATTTATTTACAGACCACGAATCTCTACACAATGAACTGGCAGGCGTAGTGTGAGACGCTCTCCAGCGCCGAACCGATGACCTATCTGAGATAGAGCGGGGAGCGAGCGAGATCGTTGTGGCGTAACGAGGGAGAGACCTATATTCAGCAGTGGACGATGAGAGGCTGATGATGATTTATTATTTATTGTACCCTACAATGTAATGAATACAGCAAAGTAAACAAGTATGCACGAAATAACGAACTTGTTCCCTGATCCAGGATACCTGTTGTAGATTCTAACGTTTAATACATTCACTTGGTTGCGCATAACTGAGATGATTGGCATTGAGGTGGGGGGCTTATGCTTTGGGGCTGTTGGAAAAGGGCTGATGATCGAACTCATGACAGTAGGCTAGCCTTTTGACCATAAAAACACTTTCAAATAAATAAATACATCCGTTTAAGGCACGGAATAAATATTATTTGACAAAGGGAAGAAATTAATAGGGTCTGATAATTATACGGTACTAGCGACCCACCCACCCCAGCTTCGCTCGGGTTGGATCTATAATAATATAAGTACTGTATACTTTAGATATAAACCTTCCGGAAGAAATTCTCAAAATGACAGTGAAAGCTGTATCAAAATCCGCTGCGTGGTTTAGAAGAAGTAAGCGAAGAAACCGAAATTATGAGGACAGACTCTGATAGCGACATTGTTCTAAAAATAATAGTTAAGAAAAGTTTTTACTTACCGAAACCAATCTGTGCGCTGTGTGATAAACAAAGATCAGGGTACAAAAAAAGAGAGTAATATACCGAAACTGAACAGAAGCCCGAGGAGTGAGGACCTGGTGACTGGAATACCGGAACACCAACCCAATCCAGAAACCAGTCTATTTTGATTTTAATTTAATGTTTTTATTCTATTTAGAGAAATCTCTTCTCTAAATAGATAAAAAACTAAAATTAATACTTTCAAATTTCAATTTTTTTTTCTATATTTAGATTACCTACATAATTATGTTAAATGTCATAAAAATCCAAGGGGAGCGTGTAAATTCTTTATGATAAAAATCATACGCAGAGATCATAACTAGGGATGCCCCTACCCAGACGCTAGTTATAATAATTATGTGACTTTACCAGAGTTAAAATATAAAAAGACAATTGAAATCACGTAACTGCATTAACCGTAACTAACACTCAAATCACACATTATTGTTACGTCAGTAATTTGTCTCAAATATTGCGGTAAAAGTACTACTTACTAACTACTTTGTGGCAAATTGATGTGTCGTCGGTAACTTTTTTTGGTGTCCATTCTCTATTGGGACTGCATGCATTTCTAGAATGCATTATTCTGTATTGGCCATGTTTTGTTCGGCATCGACCCAGACTGGTGTCGTAAGAGATGAGTAATCAGAATACCCTCATCTATTTCGGAGGATATTATTTTGGAGGATGTTATGTATGGCTCCTACCAATACCTGCACTGTCAGCTAAATGGACTTGCAGCCGCTGTGGATGTGCACGAGGCATGCGACCGGTGACCCAACTTCACTTCAACCAAAAAAAAGGACGAGGTTCTCAATTCGACCCGTGTGTTTTTAAACCGACTTCAAAAAAGGAGGAGGTTTCTCAATTCGAACGTATATATATATTTTTTTTTTATGTGTGTTCGCGGATAACTTCGTCGTTTATGAACCGATTTTGATGATTCTTTTTTTGTTGGAAAGAAGATATTCTAAGGGTGGTACCATGATCTGATGATGGCATCCCAGAGAAATCGAGCGGAACCTTTGAAAATCGTCGCGCCGGCTAGTGCGTTTGTTAATTTAAAGCACTACTATTAAATTGAACTGATGAATTCACCACTGAAAATTGTGAAGTAAACAAAATTTTAACAAAAAATTAAAACCGCCTTCAAAAAAACTAAAAAGTGTAAAAAATAATATTGTAGCCGATGACTTTTTCGTTCGCATCATAAGAACATTAATTTGTTTTATAGAAGACGGTGTCAAGCCAAGCCAAAAAACTAATGCAAGCCCTGTCGCGAATCGTACCGGCTTGACAGCGACTTCGATATAAAACAAATTAATGTTGCAATATTATTTTTTAACATATCTAAATTCCTAGATTAAGAATTTTATTAGTTATTTGTAAATATTGTTAGTACCAATCTCTTCTCGTCTTCAATTTTCCTCCACTTGTAGCCACCGACTATAATTAGGGTAAGGACTTGAGAGTGCAATTCGTGCTCGTGAACGTAAACATTTTCAGATTACCTCACTGCTTTAGTGAATATGAAATCGCTATAATCATTTCTTTTCCAGACTGTATTATACCACTGCTTGGCAAAGGCTTCACCTCGCTCTTTGGAATGTCTTTGGGTAACCTCTGGCCAGTCACCAGATCATTCCGCCATATGTTCCTAGGGTCGACCCGGGCGCCAGTGACCGTTTTCGGAGATCCAGGGCATGATGTTTTTTGCTCATCTTTTAAGATGCATTCGACAGACATGACCGGCCCACTCCCATTTAAGTTTGGCGCTTTTCTCCCCGACCGCGACTATTAGAGTTCTGGAACATAACGTGGTGTTTCTGAACCGATCGGTTCTTTTAACACCTAGAATGCTGCGCTCCATCGCTCTCTGGCAAACCCTGAGCTTGGACTTTTTGGGCTCAGTTAGTGACCACGTTTGAGCCAAGTTAGGATAAGGGGGGTACACATGTCAATGAGTCTACGATTAAGCTTAAGCAAGGAGTTCCCTATCTCACCATTATCAGCTCTTTTATGAACAAGAAACTATTCCTGTTCCTGTTGTTGACGCGTCGTTTGACTTCCTTTAATCGAAATTGATTGAGAAATCAGTTAATTGTAAAATATATACAAAGTGGAGCATATTTATTGAAGTATAGGACGCTACGACGCTGGACCGATGACCCGATTCAGGTGGCGGGGGCGACTGGATGAGCAAAGACGGATAGAATTTTGTTGTGCGCCTTGAGAGAGGCCTATGTTCAGGAGTGGACGATGATGATGATTCAAAATACAGTTTATTTTTAAAGTAGCCTACTCTACGTCCCACTGCTGGACATAGGCGGAGGAGAAGAGCAGCCACTTACAATCTTCTACATACTACGCAACAATGTTTTATAAAAGGCCAAATTAAGCAATATGCTTGAGAAATCGATGAAAGATAAAGCACTGTAGATAGTTGATCTTAATTCATTCCTATGAATTTACACTACTTCAAAATTCTAAAACTAAAACTGCATACTGCATAAAAAAAGTACTTTCAATTGCACATCACATCCTAATCTACACATGTAATAAATTTGGTACCTAACTAGATGTGATTGAAAATATTTGCATAAAAGAGGTTTTGAGTAATGCGTTGAATAACAGAGAAACAGACAATTATTCCAAAAATATTCGTAATCTGGTACATATTTAACTATACTTAACTTTCACAATAGACAACCGGAGAGCAATGATCGGACACTTGATATAACGTATTTCTTAAATCTATATTGGAAGGTATAATAGAGGGAAAGAGAGGCAGAGAAAGACCGGACAGAGTTATTTAACACAAATGAAAGAAAAGGTTGATGCCGCGTCGGATCAGGACATCAAGGAACTGGCAGAAAAGAGACAGGATTGGTGAATACTTCAAATACAAGAGCGTAGCTCTTACATAAGATGATGAAGTCTATCTAAGCATAGCCCACCTTATCTTTTATGCAATTAATATTTCCAATGTACAGACGACAACGATTTCGGTTTCACCCTATGTTCCACGCGTAAAACTGCGTTTAAAAGTAAGTCCTAAAATAAAAGCTTCGCAATACATAGACCAATCCACAACATCACTACATAATGCCCCCGAGCACTTTAGCTAGTGCATATAAGGTCCCGCGCACACCCGGCGAATTTACTCGTATCGCACGCGCCGGGCGAGTGACACGCATGCGCGAGACAGTTCCAGTGGCAAGTAGTTAGTGACAAGTGATAGTGAGAGATGAGGATCACGGTTTGTTTGTTTTATTTTTTTTATTTTGATGTAGTGTTGTCGATCTTTGTGGGTTAGTCTGAATTAGTGAAAGGAATTTAGAGATTGTAAAAAGATAAGTTAATGTAATGATATTGATGTAATTTGGTTTGTTCGTTAATGTTGGTCAGGTTAGTGCCGGTCGAAAATGAAAGTAGATTGTATTCCAATAGGAAAATCTTGATAAGTATACAAAATTAAATGAAATCTTCTATTAATTCTCATCTCACATCAAACAGATGAATTAAATACATACACAAAATTATAGGTGATAATTTGTTACACTATAGTATAAGTAAATTATGCATTAGGCAAAATAAGTATACCTCATTATTTATTGGCTCATTTGAGCTCACAGTTTCTACCTATCTTCGTTTGCGAATTGATCTGGCCTAAGGTTGTATGGTAGAAATCACTTTTCGGGATCAGATTATTTTTATTACTTTGTGTAGTTATATTAAGTTGTTATAATTATAACTAGACTAGATACTTAGAAAATAGAAAATTTAGTAAATAGAAATAAAATATTTTAAGCTTTTATAGGTAACCGATATGATTGATAATGATAATTGATTGGCATGAAGAGAGAACCCTCCAAGAATAGAGACACAGAATAAATACTAATATCATTTTTACAATATGTACACAGTATCCAGTTTCTAGATTGTTTCTGAAAAATTTCATTGACTTTAATTGGTTAGTATTGAAAATATACCCAGACTTCGTTTTTATGGAGCGCGCTCCGAATTATATTCCCTTAATTTATTTCCACAGGTGGGACTACTCCTGCTAGCGGCGGTGACGCACGCAGCAGAAGTGAAGACGTCTAGGAATGAGAAGAAGAGTGAGGAGTCCAGCCGCACGGACAAGAGGGCGCTGGCGGCGGCGGAGGGCATCGCGGGAGCTGAGAAGAGAGTGCCTGTCTTACCCACGCGTTAGTATATACTCTGTTTAGTTACCTATTATAACTACCTCCGAGGTCTAATGGTTAAGAGCACTGGGCTCTCGACACGGAGGTCGTGGGTTCGATTCCCACGGGGGACACCTAGTGATAGACAGTTAGTTGGTTAGGACATTGCAGGCTGAATTATCCTATTAACTGAAAACTCGGATGGCACGTTAAGCCGTTGGTCTCGGGTACTATCTCTGGTGGCAGTAGTCGTTAGTACATAAAAACCACGGTCTGAAAAAACTCAGGCTTCACAAACGATAAGAAGAAGAACAAGTTACCTATTTTTAACTTGTTTCTTGACACGGCATTTCATCCTGAAACCTGGCTTGCTCCCTTATATGAAACTCTTATCTCTTAATCGCCTCCCACAGGAAAAAACCCACACAATAATGATGGTCCATATTCCACGTCGGAACTACACGGCTTATACATCAATAGTTTTTAATTACTAACATAACTTTAAAAGTCTATTCAGACCATTAATCTATTGACAAGATTCCCTAAGGAACATGGGTCGAAAAACGAGAAAATTTTTTGGACCTTCCTTGGAAATCGATCGGCCGATCCGCACTTTTGTATGGAAGGCCAAACATTTTTCTCGTTTTCGACCCATATTAAGGAAATTTGTTTTGATTCATGGTCTGAATACACCCTTAAAGTTATATTATTAATTAAAAACTAGTGGTGTATAACTGTTTAGGTAGTAAAAAAAATAGAAGAGAAATAAAAGCTGAAAGAAATTTCTTTGCAAAGTTTCAAAGAATTGCAATATTTTCATGTCCGTTAACAAGTAATAAGTATTAAAAATAATTTTATTAACAACAGATAAAGGAAGGTAAGTATGTACATTAAAAATAAAAAAAATATATTGAGAAAATAAAACTAACTTAACCTAAAATATGGTGCAGGTTTGTACCGCGCGGGAGGGTAGCCAAGATGCTGGCAACGTTTCCTCGCTGAACGGCTAAAATGATCCGTTGAGCGAGGAAAATTCAAACTCTTTATTTTGGCGCCCCCTTAACCTGCTGGCCGGGGCGTGGGCCCCAGTTTAACCTCCCTAGATACGTGGCTGTTATTGAAATAAATTATACAGGGTCTAAGTGACAGCCTAGCAAATACTGAAACGGTGAACTCAGACCATCAAACTGATCAACTTTCACCATGGAGCCTACCTCAGGAAACGCGAAAAAAACTCAGCTGTCCCATACATTTTTTGCGTTTCCTGAGGTAGACTCCATAGTGAAAGTTGTTCAGTTTGATGGTCTGAGTTCACCGTTTAAGTATTTGCTAGGCTGTCACTTACACCCTGTATATGTCATCATGTCATGTAATATTTAATCGTTTTATGCAGCGTCGCCGTCAGTGGCTCCCGGTATCGAGTATGTAGAGGAGTCCAAGATCCTGCAACGAGAGAAGACTCCTGCGCAGGTGAGTTCTAACATTATGTACATATAATATGACATATCTACGTTCTTCAAGAGAAAAATACAGAGTCCTTCTTAATATGCTGACACTTCTTCAAGGAGATAATCAGACCATCTAACTTTACAAGTTTCTCTATGGGACCAACATCGAAACCGCGAAAAAAAAAAATGCTGTCCTATACATTTGTCTAAAGTAGGTTTGCAGTTTCTATGTTTGTTCCATAGAGAAAGTTGTTCAGTTTGATGGTCTGATCATCCTTTTAAAAAACCGTCAGCATGTTAAGTTGCACCCTGTATTATAATATTTTTATGTTAGATACATATTTTATCAAACTGAATAAATAAACATTTTTAATTAGAACTCTTTTTTTAAGAAGTGCACTTCAGAGCTTTTTAAAAAGATGTGAAACGTGACTTTTGAAACCAAATTAAGTTCGTCACTTCACCGAGAAGTTTCTTGACAATTTTATTTTCACTTGAAGTTAACGAAGTTGTTCGTTAAAAGGTAAACGTTAAACTAACTTAGCACTCGCAGTTGCAGCACTTGTAGCAGCTAGCTAGTGTAAACAGTAATGCCGGCACCACACTATCGCTACGAAAGCCCCACGTGTTCGCGGGATAATGATGTGGATGGTTTACGTGAAAGTTCGCGAGCTTCCCCATGGGATTCGTGTCTTGTTCACATGCATGCCAATTAATTACACACAGCTACTTCAATTAATAATAACGATACAAAATAACTTGCCTAATTGTTCTGCTCTACATTCGATCTTCCTAATTTACATTTCATTAGACATTTGACGCATTTACACGGATCCTATTTCTAGAATAAATTCAGTCTTGTCTTAGATTATGTATAAGTAACATATTCTAAGAGTCTAATATTTTTGTAGTCACGTCAACGTCTATTTCGAAGCAGGTTTTACACAAAATGTCATAGTGATAGCAGTTAGAATTTTCCATCCATCAATGGCTCTTTTTAATAGCATAAGTTCGCGGGACAGTCTGGAGCCGGCTTAAGAGATTGTTTAACACAATTATTAGCAGCATCAGATCATCTATCTATGACAAAGTTAATGTTTTTGTTCTCGTGCTGAAAGTGCGGCAACTTGCCGCGGAACAAATTTAATATAAAAGTTGCCCAAGTGGCTTAAGTCCTCGAATGAATTTCCTCGCAAAGATTTTTTTTTTTCCGTGAACCGTTTAATACGCTCGTCTCATCTCAATTCTTTACGCTACGTCCGGTTTTCGATCATACTCCGTTTGAATGGTTTTTTGTCGTGAAAAATTGGACGCGGAAAATATCAAAATGATCAAAATGTTTGGGTCTAGTGTCACTAACTTATATGTAGTATACAGGAGTGCAATCTAGTATTTGACTACATTGAATATACTTTATTTTTAACTTCTCAATAAAAAAAAGGTTTGAAATTAACGCTAATTCCCATTTTCATTAAGTTTTTAGCTTGAATACTATTTTTAATAACAAAATAAACATTAAAAAGTAATTAAATGTTGATGACGTCACAACTCATTATTTAGATGATTTGACTAGTATGTCAAGTAGCCAATTCACTAAGCGTCACATCACTGTCAAAAACATCGACGAGCTCGCGTCCTTCAGATCGTCGGAGATTTTATATGAGTTTGACACAAGAAATTGAAAGCTCGCTGACGTGTCAACGGCGAATTTAAGGTTGTGACCATAGAGGTACGAGTTACGTGTTTCTCTATGGTTGTGACGTTGTTTGCGCTTAGTGAATTGCATTGCTGTATAGTATCGATTATTTTATTAAATAGAATAGAAATTTATTATTGTATACATAACCATAGCTTAAGAATTTATATAGTAATAGTTATTAAGTCGTGTTATGTTGTAGTTTCTGGTCGCATCTTCTCTACAGCGACAACAAATTCCGACGCGGTGGTAGCTTTAAAAGAAGATTTGTAGTTTAATAAGTATGATTCAAGCTCATATATTTAATAAATTATGTTAACTTTGACTTTGACTTTATCGTGTTAAATTAGTTTCTTATTGGAACATCTACGGAGATTTAGTGTCGCTGTTTATGTTCCATCATCAAAAAGTCGAATGCAATTGTTTGCTGTAAAACATGTTTCGAAAACGGGAACAGACTGGTATAAAGCTATTTTTACGTAGCCCAAGCTAGCGATTAAGATATATAATTCAACATACATACATTACACGTACATAAGGGCACGGGCCCGTTCTCCATAGCCCAGACATTTTACGAAGTTTTGTTAGGCGGGGTAGGGAGTAATTATTAATTGGACTTTTAAACTGTAACCGGCCCCATTTAGTGACAAAACATATTAAAATAAAAATCGCTACGCAACATGGAAATCAAAATTATGTTTCCCAGAATGCTTTTTAATTAATAATATTACTACCAATACACTCATTTGACTTAGATTTAACAATATAAATTACTTATTAGCAATAAAATAGGCAATGAAATTCAAAAAATTCGGTATTTAACTAAGGTTGTCTGGAAGAAATCGCTTCTTAGCGATAAGACCGCCTTATTTTGTGCCTCTTGTATTTTATTTCTGTATTTTACTGTTTATGTTTTTGGTGTAAAATAAAGTATATTTGATTTGATTTGATATTAATTAGAAAATACGAATGGATTTTTCAAAACCACATGTAACTCAGACTGAACTCATGCTCAAAATTCGCTTCTGATTAAATTTGGCTGAGTAGGTTTGCAGTTTAGTATGGAATAGCTGATTTTTTTTGCAATTCGTTGTTGGTGTCATAGAGAAAGTTGTACAGCTTGGCGGTCTGATCATCCCCTTAAAAATGTGTCGGCATATATTAAGAAGGACCCTATATTTAAAAAAAAGTAAATAGAAACCCGTTTTGATGTCAAATATATATCTAAGGTACAAAAGAACCGTGTATTTAGGAGCTAATTAATAAAGTTGGTATGGTACGACGAGTTCAGATTCGCATCACACCGTACATACGTACACCGTACGTATGTACGTACCCCAATTATTCGTGAAAATTATAACATCGGTATCAAACAAACTTCTGTTTGTTCAGGATCTCGTTCCGCTCAATATATTTCAGTTTGACTTCATTAACAACAAGGTAAATAATATGATAATTAAATAATATCAATCATTTGGGCAGAGAGTCAATAATTAGTATGTAAATAATTACCCCAATTAATGTATCAATAAACAGTATAATTAAATAATCTGAAAAACCTGTTGACACAGCTTCTGTAACTAAATAGAAAAATTGTTTATAATACATTAATGCATGCATAATGCTCACGTCACGACTATACAACGTATTGATGAATAAGCGCAAAAACCTCATACACCCCAAATGATTTATAGCAAAATAATTAGATTGAAACAATAATTTCATTATTTTTTTTTTGTTAAAATTTAAAGTTATTCGCATTTTAAGTTTTGAGTTTTTATCATTACAGCAATGAATGAAAGCGCTAACGTACTCATGGATACCTTTTAATAATCTTGTTTTGGTAGTAAGTAGGAAGAGTGTGCCCCGTGCGGTGGGTTGACATTTAAAATCGGGTTCAGTAAATTTTAAAGTTTTACAAACAAATTATTTAATATTTTGAAAAAAATTACCTATGCGGAAACCATGAGAATTCGATTCTGCTCTCGATTCTAAACAAACTACTTTCTAGTTTTGCGTTAATTCATTAACACGTTGTATAGGTATACCCCATAGGAGTTTAGGTATTCAAAGTATACCCGCGATATCGTCTGAATTCGTAAAATATCCTTCTTCAGGGTTCAAGCTATCTCTAATTTAATCAAAACTGGTTCAGCGGTTTAGCTGTGAAAACGTAACAGACAAACAGACTGAAAGACTTTTGATAGTTAGTATTAGCGCGACAACCTGGATGCCCACGAAGTGAAATGGCAACTGATGGCACAGGATAGGGAAGGCTAGAAAAGCTTGGGGGAGACCTTTGCCCAACAATGGGACAAAATCGGTAAGAAAAAAGAATTCCGAACATCCATATTAATTCATTAAAAAATTCGAAGTTTTTGCGAAGTGCAAAAGTGCTTCTTCCGCAAACCTGCATCAGATGTAAAGACCGGATGATGATGACAAGTTTTTGTGATCAAATATATTGTAGTAACATTAAAAATTACATAACATTTTTTCATAAATAATTCCGAAGCATAAATACAAAGAAAATTTACAAATTCTAGTTTCTAGAACACTATATCTCAGAGCTCAGCGTGTCCTAACCCAAACCATGTTTTACTCTAAACTGAACCTTGTTGTAGTAGAATTAGGTTCTAAGATTGTTCAACAACTTTTTAACCAGGTGTAAGTCCTTAAGATTTTTAATATCATTCCTGCTGCGTTTCTGTAGCGTATGAAATACGTTGCATACCAAAATAATGTTATAATTATGTTCAAGTATTTAAATGCTTCACAAATTATTCTGTTCTATTTCTCACACGGTTATATTTTTATTAACAACGAGCGTTAACCCGCGACTTCGTCCGCACAAATTATATTCCAGATTTTAAGTCAGATCATAAGCTATCAAAGAAAAAAAGTTTCATCAAAATCGGTTCAGTAGTTTTTGCGTGATACTCGTTCAAACAAACACCCAAACAAACACACAAACAAACAGACAGACAAAAAATCCAAAAATTGGTGAAATGGAATCAGGGACACCTAAAAACCATATCGTAACATTTTTTTTTTTTAATATCTTCAATGTACAGACAAACTTCTGGTTACAGTTTTATAATAGTACGAGCGTTAACCCGCGACTTCGTCCGCACAAATTATATACCAGATTTTAAGTCAGATCATAAGCTATCAAACAAACAAAGTTTCATCAAAATCGGTTCAGTAGTTTTTGCGTGATACTCGTTCAAACAAACAAACAAACAAACAGACAGACAAAAAATCCAAAAATTGGTGAAATGGAATCAGGGACATCTAAAAACCATATCGTAACTTTTTTTTTGTTAATATCTTCAATGTACAGACATATTTCCTGTTACAGTTTTATAATAGTATAGACAAAAAAGATATTTCTCACACTATTTTAACATTACTGTCACAACATAGTATAAACCAAAGTCGCTTCCCGCTGTCTGTCTGTCCCTATGTATGCTTAGATCTTTAAAACTACTCAACGGATTTTGATGCGGTTTTTTTAATAGATAGAGTGATTCAAGAGGAAGGTTTATATATCAGCATTGCACCCGTGCAAAGCCGGGGTGGGTCGCTAGTTTAATATAAAGCCTATAGGTACTTGTAAGTTTTACTGAGAGATAATGCTGACCTTTAACATTATTCAAAACTAAAGTAGGACAATTAACTATTGTTTACATAACCTTAGATTAAAGTGAGAGCACAAGAAATGTTGCATGCAATACAGGTTGGTTGTTGTAGCAATGTGTCTGTCCACTCCGAAATGGATTATGGTGGTGATATGTTTGTAAACTTCTCGACATAAAAACATTATCAGTGCGCCGTGCAAAATTCGAGATTAAGAACTGGTTGCCGACTTTGACTTACGATGGAACTGAAGACTTAATCAAGGATATATCTTAACATACAAGGCATATACACACGCAAACAGACACACACCTACACAAACCCCCCCCCCCCCCCCCCTTCCCCCCTCCCCCCACTCACACCCTCTCACTTTGTTTCAATTGTACTAGTTCGTAACTAAATTATTGTTTATTGTTAAGGATTCCCAATCGTAGACCTCGCGTATCAGGCTTGCCTCGTTTTTGGTCTACCGTTTAATGTAATAGTTTTAAGCAAAAGTTAAAAATAAACATTTATCTTATCTTATCTTATCTTTATATGTAAACAGGCTGTAAACAAGAATGTATTAAGTTTACAGCCTGTATATGTATGTAAGAAATTATACAGGGTGTTAGGGTAAACAGTTGGATTACTTTAAGGGGTGGTTGTACCCTTGATACCGAATAATTTTCCCTAAAAAAGTAATAGCAAATTTGCAAAAAAAATTGACATTTCGTGCAATCGTTTTAGAATTTCACATAGTTTTCTTAGCGAGAGTTATTCATTATCATGGGTACAATAACCACTTAAAGTAATGAAACTGTTTACCCTAACACCCTGTATTATTGATTTATTTTATTGAATTGAATTTAAAAAATTTGTTGAATTTCTGGCCGCAAATTCTCTTATGCCATATCACCTTACAAAACTGTGGTAGTGTCATAAAAATAATAGTAGGTACTAATATTAACAATTCTTATGTTAGTGTTCCTTTTTTGATTTCCAGGTATTTCTGTAACCCACAGAAAAAATTAATTTAATGTATGACTTGACCATCTTACAATCATTATTTCTAATACACCTCAACACTCTTGGCTAAAGAATCATATCATCAAAGATCTAAATATAAGGTCTAACAAAATTAGCTGAAACTATTTTAAGGGGATGATCAGACCATCAAACTGAACAACTTTCTCTATTGGACCAATATCGTAATCGCGAAAAAAAATTAGCCGTCCTATACATTTGAGTCGAGTTATGTCTGCTTGTTTTGTATGGGACAGCAGATTTTTTTTTCGCGATTTCGATATTGGTCCATTAGAGAAAGTAGTTCAGTTTGATGGTCTGATCATCCCCTAAAAATAGTTTCACCTAATTTTGTTAGACCTTATATACTACATTGCGAGTGTGTTGAAAGGGAAACAAATTGAAAGAGCAAATGTCCATAATTAAAAGTTAATGAAATAATAATGAAGCGTCATCCTCCAACCTTTTAAGGAACACAAACAGTGATAATTTAATTAACTCGTTATAATAAGTTGGGTAAGAGTGCCGGGGACGAGACGAGACGAGGCCAAGATGGCGATTAATTACCAAGTATATGTGGAATTTCGTCCCCGGCTCCGGCACTCCGGCAGGCTTTGTGCCGGCACCCTACAGTTTACGGCGTGAAGATAAAGAGCCCAGTAATTAATTGTATCGCTTATTTGACGTCCGTTTTATCGTCGGGTCGTTTTTATCCTATTAATTCTTGATGAAAATACTTTGCCGGTAAGAGTTTTATTGCAGCGTTTCTACTATTTAAAATCTCGACCGAATTTCTTGGAGCAGTCAGAATCTTGTCTATAGTTATTAGCCCAGTCATTTTACGGAGTTTTGTTAGGCGGGGTAGGGAGTAATTATTAATTGGACTTTTTAACTGTAACCGGCACCATTTAGTGACAAAAATATTATCTTAAAACATATTAAAATAAAATTCGCTACGTAATATAGAAATCAAAATTGTGTTTCCCAGAATGCTTTTCAATTACCTATATAAAATAAAATACCAATGCACTCATTTGACTTAGATTTAACAATATAAATTATTTTTTAGTAATACATTTTAATAATACAAATTTTAATGCCTATTTTGCATTAAAATTAAAAAAATGAGGTATTTATTAGAAAATACGAATGGATTTTTCAAAACCTTCTAAGTAGCCAAAAAAATTACACCATGTTTGAAGTATGTAATAATGGTAAACCCTTAAATATGTGAAAAAAAAATTTACCATCAGGTTTTTTAGAACGAGATAATAGCTAAATTTTAAAATTGGAACTGTTGCTGAAGTGATTTTTTTTTATTTTGGTACATTTCTAGGCTTAAATTGGCTCTTCAATATTATACCGAAAAAAAATATCAATTATTAATTAATCCCGTAAAATGACTGGGCTATATAATTATTAGTACTAGTTTCAACAGTCCCCAGTCCACACTTCGCTTATGGATATGTCCCAGCTTATTCGGAGTTATAGAGAAAATTCGGAACGGACTAAGTTTAGAACCGTAATATTAAAACCGCAAAAAAAAACCTGATGTTTTCATAAATATTTCTGTGGAACGGCAGATTTCTTTATCGCGATTCCAAAGAAGGTCCAATAGTAAAAGTTGTGATGGTTTGAGTTTGTAACGTAATGCATTCAAGTTCACAGTATCTTTTATTCTATCGTCACATGGTTCCGTAGCGGCATATCTTTCAGTAGCATAAAGGATACTATTGTAGGGGGCGACTAAGAGAGAAGGAATCTTATAGAGCAGGGCTTTATAAGATTTTTTCTTCCTCTTCCTTGGGAATTGGCCATTTTTTTGTACTCCCCCCCCCCCCTCCTAACCCGCTCTAAAAAGTACCTACCAGGAGTGCGATTTTTGAATATCATACGTTGAACTCAGCAGTTGAAAATGTATGGAGATACGCATTTTACTACTGCTGATTTGACTTGCAAAATTCGCACTCCTGGAGTATGATTTTTGAAAGTCAAATCAGCAGCAGAAAGATGCATATCTCCATAGTAATTTTGACATTTTCAACTGCTGAGCTCAGCGAATGAGATTCAAAAATCGCACTCCAGTTGTAGTTCTAGCCTAAAGAAGCCTAGAGCCTAGAAAAACTCTAAACAGCGACTTCGATAAAACGAATTAATGTTCTTATGATGCCAACGAAAAAGTCATCGGCTGCAATATTATTTTTTCACTTTTTAGTTATCTTGAAGGCGGTTTTAATTTTATATGCAGAGTATCCTGTTATCTGCTTGTCCGTAAATGGTATTCGGAGGAGAAAAATATTTACGTACAATAATGAATATTAAAATGTGCATCGTAATTGTAACACAATAAAGTCACAGCGGCGTGTTGTCGGATACATTGTGCATGGATTGTTGTGTTCTGCATTGTGCATCGATAAAGAGACTCATCGAGTTATCACTTCCGAACGGCGCGCTCGTTTATGCTCATGAATCAGTTTAACGACTCGTTTACATACAATATTGAAATTCTGATGATAAATGAGTTGAGTACATTCAGGAAAACGAGCGGTAGGTACTTGGAGAGAAAACAACTACAGGGTGTTACGGTAGAGTAGACAGTTGCATAATTTTAATGGGTAATTGTGCTCGTGATAGTGAACAACTTTACCAAAGGAGCAAATATAATTTCGCAAAAATAATTCTATTTTTCATACAAACAAAGTATGGAAAGTCCAAATTTTTTTTTGTTTCTTTCCTATAAGTTTATTAGGGAAAGTTGTTCAGTATCATGATTAACATCACCCCTTAAAGTAATGCAACTGTTTACCCTAACACCCTGTATAAAATTTTGAAAATTATATCAAAACACACTCTGTGTGCCAAATTAAATGCAAATACGTTCAATTGTTTATGCGTGATTGACTCATAAACATCCAAACATACACTGTTATACAGTACACAGGGTGTAAACTTAAATGCTGAGCAGGATGTTTCAGACCATCAAATATAACAACTTTTACTATGGGACCAACTTTGAAAACGGGAAAAAAATATCAGCTTGTCAACGCATTTTAGTCGAGTAGCTATTGACATTATTTACACCCTGTAACCTACGGCTGTCCTTATTATACAGGGTGTAAGAAAAAGTCTCATTAACCTTTTAAACTTCATACTCTACCCATCAAACTGAACATCTCTTACTATGGGATCAAAACTGTCAGCGCAAAAAACAAACAGCTATTCCATACTAAACTGTCAAATGCCTACACGACTCAAATGTATGAAAAAGCCGATTTTTTTGTTCTGACAAGTTTGCTCCCATTGTAAAAGTAGTTCAGTTTGATGGGTAAAGGCTTATGTGCAGTTTATACAGAAAAGGCTTGCGGCGGTCGCGGATAGCAAAGTAACACAATAATAAACCTTATAGTACATTGCATAGCGTCTTTTTTGTTGTAAAGGAAAATCGCGTCCGCGCCACCAGGCGACGGAGCCTGGAGGCGCGGGCGTAATTCACCAAACGACGCTATGCTATGTACTATAAGGTTTATATTGGTGTTACTTTGACTATCCGCCACCGCCACACGTCTCCTCTGTATAAACCGTGCCTTAAAGGTTAATCGTTCCGGACACATCCCACTTAACAAGTTTGCATTTTTGATGAAAAAGGTACCTTCACCAAATTGTGTAGAATGTGGTGTAATTGAAGATTGCTTTCATATAATGGTGGAGTGTGTACGGAACGAGGACCTGAGAATGGAGATTATAGCCCGTGATCAAAGGTTAAGAGAAGTTGGAGGTTGTAATGCTGTCTTGGCGTTCCCGCTGTCGGAGATCGCTCAGGCATTATACAAAGTTGTGATGGTGGGCATAAGTAGAAGATAAAATCTACTAGTTATGGCCACCAATATATTATAGTCGTGTCTGTATAGATAAGTAGTCAGTATAGAGTGACATTGTCGTCTATTGACAAAACTCTTTAAATAAAGATTTAAAAAAAAAAAAAAAAAAAAAGGTTAATGAGGCTTTTCCTTACACCCTGTATAGTGTCGAACTCGAAGTAGTGAAAGATGTTTAACAGGATCGTAGTTGGTCGGTCTAGCCCAATTAAGACAGCCTAGAGTTCACTCGTGTTATGTACATATGTGTGTAATATGTAGTATTTCATAATCATATCTCGCAACTAGGTACGGAAACGGGCTAGGAAACGAGTAACTAGATCACCTAAAACCCGTCCAATCAGCGAGCGTGCTCACTGCAGAATACTAACCCAGCCTAGCTAGCATGCCACCCACGACAAAGCGTTTAAACGAGAAAAACGTCATGCGCGCTCTTTCTGGCCTACGTAAAATAATAAAGATGGAGGCACATCTCGATTTTTGTCGTTTTCTCGGGGGTGGCATGCTAGCTAGGCAGGTCACAGTCATATAATTATGTATAGTGAAATATTAGGGTTCGTTAGCTAAGATACAGGAAATTGAAATCAGTAGCAACCTTATAAACTACGAGCGTTAACCCGCGATTTCGTCCGCACAAATTATATACCAGATTTTAAGTCAGATCATAAGCTATCAAACAAAAAAAGTTTCATCAAAATCGGTTCAGTAGTTTTTGCGTGATACTCGTTCAAACAAACAAACAAACAAACAGACAGACAAAAAATCCAAAAATTGGTGAAATGGAATCAGGGACACCTAAAAACCATATCGTAACTTTTTTTTGTTAATATCTTCAATGTACAGACAAACTTCCTGTTACAGTTTTATAATAGTACGAGTGTTAACCCGCGACTTCGTCCGCACAAATTATATACCAGATTTTAAGTCAGATCATAAGCTATCAAACAAAAAAAGTTTCATCAAAATCGGTTCAGTAGCTTTTGCGTGATACTCGTTCAAACAAAAAAACAAACAAACAAACACACAAACAAACAGACAGACAAAAAATCCAAAAATTGGTGAAATGGAATCAGGGACACCTAAAAACTCTATCGTAACTTTTTTTTTGTTAATATCTTCAATGTACAGACAAACTTCCTGTTACAGTTTTATAATAGTATAGATATAGAAGAGTCTACCCATCAAACTGAACAACTTTAGCTTTTTAATTATTTGTTTATTGTTAAGGATTCCCAATCGTAGACCTCGCGTGTCAGGCTTGCCTCGTTTTTGGTCTACCGTTTAATGTAATAGTTTTAAGCAAAAGTTAAAACTAAACATTTATCTTATCTTATGTAACCTGCTATGGGAGCAAACCGATCGTAGCAAAAAAACTGCTGTTGCATACATTTGAGTCAAGTAGGCATTGCAGTTTAGTATGGAACAGCAGATTTTTTTGTCAAAAGTTGCTCAGTTTGATCGGTATATCTGGATATAATCTCCGCTGTGCAGTGGTCACACACATGAGGTCTCACAAATGAGACCAAAATAATAGATTTCTGTAACGTGTTTCAATCTTTCAATACAAATGTTTTCGCATTGTGTATGAGGACTGCCACCTCTACAGCTTCCTTATATCTCCGCTGTGGTCACATACAAATGAGATCGCTCGTTGATGGTCAAATGAGACCAAAATAATAGATTTCTGTAACGTTTCAATGCGGTAGAAATGTTCTCGCGTTGTGTATGAAGACTGCCACCTCTACAGCCCCCTTGTATCTCCACTGTGCAGTGGTCACATGAGGTCGCTCGTTGATCCGGTCGGTCGACTCGTACGCAACGCGACGTGTGTGCGCTAATGTTAATAGAGCACTTTCACGAGCCACGCCCTCGGCCGCGCATGCGCCCTGACACCACCTCGTTGTACTCATACGGTACCTACAGGGCTCAGATCGCGTTAATTTGAAACATCGAGGTTCAATCCTAATCCAGTTTCAGTTCTAATCATATTGCAATCCAATTACTACCTATTCAACTGTGCTGAATTCCGTCTCGCACTGAACTTGACTTATTTATAGGGTCTTTCTTTATATGCTGACAGTTTTTTAAGGGGATGATCAGACCATCAAATTGAACAACTTTCACTATGGGTCCGATATAGAAAACGCAAAAATAAAACTGCTTTCCCATACATTTGGGTCGAGTAGGATTACAGTTTTGTATGGAACAACTGGTTTTTTTGGCGTTTAACATTGGTCCCATAGATAAAGTTGTTCAGTTTAATGGTCTGATCATCCTCTTAAAAAATCCTCAGCATATTAAAAAGGACATTACATTTAGCTCGAGTAGGTTTGCAGCTTTGTATGGAAGAGCAGATTTTTTTTTGCGATTTTTTGTTGGTGCCATAGAGAAAGTAGTTCAGTTTTACGTTCTGATCATTCCCTTAAAAACGTGTCAGCATATTAAGAAAGAAAGAAAAAGAAAGAAAGAAAGAAAAATTATTTATTTGGATCTCCGACACACATTCAATCTTTTACATTATCATTTTTGTAAAATATTTAAAACAGAATACCTATTAATAAAAGAGATTGTTTGTGCGCCGCAGTGGCAAAAAGGTCCCAACTCAGCAAACTGCTCGGCTCGGAAGCCGAACTCTGAATTTATGTCGGGGCCTGGCTTAAGCTTTGAATCAAACATTATATTATGTGCAACGAATCCAATAAACACTTATTATTATACTGTAACTATTTAGCATCAAGTGTGTGTCTGTGGGGCTGTGTGTGGGTGTGGGTGTGTGATTGTGTGTGTGAAATTAAAAATGAACAGAACAATGTAAAAAACATATAGAAAAGTACAAAATTACTACGCAGAATTTGCTACCAATTAAGAAGGACACTGGTTGGACCGTGGCTAACGCCGGAAGCTAGGTTTCAAGATAATACAATTTTGCCATTGTCTTTTTTCCTTTATATTTGGAGTGAATAATATCATTCGCAAATATAACACTTCCTAGATGCATGTGAATCTGATGAAAAATCTTAGCAAAATGTTGTCCGAATCGTTACATTGTTTTCTTTGAGCGAGAAAAAGACTATCTTATCTTATCTTATCTTGTTGTGGGGGCTGGCAAGCCAGCAACACTTCGACCCAGTGGGATCTTTTGTGTTTGCCCCAATACTTTTTGTTTTCTTCACCCTTCGAATACATGGTCAATGAAGGAGGCAACACCATTGTGGGGAAGAAACCTAAGATCTCCCGGTTTCGGGTATCCATCTCCGAGGAGGCACATGCGTTTTACCGCCAGGACATCACAGTCACAAAGAACATGCTCCATAGTCTCTTCATCCTCTCCGCATGCTCTGCAGCTGGGATCCAGGGTGAGTTTCATTTTGTGCATCATCGCGCCTGTAGCGTAGTGCCCAGTGAGGGCTCCGACTATGGCACGAGCCTTGCTCCTGCTATTATTCAGTATGAATCTTGAGACGCGAGTTGTCACATTGCTGATAAAGTTTTTGGAGTGTTGTAGGCCTACAAGGCTAGACCACTCCAGTTTGAGTGCTTTATCAGCCCAATCCCTAATGGCCATTCTTATACTGCATGCCGGGATTCCCACACTTGGTTTTGGACTAAAACTGGCGCCTATTTTTTTAGCGCCGCCATCAATCAAACTTGAATATTATAGTTTAGAATAAAGTTCATAACAAAACTTGTTACGACGAGTATATCCCTAAACTCAGTCCGAACGGAGTTATAAAGGTTTGAAGTACACGTAATGAATAAATTTCCAACTTCAAGCCTCTATATCTCCGTTCGGACTGAGTTGAGGGATATACATGTGAAACCATTTTGTTTGTTACTTTATACTGAACTAAAATAATTAAGTTTGGATGCTGGCCACGCCAAAAAATATGGTGATAAATAAGGCGCCACGTTCCATACAAAATCCCGCATTGTCTTTTGTACGTAGAGTATGTATTTATATGTAAAATTATAATTAGACCAACAAACTTTCACTATAT
The DNA here is from genome assembly GCA_927399405.1 of Agonopterix arenella. Lineage (NCBI taxonomy): Eukaryota > Metazoa > Arthropoda > Insecta > Lepidoptera > Depressariidae > Agonopterix > Agonopterix arenella. The sequence goes on along the minus strand of OV656704.1, from coordinate 15,643,269 downwards.
AATAATAATAATAAAGTATACTTTATTCTCTCCACAAGTAGTTTTTTACAGATCTTAACAATACATTATACATGTAATCTTAACTATTATAAAACTGTAGCAGAAAGTATGTCTGTACATTGAAGATATTAACAAAAAAAAGTTACGATATGGTTTTTAGGTGTCCCTGATTCCATATCACCAATTTTTTGATTTTATGTCTGTCTGTTTGTTTGTTTGTTTGTGAGTTTGTTTGTTTGAACGAGCATCATGCAAAAAATACTGAACCGATTTTAATGAAACTTTTTTGTTTGATAGCTTATAATCTGACTTAAAATCTGGTATATAATTTGTGCGGACATAGTCGCGGGTTAACGCTCGTAAGACATATTAGTTTAACTACGTATGTGGAGACTGGTGCTCGCACTACGGTACCACAGGGTGTTACAGGTCACCAGGCATCTTCAACTCGGACATCGTTGGAACAGATAGTAAGAACTATGGAACCAATACCAACCCGTTCGATGAGGGCAGCGCAAGCCTTTATCCATAATTTACGAAAACGGCTAAGCAACGTCAGTACATAAGACATCAACGACAGCATTACATATTAATTGTGTTGTTTTGCATTTAGTGTTACACGAGCGTTAACCCGCGACTTCGTCCGCACAAATTATATACCAGATTTTAAGTCAGATCATAGCTATCAAACAAAAAAGTTTCATCAAAATCGGTTCAGTAGTTTTTGCGTGATGCTCGATCAAACAAACAAACAAACAAACTTCTTTGTTTAAATTTACAGTTTTATAATAGTACGAGCTTTAACCCGCGACTTCGTCCGCACAAATTATATACTAGATTTTAAGTCAGATCATAAGCTATCAAACAAAAAAAGTATCATCAAAATCGGTTCAGTAGTTTTTGCGTGATACTCGGTCAAACAAACACACAAACAAACAAACAGACAGACAAAAATTTGTGATATGGAATCAGGGACACCTAAAAACCATAACGTAACTTTTTTTTTGTTAATATCTTCAATGTACAGACAAACTTTCTGCTACAGTTTTATAATAGTTTAGATATAGATAAATATAGATAGATATAGATATAGATAAATAACCTCATTCCCTTGTGAGATGACGTCTTTGTTATTATTAAGTACAAAATATTTAGTACTAATACAACTAATTACGACTCGCTCTTTGTTGGTTTTTAGGATTCCGTACCAAAGGGTGAAAACGGAATCCTATTATTTATTACCTACTTATACTGTAAAGTATAAATTCGTAATATTCATTAAATAAAGTATATTTGATTGATTGATTGATTGATGGCCTGTAATCTAAAGTATTATAAAACTGTAACAGGAAGTTTGTTACATTGAAGATATTAACAAAAAAAAGTTACGCTAAGGTTTTGAGGTAGTCCTGATTCCATTTCACCAATTTTTGGGATTTTTTGTCTGTCTGTTTGTTTGTGTGTTTGTTTGTTTGTTTGTTTGAACGAGTATCACGCAAAAACTACTGAACCGATTTTGATGAAACTTTTTTTGTTTGATAGCTTATGATCTGACTTAAAATCTGGTATATAATTTGTGCGGACGAAGTCGCGGGTTGACGCTAGTAAAGGATAAAAATGTAGTTTAATCGAATGCACCTTAAATTGGAAACGAGAAAAATTCCTTTACATTTCGCCGCCGCCGGCCGATGAGCGAATAAAAAGAAAGTTCTTTAAAATAATGTTCGATCGCAAAAAGTGAAGTACCTATATAAAGTGTTACACAAGACCAGATCTCGTCAAAGAGTGAGTAGTGACCATTACATAACGACACGTTATTACACACACAAATGCACACATAGAGAGGACGGACGATCTGATCAGACCTGTCCTAGTGCCGGTGCCGGTCCACTTCGCTATTAAAACTGACATTATATCCATATCTACAGGATGTTTCCAAACCGAGGCGTAATTAATAGCGGTGTGACGTCATCGCAGAGGTATGAGAGAGGATTTGCGCTGTGTTAGGGTTGGCACTCGAAAAGGTCGCCCCATTAATGCGAATGTGGGTTGACGCAGGGTTTCCGGAATATGCAGATTTAGGTAGTAGGTAACTGCATTCATGAAGATATATAGCTTCGGTCCCGTTCATGATCAAATCTTACATCTTATAACGGAAGTTGTACATACATTAATAAAATACTAGCTGTTGCTCGCGACTCCGTCTGCGTGGACTCTGAAAAAGTATCCTATGTGTCAATCAGTCCATAATATATAATATAACGCTAGTAGGATTCGATTTTGCCCGCAACTTTGGAAAATTGTTTCAAGGGCACCTTTTAATTTTACCTAGGTACCTCCGAACCTCGGACGTCCCATTTTTTGTATCGAATTAAAATAAAAATAAATAACGTTTACAGGCACATACATTGTAATGATCCCAAGCAAGCAATATATGCTGTTTATTATGAAAACCATACAACAACGGCACAAACATATAAACATCCATGACCGAAGCGGGATTCGAACCCAGGACCCTGGTTTGGCAGTCCGGCGTGGTAACCATTACACTAACCGGGTCGTGAATGTCAATTCTGCAGAAAATCAAATAGAACCCATCGTTTCTAGTGTCACTGCTATCAGCCCAAGACACACTTACTCGTACAACTAGTATAAGAGATACAAGAACATTTTGTTATTATCAGCTGCAAGGCTGATTCAGTATTCATGGGGTGAGGAGCATCTCTGTGATGGACCAGGAGTGCGATTTTTTAAATCACATTCGCTGAGCCCAGCAGTTGAAAATGTCAAAATTACTATGGAGATATGCATCTTTCTTCTGCTGATTTGACTTTCAAAAATCATACTTCAGGAGTGCGATTTTTGAAAGTCAAATCAGCAGTAGAAAGATGCGTATCTCCATACATTTTCAACTGCTGAGTTCAACGTATGAGATTCAAAAATCGCACTCCTGGTCATTCTGCATAACTCCAGTTGGTTTAGGAGTAACAGCCGTTCAAAGTTCAGTTATGGTTGCAAAAAATAAACATGCATGAATATCTATGACTGAAACTCCTAAATCGACTGGAGTTATACGGGCAGACCTTATCCATCCCCATCACAAAGATGGTCTTCACCCTATGAATACTGAATGAGCCTTGCAGCTGATGATAACAAAAAGTACGTCTATCTCTTGAAACAAACCTAATTGACTAGCCAATAAGAAACAAAATGTCTAGGAACTTTGGCACAGTTCCAGAGTACGCTTTGAATGGTTCGGTCTTTTGTATAATATTACCGATACTGTGTTCATTAACTACTTGATCATCATCGTTACTTCAAAGAAAATACAATATCAGCTACACTTTTAGCGTTTTACATATTTTTATACAGGGTGTAAAATTAAATACGTCACATTTAGGGAATGCTTCAGACCATCATACAGAATAATTTTTACTATGGAGTCAACTTCGACTCCCAAATTAAATTGAATTAAATATGAAATCAGGAAAAAAGTTCGGTACGAATGTAAAGGGTGAAATTGATATCATTAGCAACCCATCAAACTGAACAACTTTTACTATGGAAGCAAAACAATCGGTGCACAAAAAATTTTGTTGCATACATTTGAGTCGAGTCGGCACGGCACGGCACTGTAGTTTAGTATGGGAAATTTTTTGCTCCGATCGGTTAAGTAAAACTTGTTCAGTTTAATGAGTTGACTCTTAGTTTAAAAGGAATTACCCTGTATAAGTGCATTATAGCATGCACACTTATGGACTTAAAAAATATCCTGCGTTCTTGATAGTTTTTCTTATAAAGCGTTCGCTCTGAGAGTTCGATTGTTCATCGTTGCTAAATCGATATCTAATCGTAACACAGGACAAGACCTAGCTTGACTCTAGTCTCTGGTACTTCAATTGGATCTAGATAATCTGTATTACAATCTTTAAGATAAGCATTGTGCTCACGACTATAATCCTAAATATAAGTCAGGGAAATTATAAGTAGGTATGGGTGCACAATGCATTTATGTAACAAACTCACTCCGCCATGTTTTAAAGATAGTGATGCTGTGTACATGTGTTATTGGATTACAATCTAGTTCTACATATCTTATTGCAATGTAAATGGTTTCATCTTGACTGTAATCTGTACGTGTACCTATACAATAAAAATAAAATGCACATAATATTCAACATAGCCACATATATCACAAAGGTATCGCAGTGCCCAAGCTCTGTCTAGTGTGGCATGTAGTGAACTCCCAGCCACTTTTAATGAACTATGAAATTGAACGACACAGATTCCTTCACGATGATGTTTTCTGGAAAAAAAACCAGTAGTATACATCCTGGAATAGCGCGTGGGAAACTTTAGATTTTGGTATAAATCGGTGTCTACGCCAATGATGTTGTCATTGGTGTACACGGATAAAGTCACGGGAAAAAGGAAGGTCTATACCAAAGTGAGCGCGTAATCATTGCGCATTAGCGCGCGCGTCGTACGCCCGCGGTCCACATCTCGCGATAAAACTCCCTACAAATTGCACCTCGCTAGGAAACCTCCATTTGTACCAAATCGCCGACTACTTTACAACCGAGAGGGGACGTCTTAGGGCTTTAAACATCATTCAACAGAACAATACCCGTGATATTAACCTTGTGGCTACGACATAAACAACAAAACGGTTTGATTCGAAGGACCAGCGTGAGCGACGCGGACGCGCCACTCTTCAGTCTGTAATAGGCTTTATCGGCCATTTTGAATATTAATGTCGTGTTTTTGACGCGGGATTTCCCTTTGTCAGCTTTCGTTTATAAGTTGTATTTTTTCATTTCGTTTGAAGAATTTTGGAGAGTAAAATAATTTGTTTTATTAGACAATAGGTCGTCTATTATAAAATCTTTTTTTTTTGTTCTCAAAATTTTCGTTGTGACTTTTGATCATCTAATTATTCTCCTTTCAAAAAGATCCTTCTACAGCTGTCAAACAGTGAAAACCGCATCAAAATCAGTCTATTATTTTGCAGTGCTATAGGACAAAACACAATTATATTTTTTATTTTATTATATTTGGAGAGCTTACAGCAATAAAACAAATAGTTTACAAAAGTCAGCTATAGGCCAATTAAAAGCTTCCACATATTATAAGTAGGTTTCTACTTAACAAATTTGAAAACGCTTAAACGCTAATAAACACTTAATGTTAGTAATAAAAGGTTGTTTAATCATTAATCAATCGCTGAGTTGATCTATAAATTTTCGTATAATAGAATTGCGTAAGCTGGAGGCAAATACCATCATAATCCTATTTATTAATCAACGAATTGCTCCTTAAAATAAGGGAATCAAGAAAAACACGGAAAACTTTCGGTCTGGAGACCTAAATTTTGGCGTTACAACGCCAACCGTTCACGTTCAGTGAGTTTGAACAATATTTTCTTTTGAATGAAAACGCATATAAATGAGTATTTAGGCATTGTCGTCGATGTAAATATTCGAACAGAGCAGCTAATCGCGTCATAGAACATCAGTGTGCTCTAATATAGTAGCGCAGATAATCACGATCTTGGAGCCAGTCGCTCCAATTACTGCTCCATTAGAGAGCGTCATTTTGCGGCCGCACCGCACCGCGCCGCGACGCACCGGCACCTCTCGCCTTTAGACTTCTAATAACGCTAACAGAAACTGCAAATGAAAAATAAATCCATAATAATAATAATAATAATTAAGCCGTTTATTTCGAGATAATTAATAAATACATATCATTCAAATTCATTATAAATAGTACATTAAAACATCATTATAAATTATTAATTACCTAACTCAAAGGCCTCCTCCATCCTTTTCCACCTAGTTCTGTCCGTTGCTTGTCCAGCGCCCATCCGCGGTGCGCGCCACGTGTCCTGCCCATCTCCATTTAAGTTTACACGCGAGCTTCGCAGCGTCTATTAGTTTCGTTCGTTCTCTAATTTTGAAGTTTCTGTGACGATCTCTTAGTTTTATGTTCAACATGCTTCGCTCGGCCGCTCTTTGAAACACTTGTATTTTGTGTATGATGTCCCTAGTGAGTGCCCAATTCTGACATCCATAGAGAAGCGTGGGAAAAATTGTGGATTCCATGGCTTTCTTTTTGAGTGATATTGGGATTTTAGATTTGAAGACGTGTTTCATCGACCAGTATTTGCTCCATGCAATTTTTATTCTTCTCTCTACTTCTTTCTTCGTGTGGTCTATGAAAGATATGTTTTGACCTAAGTAAATATACTGATTCACGTACTTCAGTATCTGAGAGTCAATTATAGTTGGCACTTCTTCGCTATTTGTCATAAGGCAGGTTTTGCTGGCGTTTATCTTTAGGCCGCATTTTTTACTTTCTCTGCTTAAAGTGGATAGCATATAGAGTAGTTCTTCGTACTTTTCACTTATCAGAACGATATCGTCTGCAAATCTAAGATGATTTAGATATTCTCCATTGATTTGTATACCAAGGCATTCCCAGTCAAGCCCAGAGAAAACATATTCGAGTAGAGCTGTAAACAAGTTCGGTAATAATTGGTCACCTTGTCTGACGCCTCTTTTAATCTCAAAAATCTACTACAGATCATATATTCACACTGACTCAGGTAATTGAACGCTGCACAGAATACAAAATGCCACTCTACATAGCTTTCATAGATTATTCCAAAGCGTTTGACTCTATCTCCCACGAATCACTGTGGACAGCTCTGAAGCAACAAGGTGTTGAGGGAAAATATATAAGTATACTACAAGAAATATATAGCAGAAGCAAGGCTACGGTGACGTTGGAGCGACTGGGGGAGCCCTTTGAATCCATCATACTGATATTTAAAATGTGAACCGATCTTAATTAAATTTTACTAGAAAATAGCTTGCATTCTAAAGACGGGCATTATAAAAAATCTAAGCAGACGAATTCTAGTTGAGTATAAAAGCGCAGAGGAGTGAAGCATTACGGCGCTGATGTTAGTGTCGTGGACAAGTGGATGACCACTTTGACTTCCGTAACAACATCGGGGTAAAATAAAACATTGCCTGCGTCAATTTCAAGACATATAATTCTCCCGTCCGTTACAAAATGAAGCTTCTTTTGCCAATGAGCTTTCTTTTCTTTTTTTTAATTGATTTCCTAAAATCATAAAAAAAATCAACAGATTGCATGTTCGTCGCTCCATAGATAAGCGTGCCAAATCGTGTCAAAACAGTGTCTGCTTGTTTTAAAAGACGTGAGATGGAGCCCATACAACGGTGTCAGAAGTAAACAGTTTCATATTTTCGAGTAAAATAATTCGTAAATAATAAAATATTCCATTCTTTACTGCTTTTTGATCCTCTTTTCCCTTTTTATTAGTTTAATGTAACACATTACAACATTTTGAGCTTTATTCGCGAAGACCGTAGCGTCATCTATCGATCTCCTAGAAAACCACTGGAAAAACGGTCATTCAATTATTTTTTTCAGCCCTGTTTTCAATAAGTATGTAGCATTGAAGTATTGTATAATTAGGTGTCCACAAGGGAGGCAGTCTAGGGCTGGCACTAACGCACTGGTCTTTTATGGTGCACAATTTTAGGTTATACCCATAACTAGGTTATAACTACAGTAATCTGAGACATATTGCGACACGTCTGTGTCTGCACAGTTTGCTATAACATAGGCTATAATCACGTCTCAGCTCCGAAAATATTATTAAGTTTAAAACTTGTGTTTGTTTTTACCAGGGACTTTGTCAGCTTTACTGCCTTGAATTTAAAAAAAAATCAGTAAGAGTGCATGGAGTAACTAGTATATTAAGCTTATAAGAGTAACTGAGTGGAAGGAAGCGGCTTCTGGGAATGTTCCTCCATTGAAAAGGGAAGATCTTCCGCCAGGCTAGGTGTGAAGCCTGGGGACCGGCCGTGGTCCAACGGTTCTTAATTAAACCTTGTATACAACGTGTTAATGAATAAGCGCAAAACCTCATACACCCCAACTGATTTATAACAAAATAATTAGAATAATTAGATTGAAACAATAATTTCATTATTTTGATAGTTAAAAATTATAGTTATTCGGATTTTAAGTTTTGAGGTAAAAATGATTTGTTATCGTTTCAGCAATGAATGAAAAAGCTAACGTACTCATGGATACATTTTAAGAAACTTGTTATGGTAGTGAGTAGGGTGAGTGTGCCCGTGCGGTAGGTTGACATCGGGTTCAGGAAATTTTAAATTTTACTAACAAATTACTTAATATTTTGAAAAAAAAAATACCTATGTTGAAACCATGACAATTCGATTCTGCTCTCGATTCTAAACAAACTACTCTCTAGTTTTGCGTTAATTCATGAACACGTTGTATAAGTCCTTCTTAATATTACGCTGATAGTTTTTTAAGGGGATGATCAGAACATTAAACTGAACAACTTTGTCAATCGGACTAACATTGAAATCGCGAACAAATTTCAGCTATCCCATACATTTGGGTATGAGTAAGTTTGCAGTTTTATATAGAACAGCAGATTTTTTTCGTGCAATGGACTGAATACCACGCTTTGTATTATATCATAAGTTATTATTAAATAACATAGGTAGTTATAGGACATACCTACACCGAATGTATACTATATTTTCTCTCTCTGATATGAGAGACTCTACCATCGCGTCGGAAGGTGTTCTTTTGTACAGAAGATGCGGTAAGAAACTCTACCTCTTCTCTTCGAACGGGCTTTCCCCGCTTCTGATCGGGCAAATCACAAACATTTACTATGAGACTTGTACAACACGGAATGTCGATTCATTATCGCTGATTTAATATTGAGTTCATTCGATAATCGTGACTAAGTAGAGTATCGTGATAGTAGAGTACAGATTTGCACGTATTTCATAGCAGATTGTCTTTACTTTGCAAACAGAGTTGAGATTATGTTAAAAATAGAAAGTACCAATAAGACCTATTACAATAATGCTACAATTTATACAGGGTCCTTCTTAATGTGTAAAGGTTTTCAAGGGGATAATCAGACCATCGAACTGAACAATTTTCTCAATTCATCGAAATCGAAAAAAAATCTGCTGTTCCATAGAACACGTCACCGGCTAGCTACTCGACCCCAATGTATGGGGCAGCAGATCAACATCACAGACAACCATCGTATGTCATTGTATCACTAACTAGATATGCGATAATATAACACACTGAACACAAATTACGTAATTTTCACACGACCTACAGATGCCTACAGATGTTCAGGCCTTGTACACACGGCGACACATCAAGCTATATAAAACCAACATAAGCTGGCCGCGCGTAGGTTGCATAACGTATAACGTCGCGCTGCCAGCCTATATTGGTTTCGTATATCTTGATGTGTCGCCGTGTGTACCCGGACTTTCTATGTTCGATATATCGGCACTGTTTCGGTCCGCACTTCATCGTAATAGAGTTGACATTGGAACGAAAACGTTCACGCAATTGCGAAGTTCGGATGTGCAGGTAGAGGCCCTGAATATTTAGGCACCTAACGCATTTAATTTTACAGCCTATGTACACTCTACTCAAGGTTTTCTGTCTTCAGCGGATTAGATTGTGAGTTGTCTGTCAGACATTCATATAAGTCGGTCACGTCAGGCAGTCACGGAAATAGAAAAAGAAAACTTCTGAGTAGCACTAAATTGTCTGTAAGATTAAAATCGATTATCGTCATAATTCATGCATCCCGCAGTCTTGTACGAGTTTCAAACAAAAGGTACACATGCAAGTTTATAATCTTTGACTGGCAGCGCACGCGTACGCGCCTGACGTAAACTCCCGCGCATATTTAAAGCGCAGGCGCAGTGATCCAGCGAACATTGCAACAGGAGCACCAGTGAAGTCTGTGTGGGTTTACTATAGATACCCTATCTGTGTTATCATTATCAACTACTTTTAATTATAATAATAAACTGAATACACCTGTTCGTACCGCCTCTGAGGATTATGCTTGTATGAAGGTAAGTTATCTATCTATATCTATACTATTATAAAACTGTAGCAGAACGTTTGTCTGTACATTGAAGATATTAACAAAAAAAAAGTTACGATATGGTTTTTAGGTGCCCCTGATTCCATTTCACCAATTTTTGGATTTTTTGTCTGTCTGTTTGTTTGTGTGTTTGTTTGTTTGAACGAGTATCACGCAAAAACTACTGAATCGATTTTGATGAAACTTTTTTTGTTTGATAGCTTATGATCTGACTTAAAATCTGGTATATAATTTGTGCGGACGAAGTCGCGGGTTAACGCTCGTATGAAATATAATTATATTATTTAAGTAGAAAAATAAATTGACAGGAACTTTTGATCGTATAGCTAGAAATCATAAACTTTAATTTGTCTATTTGTTGTTTCAATAAAAAATTAAGACAGTTTGTAAAGCCCAGGCTACTTCAGGCTTAGAATGGACGACCTTCTTCCCTTGGGTGCTGTATGAGGCGAGGGTTAAGGTTTCTTCTTAACAGTGATCGGAATAGGTAGTGCAATTTTGGGTAAAGTTGCGAATATTTGTGTAATGAATTTAAATATTTGTATTCGATTCATGGGTGTTTGTATCTACACGGGGCGTGCACCCTGTTTAATATACAATGCATAAAATTTTACGCCCTGTATAAAATTCGTAGTTGTTTAATAGATGCGCTGACTACCCAGATCAAATTGTCATGATTGTAATTGTCGTGATTGATTGTTCAGTTCCAATTTTATCACCCGCGTATTGCACAAGGGTACTTACTTGTACTGAATAGGCACATACACTACACATCTCCAGACTGTAAAATTCAAACTAAAAATTAATTTTCATTGTATTTCAGCATATAACGACTTGGAACTAATATCAATGTAAGAACAGCGAAGTTAGTGCAGTCCCTCCAGGAGTTGAGAGAGGTCAGCTAGGTGACGAGCACCGCTGCACGGAACAGCCACACCAAGGCAGAGACGGTCAAGAACCTCCTGTTCGAGATCGGGCGCCGGCGACCCTCCTTCACCCCCGAGGAGAGGAACATACTCGGGGCACTCCTCGTGCGCGCCATCGGCCTCATCCAAGCCAGCGTCGAGCGATCGGGCTGAGGACCAGGCTTGACTCCTCGAACCCCAAGAAACGATCCGCTCTACAGTTCCTCGTAGATAACTTCGGCGATATCCCCGTTGAACATAAAATTGTTTCCAACGAGCTGACGAAGGAGACGACGATCCACACCTGGTGATCTTGCTAAAGTACACGACGCGACGGAAATATCTAGCAACATGAGTTGGCTAGAAGTCGCCATGAAACACTTTTTACGAGAGATGAAATCGCGGCGCGACGGCGGCGGCTCTTCCAGCCAGCCAAGCACTTCATTACCATCCACTCATCATCACTTCATTCCATCATTACCAGAGGGTCTTCACGATCGAAGCATCCCAGTAGTACAAGCACTACAAACCGGCTCAACAACACACAAAGTAACAACTTAAGTTCAGGCGATGGTACTGCGAGTGGTTCCAACTCAGGAGAACCACAACCTCAGCAGCATAAGCATATGCGTGTATCCCTGGCTACAACTATAGTTCCCGCGAGGGTGGTCAGATATATTCTAAAAACTCGGAATATCCACGTTCCACCACCTAAGCAAAATCGAAATAATAACAACAGCCAAGTTTCACACTGGGTCACCTTCATGAACATATTCAACGTGAGCACCTTAGATGACATCAACATTAACGATGTGGATGTCTTCAAGGACCTCGTGAAAGGACAGGAGGATTCGTTGAAGCAACTCATCAAGACATTGAGGAAATGCGGCTACTTAGAGCTTGTCATCAAGACACTCCTTAACGTATTCAATAAACTGGACACGAGAGACGTCACGTTCCAAAACTTCCTGAGTCTGGCTCAGATAGTAGTGACGTACATCGGGGAGCAAGTTTCGCATCGCAACGACAAACAGCGCATCGCGGCGCGCGCCGGCGAGTCCGAGCTCAGCCCTGAATATCCAGAGCGAGTCGAGCAGATCAAACACAACGTCACCAACGATCATCTCACCTCCACCAACATTTTAGAACTCCTCCAGACTCTCACATCTCAAGTATCTCGATTCCGTTGTGAGCCAAACTTCAAAACGATATATGACGCTGTCGCTCACTACTTGAAGCACCGTGTCATCAAAGAACAGGGGTATATTCTACCAGTTCAGCAATACTACGAGCTGATAATATCCATGTTGGAGAAAGTGAAGACATTGAAGGAGTACAAGGAGCTGATGGAAGCTAGCAACACTCGGCGGCAGCTTGTGTTCGAGAAGTACTACACAGTCTTCGCCCGGAGGGTGCGCATCGTCGTTAAAGTTCAAGATGGCTCACTCGAGCTCTCCTCTTGCTATATTGTAGAAGAACCATATGGAGACGATGAGGAGGGCGATGAGTTCTTATACGATGATAAATAAAATATCCATGTTTTTTCATCATTGATTATATTGAATATAAATAACATAAGCATGTAACATGATTGTTTCTAAAAACGAAGAGTGTAAAACTTAACAGGCATTTAAAATTGGCAAGAAACTTCAGTACCTCCTGCTATGACGTGACGTAAGGCTTTTATTTCAAAATGGGATTATGGGGGAACGAGGTTGGAAGGTTCCTCCCGCGGAAAAGGGAAGATGCTCCGCCAGGTGACCGGCCCGGCCAACGGTTCTTAGATGGGACTTGTATACATACCGAATCTCTGTTATTATCTCTTGCATTCAATTGTGAAGCTTATGTGTTTGAGATTACGGGTTAAGTGTGCGACGTAGATACTGTCTTTTTATGGAGCCTATTCCAAGGGTGACAGGTAACGCCATCTGTTGGCTTCGTCGTTTTAGTTTGCGCTTTTTGTGGGTGCATGATGATGCCATCTGTTGAGGTGACGGAAATTCATATAGAAACGTAATTACCGTAATCCGTAGTGCCCATTGTTGTCTTCAATCTAATGATACAGGGAGAGAAATAAAATTAATTTAAAATAAAAAAAATTATTTCTTATAACAATGTTTCCAACTTAGCACTAAGTGTCGGAATCTTCTAGTAAATGCCTCACAACACAATGTAAATACAAGATAGTAATACAAGTGTTTTCTTACAAGTAGGTACTTCACGTACTTTAATGTAAATAACCCGAATGTTGTTTTTGTAAAATAAAATATTTTTTTCATTTTATTCCAGTGTTTTCTTACAAAATAACAGATTTACGAAATATAATATTGTAGAAAGAGGACATTTAAATAGCTATATAGGGTGTTAGTGTGAACCCATATGATACTGAACAACTTATCCTAAGAAACCTATAGAAATATTAGCAATGCGAACGGCACAGTAAGATTTTTAAATTTTTATTATTTTGCGTGGAATGGACATGATTGTATGATGATGACGTGTGGTGGACTAACGCCCATACCTATCCTTGAGGATAGGCCTGTGCCCTGCAGTGGGACATAATAGATTGATGATGATGACATGATCTTCAAATTTCTCTCTTCTTTCGTCTTTATTGCAAATTTAGTTTTAATAGGTGCATAAATGAGGAAATAATTGAGGCGGAGCATAGGTACAGACAGACAGACAGAATGGGTGTTCCTTGTTTGACTACAGAACTTTAAAATTTCTGAGGTAGCAAACATAAAAAAAACAGTCGTATCGAGAACCTCCTCCTTTTTTGAAGTCGGTTAATAAAGAGGATATTATTCATAATATCAATCAAATATACTTTATTTAACATTAAAAAATAATCAATAAAATACAGAGAAAAATTACAAGAGACAAAAATAATGCGGTCTTATCGCTAAGAACAGATATACCTATCATTTCATTATCGACTAACATAAATTGCATAAATCCAGACATGTACACTAAAAGCTCTGCATGCACTTACACTAACATCTAACAGTTTCAGTACAAATATATATATTCAGCGCATTTGGTAGATAGATACAGGGTGACTGGTAATTCGACCTATTCCTTGAAAGGGGTTATACTAGAGTTCATTTGCAACAATTTTTCCCCAGTTAACTGGGGGTCGAAAATCGCTTGTTTTCGAGTTCTCTCATTTTTAAGAATTTTTTGAATATTTCCGTTTTTCGACCTAAAAATGACAATTGTGAAAAAAATACTCCACTCTCTGCACTCTGTAAGCATTTTTCTAGTAGCTGATGAATGAGCGACTACTTTAAACTAAAATACATGTGAAAAATACCCAAAACCACCGAAATAAAAGGTTATAAACCGCAAGACAACAATTTTTTATTTGGATTTTGTTTCAATCCAAAGAGGATTACTCAAAAAAAATTTATGACACTTGGCGTACAAATTGCGGAAATAACTTCCTCAATTCCTAAGCTTTCCAAAAAGATGCAAAAGTTGTGTACTTTAGTTCAAGTTTGGAAAATAAACCTTATTAAACACGCAGATGTGAATTTTATTCAAAAAGTTATTGGTTTGGTGAAAATAAAAAAAAGAGTAAAATAATAATGTTTAGTACCTAATCATATGAAATTACAAATTTTGTTTTAAAGTTTTACATTTAAAAATCACAAGTCTTGCTCAAATTGTCTTCCTCCGTTAAGTATGCAAGCACGAAGCCTGCGACGTACTTCGCTTACTGTCACTCGAGTTGAAAGCGTGTCTTTAATTTGTTGGGCAGCTGCCAAAATCCTCTCTCTTAATTCTTCTTGAGAAGAGATAGGTGTACGATACACCAATGTCTTCATATGACCCCAAATGTAGAAGTCGCATGGGGTTAGATCGGGACTCCTAGCCGGCCAAGGGATCGGGCCGCCTCGACCAATCCATCTCAGTGGATAGTTCTTATCCATCCACTGTCGCACGCCCCGGTAATAGTGGGCTGGGCAGCCATCATGTTGATACAGCAAAGCTGTTCTTGTGGTAAGCGGCACATCCTCCAGCAGCGGACGTAACTCTTCTCTTAAAAAGTTTTCATAGGCGATGCCGGTTAGGCGTGCCGGCAGAAAGAATGGCCCGATTAAATTATTGTGCACGATTCCCATCCACACATTAAGTGAGAATCTGTGCTGGTGAGCTCCTTCGTTAGATTTTCTCGGATTCTGACCTTTAGGGGCCCAAAAATGCAGATTATGATAGTTTGTAATACCATCACGGTCGAAGTTCGATTCATCTGTCCACAAGATTGTTTTTAGATACTCAGGGTCTTCAATGTCTGCATTTATTAGAAATCTGCAGAAATCCATCCTTCTGACAGGATCTCCCTCCTCGATAGCTTGGACTGGCGTGTAATGGAATGGATACTGCCGTGCTGTGTGCTGAGTGAACCAGACTTTCCACTGAGACATACCAAGCTGCCTAGCCACAATTCTTGTTGAAGTAGTGCCGTCTGCTTGAAAACACTGCAAAATTTGCTCCTCTTCGATTGGATCACTAACGCTAGGTCTAGCAGCGTCGGTTTGGCGACGTCGAACCGATCCCGTTTCTCGAATGCGCCGATATGTCGTACCAAACACGCTGACATCAGGTAAACGGCGGGTAGGAAAACGTCTTTGATAGTCTCTTCGAGCAGCAGCAGCGTCACCATCACAAAACCCGTAACAATACATGATATCCGCGTATTCTTCATTTTGGTAAGCAGCCATTTGAAAAGGAAGCTGTTTTAGCGCAGAATTTAAGTTAGTTAACAACGACACGTCCGAACTCCAAGATGGTTGAAACTAACTGATTACTTAATGAATTGAGCGAATGAGTGGGCCTCGATTGTGAACCTTAGTACAAACATTCCCGAATACTTACAAAAGAGAAACAATGTAAGCAATAAAATGAAAGAGACAAAAGCAAATCGGCATCTTGTAAGGTTCGCTTCTAGGAAATCCGCTACCTGCTCTGCCATTGTTAACAATTTTTTTCAAACTCTTGTCAAAGTAGACAACATTTGCACCTTTTTGGAAAGTTTAGGAATTGAGGAAGTTATTTCCGTAATTTGTACGCCAAGTGTGATACATTTTTTTTAAGTAATCCTCTTTGGATTGAAACGAAATCCAAATAAAAAAATTTTGTCGTGCGGTTTATAACCTTTTATTTCAGTGGTTTCGGGTATTTTACACATGTATTTTAGTTTAATGTAGTCGCTCATTCATCAGCTATTAGAAAAATGCTTACTTAGTGCAGAGAGTGGAGTATTTTTTTCACAATTGTCAGTTTTAGGTGGAAAAATGGATTTTTTCAAAAAAATCTTAAAAATGAGATAACTCGAAAACAAGCGATTTTCGACCCCCAGTTAACTGGGGCAAAATTGTTGCAAATGAACTCTAGTATAACCCCTTTCAAGGAATAGGTCGAATTACCAGTCACCCTGTATACAACTTCAGAACAATACAAGACAAACAGTGACTGACAACTGGGTTACACTTTGAAATCCATATTATAATACTTATATCTCTTTGATCTTTGCTTATATCACAAATAGGAAGAAAAGCAATTGTCAAGAACTTCGAAAAATCCGTATAGTATAAGAGATAAGGGAAATTTTGTTAACCATCAGCTGCAAGACTGATTCAGTATTCATAGGGTGTAGAGCATCTCTGTAATGGGGATTGACGTCCGTTTAAGAGTTACAGCCGTACAAAGGTATCAAATGAATGATCAGCTGCAAGACTGATCATAGGATATTATTTTAATATTGAAGGTGGCACATCCTGATTGGTCAATACAGAGTGAAATTGATATCACTAGCATCATTTTAAACTTAAAGTCTACCCTTCAACAACACTTGCTCCGATCGGTTTGCTCCTGTAGTAAAAGTTGTTCAGTTTGATGGGTAGAGTCGTAATTTAAAAGGAAGTTAATGATATCAATTTCACCCTGTATAATTTGTTAACTGCGCAGGTACATCGGTAAGACTTATAAATCTGGTACTACTGTACGCACTTTTTAACGATAAGGCATTTACACTAGTATCGTTTGGTTGCAGCACATCTACGCGACGCCGGCGCCGCAGCTGGCCAAGATATCGGACGTGCTAGCCGGCCACCAGCTCGAGCACGGACCGGGCCAGTTCCAGGCCGCCATCACCAGCCACCTCTACTCGCCGGTCTCCGTCTACCAGGCCAGGGTCCGTATTGTACTGTCTTCATTGCTTTGTATGGTTCCAGCTTCGAATGGACCACGCGATTCCTTACATTATAAATTACATGATGCATATTATTTGGTTGAATTTTTCGGAAAAGATTCTTAATTTGATCATGGTATGAAATACCGTAACAATACCATATAATACACCTACTGGGTGTTACAGAATTAAAAATAAAAATTGAAAACTTTTAAGGGGGTGGTTTAGACCAACAAACTGAACAACTTTCACTATAGGACCGACATCGAAATCGCGAAAAAAATCTTTTGTCCCATACATTTAGCTCGAGTAGATCTGTAGTTTAGTATGGAACATCGCAAACGCATCGCATCATGGCGATTATGGCAAATCTCCTCATTTTGGGGGAGGCCTATGTCCAGTAGTGGACGTCTATCGGCTGATATGATGATGATGATGGAACATCTGATTATTTTTTTCGCGATTTAGGATACTGGTCCCATAGTGAAAGTTGTTCAGTTTGATGGTCTTTACCACCCCTTTAAATGTTTATTTGTATTTTTGTAACTTTTTGTATATGGCATTATATGGTTGGAAGAAATTTAAGCGATTTTACTCATTGGATTTTGCAATTCTTCCATTCATAGGCTACTGAGACTCTCTCGCCAAAATAAAGTAGGACATTCAGACTGTTGATTTTAACAAAATTGGAGGTTAATGTAAAATTATAAAACTGCAAAATGTCTCATGACTTTTGTACAGACTTAATTAACTTAACAATAGACCCAGATATTATAATACACAATAGATGCCAAAGGGATTTGGCACACTTTGAGTACGGAACCCTACAAACAATGTGTTCTTAGGCTTTTTTACTAACCACAAAAAGAATTTTTCATGTGTGAAATTAATGTCTGGTGCAGTGTTTCACCACGTCTGACAGAATTTTAGATTAGCTCCCTTGAATTATGTGGTAACCTTCAAAAGTAAACCTTCCAAAACAAAAGATATTTATTCGGAGAACAAAATTAAAGATTCACGGTTTCTTTATCGAACCCAGATGTAATTTTTGAAGGGCTTTTATGTTCGTTTCCAATTATTATTTTACAAGATCGATAACGTATTATGACTGTACTAGGTAGCATTATCAACATACTAGAAACTAATTAATGATGATTATGATGTCGATTTGATACCGATTGAATCTGGTAGTTTCCACAATAAGACCCCTGGGTTCCGTTACATGAAGCACACCTGATCCTCGACCAGAAATAGAAACAAATCAAAATATTTAATGATATCAAACTCCCAAATTGCACTTCGAAATTGAAACTCTTAGTGGACTATCTCATTCGCACTGACCTGATGCCTTCACCCCGCAGCTATCATCACCAACCACGTACGAAGTGTCGGCGCCCGTGGCCTCGCAGCTCGCCTACTCCGAGAACATCTCCTACCAGCCCCAACGCGTGCAGTACACCCCACAAGTTCGCCAGTACAACCAGCTCTCCCCACACCTAGCCTACAGAAACGTGCAGGCAGCCAAGCAGGCAAACTTGGCTCGCTTGCCTGACCAATATCTCGTTCAACAACCTTTGTTCCAACCACAAATCGTCTACCAAAGCCCTCAGCCTCAGTTCCAGCAGGTTTACAGTCACGCCCCTCAAGTGGCTTACCAAGTGCAGCCATACGCTCAACAGTTGGTCCAGCCACAGGTGCAGCCTGGCATTGTGTATGCTCGTCAAGAAGAACAAACTCACCAGCAGCCGGCTCAGAGGGAGCTGAAGACACAAGCAGAACCCGCTAAGGGCTTGGAGAAGCAGAGATTAATATCTGAACAGGTAATACAAAACAGTACAATAAAATATTCTTTAATTATTCTTAGATATATCGCCTAAATATGGAGGAAGCTAGACATCAGGTTTGTCAGGATCGTACCTGTTGGCGTTCCGTTGTATCTGCCTACCCCAGTGGGAGACAGGCGTGAGAATATGTATGTATGTGTATTTGTATTTCATCATTTTCTTAACTTTATTCCTATTTAATTTTGTGGTTAAATAAAATAATTATGTTATATTATTCCTTCCATTTAGCCTTCATTTCAGGGCTCAGTCCTTTCTTACACATACTATTATCATGTTTCACGCATTCTATCGAACTTTTCATTAGTCTTCCTCTCATAATAAAGCCACCCGCATTCATGTTTATCACTCGTCTTGGAATATAACACTCATCTGTCCGAATCTCATGTCCATATCACAATATATTTACCACGCAGTTTTCCTATCACAGGTGCTTCTTAATGATGTCCTCTAATTACTAATTGCGAAATATATAATAATTATAAACATTCGCACCTCAGCTGCATGCAGTCGTTTTTAATACTTCCCTTTTTTGGTCCGACTCTTATCAAATATGTATAATATTTTGAATAATTCCGTAATCAGAAAATTTTCTATTTTCAGAACTACAAGCAGCAGCTGGATCGGTCTCAAGGTGCAGTGAGCTACGCGAGCTTCTCGCAGAGCCAGCCCGCGGCGCACGTGCACCCTCAGTACCAGCAGCGACCCCTGTACCGGTACCAGTCCCAACCGTTGATACAGTACCAGGCCCAGCACCATGCACAACAACAGGCAGAACGATCTCAACAAGAAGCACAACAACAGGGCCAACGACAAGCACAACAACTAGCTCACCAACATGAGGCACAAAAACAAGCCAATCTACAGGCCCAGCAACAGGCCCAACAACAGGTCCAGCAACAGGCCCAACAACAGGCCCAACAACAGGCTCAACAACAGGCCCAACACCAGGCCCAACAACAGGAACAACAAGCACAGCCCCAGACTCAGTACCAAACTCAAACTCAGCAACAACTCGCGGTTACTCTTCAAGAACCTCAACAATACGAACCACAGCAAACCCAGTACCAGATCCAAACACAACAAGAGTCTCAGGGTCCATACCAGCCCCAATACCAGACTCAATCCCAGCACCAGGCTGACTCTCAATACCAAACTCAAGTGCAACAAGTACCACAGTATCAGCTTCAAGCTCCACAATACACGCAAAAGCTCATACCGTCTCCAAATGCCATCAGTGGTCCCGCGAAGCCTGTCATAATCCCTGGCCAGTACTTCAGAGCTCTGGTTCCGGTTCAACCTCAGCTGTACTCTGACCAAGAGGTGCTGGTGCAGGGACCAGGGTACGCTGGTCAGCCCATAGCGGTCGCGCCAACCTTTCCTCCCGTTCAATATTTCGGTAAATTCGCTCAGTCCATCTTCGGGAGCTACCAACGTTGATGTATCAAAGTTGTACACTTGTAAGTGTAACATAGTTGTGAATTATTATTGTAAGGTATTGTAGTTAGGTCCGCCACATACATACGGAATAAACCTGATTCGGAATTGGTTCCGGATGGAGTGTTGCCGCTTTCAGAGACTTTTTCACTAGATCTAGTGATTTTTTTATGTCTTAAGTGGCATTTTTTAAAGATTTACTGTCATATCACACAAGTGATTTTTGAGCGTAGGCGTTGATGGAACAATACCGTATCGTGATGGTGCAGTTGCGACGTCGTTGCGGTATAGTTGTGAAATCGCCTACGCTCAAAAATAGCTTGTGTGATAATGGTTCATGCCGTTTTTTATGCAGATTATGTCTAATGTTAAAACTATCGATAGTCTTTTGATATAATTGCATAATAGTGAAATACAATTTACAAATCATCATCGTAACGTCATGACCTCATCACATGATAGAAATTATCATGTATTGAAATTGTTTGTTTCGTTTTAATGAATACCTAAAAATATTGTGATTGATTGTTGTTATTAATTTGGCATTTCATACATTTTTATTTTAGACATTTTTTTAAACAGCACTCTAGTATTTTTTGTAACCATAGTTGACAACACTGAATCCTGAATCAGGATTCTGGATCGTAATTCCGTCTGTGTGTGGCTGACGTTATTAGTAATGTTGTATTTGATGTTAGAGAAATATAAGGTGCTGTAAGTATTTTTTGTTTATAAACCTGTGATGCCATATTGCACTATACAAATATTGTTTATGATTATACAATTTTACATTTAAATACTGTGTTTTATTTGTTAGTATTACATCTTCATATTTATCATCATCATTGGTCTATAATACAGTTTGTAAATGAACAGCACCCAGCTACTTCAAGATGATAGTCTACCTTAGAGTATGTATACGCAAGCTATAAGTTTACCCATCAAACTGAACAACTTAATATGGCAGCAAACCGATCGTAGCAAAAAAATGTGTTGTTCCATACCAACTGCAATGCCTACTCGACCAAAATATATGCAATAGCAGTTTTTAGGGTTCCGTAGTCGGAACCCCTATACTTTCCTCTATTCTGTCTGTCTGTACTGTATGCCCCACCTCAATAACTCGCTCATTTTTGCACAGACCAGATAGACTAAGAGATATGTGTACTTTTTGCAACCATCAGCAGCAAGGCTGATTCAGTGTTTATGGGGTGTAGAGTATCTCTGTGATGGGGATAAACTAGGTTTGCCTGCATAACTTCAGTCGGTTTAGGAGTTACAGCCGTTTAAAGGTCAGTAAAAAATTTACTATCAGCTGCAAGGCTGATCGTATGATGTTATTGTAGTGTGCACTGTAGCTATGTAAAAAGTACAAAAAGTGACATAAACTGCCAGTCGGTTTAGGAGATACAGCCGTTCAAAGGTCGGACCTTTGAACGGCTGTATCTCCTAAACCGACTGATAACCATGTCAGTTTTTGTACTGTTCACATAGCTACAGTGCATACTGCAATAATATGATACTATCAGCCTTGCAGCCGATCGTTAATTTTTTACTTACCTTTAAACATCAGCAATTTCTAAACCGACTGGAGTTATGCAGGCAGACCTGGTTCATCCCCATCACAGAGATGCTCTTCACCTCATAAACACAGAATCAGCCTTGCAGCTGATGGTTGCAAAAAGTACACTTATCTCTTAGTCTAAGACAGAAGTACCTTTCTACCTCTGTATGTTACAGAAAGGTGGTAATGCTAAATTTTTACACTATAACACCTAGGGGATCGCATAATTTCTCTATGCAAAAACATAAGCATTTTCTATCACACCTTAGAGGTATTTAATTGGAGGGCAATGTGTTAGGACTTTTTTCTATACAAGATCCAAGATAGAGAAATTAGGTGGTTTCAGTCCATACAAACGTTTGACGCACAATACGCGTAGACGGAATTAATAAAAGTAATATTTTATATATGGAAAAATAGTTTTTTACGAAGATATAAAGCTTTTAAAATTTCGTATGAAAAATTTCAACGCTTTATATCTTCGTAATTATTTTATAAATTGCAAATGTTATTTGTTACGCGGCATCTGTATTTTCTTAACTATTTTTCCATATATACAAAGTTACTTATATTAATACCGTCTACGCGTATTGTGCGTCAAAGTTTTGTATAAAATTGACCCCTCTGCAACCGCCTTAACATGGATTATCTTATTTTCACTTTTGGACTATTTATATATATGACATTTTTTGTTCGTCTATAAATCCTCTATCGATATACATAAGTTATAGGGTGCGCCACACTTTTGAAAATCCCAAAAAATTGTGGTCACTACTATGCCAGCCTCCCATACAAAGAGGTTCTGACCCCTTTGCAGCGAGACGTCAGTTGTTCATTTTACTTTGATCTAAAGTTAGTAGTATGAATCTACAACAAAATGTGCAGTTGGCAGTAGTCCATTTATTAGTCTATAGCCGGGTATGAAAACAATAAAAAATCTTCTACTCTTTATGATAGGGCCTTCCCCGCTTCTGATCGGGCAAATTACAAACATTTACTATGACACTTGTACAGCACTGTAAATCGCTTCAATATCGCTATTTTTATATTGAGTTCATGCGATAATCGTGACTAAGCAGAGTGTCGTGGTACAGAGTTCAGATTTGCACGTATTTCAAAGCAGATTTTCTTTGTAAACAGAGTAGCATAGATTATGTTAATAACAGAAAGGATATACTACAGCTATATTACAGCCTATAAAATATGTAAGCTATCGCTATATCTAGGTACTTTCCTATATTTCTTTTTTCAGTGCTTTTCTTTAAATTTAAAATTATAATTAGTCATTATAAACCCACGCTAGAGCTAGACCACTACTGGACATAGCAGACATCACCCGATTTACCATTGAGGTCGATATTCAAAAAGTTTATTTTTTATTTTATTTTTTTTATAAAAAAATCGTAATAGGATTATAATTTTCTTACTTCACTAGCTTTTGCCTGCGATTTCATCCACGTGGATTTTGATTTCAGTTAATATTAACACCATATTTCATCCCCTAGCTAGGGGTTTATTTTAAAAAAAATCTTTCTTATAGGTCGCTACTACTTCCTCTGTAGAATCTTCATGGTTCTATCTTCATCGTTGTCAGTCAGTCAGTCATAGAGCTGGTTTACATGTATATTTTATAAATCATTATAGAAAAAGAAGGATGCACTGCACTAAATTGTCTATTAAATAAATAAATCTTCGTCATCATTCATACGTCTCAGTCCTGTTACAGTATTACAAGTTTCAAACGGAGGCGAGTGTTTAATCTTTGACGTGCAACACATGCGCGCGCGGCTTGTGTAAAATCCTGCGCATATTTAAAGCGCAGTGATCCAGCGAATACTCACATTACAACAGGAGCACCAGTGAAGTTATAATACCCCTTATCTGTATTATCATTATCGACTGCATAATATATAGTTACAATAAGTATACAATATACAAGTGTCTGTGCCGCCTCTGATGATATGCTTGTATAAAGGTAAGTTATGTCACGTCTGTCGTTTAATTTATTATGATGAATTAGTAGGAGCAAAGCTTCAAGCGGTGAGCTGGTTGGATTGGATTTAGATAGCAAATTTTTTTAGGTCCTTTATAATCGCAGGTCACTGCAATACGCGTATCGAATTAGGATACTTACTTCTATGAATCTCCATAAAAATGATAAGCATACGTGTACCTTACCTACACATTTCCAGATACATTTAGTTTAGGTACTTACAAACATTCGAACTAAAAATAAACGTTGTCTTTCAGCATATAACGACTTGGAACTGAGATGAATGTAAGGACAGCGAAGTTAGTACAGTCCCTCCAGGAGTTGAGAGAGGTGAGCTACGTGACGAGCACCGCCGCACGGAACAGCCACGCTAAGGCAGAGAGAGTCATCAACCTCCTGTTCGAGCTCGGCCGCCGGCGACCCTCTTTCACCCCCGAGGAGAGGAACATACTCGGGGCACTCCTCGTGCGCGCCATCGGGCCCATCCAGGCCAACGTCGAGCGAGCCGGCTGCCTCTATAGGACCAGGCTCGACTCCTCGATCCTCAAGAAGCGATCCGCTCTACAGTTCCTCGTAGATAATTTCGGAGATATCCCCGTCGGACATAAAACTGTTTCCAACGAGCTGACGAAGGAGAACATTCAGGAGACGATCGACATCCTTGACAAAATTATCGCCACGTGGCGCGACGTATCCGACGACGACGAGCCCCAGTCTGACACGATCGGGTCCGGTCCGGATATACAGGGAATACCATCCTCACACACCTGGTGGTCTTGCTGACGTACACGACAGAAGTATCTGGCGACATGAGTTGGCTAAACGGGATACCGATCATCGGACACGGCAAGGCGGTCCTCCACCTCACAGGTCTATACGGACATCGTTACGAAGCAGGTGAGGCGTTCCTGGCAGCGACGAGGTCCACGGCGGTGATCGCAGGGGGCGCGGTGGGCCTGGTCACGGGGGGCCCCGTTGGCGCCATGGCGGGGGCCACGGGTGCTGGAGCCCTCACCGATATGACCAACTCTGTCTTAACTGGGAGTCCACAAGGCCTCGTGCGGTGTGTCGAAGATATCGCCGTAGATATTTCGAACGGAGAAGTTCCCGTTCGAACAGTGTTAAAAACAGGTTTTATCGTCGGATTAGATGCCGTATCCGGACTGACGGCGGGAGGGGTTGCTGATGTTGCCAAGTCTGTGGTGGAATCTGCTGGACAGAATATTGCTAAAACAATCGTTGTGACAGAAGTTACAGAAGCGAGCAAAAGTCTTTTGGCGTGTGGCGCTCGCAGTACCATTGAACGAGTCAACACGAGAGAGTATAACAGTTGGTCATCGCGGCGCGGTGGCGGGGGCTCCTCCAGCAAACCAAGCACTCCATCATCATCTAGCGGGACTTCACAATCGAACCGACCCAGCAGTACCAGCACTAACAACCGAACCAACAACACACAAAGCAACAACTCAAGTTCAGGTGGTTGTACTGCGAGTGGGTCCAGCTCAGGAGGACAACCGCCGAAGCAAAATCGAAATAATAACAACAGCCAAAAGCCAGATCCCGTGTCTCACTGGGTCGCCTTCATGAATATATTCAACGTGAGCACTTTAGACAACATTATCATCAACGGTGTGCACCTATTCAGGGGCCTCGCGGAAGGACAGAAAAAATCGTTGAAAAGTCTCATTGCGAACTTGAGAAGATGCGGCTACTTGGAGCGTGTCATCAAGACACTCCTCAACATATTTAATAAGCTGGACAAAAGTGACGTCACATTCCAAAACTTCCTGAGTCTAGCTCAGATAGTAGTGACTTACATCGGGGAGCAAGTCGCGCATCGCAACGACAAGCAGCGCGTCGCGGCGCGCGCCGGTGGGTCTGAGCTCAGCACTAAATACACCGAGCGAGTCGAGCAGATCAAAGACAACGTTACCAACGATCCTCTCACCTCTACCAACATTCTACAACTCCTTCTGACTCTCATATCTCAAGTATCTGGATTCCGTTGTGAGCCAAACTTCAGGACGATATATGCCGCCGTCGCTCACTACTTGAAACACCGAGTGATCAACGAAAAGGCAAAAATTCTGACGGTCCAGCAATACTACGAGTTGATAATATCCATGTTGGAGAAAGTGAAGACATTGAAGGAGTATAGGGAGGAGCTGATGGATAATAGCCACGAGAGGCGGGAGCTGGTGTTCGACAGGTACTACACGGTGTTCGGGCGGAGGCTGCGGATCGTCGTTAAGGTTCAAAATGGCTCGCTCGAGCTCTCCTCTTGCTACGTTGTGGAAATATCGTATGAAGGCGATGAGGACGGCGACGAGTTTGTAGATGGTGATAAGTTGCCTAAACCGTAGGTAGGATTACTAACGTGTAAACAATTGGCCCTAAAATAGACAATCAATTTCTATAGCAGGACTGAGCAGTTTCAATAAGCAAGAGAGCCTGCTATAAGATTTGAGGCTTTATTTCAAAATGACAAATAAGGAAGTTTGTAAAAAAATGTCATACGTGTCTATACCACCATACCACCCCATGCTTTGCCCATGTAAATTGAATGTAAAAATTACTGTTTTTACGGACGATGGTTCTGTTATTTCCTAGTAAACTGACATTTGGTCCATTTCTCGGCATAATTTTCGTCCTATACGTAAATCTCCTGTGTGTACATACGGCGACACATCAAGCTATACAAAACCAACATAAGCTGGCCGCGCGTAGGACGAGTAACGTATAGAGTCGCGCGACCGGCTTATGTTGGTTTTGTATAGCTTGATGTCTCGCCGTGCGTACATTATTATGTGTGCCTCTCATTTAATAATTGTCACTGTTGCGGGTCTGCTGAAAGAAATCTGTTAAGTATATAAGCTTGCCCTTTGTACATGTATTTTCTGTTGTTTGTATCAATGTGTCTGTACATAGATACATAAACACACAACTGTAATCCTTTTCGGGTTGTTCAGAAACATTGCTACCACGACAAACTTTCTGTCTAAGAATGTAGTTGTAGCAATGGGCAATGTTTCAAGATGGAATTTAAATGTGTATGTGTGATACCATAAAGTGTAATCTCATCAAAATCTATACAGGTAATTATTATTTCTAGTTTTAGTCGATCACTGTACATTCACCTCCCAACTAACAATTTGGTCGTATAGGTGTCGTATAGTCGAACATTAGACGCATAAAGCACCACTGTATGACGAATTTACCGTAATATAACTTTTATAAGTCAAAATAGTCACAAGTTTTATAAGGCACATGACGTGTAGTAGTACCTTTTTTTTTTTAATTTTTCTCCAAAATAGAAATAATTTTTTTAAATAAATTTTATTTTTGTCATTTTTTTATATTGCAGTAATAAACTTTATGTCGTTCAATAGATACATTACTGAATTATGTTCATGCCAAATTGCAGCTCAAAATAGTAACTAGTTTGAACACAGTAACCAGTTTAGTGGAACATGGTAACAGATCTGTGAAAAATCACAAAAACCTTAATAACTTTGAAACCGTAAATTTTTGGATCACACTGTATAGAACCAAAAAGGTCGAAAATGATGTCCTCTACCCTTGATTTTCCGTTGGACCATCTTAACTCGACCACCCTGTATAAATACGACCAAATTGTTTGCTGGGCTAAAGATCTATGTTTTAGTCAATCGTATTGGTCTATTAGTTTATCAACTATTAAATAGTGTTTACTTTTGGACCTAAGTTTTATTTTATTTACCTTTTGCTGTTTTACATTTACATTGTGCGAAATGCATAAAAATGTTTTTACAATCTTATTTAGTTTTTGATACAGAGAAAAGATATAACTACTCATAATCATAACTAATTATTGAGTAAACCGATTGCGATGAAATAAAGCCTAAATGTTAATCCACTCTAAGTCCTATGCTTTTGTGAAAATCTCATCCAAATCGGTTCAGCATCTTTATCAGTGATGAAAACAAACAGACAACAATTCTAAAAAACGATCTTACGTATCCTAAACGCATCCAATTGTTTTGCAAATATCTTTAAGGGCAGTTACAATTTTATCATACGAGTGTTAGATGAGTAACTGTATTATAACATTTATAACTGTACGAGCGTTAACCCGCGACTTTGTCCGCACAAATTATATAAGGTCTAAAAAAATTAACTGAAACTATTTTAAGTGGATAATCAGACCATCAAACTGAACAACTTTCTGTATGGGACCAATATCAAAATCGCGAAAAAAAAATCTGCTGTCCCATACAAAACTGCAAACATAAGTCGACTCAAATGTATGGGACAGCAAATTTTTTTTTCGCGATTTCGATATTGGCCCCATAGAGAAAGTTGTTCAGTTTGATGGTCGGATCATCCCCTTAAAATAGTTTCAGCTAATTTTGTTAGACGTTATATACCAGATTTTAAGTCACATAATAAGCTATCAAACAAAAAAAGTTTCATCAAAATCGGTTCAGTAGTTTTTATGATGCTCGCTCAGATAAATTATTAATTTATCTGAGGATGCTCGTGATGCTCGTTCAAACAAACACACAAACAAACGGACAGACAAAAAATCCAAAAATTGGTGATATGGAATCAGGGACCTAAAAACCATATCGTAACTTTTTTTTGTTAATATCTTCAATGTACAGACAAACTTCCTGTTACAGTTTTATAATAGTTTAGATTAGATGTGTTCTAGCCCAGTCATTTTACGGTTTGAGCCAGGACTAATTAGTAATTGATATTTTCTTTCGGTGTAATATTGAAGAGCCAATTTAAGCCTAGAAATGTAGCAAAATAAAAAAAAATCACGTCAGCAACAGTTCCAATTTTAAAATTTTGCTGTTATCTCGTTCTAAAAAACCTGATGGTAATTTTTTTTTCACATATTTAAGGCTTTAAAATTATTACATACTTCAAACATGGTGTAAATATTTTCGGCTATTTATAAGGTTTTGAAAAATACATTCGTGTTTTCTAATAAATACCTAATTTTTTTTCAATTTCAATGCCTTTTTTGCTAAAAATAATTTATATTGATAAATCTAAGTCAAATGAGTGCATTGATATTATTAATTAAAAAGCATTCTGGGAAACACAATTTTGATTTCTATATTGCGTAGCGATTTTTATTTTAATATGTGTTAGGATAGTCTTTTTGTCACTAAATGGTGCCGGTTATAGTTTAAAAGTCCAATTAATAATTACTCCCTACCCCGCCTAACAAAACTCCGTAAAATTACTGGGCTATTCGTTCAACTCACGACAGGGTACCATGCATATCAATAAGGAAAAATGCTCAATCGAAACATTCATAGTACATTATGATCATCATCATCATCATCGGCCTATAAATGTTTATTTATTCATTTATTAATTTGTTGTCCCACTGCAGGGCTCAGGTCTACCCTCAGGGAGGGTGTATGGGCATTAGTCCACCACGCGTGCCCAATGCGGATTGGTAGACTTCACATACACATCAGAATTTCTTCTTCAGCGTATGCAGGTTTCCTCACGATGTTTTCCTTCACCGTTTGAGAGCAGTCGGTATTACGTATAGGTTGCGGATAGGTATGGACACCCAATTATGGGGGTCCGGGTTCGAATCCGCAAGGAGAACATGCCGTGTACCAATGAGTTTTTCTAACTTTATGATACAAGTGAGCAAAGTTGGTCATTACAGCCGAGGTGGGTTTGAAGCACGAGCCGCCAGCGAGTGATGCATACTAACCGAGGGCCTGGATGTAATGACCAACGCTCACGCGTTTCATACGACGTTTTTCAACATACTTGCGAGGAAAAAGTAATAAAATTTCGTAAATTACAACAATTTTAGATACCTAAATCTTTCTGGAAAATGGCGCTGGGCTTCTTTTTTTTTGCGTTCCGTGCCTTTGGTTGAGATAGCGATGCGCGCGCAGGTAGACGAATAGGCAAAGACTAACCGACGTTCAACCAACGATATTTTGTTGCCAACAAAATAATATTAAAAACGTTATAAACTTAAGCTAGAAATGAACAATTTAACGGGTTCTTACCGCGTTTTGGTATATTCATTTCTAGATTAAACAATAACCGCGTAACTCTCAAAAACCGTATTGTTATAAACTTAATATTTATGTATTTATAACACAAATTGATGTTAATTTGTTAACTAAAATAAATTGTTTGATGAAATGAATCGTTTATTTGTCATATTTTAACTAAAAAAGATTAATTTGTTTGGTCATTCAAATTTGTTTAACATGATAAATGAAATAGGTACTATCAATTTGTAATTAAATTAAATTTTGTTAGTAATAAGATGACTGTTAATACCTATCTATATTGCCGTGCCCTTGCAGGGCTCATGTTCCCACTTTTGCTACTACCTGATAAGAATATCTATATAATATATACCTGATAGAATATATGCTATATATTCTATCAGGTATATATTACATATGCTGTATCGTACATGAATGCAAATATAATCTATCTATACTATTATAAAATTTCACAAATTTTTGGATTTTTGTCTGTCTGTTTGTTTGTGTGTTTGCTTGGATGTTTGTTTGTTTGTTTGAACGAGTATCACGCAAAAACTACTGAACCGATTTTGATGAAACTTTTTTTGTTTGATAGCTTATGATCTGACTTAAAAACTGGTATATAATTTGTGCGGATGAAGTCGCGGGTTAACGCTCGTAAATAAATAAATTTATTCAGAAAAAAGTTATTTTTTTTCTTTTTTTACATAAAGGCTCTTTGCTGAGATTTAAAAACAAACTAAGTACAGAAAACAAAAGTTACGTTACCGCACTAGTGCGGTAAAAGGAGGAACATTCCCTGTAGCACCTCCACGAGTCTATTATACTTCTGGCCTATGTATACGTATAAGCATTATGGGTAGGCCAGATTCCGTCAAGCGAACCCAGTGCCGAATGGTGGAGGCAAGTTAGTCAACTGCTGTAAGAGTGATTTAGCAATTTAGCAAGCAATAGGTACAAAGCTATCTAACCGCATTTTAAGCTATTTTCTTCACATGTCAATCAATATCAAAAATAGCATAACAAATTGTGAGTGAGTGAGTCACTTGGAGTGACATAGACTCACAGTGAGTCGATGTTCTCAAAGTTGACGTTTTTCTATAAGTGCATTATTATCTTGTAACGGACAGAATATAAATGTCCACTACTGGGCATAAACTAGCTAGACTTAAGGAAATTACACATCTTATGAGATCCACGGCCGGTCGAGCACAACGTTATTAGGTACATGATATTCTTTGTTCTTCTAATATTATTTTATATTATTTATTTGTATGATTTTCAGAACCAACATATGTACTTACATATGTAATTTTGATGAGCCGCTGATTGCCCGGTCTGAGGGGCTATTATGTTTCCGATCATATCATTATAAGATCGGTAACGTAACCTCTACTAGTCAATTTTTAAGTAGCATTTTGTGGTCGACCAGCCTTCGACAGACCTGGTCTAGCACACTTAGCAAACTATGCTATCGTCTGACGACGCCCCGATTACGGTAGTACTGTGAGATTTGGGACCAGTAGGCCGTAGAGAGCAAACAGCTGATCTTGAGAGAGCAGGGCAGGGTTTCTTCAGATTTTTCACTAGGTTTTCCTTCCAGTGTTCCTCTGGAGGACTTGTCGTGACCGATTGATTTTGCTCTGTTTTCGAGCGTGTTGAGCCTCTCAGAGCAATACCGTAAGGACGGCCTCGGTTTATTGCGTAATTTAGTTTTATATTACATCAAGTTTTTCTTACAAATTATATACATTTCAGTCTATAACTTACAAACTATATGACCTAGGTTCAAACTATTATATAGGGTTAGAAAGCCCTTACAATGCCCCGTATTTTGATGTATGACAGTCCAATATAACTATGATATCCAGGCGACTAAGACAGAGTAAAGCGGTAAAAATACCGATTTTTACCGCACTATTTTCAAACTATTTTTGTCTATACTATTCCTAGGCACTCTATCCATGGCCTAGGGTTCTGTCTTAGTGCACCTGGATCAACTGCACTTAGTGCGTCTATTTTTATGACTGTGTCAATCTATTTACTATGCAAAATACGGGGCCAAACTGTTAGGTATGAAAGTTAACTTTTAATGTGTGATATTTTACTATTTATGACATGTATACTATGTAAACTATGTGAACTAGATAAAGTTCGTTAGCTATTTGCTATATAAACTTTCAGGTAAGATCTACCTATTGCCCATTGTGATATATAAGGGTTTGAAAACTTCTAAAATAAAACACTCTAAAAACACTATTAAAACAATTCAAAAACTTATCCTAACCTATTCTAATTACGTCAAATAAGGAACTTTATTATTAAAAAACCTAAAACTATATCAACTATAAATATAAACAACGAAATAAACAAGAATAACGGGAAAACTTAAAACGATGAATAAAACTTAAAGAAACTATACAAAACTATAACTAACTATACATATACGTTAGTCCCAACATGATTGTATTCTATAAGGTAAATAAGCTGTGTATTCCATAAGGTAAATAAGCTGTAAATAGGCATTTCAAAAACACAAAAATCTAATTAGAATTTGCACTGATCACGTTGGGTGTCTCAACTCGCGGGGAGGAATCCTAGCTACCTGCGTCGGCGTACGAATTTGAAACCCGCTGTCGCGAACACATTTATTTATTTATTAGATAAGGAAGTGGTTTTATTTGCAAAATGTTTGCATCTGCAACATGCTTCAGTAATATTTTGTTTTTGTGATCATCATAATGTAATCGGTAAAAACTGCCAAAAAATACCACGTTGATTTGATGTCAGTTAAATCGGGCAGTTAGTTACACTCAGTTGCAGAAACGCTCATTAAAGTTAATCTTCCACTAAATCTCTTGCTGTCACTTTTTGTCTCGTTGATGTAGTAAAGGCTAGCAAGAGATTTAATGGAGGATTAACTTTAATGAGCATTTCTGCAACTCACGGTAAGTCTATTAAAATTATCACATAATAAAATATGTGGAAGACGATGTCGAAGAAACTTTATTTTTATAACACTGAGCCTTAATAAGCTTTATGCTTTATAGTTCATTGAATCTCTTTTTCACTAAGCGCACACACACACACACACACACACACACACACACACACACACACACACACACACACACTCACACACACACACGAACACACACACGAACACACACACACACACACACACACACAGCAGCTATCACAGCTTTAACCTCTGCCTTATTATTTTCATAATTATGGATTTGAGTTCATAAAATAATTAAGCTTTTAATTTTTTTTTGGACTTTACACTACTTTTAGATAGCTTTCTGACGTCATTTTTTGACTCTACCACCGCGTCGAAAGGTGTTCCGATGTAGAGAAGATGCGGTCAGAAACTCTACAACACACATCTTTTAAACAAAACAATAATTTTTAAAAATAGAATAACTAATACAATAATGAATTACATAGTGTAACTTTGACAATACGAGACATGTTGGTCATTCAAATAATCATCGAGTTTATAGTAAACGTTTTTTACAGAGGACTTTAAACTTTTTGACAAGACATTATTCAATAGTTAAGTATAGGCAAAAGAATAGTTATAAGGGTCCTTCTTAATATGCTGACACTTTTTAAGGAGATGACCAGACCGTCAAACTGAACAACTTTCTCTATAGCACCAACATCGAAATCGCGAAAAGAAATCAGCTCTTCCATACAAAACTGCAAACCTACTCGAGCCAAATGTATGGGACAGCTGATTTTTTTTTTCGTGATTTCGATGTTGGTGATTCGGAATTAGATTCCGTTTGGAGTGTTGCCGCTTTCAGAGACTTTTTCACTAGATCTAGTGATTTTTTTATGTCTTAGGTGGCATATTTTAAAGTGATTTTTGAGCGTAGGCTTTGATGGAACGATACCGTATCGTGACTGTGCAGTTGCGACGTCTTTGCGGCATAGTTGCGAAATCGCATACGCTCAAAAACCGCTTGTGTGATAATGGTTCATGCCATTTTGTATGGCAGATTATGTCTAATGTTAAAACTATCGATAGTCTTTTGATATAGTTGCATTAATATTGGAATCACAAATAACAATCTACAAACCATCATCGTAATATTCGTAACGTCATGACCTCATCACATGATAGTAATTATCATGTATAGAAATTGTTTGTTTTGTTTTAATAAATACCTAAAAATGCAATTGTTGTCATTCTTTTGACGTTTTATACATTTTTATTTTAGGCATTTTTTAAACAGCACTCTAGTAATTTTTGTAACCATAGTTGACAACACTGAATCCTGAATCAGGATTCCGGATCGCAATTCCGTCTGTGTGTGGCGGACCTAAAGAAGGACCCTGTCTGTATACAGGGTGAAATTGATATCATTAGCATCCTTTTAAACTAAGAGTCTACCCATCAAACTGAACAACTTTTACTATGGGAGCAAACCGATCGGAAAAAAATCTGCAGTTGCATACAATATTGAGTCAAGTAGGCAGGCACTGCAGTTTAATAATCTTTTTCGTGTAAATATCTTCAATGAATACAACTGTTTTATAATAGTTTTGTTTCGATTTCAATAGAATAAGTAAATTCGCTCTACATTAGGAGTCCGTTAGGTTGATTAGTCCATGTCCAAATTACATCGCAAATAAGGATCCAAGCACACTGACGCACGTTTCACTAGTAGGGGCCTCATCACACTGGGCGCTCGTAAAACTGTTCATTACACTCGACTCGAGTGAGCGAGTTAGTGTGTTTATGTGTTTAGTTAGAGCTACTTATTTAGTGCATGTACCTGAATTTAGTATCCTCACATCCCCGCTGAATGAACTGTGTCTTTAAAAGCTTTCGTTTGATACCTCAATGTTTGTATACAGGGTGTTAGGGTAAACAGTTGCATTACTTAAAGGGGTGAGTATGAGATGCAATTTACACTGATCCAAAGCTTATGGGCTGACATAAACTCAGGGTTAAATCATCAAAAATCATGGGTAAGATAATCAGTGATTATACAGGATGAAATTGATATCATTAGCATCCTTTTAAACAAAGAGTCTTCCCATCAAACTGAACAACTTTTACTATGGGAGCAAACCAAGCGGAGCAAAAAAATCAGCTGTTGCATACATTTGAGCCGAGTAGGCACTGCAGTTTAGTATGGAACAGCAGATTTTTTTTTTTGCTCCGATCCTTTTGCTCCCATAGTAAAAGTTGTTCAGTTTCATGGGTAGACTCCTAGTTTAAAAGGATGCTAATGATATCAAATGCTGAAATGCACCTTGTATACAGGGTGTAAGTGACAGCCTAGCAAATACTGAAACGGTGAATTCAGAATATCAAACTGAACAACTTTCACTACGAAGCCTACCTCTGAAAACGCGACAAAAAATCAACTGTCCTATACAAAACCGCTGTACCTAACCGACTAAAATGTATGGGACAGCCGATTTTTTTTCGCGTTTCCTGAGGTAGGCTCTATAGTGAAAGTTGTTCAGTTTGATGGTCTGATTTCACCGTTTGAGTATTTGCTAGGCTGTCACTTACACCCT
Source organism: Agonopterix arenella (assembly GCA_927399405.1). Classification (NCBI taxonomy): domain Eukaryota; kingdom Metazoa; phylum Arthropoda; class Insecta; order Lepidoptera; family Depressariidae; genus Agonopterix; species Agonopterix arenella. Next base: position 15,607,763 of record OV656704.1, on the reverse strand, counting down.
GTATAATCAGTGATTATATATTGCCATGATTCTAAGCTTCAGTTTAAACTGCATCTCATATGATTCAGGAGTCTTTACATGCTGCTCACAATTTTTTTTTTGTTTCGTTTCGTAGTCCAGAAGTTTTCTTAATAGATTACAAGCTTTTTATTCACATTGTCTTTGACAAGTTATATGTCAAGATAGACAGTCGAAGCTACGAACATCGCGTCGAAAAAACAAATATCACTCTTGAGTGATAACCAAACCCATTTTCTCAATGGAAAAACCCTATCACTATGCACGCACACAGAGATAAGTAGTATGACACCTCACGCACACCAACATAAGAAAGTTGGCCCGTTTGTTTTAGTACGTTAGAAGCGTGTGGCTCTATCTTGACATATAATTAATCAAACCACATTGTTTTTTATTATTTTAGGTACAAGGTACTTTCTTTGCAATCCTAGTTCTATTTAGTAAGTAATTTCAGACAATAGAGATCAAATGTAATCTCTTAAGGAGGTTCTGTATCAGAACTAAGATCACAACAACATTATAACGCGACCCGCGTCAGCGCACAATGGCTCGCAAGACAATGTGCCCTACTTTATTTCCTTCCCTTTATTAACCCTCCCTTCATTAAGTATTAAGGGATGCTATGCTAATAACTTAACTTGTTGACATTGTTGTCTTGGCCCTTGAGACTGGAACAGCCCGGCACTAATAAACGGTTTCTGCCTACCTCCTTCGGCAGAATGCATATTAGTCACATGCTGCATTATAATTATTTTAGTTATGTGCCTACCTAGTATATTTATACTAATTTAAGTAAGTAAGTAATTTTGTTGCTTGTGACTTTGCCTGCATTGACTCTACAGGTTGAAATTGAAATTTAAACTAAGAGTGTATACATCAACTGAACAACTTTTACTATGGGAGCAAACCGATTGCAGCAAATAAAATAAATAAACTGTTCCCTGGATACTTTTCTGGGCTGTTCCATACTAAACTGCAATGCCTACTTGACTCAAATGGATGCCACAGCCTTTGATTAAATTAAAATAGCGGAAGATAGGTGACGTTCTTGCATTACGCACTCGAAAAATGGACCCGCTTTTCATGTACACACGGCGACACATCAAGCTATACAAAACCAACATAATCTGGCCGCGTGACGTTATACATTACTCGACCTACGCGCGGCCAGCTTATTTTGGTTTTGTATAGCTTGATGTGTCGCCGTGTATACTTACGATTACGAGTGAAAACTAATGCTGTGTGATTTGTTTTCTTCTTCTCGAATGATTTGTAAAACGAGTTTTAAGCACGCGAAAGCATTATGGTACCTTTATCCCGCCTAAAGTAAAAAAAAGAAACTCAATCACGCAATGCCGCTCTAAGTAAATTAGGCGACGAATCCTAATATATGCGGTCCATGCGCTATAGGCTAATCATAGTCACCTATCTTCCTATTTTAATTTAATCAAAGGCCACAGCAGATTTTTTTGCTACGATCACTTTACTTCCATAGTAAAAGTTGTTCAGTTTGATGGGTAGACTAAGGTGCTGTTTATACATAAGAGACGTGTGGCGGTCGGTGGCGGATTGTCAAAGTAACACCAATATAAACCTTATAGTGGTACGTAGCAGAGCGCCGTTTTTGTCGTAATGGAAAATCGCGCCCGCACCACCAGGCGACGTCACATTTGGTCGTATTAGGCCCCCATTTATATGACTATTTTGACATAAAACAAATTTTATATGACTATTTTGACAAAAAGTTATATTACTGTAATTTCGTCATGTACTTGTGCTTTACGCGTCTAATATTCGACTATACGACACTTATACGACCAAATTGTTAGTTGGAGTACAATAAGGTTTATATTGCCTCACCCCGCCCGCGGTACGCCCGCGCCACGTCTCTTCTATATAAACCGCGGCTAAGAGTCTTTTTAAAAGGATGCTAATGATATCAATTTCACCCTGTATATAAGGTCTAACAAAATTAGCTGAAAATATTTTAAGGGTATGCTCAGACCATTAAACTGAACAACTTTCTCTATAGGACCAATATCGAAATCGCAAAAAAAAAAATTGATGTCCCATACAAAACTGCAAACACAACTTGACTCAAATGTATGGGGGAGCAGATTTTATTTTCGAGATTTCGATATTGGTCCCGTAGAGAAAAGTGTTCAGTTTGATGGTCTGAGCATAGCCTTAAAATAGTTTCACCTAATTTTGTCAGACCTTATATATGTGGGCCAAATAGCGTCCGAGATCCGATGTTCCAATTATTATTTTATATCATGTTATCTAATAAATGATTGGGGTCTTTGCTGAGCGCACCGAATCATTTATCTGAGCATGTTATATTATTCTGAAACAAATGAAAGGAAATTAATCTTTTACCAATTTCTTGTACAACATAATGGATACATGGACCCATATAAACTTATTATAGATAAACGAAATATGACCGGAAACCTGGTAAGTAGGTAGGTCATTGCCATTAGGTGGTATATCAATTAATCACTTGAGAGGTGTGGCGAGTATCTTGACATTCAAACTTGTCTTTGTCTAGTCTAAAAGAGAATTGGACAGGAAAGTAGATACCTATGTGTGAGGTCGGCAGAAGGTCGTCGGATTTGCATAGCGCTGACTCGGAGAGTCGCCTTACATTTCTGACGGCCACTGCGGGCCACTGCGGGCCACTGCTGCACAATGCAGTACTTATAACCTTAAACAGTAACGACGACCACCAGCAACGTATCATTGCATCTATCTACATATACCCGCGTAGTCCCATCAACGCTTTAACCTGAGCCAAGGTGTGGAGTAATAGTTAGTATTCTATAGCCATATGGGTGGTACCCATAGAGATCTAGAGAGATGCCAACCAACGCGCTGAGTACGAAACCTACCACCGTCGCATTACCACCAGTACCACGCGATAGAAAGTATTTTGTTAGCTTGAATGTGCTTATTATCCATTGCGGTATCAGAACTCAACGTTCGAATAATCTTTAGTACTACGCAAGCATTGAAAACTATTTATACATAATATCTCGACTGGCTTTCAGCCTCATAATATATTGAATCTTTACTGTCGCGAGGGATGTGTTCCGTTTTTGCGCATGTTGCTGCGATACTGGCCCAGCCCCGATTTCATATCTCCCTTTAGTTTTTGTGATCTGTGGTCATACCCCTCTGAGTTTGTCTAGCCTGTACTATGTAGTAATAGATACTCTTTCTGCTGTACCTGTACCCTGAACCGTAAGCGCAAATCAAGAAAGAGGTTGACGAGGCTTCTTTCTGGGTAAACAAAATACATTTAAGCATTACAGATGGACTAGAAATGAAGAAGAAAAACATTACCCTCCTTCTGGCACAGTCGGGTAAAAAGAATGTACAGAATGCGAGTGCTCGCGCCCTCTCAAGGACACTTTCTAGCATGATTAAGAACGATCAGAGCTTAGACCATATCGTAATTCTACTAACAAACTTTTCTTGCACTTTTTGCGGGATACCGTAGCATAAAATCCGCAACATTGGATTTTTATTCCATTACTTTAGATGAAAATAAAATGTAATTTGATATGAACCCCAAGCGAGATTAGTTCGAAGTTATTGTTCAGCATTTATACTTAATTGTATGTAGGTAGGTACCAAGAAACAGATGGCGCGACGACCTGGATGCTCACGAAGCGAAGGCTGAAGTGATAAGGCTGGAAAAGCTTGAACGAGACCTTTGCCCAACAATGGGACAAAACGGGTTAAAAAAAATGTATATAACTGCACATGATCAATTGATCGTGTATCTTGGCAGAGGAAAATGCTAACGCATGGCTGGTCCCTAGTAATGGTCTATACTGGGTCCTTCTTAATATGCTGAGACCGTCAAACTGAACAACTTTCTCTATGACACCAACATCGAAATAGCGAAAAAAAAAACTGCTGATCCATACAAAACTGCAAACCTACTGGTACCAAATGTATAGGACAGCTGATTTTTCTTTTCGCGATTTCGATGTTAGTGCCATAGAGAAAGTTATTCAGTCTGATCGTCCCCTTAAACAAGTGTCAGCATATTAAGAAGGACCCTGTATAAGGATCAGAGTGAGCGATGATAGCCCATACGGAAGAGAGCTAGCGCCTCAATCACGAGGACGCGGTTCGATTCCTGGCCTGTACCACTAAGTTCTTCGGAATTTATGTACGGTTGTATTTATCATTTACTAGCTCGGCGGTGAAGGAAAACATCGTGAGGAAACCTGCATTCCCGAGAATGAAAAGAAAATACCATAAGTTCGGAGGTATGCGTAAAATATGGGTGAGCTTGGGGCGAACACAATAGATCAGCGATGGTCGCAGTGTTACATAACGACCCTTGCTTGCAATAGCCCAGCCACAAATAATAATAATAACAAGGATCAGAGTCATAAGCTATGCTTATCATACTAGGCGACAGCCTTGCGCTCATACCTAAGTCCAGACTGAGCCGTTCAGATCGAGCAGTAAGTGTAGACTCTACAGCCTTTCAACCTACTTACTACTACTACACCGCTCCGACCGACCGGAGTCCAGTACAGTATAGACTGTAGAGTATCTACTGCTTGGTTACTGTAACGTTGGGGGCTGCGGGTTGGGCCGGAGTACGGACTCCGGTCGGTCGGTGCGGTGTAGGAAGAGGCGCCATTACGTGTGATTTAATGCGTCCACGAGGAAGGCATTTACCGTCATGCAGTACCTAACAAAAAAAGGAATGTTTTCACTCATTCATTATACATATGTACACACGGCGACACATCAAGCTACGCAAAACAAGCATAAGCTGGCCGTGCGACATTATACATTAGTTACATTACTCTACCTACGCGCGACCACACTGAAAAAAATGTTTTGTTTTGTTAAATATAACCGAACTTTAGTGACTTCCAAACTGTTTTGTAGCCATTGTAGCACATAAACAATCGTTTGGTTATGTGCTATAAAACAGTTTGGAAGTAACTAAAGTTCGGTTATATTTAACAAAACATTTTTTTCAGTGCAGCTTATTTTTGTTTTGCGTAGCTCGATGTGTCGCCGTGTGTACCAATTTTGGTTGTTAATGTAGGGTACCTAAGCTAATATAGGAACACAGAATAAACACGGATTTATTCTTTGTCATAATTTCGATGATAGCCATAGCGAAAGGCGATCCTGTCCTGTCTAATATATAAGGTCTAACAAAATTAGCTGAAACTATTTTAAGGGGATGGTCAGACCATCAAACTGAACAACTTTCTCTATGGGACCAATATCGAAATCGTGAAAAAAAATCCGCTGTCCCATACACTCGAGTCGAGTTATGATTTGCAGTTTTGTATGGGACAGCTGATTTTTTTTTCGCGAATTTGATATTGGTCCCATAGAGAAAGTTGTTCAGTTTGATGGTCTGATCATCCCCTTAAAATAGTTTCAGCTAATTTTGTTAGACCTTATATAGACTTGGATAAGTTATATGTCAAGATTGACAGTCGAAGCTACAAAGACGTAGAAAAAAAAAATTTTAACCAGTATTGGCCTCTAAACCCTATCCATATACACGCACACAGACATAATTAGTATGGCGCCTCACGCACACCAACCTAAGAAAGTTGGCACCTTTTGTTTTATACGGTAGAAGCATGAGGCTCTTTTTAGACATATACTTTTTCTAAGTATATAAATTGATTCCCTTCGACGGGTGATCGAAAATATTGCTAAAACTATCAAGTATATTTACACGATTGTGGCTTCACTAGGCTTCACTTTCAGCATACTGTAAGTGTTAGGATGGAATGATGTGTCGGTGATGAAGGTGATGGTTACAGTTCCTGCTCGAGATTTCTCGAAGTCTTAGTCGCGACGAGAAAAATTTCTCAACAACTTATAGAACTCGAGAAATCAATTCAAAGAAGACTGATTTTTCTACTGTCAGATAATTCCTATTAATAAATTATATTTTGTTGAATCAAATATAATTTATCATACACCAGCGAATCCAGGAAAATTGCTGGAAAATCTCTGATTGTTTTATAAATATTTTAATTCAGCTTGGAAAACAAGCACCAAAAGAGACATTATTGGTGTTATCTGTGGATTATCTGGGATATCAACATAAAAACTTTTTATTGATTCTAATTTTTTTTTCATAATTATGAACTGGCAAGATGTCTTGGAAACAAAATATCAAAAGCCATAAAAACTAAAAAGGAAGAAAACTTTTTTCTTTTTAATTGAAGTATCTGGCTTAACGTCTTTTTTTTCTGACAGATAGCTACCAGTTCTGTATTTTCTTCGATGTAATGAAAACTCTTTGGTGGTATGAAAAACATGTAGACGAGGAATAACAACTTTTTGCATTCCCAAAATGTTTCTCCCACTATTCGTGCTGGGCAAATGCCTCCCCTTTAAGAGGATAGGCGGGTTGAAATGGAAATTTGGAGAATTTCCGACTGTATACATATTTGCCCAATCCGCCCCAACCATCCCGCCGACTAAAGTGCGAAAGAGACAACTTGGACCGATTTTATATACATAAATCGACGAAATCTGCATTTCGTATTCCCCTGTTTCCTCCTTCAAAACAAAACTGATTTTAATAATTCTTTCAAGAATAATATAAAAAAGACTGGCTCTGCCTGTATATTTAGATTTTTTTGTTTATATTCGTCAAATCTGTTTGCTGGGTGTCTGAAACCGGGAGGTAAAATTGGTCATTTTAGAAGGATTAATTAATGCACAAAAGCAAAACATAGGGACATAGCAGAGGAAATATAGATTGTATGGTAAAAATTTGTTTGCTCTAGTTTCATTATCCAGGGTGGAAACAGGTGAATACGTTTGTATGGGAAAAACCGTACCCTCCTATCCTCTTAAAGATATATATAACACTTACCAAATTAAAATGTTTGTGAGATACTGATCCGTATGGGGCCATGAAACTTGTATGTTGGTCGACGACCGGCTAAGTCTTTCTCAACATGCACGAATTGTTGATAATTAATCAAACATCTCCCCGCTATCCGTAAGATGAATCATCACCTCATCGTCTGTGAAGGCCTCAACTCCATAATTATGCAGTTTAAAATATGAAACAAAACACCTAAGTTTTTATTCTGTAGCGCAGCCATGTAAGTACGGCAGCCTCGGAAAAATATATGCTATGCCTATCAGAATATAGCAGCATAGTGTGACCTGGTGATCCGTCAGAATGGGACTCCTAGTTCGGGCACCAGTCTCTCACAAAAGTTTAGAAAACCAATCTATCTTATTACATTAACTTAACAGAGTGGTGGCCGAGACTAGACAAAAGAGGAGTGGTTCGTCCGGCAGCCAGGTGGGTTGACGACATCTGGAAAAGTATTGGTGAGAACTGGGTGCGACTGGCACAAGACCGAGAAGAATGGCAAAATAGGGAGGAGGCGTATGCCCTGCAATGAGTTGATACGGGCTGAAAATGATGAATTTTTTAAACCTTTGTGAAGAGAGAAAAATATTTTTTTTCATTTCATTGTATATAAGGTCTAACAAAATTAGGTGAAACTATTTTAAGGGGATGATCAGACCATAAAACTGAAACACTTTCTCTATGGGACAATATATTAAAATCGCGAAAAAAAAACCTGCTGTTCCATACAAACCTACTCGACCTCAATGTATGGGACAGCAGATTTTTTTTTCGCGATTTCAATATGGGTCCCATAGAGAAAGTTGTTCAGTTTGATGGTCTGATCATCCCCTTAAAATAGTTTCAGCTAGTTTTGTTAGACCTTATATACACAATGACTAAGAAACCCTGTCGTAGGTGAGTCTGACATGCTCTTGCCCGGTTTTATAAAATTAAAACGTTTCAGTTTCGCTTTTGTTTACAATAAAATTTAAGTCAGTCCTCGCCGAGGTCGCTGCTTTAGTGGCTCGCGGCTCGACTCCGACCGGCAAAGTAGTATGTTAACTGGATTCCTATCGATCTACACAGTTTAGCATCGTAGTTCCACTACATCACTCGTTTTATTTATTTTACCTTTTTTTATTATTATTATTTAAGTACAAAATTCACAATTTTAAGACTTATCCTATTTTTAATATTGCTATAGTGTATTTGTGAAATCAAAGTCATGTTGTGAATTTAATTTAGTTTTTTTTTTCTTTTCGCAAAGTTTATCAAAAGTTTTTTGGAGTCGAAAATTCTAGTCCCCAAGGTAAGCGATTACTTTTATAAGTTGAATTCACATTGAGTACTGTATGAATGCATCATTATCATCTTTCGAAATCGGCAGTTGAAAATGTCAATATTGCCATGGAGATATGCATCTTTCTACTGCTGATTTGACATCAAAAATCGTACTCCAGGAGTGCGATTTTTGAAAGTCAAATCAGCAGTAGAAAGATGCGTATCCCCATACATTTTCAACTGCTGAGTTTATTTATTTATTTAACACTTTATTGTGCACATAACATTACAGAAAAACAAGTAAAGTAGACATGTACAAAGGGCGAGCTTATCTCTAAAGAGATCTCTTCCAGCAAACCCGCAACAGAGACAGTTCTGAAATGTAAGGCAGACAAAATGTGTACAGCACAAATGATAAAAACTAGATACTTGTAGTTAAATGGAAGTTTTATATATATATATATATATAATATATATATATATATATATATAATATAAATAAACATAATTATAAATAAACAAATAGATACAATAAACATACATAAACTATGGCTTATTTTAGAGAGTGATAGTGTTCATTCACTTGCTTTTTGAAGGACGCAAACGTTTGACAATCACGAATATCGGCGGGGAGTGAGTTCCACAACCGGGCAGCATGGATAGTGAAAGAGTAGGAGTAGAAGTCGGTGGAGTCGGTCTGGATTCTAAGTTGGGTACGGATATGAGATCGACAAGGTTTGTCAGGAGGGCGGGAGAAGGAGAAACGATAACGGAGATAGCTAGGGGCGGAAGGATTGTGAAGGATTTTGTGGAGGAGACAGAGGATATGGACATCACGACGCTTGCGAATAGGGAGCCACTTTAACTGCGCCCTGTACTCGGACACGTGGTCATACTTCCGTAAGCCAAAAATGAAGCGTATGGCTAGGTTTTGGAGTCGTTCCAGTTTGTTGATCAACTCCTCAGTGGCATCGAGATAACAAACATCTGCGTAGTCAATAATAGGGAGGATTAAGGATTGGGCTAGGGAGATTTTTGTTTTTAAAGGTAGGAAATTTTGGAGACGTTTAAGGGAGTGAAAGGAAAAGTGGACTTTTTACTAAGTTGGTTAATGTGTTCTGTCCAGGATAAGTTGGAGTCAAAAATGACACCGAGATTTTTGGCGGACTTACTGTAGGGTATAATAATATGAGTTCAACGTATGAGATTCAAAAATCGCACTCCTGGTCACTAGTTTAGGACGCGACGATATCAGACCGAAAGTATACGTAAGGCGGTAAAAAACTCTGAACACCAGGGCCTGCTGCACACACGATAAGAAGAAGTCTTCAGATTTTCTTCAGAAAAGACCACAGTAACATGTTCGGTTTAACATGACTAATACCTAATCTACGCGACCTAAAAGTATGGAAAATAATGGAACCTGTTTTGTCTCACTGCTGGGCAAAGGTCTCCCCTAAACTATTCCACATCCCTCAGTTCGATGCCACATCCCGCCACTCATTGCATTAGGAATCCAGCTCGTCTTTCAACTTTTCCGGGGTCTGTCTCGAGCTCGACTCACATCGTGAGACGCCCATAGCGTGACGATTGATTCATTAGCTGTAACATAAAATTTGCTCGAAGATAAAGTCACTGCAACAGTAAATTTTTCTTAATGTTTGCAACATTTTAATCTGACTCCCACTTTCCGGAGTACATCTGTCACTGTTTCCGACAGTCTTGAGCTTCTGGGCATGAGGTTGACCACGAAACTCAACTTCGGCGCTGACATCGAGTCTAAGGACAAACTGCGGCCAAAAAGCTGGGCATCTTAAACAAGGTGAAGCGGTACTTCACTCCTGGACAGCTCTTAATCAAAACTATTATAAAACTGTAGCGGAAAGTTTGTCTGTACATTGAAGAAATTAACAAAAAAAAAGTTACGATATGGTTTTTAGGTGTCCCTGATGCCATATCACCAATTTTTGGATTTTTTGTCTGTCTGTTTGTTTGTGTGTTTGTTTGGGTGTTTGTTTGTTTGAACGAGTATCACGCAAAAACTACTGAACCGATTTTGATGAAACTTTTTTTGTTTGATAGCTTATGATCTGACTTAAAATCTGGTATATAATTTGTGCGGACAAAGTCGCGGGTTAACGCTCGTGTTGTATAAAGCTCAGGTCCGTTCCTTTATGGAGTACTGCTGCCACCTGTGGCATTGCTCAGCCAAGTATTAACTTGCCGCACTCGGCTCGGTTGAAAGCAGAGCCAGGAGGCTCATTGGCGACAGTAAACTGGTGGAGACCAAGCTTCATAGCCTAGCCCACCGCTGCAGAGTAGCCTACTTGTCGGTCTTCTACAGATTGTACTTCGGTGAGTGTTCCCAAAAGCTACATGAGCTCATCCCGCCTTCCCCTTTCTACAATCGGACTTGCAGACGCACCGCGGGATATCACCCGTTTTTGGTTGACATCACACATATCCGCACCAAGCGCCTTTCTGAATCTTTTATAATGCGCACAGCCAAGGAGTGGAATGCCCTGCCTGCGTCAGTATTTCCGAGCGCTTACAACCCGAATTCCTTTAAAGTACGAGTGAATAGGCTTCTTCTGGGTTAGATCGCTACATCTTCGACCCCATCTTCGACATGAGGACTAGATTGAGGTCAAGAGTAAACCCATACGTAATTAAAAAAAAAAACATTTGTCCACGCAAGGTCCTCACCAAAAGCGAACACAATATCTGTATGGTATGTGTAGGTATCTGGTTAGAAATTAAAGTATTGACAATTTATGTCGAAATGTAGCTCGCCCATTACGAGTGTGGGACAACTTTTCCCTGGCCTCAGTGCCCGCGTAGAGTCAAGGAGATGTATTGTGGCGCTCTGATTTACATTCCTTAATAATTAATACCTCATGTTTGCTTGCTATAGGTATGTTGATGAAGGTTCGCGTGCAGTTGGGTCGAAGCGACCGCTCGCTATCGTGAGAGGCCGGTTCGTTATTGGTGAGAGGTAACTCCTCTAAGGCCGGTATTAAACTAATCCTGAGCGCTCGTAGACTTTTAAGCTCGTTCAAAGCCTTGAGTTTGATTTCATAATACAGGCTTAAAACTTACCACAGTGTTTAGTATTATATTATCTGTGCCACAGTCCAACTATGTCGCTTCTCTTCGCCACAACTTATTTCAGATATTTTTCATTAAAAATTCTGTAGTTAAAGAAAGTATCCTGCAGTCGTTTCGTACCGTCGTACCAACAAAAATTATAGAACTTAAATAGGTATCTATTATATTACCTAACTTAGTACACCTGAATGAATTAGTAGCCAAATGCAGAAGCGTGCTATCATAACATATCACAAGGTTCCGGCGTTGTGTACACGCTTGATTGTGAAGCCGCAGAGACCGCGCGTCACACGTGGACACCGGCTTTACTGCACTGCTGCAATTATGGACTAATTTTCTGTTCCATCACAGGCTCAGCTCAGTGTTCTGCGACCAAAACCAATTTGCTTCATGTAATTAGATTAGATTTGCGGTAGTCTATATGTCTAATCCTCTCGTTGTTCGGCTCACATCTGAGAATATAAACACTTGAGGTGTTAGATCTGAAGTAGTCCTCAATATTATCTATCACAACTGGTTTAGACACATAAATGATAATGTGATTGTAATTGCTGAAGCACGACTATCTGTGGTCTATTGTGCACATATAAAAGTGGTCGGTAGGTATAGGTAGACAGGTAGTTACTACGTTACTAGGTACCTACGCAGTATATAGGAAAAAACAACTACTCTGCCGGTAGCCACATGGTTTTGACATACAATCAAACCACCAGAGACGTTGACGGTCGATGCTCTGAGTTGCCACACACCTGTCTGGTTCGGTGCTATTCAAGCACGTATCCAGACTTTAGATTCGGTGGGGGGGGGGGGCGGGGGGGGGGGGGGATATTCATAGAAAAACAATGAAAATGTAAGTGCTGTAATCACTTTTCCATACAAATATTTGGATTTCGGGGGGGGGGGGGGGGGGGGGGGATACGTGCCTGGTGCTTACTGAATAACTTTCTCAAAGTAATAAAGGCAAATTCGCATAAAAATACAAACATTCGTAGCAGCTGATTGCATTTAGCACAGAAAGTAGGTACTATAATAGGTGGTGTTGCTAATTACCTACAGGTTTCTTAGGGACAGTTGTTCAGTATGATTGTACCCATCAACCGAAAGTAAAGCAAACATTTTACCCTAACACTTTGGATTTGTGAACATAGATAACACCTGACAGCATTTATAAATAACGCTAGCGGTATTTCGTTTTTAATTGCACACTATACCGTGAAACCGTTTATTTGTTTGACAATATTAATTGAACATCGCATTGGATCGATCGAAGGCGTCGAACTGAACAAATGATGCGGCTGAATCAACTTTCTAAAATCTAGATAAATTACATACATTTACGAGAAACGCAATAAATAACACCATTTTATGGATTTAGTTACCTATAAATAATTTTAAAAGCAACTTCTTCCGCACGAACTGTAATTTATTTTCCTGTGTTAATTATACTGCATTTTGATTTACTTCTCTACATATTAGTTACCTATACTTTAAAAAAATTTCAGCTTTTCATACAAATGTTCGATCAGCTGATTGCATTTAGTATGGGTAGTCCAACAAATAATTTTTGAGAATTTCCTATAGGTTTCTAATGGAAAGTTGTTCAGTATCGTGACTACAATCACCCCTTAAAGTAATGCAACCCTAACACCCCGTATACTTACATGTTTGAATCATGCCACAAAACCAATCCAAATTACCCTCGGCCACAGATTGCATTAAGGTCCTTCCTTATGCAGTCGCTTCTGTCAGGTCGTCGGTCTAGCGCCGCCATGCCTTCCAGAATGATCATCATCATCAGCATAAATACGTCCCACTGCAGGGCATAGACCTACCCTCAAGGAGGGTGTATGGGCATCAGTGAATGAAGTTCATCACGACTGCACCATTGGTATCTACGCATCAGATTTTCTTCTTCAGCGAATGCAGCTTTTCTCACGATGTTTTCCTTCACCATTTGTACGTAATACATAAGTTAGAAAAACTCATTGGTACATGGCATGACAGCATCTATGCGAATTCGAACCCGGACCTCCATGATTCAGTGACCATACCTCTCCTCAACGCGCCACCGACGTCGAGGACTTTTCCGCCTATCCACTTAAAAAAAAATTGCATAATTTCGCGCAAAATTTATTGTTTGGAAGCTATTCACTAATTGGCCTATTCATAAATAGGGCGGGTCTAGACAGCAGTTTTATTTTTTAGTATGAAAGCAAAAATGAGCCTAAAATTAAATTAAATTAAAAAGTATTTATAGCCTAGAACAGCCTAGCCTAGTGGTGGTCAGGCGGAAAAGACCGCGATAGTACATCCAGAATTATAGATTCCACTATAATGTTACAGATGCAGACAAGACTGACCATAGCCCTGCTGGTGATCATGGTACAGCTCCACCTAGCGGCGAACATGCCGAACGTCCGGCCAACCAGCAGCGCCATGACGATCGACCACCCCCGCGTCACTATCACCTCGCACGACCACGCCATCCAACACCCACCACCACGCGCCGCCCACCCGCCCACCGACAGCCCGAGGAAGAAGAAATCACAGAGACAGACCATCATAACGCATCACCAACTCCTAGTACCCACAAATCTGCACGTCATACCTATCCAATACCAGAACATTCATAGTAACCTAGGATTACCTCACAACCACGTTAATCAAACCACTCAGTTGATACCCATCTACTCGTACATTCCGGTGCAGTATAACCACTGGGTACCGGTGCACGAGTTGACAGTGATACCGCTGAATAGAGATCAGAACAGAGCCCACTACAGAGCTATAGAGAGGAAGAACGATGATGATGATGATATCAATAGGTACAGGAGGTTCTACGGCGGTTACGGCAGCGGCTTGTACTTCGGCGGCCATGGTGCGGGACACGGGTTTCATTCATACTACGGATAATAATTTAAATTTAATTTATAGAATTTTTTTTACAATTGTTTGAACTTATTAAATTATTTTACTTATAAAAATGTACTTCTGGATTAAGGATCCTGCCATCTAGCGAGAAAAGCTTGTAACTCATCCAAATATAAGAAGTGAGAAGTTGACGGAAAAAACGTTTTCCAGTTCCTGGTTATTTTTCATAGATGGCTGGAAGTAGGTAAAAATAAAATGACTCAATTTTTATTTAATTATAGTAGTCGACGAGTTTTTCAATTTTATTATTTTGAGAAATACACTTAAAAAAAATATTATAGTGGTAATAATGAGGCGTTTTCATTTTAAAAAAATGGTTTAAATACACTGGAACTACGAAGGATCAATCGTGCCAATTTAGCTGTCAGTTCGAAAGTGTTGTTTTTTTTTGGATTCCCTATTTTTAGGGATCAATTTGTTAATTCGTTAATAGGATTATGAAGGTTATAATGTAAAAGACGTTTTCACCCCTCCCTCCGGGCGGAAAGCGTTAACTTTCCCGTCCCGCTGCGCTAAACGAAGTTGCCGCATTCCATCTCCGTAGAGAAGAAAGATAGTATACCTACTAACCTCGGGCGGTAAATAAGAAAGCCTCAGATCACATGTTATCATTACATGAGATCTAAAACTTTTCTTACTTTCCTGCCCTCGGTGTGTAATCTACTACGATACTTGATATCATTATATTACTCTTTGCTTGATATTCAGACTTGATGCAATCCATAGACAAACAGCACCTTTTACTGTCAATACGACAGGTTTATGAGTAATTTAAACATTCCCATCTAGTAATTTTTCGATTTACTAGTCTTGGAAAACGCCTCATTATCAAAACTTATGACTTTTGTTAAAAGTCACTTCACTTTAACGTCAAAAACACAAATGGACACATTCTTATACGTTACGAGCGTTAACCCGCGACTTCGTCCGCACAAATTATATACCAGATTTTAAGTCAGATCATAAGCTATCAAAAAAAAAGGTTCATCAAAATCGGTTCAGTAGTTTTTGCGTGATACTCGTTCAAACAAACAAACACACAAACAAACACACAAACAAACACACAAACAAACAGACAGACAAAAAATCCAAAAATTGGTGAAATGGAATCAGGGACACCTAAAAACCATATCGTAACTTTTTTTTTGTTAATATCTTCAATGTACAGACAAACTTCCTGTTACAGTTTTATAATATATTATTCGCGCAGACCGTAGCACCATCTATCGATTTCCTAGAAACCACAAGAAAAACGCTCGTTTGGTTTGCACAGACTTAATAGAGAGTACTTGGTTTGGCACTAAAAACGAGCCATACAAACACACTGGAGACTGGAGGGATATTTTTGAAAATCACACGTTCAAATCAGCTGAAACATGGTGAAAGACTATGGGGATTATGCTCAGATGGATTATGTATCATTCGATCACGACGATGATGACTTTAGAATCGCACTCCTGGGGTGCGTTCACGACCTTTAGGTGCGGTTGTTTCGAGCCTCGGTGAACGGTTCCGTACCATAGAGCGTGTTGAAAAAACAACCGCACCCAAAGGTCGTGAACGCAGCCCTGTGCTGTCAATGTCGTTCTGACATTTGGTATGTCAGTCAATCTAAAAGTTAGGTTATGTCTACAAATTACACATTATTTCGTAAAAAAATAGTTTTCTGTTAATTTAAATGCTATTACAACGATAATTTAAAATAGAATAAGTAAATACAATAGTCTAGTATATCAAGGTAAGTCGTCAGTGTTATCTATCATTCTTTTTTAGTTCAATATTGACGATATAGTGCGATGTTTCGCTCACATCTTCGTGTTGGTTTGTTGTAGATGAATCTTGTACGTAAAGGTGTGAGCCTGTTGACCGCCGGGTTAAGAGCACAATGCACACAGTTTAAAGGTAAGCGCTATATTCTAATTAGATCATAATTCCTACCCGTGTGGTTCCGCCTCAGGCCGGCTTTCCACCGGAGCTGTGCGAGGCGACGAGGCTGTGCTGTGAGCACAGAATAGGTAATACCCTCTGACTTCAGATACCCAATGCCAGCCTCGGCCACAATAGACAGTAATCCATCTTCATACAATGGTACTAAACGCGGCTTGTATGTTAGCTCGCCAGTAGTATCTAAGGCAGCCAAGGCAGCGCCAGACGGTGCAACGTGGAAATATTGTCAGTGTGTGCGTGCTACGAGGTGTACGCCGCATTTGGTATCATTGTATGAAGATGGATTACTGTCTTATACTGTGCCTCGGGCCTATCGCCTAACCCTAATTCTATTTTTTAATAGAAGAAGTGCCATGTGTGTGATACCATTTCGAAACATTAATAAATGGGCCAACTTTAGAAAATCTTGCCAGTTTACATTTTCTTATACTCAAAGTTGCCAAAGAAAAAATGTTACCATGAAGTCTGACAAAAGATAGCGCTTTCTTTAAAAAGTATGCCACTATTGCTCTTATTTTGAATTGGGACCACTGGTAAAGTTATTCAGGATTGCATAATATAAGTACTTTTCCCATGGAAAAATATTCCTACTTTGTAGTCACCACATCTAATGTTGGTTTTCCTATTGGAATAGAGTCCTTCTTAATAAGCTGACACTTTTTTAAGGGGATTATTTGTTGTTGGTTGGGCTATTGCAAGCAAGGGTCGTTGTAACACTGAGACCAGCGCTGCTCCTTTGTGTTCGCCCCAAGCTCACCCATTATTATTATTAAGTTAAAATGTATTTTCAAAATGTAATAGTGTATACTTTGTTGGCATTCCTTAATAAATAAATAAATATTTTACGCATACCTCCAAACTTATGGTATTTTCTTTTCATTCTCGGGAATGCAGGTTTCCTCACGATGTTTTCCTTCTCCGCCGAGCTAGTAAATGATAAATACAACTGTACATAAATTCCAAAGAACTTAGTGGTACAGGCCAGGAATCGAACCGCGGCCTCATGAATGAGGCGCTAGCTCTCCTCCGTATGGGCTATCATCACTCTTTTTTTAAGGGGATGATTAGGTCGTCAAACTGAACAAAGTGAAAAATAAATCTGTTGTTGCATACGAAACTGCAAACCCACTCGAACTACAAAATGTACTAATAATGTAATGTAGTCTGCTGTCCCAGCAGATTTTTTATTCGATTTCGATTTTGGTCCCATTGAAAAAGTTAATCAGTTTGATGGTCTGAACATCCTCTTAAAAAAACTCAGCATATTATGTTGGACCCTGTATAGCACTTAGATAGCTATAAGCAGGCCAATGAGATTTCTATCAATCAATCAAATATACCTTATTTTACACCAAAACATAAACAGCAAAATATAGAGATAAAAATACAAGGGACATAAAATAAGACAGTCTTATCGCTAAGAAGCGATTTCTTCCACACAACCTTAAGGTAGCTCAACTGCTGGTTGGCTGACCCTCTGTCCAGCAGAGGAGTAGGCTTATACCAGTTTGTCGGGCTGTCCCTTGCCCTAGATCGCTAAAAAATATATATGTATAAACCTATGAGGCTGACATTGTCACCACGCGTGACAAAAGCCTTAAAAAAAAAAGAATAAATAAAAAACCTTAAGGTAAAGGAAACTGTGAACGAAGAAAAGTAGGCGGTGTTTCCAAGAAAAAAATTTCAAAAATGAGCAGTTGATTTGTTAACTGAGATTATGTATCATTTCAACATGTCTATTTTTTTGTGTTAAATACCTACCTATTTGATGTAGGGTGACAAACTTATTTCAGTTATATTTGCTGAAAAAACATAACATAAATATTATTTATCTGAACACCAAGAATAGACAAGACAAATAATATTTAATTAAATTAAGACCCACACAAGTAAGACACATGGCATAAAACAGTGTTAATGTTGACACATTACCTACAAATTAATTAATACGTAGTAGAAATTAATTTTTGATTTTTTCTTTGTTTTTGTTAACTAATTAGTTTGTATAATGGTGTTTTTAATAAATACTGATACCTGATAGAAAAACCTTGATAGTTTTAATTGAATTCGGTATTTTATGGTATTTGTCATTGAAGAGAAATCAATTAATTCAGCAATTTATTAAACATTTTAACGGGTTCTTACCGCGTTTTTTATTTATTTTTTTCCCACAAAGAATTCTTTAAATTAAACTATTCTTTAGTTTATATTTGTAGCAAAGCTTCTGACCAACCCGTTAAGAATTATGGTCGTGATTTTATGGTCATACTCATAATGTATGTAGAACAAAGTGTCTACTCATTAAATAACTATCTTTAGCCCAGTCTTTTTACGGAGTTTTGTTAGGGGGGTAGGGAGTAATTATTAATTGGACTTTTAAATTGTAACCGGCACCATTAAGTGACAAAAAGACTATCTTAAAACATATTAAAAAATAATTCGCTACGCAACATAGAAATCAAAATTTGTGTGTCCCAGAAGGCTTTTAAATTAATAATATTAACACCGATGCGCTCATTTGACTTAGATTTAGCAATATAAATTATTTTTGAGCAATAAAATAGGCGTTTAAATTTAAATAAATTTAAAAAATGAGGTATTTATTAGAAAATACGAATGTATTTTTCAAAACCTTCTAAATAGACAAAAATATTTACACCATGTTAGAAGGATATATAATGGTAAAGCCTTAAATATGTACATAAAAATTACCATCAGGTTTTTAAAACGAGAGAATATCTAAATTTTAAAATTGGAACTGTTCCTTACGTGATTTTTTTTTTAATTTTGGTACATTTCTATGCTCAAATTGGCTCTTCAATATTATACCGAAAAAAAATATCAATTATTAATTAGTCCCGGCTTAAACCGTAAAATGACTGGGCTACTTGATGAGGATTGTAATTTGATAATCTTGTGTCGAGCTGGCTGGCTACCTGTAGGTCGCAGTGTTGGTGTGCGAACTGTCCTGTTACCAATTTCACTACCTATAGCATTTTTAGTAAAGCTTTCTCTAAGATACTTATTAGTCGATTTTTTTCAATGTCCGAAAAAAAATAGTGTGAAAATAAAATATAATTCTCATACAATTTCTATATATTAGATAATGGATGTGATATTTTGATCAACATCTGCCCTAAATAAGACAGCTGCGCCAGGTTGAAATCCATACGAATTTAGTTCATATATGGTAATAATAATATGGTTGGTATTGGCGTGTCTCAGGCGCGTGATGGTCAACAATGTATATACGTCACGCGCCCGTCATTTGCAGCAGCAACCCTTCCGCGTGGACCCGCGCAGAGCAGCGCAGGATTATGTCGTCAACGCGCTGTCACTACGGAGTACTGTCAGCATGCACAATTTTACTTTCATAACTATAGGATAGTAAGATTCGTTTCGTTTTCGGGATAATAAACAGCCTGTGTATCAATTTAGGTTGTTTAGACGTGGAAACGTTACCAACAGACAGACAGACAAACCTCACACTACATAGATCAATCAATCAATCAATTATACTTTATTGACACCAAAAAAACAGAGTATACAGAGAGCAAACAATCAGGAAATACAAAAGCCACAAAAACAGGCGGTCTTATCGCTAAAAAGCGATTTCTTCCAGGCAACCTTAGGGTAGAGGAAATAGTGAAAGAAGATTGGTAGGCGGTGTAGATCACAATAACATAATATAGATAACATACACAAATTAAGTTATACAAATACAAACATACTGTAATATAAAAAATATATATAATATAAATACCTAAAGTTGTTCAGTATCAGGGGTGATTGTACCCATGATACTGAACAACTTTCCTTAAGAAACATATAGGAAATTCGCAATTCTTTTTAACTTTCCATACTAAATTCAATCAACTGACTGAATGTATATGTAGAAAGTTTTTTTGTGAATTTCCTATAGGTTTCTTAGGGAAACTTGTTTATTATCATGGGTACAATCAGCCCTTAAAGTAATGCAACTGTTTACCCCAACACCCTGTATTTATTGGATAATATTTTGTTCTGGCCTGTGAACACCGCGTACCGGAAAGCCCAGCATGAGTAAGCAACACGGGTTTCCGTTGGATGAGGGCAGCGCTAGAACGGTCATTGTGGCGATCTGCGGGATTGAAGGACTATACATGTCCAGCAGTGGCCTTCAATCGGCTGAAATGATGATGACGATATTTTGTTCTAGTCACAGATTTCAGCTTCATTATCTATTTTTCATTATATCAAAATAGTCATCTAATTAGAAGTCTAGTCAGGATTAGTGAATAAATTCTAGTTTTATACTATTTCAAGGAGATACTCATTCATGTGATAATGAACTTCCTATGAACATTAATACTTCCTATGAAGCCTTTTAGCTTTTATTTTGGGATCATAATATATGCCAGTATTTTTATGAATTTATTCAACGGTTTAATGATTCTGCAGACCCTACAGGCAGTGTCCAGTGGCCTACAATAATAAAGGGTTGTCATAAAGGTGCAACGAGTCGCAGTTTCCCTCACTACTGTGAACTGACCGAACGAAGTAACAAAGTATGTATGTACTATATACACAATACGTAATCTCTTCGCAATGGTATGCACACTGTCAGGACTGGCCGCAGGTTGCATGACTTGACGTTCTCATTTGAGATTATATTTTTACAATTTTACTGCCTTTTGTTAATTCCCTTTTGACTACTTTGGACATGGTTAGCCTTTCTCATTGTTAAATATTGTAAGAGATTTGTTGATTGAATCCCTTGGTCAATGTGTTTGTATTATTTATTGACCACAGGAATTTCAGTAGTAGGTACAAGATTAATCTTTGCGACTCACACCTGTAGATTGCAAAAATGAGATAGGCTTTAAACAAAATCGATGTTTAAGCTTACTGAAGATGACTTTTGTGGGAGAACGGCTAAGGCTTCACCACTTGATACGTCATTCCATCCTAAAACCTTGATAATAAAAATTGCCTGGAGTTGATCATTCTACTTATGAGAGATGTGTTACCACGTGATGATCGCACAGAGAGCCACGGCCGCGGCACGTGGGAGCTCGCCCACCGCGTGGTTCCCATCTATGTTGCCCATTGATCAGTTACTGGGCCATACAATATTCATTCACCATTCCATCGGTAAAAGTTCACTCTTGCGTGTTAGCGTTAGCTTCCTATTTAAACTGTATGTGGCGGAAGTATGTTATTAGGTAAGATGAAATATGCCATTTGAAATTTTTGCCTGTTTTTGGTGTGCAAATAAATAATATTTATGTTATGTTAGTATAATGTGGAATTGATTCCATTCGTCATCAAATTTTTAAATTAGCAGATTGCTATTGTCTTCTCCCATCCCATTACGTAAACTAAAATTAGGTATTTCAGAAATATATGAGTTGTTTGGTATCGAAAACGGACATAAAATCCAGACACAATTGAAAATCCATTCAATCCAAACAACTCATATAAAACATAATACTTATAGCTCAGTCATTTTACGGTTTGAGCCAGGACTAATTAGTAAGTAATTGATATTTTTTTTCGGTATAATATTAAAGAGCCAATTTAAGCCTAGGAATGTACCAAAATTAAATAAAAATCACGTGAGCAACAATTCCAATTTTAAAATTTAGCTATTATCTCGTTCTAAAAAACCTGATGGTACATTTTTTTCACATATTTAAGGCTTTACTATTATTACATACTTCAAACATGATGTAAATATTTTTGGCTACTTAGAAGGTTTTGAAAAATCCATTCGTATTTTCTAATAAATACCTCATTTTTAAAATTTCAATGCATATTTTATTGCAAAAAAATATTTATATTGTTAAATCCAAGTCAAATGAGTGCATTGGTTTTAATATTATTAATTAAAAAGCATTCTGGGAAACACAATTTTGATTTCTATGTTTCGTAGTGATTTTTATTTTAATATGTTTTAAGATAGTCTTTTAGTCACTAAATGGTGCCGGTTACAGTTTAAAAGTCCAATTAATAATAAGTTATAAATATTTGCGTTATCCTTGCGACCTATTATTTTATACATTCATGAACTAACAACCACGACCATTCCGGGGTTGTCAGGCTACTATTATATTCTGTCTTTATTATTACTGTTTTGAAAAGGCTCATTTATTTTTTATACTTACTACTATCAACTTTGTAAAATCTCTTTATAGTCATATCTTATAGTTAACCCTAGTTACATTGCATGCCTGTAATTAGTTATACATCTTAGCCTAAGATCGCTGTGTAATGTACTTAAACTTGTGTCAGATGTAATAGCTGTAGGCTGACCTAATTATTAAATAAATAAATAATTATTATTACTTTTGTGAAGGTTTATTGATTCCATACATAATGCGATTATGTGTTGTCATTTCATTATGTTTTTATCCGTAAATTCCGTAATCTGGTCAGTTCAAGAATTTGCAATAATTGTGAGAGTCCAAATATAAAAATATTCAATTTATATTACTGTTTATTTTCGATATTATAAATTCTTAGAGTTGTTTTGTAAGATATGTAAGTTATAAAATCTTTCTAAGAATCAGAGCACGGTGTTGTATCGTCGAGCCTGTTCATCACCTAATATTAGTTTAGGGATTATAGTTATTGATAAATAAATTCCAGTTATTGGTGCCAAGCAACCTTGCATTGTGCGCAAGTAGCTGAATGACTATTGCGATGTGGACACAAAGCTATTACATTATAATATCTGGATGCTCATAGAGTCATGCTGTCCCGTTCCGTCTTACACAAAGTTTCCCGGAAAGCAGAAGGGTCGGTCGCTAACTCTTGCCTATTGTTGCGGTTCTTTTTTTTTTTGTAGTTTGAATTTTTTCAATCAGTTATTGTAATAAGAGTCAGAGTGACAGAAAGATATAAATTTAAAATATGTGTGTCCGTCATCTGGCGGACAATGCCCACTATTAGCGGATTATAATCTGCAAAAAGAGCAGGTATCCCTGGCGATGGGGCAAGAGAGTCGATGAAGCGATATCACTCATCAGTATTTCTGAATTAATTTCATTTAAACAAACGCACCCTAGCAAGTGTGAATGGCATTTATTCTTAATTAATAAAAACATTAGAGATAATCGTAGAAACCTTTATATTTGTAAGCCTCCTCTATGCCTCTAAAATATTAAATTGTCCCCATCATATTTACACTAGAACGATAACACCTAAGTACCTATTTACTCGACGTAATTGATTCTGACAGATTATTATGCACGGTGACACATCAAGCTATACAAAACCAGCATGAGCTGGCCGCGCGAAGTTATACGTTATGCAACCCACGCGCGGCCAGCTTATGTTGGTTTTGTATAGCTTAATGTGTCGCCGTGTGAACGTAATCTGACTGACTTACTACATTCCTTTGCTCCTCTTCTTCTGTCGTTCGCCAACCAGTGTTAGATGCTTGCTGATTCGCTGCCCTACCCTACGTCACTTGGGAAGATTCTTCGTGCACCCCTCTTTGCTCGTGACTCTTTTCTTTGTTACTGAAAAAAACATCGGCTATTAAATATCAGTCTTCACAGTCTCACTACGACCCGTGTCCTTACACGTATTAAGAGGTTAAGTGAAAAAAATAGCTTCAAAGCGTCATATATCATGACGTACTAACAGTAGGAGTATGATTAGTGGATATGTGTAAATTGAACATATAATTGAAGTTTTGATTCGAGTTAAAACACGGTTAAGACACATTTTCTCGATAGAAAAACAATCCAAAGTAGCCTCCGTCCTTATCGATAAACGCTTGGAACTGCTAAACGGTGAATAATAGAAACACGAGACTTGATTTAAAAAAAAGAGATTTATATTTTACAAATTTTGATTAGAGCAGAATTCAACTTACATAAATAGTACAATCACAATTAAATAAAGTTTGTTTTACGCTTGCGTCGTTTCAGGCGCGCGCGCGCCCCATCTCTTTCTCTCGCATCTAACAGTAATATAAGCGATCACCGCCCATTTCGCTTCAATTATTTTTCGACATAGGCCCTTAACGCACATTAGTGTAATCGCTCTCGCTCGTCGCTTGCTGCATCATGCTACGTTTGGTTGCGCCAACAGATGCAACTCTGTCCCACGCCACGGGCTCTCGTCTCTCCCTCGAGCGGCCACCGACTGTCACTAATAATAACATCACATCGCGGACCAAAGGACCCGTAATTCCACTGGTCTGATGGACCTAATGGCCGGTCTCACGGACCTAGGCCCGTTATTAAATATTCGATACAAATGGTTACAGGTCACTCTGAAGTAATCGTGTTTATTCTTAAACGGACCTTGAGTATTTTTATAATATGCGCTATTACGCGATACGCGATATACAGGGTGAAATTTATGTCATTAGCATCCTTTTAAACTAAGAGTCTACCCATCAAACTAAACAACTTTTACTTTGTACTTAACTGCAATGCTTACTCGACTCAAATGTATACAACAGCTGATTTCTTTTTGCTCCGATCGGTTTGCTCCCATAGTAAAAGTTGTTCAGTTTGATGGGTAGACTCTTAGTTCAAAAGGATGCTAATGATATCATTTTCGCCCTGTAGATATCCCCTTATTTATTAAACTAAACCAGACTCTTGAAACACTAAAAGATGTCGTGCGAGTATCAACTAATAGATTAACTACCCTTGAGCCATTGCATATAAAAATACCAGAAAAATAAAAAACCTCGCCATGTTGCGGAAAATTATTGGAACTAATTGTTGTAATTGAAACATTGTCATTAAAGGTTATAGTCGACTGTAGCGCCCCCAAATTAAGTTTTTCATTTTTGTGGTCAGGCTTTAAAGTTGATACGCGCATAATAATAACTAATATCATGTATTCTTTATGATACACGTCAAGGTCTATTAATTGGCTATCTTTATTTTTGAGATGACGAACAAGACATAGAGCCCGGCCACATCACCATGGCGATTGGGGGTGCGGCGCCGTTGCGTTGCTGTTATACGTGTGTTTGCCCCAAACGAACGCCCTTAGCCCCTCGATGGGAAGACGAAATTAGTGCAAAAATTAAAGTCTAAAACGACGTTGGCGCCGCGCCGCGAATTTCCATGGTACGGCACCGTGAATCGGTACGATATCTCGGCGTGGTTATGTGATGTGGCCGTGCCCATAACCCATGTTAACAACAAGTGCTTGCGCAAACTTTGAAGCTCTTGAGATCTGTTTATTTATTCGGGACTTAGAGGAACTATGGTGATATATGATCTCAAAATCAGTTTTCACTGCGGGCAGTAGAACGGCCGGCCAGGCCGGTCTTACAGAGCCACATGTCGGAGACGTGACCATCCTCTGCTCAAAGGAGTTGGGACCCGTAGCGTTTGTTATTTTAGTTGTGACTCGCGTCGCTACCCGAACACGGTTTAACTTCTGTAATGTGTTCTGTCCTCAATGAATACGCTATTCTGAGAATAACGCTTCGAGACGGATTATGTTATTCAGTTCTGCATTTTGATAATGTTCTGGAATGTTATCCAATTATAACTTTGTTCGTCTATTGTTCTTTGCAGGCGGTAGTTTTAAAGTTGTAATATATAACTAAAGTAAATAGTCGTCGTATCTACTGTCGAGTCGATGGCAAGTCATATAGTTTGACTTGCCATCGTCCGTCGTGAAGAGGATTGTCAACCACACCGTTTTTTCGGCTTTAATAAATAACTATAAAGGTTTCGTAAAGTATCAATCAATCAATCAAATATACTTAAAAAGTAAAGTAAAGTATTTATTTTATTTTAACACTTTATTGTACACACGGAAATATACATGAAAACAACATAATAGACATTTACAAAGGGCGAGCTTATCTCTAAAGAGATTTGAAGTATGTACATTTTCAATTATGCTTTAACATGAAAAGACCTCAAGCCAGTATAAAGACTATATTTTACGAACGAAAGTTACACTGTCCATTCCATCGTGCGAGTTTCAACGCATTGCAATCCAAACGCGCAATATTCCACTCTCATTATATTAACGACTCCCTTCCTCAGATTCGTCGCTGCAGGGGTGAACTAAATACATAGGAAGCCCTCGAATGAATCCCATGGACCGCACACTGCACGCTGCGAATAATTGCAACAAAAGCTTAACATGTACATGTCAATCAAACCCTTCTCGTCCCGCTATCTCTCCCCGCGTCCCGCTATGCCTGCGCCCGCGCCTCTGTGATGTGAATCTAATCGCGCGCCCACAATCATCACAATTGACACAATCGCTCAATGCCCAATGTTGCGGGAACGCCTCGTATTGTCGCTCACTGCCTCCAAACGTCCAATATAACTGTATTCTTTTAGCCCTTTTTGCGAAACAATTGGTCACGGTTTTATTTTCCGCTACAATTGTTCACAGCTTATGGCCTTGAGGATAAGGGCGATAATCCTCTGGATTGTGTCTTGTAGATGGTAGAGATAACGTGGTGGTCTTTATTTGTGGGATAATCCAGGAACAGTAAGCAAGATGTGTTGATAGCACCTGCCTCATGAGCCGAGCGTTAGAGCCTGCACGAAGTACCTACGATGATGCTTTGTGCTTGTAACGGGACGTCTGGGAAACAGTCCAGGAAGGTTCCTGAATAACAGATTATAATATTTATTGTTGTATGATTTGCGTTCAAGTGCGCATTTCTATTGATATCAAGTTTGCAAAGAAATTCGTCAACTAAAAGGATTTAAGTACCGTAGGTAGGTATTGTATTTTCTATCAGTATAATGATGAAACCCATTTTAATCGTATAGGAGTTGAATATAATTCTAGAAATACCAACCTTATCCAACTGCTGTTGAAATCTGATTTATAATGAACGAACGGATAGCCACTAGCAGCCTACCAGCACTTGCTCGACACGGCGGGCAATCCTGATGCAATTCTGACCACCCCGAAAACGAACATTTTAAGTGTATAAGAGTTTAGACACATCTACGCCTATATTTTTGTATGGGCTGGCTGTCGGTCGCCGTCCATAAATGTGTCTCAACCCTAAGTAATCTGTTTGGTTGAAATTGCTAATGTTTCATCTTTACACCTATGAAGCGGTAGATGTAGTACTTTCTCCCTGAGCTAGGAGATCTATAAACACTTATCTATGATAAACACCAAGTAACATACCCTAGCCTAGGAGAAAGAAGGAAGGAGGTCCGGCCGTGGGTAGACCACCGATGCGTTCGTCAGACGACATTGTAAGGGTTGCGGGTCGGACATGGATCAGATTGGCACAGGAAAAGGGAGGCCTATGTCCAGCAGTGGGTTGATGTGGGCTGATTTGATTGAACATACCCTACCCTCCCCGCCCACAGCGATCCCCGCATCTCCGCTGCAGCAGCACCAGCCCGCTAGCGCCGGCCTGCTCTGGCGCGCCATGGCCTCGCTTGCACAAATGCACCGCTCCGGCCCTCACATCAAGACCAGGAAGTCCAGGAACCCTCTCAATGGAAATCCCTTCGCTAAGGTACCTTTGATATATTACAGATAACTTTGATAAATTGTTATGACCTTCAGTACGGAAGGCAATTCAGGCTGCTATAGCATTATAGCGTCACTACCCTTACCCACTCGAGTTCATGAATCGTTAAACCTTTGTAATTTCTCTGCTTGTAAATAAATATTCAAAGACACGACGTCCAATGCCTCTCTGTTGCAAATTAATAGGTATATCAATGCAGTGACCAGAATTGATATGAGTACATAGGCTTCCCACTATGGATACTCCTCCAACCCGCATTGATCCTGCGTAGTGGAGTATGGCCCAATACCTGTCGGCTACACAGTGATAGGACCTTTTATCCTGCAGTGGAATCTCACATCTCACACTAATAGGGTTACCATAAAAGTAATCTTTCGTCTAGCTAGATCGAACGGATGGACGGATCCCCTGATCTGTGTATATCTCAGGTATGCAAGTCACACAAAAGATACCTAGTTTAATGGATCAGTGTACAAAACTCAATGGGTTGTTGGTTGCCCTCATTCGAATAAGTTTTATTACTGGTGCTGTATATTTTTTCGAACGACAAAAAACTGATTGAAACCACAAAAAACTATGCATAACATAACATAACATAATGTTTAGGCTTACGTTATCTTGAACCCTAGACACGCCACTGTGGAGGGACGGTTCGTTGTTCGTTCATTGGATCGCTAATGACAACAGTGCCTTAAATGATAAAGGAATGTAAAAATGAATCAGCCATAACTGAGATCGTTTACCTTATCCCAAAATACAACTAGATTACCACATCCTAAATGCTTTAAAGTTTAAAGTTATGTTTCTATGCGTTGTTTAAATAAATGCTTCGTTGATAATTACAGGGAGTAGTCCTGAAGACATTGATAAAGAAGCCCAAGAAGCCGAACTCGGCGAACCGCAAGTGTGTGCTCGTGAGACTCTCCAACGGCAAGGAGATGGTCAGCTACGTGCCGGGCATCGGGCACAACCTGCAGGAACACAACATTGTGCTCGTCAGGGTCGGCAGGTACTTAGCCACAGCATACTTCATCATGCGAGCTTATAAAAGCGTTCAGAGGATATAATTCGGAGCGCGCTCCATACAAACGCAGTCTGGTATATTTTTAATACTAAAACCAATTAAAGACAATGAAATTTTTCAGAAACAATCTAGAAACTAATCTCTATGCTTTTATGCCTTCAGATTTTCGTTAAAATGTATAGTTTTAAAGTTAAAGTGCCTCATAGATTTTCATGCAAATCTTAAATTAATCGTGTCCGTATATTTAGCAGCCTCACCAGCTCATTTGAAGGTTTTGACTAAGCCATGATCTAGTGCCTAATTAGTGCAATTTAGTGCCCAAAGCACAGATTTGGTGGTCCTGTATTTTAAAAGATATTTGGGTAACTTACGGCGGCTGCTAGATAGACGAGACGTCAAGCTAGCAGTCGCACTGAGAATTACTTTTTATATCAATGTGATATATATGTCACGATTTAATGCTCATTTAGTAATTTATATATCCAAAATTTCATTAATATTGATCCAATACAAGCCGAGATATGACAGTGCATTGTTGAGGCTGCTATTAACTAGATGTTTATTCCAAGTGAAATTAATTTATTGATCTCATTGACTTACAAACGAATGGTCGTCGGGTCTAATACAAAATTCTCGAAAGTGTCCTAGACTAACTTACGTAAATTTAAGTAACTGTTAGTAATATAAACCAACTAAAAACATTGAAACAGCTGTTTATTTTGCTTTTGCATAGTTTTTAAAGATTCTTACAGCATGGTGGCATGGCATTATAAAGCGTGTTGATTAACGCAAAACTAGAAAGTAATTTGTTTAGAATCGAGAGGAGAATCGAATTATCATGTTTTCAACATAGGTTTTTTTTTTTCAAAATATTAATTAATTTGTTGGTAAAATTTAAAATTTACTGAACCTGATGTCAACGGGCACACTCACCCTACCAAAACAAGATTCTTGAAATGTAACCATGAGTTCGTTAGCGCTTTCATTCATTGCTGAAATGATAAAAAATAATGTTTGCCTCAAAACTTAAAAAGCGAATAACTTTAAATTTTAACTATCGAAATAATAAAATTATTGTTTCAATGTATTGTAATGTAATTATTTTGTTATAAATCAATTGAGGTGTATGAGGTTTTGCGCTTATTCATTAACACGTTGTAGACGTGCGCGTAGTCGGTGAATTAAAAAAGATTGGCGCGTAATTGTTACTCTTTATACGAATTGCAACTGTTTTGTTTCGGACACTTATTGGATAATTTATCTGACCATTTTCAAAGCAATGATGATCGCACGTTTTTATATGTATTGTTTGAGTGAACTAATTCGGTATTTTTGTAACATTTCAGACTGAAGGACTGTCCTGGTGTGAAGCTGAAGTGTGTGCGCGGAAAGTACGACCTGCCGCATGTCGTCAAACAGAAGGTCTAGTGCCACCTGCATTGTTATATAGTCTCTATTACCTTAGTAGTTAGGTTTCTTATTAAACTTATTTGTACATAGTTACTTCTACATCTTTTATTTTAACGAGCCCTACACGGCTGTTTCAAAACAAAACACTAAATACGCTATAATTACAATGTTTTTGCCCCTTTTTATGATGTACACACGGCGACACATCAAGCTACGCAAAACCAAAATAAGCTCGCCGCGCGTAGGTAGAGTAATGTATAATGTCGCGCGGCCGGCTTATATTGGTTTTGCTTAGCTTGATGTGTCGCCGTGTGTACATTGTTCTAATGTAAAAGAATTGAGGATGCTTTTTGAAACATTTGGGAAATATATTAACAGAACTATCCACAAATCATTGAATATATAGTTTACAGTACCTAAGTAATTGATAGTAGAATAAATTCTTGAAAGTGACTCTGGCGTAAAATGTTCAATGGCCAATTCAGTGTTTTATTTTTGAACAGCCG
This sequence comes from Agonopterix arenella, assembly GCA_927399405.1. Classification (NCBI taxonomy): domain Eukaryota; kingdom Metazoa; phylum Arthropoda; class Insecta; order Lepidoptera; family Depressariidae; genus Agonopterix; species Agonopterix arenella. Next base: position 15,577,170 of record OV656704.1, on the reverse strand, counting down.
AACAGCTATAATTTCATTCATATTCAAATAAAGTACCACTAAGTTCTTCGGAATTTATGTACGGTTGTATTTATCATTTACTAGCTCGGCAGTGAAGGAAAAGATCATGAGGAAACCTGCATTCCCGAGGATGAAAAGAAAATACCATAAGTTCGGAGGTATGCGTAAAATATGGGTGAGCTTGGGGCGAACACAAAGGACCAGCGCTGGTCTCCGTGTTACATAACGACCCTTGCTTGCAACAAATAATAATCCCAACCACAAATAATAATAATTCAAATAAAACATTTGTTTGTGCATTTGCGAAGGCGACGTCGAAACAGCAGCTGCACCTGCAACTAAATCTCCGCAATTTTTAAACACAAGCGTTGACAGCGATATCGCCGTGATCTCAGAAATATCGCGGCGATATTGCAAAGATTTCGTTTAAAGGATATGACTGCGAGTGCGAGTTCGAGCTCGTCTACAAACGAAGTTACGTCCTATTTGCAATACTCACCAATTAAAGACAATACATTTTTTTACACATGATCTAGAAAATAATGTCTGTGATTGTGTTTTGTCCATTAAAATATACAGGGTGTAAACTTAAATGTTACATAGTTTATGGGGTGGTTCAGACCATCAAACTGGACAGCTTTTATTAAAAGACCAATTTTGAAATAGCGAAAAAAATCGGCTCTTTCATACATTATAGAATAGAATAGAATATCATTTATTTTTGCGAATATGGGTACATACAAAACAGAGATGTTATATTTAATTTGTTCCGTACATATTCTGCCATTTACGGCCACAGATAGTACTTACTATCCCTATGTTTACGGCGTGCAAATTAAAACATTGTTACAATAGTCATAGTAGTAACAAAATTGAAACAAACAGTCAAACAGATAAGAATATCATGTATTTAAAACATCGGAATTATAGTAATTAAAAGAAAGAATGATACTTAATTATAACAAATTGGCCTTCATTACAAGATTACCGTATTATATTTAAAATGTCAAAATGTCGTGGGAGCTAAAGCGGCGATTGACCTAATGATAGACGCAGCTACTGGTTCAAATTTGGCCAGACTTAGGGCGGTGTCAAGGGCTGAATCAGGAGCGTGGTTACATGCACTGCCTTCACCACACATGGGAACCCTGCTCGACGGCGACTCAATGCGTGTGGCGGTAGCTCTCCGCCTGGGCTGCGATGTTTGTCAACCACATCAATGCATGTGCGGGTCCACAGTGGAAGCGAACGGCCATCATGCGCTGAGCTGCCGTCGATGCTCGGGGAGATTCCCACGTCACCACGCACTCAACGACATCGTTCGGAGAGCACTGATTTCAGCCAACATACCCTGCAGGGTGGAACCGCCAGGCCTCAGTCGCACGGATGGGAAAAGGCCTGACGGTCTAACGCTGGTGCCATGGCACAGAGGAAAGTGCCTGGTATGGGACGCCACGTGCGTCAGCACTCTCGCTGCCTCGTACCTCAGCCGCACGGTTCGCTCTGCAAGGGCCGCCGCCGAAGTAGCGGCTGACAAAAAGCGGGACATTTACTGCAACTTGGTACCACAATATTATTTCGTGCCTCTGGCCTTTGAGACCACGGGCTGCTGGGGGTCTGAAGCTTTGAGTTTTGTCAAAGAGCTTGGTCGTCGACTCCAGGAGAGGGGGAACGACGCTCGCTCTGGGTACTACTTGATGCAAAGGTTGTCCATCGCCATCCAACGCGGAAACGCGAGAAGCGTCATGGGAACCTTTGCATCCGGTATGACCCGGGGCGGGCTTTTTGACTGATAAAACGGTTTTCAGATTGTTAGTTTTAATTTTATTTTAATTACTTATTGTATATTTTATTAAGATAGTTTATTTAACCCTCGTCGTTTAAAATGGCAATACATCTATTAAAATGTCAAAATATGTCTATAATTTTGGGAATCGTATAAAGAATCGAATGTCAAGGAATCAAAGTTGAATATTGAGCCTGCCATCAGACATACCTAAAGCGTGTCCGTGAAGTATTCCGTGATATAGTAATAACATTTCCCAGTTAAAATGTGACAATGTCCAAGATATTAAAAAAAAAAATCTTCCTCAATTCCCGTTTGAACACATTCAATACGTTTTAGGTCTACAGCTAATTTATTATAAATTTTAGGAGCCATACATACAAAGCTCTTTTGTAAAAGTGTTGTTTTTTAAGGTACTTGGCATAATTTGTCTTTGTTTCGCAAGTTTCGATCGGTTATTTGCGAGATTCTCGGAAAGAGATGTTGGTTGCTCTTTACAAACAAATTTTGGTCGAATAGCATATGGAATAACTGTATTTTTTGCGATTTCGATGTCTGGCTTACTTGACTCCATTGTGAAAGTTGTTTAGTTTGATGGGCTGAGGCATCTGTTCGATATGTACAGCATTTAATTTAACACCTGTATATGATTTCAATGCTAGGATTAATTTAAGATTTAATCTAGAAATAAACATTTTAACGGGTCCTTACCGTGTTTTGGTATATCGGGAACTCAAATATACCAAAACGCGGTAAGAACCCGTAACTTTGACTACTACTTATGTACTGTCATACCATATGTAACTTTGATGACTACTAATTATTATGATCTCATTTCATAATTAGTAATTGAAAATAGAACGAAACTTCGTTTGTATGGACCGCTCGAAAATTGATTACGTGATACGGCCCAAAAACAATGAATTTCGTTTTAAATCTTTTGAAAATTACATATATTACGACGGCCTGATACCTCAGTCGGCAGTGAACCTGCTTTCTGTGCCGAGGGTCGGGGGTTCGAATCCGAACAAATATTTGTATGATGGATATCAATATTTGTACCCAAGTCATGGATGTTTATATCTATGATAATTATGTATTCTAGTACCTACAAATCAGACCATCAAACTGAACAACTTTCTGACCGGACCAACATCGAAATCGCGAAAAAATAACTGCTATCCCAGACATATATGGGGTCCAGTAACTTTGCAGTTTTGTATCGAGCAGCTGAGTTTAATTTCTCGATTTCGATGTTGGCTCCATATAGAAAGTTGTTCAATTTGATGGTGTGATCAACCGCTTAAAAACCGTTACCATATTAAGAGGGACCCCGTATCCTGTATACCCCATTTGTAATCACAATGTTTTAAGTAAATTATGATTACAATTCTTATTACTTACTTCACAATTTTTATAACTCTCCATAATATAGGGTCGCTAACGTACCTTTTGTGTCATAGTTTCACTAGGTACCCAATTTTAGGCTATACATAATTATAATAATAATTTACAATATAATAAACATTTTATTTATGTATTAATACTTATCTATCTATACTATTATAAAACTGTAACAGGAAGTTTGTCTGTACATTGAAAATATTAACAAAAAAAAAGTTACGATATGGTTTTTAGGTGTCCCTGATTCCATTTCACCAATTTTTGGATTTTTTGTCTGTCTGTTTGTTTGTTTGTTTGAACGAGTATCACGCAAAAACTACTGAACCGATTTTGATGAAACTTTTTTTTTTATAGCTTATGATTTGACTTAAAATCTGGTATATAATTTGTGCGGACGAAGTCGCGGGTTAACGCTCGTTTATAATATTATTCGAATACTTTTTACACTTTCTTCCATGACTATATTTCATTTGAACTTACACTTATTTATTAACACTAATTTCATTGGTTGCTACGTCTGACTACTACTAAAAAGGTTTCATCTGAAAATCAATACCCTGCTTTCGGGCAAGGTCTATGTTGGGCTGGAATGCGATTTTTGAATCTCATACGTTGAACTCAGCAGTTGAAAATGTATGGAGATAACTGCTGACTTGACTTTCAAAAATCGCACTCCTGGAGTATGATTTTTTAATGTTAAATCAGCAGTAGAAAGAAGCATATCTCCATAGTTATTTTGACATTTTCAACTGCTGAGCTCATCGAATGAAATTAAAAAATCACGCTCCTGGGACCTATTTGCTGCTGTAGCATACAATAAATTACATGTTGTTTTAGTGATGTTTCGTTGTATTCTTGTTTTGTAAACTTGTTGTGAACTGTAATATTATGTGTGTGTTACTTATGCAAATAAATTGTTTATCTATCTATATTCTATTGAATTTGTAAAATGTTTGTTGTGATATAAATGGAGGCCATTAAGTTTTTTAAAGCTCCTATATCAGGGTTATGATTGGAGGGCTACTTGCTGCTACCTAGCAACCTATTGTAATGTAACACGCGTCAAACGCATCCTTTGTACTGCCGCGCGGTCGGTTTTTTATTTATTTACGACCTCGTTAAAACGTTTATTGACGAGAAATACAATACAACAACTTTTTGTTTAAATTACCACTTTAAACTTCTGAATCTAAATTCTACGTTAAACTTACAGAGGCAAGTATATAATATTTAATCCATTGTCTAGAGATCGAATGAAATAGAAAAAAATATTGTTTCAAAAGTATTGGTTACGTTACTGTTTTAGCTTATCATAAGTATATGCTCACGACTATATCTATCTATACTATTATAAAACTGTAACAGGAAGTTTGTCTGTACATTGAAGATATTAACAAAAAAAAAGTTACGATATGGTTTTTAGGTGTCCCTGATTCCATTACACCAATTTTTTGATTTTTTGTCTGTCTGTTTGTTTGGGTGTTTGTTTGTTTGTTTGTTTGAACGAGTATCACGCAAAAAACTACTGAACCGATTTTGATGAAACTTTTTTGTTTGATAGCTTATGATCTGACTTAAAATCTGGTATATAATTTGTGCGGACGAAGTCGCGGGTTAACGCTCGTTTATTATATACTTAAACCTATAGTATATACTTAGTTCTACAGGGTCCTTCTTAATATGCTGACACTTTTTTAAGGGTACGATCAGACCATCGAACTGAATAACTTTCTCTATGGCACCAACAACCTCCAGTAGGTTTGCAGTTTTGTATGGACCAGCTGTTTTTTTTTCGCCATTCGATGTTGGTGCCATAGAGAAAGTTGCTCAGTTCGATGGTCTGATCGTACCCTTAAAAAAGTGTCAGCATATTAAGAAGGACCCCATATATAAGGTCTAAAAAAATTAGCTGAAACTATTTTAAGGGGATTATCAGACCATCAAACCGAACCACTTTCTCTATGGGACCAATATCGAAATCGCGAAAAAAAATCTGCTGTTCCGTACAAACATTCTCGAGCTAAATGTATGGGACAGCAGATTTTTTTTTCGCGATTTCGATATTGGTCCCATAGAGAAAGTAGTTCAGTTTGATGATCTGATCATCCCCTTAAAATAGTTTCAGCTAGTTTTGTTAGACCTTATATACTAGTGGTGCAAGTGCTGTATCTTTTGAACCGCAATACCTACCTAGACAGTTGGCATTTTTACAGAATACCTATTTATTATTACGGCTGATTTGATGACAAATAATTAAAAAAAAACAAAAGGAAGTCCCCACTTCAAGAAACGAGTTTTTGTCATCATTTTTGTTTTTGCTCTATCGTAAAAACGGTAATACGTATACAAGCGTCAAACTTGATGTGATTAAAGTGCATACTCGAAAGTAAATAACAAATAATAAAAACTGGCCAAGTGTGTGTCGGGCTCGCACTAAGAATTCTGAAGACAAACACAAGTAATATTGTATTTTTAGATTCCTAATTTAACAAACAATAGTGATGCTTATGTTTTACCTAAGTATTTGAACTATTTATTTTCTTTTGCTAAAACAGTAGCGGCTTATTTTCCGTATATCCGAGATAGTAGGTATTGTTAGTTATACAGTGTGAAATTGATATCATTAGCATCCTTTTATACTAAGAATCTACCCATCACACTGAACAACTTTTACTATGGGAGGAAACCGATCGGAGCAACAAAAAATCAGCTGTTCCAAACTTAACTGCAATGCCTTTTTGACTCAAATGTATGCAACAGTAGATTTTAGTTTGGCTACGATCGGTTAGCTTCCATAGTAAAAGTTGTTCAGTTTGATGGGTAGACTCTTAGTTTAAAAGGATGCTAATGATATCAATTTCATCCTGTATATTAGAATCTGACCGTCCTAAAGGGAATGTGGTCGTGCATGAGTTTATGATTGTTTGTTTGCAGATTACTCCAAGTTTTCACAATTATAAAACGCGTCACTTTTAACATAAAAGCAAAACACTTTTTTTAAAAGCCTAATTAACTAAGTAGCAAAATGTAACTGATCTCATCGGTTTTCAAAACACTGTCATTAGTTAATTTGTTTGTTTTCTTTAAAGTTAGGACTCATTTATTTTGAGAATGTTTCAGTGTAAAATAATACGCAGAAATATAAATTTAAAACTATAAGCTCCAAATAAAAAAGCTACATAACATCTAACATTACCTTTGATATTTGATTAAACTCCTTGGTTTGAAGATTTTAGTATGGAAGGTGGCTTATGGCTAGCCGCCAACTTGATTTTTTCGAATTGACGCACTTTGAAAGTAAGCTATAGGGAACTCAGATAATCACAAAATATAAAGTCATTTTGTGTTCAAGCCAGTTTGAGAGGTATTTCATGTCAAAACTTTATTTATTAAAATGTAGTTCAATATTATTATATATTTTTATCATATCTTTTGATCACCTAGTTAGGTATCTTCTATCGATATAAGTACAACACCACTTTTGTGATAATTCAATATGGTTCTAAGGACCATAGGCTACTAAATAGGTAGGTAATCTTCAAAATCTTTTATTTTGGCTTTTCATAAAACCTATTTTCCATTTATCCATTTATTTTGTTGATTGCTTTGTAGCATACCTACAGAACAGCAGCGTTAGGTATATGGCTGTGGCATTCTTATTTCTGGGATAAAAGTATCGAAGTTTACAGTTTTTTAGACTTAGGTACTGTGAAAGAAAACCACATCGGCATCGCCTTAGTTTAGTAGTTTTCGCGAGCTAGGTATCTAGGTACCTCACGAAAAAAAGCTGTGCAATTCACCTACTACAGTCAGTACTCAGTACATGTTAAAAACAAAGAAAGCTAAATATTTAAATACGCGTAGGTTAGGTAGTTACATACATTTATTTTAGAATCAAAATAATTCCAAACGAATTTATAATCACTCCCGCTGAAAATATAAATGATAAACACATCAGCGTGGTATTTTACCATGTTACCGTAAACATCATTGTTTACCCTTCTACAACCCCGTTAGGTAGATAGGGGCGAGCAGGTAGCACCCCTACCCCTCCCGCGCGTAGGCCCCGCCCACCGGGGCATAAGCCACGGCCGGGCATGTGCTGCCGTCACTCGCACTCCACTCGTCGAGCGAACCGCACCACTGTATCTATCTAACCGTCGCCATGTCTCTGTGGACCCCCTACGCGGACGCTCCCCTCGACCTCACCAAGGCTGTGAAGCTCGAGAGCGGCTCCCCGGGACTAGAGCCACCCCCGGGCGGTTTCATGCCTTACGTGGCCGGGCCTGCATCGGATCTCCTGCCAGCGCCGTACTACGCGTGCCCGTACTACGGCGTGCCCTCGGCCCAGCTCTCCCCCCTGTCGGTGACCAGCGCGGCCAGCTACGAGCCCGCGCCGCCGTCACCCCCGACCTCGCCCGCCGCCACCTCGCGCCGCTGCACCACCGGCGCCGGCTACTTGATGGACGCGGACGCGATGTCCGACGACCCTGACTTCCAGGCGTTCGAGCGGGACGCCCTGCGCGCGATGGCCGAGAGGAACGGAGGCAGCCTGCTCGGCGACAACCCGCGCATGCGCCGCGCCGTCAAGTCAACATGCCGCGACGCCGGCGACGACTCGTACAGGAAGCAGCGCGAGCGCAACAACTTCGCCGCCAAGCAGAGCCGCGACCGCAGGAAGCTGCGCGAGATACACCTCGCGCTGAAGGTCGCCTACCTCAAGAACGAGGTGGCGTCGCTGAGAGGGCGCCTCGCCGCCACCACCTGTTCGACCTGTCGCTCCGCGCCCCGCAATTACTGACCCGCAAGCCCTGGACGCTACCGTGAAACTTGACTACTTTCTGACCTGACAAAAGCATATACAGAATATGCATATCGACGAAGTGAATGAGATATAAATGCCGGAGAGAATAGAGACTGTTCTTTTGTGTGTGTGTGTATATGTGTGCAATCTAGATGTTAAGTTATGTAGATATTAAACATAGAGAGATATAGACTGGATTATTGTAAAGATGTGCAATTATTATTCGTTTTAAGATTTAGGATTAGTAAAATATTTATGGAAAATAATAATGTACCTACCTATGTAATTTTGTAAATACCTACTTATAATAAGTTATGAAGAATAAAATATCAATAATTAAATATATTTCGAATTTTTATTTCTTACACAATTCGCTCTCGGAATCTTTTGGTTCCAAAAGTTGGTTTACCTATAATGAAGTAAAAGCTTCGATAGTCATTCATTTTCGACCTCTAATATACTTACCTAACGTAATTCAATAATTATTTATTTCAACCTGATTTGCAAAATTTTAATACCTAAATACGATACACACACTTATATTTAGGCTATTTACCAACCTAGTCAAATCTACAACTCAATATCGAAACTTAAAACTCGCGCTTTGTACTTATGAACAATTTTACTGTACTAAAATTAGTATGACGTCATCATACTTTTTAGGGTGTCACCGAGACCCTATTACCACAGTAGGTATAAGAAAGAGTATCCACTACCAATACGTACTATTACTGGCAGTAATTATAGTAGTACTCTGTGCTATTACTAAGCATTACGCTGTCTGTCCTGACTCTAAAGGGCTGTAGGTATCTATCTTTCGAACCGTAGTGGTAATAGGTAGCAAGTTGACACATAATATTTTGCTATTAAAGCAGATTCGCTAACAAATAAAAATTAAGCCCATATAATAAAAACGTGATTTTTAACGTTTTTTGCTTTTGAAAACTGCAATACACACAAGCGTCAAGCCTGGTGTGAAGAAAATACTTTTATTTGCAAACACCACAAAACACACTGACATAATTATACATAAAAACTATACTAACACACAATTAAAAAATATTAGCAGTAGCATCATCATCATCATCATATCAGCCATTAAACGTCCACTGCTGGACATCAGCCTCCCCCAAATTGGGGGGATTCGCCATAATCGCCACGCATCACGCACGGTTGGCGATCGCAGTTGGATCGAATCAATGTGTGTACTCAGAGGATGCTGCTGCCCATCCTTCAGTAGATCTCTTAGGCGCCTTTTACGACACCCACGAGAGGAAATGGAATGGTGCTATTCTTAGCCACCACACCACATTACACCACACGGACAGCAGTAGCATAGCGAGGGGGCAAATCCTCCGGGCGGCAGTTTACGAGGGGCCGCAAGTCAAACTCGCTTCACTCGCTCTAAGTTCCTGTTTTAATTACTGTGCCTACACAGTCATAATCCTAAATAGTTCTGACCACAGCTGAGATATGGTGCTAAAAATTTCGAGCTTGCTTTGCTATGGTTCGAGTTAAGCAAGCTCGAAATTTTTAGGTTACTTTGCACATGTTTTGTATGGAAAAAGCACTAGACTAAGGAATCTTCGTTCGCTCTTAGTTTCTTTTTTGCATGGATAAATCAAAAGATCTCTGATCTCAACCCGCATAGATGTGCAAAAAACTGTCGAGCTCGCCTCGGTCACTCCGTTGTTTTTTCTGTAGGCCTTCTTATAAAGATAAAGGGGCGGCAAAATTGGTCTGTGCCCCGGGCGACAGAAACCCACACTGTGGCACTGCCTGAACTTTACCCCTTTTCGGGATTTTTATGATCTGAACACTCCTTAAAAGATTAGGTTTCTGCTGAATTACATTTAACCCAGTAAAATAAGTACGTGTAGGTAGGTATTATATAGGATCTTTCTTAATATGCTGACACTTTTTTAAGGGTATGCGCAGACCGTCAAACTGAACAATTTTCTCTATATGGCACTAATATGGAAAACGCGAAAAAAAATCTGCTGTTCCATACAAAACTAAAAACTTACTTGAGCCAAATTTATGGTACAACTGATTTTTTTTTTCCTATTTCGATGTTGGTGACATAGAGAAAGTTGTTCAGTTTGACGGTCTGATCATCCCTTTAAAAAAGTGTCAGCATAATATTAAGAAGGACCGACTATAATTTTATGACAGGAAATAATAAGACATTTTGCGAATTATGGGTACGTAGATGTAGTTAATTGAGCAAGGAAGCGGCGAGTGCCCCTCCCGAGTATAACATAATGGCATGTCCAGCGCTTTGCGCTTTCACAGCGACCATTAGAGCGCGAGTAAGTACGCAACTGTCGCACATTGTGCGCGCGACTTCCGCTCCCATCCGCCCGCCATCTTGACGTGACAACTCTTTCCTATCAGCGCGACACAATGGTGACGTCACGGTGGTCCACCGATTGTAATGATATAATGGAACTAAGCTTTACAGCTATATAAGCTAATCATGCACACGTCGATGAATCTATTTGAAGACTACGGCGGATACATTGAAGGCCGCTTTGTATAATTTTGTTCAGAGTTGCCTAATGTTTCTTTTGGGAAAAGCTCCGGCTGTTAATCTAAGTTATTAATTTAAATACAATCTATTAAAAAAAATATCTATCTAACATTATACTATAGCTGTAGCCTTACGACTTCTAGTGTTATTAAACAATATTGTATTTCGAACAGTGCGTGAAAAGAAAATCAAAATCGATTCAGTGGTTTAAGTATTCCTGGTTTTTAAGTTTTTCTCCGTCTTTTTTTTATGTTATATTAGAGATTCGTTTCTTTAGCTGTATTTTTTATGGAAGAGAGAGTAGACAACTATAAGCATCAACACTTGACATGTAGGTAATCATTCCAAACCATAATATTTAGGTAGGTACCTAAGTATAGTTTCTATACATCTTTTAGCTACGAGAATATATTCTTCACGCGCATTCACAAATTTCTTAAATATCTACTTATACAGGGTGGAAAAAAAAGGCCGTGGTTGGAGGGAAAGTACCCTTAATATTTATGATGTGCAAATTTTAATGAAAGGAAACATTCCTTTATTTTCAAAAATAATTAAAACTGCATTTAAAGATTGTTGAAAAATCATCTGCTTGAGCCGGGAATCGAACCGGTGAAATGTGAAAAAAAACATCCTGTATTTTATGATACCAACCGAAAGAGTCCTTCATAAGAATCAATTTCTTTTAAACAACATAGTATCTTAAATTAAAGAAAGACCAAGAACAAAATGATTAAAGATACTAATTAGAAATTTAATATACTATGTTGTTTACAAGAAATTGATTCTTATGAATGACTCTTTCGGTTGGTATCATTAAATATAGGATGTTTTTTTCACGTTTCACCGGTTCGATTCCCGGCTCAAGCAGATGATTTTTCAAAAATCTTTAAATGCAGTTTTAATTAAATTTGAAAATAAAGGAATGTTTCCTTTCAGTAAAATTTGTCATCATAGATATTAAGGGTACTTTCCCTCCAACCACGGCCTTTTTTTTCCACCCTGTATATTTATTTTATTTTATCTTATTTTATGCGGAAAACTTACAGCTTACAATGACAATAATAGTTATGTTAATGCTATAGTACAATCTGAGCCAATTACAAGTTTTCACTAGTATTTACTAAAATAGGCAATCACAAATTACTAACAAATAAAAAATTTTCAAGAAAAATTTAGTTAACAGTCTGTAGTTAATATACTAAGATACACCAGCGGAAACGAGAACATAATTGGTAGGTAGGTAAGTAGGTACCTACTTAATAATTACAAATAACAAAAATATATTAAACTAGCGTTAACCCGCGACTTCGTCCGCGCTAATTATATACCAGATTTTAAGTCAAATCATAAGCTATCAAGCAAAAAAAGTTTCATCAAAATTGGTTCAGTAGTTTCTCGTGATGCTCGATAAAACAAACAAACAATTGATGCTGGGGTTCCTCAGGGGTCTGTTCTCTCTGCTACACATCAATGACCTCCTTGTGTCAGGTATTGTTGGGTATGCAGATGATAGTACTGTCACAGAGAGATATCTTTCCGGCGCTGGGGCCAGCGGGGATGAAATACGTTCGCAGAGGGAGGCCATGGTGGAGCGTTCAAACTTGACTTTAAGTCTTGTCTTCCAGTGGGGTGACAATAATCTAGTCAATTTCAACGCCGCCAAAAAACAGGCTTGTCTGTTCACCGCCAAAAGGAGCTCGTTTAATCTGGCTCCTACTTTCCGGGGTACATCTGTCCCTGTTTCCGACAGTCTTGAGCTGAGCTGATCTTGGTATGGGGTTGACTACAAAACTCAACTTCGGCGCTGGCATCGAGTCGAACGCACAAACTGCGGCCAAAAAGCTGGGCATCTTAAACAAGGTGAAGCGGTACCTCACTCAACAAAATTGGTTATATGGTATCTGGGGCACCTAAAAACCATATCGACACTTTGTTAATATCTTCAATGCACGGACACACTTTCTGTTACAGTTTTGTAATAGTTTAGATTACTATTGTGTCTGCAACATTTACTTGAAGACATCGAGAAATTAAAAGTGCTACATGGTTGTATCGTAATACTTATGAGTGGACCTTTCAGTTCTGTTAGATCTGCTTATCTTGATTTTAATCCCCGCATCTGTCACTGAGACAATTTGCATGATTCCTACTAAGTAAGGTACCGTGTAAGCCCTTTTTCTTAAACGAAATGCAAAATGGGTCATAGTCGGTTGTTTTACTACATTTTGTGATAACACATTATGTATGACAATAGCACAATAGTGTCTCCCCGTGCCCCGTAGCGTAGTACTGTATCTATGGGAGGGTGAGGGAGACAGGGGAGAGGGAGGGGAGGCGCACGCGCAGGTAGGGGGAGGGGGCGGAGCTGCACGCCGACGAGTGGCACGCGTCGCGATATGGTATAGGTATTGTTCACATTCACATTGTTAGGTTAGGTTAGTAACATCACTGTTACATAATGTACATATTAAATGTTGTTTTAAAGAACTATAATATAAGGTCTAATAAAATTAGGCGAAACTATTTTAAGGGGATGATCAGACCACCAAACTGAACAACTTTCTCTATGGAACTAATATTGAAACCGCCAAAAAAAAAAGCTGTCCCATACATTTAGGTCGAGTAGGTTTGTATGGAACAGCTGATTTTTTTTTCGCGATTTCGATATTGGTCCCATAGAGAAAATTGTTCAGTTTGATGGTCTGATCATCCCCTAAAATAGTTTCACCTAATTTTGTTAGACCTTATATACAGGGTGAAATTGATATCATTAGCATCCTTTTAAACTAAGAGTCTACCCATCAAACTGAACAACTTTCACTATGGGAGAAAACCGATCGAAGCAACAAAAAAATCAGCTGTTCCAAACTAAACTGCAATGCCTTTTTGACTCAAATGTATTTTTTCTCTCTACCCATCAAACTGAACAACTTTTACTATGGGAGCAATCCGATCGGAGCAAAAAAAAATCTGCTGTTGCATACATTTGAGTCAAAAAAGCATTGCAGTTTAGTTTGGAACAGCTGATTTTTTTGTTGCTTCGATCGGTTTTCTCCCATAGTGAAAGTTGTTCAGTTTGATGGGTAGACTCTTAGTTTAAAAGGATGCTAATGATATCAATTTCACCCTGTAGAGGTAATCATCAATTTTTACCCACAGTTTTGTTTGATGCCTTGATAGTTTTACACATTTGACTACCTTACCTACAGAAATCGGGCACCAAGCCCCCAGTCTTGTACTTTTAATTGCATACTTATTTTTTATAGATTCTTTGGACCTAACGTGAGTTGTAGTAAAAGTCATTCAATACGGAGCTAACGGAGAAAATAAACAGTCATACAAAAGACATCTACGGGCGTTCAAACCACAAAAAATCTAAACATTTTACTATATTGGAAAGTTGCGATTTAATTGTGTCATGTGTAGACATATACCCACGTCACGTCACTTGATGGATGACCTCCATATTCAATTGCTTTAATGACGGACGAACGGCATTGCGGACATTCGTCCATGTTTGCGCAGCGCAGGAACCCGAACCACCCTCAACCGACACAATACAACGAACGCGGAAGGGTTTATTTTATTATTATTATTGCCGTCAACCCTTCCTCCTCACGCGCGGTCTTCGAATGTGGACCCTGTGGTGACCACATACATCTCACAGTCTGATAACACTCAGTACAAGTGGTTCTGTTGTGCAGCTGCTTCGCTATCGATCCTATTCCACAGTTTTACGAAACTTTATATGAATTTACTTTAATTCCAATCAATATCAAATATAACGGAATATTCACATCTTTAGGTCAAATTAAAGATTGAAAAATTTGTCTCGGGCGGGACTTGAACCCACATCATATCATCATCTTGACATCTTTAGGTACCCAAACATCGCGATTGTTCAATGAAATGACCTTCCTAGGTTTAAACATGAGTGTTTTCTTAGTGTCTCCTTTCCATCCAAAGGAAAATGAAAAAATGTCTATTCCTTGAGTGTTTGATCTCACATCTTTGTAACTATTAAATAATCTGAGGCTTTTGGCACAGATACACGAAACAAAAAACAAAACTACGGTCTATGGTCTACGGAAAAAAATAGTTTTTTCATGGACAAGACCGTTGCTCTTAAATTCTTACATGCATAAAATAGTTAATGCAATTTCACAAGTTTTCTGTAGGTCCAATAATCAGAATTGCTTCCAAAGCTTGCTTGCAAATGCTTGCTTAGCTAAGAGACAGTCAAAAAACCATCGAGGAATTCACAAAAGGTACACATATTTTGGTTAAAGAAATTTGCAACAGCTACGGAAAAAACCATCCTTTTCTTTTAAAACTGTACAATATGCAAATTGTGAAATTGGCATTATACGGCATCGTGTGCAATATCTATTCACTTGGGATTACGTAGGGACGAGACAAAGGGTTGGGTCGTATTGTTCCTGCGCCTGCGCCTGTGCCCGGTGACAAACAAACACTCACACCAACTAACGGTAATGAGTGGACAATGCTGGCCCGCTCGCGTTATCTCACTACACATCTTTCACTGGAAGAATCCTTTCAAAAGGCTTAGGAATTACCCGGAGACGTAATAATGGAATAGTGCAATAAAGTTAATCCTGCAGTGTTCTGTTTAGATCTGCGACTCCGACTCCAACGGATTAATGTTCGAATGAGGGCTGTTTGTGACAACATTCAAAATCACCACTTTAATCTCTGATAAGAAGTCTCTTTTTGAAGCATTATTAAGGGCCTATGTCGAAAAATAATTGAAGCGAAATGGGCGTGTGATAGCTTATATTACTGCCTGATGCGCGATAACTTTTTTTTGTTAATATCTTCAATGTACAGACACACTTCTGTTACAGTTTTATAATAGTTAAGATCTTACACACAGCATGGATCCGGAATCCCCCTCTCTCCACGCGTTGCGGAAGGGTTACGTTACATCCTATAATTGAGTCAGTGCTAGCGAGAGGGTTCGCTCCCTAACCTAACGCAATACATAGCGGTATTGGTCAACACACATACCTACATAACAGAATCCATACCTATTATAGTACTGCAAAGTCGATAAATTTGTTTATTTTTGTGTTACTCTTCCCATAGTACCTAGGTGTCTTCTACTATTACAGGATTTACAGGATCAATCAATTCCTAACCAACATTATTTCAATTAGGTGAATACCTATGTAAATATTAGGTACAATGCTATATTTATTTCATTAGGTAGATAAACAATGTTGACGACCCGGTTGGTGTGATGGTTACCACGCCGGTCTGCCAAACAAGGGTCCTGGGTTCGAATCCCGGTTCGGTCGTGGATGTTTATATGTTTATGCCGTTGTTGTATGATTTCCATAATAAACAGCCTAATAGTGCTTGCTTGGGATCAATACAATGTATCTGCCTGTGAGCGTTATTTATTATTTATTTATGAGTAACACACTAACACATACATAGTAATGTGTACTGTGGAGGCTTATCTCAAATGGTTAATTAAAATAGAGCTTTACTGTTTATTTTATATTTTTATTTTCATAGATCGAGACGTTTGCTTTCTAGCTCTGAGAACGATCTTCTTCTCACCTCCTAATAATAATTGAAGCCCGCGCCGCCGCCGCGCCGGGGTTGTTCGACGTTCCAAATTTATTTCAAATAAAAACCAGCCAGCAAGCTATGGCTATACAACCATTACAGTACCTACCTATTCATTTCTAGAGAAGCTACAATACTTCATGAACGCCCTATGATTAAAGGAATCAACTGCACAATAATGGCATACCTACTTTGAGCAGTTTAAAAAGAAAATCAAATCTTAACACGTCAGAATGAAAAAGTTTAGCAAAAACCGCGGCGCGGGCGCAGCTGGTGCGTATCTGAAGATTACTCGATACTGTATCAGTTATCTGACACTTGCAGCTGAAGAGAACAGATATACAGGGTGAAATTGATATCATAAGCATCCTTTTAAACTAAGAGTCTACCCATCAAAATGAACAACTTTTACTATGGAAGCAAACCAAAAAGAGCAAAAAAAAATCTGATTTTGCATACATTTGAGTCGAGTAGTTAGGCATTGCAGTTTAGTATGGAACAACAGATTTATTTTGTGCTCCGATCGGTTTGCTCTCATATTAAAAGTTGTTCAGTTTGATGGGTAGACTCTTAGTTTAAAAGGCTGCTAATGATATCAATTTCACCCTGTATACAGGGAGTAAGTGACAGCCTAGCAAATACTGAAACGGTGAACCCAGACCATCAAACTGAACAACTTTCACTATAGAGCCTCAGGAAACGCGAAAAAAAATCAGCTGTCCTGTCCCATACATTTTAGTCGGGCAGGTACAGCAGTTTTGTATGGGACAGCTGATTTTTTTTCGCGTGTCCTGAAGTAGCCTCCATAGTGACAGTTGTTCAGTTTGATGGTCTGAGTTCACCGTTTCAGTATTTGCTAGGCTGTCACTTACACCCTGTATATGGCGATGTCGTGTGCCTTCTCACAACAATCCTTTGACAATCCCTTCACGACGCTGTGGACTTGTTGTCTTTACCGCCGACCCTGTGAAAGGACAATCTTTTCACACGTCCATTGAATCAACCCACTGCCGCCTTTATCATGTAGTGTGAAGGATTACGCCAGGAGATCTCTTACCGTGTAACAAACAAAGGCCGCGTGCCAAATGTTTTTACAGCGAGATTGAGAGGCCGATATAGTTATTGAATCGGACAGATTAGAGCACTTTTCTGGGAATAGAGACATTCCCAGAAAAGTGCCAACAAATAATTTGCGGCCCGGGAGCGGGCTGCTACAATAATAATGTTCTCAATGAGATAAAATGTTCAGATTAATAATTTTGTGTATTGATTTTGGCAAGAATTTGTAAAACAGCTTCGGAGTTTCTAACTTAATTGAAATTTAACTTAAGGTGGTTGCAGACGGGTCAATTTTATACAAAACTTTGACGCACAATACGCGAAGACGGTATTAATATAAGTAACTTTGTATAAATGGAAAAATAGTTTAGAAAATCTAAATACCGCGTCACAAATAACACTTGCAATTTATACAATAATTACGAAGATATAAACCTTTGAAATTTTTCATACAAAGTTTTAAAAGCTTTATATCTTCGTAATTCTATTATAAACGAGCGTTGACCCGCGACTTTGTCCGCACAAATTATATACCAGATTTTAAGTCAGATAATAAGCTATCAAACAAAAAAAGTTTCATCAAAATCGGTTCAGTAGTTTTTGCGTGATGCTCGTTCAAACAAACACACACACAAACAAACACACAGACAAACAGACAGACAAAAAATCCAAAAATTTGTGATATGGAATCAGGGATACCTAAAAACCATATCGTTACTTTTTTTTGTTAATATCTTCAATGTACAGACAAACTTCCTGATATAGTTTTATAATAGTTTAGATTCCAAATGTTATTTATGACGCGGAAACTTGATTTTCTAAAAAAAAAATCCATATATATAATATTACTCTTATTAATTCCGTCTACGCGTATTTTGCGTCAAACTTTTGTATGGACTGAAACCACCTTAAGGGGATATAATTCGGAGCGCGCTCCATAAAAACGAAGTCTAGTTATATTTTCAATAATAACCAATATTAAAGTTAATGATTTCAAAAACAATCTAGAGTCTATTCTCTATGCTTGTAATGAGTCAGATTTTCATTAAAATGTATAGTTTTAATATTACAGTGCCTCGAATTTTTCCAAACCAATTTTAAATTAATCCTAGCATTGAAACTGTTATATTTTAAAGAAAAATCTGACTAGACTAGATAAGCATATAGATATTTGTTTCTACATTGTTTAGGTTTGTTCTAGAAACTTTGCTCGTATACAGCGCGCATTGGCGCTTTCGGTATAAACTTCTTTTAACAAAGAATTCAATAAGTACCTATCTATAATATGGGATTCGGGACATTTATTAGTAATTGTTGAACCGAACAATGCATCGTCAGAAGTTCAGAACACAGATTAGTCAACAACCGCCTTGTTAAAGTTAATTAACTTCCATTAAACTTGTCTGTGCTAACATAAACTTAAATATGAACCGACGCCGACGCAACGTACCTACCTACCTATAGTCGTGTGCACACAACATCTATTAGACTAAGAGATAAGTGTACTTTTTGCAACCATCAGCAGCAAGGCTGATTCAGTGTTTATGGGGTGTAGAGCATCTCTGTGATGGGGATGGACCAGGTCTGCCTGCATAACTCCAGTCGGTTTAGGAGTTACTGATGTTTAAAGGGCATTAAAAAATTGACGGTCAGCTGCATGGCTGATCATATAATATTATTGTAGTATGCACTGCAGCTATGTGAACAGTACAAAAACTGGCATGGTTTATCAGTCGGTTAAGGAAATACAGCCGTTCAAAGGTCCGACCATTGAACCAATCAATGGTCGGACCTGTGAACGGCTGTATCTCCTAAACCGACTTGCAGTTCATGTCAGTTTTTGTACTGTTCACATAGCTACAGTGCATTCTACAACAATATCATAGGATCAGCCTTGCAGCTGATCTTAAATTTTTTACTGACCTTTAAACATCAGTAAATCCTAAACTGACTGGAGCTATGCAGGCAGACCTGGTCCATCCCCATCATAGACATGCTCTACACCCCACAAACACTGAATCAGCCTTGCTGCTGATGGTTGCAAAAAGTACACTTATCTCTTAGTCTATATTCACGAAGCTTCTGTTTGTGACTTCGTTATCTCTTGTTATTTATAATCATTATTATAATCCGTAAATATAAAGTACCTACATAGTAGTAGTAAGTACATAGTACCTTAGCTACCTACTCTTTGTTTTGGTGTATTATTTTTGAGTACCCGCTGAATATTCAACAAACTTATAAGGTACCTTCGGTTACTAATTTGATGAATAAGCAAATTGTTGTGCTACGCCGTAGCTGGGTGCTACGAGCTACGGCGCTACAAAACCCCACAAAATAAAAAATAAAAAGCTATGTTTACACGGTGACTGACTATGTAAAAGATATAAACTTGAACAACAATGAGTCCCGGTGGAGGGCGCGGCCCGCGCAGCGCGTGCGCAGCCTTGCCGCTTGCGCAACCAATAGTGACGCGACCCGACTACCCGACCCGCCTAGCCTGCGTGCCGTGGCGGCACTGTTTTTTATTGCTACCCTTTGATTAAATTAAAATAGCTAGATAGGTCACCAGCCTATAGCGCATGTACCGCATAAATTGAGCCCCCGTCGCCTAATTTACTTAGTCGCAAAACGATTTTTATTCAATTATTTCGTATTCATTATGCCAAAAATAATACAGGTAGGTAATCAATGAGTTTTTATAACTATGGTCCTATAGAGATATAGTTATCTGAGTTTAATGGTCTGATTATGAACGTATAAGTAAAAACATTTTTTTGACTTATAAAAATTACGTATTACCTGCATAGACTTATTATAATATAATAAGTAATACGTAATCTAGAAATAAACATTTTAACGGGTTCTTACCGCGTTTTGGTTTCTAGATTAAATAATAACCGCGTAACTCTCAAAAACTGTATTAAGTAATACGTAATTTTTAAAGTCAATAAACTATTTTTATTTATTATCTGACTATTAAACTTAGATAACTATATCTTTATATGACCATAATCTAATCGCAAAAAACAGCTGTTACCTACATTACAATAACTACCAAACTGCAAAACTATTCAAGCCAAAATTAAATGTACCCTATACTACAAACACAAAAAGCACAAAATGCACAAAAAGGTTCGCATCCTCTTTTATAATGAGAACCGGTAAGGTTTGGAACCCACTCCCTGCGTCTGTGTTTCCAAGCAAATACAATCAGGATATTTTCAAAAGAAGAGTTAATAGGCTTTTTCTGGGTGAGCGCGCTACATCCTCGGCTTCGTCTACACTTCCCATCAGGTGAGATGAAGCCAAGCGCAAACCCATTATGAATAAAAAAAAAACATATTATTATTTAATCATTGATGTAATAACATAAAATAAATAAATATCTTGGACATTGTCACCAGAATCTAGTCTGGACTTGTATTTAGAATAAAGAATTATAATTATAGAAACTTTGCATTTGAGAGATAATTAAACAGAAAATGTATTGAGTAATCTACGAGTATTTACCAGATTGTGTGTAAAATTACAAGAAATTTTTATTGTAAAAAATGTTTTTACAAAAAAAATCTTTGCTTGGTATTTTTATTTTATAATATTCGGGATGCTTAACAGCCTCTTGTACATTGTAATATATTTAAAATAATAAGCTATTTGCCATGTACACGTATATCAAAGCTTAGCTATTCCTGCGACTCCGTCTGCGTATCCGTTGAAAAAGTATCCTATGTGTTATTCTATCTGCGTGCCAAACATCCAAATCCATTTAGCCGTTGCGTGATTGATTAAAAAACATCGAAACATCCAAACTTTGACATTTATAAAGATGAGATGAGATTTAACCGATAAAAGGATCTTATTAAAAAAACTTGCAAAAGGTATAAAATACACTGGCCTGCAAAACTAAGTATCACACTTTTGAAATTGCAATAACTTTTTCAGTACACAAAATATATTGTCTAAATAAAAAGGACTCGAAAAAGAGTTTAATTTACAAAGAATAGTTACAAAGAAAGCTGATAACATTTGCTATAAAACGTTTTTTATTTTAAATCTCTTATTTCTATAGTTCAGAAAAAATTTAAATATTAAAAGTGTAGTTCTTAGTTTTGCAGGTCAGTGTAGTAGATTACACACCGAGGGCATTACTAAACGAAATTGCCGATTTCCGCCTCCGTCGAGGAGAAAAATAGTGTACTAACTTCGGGCAGTAAATAAGAAAGCCTCAGATCACATGTTTGTCATTGATTACTTATTGCATGAGATCTGAGACTTTTCTTATTTTACTACCCTCGGTGTGTAATCTACTGTTTTACCATATCTAGTCATAAAATCTTGCAAGTACATCAAGCTCTGAGGTAGATAAGAAATTAATTTTATACCGTATGCAAGGTATTAGGTAGGTACGTAGATTAAACATAATAAAACAAATTATATTTTATACTTTTTTTTTTATTTGTTATTTACGCGAATTACAATTTTTTAATAAGTGATCTTAATCGACCAGTTAATAATAATTACATTATACCTACTTATCTGTAAAGCTAATAACAATATTGCACAGCATAATGTTAAAAGTCAAGTGGTAGGTAAGTAGGTGCATTACAAAAAAATATATCACTCTTTCCTTTATTTAATTAAATACCTACCTAATATTATATTTATTTTATTAAGAATTAGAAATGCATTTGTTACATGTGCAGGTGTTTGCAGGTGGTGTACCCTTTGATCAAAGTAAAATTAATGGATAGGCCTTACGCGAACATTTCAAACCAGAAATATGAGGCAAAACTAATGACAGTTGTGTGCTTCAACTTAAAGCGCGTTGGGCCTATCCATTAATTTCACTTTGATCTAAGAGTGTACCTCTAGGTGTAACCTCTAACCTAACCTAACTTATTAATTTCATTGTTGTATCAGTGTCACAGATTATTTAATAATTACGTTATATAATTTGCAATATTCAAACTTATCAAACTAATAAGTACATAGTTAACTACTTATATTACACACGCAGAGTACCTACATACATACATACATAAACTCACGACCGTAATCCCTTTCGGGGTCGTCAGAAACATTGCTATAACTACCAACATGTAATTGTTTGTACCAATAATGGTCACATTTAGCAATTTTTAAATAGAATGACATTTCAAGTAGCTACATACACAGTGTATTCTATAGTTATAGTGAACATAACTAGGACTAGCATCACAGTGGCACGCGCGGGTAAAGGTCAGCACAGACAGGGTCGCCCGCAGCGCGCGCAGTTCGGGTCGAGGAGGCGCGCGCGCAGCTCCGCGAGCTTGTTCCTGAGGAATGTGATCTGGAGAGCAAGCCGCATCTCGCGCAGCTTGCGCCTGTCCCGACTCTGCTTAGCGGCGAGGTTGTTTCGCGCGCGCTGCGACCGGTACGATTCGTCGTCGTCGTGGTCGTGGCCGGGTTGTACGGCGCGTCGCATGCGCGGGTTGGTGCAGAGCAACGAGCCGCCGCTGCGTTCCTGCAGCGCGCGCAGGGCAGCGCGTTCGAAGGCCTGGTACTCGGCGGTGTCCTCCGTGTCTGACTGCGGCGGTGACGGCCCCAACCGCGACCAACCCCCGCCCTCCGCGCACGTGTCCCCCTCGCACTGGTACTCGTGCCTCACGGAGCGACTGAGGTCGAGAGCCTCTTCCGCGTCGTACGGCGTCCACAAAGCCATTGTCCCGCTGTTAGCTCTTCGTCGTAAGGAGTGCGCGTCACTAGTGTAGTGGTCGCCGTCGCGATGCATCACACGGGCAGGCCAGAGGGCGGGGCTTCGGTGCGTGGAGGGCGTCACCCTCGCGCCGACACCGGCTCCGGAAGGGTTGGAAACGAAATGTAACGGGACTTATCTGACTTGCGAATATTAAAGTGCCGTTTTATTTCTAATACTTGCACTTTTCTTATTATTTTACGAAAGATGTAAGATTTCACAATGTTATCTGTCTATCTATGGTTAGATTACACCTAGGTAGGTAACTCATAGTTTTTAGACTTCCGCTGATGATCTTCAAAATGACTAAGAAATATTTTCTATTATTATTACATAAAAAATACACCTATTAAAAATCTATCTGAAAGACTGATTTACACACTGAAAAAAATGTTTTGTTAATATAGCCGAACTTTGGTTATGTGCTACAAAACAGTTTGGGAGTCACTAAAGTTCGGTTATATTAACAAAACATTTTTTTCAGTGCATAGGGGTACCTACTAGTTGTAGCTAAATGGTATGATACTGCACATAATGCGAGTAAATATAAAACAATGGCAGCAACTGCAACAACTTATTTATAGGGGAATGAGTCACCACTACTTGCATTTAATGATTGCATGGGTCGCGATCGTCCTCACTTCCCCTCTTCACTGGCACCTCGACCCTCCTCGGCACGCACCACTACAATATGCGGCGAAATAACAATAATATATAAATACGAGCGTTAACCCGCGACTTCGTCCGCACAAATTATATACCAGATTTTAAGTCAGATCATAAGCTATCAAACAAAAAAAGTTTCATCAAATTCGGTTCAGTAGTTTTTGCGTGATACTCGTTCAAACAAACAAACACACAAACAAACAGACAGACAAAAAATCCAAAAATTGGTGAAACGGAATCAGGGACACCTAAAAACCATATCGTAACTTTTTTTTGTTAATATCTTCAATGTACAGACAAACTTCCTGTTACAGTTTTATAATAGTAATATAGATAGATAGATATGTACCTACATGTCGAGCGGGATCGGGTACCTACTGAGCTGCCTCGCTTGTTTATACTTACCGCTTGGTTTCTAGATCGTGTCTAAACAACTTCATTTACTATAATTGGTTAGTATTGAAAATATAACGAGACTGCGTTTCAAGCAAGATTACGAATTAGAACTATATCGCTACGAACGAACATGGCCACGGCGCGGCGCGGCGGTATATATAAGACATCAACGAGGTATTCTGTTTAATTGTATTTGATGCATTAATATGTTACGACAGTGTTTTGAAATATCGATGGTTTAAGCAACACCATCATACAGGTTAGGCCGTTTTTGGAACCTTTAGTATGATCCAACTCTCCGTCGCCGTGGTTTTGTAAAATATAGGTGATACCTACCTATGTATTTTTTATTTTGTTGTGCACTTGAGTTAATACTTATTATTTTAGCCATTGCATTGTACCTAATGTAGTAATTTAGATCAATAGGTAGGTATATAGGTACCTACCTACCTACCCAAATATAATCTATGTTATTCCAATATTCCAGGCGTAGGTAAGGTAGAAATCCAACCTGAAACCAACTATAGTCGTTTGAGTCGGGACCACATCGGGACTAATTAATTTTTTTTAGGTATAATATTGAAGAACCAATTTGAGCCTAGAATCGTTCCAAAATTTAAAAAAAAATCACGTCAGCAACAGTTCCAATTTTAAAATTTAGCTCGTTTAAAATCTCGTTCTAAAAAAACTGAAGGTAATTTTTTTTCACATATTTAAGTCTTTACATACTTCAAACACGGTGTAAATATATTTGTCTACTTAGGTTTTGAAAAATACATTCGTATTTTCTAATAAATACCTCATTTTTAAAATTTCAATGCCTATTTTATTGGTCAAAAATAATTTTTGTTGTTATATCTATGTCAAATGAGTGCATTGATATTAATATTATTAATTTAAAAGCCTTCTGGAACACACAATTTCAATTTCTATGTTGCGTAGCGATTTTTTTAAAAATATTTTTTAGTCTTTTTGGCAATAAATGGTGCCGGTTACAGTTTACTCCCTACCCCGCCCAACGAAATTCCGTTAAGGTGGTTGCAGAGTGGTCAATTTAATACAAAACGTTGACGCACAATACACGTAGTCGGTATTAATATTAGAAACTTTGTATATATGGAAAAATAGTTCTGAAAATCTAGATGCCGCGTCACAAATAACATTTGTAATTTATGAATGAATTTCGGAATGTTGCTACTATTTTTAAGTACCTAAACACTAGCATATTAAGAATATTAATAAATCATGTACGTACCTAATTAATTAATTAATTTAGTTGGTTTACACCTATTGTAAAAGGGGAAGAAACTGTCTCCCAATACACGGTTTTCTGACTTTGGGAGTCAGGGACTCAATCACTTGTATACCACTAAATTGTAATCAAATAAATAATTTTTTTTAAGTAATAATTACGAAGATATAAAGCTTTGAAATTTTTCATACAAAATTTTAAAAGCTTTATATCTTCGTAATTATATTATAAATTGCAAATGTTATTTGTGACGCGGCAACTAGATTTTCTATACTATTTTTCCATAATTATATAAAATATTACTTTTATTAATACCGTCTACGCGTATTTTGAGTCAAACTTTTGTATGGACTGAAACCACCTTTAATGACTGGGCTACTAGATCAATACGGGGTAGCAATACACTATTGAAATCTCTAAATCTCTCATACATGATTATGTTAATAGATGTGCCCATAAATGCTGTTGACTACAGCTTCAGGTTTTATAGCCACCTAGGCTGGCCAGGCACAGTTCTTATTTATACCCCTAGTAACTAAGATAACATGGCACCCCCATGCTTTCATTTGTCGCCTTCATTCGTTTACATAATCTCAATTTATTATTTAATCCGTTCTATATTCATGTCTACCTGGTAACGGCACTTTAACACAGAAGAATAACAATCGTTCATCTGTTTGTTTATTTGTTTCTTTTAGCTGGGAACGTCTCAAATATCCTTGAAAGAGGATTAAAGTCGGGTGTTATCTGTGGAGCCGGGAGTGTCAATATTTGTGTTGCTAGCTTCGCGCTTGTAGTTAGGTAACTTAAGGTAGAGGTCGTCACAGGACGAGTGATAAAAACATTCAAATCATTAATAGGTAGGCTAATATGATCACCAAATCTCTATAATACCTATACATACCTAGTATATAATACTTTTGATTTCTGATTATACTGGGTGTTAGGGTAAACAGTTATATTACTTTAAAGTGGTGATTGTGCCCATGATACTGAACCACTTTCCTTAAGAAACCTAGGTATAGGAAATTCGCAAAAAATGACTTTTCATACAAAAGTTCGATCAGCTGATTGGATTTAAGGCTGGGCCACACACAGTGCAGATGCAGAACGGGTGCAGGCCGGCTGCAGACCGGCATCGGCAGTAGTTGTAAACTATAGAATTAAATGCGCGGTGTGACACTGTGGCTACCGTTCCGTAGCTGTTCTACAGCCGCGCCGGACTGCATTCAGTGTGACACCTCGCATATTATTCCATAGTTTACAACTACTGCCGATCTGCAGCCGGCCTGCACCCGTTCTGCAGCTGCACTCTGTGTGGGCCAGCCTTTAGTATGGAAATCCGATTTTTTTTTACGAATAAACCCAAAACTTACCTTATCTAGAATGGGCTAGAGACAAAAATAGTTCAAAAAATGTAATTGGAATTTTGCTTAATTAAATAATATCAAGATAATAAAATAGTTACAGCATAAAATACCAAAAAATTGCAAACGCCTTGTCCAGACGAACAAAACTTTTCTCCGTTAGATTTGTCCCTAGTCGCTAGCCTAACGAACGAGCTCGCTTTTGTACCTACATGTCAACTTGAATGTTTTATCTGTAATTTAATATGTACAATAAAGTTTAGTTAAGTTAAGGTTAAGGTTAAGGCTAAGAATAGCAACATCCCATTTCATTCCGTGGGTGTCGTAAAAGGCGCCTAAGGGAGCTACCGGAGGATGGGCAGCAGCATCCTCTGAGTACTATGGAGACGTAGTTCAGACGGTAATTAAAATAAAGCTTTATAGATTCGTTTACTTATTTATTTTGAATTATTTTGCTTTCAGCCCTGAGACCGATCTTCAACTTCCGACCCCCCAAAAATAATTGAAGCCCGCGCCGGGATTCCACGACGTACCAAATTGAATTTAAAAAAAACCAGCCAGCGAGCTATGGCTGTACAACCTCCTTACATTCGGGGTGAATGTAAGGAGGTTGTATCCTCTTCATCAAAAATTTGGAACGTCCAGCTCCCCATGCTCACTGCTTACCTGACCTACGCTAATACGACTACTTTGGCAGGAACATAATATACAAAGCTAACACATGGACACTGGTCTAGTTACTGCTAGTAACCTGCCCAGTGGGCCCTGACAATGGTTCATCAGCCTTGACCCCTTAAACAAACCCCATGAAATAAATAATTGAGGCCCGCGCCGGGATTCCATGACGTTCCAAATTTAATTCAAATAAAAACCAGCCAGCAAGCTATGGCTGTACAACCTCCTTACAGTACACACATTCAATCCAACTGCTATCGCCAACACTCCTGCCAAGCGTGGCGATTATGGCAAATCCCCCATTTCGGGGGAGGCTTATGTCCAGCAGTGGACCTCTATCGGCTGATATGATGATGATGATGAAATAAATAAAACAATTAAAATATGTATGGATTTTTTGATTGAATCACACATAAAAGGCTGAACGGAATTGGATTTAGATTGACATTGACACACAAATATAATACTTATATGTCATGAATTAGAACATAGGAGAGAATACTTTATTAAGAGGCTATGTGAAAAAAATAGGATTCTCCAAAGCGTCATATTTCATATATCATGAAGTACTAACAGTAGGAGTATGATTAGCGGATATGTGTAAATTGAACATATAATTGAGGTTTTGATTAGAGCCAAAACACGATTAAGACCCATTTTCTCTATAGAAAAACAAGCCAAAGTAGCCTCCGTCTTTATCGATAAACGCTTGGAACTGCTAAACGGTGAATAACAGAAACACGAGACTTGATTTTAAAAAAAAGAGATTGATATTTTATTAAGTTTAATTAGAGCAGAATTGAATTTACATAAATAGTACAATCACAATTAAATTGTTTTACGCTTGCGTCGTTTGCTCTTTCTCTCGCATTAGGCAGTAATATAAGCTATCACACGCCCATTTCGCTTCAATTATTTTTCGACATAGGCCCTTAAATGTCAACGCAGACGAAGTCGCGGGCAACAGCTAATAGTATTAATGTTAAATACAACACACATAGGCAATTTTTTTTCCCATACCCAAACGCATCATAAGGTCGTTTTCTCATAGTCATTGTCATTTGTATCCCATCTATTTAAATGCGTCCGAAAATCGCCGTGTGAATGTCCAGAGTACAACGTCTTATACATTACAATGCAGATCAACATCTGTGCAAAATAAATGATCCATCTCACTCCAAACGTGATTCGATAGATCATCACAATCGGTGGACCACCGTGACGTCACCATTGTGTCGCGCTGGTAGGAAAGAGTTGTCACGTCAAGATGGCGGGCGAATGGGAGCGGAAGTCGCGCGCACAATGTGCGACAGTTGCGTACTTACTCGCGCTCTAATGGTCGCTGTGAAAGCGCAAAGCGCTGGACATGCTATTGTATTATACTCGGAACAGACACTCGCCGCTTCCTTGCCCAATTAACTACATCTACGTACCCATAATTCGCCAACTGCTTTATTATTCCTGTCATAAAATATGGTTTCTATATTTACCTGGGGTGCTGTCTTATATCATCATCATCCTCTGTGGGCCTCACTGCAGACGCACGGCCGGCTATACACTCGCGCTAAGTGTTGTTTGAGCATCCGTTAGTCCACAACAACCACACGTGCCAAGTACTTACACACAAAACTAACACAATATTAAAAATAACTAATACGAACAGTTCGCCGAAACCAATTTATTTATTCGTAGGTATAGCGATTTTGGTTAGGCATACGTTATAAATCTACATTCAGCGTCTGAAACCATCGAAGGGCCTCATAGGTGTCAGGTGTCAGGTGTCAGGTGTCCTAAGGTCCTCAGGAAGGCTCCGAACCAATTAGTATTGGGAAAAAATAAGTATATAAATAAATAAATAACAAGTCGCAAGTCTTCGACGAACAGCAAATTGGTGTATTGCATTTCGTGATTCAGCAATAGTATAGGATAAATATAGCCCAAATAATAGATAGTTAGTTACAGTGCTTAGGTAAATACCGCACAGCGTGCACAACAGTAAGTACAAGAATAAGTAAAGGTAACCTATCTGAAGAAGAGTTGTAACAATTTCACGTAGATAGGAATTAATCTGTCACTGTAAAAGCTCGAGCTAAGGTAAATATAACATTTTCCGATTTTATTATGTAGTAATAAAAATAGGGGCGGGATAGTAATAAAAATAGGGGTCGCTGCGCCCCGCGCCCTGCTTAATTCTATTTGTAGGTACCTAAGTAGAATATAGTTCGGTCGAAGCTACGAACGCGTCGAAAAAAATTGCAACAGCCGCCGTAGTATGGCAGCGTGATACAGCGTTGTCGCGCCTTCGCTCTCGTTCTATATGCGCGCGAACGAACGAGATAAAAGGCGCGCGTTCGTTGCGGAGAGGTATGGTGATGCCATGTACACACGGCGACACATCAAGCTATAAAAAACCAAAATAAGCCATAGATTAATATGTATATTGGAAATAGATAGGTAACTCGCCTTGAATTTTAGGACGTCCTAATTGCGTTGCCGCTTATTAGCACTAGGGGGCGCCATATTATGAAATAAATTGAAAAATTCGATCGGCCGACACGAGGATCGAACCTTAGCTACCCGGATCGTAAGCCGGTTGTCAAGACCGCTAGACCAACAAGACAGTGATTGATATGGGCGAAATCTCTCACTAGTACAGCCCAGCGTGTGAGGAGGTAGTGCGCTGTTACTCCCATATGAACCCTAGTTCAACACATAGTGCTTCGAAACATAACCGATAGATGGCGGTAACTGTCTATGGAAAATCAGCGTTCCACTTAGTTTGTACTAAGATAACATAGCATGAAATAAGCTGGCCGCGTGTAGGACGAGTAGCGTATAACGTCTCTCGAGTTTATATTGGTTTTGTATAGCTTGATGTGTCGCCGGCGCCGTGTGTACACACGGCGACACATCAAGCTATACAAAAACAAAATAAGCTGGCCGCGCGTAGGACGAGTAATGTATAACGGCTCTCGTGTGTACCAATGAGTTTTTCTAACTTAGATATGTAGGTACGTAATACCGATTGCTCTCAAACGGTGAAGGAAAACATCGTGAGGAAACCTGCATAAGCTGAAGAAGAAATTGTGATGTGTATATGTGAAGTCTGCCAATCCGCATTAGGCACGCGTTTAGGAAGCTATCGATTTCGACCCGCCCCTTTTTCTTGGTCTGCCTCGACGCCGATTTCCTTTTGCTGGGGACCAGTTGGTAGTCGTTTCGGCCCACAGGTCATCTGGCATTCGGCAGACATTTCCAGCACAATCCCACATTAGATTAGCAGCGGCGCGCGGCGGTGGTCGGCGGTGGCCTTTGTCCCATGGGACAGCGACGGCTGATATAATAATAAGTATTTTCAATTTGCTTGTTTAAAAAAGAAACGTTTAATTCTTTTGATTGGGATAGGTACAATGGCTCCAAGCGTCAAACAGCAGAACAAAAACAAGTCTAATTAATCTATAATGAATACTTGCTACTCGCTAATAATAATAATAATAGAGGGTACTCGTAGGAGGCAAATCCCTCAGATGGTAAATCCAAATCTGCGACATAAAAACGCATCTCTATTATCTGTGGGTCGCAGTCACATCTGTCCAAGTGTGACCGTTTTTTTCAATAGGTACTAAATTGATATAATCTGAAGGTCTGTTCGCTGATCTGTAAATGAATGAGGAGTTTTCTGACAAACGTAATTCCAACATGCCGCGATAGATGGCTTAAATTTTGCAAAAAATGCATGTCGCTAAGTCAGTCACATCCGTTAACGAAGTACCTACTTAATATATGTTCATATTTTTCTGCTTTCTTAAAACACACATTTTTACTATTTATCCTGGCTTTCGAAAAATCCCTCATTTTGTTAATAGTTTAAAATCGAGTTTCAGTATAATTTTAAATTAAATATTTTAGTACCTACCTTTATTTTCCCTAACTACCCAATTTAGAAACAAGTCTCCACACGTCCTACATTTTTGTTTGTGTTATTAATTATAAGCTCTTTGGTTTTTAGTATCTAAGAAAATGCACCGGTCGGTGGAGAAAATAAATATGTATTTTTTTTTTCAGTTCTTTTTCCGAAAGCACCAAATGGCCTTAAAAGTCAAGATTCGACGCCAGTAAGAAACGTAATAATTGGTCATCTGCGGGGCTAGTACGCCAACCCATCGCGGGTAAAGAAAGCGGAAGCGTGGTATAACGCTATCACGCTTCCGCTCTCTTTCGATTTGCGCACGAACGAACGAGATAAAAGACTGACAAATAGATGTTGTGTTAAATGTCGCTATCGCTGGTTGGCGTAATAGCCCCGCAGATGCGTTTGACTTAGTAATACACAGAAAAATGAAATGAAAAAAATTAACAGAGAAATGTAATAATTCGGCTACAGAGACTACAGATTCTGTGGTCTCTGTTGACGAATTATCATATTTTTCTGGTTACCTACTTAAAACATGAAGTTTTACTATGTTATTATCTGCAAGGTCCCATATTCAAATCTTATTCATCTTTCGAATAGGATGTGGAACTTTTTCTTGTAATATTTCTCTCAGGAAATCCCTCTCCCTCATTTGGTTTGGTAAATTACTGAATTAGGAAACGGTCACCCTATTCCGTCCGCCCGTCAGTCGGCCATTTTGGATTTCGATTCCATCAAAAGAACGAAATAATATTGCAATGTTTTCGGTCTACCTGTAATTTTTAAACGTAAACGGACAGTGGAGGGCACCGCACACACCGCTCGCTAAACACCGACGCATCGAACCCTCGCAGCACAGGAACCGTGGCAGCGCTCGCTCGGAGCGTGATCGGAATCAGCTGGCAGCCCAGCGGTGGTATGGTCCCGGGATGAGCGCTTTCGTGCACTCGGGGGCGGGCGTGGACACGGGCACGCGGTGGGGAGCGTGCGAGCGCACGGTGCTGGCGTGCCTGCTGGCGCGGCGCGTGCCGGGCGCCGGCCTGCGGCTGCTGCAGCGCGCCGTGGACGCTGCGATGCGGGCGCGCCCCGAGCACGAGCGCAGGGACCCGCGCGACGACGAGGCGCTGCTCGCCGAGCTGCTCGCGCTCGACGCCGCTGCCGACGGTGATGGTGAGTACGCTATATACGACCCATCTACTGCTGTGCGATAGTCTAGTTCGATCGTGAGGACCTTCGATTAAAATAATATAGCCAGATAGGTCACCAGTCTATAGTGCATGGACCGCATAAATTGAGCCCCCATCGCCTAATTAACTTACTCGGAATAATATGAGCGGCATTGCATGATTGAGATACTTTCTTGATTTTAGGTGGAATGAAGATACCACAATCTTTGTCCTTTTATGAAAAGCAGATCCAATGTTCGAGACAGTTCGAGTACATAATGCAAGAACATCACCTATCTTCCGCTATTTTAATTTAATCAAAGATGAGAACAGATTCTTCAGGTTGATACACTTTTACCTGATGATTGCGAAATCTGACTATTAAGAGCTACATAAGAGTCCAATACAATGTCTGACTGGACTTATAACTTGGTAACTTGAGATAGTGATGATCTAGAATGTAGGCCGCAGGTTGTGCATTGTTGTAGAGGCATTCGAAAACTAGATATTGATCGTAATTATCGGTAGCGTAATTAGATAAATATACTTCATTTGTGATGCGGGCACTACATTCTCACCGAGAACGAGAATGTGGATGCCCTTCATTGTTCTCATGGCGTCATAAGCTGTAGTAATTATCCTTGAAAGTTCTCGCCAAGAATTCTCGTTGAGAATTTTTTTTTTTTATTTATAATTAATGGACTCTTGCTTGTGCGTTGGCACTGCATTTCCGCCAGTGTCAAGTGTTTATGGGAGAATCTATCCCAATCTCAGGGATTGTTTTTGGTCAAGAACAAGAAGAGATTGAGGATTGCGGAGCCTCGTGGCAGGCAAAAACGCGACGCGTGAAATCCACGCGAGACGTGTGCTCCGGTCAGAACCTGCAACGTGACTCCGTCGAGAAGTTCTCTATTCTATTCTATTTTTATTAAATGGCGTTTCCTTAAAGATTTCGCCAGTATCAAGTGTTGAAGATATAATTATAATTCAAGTTAACGTTCATTGTTCGGTAATTGATATGGCGATCTCAAAGCCCTGTTTTTAAACAAAAACACACACCCGAAACCGCCATAAAATGGCGGAGCCGCGTGGCTATCTAACGAGAAGTTCTCTGCCTGCTTAACAATTTATATTTTACAATATTTTGTTTTTTTTTTCGTTCTACCTTCCAGTCAAATATCAAAATAAAGCAACTGTAAATTTTTGAATATGATAGGGAGTCGCATTGTAGGTCTGATATTGGGTAGTCAGTCCCGGGCCTAAAACGAAACTCCAGTGGTTGCTCAAGATAGTGTTCTTTTCGAAAAACAATCCCTGAAGTCACCAATATACATAAACTAGCGAACAACGTCAAGCACCCTTGCTAAATAAACTAGACATTGGCAAAAACGTCAAAACCAAGATGGATTTTTTTTTAAGTATATAGAATAGTATATGGGAGTGCATTGTAAGTTCTGTTATTGGGTGGTTGTGTGTCAGTTAACCCATCCCAGCCTACAACAAAGATAAATTATGAGTCACATTGCAGGTTCTAACCCGAGCACTCGTCTCGCGTGGATTTCGCGCGTCGCGTTTTTGCCTGCCACGAGGCTCCGCAATCCTCAATCTCTTCTTGTTCTTGACCAAAAACAATCCCTGAGATTGGAATAGATTCTCCCATAAACACTTGACACTGGTGGAAATGCAGTGCTAACGCAAAGCAAGAGTCCATTAATTATAAATAAAAGAAAAAGATAAATTATATGGTGGCTCAGAATAGTTTTTTATTTATTTATTTATTACAGCCTTTATTGTTGAAGGGTTTACAATATACATTACATAGGTATCATCTTATCATTTAAACTTAATTTCTATTATATTACGTACACTACACAACAACTCTTTCCCTAATCTTCTAACTCCACTATCTCTTCAACTTGTCTTCCGACATAGGCCTCTTCCAGAGACTTCCACACCCGTCTATCCCTCGCTTTCTGCATCCATTCTCCTCCTGCTATCCC
Organism: Agonopterix arenella; assembly: GCA_927399405.1. NCBI lineage: Eukaryota > Metazoa > Arthropoda > Insecta > Lepidoptera > Depressariidae > Agonopterix > Agonopterix arenella. Next base: position 15,542,814 of record OV656704.1, on the reverse strand, counting down.
CCTAATATCATCCTCCCACCTGCAACATGGTCTCCCTTTCTTTCTTTTACCTTCTCTTGGGTACCACTCTACAATGTCCTTTGTCCATTTATTTATGTGTTCTCTTAACATGTGTCCTGTCCAACTCCATTTTTGCTGTTTAATTACCTTTAGTATATTCCTGGTTTTTGATTTCCTTTTTATTGATGTTAGTCTAACCTCATCTTTTATTTTTATATTCACGACGCTTCTTTCCATGTTGTTCTGACATACTTCCAATTTGTGGCAATTCCTTTTTGTGAGGGCCCATGTCTGGCAGCCATATGTGGTGACTGGTAGAATGAAGGTATTGAATACTTTAAACTTATCTTTGGTTGGTATTTCCTTGGCTTTCAGTACTTCCTTGAGGGACCAGAACCTCTTCCATGAGATGCTCACTCTTCTTTCGATTTCTTTGTCTGTTTGACCTACTGGTGATATGATTTGACCCAGGTATTCATATTCGTCCACATATTCGATTGGGTGTTCATCCACATCTATCACAACCTTTATTTCATTTGTCATTAGCTTTGTTTTGCCAGTGTTCATAGTAAGTCCCACCTTTTTACTGTGTTTAGCTAGATCTTGTAGCATAGATTGTAGTGTTATTGCATCATCTGCCAAGAGTATAAGATCGTCTGCAAATCTTAAGTGGTTGAGACGTGTACCATTTATGTTCAACCCAAAGTGTTCCCAGTTGAATTTTCTAAAGATACTCTCAAGGACTGCTGAAAATATTTTGGGTGATAGCGGGTCTCCTTGCCGGACTCCTCTTTTTATTGGAAATTCTTCTCCCATTCTTTCTAATTGTATTTTTGCTTTACTGTTTATATAGATGTCCTTTATAATTCTTATATATTTTTTAGGAACGCCTTGTTCATGTAGAGATTTCCAAATTTCATTGTGTTTTAGCGAGTGAAATGCTTTATTGTAGTCGACAAAAGCCACAAAGGCTCAGAATCGTATTTAACTAAAAACGATCTCTTGAAATTGCCAGACATTGATAACCATACAAGTGTTAACCCGTGACTTCGTCCGCACAAATTATATACCAGATTTTAAGTCAGATCATAAGCTATCAACCAAAAAAAGTTTCATCAAAATCGGTTCAGTTGTTTTTGCGTGATGCTCCTTCAAACAAACACACAAACAAACAGACAGACAAAAAATTAAAAAATTGGTGATATGGAATCAGGGATACCTAAAAACCATATTGTAACTTTTTTTTTGTTAATATCTTCAATGTACAGACAAACTTCCTGTTACAGTTTTATAATAGTTTAGATATAGACAACGTCAAGTATTTAAGAGAGTACGAAGCCTATTGTGCTTCCCTCAATCATATATCTTTTTTTTTCTAAACAATTAAATAACATTCTCAAAAAAATATAAACAGTCTAATTGAGAAAACTCCTTTTTTGAAGTTGGTTAAAAAACGACAATGTCACATTGTAGTCATTGTTGATTTTAAAGATAATAAATAAACTTTATAAAAACGATTTAGAAATAATATATAATATTGGTTATTATTCTGATTTCTATTTGTTTATAATATTATGTGTAAATGAGCATTTGACCTGCGACTTCGTCCGCGAGAATTACCCCTTTAGGGGTAGATTGCCGAAAAATCCTTTCATCTACATTTTCAACCCATCCAGTCATGTGCGTTATCTCTCAGTCAGTCACGGAACTCTTTTATTTATAAGTATCAAATAAGTGTAGATAAACATGTCTATTTTTCTATTAATTTTTTTTACAAGCAAGCAAGTGGGTGCAACTGCAAGTGCACCTCCCTGTGCCTGCCCCTTTTTGCCTACCTGAAGTGCAGAAACTCTAATAATTTCTAGACTAAAAGCACCTCATCCACCAAATGACTTTGATTTATTTAAATACAAGTAATTAAACAACTAAAAGTCTCTTAGCAAACAAAATGCTCATAGTTCAGAAATTATTTGGGTTTCAACGTCTTTTCGCCTACCTGGAGTACACGCCGCTGGTAGGTAGGTGGTAGAAGCTTGCGGTAGAGTGTGGTAGTGATTCGGTGATTGTGGTCATTACAGAGGCGATGGTGCCGCGGCTGGTGACGCTGCTGGCGCTGGTGCGCGGCGAGGAGCCGCTGGACCCCGCGCTGGCGTGCGCGCCCGCCCCCGCGCCGCTCTGCCGGCAGCTCCTCGACCTCCTGCTGCGCGACGCGCCCGACAACGGACCCGCGCCGACACCCGCACCCGCACCTCCACCCGCCGACCAGCGGTGACTACACGTTACTATAATACACTTCCGCTCAGTGGCGTAGCGTGGGTTTCTGATGCTTAAGGCACAGGACTTTTCTCCTCAATACGAATCGGTGAAGCCCGAGCTTTTTACGTACATAACATGTGCAAACGTAACCTAAATTAAAGCTATGGATCGATTGAAGCAAGCTCGAAATTGTTAGCACCACATCTTAGCTGTGGTCAAAACTCTCTATTAGTATAATGGTGTTTGCCATCAGATTCTGGTAGACCTACAATATAACGAGCTTTTGACCCGCATATTCGTCCGCGTCCGTTTTCAAAAAGTCCTTTCTTAGTGCACCCCTTCTCTTCTGTAGAATGTATATTCCAAATTTTATGTTTCTATCTTCAGCGATTTAGGCTGTGCATTTTCAGTCAGTCATTTAGTCACAGAACTCTTTTATAAGTATAGATGTTGTTGTTACAGAACACTGACGCAGTGGTTGAACTACCTAGAGAGCGACATATCGGGCAACAGGAGTGCGGAGACGGTGTGGCAGCGGAGCGACAACATATGGAGCGGCGGCGGGTTTCGGCGCACCGTCGGCCGCAATGTAGAGTTCCGCGGCCTCGACCCCGCTGACCCGCCGCCGCCGTCCTCCGACCCGCTACAGGAGTCGTTCTCGAGGAACGGTCGCGACGTGGAGCTCAGCCTCGACGAGGAGGGGCTTGGCTTCGAGGCAGCCATCGCCCAGCCCAAGGCGCAGCGCTCGAACAGCCTGACGGCGGGCACGGGCTCTTCGCCTGCGCCGAGCCCCGTCGAGCCTGCGGCCCACAAGCCACGCAGCTTCTCGCTCTCCAGCGAGCGCGGCGCGGCGCCTGCGGGTCTCGCCGCGCTGCTCCGCGCCGCCGCGGCCCGCAGCGAGCCGCGCCTGGACGCGCCGCCAGACCGCGCGCACCCGCACACACACGCGCACCCCGGCATGTCCACCGTCGCGCTCTGGCTCAAGTCCCTCCGCCTGCACAAGTACGTGTGGCTCTTCACAAACATCACCTACGACGAGATGATGGCCATAGATGACAAGTATCTGGAGAAGCTCGGTGAGTAAGCCTCTATTTAGGTACTCGTTTTGTTAAATGAGTTGTTTGGGAACAAAAACGGACATAAAATCCAGACATTGTTTTTTGTGTCCGTTTTTGATCGCAAACAACTCAAATATACAGGGTGAAATTGATATCATTAGCATCCTTTAAAACTAGGAATCTACCCATCAAACTAAACAACTTTTGAGCATAAAAAGTCTGCTGTTTTAGCAATACTTGCTTGACTTAAATGTATACAACAGCAGTTTTTTTTTGCTCCGATTGGTTTGCTCCCATTGTATAAAAGTTGTTCCGTTTGATTGGTAGACTCTTAATTTAAAAGGATGCTAATAATATCAATTTAACTCTATATGTGTATTGATTCAGAAGATCTAAATGCTTTTATGAATAAATGAATTTACAACAAGCAAGATAATATGTCAACTAAAGCAAGCAAAGATTTATCTACTATATTCCATAGGTATGACCCAAAGTGCAATTCAGAAGATTTATGTATTGTTTCATCCTCAGGCAATAGGATGGAATTGAAAATCGATTGTCGATAAAATATGCCTTGCCTATATGTATGTTCCACTGCAACTGCAAGGCACAAGCCTACTCTCAGAGAGGGTGTATGGGCGTTAGTCCACCACGTGTGAACAATGTGGATTGGTAGACTTCATTGCTTGCAAATTTCCTGCTGACGTTTGTTTTCACTGTTTAAAGCAGTCTACATACTTAAATTAGAAAAACTCATTGGTACATGGCATGTCATCAAAACTCAATCTTTTGATCCAGTCTCGAATCCTCAGAAATACATGCCGTGTACCAAAACTGTTCAGTCACATAAAATTATTAGAGAATATAAACCACAAGTAAACTTCGTAGTCCCTTTCACTCGTGTGATGTGTGTTCGTTGGTGTGTCGTTTAGGAGTGACGAAGGGGGCGCGTCACAAGATCCTGGTGTCGATAGAGAAGCTGTCGGAGCGCTCAGCCGTGCTGCAGAGCGTGTGCGCGGAGCTGCGGCCCGGCGCGGCGCCGTGCGTGGTGGCGCGTGCGCTCGAGCGTCTGCGTGCCGTGTTGTTGAGCCCCATGCGGCCCGGCGGCACCCTCGCCGGCGCGGTGCTACGCGCGCTGCGCCTTGGTGAGTGTGTGTGTGTAATGTGTGCCTTGCTGCTGAGCCCCATGCGGCCCGGTGGGTGTGTGCGTGAGTGTGTCCTAGAAAACCCCATGCGATCCATAATAAAATATATAACAAGGTTTTCACTTGGGTGTCCACTCTCAGCTAATTCGCGATAAATGCAATCATAGATGGACGCAGTCTGAGCACACCGCTATAAAAGATAAAACAAATGCTCGAATTTGATTAGTAGTGGTAGTGACTCGTGTACGTGACATTGTTCATCTACCCTTGTCAGTTAGTCACAGTTTAGGTATAAAAATATACCTATGCGGCCGCGTCTTGATATCATCACACTATAGTTGGGATGTTATTAACGTACAGTTTGGGCCATAAACCATTCTTTTAACAAGGTTGGGCAACACAAGTATTAATGTTCACAGTCCGCCGTCAGCCCATAAGTGCGAACGATATGTTCGATGATAATGATTTATAGCCCAAAGCGTACATTCGTAACGTCGCATCTATAGAAATTAATGTAATATCAACATTCTTAGCTCCGCGTAGTGTTCAATTTGGCTTGCATTGAACATTTCAGGTATATTTTTGCAACCTGGAGCGAACGTTCTTAGATAATAAGTCTTCTGTTGTACTTATACACGCCTAGTTTTTAATTTATAACTTTAAGGGTACATTCAGACAAGGAAACTAAACAACTTTCCCTAAGGAACACGCGTCGAAAAACTAGTTTTTTTGGGACCTCCCATAGAAAATCGATCGACCGATCCGCACATTTTTTCGGCTCATGTTCCTTAAGAAAAGTATTTTAAATTCATGGTCTGAATCGGAGCCTCATAGCCTATCCCACCGCCGCAAAATAGCGTGCTTGTCGGTCTTCTACAGATTGTACTTCGGTGAGTGTGCCCAAGAGCTACATGAGCTCATCCCGCCTTCCCCTTTCTACTATCGGACTTCCAGACGCACCGCGGGATATCACTCCTTTTTGGTTGACATACCACATATCCGCACCAAGCGCCTTGCTGAATCTTTTATAATGCGCACAGCCAAGGAGTGGAACGCCCTACCTGCGTCAGTATTTCCGAGCGCTTACAACCCGAATTCCTTTAAAGTACGTGTGAATAGGATTCTTCTGGGTGAGCTCGCTACATCTTCGACCCTATCTTCGTCCCGAGGACTAGATTGAGCAAACCCATACGTAATAAAAAAAAAGAATACACCACAGATCACAAAAACTAAAGGGAGATGTGAAAAGGGGTCGGGGCCAGTGTCGCAGCAATATGCGCAAAAACAACACAGTATCCGCTCGCGACAGTAATGATTCAATATATTATGAGGCTGAAAGCCAGTCAAGATATTATGTGTAAATAGTTTACAATGCTTGCTTAGCACTAAAGATTTTTCGAACATTGAGTTCTGATATCGCAATGGATAATGAGCACATTCAAGCTAACAAAACACTTTCTATCGCGTATGCGCGCATTACCACCAGTAATGCGACACTAGGTTTCGTACTCAGCGCGTTGGTTAGCATCTCTCGAGATCTCTATGGAATACACCCTTAAAGTTATGTTAATATGTAATTAAAAACTAGTGGTGTATATTCTGTGACCGTGTGTATTTGTTGTGTCGTAGCGTCCAACTGCGTGACGAGCTTGCCCCCGCCCCCGCCGCAGTCGTCGGCGCCGGCGCAGACTCTTCCACAGACGCAGCTGACGCACACGCAAGCGCACGCACACGCGGGCGCGGCCGACTCGCCCGCGGTGGACCCTCTGTCGCTGCATTGCTGGCTCATCGAGCGGGTATGTCTCATTACATAATTAACTTACTAATAATTGGGCGTCGGGTCCGCGCTCATTGGTATTGGTTGAGAGGGCTCATTTTCCACAACTCGCCGACTTAGGCGCCTATTTTGCGTTAACCTTTTGCGACTTAGGTGTCTGCCACCCCAGCTCATCTAAGAAGGCTTGTTAATGCCGTCGGAGACTTCTGGAAAAGACCCCGGTCCTTTTATACTATGAGTCTACCCATCATACTGAACAACTTTTACTACGAGCAAACCAATCGGAGCAAAAAAAAAGCATCTGTTCCATACTAAAATAAAATGTTTACCTATGCATATAGTGTATACAATAAAATGACCTGTAATGAAATTATTAATAAATATATGTCTATGTCTAAACTGAGCGTATATCGTCTGCCTTCTTGACTTAAATGTATGCTATGGTTTTTTTTTTTGCTACGGTTGGTTTGCTCCCAAAGTAAAAGTTGTTCAGTTTGAATATTAGTTTAAAAGGATACTAATGATATCAATTTCACTCTGTATTATTTGTGCGGACGTAATTCAATTCAATTCAATTTATTTATTCAACAACTTACAAACAGTACAAATACTACATTATTCAACAACTTACAAACAGTACAAACAGTCAAACGAGTACATACGAATGGCGGACGTGTAAACAGAGTGCTACCACGAAATATTTGGAAAAACAGTAAAATCAGTGTGAACTTACATCAAAGCGGCTTAAGGTGAGAGATAACCTATAAGTTAAACTTTTCACATAATTTGTTGCGAAGAAACAGTAGCTGAAAGTGTTAAAAACAACTATCACATAGGCACAAGTTCCGTTATTTTTTGGAATTTCTGTTTAACCCCGCACTCCCCCGCACAAATTTTGGCGAATTATTTTAAATTTCAATAAAAACAAGATCAGCTGATTGGATCACATTACAAAGGGGCGGGACCATCATAAATGACAAGACGTCAGCTGTCAACCTAGAGTGACATTACAGTATTGCCAGATCAATAAATTGAGTTTGCGACATCGTTCAGAAACTACACACTACTGTTCGGATGCATTTATAATAAACTCAATAGTTGTCGCCTATTTCTCGCTAGAGGACATTACTAGTACCTTTATTGAAATTAAATACCTATAATCTCTAAAAAGTGTTGGCACTCACCACGAGGGCGCAGGAAGTCAGTTCAAAAGTATTGCAACTTTTGTCTTCAAATTACTATGAAGAAAGCGGGTCCCTCAACTATCCGCAGGATGGCAGTAAATTGCTTTTTATGCAAAGATGTCGCTGAAATAAAAGACTCCGTTGCTTGTTCCAACTGCGGCAACAGATATCATTTCGATTGTTCAGGAACCTCCGAAAAGGCGTATCTATTAATGAGTACTGAAGGGAAAAAATTATGGAAATGTAAAAACTGTATTCAGAAGAAATCCATACAAAACAAGAAAAAAGACTTTCAGCCTAGGCAAACAAGCATTGTGACAACAAGAAAAAAGGCAACATTCCTAAAGAGCACTAGAGGTCCAATTGACACATTAGATACACACTCGATCTCAAGCAACACCTCACTTCCGGAGCCACAACTAAATAAAAGCACGCAGTCATTTGACTCTCACCTGCTCTCCGATGATGACACTTACGATGAGGGTAATTCCTCCGCAGAACAACTGTCTAAAAGTATGGATGAACAATACTTGGTGGGTACAACCGAGGATCTAAAGAGACAAATAAATATATTAACTTCTGATTTATCAAGCACTCAAAATGAACTGGAGAATACTATTTATGAAAATAACGGTCTAAAAAAGACAATAAATAAGCTCTCACAAGAGATGCACGTACTGAAGAATTTATGCAAAAGTCCATCAGTTTTGAAAAAAAGCTCGACTGCTACACCAAAAAGGAAAAGGAACTCTGTAAACCTTTATGATCTTCTTCACTTGGACAGTACCCCCAAATCCTCAATTTCGAGACAACCTAGTGTTTGGGAATCCTCAGATAAAGATCGCTTAGATACAACTATTAAAGAGCTGCAGAAATCATTAAAGGAGGCTGAAACAGAAATCACGAATTTACAGACACAAATAGTGACACTTAAATCAAACATAAAATATGCAGAGACTAACTCCACTATGCTACAAGACAATAGAAATAAACTAAAGAACCGGCAAACAGCTAAAGCTACAAAGATGAACAATCACGAACTCATGTCAACTATAAGAATCTACGGTGGAAACACATGTGTCGACCTTGCATCGTGTCTGTTAAACTCAAGAGATAATACTACATACGACAAATATAAAGTGACTGCCCAAATAAAACCTAATGCATGTACATCTGAGATTCTTAATGATTGTTACTCAATAAATCCAACGCCAACTGACAAATTTGTAATAAGCATTGGCGAAATAGATCGGAACCCGATGAGGGTCTTAGCTGAATTACGCCAATTATGTGACAACTTTAGAGGCATACCAATAATTATATTAAATGTAACATCAAACAAATTTTTTAATGTATACAAATTTAATGACGAAATTTTAAAACTATGTAATAATTATAAGAATTGTAACTTTGTAGAATTTGACACCTATACCTCATTATTGACTATTTGTAAAAAAATTAATTTTGTAATAGACTCTATTGATTATGAACGAAAATACCTAGATGTGAAAGCGATAAAAAAACTTGTTTTCCGTGATACAGCGAATCAAATGGTAACGATAAATAATAAACAATACATAAAGGGCACGATACCTTATTTATTTGCAAAAGCTATATTAGATAAGAGCAAAGACGAAGAAACGGTTGCGTCAGAATTGTCGAGTTTCCCTAAAAGGGGCACTATCCCGTTTTATTTTCCGGCAGCAAAAGCTGTAGTCGATAAAAGTAAAGGCGAGGAATCGGTTGCGTCGGAAATGTCGAGTTTGGCTAAAAAGGGCACTATCCCCTTTTACTTTCCTGTCATGAACAAGTCTACGTTTTTTCGACTATAAAGTTGATCATCAGTTGCAGTATAATTCCGGTGTTAATTCTGATAACTGTATAAGAATATTACATCAAAACATTCAAGGTCTTGTGAGTAAACTCGATATGATTGAGTTATGTATTGTAGAATTCGCCGATAAAAATATGTTCTTAGATATTTTATGTATGTCTGAAACCTTTGTAAAGAGAGGTAACGAAGGCAATATCAGGTTAAAGGGTTTTAAATTAGGGTCAAGTTTTTCAAGAAAAAATAAATGTCGTGGCGGTGTATGCATTTTGCTACGAAATTCAATCGAGCATAAGCCGCTACCATACTGTTCAGATTTCTCTATAGAGCAGGACTTTGAATGCTGCGGAATCGAAATTCCAGAGTATAAATGTATTGTGCTATGTATCTATAGAATACCTGAGAGATACGATCATCGCAATCTACCTGTGTTTTTCAGACAGCTTGACTTACTGCTACATAAGGTTTGTAAAAAAAATAAGAAAATAATAATAGCAGGAGATCTAAACATAAACACAATCAAAGATGACGATACATCCAAATCATTGCTAAACCTGCTGCGTAACTACAATATTGAGTTACATATTACCGAGCCTACACGATTAAGATCTTGCATCGATCACTTCGCTAGTAACATAAGTGGAGCTAGAGGCGAGGTACATAAAGTTGGTTTATCTGACCACGATACTTTTCAAATCCTGGAGTTTAATATTGCTCAGAAAAAATCCGCACTTACTTTCTGGTATAAATATGTAAGAGACTTTAGTGTAGATAACTTACAAAAGTTCATTAATTGTATGACGAGTTTATCCTGGGTTGAAGTATATAACGATACAAATTTTGAAAATGCGTTTGAAAAGTTTTACGATGACTTGTGTATGTTTTTTAATTTGTGTTTTCCTTATATAAGAATCAAAATAAACTCCAATAACTCAAAACCGAAATGGGTAACCAAAGGTATACAAAAATCTTTTCTTACTAAACGACGACTGCGATTTACCTATTACAGGACAAACACGGAGGTTAACAAGACAGCATATAAGAGATATAGTAAATACTTGAATCACTGTATAACTCAATCAAAAAGAACAATAAACATTAACTATCTAAAGAAAGCTAAAAACAAATGCAAAGCGTCATGGGACATTATTAAGGATAAGTCAGATTGTGCTATAGCACATTCAGAAATTGACTCTATAGTAGCAAATGGGCAACAGTTCCGAGATCCGCGCGTGATGGCTGAAGAGTTTAATAATTTCTTTGTTAACTTAACTAACAGTTCTAATGTAGTTATTCAAAACAAACCTTTACTAAACAATATTGAAAATCAATGTTCCAGTATTTTTCTAACCCCGTGTACAATACGCGAAGTAGGTAAATTAATCATGTCTCTCAATAACACCAGATCAGTTGGTGTTCAAACGGCTAAGTTAAGTTAGTTTCCTAGCAAACCGATAGATGGCGCTAGTAGTACATTAAATCGCGCTATAGATGTGCTCCTCAGTTTATGTCTAACATAGAACATTTTTCTAATAAAATAAGTTCCGAAAATTCAAGTGCAGTGTTTGATTCATACAAGTAAAAGGTAACAAGTGCAACGGTGAGTGGTAAACATTAGTGGTCCTTCGTGCCTGGATAGTAAAGTGAGTACAGTGACTTATAGAAAAAAAAGTGAAGTGTTAAAGACTTAAAAAAATCAAGTGGTAAAAAGACATAGTAAATTTCAACTCTTGTGAACACTTACAAAAATTTGCAGAGTTTAAAACACTTAGAATAATTTTCACATTTTTGGACTTTAACTTTTTACTGGTGACTGAGCTTAGAAATTTTCAACGTATTTTGTTCTTAGAAAATTTCGATCATAATAAACTTTAGTGAATTTAAATACGTTTAGTTTCTTCCACTTAATCATTTCTTGTTTATTTTTCGAATTTAAAAATTAAAATGTCGAGCTCGGAACTTCAATTGGAACTTTTCGAACAGATACAAAAACTTTATTCTAACTACAAGAAGACTTCAACATCTCGATTTACAGTGAGTTATTTGGAAACAAGAAAGGAGTTATTGGACGAATATTGGCAGAAATATACTGACGAGTATCGAGAAGTAATCAAAGAAATAGACACCAGCAAGGAAGATAGGAAGAAACTTAAAGATTTGTATGACAAGACAGAGGACTTATACCTAGAGTTTAAAACATCTATAAAGGAACATCTCGCTCCATCTACAGTTGTTGCATCTATGGGTCCTGCTGCTCCTATAGCTCAAATTAAATTGCCACCTATAAATCTACCAACGTTTTCCGGCAACTATCATGATTGGCTCAACTTTAAGGAGTTATTCGTTTCACTCATTGACGATGAGAAGAGATTGAGCGATATTCAGAAACATCACTACCTGAGATCTAGTTTGAAAGGTGAAGCGGATCAACTTCTTCGTCATTTGGATATCACAGCTGCTAATTATGAGAAAGCCTGGAAAGTTTTGGTGAATAGATACAGTAACAAAAGGATATTAGTAAATACTGTGCTTAATCGCCTTTTTAATCAAAAGAAACTCACATACGAATGTTCTAAGGGTTTAAGGGAACTCCTAGATACTACAAACGAATGCCTCAATAACCTCAACAATTTAGAAATTAAGACTGAGACTTGGGATCCGATGATTGTGCATACTGTGGTATCGAAACTGGACCCTGAAACGCATAAATGTTGGGAACAATCATTGGGCTCAACCAGTGAGTTGCCACTATTATCACAGTTAACATCTTATTTGGAAGGGCGATTCCGAGCTATGGAGATGGTACAAACAATACAGAAAAGAGAGAAAAGAGAAACATCACAAACAAACGCACCTAAACTGAAAAGTATTAAAACATTCACCGGGGAACTGAAAACCGAATGCAGTTACTGCCAAAAAAATCACTACATTTGCAACTGCACTGAATTCACTCAACTAGACGTGGAAAAACGCAGGGAGTTTGTTAAGAACAATGGGCTTTGCTTCAACTGCCTAGTGAAGGGACATTCCATCAAGTTCTGTAGACAGGATACCTCGTGCAGGAAATGTAATCGCAAACATCATACCTTTCTACATGATGATACTATAGTTGCTAAACCTATCCTCACAGGCGAATCACCAACCCCCACAGGCGAATCAGATACCGATGAACCAGATCCTACAATTAAAGCAATTACCAGTATGAAGATCGCAATGCACAGTAATACACAAGTTGTACTAGCTACTGCTCTAGTAGGTATCAAAGATAGAAACGGTACTCTCATACCTCTACGTGCTCTAGTGGATCAAGGTTCACAGGCAACTTTCATCACTGAAACTACAGTTCAACTTCTGGGATTAAGAAGGTCTCGGTTGGACGCAAATGTTACTGGAATAGGAAATAATTCCATTAAGGCACGACACATTGTAAACCTAGATATTCACTCACTTTTAGATACAGAATATGTGACGCAAGTAAAAGCTCATGTACTTACCAAACTCACACCGCTGCTACCTTCCAAGGAAATAGATATCACGAATTGGCCCGGTCTCACACAAATGAAGTTGGCGGACCCTCACATGCATAATCCTGGGCCTATTGACCTCTTGTTGGGAGCAGATGTATACGCTATGATACTACTTGAAGGGCTGCAAGGAAACGGCTCTCTCATTGCACAGAATTCACGTTTGGGATGGTTGCTGTCTGGCGCTATCCATTCAAAAGTTGATCAATCATCACACAATCTAACGGTATCCACGACTCTGGTAGAGGTAGATCAGCTGTTGCGCAAGTTTTGGGAGACTGAAGAATACAAACCGAATGAAAAACCCTTATCACTATTAGATAAACAATGCGAAGAACACTACAAACAAACACACACAAGACAGGAAGATGGACGTTATATCGTTTGCCTCCCCTTCAAGGATAATCATGAAGAAAATTTAGGTGATTCCAGAAAGATAGCACTCAACAGATTACATCACATGGAAAAAAGATTTACACACAAGCCTAAATATCAACAAGATTATATACAATTTATGACCGATTATCAGACCCGCAATCATATGGAAGATGTAAAACCCAACGAAACACCATCACACAAAGTTTACTATTTACCCCATCATGCAGTAGTGCGAGAGTCTAGCACAACGACAAAACTTCGAGTGGTTTTCGACGGGACTGCTCAACCATCGGATGGATCCGCACTCAACCAAGAGTTACTGGTTGGGCCAACACTTCAACGGGATTTGAGGGATCTTATTATTCGTTGGCGTACTCACAAAATTTGTCTTCTGGCTGACGTCAAGCAAATGTACCGTCAGATTCTAGTCTCGAAAGACGATGTTGATTACCAACGCATCCTATGGCGCCCTTCACCGTTAGATGACGTTGTTGAGAAGCGGTTGCTCACTGTAACTTATGGTACATCATCTGCACCGTTTCTCGCCATTCGCACACTTAAGCAACTTGCCCAAGATGAAAAACTAAACTATCCTGAAACGTTTGACGTAATTAACAATGACTTCTACATGGATGATTTGTTAACTGGTGCGAATGACGAGAATGCGGCCACTTATTTACAAAAACGAGTCACAGAGGTTATGGCTAAAGGTCAATTCGAAATGCACAAATGGGCCTCTAACAGTCACGTAGTTTTGCAAGAGATTCCTAATTCGAATAAAATTGCTAAGGAAAGTGTTGATATTACAATGGATGATACGATTAAGGCTTTAGGAATACGGTGGAATTCACTTCATGATGTATTTGAGCTTAAATTCGAAATCGCTAGTCAGACCAAACCCTTTACCAAAACTACGGTACTGTCGGACATAGCCAAGGCTTTTGATCCCTTGGGATTTTTGGGACCTGTCATTATCACATCAAAAATCTTTTTACAAAAGCTCTGGTTATGTGGTGTCAGTTGGACCGATGAACTTCCACTCGAATTGGCCTCCGAATGGTCTAGCTACAGAGATCAGTTGTTACATATGGATATCATTTACCTTAATCGTTGGATGCATACTTTATCAGATGGTACAACGCGACTTGAGGTTCATGGATTCAGCGACGCTTCTTGTTTAGCTTATTCAGCTGTAGTATACCTAAGAGTAATAACCACCAATACAATTCATGTTCACCTTGTGATAGCAAAAACCAAAGTAGCCCCAGTCAAACAAGTGTCCTTGCCACGATTGGAACTTTGCGGAGCAGTTCTTTTGTCCAAGCTGCTAAATGATGTAAAAACTAGTCTAAAAGTTACTGATGAATCAGTCTTTGCCTGGACTGATTCCATGATTGTATTGTCTTGGTTAAGGAAAAATCCCAATGTATGGAAGACTTATGTTGCTAACCGCACTACCGAGATCCTTAATGTAGTAAGTAGCAGTCAGTGGCACCATATCAAGTCAGCTGACAATCCTGCAGATTGTGCTTCACGTGGCATTAGCCCACAACTACTGAAGGACTTTGATTTATGGTGGCACGGACCCAAATTCTTACGTGAGACAGAAAGCATTTCATCTTCATCGACAGAGATACCAGATACAAACGTGGAAATTAAGACAACCAAAATTAAAGGATTAACACATACCAGCCTGCCTGGAGTGGTAGATAACAACGAAGAAATGCTATCTCATCTCACAAAATATTCAAAATTACAAAAATTGATACGAGTGACTGCATACATGTTAAAGTTTGTGAAAATATGCAAAGGTAAAATTGAGGTTAAGAAGAATCAATTGGAGCCTGTTTCTTTCACTCAGTATTTGACAGTTGACGAATTAAAATATTCTTTCAATGTTTGTGTCCGTCTTTCCCAAATGCTTTCTTTTAACAATGAAATTCAGATACTGAGACGAGGAGATAGACTACCAAGATCAAGTCAGTTAATACCTCTTGCCCCTTACCTTGACAAAAATGATGTTTTACGGGTATCGGGACGCTTACGTAATGCTGACATTAGTTTCGACACAAAATCGCCTATAGTGCTCTCATCTAAATGTCATTTAGCTTTACTAATTGTTAAAGATGCACACATGCAAGCATTACATGGTGGACCCCAACTTACGTTGAATGTTGTCCGCCATAAATATTGGATAATTGGTGCAAAGAATCTTATCAAGAGAGCTATCGGACAATGTGTTACTTGTTTCCGATACGCTTCTTCCCCGATCAATCAATTGATGGGCCAGTTGCCCCCTTCACGAGTAATCCCTGGCAAACCATTCCGTTCCAGTGGCGTGGACTATGCCGGACCTGTTATGTTGAAATTGTATCCTGGCAGATGTCAACGCACTTGCAAGGCTTACATTTGTTTATTTATTTGCACAGTAACCAAAGCCATTCACTTGGAATTAGTTAGCGATCTATCGACAGCTGCCTTTCTAGCTTCATTTCGACGCTTTACTTCCAGGCGGGGTCACTGTAGCAATTTATGGAGTGACTGTGCAACTAACTTCACCGGCGCCTCAAATGAACTTGATTGTATGTTTAAAAATAGACGATCCCAGGTTGTTGGAGAAATCGCTGAGCTCCTCGCGAATGATAATACAACCTGGCACTTTATCCCACCTGGCTCCCCACACTTTGGTGGATTATGGGAGGCAGGCGTTAAGTCCATCAAGGGCCACCTCAAACGTGTCATCGGTCAAACTCTTATGACCTTTGAAGAATATGCTACTCTGTTGACTCAGGTGGAGTCCTGCGTAAATTCGCGGCCTTTAACTCGAATCAGCAGTTCAATTGATGATGTTTCTCCAATAACCCCTGGACATTTCCTAATTGGTGAAGCCCCTATAGTCGTTCCAGAAGAAAGTCTTGAACATATCTCTTTATCGCGTTTAGATCGATGGCAACTGATCCAAAAAATGGTTCAAGATTTGTGGAATCGTTGGAGTTATGAATATTTGACGACTCTACAGAATCGCTACAAATGGTCTGAAAAAAGACCAGAACCAGAAATCGGGACAATTGTTTTAGTCAAAGATGAAAGACTTCCTCCTGGAAAGTGGCTCTTAGGTCGCATTCTGGATAAACACCCTGGCAAGGATGGTCTGACCAGAGTGGTTACCTTGAAGTTTAAAAATAATGTCTTTAAACGCCCCATAACGAAGATATGTCCTCTGCCTACGGACTCATAGTTTTCGTTATGTTAACTTTAAGTTTTTTTGTTACTGTCGTGTGACACTTTTGCTATATTTAATTTTTTTGTTATACTGTCTCATGAGACTTTTTTCTATATTACATTGTTCTATTGTTTGAAGGACTATTCGTCCTTGGGGGCCAGAATGTTCAAACGGCTAAGTTAAGTTAGTTTCCTAGCAAACCGATAGATGGCGCTAGTAGTACATTAAATCGCGCTATAGATGTGCTCCTCAGTTTATGTCTAACATAGAACATTTTTCTAATAAAATAAGTTCCGAAAATTCAAGTGCAGTGTTTGATTCATACAAGTAAAAGGTAACAAGTGCAACGGTGAGTGGTAAACAGTTGGTATTGACTACATCCCAACCTTTATTTTCAAATCTTGTGCAGACATTTTGGCGCCGGTAATCACTCACCTCATTAATACATCCTTTGTACAAGGTAAATTCCCGGGACCACTTAAAAAGTCAATAGTAAAACCGCTTCATAAAAAGAATGATAAGCAAGATCTTAACAATTATCGACCGATAACTCTGATACCCATACTATCAAAAATCTTCGAGAAAGCTGTACAGGGGAGAATACTAAATTTTCTGGAAAGACTCAGAACTATAACTCAAGAACAGAACGGCTTCCAAAAAAATAAGTCTACCACTCTTGCTGGTTATAAATTAATATCTACGGTAACAAGGAACATAGATAGCAAAGTACTAATTACGGTAATATATTTTGATATGAGTAGGGCTTTTGATTTCGTCAACCATGGGGTACTATTAGCTAAATGTGAGAAATACGGAATAAGAGGACCAGCGCTGTCGTGGATTGAAAGTTACCTGACAAATAGAACGCAATGTGTACAGATTGCTAAAATAGACAAAAATAAAGAAAGCACTGTCTACACCTCTTCTTTTCTGCACAATTATTCAGGAGTTCCGCAGGGTAGCGTACTGGGACCATTACTATTTCTTTTGTATATTAACGATCTTCCCAGAGTGACTAACTGTGAAATGGTCCTTTTCGCAGATGATATCTCATTGATCGTACCGAATGAAACTCATTCAATTGATTACGAAAACGCTATAAATGTTGCTATAGGTCACATAACCAACTGGTTGCGAATTAACAATCTGTCGGTTAATATAGAAAAGACAAGTTTCATGCAATTTTCTAACTACCAAACAAATCGAACTACACTTAACATACAATGTAATGGTCAAAACTTAAATGAAGTAAATTACACGAAATTTCTGGGTGTAACATTGGACTGTCATTGCAATTGGAAAAGCCATGTACAAAATGTGTGCAACAGATTAAGTCGCTTCGTATTTGCTCTTTATCATATTAGAAGAAATGTTAACGAAAATGCTGCTCTTCTCGCTTATCACGGCTATGTCGCGTCTGTGTTGCGATATGGTATATTACTGTGGGGTAACTCCACCGATATAAATAAAGTTTTCTTAACCCAAAAGAAGTGTGTACGGGCCATTTGTGGAATCGGACCTCTTGAAAGCTGTCGACCATGCTTTAAAAAATTGAAAATACTGACGCTGACATCATTGTATATAATGGAAATCGGTAATTTCGTTAGAAATAATATGCAGTTTTTCTCGCATCCTCCTATAAATGTAAGATTGCGGCCCAGAGATCCATTCAAACTTATGATGCCTAGATATAATAGTAGTTTATACAGTAAAAATTGTCACATAATGTCTATACGTATATATAATAACATACCAATAGAAATAAGACAACTACCAGACAGACTATTTATAATAAAATTAAAAAAATGGCTTATTCAGGAATGTTACTATAGTATTAAGGAATATCTTGACATTGTATAGACTTGCAGCGCGACTCTAATTTTCAAAGTATGTTTAAGTTTGACATGTATTAATATCTTCTCTATTCATTATAATTTTTGCATACTGATACGTCAGTGACACACGCCTGTACATAAAACTACTAATCTAAGATCATTGTTACCGTGTTTCATGCGAATAAATATATTTCATTTCATTTCATTTACACATGTAAGTTTTAGTCATTTGATAGTTTAAATTACATTATTTCTTAGATAATAAATAGATAATATGTGTGAGTAAACGGTCGTAATATAATATAATGTGTCGTGTGGCAGGCGCTGCACCACGAGTCGTTCAGCGGCGCCGAGCAGCAGGCGGCGCTGCGCGCGCTGCGGCACCGCCTGCCGCCGCGGCAGTTCTACCGCCACGTGTGCGACCTGCCCCTGCCTCTGCCGCTGCGCCTGCACCTGCCGCTCGGCTACAACCACAACCACAACAACAACAACCACCACCACCGGCACACGTTCAAACCAAAGTTAGTACACACCATTGATTTACCAACTACTTGACGTCGGGTCCGCGCTCAAAATTGTACGAACCAAGAGAACACCAAAACGTAAAAAGAGAACCAATTACGCGACAGTCTTAGTTTGATCGACCGACTACGCGCACGCCCGAGCTCGCAACTACGCTACGCAAGCAAAATGAAAAAGAATTTCAGCATTTATTTTCAATGTTGTAGTTGGTTTATATTACTATACACATACTTAGGTTTGTGTAGGTTAGTCTTTTGACACTTTTTTCGAGAATTTTGTACTAGTCGCAGCGTCCATTATTTTGTATATCAATAATAAATAATAATAAATATCTTAGACTATAGGCATAATATCAATCGATACAATCAATAAATTAAAATTTAAATAGTATATCATGTGGATCACTTTATTCCTTTACTAATTGTCAAATGCGTCCGACAAGCTCCGCTCGCTGAATATAGTATTTCAAGAGATGTTCGTTCGTTGCAGATGGCGCGCCAGCAATGGCACTGGCACTGGCACCGGCGGCGGCGGCGGACCGGCGAGAGCCCCCCCGCCCCCCGCGCGCCCCAAGTCCCACTCGTACCCACCATTCCCCCCCGCCGCCGCGCTGCCCCGCCCCCGCCCGCGCCCGCGCCCGCGCGCACACTCCGACTGCGACGAGTACTGCGACAGCCTCGACCGACTCTGTCTACAGATGACCGAGCAGGCCATCGACTGAACGTGTGAGTGTGTGTGTACCAGTGGCCACGTGGACGATGCAAGACTAGATATTAATATACAACTGACTGTGTCGTCTGCAGATGACCGAGCCGCCCATCGACTGAACGCTATGCGTGCGTGTGTGTGAACGAGGGGACATGGACACGTGGATGATGCAAGCACAGCATAACTATATAGTCCTTACAGTACGACAATGGATGTACTTGCGCAGAGCAACGGAGGGGCCTTACGGGGAAGCGGCATATTAATAGATACGACTAGAAAAGTCAAGCTTCTTGAAGCGCGCGCAACGGCGTTAGACTCGCGAAAAAAGTTGTAATCCATTGTTTTATGGATCAAAATGGCGTATATACGGGTCTAGCGGCGGGAGTCCCGCTTGTGTTAAGGTTATCTTCTGCTCCGGCCTCACCGAAACATCTATTCATGGACTCTGTACGAAGAGGTCAGGATTCTGTGCATGACAGCGTAAGTAAAGCGTAAGTAAACGGGCGCGGCGGCGGGAGGCGGTGGCCCTCCATCAAGAGCGTTGTCATACTGTAAGCCTTATATAATACTGTGATGCAATACTAGATCATAAATATACAACTGACTGTGTCTATACGTCTGTCGACCGTTAGAAAGTACGTCACAAATTTTGTTTGTAACGAATCCTAGTGAGTTGACGCCGGTGGGGAGCGCGACCTATCGCAGCTCGAAACGATACTCTGGAATCGATCGTATCGCAAAAACTATACAGGATATTAGGGTAGACAGTTGCTTTACTTTAAGGGGTGATTGTACCCATGATACTGAACAACTTTCCCTAAGAAACGTATAGGAAATTCGTAAAAAAATTTTGATCACCCGATTGCATTTAGTGTGGGAAGTCCAAAAATTTTTTTACGAATTTCCTATAGGTTTCTTAAAGAAAATTGTTCAGTATCATGGGTACAACTAGCAACTGTTTACCCTAACACCCTGTAGAAACAAATCTACGTACGAAAACGATAAATCGAATACATTTTTAAAATTAACTCTGAATAAAGAGTAGTCGATGGACGTCATAGGTATTATTTTAGACGCGTGTGGACGGTAGCACACGTGTTGGACATGACGTGACTGTACCGTGATTTAGTTACCGACTGTAAGGATGGACGTTCTGCGTTCATTTACTATTAGTTTTATATCATTGTACTCATACAATCATGTTTTATTTAATGTTCTATACAATTATTTACATTTGTTTGACTGGGCCTGCACACAGGTGCCCTCTATTTATTATTACTTTTATATCAATTATTGAACCCCATTGTAGACGTTATTTTTATCAATTATTCCTTGAATATTTTAAAAAGATATATTTGTAAATAAACTGAGATAGATCAATTATAAATTATGTAAATGTTATTTTTGTAGTTTTATAATATTGTTCTTGACGCTGGTTCGCAAAACTAAGTTGATTTTAATGTTTATTTCAGTACACAATAACGTATATGTGTGACCGGCTGTGTATGTCTATCTCGTTGATATCTCGGGGTGCTGAATGTGTTTGTTTGTGTGACTGTTGTGAGATGAGTGTACCGGCCTAACGGTGAACTGCAGTTTCACTGCACTATACATACACCGCACTATGTTATGTATAATATAAATATATAGTTGTATATAATAATTTATTGTTGTGGTCGTGTCGGTGGTTGTTGACTTTGATTGTTACGTTTGCACGCGACTGTCAGTTATAGTAAAGTTATTATTGTTATGATTAGTATTTGACTGATGCCTGCATTATTTATACACTCATGCGGTCCCGAGCTTATTTCATTTTAGTAGTTTTAATTATTTATGTAACGCCATCGTTTTAAATATTATAATAATTGACTGGATCAGAGATATATGATTATAATATGTGCAATTTATTTTATTTTATATTTAGCTAAGGGAGAGAATGATACGAATGTACATAAGTACATGGATATAGTAGAAGGTGCGGTGAGATCATTGTCAGTTTGAGTAGAGACCGTACACAGATGGTTGTGTACCGTCACTGCACTACTGCACTGTTACTACTGTTACACAGTCACTGACGGCTGAGTTGCAGGCTCACAGCACCACTGACTGACTCGCATACCTGCAGGTTGTTCCAAAACTCAACGAAAAAATACTAAGAAATTCTAAGATTGATACTTTCGAAATTGACATTTTTAACCCTTCACAAACTTTTGGTTTTCATTAAAATACTTGCTATGCAATCCTGAGTACCTAATCTATTCAGCAAACCCAATTCTTTGAAGTGTGATACCATTTTGAAACAGAGTTGTGGAACACCCTGTATAATATAAATATATTGTTAATGTACTATAAGTGACGTTAAGTGTACATACTTGTCGCATCGGATGCAGTGAGCCTCCAACCAGTTAAATGTTTCGTTTTATACAAGCGATGGAATCTTGATGACCATTATTATAGTGAAGAAAGAAATAACAACATGGTTCACTGATCTGTTCGTTTTATTTTAACCCTTAACAAACTAACCATATAAATGTTATGACTTATCAGACTAGATCGGAATCACATAAGACTAGTTAATCACTCTTATTCGTACCAGCACGTCATCTTTACATATTGTCTTCTACAATAATTTTACCCAATTGGTTACCTACATCATTAGATCACAGTATACTTAATCTATCTAAAGTATTATAAGGGCTGGCGCGTACCTTGGGCAGCGCATTAGCATCGGCATCAAGAGGCAACGCCGCCAGCCTTCTTGGCACACTCCCGCACGGCAGCAGCTTTGATGGAGTGTTCTACCTGTAGATGGTCGGGCTGCCGACGAATCTACGATCGGCATTCCATCTGCAGGCTGAACTCCCATCACCTACCTGCCTCGTCTACGCCTTTCTCTGCCCTTTTTTTGTTTTGTTTTTGTTTTAATTTCTTTTTTATTTTTTTTGTTCCTTACCTGCGATGTTAATTAATCTTATAAAACTGTAACAGGAAGTTTATCTGTACATTAAAGATATTAACAAAAAAAAGTTATATGGTTTTTAGGTATCCCTGATTCCATATCATCAATTTTTGGATTTTTTATCTGTCTGTTTGTTT
Source organism: Agonopterix arenella (assembly GCA_927399405.1). NCBI lineage: Eukaryota > Metazoa > Arthropoda > Insecta > Lepidoptera > Depressariidae > Agonopterix > Agonopterix arenella. The sequence continues at coordinate 15,520,277 of OV656704.1, read as the reverse complement.
GTTTGAACGAGCATCACGCGAAAACTACTGAACCGATTTGATGACTTTTTTTTGTTTGATAGCTTATGATCTGACTTAAAATCTGGTATATAATTTGTGCGGACAAAGTCGCGGGTTAACGCTCGTACTTATTATAAAACTATAAATGTTTGTTTGTAACAGCATCATGCGAAAACGACGTTCGGACCCTGTCGATTCCGCGCCCGAACGTTCGGTTGAATACGCGTCTTCTTCTTCTAGGAAAAATGGCGCGTACTGGTGTCGCCGGTATAGGGAAAAGCGTTGCGCGCGTGTTCGACGGAACGTTCAACAGGTGTGCCGTAACACTAAGCTTTGATAAGTCAAGACACAGTCGAAGCTTCGAACGCGTCAAAAAAAACTGCAGCCGGCAGCTGGCTGTAAACCCTATCGCTATGCACTCACAAAGACATAATTTGAATGACGCCTCACGCACACCAACCTAAGAATCTTGGCCCGTTTGGTTCTGTAGTTTATTTTTATTATCACCACCACTGATGTAAACACGGCGACACATCAAGCTATACAAAACCAATATAAGTTGGTCGCGAGACGTTATACGTCCTGCGCGCGGCCAGCTTATTTTGGTTTTGTATAGTTTGATGGGTCACTGTGCGTACAACTGTTCGGCAAAGGCCACCCTAAAGAGTGTTCCATGCTTCGATGGGCCTTTTGTCAAGGAAACTATAGTTTATATCTAAAACTTTAACTCTAGTTGAAATTAAAATCAGAGCACAGCATCACGAACTGGTTAACAGTACCATCTTATCATTTTGTGTTTGGGGTTCAATTCTCTGGTATTCATTTTCTTGATTGTTGATTGTATACAGTTTGGCAGGATTTTATCAACTGATGTACAAAAACAACGAAGTAAGTGAGAGTGAGCCCCTGTGACTGCAATATTGCAATTCTGTCGTGATGGGTATTTTTTTGTAAAAGTAAAAACTTGTCAAAGTAGTCTAGTTTCAGTTCGGGACTTCACGAATCGGCGTCCACTGGGATCACTTTTGAAATTATTTCGATCATACTTTCTTCCCCTTGGATCGATTTCGTCCCACTCGAGGGGTCTCCCTCGCCCCCAGATCATCGCGCGAGTTTCTCCTTGTGCGTGGCTATCATATGTCGCGCTAGGTCGTTCCTCCGGTAAAAGGGTCGTTCACAGCGCACGCACGGGAAGGGCACCGCGGCAGAGTGCGCGCGCAGCTCGTGGTGTCTTAGCGCGGCGCGCGTCGCGAACTGTCGCGTGCAGCCCGCCGCCGCGCAGCCCTGCTCCACGCGCGGCGCGTGCGCGTGCGCCAGGTGCCGCGCCAGCGCGCGCCTCGAGCCGAACGTGCGCGCGCACCCCGCCGCCGCGGCCGCGCAGCACAGCGGCGCCTGCGCGCCCCGCTCCCCCTCCCCGCCGGCGCCCGGCCCGTGCCGGCGCGCCGCGTGCCCCCGCAGGTTGCCCGCCTGCGAGAACGCGCGCCCGCACTCGGCGCACACGAACCTGCCGCGCCCCGCCGCCGAGTGCAGCAGCGCGTGCTTGCGCAGGTTGTTGCGGTACTTGAAGGGGGCCGCGCACACGGGGCACGCGTACGGCTTGTCGTCGCTGTGCACGCGCAGGTGGTGGCGCGCCTCCTCGCGCGTGCAGAAGCGCTTGCCGCACTTGGGCGCGGGGCACGCGTGCGGCTTGTCGCCGGCGTGGCGGCGCGCGTGCCGCAGCAGCGCGCTCGCCTGCGTGAAGCGCGCGCCGCACTCGGCCGCGGCGCAGCGGTAGGGCGTCTCGCCGGTGTGCGTGCGCAGGTGCACGACGAGGTCGTTGCGCGAGTAGAAGCCCTTGCCGCACCACTCGCAGGTGAAGTTGCGGCGGCGCGCGGCGGGCGGGCCGTGGTGGCGCGCCGCGTGGCGCCGCAGCGAGCCCGCGTCGCGGTACCGCTTGTCGCAGTGCGCGTGCGCGCAGGCGTACGGCGCGAGACCGGCGTGCGAGCGCGCGTGAGCGGCGTGCGCGGCGCGGCTCGCACTCCGGAGCCCGCACTCGGTGCAGGTCAGCGCCTCCGGGTCGCTCCTCACCCGCCTCTTGGGCCCCGCCCTCGTCTGCTTCTCGCTAACCTCGTCGACGAGACGCTCGGGTGTTGAGTCGCTGTCGTCCTCCGGCTGGTCGTGGCCGCACGCGGCGGCGGCCGCGGCCCGCAGGCGCCGGTCGGCGTCCTCGCAGCGCCGCACGAGGCGGAAGGCGGCCCGCAGCTCGGCCCCGCAGGTGGCGCACACCGCGGCCGGCAGCGCATCGCCGCGGGTGACGGAGAGCCTCGCGCTGCAGTACATCATCTGGGCGCTGACGGGGAGTCCGCCGGAATCATCGAATATATCCAGCGTTCCCTCACTCTCGCAGCAGATGCGACACGTTTTTAAATCCATTTATAATTATTTATTAATTTGTTTGTTTACATTTCGAACGAGTGCAAGCTTTTTTGTTATCAAACAAAATGTCAATGTCAAACTGACGTATCGTGACAACATTTTTTTCAGAGAATCTACCAAAATTACTGCTGAAATCTACCAAGTCCTGTTTCAAATTCTACCAACTAATATTTATGTCGTTCCATTTGGTTTAAAACACGTTTTCGTACCAAATATTATCATTTTTATCTATACGCTCATCATTGCTTATTTTATTTTCACATTTTTGTATAATTTTTTTAGCTTTTCATCACTTTGTGCGTGTGTTTGGGTGCTTCAATTTCCAAGTAAATCTTAATCGGTCCCTATGCAAGTTTAAAATTGGTACAGTTTTCTGCGTAAATTTTGCTGTAGGTACAAACACAGTACACCACTAAAGCTTTACTAGAAGTTTCGAAAAGCCCCTTGCAATCGTTTTCTCAGCTATTTGTATTGTCAGCTTCGATTTTTTTTTGCCTGAATCCCTGCATTTTTGATAAAATTTCGAATAGATATTCCTAATTTCTTCCAAAATTTACTAAACAATTTCCTACTACTAAATTATCGTTTTCTTTGCCCAAAATCTACCAACAAAGTAGAAATCTACTAAAAGTGGTCACACTCACAGACAAAATTTATTTTTATAATTTATCCTTTCGGAAAGGCAATGGGAACTAGCTCTTACAGCCGTTGTCTTTAGTTATATTTTTCATTGAACCTAAACCTAACTCTTGAAATGCGAGAGTGGGTCACACATTTCAATGTCCAAGAGTTTTACACGAGGATCAATCCGAATCAAACGAGAGTGCCCTTCTTTATTTCTCACCTTTACTATATTTTTCTCCATTATTGGCACATTATTAAACTAATTCCAATCTAATAGTACATCACAGATTACCCCCAATAGATACTGCATACAAGGCCGCCGACGCGCGCCACATATCTAGGATCTTGCACTGATATAAGCAACGCGAGTGAGCGAGCTCGAAGTAGTGTGACCTTGAAATAGCCAATCATGTTGCATTGTTTCGTTCCCCGCTACCCGCTCCTACCGCCAAAAATGGTGACTTCGGGCCTGTACAAAATTTTCATCAAGCGGTATCTATTGGGGGTAATCTGTGCACCACATTAACTCAATAATACGGAAAACGAATTTAGAAACAAAGCCCGTCCTTTTCTTCACGGTTCCCGCGCAAAATTCCGTAATAGTTACTTGATTTTCGATTTTTTTTTTATATTTATCCTTTCGGAAAGGCAATGGGAACTAGCCCTTAGAGCCGTTGTATTTAGTTATATTTTTCATTGAATCTGACCTAACTCTTGAAATGCAAGGGTGGTTTAAACATTCCAATGTTCAAGTGAGTTTTACGTGAAGATCTTAATCCGAATCAAACTGCGCAGTCATGGTCTTGCTCTAGAAGTTTGCCAGTCTGAATAAAAACGCAGTTGTGTATAATATAGTGTATATTTATTTAAGCGAAGAGTCGTATAGTAGCGTCGGCGCCGGCGACGAGAAGCCAGGGCTGCGCGGGGTGGAAGCGCACGTCTGTCGCGCACAGGTCCGCGCGCTTCTCCGGCCCTCGCAGCTGCTTCAGTGGCACTAGCAGAGGGTTCTGCAGCAGATCGCTGCAATATTACGTTTGGCGTTAAAGTTGGGTGGTTCATAAAAAAGACAGACTTTACCCTACCATACTAAGCTACCATACTTTGGACATTTATCTGTCATTTCATACAAATGGGAAACATTTAAAAGAAGAGGTAAGCATGTGACATTTGACGGCCCGGTTGCACAGTCTTTAGTGAACCTGCCTGCTGTGCCGAGAGACGCGGGTTCGAATCCCGTAAGGGACAAATATTTATATGATGAATATGAATATTTGGACCCGAGTCATGGATGTTTGTATCTATATACTACTCTGTGTAAAAAGTATCGGGAATATGTCAATAAAAAGACCCGCGTAAAAGAGGTCGTTCTAATTTTTTTACTGCATGTTGGTAGCACTGTACTGATTTAGCGCGCAAATTTGAGCGGGATCTGTCATTTAATTTGTTTTAAACTACACTTTTTGTTGGTCATAGTTTTGAGTCCTCGGCGATTTTTACAATGGAAAATATTGATGAACAAAGAGTGTGCCTTAAATTTTGTGTTTCAAATGATATTTCATGTGGTGAATTACTAAAAATGTTGCGAAATACCTACGGCGAATCGTGTATATCGAAAACAAGGGCTTATGAATGGTATAAGGCTTTTAAAGAAGGCCGAGAAGTAGTAGTAGACTTGCCTCGTTCTGGTAGACCTTCAACCGCTACGACCAAAGAAAACATCGACAGAATCAAGAAGCTAGTGCTCGAAAATCGACGTATGAGTCTGAGAGAGTTGGCTAGTGAGGTGAACATATCTTTTAAGTCCGTCCACAACATTCTCATTGACATTTTAGGCATGAAACGCGTCGCCGCTCGACTAGTTCCAAAAGAGCTCAATTTTGTTCAAAAAGCGCAGCGAAAGCATGTCGCTGAAGACATGGTTTCCCGAGCTTCTACGGATCCGACCTTTATGAAACGTATAATAACTGGCGACGAGACATGGGTTTATGAGTACGACATGCAAACAAGCCAACAGTCTTCAGAATGGCGTCTCGAAAACGAGCCGAAACCCAAAAAACCGCGGCAAAGTCGCTCCAAAATCAAGGTGATGTTGACAGTTTTTTTTGACTACCGTGGTGTGGTTCACTCCGAATTCCTTCCAGAGGGAGAAACAGTGAATAAAGAATATTATTTAGGCGTCATGAAGCGTTTGCGTGAGAGTATCCGCCGAAAACGTCCAGATTTGTGGCAACACAACTCATGGATGCTGCACCATGATAATGCACCATCACACACAGCCATTATAGTGAAAGAGTTTTTAGCGAAAAATTCAACAAAAGTTCTCGACCATGCACCGTATTCACCTGATATGGCTCCGTCTGACTTTTTTTTATTTCCCAAGTTAAAATTAACACTTCGAGGAAAACGTTTTGAGTCGATAGAAGCCATAAAAGAAAATTCACTGAATGAGCTAAAGGCCATACCGCAAATAGCCTATGAAAAATGTATGGAAGACTGGGTGAAGCGGTGGAGATGTTGTATTGCAAGCGATGGGGCCTACTTTGAAGGCGATAAAATAAATTTAGATGAATAATTTGTATTTTTTATTTTATTGACAAATTCCCGATACTTAGTACACAGAATGTATGTATTCTATATCGTTGTCTAGATAATTTGTGTGACAATGGTCCATGATATTTATTTATGTGCGATACTGAGTGAGTGCGAGCGAGACAGGAATACGCATTTGCCGTTGATTGAGTATTTTATAAGCAGGCACTTCACTCTCGCGAGTTCTTCTCGGCGAGAAACCTCGGCAAGAACTTCCAAAGGAAAATTACTATGGCTCACGATGCCGCGAGAACAATGAACGGCATCCACACTCGTTCTCGTCCATACTCGGCGAGAATTAGTGCCTACTTTAGATTCGCTGAGCGCGTATACTGGAAAAGGATGGAGGTATGACATAAATGAAAAATCGTGCTTTAACAAACAAGCAAGATTTTGTAACCAATTTGTGAGGTAAAAAATCGGTGGGTGGCAGGGAATCTCCGTACTGTATGTAGTTCTAGATACTATTTCTTATAATTTGGTTAGGGTTTGGTGGGTCATAAAGAACACAGTTACACGCAAAAGGGTTGAGTAGGTACCTTATATTATTCATGTCTTGTCTCCTCCCTAACTCTTATTTTTGGCGAGGGTTACCTACTTATTGGCCACATGGTGAAACCTCCTTTCGCACTACAGATTGTAGCAAGTGATGTGATGAGGCAGCGGTATACTTCTACCAGATTCAGGAAAGGGCGAGAGCGAGAAAGTTCAGTTTTTTTTTTTTTTTTTTTACTCGTTTATTTAAAAGTGCATAAGTGCGTGGCCAAACACAGAAACACTCTCGTTCTGAAATCTGATGGAATAGGTAACGATACTCATAGATGCCGCGCACATATCGGGTGAGCAGGGCATTTTTCACTGTCAAACCATTAGAGTCATTGCTTGCGTTGCATCGAAAATAAACGACTACTCCCCAAGAGCATTGAAGCGACTTGAGGTGAAGGATACATAAATAATACACCGCTCTTGTGCTATTCGAAGCCGGAGACCATGAGACATCACAAGCAATAAGTATAGCTACTAACTTGTAGACCATGCCGTGCGAGACGACGATGTGGTCGTCGCCCGCGGAGGCGAACAGCGGGTATCGCTTGTGGAACGCGACGGAGCGCACCGCGCCGCCGTGCAGCCGCAGCGTCTGGTACGGCTTCGACGACAACTCCAGGTCGAACCTGTGCCGGGAAAATACTATTTAAAAACATACAAATGTCACAGGCGGCAAGTTTGAGAAAAATATAACTTAATTGAGCTCTGTTTATAACCAATCCGTAGAGCAGAGAAAAGTCGAGCTCGCTTCGCTCGCTCTAAGTTTCTGTTTTAATTCCTAGACACACACAAGATATATAAGTTATATCTTTAAAATAAAAAGATTTTTATAAACAATCAATTTTCCACCAAAGCGGAGAAGATCCATTAGTAATCCTTCTCCATATTAAATTATTTTCTTTATATTGATGGAAAGGAAATTATGTATGTCGGGTATTTGAGGTAGAAATCTACATTGCAGCATTGTCTCACCATATACACTTGCGGTCGTAGGAGCAGACGAGCAGGTTGTCGCCGGCGGGATGTATGGCCATGCCGCTGATCCACTGCGCGCCCGACAGCAGCTTGCGGACGAGCTCCTGTTTCACCAGGTCGTAGACGCGGACCACGCGTTGCGTCTGTAAACATCGTTGAAAATGTAGTCGGATGGTACGGTTGGTTACAACTCGTATTCGAGGTCAACTTCATTCAAAACACTTTAAACTCTAAAACTGCGATCAAAAAGTATGCATACGACTATATTCCCCGAGGGGGTAGTCAGAGATATTCTGAAACATCAGAACATCCACGTTTCACTTGCAGTACCGAAACTCTGTCCAATGTGACGGGGAGTGAGCACGTCGCCACTTGTAATGGACAGTAGGTACAAAACATGCCTCGAAATTGAAACATGCAGGTTTCCTCACGATGTTTTCCTTCACCCAAAAGCTAGTTGTGTTACAAATCGTACATAGATTCCAAAGAATTCATTGGTACGCGTCGGCCTGGACGGGGATCGAACCATCGCCTCCGCGGCAGGCATGGTTACACGCCATTGGACCGTCAAGACTAATTCCTCTGTAAAAAATTGTAGCACAGACTTACAGCGACATATAGCAGCGGTCGTTGTGGGTGGAACAGGGAGCACTGGACGAGTCCCTTGGCGCGGCTGAAGGGCAGCTGGGACCTGCGTCGCGACAGCTGGTGGACTACAACGCTGCGCGACGCGGCGTCGTGCAGCGTTGCTGATATGTAATCCCCACGGCCGTGCCATGACACCTGCGGGACAAAGTCGCAATAAAACTTGAGGAATTCCACATGAAAAATATAATTGTTGTTAGGATTTTACTAGACATTATGAATGATTTTGAAATACAAGTTGAAACTAAGTAGGTACTAGAAAAAAAATCAAAAGAAAGTTACATTTTGTTATTCAATAGCGGTAAAAATAATTATAAAAATAATTTTATTAATAATTCTTTTGGAACGTAATTATTCGTAAAGAAAAACAAACCAAAATCGCTTTTTCTAGCAAATTATTTTCATGCTGTAGGTGTAGACAATAAGGGCAGACTATTTTTTTTTATTATTATTATTTTTATTATTAATGCAGAATCCACACGCATCTTTCACTCCCATACATCAAAGTCGGAACCAACACGCTATTGTGGACAGCCAAACGAGCTAGATACATTTTGGCTTCCCACAAGTGCGCTGGTGGCATACTTACATACTTCCATCTATCCCAGATAAACAAACTCCTTTACCTGTTCCAGTATTTCATCATCAATCTTTATACTGCATCTAGTCAAGCCATTCAAACACCATCACCTTAGTTTTATTCACATTCATTTCTTTAATTTCATTTGCGAATGTCGTCTCTTATTAATCCTTCTGCGAATAAGGTTTTTAAACAGGACAACGTCTGTCGGTCCAGCTAATATACCAATAGGCTTATAGGTAGTATATTGACAGATTGACAGGTTTTTAAAAAGTGTTCTAAGTTAATCACGGATGTCTAAGGACTCTATAGAAAATGAATATTTTACGTCCCATTACATAACAGTGCAAGAAAAACCAAAAAATATTATTTAAATATACCGCGAATACGCTTTTCTTGACAATATACGTGTCTACAAGCAGGTGACGTCACGATGACGTGACACTCATACTCTACACGCAACTGTCTACATGCAGTTGACGTCATCAACCATTCGGCCAATCACAGTCGTTTACGATCACGTGACTAAAGTACGCAAAATGAATGAATGATCCAGTATTTTTCTTAACTGACTAAATAGTTTGTTTCCAAAATTCATATTCAATACGGATGCTATCAATAGATCCCATATTTTACATGCTGTCAAATGCCTTTTCATGTGACCGTCATAGTGCATCACATGACATGACATGAGATGACATCACTCACGTGTATGAGTGGCTTGAAGTGTGTGACGGCGACCCTGACGCCGCGCGCCCACTCCTCCGGCTTCACGCGCTCCCACTGCACGCACGACGTGGTCCGCTCGTCCACTGTTAACATATTAAACATTATTATTTATTATCGATAGATGGCGCTACGGTCTGTGCTAATAAAGGTAAACATTTTAAAATGTGTTTATTTAAAATAATAAAGAAGGAAAAGATGATCGAAAAGATGCCAATGCATCTTTTGATGGCATATTTTATTATTTACGAATCATTTTAACTCTCAATCTATATTAACCCGTCCCGTGTCTGTGGGTCCGCCGGCGGACCCAAAAATTTTTCATACGTAGAGTGTCTGTGGGTCCTACGTCGGACCCATAAGCATAGTGCCGCCATTGGTTGGGCGGTTGTGCAGGCGCGTTTCGTTCTACCTCACTATTTTAATTTTTTATAGACTTAGTGTACTGTTGGGCAGTCACTTAATTTTTTGGAGTGTGGTTTGGGAAAAACGAAACGCAAAAAAAAATAAAAATGTGGTTCGCGGGCAGTGCCGACGTACAGCAATGGCGGCCGGTTTTTGTTTTGTTATTTAGTTATTGTGGCGTAATTCTAGTGTTTAGAAACAAAGTATTGTTACTATAAAGTGATAAAATAAGAGCTTATTATATTATCGTGTAGTTAGTGTGATCTGTGAAGTGCAAACAGTGAAAAAAATTAATGTGATTGTGAATTTCGTTCGAGGTCATGTCGGAAAAAACTCGAAATCAAAATTGATAATTCTATTTGAATATCAGGTACGTAATTTAGCTCTCATATAACATAATATCACTGTGGCAAATATTGTGAGCTTTCCATTGATATTTTTTTTATACCATAGGGTCAAACATAACCTCCACAAATAATTATTTTCTAAAAGTAGTCGAAAATAAAACAAATGACGTAATATTGCCAGACATTCGAGGCACTTTTTTTGCGCGGGAAGCTGACATGGGACGGGTTAAGGCATAGCCCGCAAAGTGTTACTCGGCTTCACTCAACAGTTTTCATTATTCTAAATGTTACTTGTTACGCTGTTGATTATCAAAATAAATTAAAATAAACAAAAACTTAAAATTGGAAACTGTTAACGTCAGACATGGTTGTATGGGCTCGAACCCTTGGCCTTTAAAAAAAAGGCAAGCACAGTCTTGACATGATTTTGACAGGATCTCGCGAATATCTCTATGGAGCGATAAACATGCCCTCTTTCGTGTTTTTTTAGGAACTAAATAAAAAAAAAGAAAAACGCTCATTTAAAGGCAAAATTAAACATTCATCATCATCATCATCAGCTTGAATGATGAACCATAATACGTATCGGCATGTAATAATACTAACTGACGACATCGTGAGCCGGCGGCGGCTCCTCCAGGAGCTCGTCAGTCCTCGCGGCGACCTTGTGCGCGCCGATGTCGCTGCCAGGGTTGAGTAGCAGCAACCTCTTGCCCACTGCCACCGCTATCAACGATAGTCCCAGCGCTGGGGTCCACGCGACTCGGACCACTGGGTCTTTGAGCTCGATGGTACGTAGGCAACGGCCTGAGCTGGTTTCCCATACTAGAATAATAGAATAGTACACACCATAGATGAGAACATTGTATGATAGGTTTAATAAAATAAGTACAAATTGGTATTATAACATCCTGTATTGTACCCATTGTCCATTTCCATTATAAGTGGCGACGAGGGGCTCACTCCCCGTCACGCTGGACAGAGTTTCGGTACTACTAATGAAACGCGGATGTTCTGATGTTTCAGAATATATCTGACTGCCCTCGGGGGATATAGTCTTCAGCATAATATGCTATGCCATGCTGGTATTATAATCCAATCTTAATAATAATAATAGATACTGGTCTATTTTTTATGATTTTTACTTATAGGTAGACCTGTAATTCGTTCTGCATGCATGCATGGGATGCATGCATGCAATTACATAGAAAAGATAGCAATATGAACGTTTTCATGCAATGTATCAATTTCCAATCATTCGAAATTTACCACGGTTTCTTAGGGTGCTATGACTGTAGAGAAAATGCGGTCAGCTATTAGTTTCGGGCTTCAAACATCGTTAATTTGTCAAGACTAAGACCGTAGTATTACCTAGAAGAGTTTAGACCCCAGTCTAGAATCAATACGTATTGAATATCACTCCAAAAGGATTGAGGCACACATGACAACATTATCTTATCCTCGAAACACTGCAAACAAGACAAAATGCACAAACCTTTTACAGTGCCGTCATCGCTGCCCGAGACGATGTATTGTCCGGTAGGATCGAAGTCTATGCTGCGCACCAGGCCAGCGTGGCCGGTCAGCTTCAGGACTTCGGTCGTCGGGAACGGCTGCAGGTCTCGAGGAGACGGCAGTTTGGGTACTAGATCTTCTGGACTGATCGTCAGCTGCAAATCGTGTTAATTTCGAGTTAATGGGATTTTGAAAATAAGTTACAGCCTGTAGGATACCACTGCTGTGCAAAGGGTTCTACTGACATTAGAGACCTCCCCTCAAACCATAACACGGTTCATGAAGTCCGTGGACCTAGAAAATGACCTTTAGGTCTAGGGTGACAGCTACATATATATAGATTTGTCCAGGTCTCGGTAGCTATTGATCTTTGATCAAGCCCTTACAACCAAATAATAAAATGGCTCTCTCAGAGGGCATGCCACCCCTGAGAAAACGACAAAAATCGAGTCGAGCCTTTGTTACTTTGTCTCTAGTACTCGGGCCCAGTACGGATTGGTGGAAACAAGTCAAAAACGTGTGATCGGTCGGTACTTCACCAAGACCATCACACCATGGGTCAGACCTACAAACTGAACCGAGATCCGATCAGAAATTAAGAGGAGAACCAGAGTAGCTGACATAGCCTAAAGAATTGCTAAACTAAAGTGACAATGAGCAGGGCACATTGCTCGCAGAACAAATAGCCGATGAGGCCGAAGAGTTCTTGAGTGGCGACCGCGTACCGAAAAACGCAGGTAGGCACTGAGCCCCCCACAAGTTGGATCGATGTGGGAAGCACGGAACCGCTCGTTATGGCGATCCCTGGGGGAGGCCTATGTCCAGCAGATGATGATGATGAAGGTATGAAGTAACTCACTCGCATCTTGATGGCCCGGGGCGCGAGGTAAAGGTCGAGGCAGCGCAGGAAGCGTTCCCTGGTGAAGCGCGGGTAGGCGGGCACGGTGCGGAGGTTAGAGTACTTTGTGGGAAGGAATGTGTACTTGCGCTTCCATGGAGTCTCGTTCAGTTTGTTCCATTCTTTCATCTGCAACAGAAGGTCACGTAGTTTTATTTTGAAGCCGGTTAAGTTTAATTTATTCGAGTCGAGATATTAAAACATTATTGATAAAATAATTGAAGTACATTTTGACTTGAGGGATTATTTCTATCTTTTTTTGTACGGTTTCTTTTTATAATTGTTGTACTAGGTATGTCTCTCTTTAATTAACTCATGGACTGCCACGTAGATTTACGCTTCCGACATTTCAAAGGTAAAACGGAATATGAAACGGACGTGTTTTATTATGCTGCGTTAACCAAAAGGTTTCGAAAGCATATCAGGCCTGGATTTAAAATTATATATATTTCAAAACGACATATCATTCCATCCTGAAACTTAAATTGATAAATGTGAGCATTGCTACAAATATATTCTTGAACAGAATGCTGGTAGTTGTTGCCATGTTTCTGACCACCTTGAAAGGGATTACGGTGAGTTAATGTATGTAAAGCCGGACCAGAAAAATAAATCACCTCATTATGTTGCGGATGATCATTGATCTAATCTTTGTTCTGACTAATTTTTGTACTTAAAATATTGTCATTAAAGGTTATAATTGAGTTTAGCGCCTCCAAAGCAGGCTTTATTTACAGGGTGTTACAAAAGTAAAAATCAAACTGAACAACTTTCACTATGGGAACAACATCGAAATCGCGAATAAGAAATCTTTTGTCCCATACATTTAGCTCGTGTAGATCTGTAGTTTAGCATGGAACATCGCAAACGCATCGCATCAGTGCGATTATGGCAAATCTTCCCATTTTGGGGGAGGCCTATGTCCAGCAGTGGACGTCTATCGGCTGATATGATGATGATAATGATGGAACATCCGATTTTTTTTCGCGATTTCGACATTGGTTCCATAATGAAAGTTGTTCAGTTTGATGGTCCTAACCACCCCCTTAAACGTTTATTTGTATTTTTGTAAGATCTTGCATATGCATATTTCAAAAGATCCCACTTGCACTGGTTCAACGTGTTCCGAACTCAGATAACATACATACATAAGCTCACGCTGCATCTTACTGCATACCAGTGTGGGGTGGAGCTACAAAAACCAAACTCTTGGAGGTGGAAAAAGCCCAGAGAGCGTTACTTAAGTTAATGTACTTCAAACCCTACAGATTTCCAACAGAGCGGCTGTATATGACATGCGATTTATTAACAATACGGAAACTATATGTACTCTATACCATACTTAGGAAGCATAAACACTTGACATACGATCCAATCAAAATGTCTCGACGTAGAAAGGACATAGTTGATAATTCGCGCAAGGTAAATACCTCCTTTGCCAGGCGCAAGTACAAAAAACAGTCAACATACTTGTACAGTAAAATTATAGAAATATATAAGGTCTAACAAAATTAGCTGAAACTATTTTAAGGGTATGCTCAGACCATCAAACTGAACAACTTTCTCCATGGGACCAATATCGAAATCGCGAAAAAAAAATTTGATGTCCCATACAAAACTGCAAACACAACTTGACTCAAATGTATGGGGCAGCAGATTTTTTTTTCGAGATTTCGATATTGGTCCCATTGAGAAAGTTGTTCAGTTTGATGGTCTGAGTATACCCTTAAAATAGTTTCAGCTAATTTTGTTAGACCTTATATACATTAACAAAACAAAAATGTAAAGAAAAATTGATAAAATGGCTCAAGACCTGTAATTACACAGAAACAGAAGAACTCCTGAAATACGTAGACTAAGAAATCATAAAATCATCCCGACGGCAAACATTCACATACATACATACAGATTCCTTAAACATATATAAACCACCCCCACATATATACATACACGCACACACGCGCTCACACTGACACGTTTTCTTATAATATGTTGTTTGTAAATTCTAGTATATTCCTTAGACATAAATAAAACAATAGATATGGAAGAGCGGATCCTTCTGGCACAGGTATTTTTCGGATACTTCCCAGAAGAACCCAATCACTGATATGTTTATGTAACAAAGTTTAAGAAATATACATTAATCATTTTTCATTTTCATTTTCACGCCATCGTCCCATGGGGGTAGGCAGAGACCAAGGACCGCCACACACTACGACTCTGACACACCTGTTTACCCTCATTCACATTCATGCATTTTTTCATTCACTTCTCTCGATTGAGGGTGCTACGCACTTGTCAATCTCGGAAAACATCATTGATTTGATCATGGTATGTTTTCCTCGGACGGCCTCTCCCAACACTTCCGCTCACCTTTGCTTGATAAATTTCATTCATAAGTCTTCTTTCATTCATTCTCTTAATTGACGGAAATGGTACCTATATCATAAAATAATGTTAGGTACCTCCTTAGCATCAAGCAGGTACTCGGGCGGCGGGTTGTAGCTCTCCGCGTGTCCCGGTAGAGGTCGTTTGGGCGCCGGGATGTGTTTGTGGATGCCTCGTAGTTTCTCCTCCTCCTCGTTTGTCGAGCCCCACAGGTTGTAGAAGTTACGCTCCTGTCAACAAATTAATAATATTTAAAGTATTCTTTAGTCCACTTTAATATCATTGATCTCATTTGCCAGTCAAACTACTGTTTGTTTAAATTTTATTGTAAAAAAAGAAAAATCATCATGTTTTATAAAAATAAAATATCAACAACTCGAGAAATCCTGGTCGTGGATTCTCGTGCCTCGAGAAACCAGAAACCCTATGATTGACCCTAATCTACAGGTTACATGACAGAAGTTTATGAAAAAATAGACAGGATACCGTTAGGGATTCTACAGTGGCTTTATGTGAAAACGTCGACTTGATTGAAATGCTACAAATCTGTGACTTCCCTAGGTCTTTCGTTTCGGTACCGGGCTAGGTTCTTCTCAATGGGTCGTATTGTAGCATGTTGACTTACAACGTTTCGGTCAATCAATTCATAACAGACTGGACATTACTACACTATATCATTAAATCAAACGAATCCATAGACTCAAGATCACTGTTATTTCTGGCATTTGATTCTGCATTCGGCGTACAATGACCATAATCAGATAGTCAATCGATCAATCAATTAAATCTTTATTTGTGACACATTGGTATTAAAGTTTTTGTAATTACAAAACATAAAAGTTCTCTGTGATCTACCATTAGGCATACAAAAAATCGGTGGTAAAATTATAGAAAGTAACAGAGGTTTAGATAGACGTGCAAAGTTATGAAGTACACGCTCATTGTAAGTATAATAATTATGGTCAATTCGATTTAGAAATTATAGTTTCTCTAGTGTTTGTGAGTTGGTGCTTCAGTGGTGACCATTTTGCCTTTTTACCCACAGAAACACTGAATTTGAGTCTATTTAAAGCCGGTAACCACACAATGTGATGAATCTTGAAGTACTCTAAACACGCACCTTCTTCTTCCGCCTCTCCTCAGCTAACTGTTTCCTGGTCTTCACCCAGCCCATCTTGAGCGCGTGCACGATCCTGGATATCTGCTGTTGTTCCGACCGGGACGGCAGGAAGGAACGCTTGTGCTCCGGGAACGCCCGGAGCGGCGTCGCGAGCACTTCCCTACTGAACCATTCCACCCATGGCTGTAAAAGATCGGTTTTAACGCGTCATGTGAAAAAAAGGTTTTTATGTTTTTCAGACTTCAGAGAAAATATTTGATAAGAAAAGATAGTAAGAAGAAGAAACATGAAGAGAAGAATAAATTACATACTCGTACGGTGGATATCACAGGTAAGTTCAAATATGTGTTTTTCAAATAACTCTATTTTTTATTTTTACGCCTTAAACTTGTTTTGGAACCAAAACGATATAAGACCTAGCTAGTAATTGTAACTTCCCGGGGAATCATTACTGCAGTTTAAAAAGTTAAATAATCTTCCACTGAATTTTACATTAACATTACAGCGATTACATTACCCAATATTTTAAAATGATTCCGTGCTTCGGACGGCACGTTAAGCCGTTGGTCCCGGCCTACTATCTCTGGTGGTAGTAGTCGTTACATAAAAACCACGTCAGAGGCCGTAAGGCGGTCTGAAAATATTCTGACACCAGGGCTCTGCCCACACGATAAGAGAGAGAGGGCCGATTTCGGCATACATTGCTTGCTTTGATCGCTACACTTTAAAATAGAGAGAACAAATCCGGCAATGTATACCGAAATCGGGCCCGACCAAAGTGCAAGTGTAATCGCTGCTTTTACCCTCCCTCTTCTGTAAAGCCTGCAACAAAAGTTGCGGGTTTGATCCATGTAATGTTCAAATGTGTCCGGAGTCTCCGGAGTGCAGATCTAGATTTATTGACCTATCAACTGTCAAAGTGGGCAGCTCATCAGCCGATTGGTTGAATCACGGTAGCACAGTCTGTAGTGAACCTGCCTGCTGTGCCGAGGGTCGCGGGTTCGAATCCCGTAAGGGGCAAATATTTATATGATGAATATGAATATTTGTACCCGAGTCATGGATGTTTGTATCTATATTTTTATTCTATATCGTTGTCTAGTCATCATAATACAAGTCCAGGTACTTTAAATGTGACTAGATAATTTGTGTGACAATGTCCAAGACATTTAAAAAAAAAAAAAAAAAAAACATGGTCAAGGAGAGCAGTTAGCATGTACCGATTTGTTACGCTGTCTCCATTTATAGACAAACAAAGTGTTTGATATATCCAATGCGGCTGGCATAGTCTCAGGGTGACTTCTCTAGCCTACCCCAGACTAGCCGTAACAAAAACTACACAGAAAATATTGTGTTTCTTGTATATTTGGCAGTACTTACGGCATACTCGTCGTGTTCAGGGGTGGGGTTCCTGCCCTCGCGGATGCGCTGCAGCAGTTCCAGGTCCTGCTTGCTCAGCACCACATCCTGCCCGGTGGCCGGGTCGCGCACTGTGCGCCAGAATTCTGGGTCCTCACATTTTCTGTTTAAAATAATCTTGTATTAATGAGAGTTGCAAATGACAAGTGAATAGGCCGTTTGCATTTAAATTGAAGACTGAAAAATCTTTGTGATCAAGATTAGATGGAGTTTAGATGCATGTTTTTAGGAAAGTCCTAGGAACTAGATAATGCATAACCTGTAAGTCCTATTCATCCATCTAAAACCCTGACAAGGAAATGAAACTAATTATTATGTATATTGTAGACATCTCAAAACAAGTTTTTAACTTTTTTGGTCACTAAGAACTTACTTGGACTTTAAAATCAATAGATGATCTGTATGACTGACTGATCCACACAAATATTGAGTTCGAGTTCTTACTTCTACATGGGTATTTGAAGGGTGAAGACAACAAATAGTATTGGGGCTAACACAAAAGATCCCATTGGGTCGAAGTGTTGCTGGCTTGCCAGCCCCCACAACAAGATAAGATAAGATACATGGGTATTTAAACTTTTTATTATTCTCTGTAATATTTTTGTTTTGATGTATATTTGATTGAAATAATAAATAATGCTTACAGGCACATCTGACTAAAACATTTAACAACCATGCTAACGAACCGGGATTTAAACCCAAGACCTCTGGTTTGGCAGACCGACATGTTAACCATCACACAGATCGGGTCTTCATATTTGACTTACCTCAGCAGGAACATAAACTCAAACCTTATCTCTAAATGTCAACCAAAGAACTTACTTAAGGAACTCATCGATCTGGTCTCTCTGAGGAGGCTTCATGAGCCGCTTGCCGTCCAGATCGTAGCCCACGTGTGGGTATTCATTGTACCACCACATCGGCACGTCCCCGACCGTGTTCCTTCTGTCCTCTTCATCTGATGTGTCCCCTGATTCGTACTCATCTGTGAACAAGTAAAGAGTTTCCAAAAAATGCATATCTTCATTTGTAACATTATCAATAATAACATTATTAATATCACACAGATTAAGAAAGTGGAATCATGAATTCTAGACCAAATGGGTCAAAACATCTCAGATTTTTGAGCTAATGTCAAAAATAAGGCATACCCCTTCCCCAAACAAATACAATGGCTATGTAACTCAAATTAACCCAATCATGGCAGTTTTTTTTTAAATGTCCTTTTCTGTGTACCACAGCTATAGATCACTGTTCTCTCAATATGAAAAACTTTAAAAATGTAAGTGTAAGCTCAATCTTCAAACGAAAGGCATCAAATCAGCAGCCAAGAAGGTATGTAAGTAGGTTTCGGCTAAGAATGGACCACCCCAATTCTTCCTGTGGGTGTCTTACGAGACGACTAAGGAGTTGAATGTTTTTTATGAAGAGCTTATGTGGTCGAAAGGCTAGCAACCTCATTCCATCCTAAAACTTATACAGGCTGATACAAAAGTAAATTATTTTTACTTTTGTACATTAAAAACTTTTAAGGGAGTTGTTGAGACCATCAAACTAAACAACTTTCACTATGGGACCAACATCGAAATCGCGAAAAACAAACTCTTTTGTCACATACATTT